>CM044891.1:19733430-21074863 GCA_024500025.1 Syzygium aromaticum
ATAGTGTCATGGCCTTTTGGCTCCTTGGCAATCCCGTCACAAAATCTACAGTTATATGCTCCCATTTCCACTCTGATATTTCCAATGGTCGCAACAACCTTCTAGGTTTACAGTGTTGTGCTTTCACTTGCTGACACGTCAGGCACTTAGCCACGTGTTTAGTGATATCTACCTTCATACCATTCCACCAATAATATTGCCTCAAATTTCGATACATTTTAGTATGGTCGAGATGGATACTATAACTACTACGATGCGATTCTGACAAAATCTCTTCCTTAAGTTCCACATCGTCAGACACACAAAATCGTCCACGAAACTTCAGTATTCAGATACTTGAAATTCTGGCTTCCTCTTGGCCTCCTCAATCTCTAAAATCTTTTGAATTTCCTAATTCGAAGATTGCAACAACTTAATTTTAGCTTGGATCTCTAGTTCAATCCTCAGTGTAGCCAGCAAGCTCGAGACTTGACTTACTTCAAATCTAAACTCCGAGTCTCGCACTTTCTCTAACAGTGTCCACTCCTTGACTATCAAATAGGCTATGCTTGACTTACGACTCAAAGCATCGGCTACCCGATTAGCCTTTCCGAGGTGATAAAGAATTTCACAGTTGTAATCCTTCAACAATTCCATCCACTGACGCTGCCTTATATTTAACTTCTTTTGAGAAAACAAGTATTTGAGGCTCTGATGGTCTGTATAAATCTGAAATTTCTCTCCGCATAAATAATGTCGCCAAATCTTCAGGGCGAACACAATTGCAGCCAATTCCAAGTCATGTGTCGGATAATTCAACTCATGCGGCTTTAATTGTCTTGACGCATAGGCCACTACCTATCCATGGAATTGTCAACATATCTCATATCCTCCAGGTCCTTATGGAATTGTCAACACCGGTGCCGTTGTCAATTTATGCTTCAACTCCTAAAAACTTGTTTCACATTTATCCGTCCACTCAAATTTCGTTTCCCTTTTCAATAAATGCCAATGGTGTTGTTATTGCCGAAAATCCTTCCACAAAACGACGGTAGTATCCAGCCGAACTTTAGTTACCGTCATAGGTCTAGGCCACTTCATTACTGCCTCAATTTTCGATGGGTCCACGGAGATTCCTTCCCCAGAGATTATATGATCGAGAAAATGCTACTCGACTGAGCCAGAATTCGCACTTGCTAAACTTAGCATATGGCGCGTTCTCCCTTAAAGTCTGCAACACTCGATTCAAGTGAAATTCATGCTCCTCTAGGTTCTTTGAGTACACCAATATATCGTCTATAAACACAATCACGAACTGGTCTAAAAATTCCTTAAACACTCGATGCATCAGGTTCATAAAGGCAGCAGGGGCGTTTGTCAATCCGAATGGCATTACCGTAAATTCATAATGTCCGTATCTCATCCTAAATGCCGTCTTCGGTATATCCTCCTTCTTGATCCTCAACTGATGATATCCCGTTCTCAAATCAATTTTAAAGAACACCGAAGCTCCTTGTAACTGATCAAACAAATCATCAATCCTTGGCAAGGGATACTTATTTTTTATTGTCACCTGATTCAACTGCCTATAATCTATACATAACCTCAATGATCCATTTTTCTTCCTTACAAATAATACCGGCGCTCCCCACGGAGATGCACTGGGACGAATAAATCCCTTGTCTAATAATTCTTGCATCTGCACCTTTAATTCCTTTAATTCCGACAATGACATCCTGTAGGGTGCCTTCGAGATTGGCTCAGTTCCAGGTGCCAACTCAATTACAAACTCTACTTCTCTTTCCAAACATCAAGTAATTGTTTTGATATGAAAGAATGTGACGCCCTAGGGTCAAATAAAGCATACGCAGCATGGTTGCACAGAGAAATCGTACCTGTGACAACCCCTGGTGCGTTCTCAGCCTCTCGTTTGGCCATAGCATACACTCGTCCCTACGCTTGAGGCCTATTCTGGTTTGCTGCCTGGGCCGTTCCAGCTTGATTCCTATTCCAAGGTGGCGACAATGTTGGTGACCTATTCTGTCTGGGATTGGGGCAACTTCTTATGTGGTGACCAAATCCCCCACATCCAAAACACGCTCTGCCCCGGGTTGGACAAGGTCCATTTCTATGTCTACCTCCACAAATTCTACACGGACCATTCAAGATTTGGACTAGCTTCCCAATTTTTCTTTTAATTGTAGGAGTAAAACGCCTATTATCCAACATTGGCCTTTTCCCAGGATTACGATTGTCCCTACCCTGGACAAATCTTGACCCAGAAGTAACGACCCTATCCACCTGATCTCGCTCTAGAATTTGGGCCCTATCAAATATTTCCTCGTACGTTCTCAGACTTACCAGTAACAACTGACTACAAATGTCGGCCTTCAATTTGTCTCGAAATCTTCGCGCCTTATCATCAGGATGTTCTACCATTCTCGGCACAAACCTAGATAACCTCGCAAATTCCGCCTCATACTGATCTACCGTCATCAGACCCTGGCAGAGTCTCATAAACTCAGCTAACTTTCTTTCTCTAGCACTGGCCGAAAAATACTTCTCGTAAAAGCTCTCAGTAAAAGCAACCCAAGTCCGAACTGTACCTTCCGGAAAAACCCTATTTCTGGTGGCTTTCCACCAATCGTTCGCATTGTCTTGCAATTGATATACCACCAGAGTTACCTTCTCATGATCACTGCACTCTAGCACCTTAAAAGCCTTCTTGAGCTCCTCTATCCATCGAGGTGCAATCTCAGGGTCACCTTTCCCAGAAAACTTGGGCGGTTTTAGCTTTATAAACAGCTCTACTAGTTGATGCATCGGTCTATTCACAACCACTTGCTCTTGCCCCTAATTCTCATTATTATTGACAGTAGTAGTGGCCTTGGCAGCTTGGGCAATCGTAGTAGCTCGCTCCTGAGTCTACTGTCCTATTATGTTACCAATCTGTTCTAATGTCCTCATAATGGCTTCCATTCTAGGATCCTCAACAGGTCTAACTTCCACTTTGGGGTTTACTGTTGCTCCAGCATCAACCCCTAGATTTTCTATTGCTCCTGCACCCATTCCAAGATCCTTTACAACTCTAGCTCTAGCATGACCTCTACCCCTTGTTCCTCTATTTGTTCCCCTTCTTGGGACTCTTCTTATGCCTCTTCCTTCGCTGCTCATTGTAACAATTCTACCACTCTCTTACCTACTATAATTCCACTCAGGAATTAGCGATCTAGGCCAACTAGATCAATTTGATTCTAAGTAATGAATTAACATAAGAGCTCACTCAGCGAGCAATCCCTCACTATTAATCACGAAGTCACATTCACAAGAGTATGAACGCTTACCTCAGGTCCAGATCAACCTGCATTTCAATAATCACCGCAATCTCTTCACTCAAACAATCACAGCAAACAATTTGGAGGCACGTATAGTTTATTCCACTCTATAGCTCGTTAAGATCTCCCTAAATACTATCCCAGGGTCTCTACTCCTTATCACTCCAAACTTCAACCAGTTTAGATTGAGCTGACCTTGCTCTGATACTAATTCAAATGTGGATGTCATGCCCCGAACTCTTGTCAAGCCCGTAACATCCCACTTCGAGTCGAAATAGTGCAATATCCCAGGTTATCGCCGACCTCATTTGTAATCATCACAGATTTAATTGAACAGTGGAAACCACAAAACACCTAGACAATTGAAACTGGGGAGAATAGGGAGAATATACATATTCTTTTCTCATTCAAACTTATACCATAATATTCACAATCTTACAAACCTTAATGTACATGTGCACATCGTATTAAAACCATCGAGATAAAAAAGGACCAATGACCTGGCATTCTGCCCTAAAAAATGGTACTCGCTAAAAGCCTAACTTTTGCACCTTAACACTATTCCCTACGCCCCTTACTCGGAGTCCACTCTGAATCTGACTCCTCGTCATTCGAATCCGAACTCCCTTGAACGGTTTGCTCCTCTGAGGACTTTGGCTCTGCCTCAATCTCAATCGGGTGATTAATGTCATCCGATTCCGCCGGAACTTCATTCTGATTTTCCTCCCACAATCCATCAAAGAAGTTGTATTCTGGCACGTAGTTAGGATCCATATACTACTCAAACGGGAGTACATACTCCAGTTCCTCCTTAGGCTCCTTAGACTCGTTGGGTTCGTCTTCGGGTTCCGCCTCCTCTGGTTCTTCCTCGAGGATCAGTTCTAAGTCTATGTCTATTGGATCACCTTCAGCTTGCGACACTTCAAGCTCGAGTTTATGCTCAGCCCCTGAAGATCCTTGTGTTGCAGGCGCTGGATGCAATCCAGATTGAGCTAAACTAGTCTCTACACTGGTCAACTCCCTATCTATCGGGGGTATAGCAGAAGGGTCCCAATCCCCAACTAAGTCAAACGGAACATCAAAACCTCTAACGGGACTGAACTCGTCAACTCCATCATTGAAGAACCAAGCGGTGTATACATGGGGCTCCCACAAGGGTAATCCTACTTCTACAAAAATCGTGGTAGTGTGCTTAATCCAGGTCATGTTATCTCTCATAGGAAACTTTGCAACTTTAGACTCGGTGTGCACTGGTACCCCAAAACACTCTGGTGGCGGTGGCGGAGGATTCATGGCTCAGGTCGGGGTTTTGGAAAATGTTGGTTGAAACAACCATGAGACTACATCTTAGTAAGTACACCCCTAAACCTCACCTAGACTATCACGTACTTCCAGAAAATTACGAAACACAATCACATACACACCAAATCGTTACATAGCAGGCACTTTACATGCAATCACAAGCATGCATAAATCTTTTGTCATGCACTTATTCCGTTCTCATTATCTCTTTTCCACTTTCCTTGCCAGTGACCCGTGTTACAATACACACCTTAGGCTCACTGCGACCACTTATCACAACACTTCAGGGCTCGCGTTAACGTACACGCCTCAGGCCATGTTTCTTGCCCGCGTTGAAGTACACGCCTCAGGCTCAACACCTACCACCTACTACGCAACCCGCGTTAAGGCTGGCAGTCTTCCGGCAATACCGGACATCGTCCAGCGTTGATGTACACGCCTCAGGACGGCACAATTCCCACGATCACACATGCCATGCCACATTTTTTTTTACTCATGCACATGCTCCACAAGCATTTACCTCACTTAACTAGCTTATCGCACGTGGCCCGTGCACGCATCAATTCACAAGCAAAACATGCTCACTTAGTACTTAACATGGCCCATTTTGACAATCAAATCAATCTGGCCCAAACGTGCACACAACATGCATATTTCAATCATATAATTACACAACCACACACTCAATTTCATCACCACAACTCAATAATAGTTCAAACACACAATTGCTATTTTTCTCCAACCAAATTGCGTCGAATCAATTCCAGTCCTTCACAACACTTTCTCACCACTAATTGCCGATTCTAAAAATCCAACTTGTGTCCCGATCAGCCCATCACAGTCCAATGAACATTTATCCACAGCCCACTGTTGTCCTCAAAATTTCCAATAAAATTTTTCCCGAATTCAATTCTAGGCCCGCTAATCAATCCCATTCCTAAACCGTACAATTTCCGCACTTAAATAAACCCGACTTCTCCCAAAAATCATCCGTCGATACCCGAAGTCCTAAATTGGGTTTAGAGTGCGACTTACCTAGTTCTAGACTATTGCGGCTAGAATGGAAAGCGGTAGCACTCAATCGGGAACGGCGACGAACGGCGGGGAACGGTGGTGCGGCTTGGTGGCGACGATCGACAGCGACAATGGTGGCGCGATTCCCTTGGCCGAGACCCATGGCCACACGGGGGAAAAGGGGGAGAGAGAAAACCGTGAGGGATGGCGTGGGGTGGTGGCGGCATGCGGTGGTGGCTATAAATCGGGCGGTTCGGCGAGTTCGACGAGAGAGAGAGAGAGAGAGAGAGAGAGAGAGAGAGAGAGTGATCGGAAGAGGGGGGCTCTCGGTGGGTGAGGGGGGGCCGAATGAGAGGAGAGAGAAGAGAGAGAGAAAAGATAAGGCTTGGTCAATCTTGGTGGCCAAGTTTTGACCCAAAAGCAAAAATGACCAAAATGTCCCTCTCTAATCTTTTTAATCCAATGGTCGAGATTCGATCTAATCTTGAAATCAACGGTTAGGATAGAATCTTGCTTGAAAAATATCCAAGGGCATTGTGTCTTTTCCAAAAATTGAGGGCAAAATGACCAAAACGCCCTTGCCTTATTAAACTAAACCTTTATTAATTTCCGAGGGTAAAATGGTCACTTTCTCCGTTTCTTGTTGAAATCGAATTTTTCTGAAAGAATCGGGACAATCCAAAATTGCATGTTCCATCTGCAACGTCGTCCTAACGTCCCGTTGTGACTTCCTAATTTTTCCGATGTCCAAAATGGGCTCAATTAAATAATCAAATTTTATTAAACGTAACTCAAGCGTTTTTCAGACTAACGGGTGGCTTATTGGCAAAATTCGCATATTCGACCCGTGACTGATACTAAATCGAGTCACATGCAATTTATTCAGACCGTAACGACTTCGATTGTCATTTAAAATCGCGAAGATCAATTACTGGATTCGAGGGGTATGATCGTCCGATATAGGTTTAGGATCATTCGTCAAGTCATTTCATGATCCGGCGCCCACGATCCACTATTATGACAGTAGCGAACTAACCCCTAACTATCATTGGATCGGCCAACAGTATCTCAAAATATCACCTCAGCGATTTCATGGTCGAAAATCAATTCACGATCTTTTGTCTTCACTTCAAAATACTAGAAAAACTCTCAGAACAATGAAAGAAAGAACAATAAATAAAAACTAGCTATCCAAGATTCTTAATTCAAAGCAATTGCTTATTTTTCGCATAAAATTATGAAATAAATCACAAAATTCCTAATTTGGCATTTACCTTCTAAGTCTTTTGTGGGTTGCGTCTTCTTTTATGTATTTTGCTATTTTTTTCTTATTTTCTGCATGTCTCGTTTTGCTGCATAAACAAGGAAATTTTGAGTAAATAGAAGGAAATCCAAATATTTTCTTGCAAATATTGCGCTATTTGTTGCCTAAAATAGGTAAAATAACTTTAGTTTTTTAGAGTTATTAGAACAATTACTTGAGGCCAAAACAATTTATTCTTCATTTTGATCATGAGGCTCTCAAGTTTATTATCGGCCAACGCAAAATCAATTCGAGACATGCCAAATGAGTAGAATTTCTTCAACCTTAATGTTGTAGCGGATGCTTTATCAATTAGATGTTCTATGCTTGCTGTTTTGGATTCTAGGATCCTTGGTTTCCAATTGATGAAGGATGTTTATTTGGAAGATCCAGATTTCTTTTCCATCATCGATAACTGTAAAAACGAAGTTTGGGACACTCATTCTATCAAGGATGGATTTCTTTTTAAAGGAAATTAATTATGTGTGCTAAAGAGTTCTTTTAGGGAGTTGTTGATTCATGAGGCACATGGTGTAGGATTGATCAGTCACTTCGGTGTTAACAAAACTTTTGAGGTTCTTCAAAAGCATTTTTATTGGCCAAAGATGAATGGAGACGTGCATGCTATCATCTCGAAGTGTGCAACTTGTCAAAGAATAAAGAATCAATTCTATCGGGGACTCTATACCCCCATTCTTATCAATAACCACCATAACGACATTTTTTTCCCTTTGAGGAAGAGCAACAATAAAACCCATACTTACTCATTTCGATCAATAACCACTATAATGACATTTTTTTTCCTATTAAATATGTTTTGAATTTTATGTACTCAGTTTGGTTTATCACCCGACCCGATATATTTTATGTGCGACTTGAAAATTGAGATTTAATTTGTGATGTGGAAGGGTTAGGCTGATAGGCTTGACTCGGAGCAAGTGAACAAAATTCTATAGCGGTCCGTTTGAGCCAGAGTAAGCGAACAAATGTTTTGGGAGGTTCGGGGGCATAGCCCTTGAGAAAATTTTTTTAGGGAGCCCTATTTATACCACGGCTAGGTTTTCTCATTGATGTAGAGAGAATTTATTTTTGGAGAGTTTGGTGAGCCGTGAGGTTTTGTTAAGTCGTTGTTTTGACTTTTGAAAACTGTACTCTCTTTGATTATAGTGGAATTTTGATTTGTCTCGCCCGTGAACGTAGATCTCCTTGTGATCGAACCACGTAAATCCTTGTGTTATGTATTTGTTTTTCCACATTTGTTTCCAACATTCCCTTTGAGGAAGAGCGATAATAAAATCCATACTCACTCGCTCTTCCTCAAGGGGAAAAAGATTTCATTATGGTGATTGTTGATTGGTTTTCTAAAATGGCTCATTTTGTTTCATATCACAAGATGGATGATGCATCTCATGTGGTTGAACTATATTTCAAAGGGATCATTCGCTTTCATGGAGTACCGAAGACCATCGTGTCAAATGACACTTAAGTGATTGATTTTTCAAATTTGTGGTACTCAAGTAAACGCTCTATGAAAGTTATGACATTTCTAGTGTATTTATCCCAAAAATGCGTATATATGTACCATTTGAGGAGTGATTATTCAAATATTTGAGAAAATTATCAATTTAGTCGTAAACATATTGTGTGGATATTAATTTAATTTTAACTTTCCAATTTTGTCAGTATAGTCCTACAGATTTGCATGATATTTCTTTTTTGGTTGGGAGATTTGCATGATATTTAAATGTAGTCTTTTTTGTCAATTTCCGTCTCAAATTACGACATGAAAATCAACAAATTGCCCATGCAAGCATGTTACTTGGGACAGTCGGCGATGACGAAACACCACATCAGCGATTTTTGCAGCGATTGGCGATAAAAACTAATTTGAAATATCACCTAAAAGTTTAGGACTATTTTGAAAAAACTTAAAAGTAGGGCTGATTAAGTGGAATAATTAATTATTGACAAGAAAATCATGATAGTTGTAATTGCATTATAAGATAATCCAGTCAAACCATTGGCATATGCATATTTTTTGTCAATTCTAAATGCATAAGAATTTCCAAAGAAAAAAAAGGAAAAAAAATGTAAGAAATACTCTTAAATCTAGGACCTACAAGAGATATTATGGTCAATTTAAGGTAATAGAGGGAGTGGAAAGTCAAAAAATAAATGGAAAAAAGGCATTTTTGTGTTGATCCTTTTCATATAATTGCTCATTTAAATGTTATACCTAACCTACTTATTTATATTTGAGTTGATGCGAGTAATATAAGGAGAGAGTATGATGGGTCTAAAGTCAAGGGCCATATGGTGGTTGGGAAAAAGGAGAGGTGATTGATGTAATTTATAATTAATACTACTTATGTATTTGTGGATGATAATTGTTTTAATGATATTTTAATTTTGATCTTTGTTGGAAAATTAAATTTAAAATATTTTGGATTTTATATGCAATTGGCCTCTTTCATGAGAAGTGCTTAGTTTTATATTAATTAATGCAAGGCATTTGTCTACGTGGGATCCTTATAGCAAAGTTTGCAAGGATAATTGAATTGATTGGCCTTCTCCACCTTTTCACTTATAAATAAAGATGTTCAGGATAAGGGCAGTAGGAGTGTTATAACTATCGTACGATACTCATTTGAATACCATATTTGAGTAAAATCAATCATTTGAGTGCTATTCCCAGTAAATCGTCCAATGTGGATATTTTTTTTTATTACTTTTACATTTCGATGTGGAATTTTTTTATTGTTGAATTTTTTTATTAATTATCCATGTCAGTGCAAGTGAAGTTACATAGGACGATTGATGTCTACATCGGATTTTCCAGTGAGACAAATTGTTGATAGCATTGTTTTTTTCAAATTTGTGACACTCAAGTGAGTGAAAAAAAAGTTATGGTACTCAAGTGAAGTATCGTGCGAAAGTTATTGCACTTCTAATGTAATTATACCGAAATTGAGCATCTCCCAATTAAAACCCCCTATCCTTTGATGCAACAACCTAGAGGCAACATATCTTACGATGAATCCACTTTTTCATGCTAGAACAAAGGATATTGAGGCACACTATCACTTCAGCCACCATTTAGTGTCACGATGCAAACTTGAGGTTCGCTTCCTATCCGAACGTGACCAAAAAGTATATATCTTCACCAAGTGAAGATCATCCAAAAGATCACCTTCAAATTGCAAGGGTCTGTTAAGGTTAGTGTGACATTCCGAAATTTCGCCAATTAGAATTTATAATATAGCTGATTTTATTAATGTACTTGTAGGTAGTCTCGCCCGGAATTGATTATTCCTGGGATACTAACCATTAGGGAAAGGCTAATGAAGGAATTAAATTCATACGACTAAAGAAATTCGACCGTGAACTAAATTTCGACTATAAAATCATCGAGATGACATTTTGGGCCAGTGTAGGCCGATCTTAGGACAGTGATAGGTCGATTCGTTAATATCATATACGTGGATCACGGGTGATTCCGTTTGACCCCGAAATGAATTAACGAACGATCCAGAACCTATTCCGAACGATCGTACTCATCAGAACTAGTAATCGATCTTCGTGATTTTATTGACAACCGAAGTCGTTACGGTCTGAATAAATTGTATGCGACTCGATTCAGTATTAGTCACGGGTCGATTCTGCGAATTTCCCGGAAAGCTGCCTGTTAGTCAGAGATATGCGCGAGTTACTTGATATGAAATTCAATTATTAAATTTAGATCAATTTGGGCATCGGAAAATTAGGAAGTCATGGCAGAACATTAGGACGATGTTGCTGGGGTCACGTGCGATTTTTGGGTGTGCCTGAATCCTTCAGAAAAATTCAATTTAGGCAAGAAAATGATAAAGTAACCATTTTACCCCTAAGGATTAATAAAGGGCATGTTTTATGAGGGAGGGGCATTTTTGTCATTTTGCCCCCAAGGTTGGAAAGGATACAATACCCTTGGATATTTTAAAGTAAGATTCGATCCAGGCCGTTGATTTCAAGATTAGATCGAATCTGGACCGTCGGATCAAAAAGGTGAAATAAGGGTATTTTAGTCATTTTTCATTTGGGTCAAAACTTGGTCACCAAGTTTGACATTTCTCTCTCTCTCTCTCTCTCTCTCTCTCTCTCTCTCTCTCTCCCCCATTCGGCACTCTCCCCTCTATCTCTCTCCCCCTCGATTTTTCTCTCTCTCCCCATCGTGAGCTCCCCCACACCGGACCGCCGCTATGCCACCGCCATCCCCACCTCATGCCACCCTCACGCCGACCGCCACCCCCCTCCGTGGTTCTCTCTCTTTCTCTCGGTCTCTCTTAGCCGTGAGCACCGCCCAAGCCACCGCTTGCCGTTGAGCCGGATCGCCGCCACAAGCCACCGTTGGATCTTGAGTTTTCCCGCTGCTTCGCTCTAACCATGATAGTTTAGAGCTTGGTAAGTCGCGGTCTAAACCTCATCTAGTATATCGGGTTGTCTCGGCTATAGTTAGACACGGTTTGTCGTGATTTTGTGGGCGAAGTTGATTTACGGGCCGTAGGATTAAATCCGGGAAGTTTTGACGGGAAAATTAGAGGCCAATCAATGCTGTGATTGACTGTTCTATGTGCTGTGAGTGGCTGATTGAAATGCGGATTGCACCGTTAGGACCGGCTCAGGATTTTATGCAAGTGTCGTGAAGAGCCGGAAATGCGATTTTGTGATTTCGTGTGCAGAAATTACTGTTCACTGGTTGTGACATGTCGTGTGATGTGCTGTGAGTGGTTGTTTGGCGTGTGTATGGTACCGTTAGATCCGTCTTGGAATTTTATGAAAGTCCCGTGAAGGATTGAAGTTGATTTGAAAACGTTTGAGTGCGGAAAAATGCAAATTTGTGCGTGAATGCACGTTTGGGATGTGAATTGATGTGGTTGTGGGTGCAAGTGTGTGCACGGAAATTTATGCGAAGGTGTGTAAGTGCGAGAATGGGATCGGATCGAGTATTATAAGCTCGGACAGCGATCACGTAGGTCTGTTGCATTTGACACAGGCTGAGGCTTGAAAAAACGAGAATGAGATCGGTTCGAGGCACGATCAGCTCGGGTGAGACCAGAATTGGACCAAGGCATTATAAGCTCGAGTTCCAATCATGTATGCTTGTCGCTTTTGGTGCGGGCCGAGGATTGGGGTCGGGCCTGAGGCGTGTGATACTCAGGTCGTGATCGAGAGCCGAGGCGTGTTGACGCGGGCCGAGAACATGTATGAGAATGAGACACGTGATGTGGAAAGTGTGATAGTGGGGTCAGACCGAGGTGTGTGATGCTCGGGGTGCGATCGAGAGGGTCGAGGTGTGTGAATGCGGGCCGAGGAAGTGGTGGAGGAAATGTGGTGACGTTGAGCAGGCTGGAAACGTGGCATGATCGACGTGTGTGTAATATGCAAAAGTTGTGTGTTGTGGCATGTGTGTGCGAACTGACTGTTTGCGAGTATGGACTAATATGCAAGCTGTATGTGCGCCGTGAGTCCAGGTATGTTTGATTGCGTGGATTGTGTTGGGTGAATTGATTGGTTGTGTGCTATATATGTCTGGAATAACGTGATAGCCTAGGTAGGGTTTAGGTTGCAACTTATTGTGAAATGTTTCATGGTTGTATAAGCCAAACCATTTTAAATAACCTGTTTGAACAATGAATCAGCCGCCATCACCGCCGCCTGAGCAATTTGGTGTAGTCATGCACACCGAAAATGATTTCGTGGAGTACCCTATGGACGAGCAGTACATGTGGATTAAACACACCTCGACTTTGTGGGTAGACGTAGAACATCCCCCGTGACAGGTTCACACTTACACCACATGGACTTTTAGAGATGGGCCAGATGAGTTTGGCCATGTTACTGGTTTCGACGCTCCTTTTGATGGAGTCGGGGATTGGGACCCCGCAGCTGTTCCCCTTCCTGACGGGGAGTTGACTAGTACGGACCTTAGTATAGCCCAGTCTGGACATCACCCCATTCCAGTTGCTCCGAGTTCTTCAGTGAATGATTTAGATCCAAATCCGGAAGGGTCTCAGGCAGGATTTGACCCTATGGACATAGACTTAGGTGAGATACTAGAGGATGATCCGGAGGAGGAGCAAGGCGAGGACCTAGGCAAGGATCCAGCTGAGGATGAGCCGGAGGTAGGAGCAGAGGATGGAGATGATAATATACTGGAATTTGAGGTGGAAGCTGATGAGGGCGAAGAGAACGTACCTGGGTATGATTACAATCCTTTCTTCATGTCAAATGTCGAGCCGGACGAGACTCCTGGGGAAATAGGTGACATAAATCACCTAATAGTTATTGGAGTTGATTCGGAATCCTCAGTGGAGGCAACTATCCAAGAAGAATTAGACATGGGTAATAGTGAGTCGGACTCGGAATGGACGCCATGCTGAAAGCGCAAGGATTAGCGGAGAGGTGTTGAGCTAGGGCCTGCAGAGCACCATTTTTGGAAGAATAGGGTGTCTTTACTTTTTGGTGTATGATTGTTTTTAACGTTATGTTTGTGGGTGTGCATGTAAGTTTTATGGACTCAAAAAATAGCAGACGGGTATAAATGTATGTGTATGTGGATGCTGTAAATATTTGTGGTAAGGTAAGGTTTGTAAATTTTGGCGGTTGGGCGTGATTAGTTTAATTCTGGTGTCCTCCAATTTATTTATCTGGGTTTTATTAATTGTTTCCGCCGCGAGTAACTCTGACATGGATAACTGAGTCGGCGATGCATTCTTGGGGTGTCGCACCGTTTGACTCAGAGTTTGGGATGTGGAAAGCCTTGGAGTAGAGTCGGGACGTGACAGTTAGCAATGCATGACTCGTTCAAATTTAAAATATTGTTGTAGTTATTACTGTAATAGACTAATAATCCATTCTTATTTCATGTAGCTATTAATGTAACGGACTAATTCAAAATTCAAAATATTTTGAATTAGTCAATTTATATCTCATGTAGTTACTGTAACAGCTAGTACATAAAGTTTATAAATACAAACGCTATCCTAGAGCTAAAGAAAGGTTAAACGAGTCTCACGCTTAAACTTAGAGTCTAAATCTTACAAACGAAATACCACCTCCACACCTATAATCGAGTATTCTATTCTCGCATGCTATACGTTGGAAGTTACGATTGTGATTGATCCGGTCCAAACCTAGGAAATTATTTCCCTAGATCAATATCATGACAATGGCATTATGGCGACCAACTCTTTGAATTTGTTTTCATTTATTTATAGAGACCGTTGAAGCAAAATGCCAAGATGGACTCGTCTTCCATTTTTTTTATTACAATAATTTCCAATTGAAATTTGTACCAATGTTCAATGAAATCTACGAACTATACTAATATTTGGAAGACCCATACCAGATATGAACTCTCAATATTTTTTCTTCTGAAGAGTCAAAGACTCGTTGTTTCTTCTAATGAAGAAGAAAACGTGTGAATGGGGGTAGTCATCGAGGTTGCTTTCCAATATCTACCTACGTTTTGGTATCGTTTAAAAGATCCGTAGTTATTTTTCAAAAGATCTGGATGTAAATTAGAGTTTAACATTATTTTCCATAATTATATTTTTTGGGTAGTTAAATGATTTTGGACATACTACACTGGCGATTGCTAAAACAAAGACATGAATTAAGTTTAAAATTAAAGTAATTTACCGGAGTAAAACGATGATTGTGTTATATGTCTATAATTCGATTTACTCCAAAAGAATGAATATCTTTTGAAAGTTCAACCAATGTACAAGAGACAGAAGTTTTCTTGAAAACCACTTACTTACACGCGTAACACGTATATAATCCAACTGCAAGTGCGAAAGACATTCCTTATACAAGCTGCGGAACCGACAGCAATCATTTCGTTGTGTTTGTGCTTAATTTCATCAGATGTACTCCCTTTTCAGAGAAAAAATAAAAGGAAATAAAGAAAAGAGGGAACCCACGCCTAACATGCGGTGTGCTCTTTTTTGACTAGGGTTAACTCCTTTTGATTATGTTAATAAGAAACAGGGGGTTGACCGTCTCTCCAGATTTGACCTCAAGCCCAGAGAAATTTTTTGAGGAGCAATGAACGATGTTGGTTAAAGATTCACTGCGTTATACAGAATATCTACCATTTCATTTCTCCTTTACACTTGTTTCAAAGATGGGCCCCGTTCTTCAGCGTTGTAGTGGACATATTTATGCAGATGTTAGAAAAAAAGCAACTGATCCTTCCGCGCTAGCTAAGGAAATGCATTCCTACGCAGTCCTGAGAAAATGACAAATTTGAGCAAGCTCAAACGCGGTACGCATAGTAATAGCATGGACCTTGGAAGGGAAATAAGTGTCTAAGCAGGAATCACCTAAAGAGGATGAATAAGTGATTTCAACAATTTTTGATAAATTTAAAGCAAAATTCAAAATATCAAGAATTAAGTTTGAACTTAAAGTAAAATGTTCAGATTTTAAACAATCTTTGGAAGCAATTTAGCAAGTGTGCAATAGAATGTAATAAATAAAATGAGTTTTAAGGGATGAGAAAATCTGCATACAAGATGTATAGTGGTTCGATTTAAATCAAGCTTACGTCCACTCTCCCACACTAATAGCATACTAATTGGGTTCTACTAGATGATCAATGAGAGATTGCAGTCAAGTTGTACCGCTTATACCCAAGCACTTCTACCCAAATCTAGTACTACTTATACCCAAGCCAATAGATCATACTATCTCACACCCAAGCACATACTTATGAGACTATATGCACCTCTCAAACGATTACAAATTTAAGCTCATGGAAGACAAGTATGTAGGATTGAAGTTTGCTCAAACTTTGGAATTCTAGATTCTGGATTTTGTCTCTTGCTTCCGCTCCTCGACACCTTATTCTCCTTTTATACTCTTCAACTTCCAATCTAGCCATTGGATAGTCTCTAGAAGATCTTTTTCCAATTTACCACTTGGACGGAATTGTATAAAGAAGATTGAGTAGTCGTTGAGTAACAAAACTTAAATATCCACTGATTTTGGTCACCCATACAACCATAGGCTTGGTTTCCATAAATAGAGCTTCTCCGTTAGAAAGTAACTTGTTTCGAGATTGATTTGTCTATCATTTAAGATGTTTTGCATATTAAATCATTGCAAAACAATCTTTAAGATTGAGTCAATCAAATATTTTTAATCGTGAAATCCGAACTAAATCACTAGCCGTTATTTACGTTATAATTTTGTGTCACGTTCTGGACTTACGTTTTGTCAGTTTGAGGTTCTTCATCTCTAGTATAAGGTCTGAACCTCTTTTTTACTTGAAGTAAATTCCACAATTTTAACAAGGTCAAGATTGCCATATGCTTCTTTTTCAAGAATAACTTCCCAAATCAAAATACTTGAAGACATTTATTAGACTTACAAGACACACATGGATAGTTTTGTCCACTTCAAAATCTATTAGGAGATTTTTTCAACAGGGAAATTTTCACGAGTTCATATTTCGGAATTCAACATGCCGATATAAGTAAAAAATAGGGGAAAAAATAGTGACAAAAGGTTCAGTCCTGTATTTTGCGGGGTTCGTTTTCTCATCCTGAAATTTGTTGATGCATAGTTCACACTACGAGCTGGTTTTGGACAATCAAAACTGCTACGAAATGAAAATTATTGTGGCCTATTAAATTCATATATACTAATGTATAGACGCTGTATCTAGGATGGTTGATTTCAAGGTGATTGGCTTCAAGATCGAAACCTGGACCTAACTTATAGGTTCTGATTCTGAAAAATTAGAATTAGGAACTGAGCCAATTATACCCAGAAATGGCGTGGAACTAAACTGGCCATTCCTGGTCGGTTCCCAGTTCTACTGGAAAATTGGATTAGTAAAATCCCGTTAGTTTAGTGGTTTTGTGTGCCTACTTAGAGTTGGAGGTTGTGGGTTCCATTATCTCTAGTTGCATCTTACGTTTTTTCTTTTAATAAGGTGTATAAGTCCGGTTCTAAACTGGTTTCACAATGGAACAGGCTATTTGGTTGGTTCCCTGGTCAAATCAGTGGTTCTAACATGGGACCTGAAATGGTTAAAGGCCGGTTCCAAGGTTTAGAACCCTAGAGCCAGATTAGTTCTTCCTAGAGCTAGCCTGGAACTAGTTGGATAAGGCCAGTTTGATTCGATTCCCTGATTGAATCGGCTTGGTTGCTCACCCCTAATTATATGTGATTCCAGATTAATGAGGTCACCATGGCTGAATTACATAATGAGGTTCGACTTTATTTGAAGAGTCTTGGATTATTGGAAACTTGCTCTTTGGAAAGAGAATTCAATTGCTTCTTCGTCTATTATTGACATAATTTTATCGACAACCAGAAAGGTTATGGAAAATTTGGCCCTCAAATGACATAAGGGATGACTATTGTAGGTGTAAGCATGTAGTGAGACATTGGATAAATTGATGGACTTGTCTTCTCAGTGACATCTGCAGTGAACATGAAAAATCTAATATATCCCACTTTGGCAACTTACAGGGCCACGAATTATTGGCCCCTTCCAGAATGGTACAACCCATTTTCTTTATCATTGTGGAACAACGTGGGTGGCCACTACACAATCGGTAGGAAATGAAAATCACACTAATGTTTCTTTTTATCAAATCCTCCATCTTCTTTTTGTATGGACCCCTACCCATTTTAAAAAGTATTCAAAATAAATGTATAGTGGCAAAAGAAATATGAACTGGCTTTAGTTCACATGCATACGGTAAATTTTATATTCGAATCATAAAATCTTTCACACAAAGTAATAGCAACATAGATTTGAATTACTATTATGTGTGAAGCCTTTCTTAATGTACACGAATGAGGCGATTCACCGGGTATTCATGAGATTAATCGAGTTGAAGATTTGGATACTCTTTGCAATGAGAAAAGGTCAAGAGTATGTGTTTATCCCATCTATGACCAGTAAACTTTGTTTTCAGATGTGATCCAATCATATATTTGTGTAGTTAAGACACATTGTATTAATTTAAAAAGAAATTACTTTGGATGACTTTCAAAGAATCGTCGAGTTGAAAATTTGGATACTCTACGCATGACTTTAAAATATGTACCAAAAATATTTACCAAAATAACAATACATATGTTAAATTATGTCTCAAGTTTAAATCGTTTACGGATTTCGAACTCTTGCACTAAAAGACAAAAGAATGGGCACACTCTGTTCATTATTTGTATTGCACTTGAGGGGGCAACAAGGAGAAGAAAGAAATAAAAGGCAAGAACTATTTCTTTGTGATGTGGTCCTGCAAGAGAAGGAAAAGGAGGGCCCATGGTGTTGTTGAGAGCAAAAGAAAACAAAAAGAAAATAGATAGGGTTTTCTAGAGCCCTAGCCTTGGTCGTCTCTTTCTCATGATGGCCGCATAGTGAGTGACGGGTTCCTCCGGCCATACTTGAAGCCGCACTAGAGGAGCAAGAAAGGAGAAGCCGTGGGTCTTCTCTTTTGGCTCTTCTATTGAAAAATGGAGCGGCACAGTGAAGAGTCCTTCATGTGTGAACAGTGGCCGCACGAAGAACAAGATCAGTGAAAGATTCCGTGAGTTCTCTTCAAGAAACTTGGGCCGCGCACTATGCTCATAGTTCTTGGTTCCACGGATGTGGACCCTGAGATTTGTGCTGGGAATATTTTATCCATTTGAGTTGACTTAGGATTTTGATTTAATTTAGGTGCGAAAAATACTTGAGTATATAGTGAGTAATTTTAAACTTGAATTTTCTAATATAATGAATTATTTGGTGCTGGCTCTCCTAGAGATATGGATATTGAAACATTAGATCGAACTATGTAAATCTTAGACTTTCTTTATCGTTCATCGTGATTTCTCTTGTTATATTCACGTTGACATAAATTACAAGATCCCGGATTAGTTTCCACTATCATTAATATGACACCAGCATACGTGGGTAATATGGGATCAAAGACATATCTGACCTCTAGCATGCTTGGAGCTGATACTACTAAAAGGTAGGCAGCCCCACCCGGGCCGCTATCACGATGCTGTCTGCTCTATTGGCAGCCCACTCGTGTGCACATGACCTTTAAATATGTTGTGCTAGTTTGGGTTGCCTGGGACTTATTTATCTACACAGTCCATGATGCAAGTATAGGCGAATATGGGATCAGAAACATATCTCCAACAGTCTAAGCTCACAATTGCTTGAATTTCAAATAGGATCAGACACCTGTTGGTCTAAAGCAAGTTTGACAGTAAGATGAAGTAATTTGATCGACTCTTTTCAGTTAAGGACATAAATAAGCTAAGCAATCCACGTATTATAAGCCTTTCTTATTTAAATCATTTAAAATATCAATATCCAAAGAATACTTACACCATACATTATAATTTTTTGACCTTAATTAAGCCATATTTGTAACATGGTTTCATTAAAGAAATTGAAGCTAGAACCGAGAATCTTGGGCGTAGCTTTCGTTTCTCCCACATGTGTACGTGGGCCACATGCAAAGGCACTAATTTAACCATCAATGTAGCTATAAAATTGTGACTCGTAACTGACCAAAAAAAAAAAGAAAAATTGTGACTCGTCACAAAGCATGTTTGGTCTTTGTATCAAATTGCTGATCTCTTCGTGAAGCCATTGTCCAACAATGCAATTGAAAACTCATGTTGCAAATTAAGAATTTGGAATTTTCCCGTTCCGAAAGGGAGGAAATGCACTAATTTACCAATCAATGTGGCTATCAAAAAAACAATTACCAAAGGTAGCATGTCCATCAAAATCACAGACAGATTTCGTAGAGATTTTAAGTTCAATGGATTGATAGTTCTTAGAACATTATGATGATTTAATTTATCATTTCCTTTATTCTATTGTTCCTAATGGAGCTTAAATTTTGTAATATCTTTATATAAAGGAAATTATCTCAACAACGGTACGCTAAGATCAAAATCAAATAATTATGTTCTTTATATCCTCTGGCCTAAGCTTTTGAAATTGTTGGTCTTACAAAATATTACATGGTATTAGAGCAAATCTTCAATTGAAATTGAACGGCTTCCACTAAAATGTCTAGCATGCTAAAGTAGCTATACCCCTCATCTCTGAACATAAGCATTTTTGTGTCAATACAGCCTACACAAACAAACTATTCAAATCAGAGAGCATAAATGCTTGCTTGCATTAACTGAATGCCAAGGTCTTATGGGATTCATCAACGGTGAGTATTAGATGCTGAGTGCAACAATTGCAACCTCCCTAGTTCTAAAGTTCTTGGAATGGAGAAGGTCAAATCGCATTTTGCTAGCGTGGACCACTGCGACACTCTTTGTCATGCCCCGAACCCCAACAAGCGCGTGATACCCCGATCCTCAATCGAATAAGTGCGACGTCTCAGGGAATGTCGCCGATCCATACAAATTCATTAGAGTTAAAATCGCATCGGAAACCATTAAGAAAACCCGAACAATAACATTTGGAGACCTAGGGAGAAACAATTTACTCATCCTCCAAACATAATATTATACTTTTAAAAATATTTACAATATCCACCATTCTCCTCCATAAACATTATTTACATGCACACTGAACTAACAACTACACACCACCGATAACGCAAAAGATCAGTAGCCTACTGGATCAGCACCATCAAAAACAAGTCACCACCAACTCTAACAATTAATTTCTATGCCCACGGGATGGCATCCACTTAGACTAGCTCTCTTCGTCTTCCTTATCTGAATCCTCCTCAACCTCGGACTCCTCCGACGACTCCGAGTTTGCTTTAATCTCGATCGGGTTAGCCTCATCTTCACCCTACTCTACAGGGACCTCAATCCTCTCCTCGTCATCCTGCTCGTCATCCAGCTCGTCCACTGGCTCCTCTACTGGATCAACCTTCTCCTCTGGCCCTTCCTCGGGTATCACACCTAAATCTAGGTCCATCGGATCATACTTGGCTTGGGATTCCTCTAGTTCAGGGTCGGGCTCAGCCATTGAAGATCCGGGCATCGCAGGAGCATGCTGGTGCCTTGACTGGGCAAGACTAGTCTACAAACTAGTCATCTCACCGTCTGGAGGGGGTATGGCTGAAGGGTCCCAATCATCTACTCCATCGAATGGGACATTGAAACCGCGGACGGAGCCAAACTCATCTACCCTATCCTTAAACATCCATGCCGTGTATGTATGAGCCTGCTAGAGGGGCAGCCCTATATCTACCCAAACAATTGAGGTGTATTTGACCCAAGTCATATGCTCATCTATCGGATATTCTACGACATTATGATCAGCGTGCATGACTATCCTAAAACGCTTTGGTGGTGGCGGTGGTAGATTCATGGCTTTGGCGGGGGCTCTGAAATGATTTAGTTGAAACAACCATGAGATCACATCTCAATAAGTCATAACCTAAGCCCCTACCTAAGCTACCACGTATTTCCAAACACATCTAGACATGCAATCAAGTAATAAACACCAACCACATAATTACACTAACTTGGACTCTTGGCATAAGCAGCCTGCATATTAGCTCATAAACACAACTGACAAGCCTTTCACGCATGCCAATCCATTCTCACGCTCAAACACATATCTCAATCACACAACAATCCAAATCTCACAATTCACACTCGTTCATGCACCATCGCATCATTTTCGTTAACTTGCCATCGCGACCCGCATAAACACGCCTCAAGTCCGATCTCACTTTCACTTACCATACCATACCATACCATTTCATACTCAATCACATTTCTTAGCCAGCGTAAACACACCTTACGCTTACCGATTGTGACTCGCGTAAATATGCCTCAAGTCCGACCTCAATCCTCAACCTACGCCAAATGCGACAGGTCTACATGATCAAAACCCAAGCTTATAATACCTCGGTCCGATCCCGGTCTCACTCGAGCTAATCTCATTCCCACTTTCTTTCCTCAGCTCACGCTAAATGCGATAAGCCTACGTGATCGCGACCCGAGCTTATGATACTCGACCTGATCCCACAGTTGTGTCAAGATCCGCGTAAACACGCCTTAAGGATTTTAGTGATCACACAAACACACCAACACACTGTATTTTATCTGCATTCCGCTTAAACACACCTCAGGGCGTTTTAGTGATCACACGCACATCGCACGCCACAATTCTCACACATGCACATACTCAGGCAATAAATACATGTACTCAGACGTGCCCAAATCAATCAATCAATCCAGTCACTGCACAAAAATACATCAAACATGCAAATTGCCCTTTTTCACAATCAAAACTGCGATATCTCGTTTCTGGTCCTTCACGACACTTTCACGAAATTACGAGTCGGACCTAACGGCGCAACCCACTCATTGAACATCACAACACAGCACTTCAAACAGCAATTCAAAGCTATCAATCGGCCACTAAAAAACCATAAAAACTTCTCAATTTCAATCCTAAGGCCCAATAGTTAATCCAACCCTTAATTTCTACCAAATCGCGTCTAAACGAGTCCGATAATACCCGATAAACTAGGTGAGGGTTTAGATCGCGACTTACCCGACTCTAGACTAATTCGGCTAGAGTGGAAAGCGGCGGTAAACTGGCGGCGGTCTCGCGGCGGTGGCTATCGGCACGATGGTGGCGATTGGCAAGCAGCGGTGGGTAGCGGTGGCTCTTGGTCATGGGAGGGGGAGAGTGAATCGAGAGGGAGAGAGAGAGAGACGGCGTGAGGGTGGGAGCGCGGTGCGGCAGCAATGAGCGATGGCCAGCGGCGACAAGCGGCCAAGGGGAGAGGGCGATCGACGGTAAGGGGGAGGGGGATGGCCGAATGAGAGGGGAGAGCAATGGGAGGAGAGAGAGAGAAAAATGCCTTAAATAGGCACACCAATAATTGGTGTCTAAGACCTCTTGAAAATTACCATCTTGCCCTTTACTCTAAATTCCAATCAATGGCCGAGATTCGTTCTTATCTTGAGATTGACAGCTGAGATCAAATCTTTTCCAAAAATATCCAAGGAAAATTTGGGAATTTCATAAAATTCCAAGGGCAAAATTGTCCTTTCCAAAAGTTAGGGAAAAATGACCAAAATGCCCTTGCCCTTTAATACTTACCCTTAATAAACCTCAAGGGGTAAAATGGTCATTTTTCATCTTTTGCCGAATTTTAGTCTTTCTGAAGGATCCGCGAAAATTTAAAGTTGAACATTCTAATAACAACGTTGTCCAAACGTTCTGTCGTGACATTCCTAATTTTCTAGGCCCAAATTGATATCTAATTAATAATTGAATTCTATATAACGTAACTTGAGCGTATCTCAGACTAATGAGCGGCTTTTGGGGAAATTCGTAGAATCGACCCGTGACTGACACTAAATCAAGTTACGTGCAAGTTTATTCGGATCGTGATGATCTCGGTCGTCATTGAAATCGCAAGGATCGATCGCTAGTTCCGATGGACGCGATTATTCGGTATAGGTTTTGGATCGTTCGTCAAATTATTTCGTGGTCAAACTGAATCACCTGAGATCCACTCGTATGACAGTGATGAATCGGCCCATCACTATTCTAAAATCGGCCTACATTAGCTCAAAATGTCACCTCGACGATTCCATGGTCAAAAATCAGTTTACGATCGAATTTGCTTTAGTCACACGAATTTAAATTCCTAATTAGCCTTTCCCTAATGGTTAGTATATCATGAATGATCAGTTCTGAGTGAGAACTAACTACAAGTACATTAATGAAATCTTTTATTTCATAAATCCCAATTGGGCAAATTTCGGAATGTTACACTCTTTGAAGAAGTTCTCGCTCAAGTACTTGAAGACATCTATCGAGGTGCAGTTAGCATTATCTAACATTTTTGCCAAGGTTTTTAGGAACATGAAGTTTCAATCTTTCTACAAATCCAAATGTGTCATAGACATAATATTTCATCTCTTCATTAATATCTTGGTGTTTTTCAATAAAAATTTAATGAGTTAACTACTATTGGATGTCCCCTTAAGAACAAAGAAGGGTCTCTCTGTTTTAAATGGCCTAGGTGATCAATATGGCTCATTCACTACCTCCATGCTGAAGCTCCTATGCCAACCTTTTCTGATTTGATTTCGCAACTGCAAAGTTTTGAGAGTCGACCAACAAATAAAATTTCCCTTGCAATTCTAGAAGGGACAAGTTCATTTGGTCAAAGAAGTAATTTTTAAGAGTCAAGAAAGGAAAACAATTCCATTAGTCCAACAACAAACATTTTTCTTTGCAAGGGAGGGGTTTCCTCACAATGGTCCAAGATTGGAAGATTCTTGGGTTGATTTTCAGCATTTGTAAGTTCAAAAGCGGCAAAACAATCGGAGCAAAATCCAGAAGTTTGTGAAAGGAACTAACGAAGTTGTTTCCTTTCAAATATGTAACAAGCAGGGACATATTGCTTTAGAATGCTTTAACTGGTTTAATCAATTTTTCCTCCCATAATGTGCCAAAGACATTTGCTGCACTTACTGTTGGAGTTAATCAGAGTTCGAAAGTGGTGCACTGATACTGGAACTTCAAAAAAGAAGACTCAAGCTGAAGGTAACCTCGCCAAGCGATGACCAAAAATAGTGAAAGAAGCATAATGGTTGGAAATAGTGACTCGATTAAAATTTTCCACGTTGTGATGCTCAAATTAATTTGGGTTAAGAGAACATTGACTTAAGCATTATTCTATTTGTTCCTCAGATGAAAAACATTTATGATCAGTAAGCCAAATTTCAACTATCCTTTGAATTTTGAGTGTTCTGCCACATTGATTGATAAATAAGTTCCTTTAACATGTGTATTGTATGCACATGTTGACTTGCAGCGTTGTCTTCACTTGAGTCCAGGTCTTGGAGCCCTCCTCACGAATAGAATAGTGAGGAGACGTCCGGGCAGAGCTCCCGGATAAACTGTCAGATGGCCAACTCGGATTGAGCCGATGGAAAAGGAAGGAGTGTGGGCGTGAATAGGTGTAGTAGGAGAAGCAGTGTACGGTGGTAGGCTCTCTACTTACAGGCGTGAGCCGATAACCGTGACGGCTATAGTAGATGCTGTCGTGACCTTCTTTAATGTCGATGGGTCGGATTCACGTTTTAATCTTCAATAATTGGCTACTCTCCCGGAGCCCCTCAGTCACAGTTTTTCTTGATATGCCCTCAGACTTTCATTTTCAAGCATGGCTAGCTTTTGATGTAGGAAGGATGAGTCCAAACCTTCAAGACCTTAAAAAAGCAGAACTCTTTCTAAGTAAGCTCAACTTAAGTACGGCCACATATGTTGCATCAATGATCGTTTTGGGGCTGATTATGGATGAGCGAACTCTTCCTCCGTGACATCCTCAATTAAAGGGTGACTCGTCATGTTATATCCGTTGGAAGATGATTTGTGCTAGGATATAAAGGGCAGCTTGTGCTATGATTTTAGAGGATGCACCGTGAAAAGAGGCTTTCGTGCCTTTCCCTGTGCACGAAAGGCACGATAGGCGACAGTGGGGGATGTATCACAAAGGAGTGTCATAGTACACTTGCAACAGGCCACCCCGGTGCACCGAATATCTCTCGGTAGCCATCTGTGATTATGGGGATATACAAGGTGGATGTCCTTGGTACAACCACTGCCTATTTGTCAATGGTGTCTCCCCCAACGTTATAGTGCTGGTAGGTTCATATGCTCCTTTTGCAAAGGCGGTCAGTTTTAGGGCCTTGTGGCCCTTTCCTAGTGTTTTTTAGATGTTCTCTTCTCCCGCTTTCCTGACAATCGCCATTATTTGGGGCTCTGTGATCGCGACTCTCAACTATTGTTTGTAGGGATAGCGATTGTATGTTAGCGTTGATGGAGGATGTGCAATCTTGCCTTTGGAAGGGAGATGAAACCGTTGAGATCTTTCTATTGGCTGTCTTGAGTCGATTCTATATAGCCAAACCTAGTTCCGGCTTTTGTACGTGGCTTGCTTCATATACTTTACATGGGAAACTTACTCTGTTAAATTTAGAAGATCTCTGGCTCTTAGTTTTGATACACCAGATTATGGGGACGAGTTTGAATCTAGGGTTAGTTGCTAAACGTGATTATATAGATAAATTCTATTTGACATTATGATAAAAGGGAAAAAAGAATACACAAAATTGCAAGAACTAAGAAAATTAAAAAACACAGTGACGAAAACATCCTAACGTGAATGTTATTATATTTCTCGAAAGCAAAAAAGAGTGAAGTTGGCCCAACTTTAAAATGGGTTTTAATGTGTCTGTAATTGACCCATTTTAAACCGACTTGTAACTCAGGCCCCAAAAGGTTATTGCAGTTGTCGAGATGAGACGAGCGACGGAAAAAAATAAAAGATTACTGCCCCAAAAGCTACTAATAACCCATTTTTCATCCATTTGCACGAGTCTCACACAGCTAACTCACACGGCATGCGTCAACTTCAGGTACAACCTGTCCCATTAACATCTATGGATGAAAACAGGCCAAAGCTGAATACAAAAATTTAACGTTGTAAATTTATTTTCTCTATTTTATCACCTAATAAAACATGAAGTAACTTAGTAAGAGGTAATGAAAAGAAATTAGGATGAACATAATTTTATTTCCTTTTCTCTATTGGTTCATTTTCCCCTTTCTATACATGGCATTTTAGCCTCTATACCATTATTTTGAAGACGATTTGAGTTTTCTCTCTTTGCTAACAATTTAAAATTTGATCCTGTTGTATTTCCTTTTGCGAAAAAAATATAACAATTGCTCAACAAGTATGTCGTAGTGTAGCAAATCCATAGCTTGCTCATCAATTGAGATGTGTGATTTTGGAAAATGATCGAAAGAAGATGAAGTCGTATGCATTTAATTTCGTTACAAGAGAAATGTAAGTTAAGCCCAGTATATTAATATCTCTCGTTTATATTAAACCAAAAACCAAAGCCCGATTGGACTATCAAGCAATGGACCGATCAGAATGCCATTTGATGCAGCAGTTATGGAGTACGCAATGTCACTCATACGAAGAGACCTGTCTGATGATTCACAAAGAGCACTGCTTACGTCAATTCCTTAGGCTGCTGCTCTTCTTCTTCTTCTTTTTATCAAGGTTGTGTAGGCCATCGGCAATTACTCGTTTGTTGATAAAGCAAAAAACTTCAAATTTTGTAAATGATTTTGCTGTGAAATTTATGAGAAGAAATTGCTTTTGCACATTTTACCAGTGGCCATTTGCTTGAAGGATGGATGTGCACCGGAAGAAAATCAGTTTCATCATTCATTTTAAATGCGAAGCAAATGCAAAATGATTTGAGAAGATGGGTACTGAACGAAGATATCTCATGATATATCAGCTATATCTCAGCAGAGATATCTTGCCGGAGCTCTTCAAAATGATTTAACACTAAAGAGCTGTTGGTATTGTCTAGTGATGTTTCTCTCGTTACGCATTGCCCTTGTGATGGCGTTCTTTCTTTCAAGGTGCGTAGCATCAATAATCCAACTATTTTCATTTGCTTCTGCTCACTGCCTATTAAGCTCAGCTTCCTGGTCAATTATACTAGGATCATCAAGCTATGGTTTTTGGCTTATTGAAGAGAAATCCCTGTTATTGGAACTATTGAAATGGTAAAAATTTGTAAATACCTAAGCATTCACACTTTTGATCCGTCACAACTTTTTTTGTCCTTAGAACAAACAACTTTTTGCTATTGATGCCCATTATCTACTAAATCAGTGCTGTACCACCTGAACAATAAAAAATGTATGGTTCATCTGATTCCCAGATGTGGTCTAATATTCAAGTCAATCTTGAACAAAAGACTCCGTCGGTATAAATCGGGCTAGGGATCTGAAGTTATTTTCACGTACTACATAATGAAAGAGACTACTACCGAGTTCTCTTTAATGTGAGAGGAGGTGATAATGAATTAGAAGGAATGAGCACCATCCATCCTGTCCATTGACTAATCGGTCTTTCATAGGAAACTACGACACAAAATAACCGACACAAGATGGGGAATTCAGAATTCAGAAACTGTCCACATATGTCAAGACAGTATATGTCACGCCTCGAATCCCATCAAGCGCGCGATACCCCGTCTTCGGTCGAATATGGTGCGACGACCCAAGAAAATGTCGCCAACCCAAAGATTCTATCAAAGTTAATTGTGGCAGAAACAATTATAAAATTCCGGACAATAAAATTGGAGAACACCAGGAAGAATTAGGTCGCCAAACCACCAACACCTTACTATGCCTCGATATAAATATGTACAACATCTATTTACAGCATACTTATACCTTACCGCCAACTTATTAATCCACAAAAATATACATGCACACCCACTATCATCCATTACCTCCAACACATCAAAAAGGGTAGATAACCTGGGTTCCCTATCCCTCCAAAAATGATACTCTTCAAAAGATTGGCTCCTAACCTCCCCACTAGTCCCGGTGTTCACGAGACGGCGTCGACTCAGAGTCTGACTCATTAGGACTCGAATCTGACTCCTCCCGAATCGTCGCTTCCGGTGAGGACTCCGACTCGGCTCCGATCTCTATCGGATGGTCTATGTCACCCGACTCCATTGGGATCTCATCCCGCTCCTCCTCGACTGACTCCTCGTTAGGCTCGACCTCTGGCACATAATAGGAATTGTACTCATACACGGGTACGTCCTCATGTTCATCCTCATGCTTTGCTTCTGGGGCCTCCTCCGGTTCAACTTCGGGGTTTTCTTCTCCTCCTTCTTGTCCTTCCTCGGGAATCACCTCAATATCCACGTCCATCGGATCGTATCCCACCTGGGATTCTTCTGGTTTCTGCTCATGCTCGGCTCCCAAGGGTTCAGGTGCTATAGAAGTAGGATGGAGTCCAAACTGAGCCAAACTAGTTTCTAGGCTAGTTAGTTCGCCATCGGGAGGGGGTATGTTGATGGATCCCAGTCCCTAACTCCATCAAAGGGGACGTCGAAACCTCGTACAGGGCCGAACTCATCAACCCTATTTCTAAACATCTATGCAGTGTAGGTGTGGGCTTGCTAGTGGGGTAGTCCTACATTTACCCAAACTACGATTGTATGCTTAACCCAGGTAAAATTATCGTCCATCGGATACTTCATAACGTCGTGGTCGGTATGCATAGGAATTCCAAAACGCTGTGGCGGCGGCAAATTCGTGGCTTAGGCGGGGAATCTAAAATGGTTTGGTTGATACAACCATGGGACACTTCTCAATAAGTTGCAACTTAAACCTTACCTAGGCTACCACGTAATTCCAGACACATCTAGACACACCATTAAACAATTCACGCAAATATCAACCAAACAATTGCACATACCTGGACTCTCAACATAAGCAACATGTATATTAGCCCATAATCATAACATTTAAACCATACATGCATGCCAACCATTCTCGCCCTCAAACAAGTATATCGCTCGCACAACATGCCAAACCACTCAATTCACACTCGATCGCGCTCCGAGCATCACACGCCTCGGTCCGATCCCACTTTCACTTGCCATCCCACACGTCTCATTCTCAATCACTTTCTCGGCTTGCGTAGACACGCCTCAGGCCCACTCGATCGCGCCCTGAGCATCACACGTCTTGGTCCGATCCCATTTTCACTTTCTTTCCTTAGCCCGCACCAAATGCGATGGGCCTACATGATCGAGACCCGAGTTTAGAATGCCTCGGCCCAATTCCGATCTTACCCAAGCTGATCATGCCTTGGACTAATCTAACTGTCTACTTTTTTATTCATCAGCCAACGCCAAATGCGACGGGTTTATGTGATCGCGACCCGAGCTTAAAATGCCTCGGTCCGATCCCACTCTTACACTTGCACACAACCGGCATTAAACACGTGCACACAATCGCACTCAATACATTATTATAATTCCGCAACATCGGGAATGCATAATCAACATACAATTCGCCATTTTTTCACACCTGAACATTGATGAATCGATTCCGGCTATGCACGATATTTTCATGAAATCTCGTGTCGGATCTAACGGCGCAGACCACATGCTAAACAACACATCACAGCACATAGAACAGCACATCACAGCCAACGATAGGCCTCTAAAATTCTGTCAAAAATTTCCAAATTCAATCCTAAGGCCCGTTATTCCGATCAGTCCTTAATTTCTACCAAACTGCATCTAAACGGGTCCGATAATACCCAATAAACTAGACGATGTTTAGATCGCGACTTACCCGACTCTAGACTAACGCGACTAGAGTGAAATAGCGGTTTGCGGCGGCGGCTTGCGGCAACAGCAACGATCGACTCACGACGGGCGACGATCGGCTCATGGCGGACGGCGGTGGCTTGGGCATGGTTGGCTCGGCTCATGGCTGTGGAAGGGGAGAGAGAGACTGAGAGGGAGAGGGGGACACAGCAGTGGCTTATGGACGGCGGACAAGCGGCGTGGTGCGGCGATGACGGCGGTCTGGACGGCGGCGCGACACGATGGGAAGGAGAGACAGTTGGAGAGGGAGAGGTCGAGAGGGAGAGGAGAGAGAGCCGAATGGGAGAGAGAGAGAGAGAGAGAGAGAGAGAGAGAGAGAGAGAGAGAGAGAGAGAGAGAGAGAGAGAGAGAATCTTGGACTTGATGCCCAAGTTTTGACCAATTTTGGTAAATGACTAAAATGCCATTATCTAATCTTTTTGATCAACGGTCCAAATTTGATCTTATCTTGAAATTGATGGCCCAGATAGAATCTTTTCCAAAATATCCAAGGGCAATTTAGGAATTTCTCAAAAAGTCCAAGGGCAAAATTGTCTTTTCCAAAATTTAGGACAAAATGACCAAAATGCCCTTGCCCCTTAAAACTAGCCATTTGTAAATCCCCAATGGTAAAATGGTCACTTTTCCATTTTCTTGCCGAAATCGAATTTTTCTGAAGGATTTGGGAACATCCAAAGCTGCACGTTCCAGCTGCAACGTCATCCCAATGTCCTATCATGACTTCCTAATTTTCCGATGCCAAATTCAGTCTCTAATTAATAATTGAATTTTATGTAATGCCACTTGAGTGATTCCCAGACTAACGGGTGGCTTTTTGGGGAAATTTGCAGAATTGACCAGTGACTGATACTAACTCGTGTCACGTGCAAGTTCATTCAGATCGTGACGACCTCGGTTGTCAATGAAATCGCGAGGATCGAACACTAGTTCCAATGGGCACGATCATTCAGTATAAGTTTTGGATCGTTCGTCAATTCATTTTATGATCAAACAGGATCACTCGTAATCCGCTAATATGACAGTGACGAATTGGCCCTTCGCTATCCTAAGATCGGTCCACATCGGCTCAAAATATCACATCGACGATTTTATGGTCGAAAGTCGGTTCACGGTTGTAACAGTCTGAATTTTCAATCATTTTCCTGGGATTTAAGAAATGAAATTGATCAATGCACTATAGTGAGATTTCACCCAGAACAGCGCATTCATGAGATTCTAACCTTAGGGGTAGGGCTATTATGGGATTGAGTTCGCATGACCAAAGAACTCGATCTGGGTTCGACCTTCGACCATAAGAATTGACGAGTGAATGTTTTGAGCCAACAAAGATCAATCTAATTGATTGATCGTGTCCGAAGGGAACTAGTGACAGACCCTCGCAATTATATGATGACCGAGGTCGTCCCAGGTAGAGTAAACTTAAACGTGATTTGACTTGGTGTCGGTCACCGGTCGAGAGCGCATAATCCCAATGAGCCACCTGTTAGCCTGAGATAAAATAAAGTCGCGATTGTTCAATTTTAGTCATTTCTTGGAATTCGGGCTAGGGAATCGAGAATTTTGAAAGTGACAATTTTGAGCGGCCGATGACGTTTTTGGCTTGGCCAACCTTGGGGCCATCCATTTTTGCAAAAAAATGGATTTCGGTTCGGGACCGGAAAAATTACGATTTTACCTCTCTGGACCCCGATGTCAATTCTGAGGCCTTATGAGATTATTTTTTGAGGCCGATGTCATTTTAGGGTGGCCACACACATTTAGAGTCGTTAGGGTCAAAAATTGGAATTTTGGCTCGGAAGTGAAAAATAATATTATTTTATTCCCAGGACTTTGCAATCGATTTTCAAGGGCTTAAAAAGCTATTTTCATGATTCCGACGCCATATTATGTTGGCCACACATATTTAGAGTTGATTTGGACAAAAATTGGAATTTCGCCTAGGACCGGAAAAATGACCATTTTGCCCCTGGGACAGTTTCAGTTCCGAATTTCTGAAAAATTATTTGGGATAATTATTAAGGGTTTTCAACTGCATTATTGGACCTTGGACTCTTTTGCCCCTCAATTATTGGATTGGTTTAAACCTAGATCGTTAGATTAAGGGTAAAATGGTCAAGTGGGCCGGATTTGCGACACGTGGCGCCCTTTAGCCTCAATAATTAAATAGATTTTCTCTCTCTCTCCTCTCTCATTATGGTCAGACCACTCTCTCTCCTCTCCCCCGTTCTCTCTCTTTTTCCCTTGTTTTCTCTCTTAGCAAAGGAACGCCGGAGCTCGTCGCCGCCGTATTGGAGCTCGAATAGCCGAGCCACTACCGTCATAACGTTTCTGCCATCCATACGTTGCTGTCCATACGGTGTCCGTACGCTGGCGACGCTGCTGCTGCTGCTGTTGTTGCTGTTCCGACCACCACCTAGCCTTGTTTGTCTCGCCTTTTGGTGTAAGTGACCTCCCCAAATGTCGCCTAGGACTTCGGGTATTGTTAGGCTTGTTTAGGGCTTAGTTTAGGGTGAATTTAGTGGCTGGTTTGCTTGGTGGTGTGTGTTGGCTAATTTTCGGCTAGGCTGCTGCTGCGTCGCCAAATTTTGCTATTTTTACTGTGACTTGTGTGGCCCTAATTTGAGAAAGTGTTCTTCATGAAAGTTGTTCCTAACATCTTGAAGTATGACATACTTTAATTTGGGAATTTTTGGAAATCATTTGAGGTCATTCAGAAGTCCATTTTTGGACCGAAATAAAACTGCTCGATTAACTGTTCATCTGACCTTCGGGTCTGTTTGGATTTTTATAAATTTTTCCAGGCCTATTTTCAAAATACTTCCTCACGAAAATTGTTGGGGACATTTGTGGCTATAACATATAAAAATTTCAAGGCTTTCCAAAATGATTTAGATACTGAATGAGTTGTATTTTGATGGCCTAAGGGGCTGTCCGAGCGAATCAGATTTTGTCTGACTTTGAGTGTCAAAAATAGGTGTTTACAGTTGGATCTTGATTTTGAGTCCTTCACAGAAAATGTTTATCAAGATGTTTTGTACAACATATCCAAATTTCATAATTTTTGGAGTTGGTTTACTATTTATTTCAAATAGATTTCTGTCACTGCGCAACTGCCCAGTTTGGACCCGATTTTGTATATTCTCGATTTTTCTCTCTCTCGAGAATTATTCAGTGTTATCGTAGCATTTTGACGGGTAGTTTGATGCTTGAATGAACTCGTATGTGTGATTGTGTGGCTGTGATGTGTAGACCGATCGTGGTTAATTTGTGTGATTAATTGAAATTGTTATGGCTAAATTGGGCTTAATTGACTAATTGTATAGTTTGTGATTGTGGGCTGATTGGGAATGTGTTCCGGACTGTGCTTGGGCTGAATGTGGTATGGTGGTGTGATCGTGCATTGGGGTCGTGTGTTATATGTGTATGGTTGTGTGATGTGTTCATGCGACGAGATTGTGTAAATGTGAAATGTGGGTGAAGTGTGTATGTTTGGCCATGTGTATGTGTGACCGTGTGGCATGTGTGGAGAGTGTGGAATTAAGGTACGAGAATGTAGGATTGGTTGGAAAAGGTCCGTCCTGAGGTGTGTTCGTTTACGCGGGACGATGTCGTCCCTGACCAGGTGACGATGCCCGGCCCAACGGGGTGACGATGCCTGACGTGGTTAGAAGACCGTTGGCCTGATGCGTTTTACACGGGCGTGGTAGTGGTGGAAGAGTTTAGAATAAGCGGGAATTGGCTTGAGGTGTGAGGTTTGAGAAAGTGACATATGGTGTGAGTTAGTGTGCGAGTGTGTTTGTATCGCATGATGTGATGTTTAATTATGGGGTAAAAACTGTTAGGTACGGTATGGGACGTGCCCAAGTGGTTTTTGTCTTATAATTAAGACACGCGTATGTCTGTGATTCTTTACTGTGATGTGTTGGCTGTGTTATTGTCTAACGTGCAGGAATGCGCATGATGAGTTCCAGGTAGGTTCGTATGTGTCTGTTAGCTTGGCTGATCGTTGCGTGTTATGTGTGTTTCGTCTGGTAGTACGTGAGTGCCTATGTGGGGTTTGAAATTGTACACTTATTGAGATTCGTCTCATAGTTGTATAATCCACAATTTCAGACCCCCAGCCGCAAACCTGGGGAACCGCCTTCTCTTTTTGAAGTGCGAAGAGTTGCCTATGGTGCCCGGGGGATTCGCAGGCGATGCCCAAGAAATTTCCCGGAGGATTGAGCCAGATGAATTAGGGGCAGAATGGAGAAAGGGCAATCCTAGGTTTTTCCCTAGGTCATTTTAGGGGTTGTGTAGATTGGGTAGACCGATAATGAAGTTAGGATAACCAGATCCCTGAGCTTTTGTTTAAACGGTGGCTGAGAATGTTACTTTGTATTTACGTCTGTAACATGATGTTTGTATATTTGGTGTTGTATAAATATGTGGTTGCTCGATTGTTCTGTTGTTCTACCTCGTTGTCGTCATCTTTCTGTCCGAGGTTTTGTTATTCGCTTCCGCATGTGGCTTTGATGTTTGGGTTGGGTCGGCGACGTTCCTGGGACGTCGCAACTATTCGACTGCAACAGGGGATGTCACGAGCTCGATGGGGTTCGGGGCGTGACAACGGTCAAATTTATCTAGTCGTATGAATTTAAATCCCTAGTTAGCATTTCCCTAATGGTTAGTATCCCAAGAATGATCAGTTTCGGGCGAGAATCAACTACAAGTACATTAATAAAATCAGTCATTTCATAAATCTCAAATAGGCGAAATTTCGGAATGTCACAGTATAGATTGACAAGCTCTAGAGGTAACTGAAGAAAATGTGAATGATTGACTCAACTGAAGTTTGCATAATTACAGATAATGAAGACTTTGAGCATTTTCCACTTCAACCTTTAGAGGATTTGTCATGAGAATAAACATCCACTGGGGTAACACTGTTAAATGCATTCGGAAATATTACTTTCTACCAATGATAGTGTAGTATAAGTCCTAATATTCTCGAAAGTACCATTTGATTAATGGTCTTATGTGTTACTCTCGTACTTAAATCGAACACTAGCTCTGAGGAGGAAGATTTTCAAACAGCTTCATCTGTTTTATCATGGAAATAATAAATGGACTTTGTTGAACCTAGGCAACGAATGAAATAACTACAAGTTCTTGTACCTATTCACAGGTGTGTAATGGAAAATTTATGGATCACATACAGGTCGAACACCTCATAATAAAAATGCAATTATCAAGAATCACAGCAAGAAATAAATCGTTCTCTCTGCCAAGCTGGTAATCTTATCTCGATATGCTTTCTCATTTCCATTTGTTAGCAAAAGAAAAGTACGTAACGTGGATGAAACCGAAGATGTCCACTATGCTCCAAAAGTCGCTTCAGCATCGTATAACAAGAATCTCAGCCTCCAGAAATATTTGGGTGTAGCATTGGATGTGGATCCGTTAGATACTGGTTTCATCAACTATTCTGAGCCGAGTGCTTTTTGTTGTTGTCAGGCGAGACAAACAAAGGGTCATCGAACCTTGTTATCTATGCCATCATTATTTGTCAATATTCCTCCATCCAAATATGTGTTTCTAAATTAAGTAATTACTCATTTAAAGCATTGGAAATCACAAGGCAGGGTAAGCAACATTCGAACAGGATTGTCTTAATGTTACGCATATATAAGTAGCGAGCGCTTCCTTCGTTTCCCATCAACTCTGCTGAAGCAACACTTTACAAGTCTAACACTAGGAATCCTGGAATTGATTTTATTTTAAACTACAAAACTTTCCACAGAGATTAGACATGATGAGCCCCAAGAAGCTACTCAAGGTGGCAAGGAAGTGGGAAATATCAGCCGCTTCAGGGAGAAAAAGAATTGCCCTTGCTGGAGCTAGAGTGGAGTCGAATTCTACCTCATCAGTGACAGAAAAGGGTCACTTTGTCATCTATACGGCTGATGGAAGCCGTTTCATGGTTCCTTTGCATTGTCTCAGCAGCAACATCTTTCTAGAGCTCTTCAAAATGTCCAAAGAAGAGTTTGGTTTGTCCAGTGATGGCCCTATCACCATGCCCGGTGATGCAGCTACTATGGAGTACATAGTATCACTTGTCCAAAGAGGCATCGCCAAAGATATAGAAAAAGCTTTGCTCAACTCTATTGCGTTCTTTCGATGCTCAGCTGCCTCTTTGCATGACGAATGTGTGGAAGGAGTTCTAGTTTGTGGTCAGTAAAGGGAAAACCTGTGATGTGTTATATGTATATGCTAGGCCAATTTGACTGCTGTAGTTTCTTTCTGTAGATATCTTAAATGCAGGCTTTGTATAGCATAAAAATTCCAACGAGTTTACATTTATATAGCAAGGCCTCATGTGAACAAGAATCACTTGTAAATTTGTACGTATAGACTCGATATATGACGTTACGAAGAAAAAATGTACTTCATGCTTCCACACTTTGAGCCAGCTTTACAAAATTTAGTAAATTGGAACTAACTAGAATGGCGGATCTCTTTCAGCACGTCATATTCATCTGTGTACGTCATTTTATGGTGTGGTAAGTCCTTATATGTGAAGACATCATGAATCTATTACTGCCAGCATGCGATACCCTTTTCTCTTTGAGGATCTGATCTTAATATGTATCAAGTTTCAGTGTTAAAATCTTCGACTGCAATGAAAGCAAAAAAAGATAGGAGTCGGCTAACTTTTGTTTGCATGAATATGCATCCAGTGGGCACCGTGGTAATCCGATTAAATGAATTTTTCTGATTTATATTTGCAGCAAAGACTCTGGGTTCAGTTCCTTCATAAAAGAATATTGTGCTCCCTATAAAGAAATGCACATGGGCTATACTCAGCTTACTTTTCCCCAGGAGAGGCCACAGGATAAGTAGAACCGAAATGCTGCTCTGGACCCGGACTGACTAGGTAATGCTAAGTTGTCTGGCCTGACTCCTTTCATTGAACTCTGGGAACCTGATGGTTCTATCTCCGAACCTGGTGTTAAGTCTTGTCCCCGAACGTTAAAATAGCAGCTACTAGAAAATTGTCTGAATACATATCAAGATGACTTGGTGTTTAGACACAGAACAAGAACTTTTATTATCGCGTCCTAGTTAATCAATTCTAAGCCTACTGGAAAAGTTCAAAGCTCCTACCTAAATAGCTTTAGTTTTCTTGTTATTGAGCTACATAATGCAGATTAAGATTGATCTTTATGAATTTTCAAATTGGTGTTCAAATGTGCTAGTTGAATAAGTAGTCTTTGGAAATGCATAATGATGAACGACTCTGATGGTAACAAAAAGTTGACTAGCAATTTATTTAGTGTGACACACATTAGAAACTTGTTTTGGGCCATCAATCTTTTGGGGTTTTTTGATTATCGAAGGAGCCCCGTTGTGGGGATGGTTGACACAGTTAAAGTGTATAATAATGTCAACCAGATTCTGTTTAGAGCAAATAACTTCGTGCTAATGAGATAATGTTTATCTTTCCTTGGAGTATCAATGCATATTAAGATTAGTATTGCATTGCCTAAATGGTGAAAACAGTTAACACACTACATAGCAATTTGATGTTCCCTCCACTTTTAATTTATTCAATATACTCTATGAATTTTTAGTACGTATTCAATTTAGTTCTTAAGCTGTATGAAAATATTCAATGTTATCATTCTATACAGTCTAGGGATTGCATTGAACATATACCAAAATCTATGGAACACATTAAACAAATTAAAAATTTAAGAATGACATTGCATATTGGGCTAAAGTTGCGAGACCACATTAAACAACTTTAAAATTCAGGGGACCACTTGCACATTGGGCATAAATTCGTAGACCATCTATGTCATTTACACAATATGATGGAGTTCTTTTATTCTTCCTTTCATTTTGTTAGGAGGGATATTATTAGAGTAATTAAATATTAAACAACGCATTTATCTAACAACTTAAATTTTTAGAATAGTAGAGAGTGGTTCCACAAAAATCCCATATGTTATCAGAAATGGAGATCCCGAGTTCAAATCTTTTTAGGCCCCATTTGCCTCCCCAAATAAATATGTCCATGCTTAGTACTAGGCAAAAGACTAGATTTTCATCTAACAGCTTGAGTTTTTAGAACAATTGACAGTGGTCCCACAGATAAAATGAGGGAGATGGAGTTGGTTGCATTTAATGCAATCCTATGCTCAATAGCAACATCTTCCAAGAGCTCTTCAAGATATTTGAAGAAGAGTTCGGTATGTCGGGGGACGGTCCTATCACTGTGCCTTGTGATGCATAGCTTCCATGGAGTACATAGTATCGCTTGTGTGGAGATGCATAGCCAAACACATAGAGAAAGTTTTGCTCAATTCTATTGCAATCATGCTGCGCTCATTGGCCGCTGCTGTTCATACCAAATCTGTGCATCAGCAAGTTCTTGGTCACTGAAGGAAACACAAGTGATTTGTATACAATTGGAAGAAAATGTGGGGTTTGTACAGCATAAAAATTGGAAGAAGTGTGGTTTGTACAACAAGAGCCAGCACATAGAAAAGTGTCTTGTAAATATGTACATGAGCACTCTATATATGATGTGACATCCCAAATTTCGGCCAATTTTTGAGATTTATAAAACTTGTAATTCGTTAGTGTGCTTATAGTAAAATCTCGCCCGGTAACTGATCACTCTCGGTTGTTGTTTTTAAAATTGAGATTTTACTAGAATCACGTTCGAGTGAATTTGGCCGTTATTTAGAGCTTAAACTTTGATGTCGAATTTCTCGAACTTTCGAGACAAATTTAATTGGACAGTGTCGATATTATCGTGACCAATGTCGATATTGCCATGAATAGTGGAAAAGTGAAATTTTGACCGGAGACGGATTTGAACTAATAGACCTCCCTCGGAGTAATTTGATTTAATTAATTTGGCCTTTGTCCCTTATTATGTTCTAAGATTAATTTGGACCGTAGAATCGTATTCGGATTTGAATCCTGACCGCTGGATTGCACTCAATTGCGTTGACTTCTCTCTCTCTCTCTCTCTCTCTCTCTCTCCTTCCCCCTCTACCTCGCACACCCACCCCATGTAGACGTCCCATCCGCCCATGCCCATGCAGAGCAAACCCCCTTTCTCTCCTCCTTTCTGTTCTTTTCCTCCTCTCTCTCCTCTTCTTCTCTTCTTCTTCGTTGGCCTTCCCTCCCACCTGACGAGTTCTGCTCCTGCTTTTGCTCGCTCGAGCTTGTCGCCGCTCGACTAGTCACCACCGATCGCCGAGCTTGTCCGTCCTACGCCGTTGCCACAAAAGCCCCCTTACTCTCTTTCTCCTTCGCAGCTCCTCTCAGCCTTCACCCGATACCACCCCCGACCATCACCTATAACTCGCCACCGTCGGCCGCTTGTCTGGTGTCGCCACCCCGCCAGTTGCCGCATCGTCCACCAGCCGCCGCCCCCGACCGACTGCTCTCTCTTTCTCTCTCTCTTCCGCGCTAGCTAGCGGCTCAAGCTAGCCACGCCCAACCACCGCCGCGCTTGCCGTGGCCTGGTGTTGCCTAGCTAGTTGTCCTGCTCCACCCCACCGTCGCGATGTCACCGTGCCACCCCTGACCACCGCCGTCACCCCTGCCGCAACATGCCACCCCGACGGCCGCACACTTTCCCCCCTAACCAATTGCTTCCCGTGCAAGCAGCAACTCACCGTTGGGTCGCCGTTGTTGCTGCCGCCGCCGCCGCTTGTCACCGCCACCGGCCATCCAACCAGCCAGCCACCCAGCCGGGCAACCAGCCAACCCGACCGTGGCCCAGCTGTCCTTAGTTGTTGCTCACGTCGTCGGCCGCTCGCCCATCTAGCCTTGCGGCATGCCTGCCCGTGGCCCAATTGCCCGGGCACGTCGCCTATCCAGCCAGCCCATCGCCTGGGCGTGTCGCCCATCCAACTCACCCGTGGTCCCCGAGTACGTAGTGCGGCCACCGCGCCCGTGTACCAGGTACGCCGTTCGGCCACCGCGCCCATGCACTAAGCACACCGTCTGGCCACTGTGCCCGTGTTGGCCGGTTAGCGCCCCCATTTGGCTCGCGCCGTGCCGAGTCAGCCACCGCTTCGACAAGCCCCTCAGCTGCCCTTGTGGGATTTTTGGGCTTGGACTTAGGTAAGTGACATTCTAATACCTATTTAGTACAATGAGTATTATTAGACTCATTTAGGGATTAATTAGAATTGATTTAGTGACTAAATTAGAAAATAGATTAGTTGGTTAGAATATGATTAGTACATGGGTTATGTGGTAGGTGGTAGAGTATATTGTGGTGATTGCGTGGCTAATTTTGGCGGGCTAAATCACCGTATTGTCGTGACGTGTGTGAGTGAAATTGATGTTGAATGGGCCAACTTGAGTGCCGAATTTATGGGCCAGTGTGATGGGCTTGGGATGTGATTTGAATTCGTACGACTTATTGGATGACGAATTGTGATGTGGTGAACATGTCTTGAGTTTGATTGGTCTGACTTGTGAGAATGTCGAATTGTATTGTGGTGCATGTGCATGAGAAAAGCCTGGATTGATTGAATGGCTACCAACCTGAGGCGTGGTTATGCGGGTGTGGCGAGAAAGGCATGACTAGACCTGAAGCATAGTTACGCGGGTCATTTGAAAGGAAAAAATGTCCTGAGACATGGTTACGCGTGACAGAGCCCAGCATGATCTGAGGGCTAAGTCTGAGGCCCAGTGGCGCGGGCTGAGAGTTTAGGCCTGAGGCGCAATGGCACGAGCAATGTGAAAGGATCTGGGAGGTCGTGGAAAGTTGTTCGGCCACGCATACGAATTGAGTGTGATTGAATTGATTGAACTGGATGATTAAATGTGTGATTGAATTGGTTGGTTTGATTGAGTGATTGTGATATGTTATTGGGTTATTATTGTTATATTTTCACGCTTTGACTAACGTGCAGAGTCGGTATGTGTATGATAGCAAAGGCAAGTACAATGATATGAATTCTCTATGTTAGGGGTTAGACTGCATGTACTACTTGTCTGGGTACGCATTGGCTTACGTGGGGTTTAGGGTGTTACTTATTGAGACTTATTCTCATGGCTATTATATAATCATTTTAGATCCCTGACCGCGAGGATGGCAAGAGTGCCCGTGTGTTTTGGGATCCCATATCGCATAGAGCAGTCGGTGATTGAGCACCCTGTAGGGAACGATGAGACTTATATTAGGTATCTTACCATTGTCTAGGTCGACGTGGGTGAGTATCATTTTTAGGCCCATCAGTACCTGGGTTGGTGTTTTTGGGACCTGTCCGGCATGTATGGACCTCTTAGGACCTTCGACATCCTGTTCAACAGGTTAGGGCAGTGAGACCCACAGCCAGCTGACGGGGAATTGGCAAGCCTCGAGGCTGTGTCCGAGGAAGATTCCGACCCCCGACCTGTCATCTTCGAGATGGAGTCCGACCTTGAGCCAGAGGAGCTGATGGAGTTGGAGTCCAACCCCTTGCCAGAGTCGATGGAGATGGAGATGGAGATGGAGCTGAAGTCGGAGGAGCCATCGGAGTTTGAGTCCGAGCCAGAGTCTATAGACTCCGAGTCTGAGTTGTTTGATGATTCGTCTGAGTCGTCGGGATCTGACCTGGATTGGGAACCCTAGGGTTTACCTTAAAGCCTAGTAGGCAGGGCCGACACTTTTTGACAGGGGCCCTTGTTAGATGTAGTCCCCAATCGCCCGAATCATGTATCCCTTTTGTTGTTAGTGGCTCCCGACCCATTTTTCGTGTATGTACATTTCTGTTAATGGATATTGTAAGTTCTCCCTGGTTTATTGTAAGAATTTTCATTTGTGATGTGGTTGCTACCCTTGGTCATGTTTACTATGTACGGGTGTATGACTGCTTCCGCATATGTATTATTCTCTGATTTGGGTTCGGGTCGACGACGCGCTATAGGACGTCGCGTTCAATACGACTATAGACGGGGCGTTGTGGGCTCGGTGGGGTCTGGGCGTGACATCCCCGTTGATTTAATATCAGAGCAAGGTTAGCTCGATACGATTGGTTGAAGCCTTGAGTGAAAAGGAGCGATGACTTTGGGGTAGCCAGTTAGGAAAACTTGTGTGCCATGCGTACCCCAGACTGTTTGATTATGATTGATGAGTGATGTATGCAATAACATGTGAGGTGCAAGTGCGTCAAGACATGAGGTAAATGTATGAATCATGTTGGCTAAGGCTAATTGATGTGTGTGATGGGCTACCTGCTTAGTGAGTTATTGTTGTGATTCACTGCCTAGGGCTTTAGATTGGTATAGTTGACCTAGGTTTTTCATCGCTATGTGAAATTTAGCAAGTGACCATTTGTAAGAATCGGCAAGATGAGTGGATGAGGTCGAGGTCAAGGTAGAGGTAGAGGTCGAGGTTGATGTCGCGTAATCCCGCTAGCGAGACTTATAGGGGATCCCAGGGTGGATGAAATTTGGAGGGCATGGAAGGAAGCAGGAATACTATTGAGTGGACAGACGGGGGAAAGAAGCGCTACTGTCGTCATTGCGGTTGCTAGCGAGATTGTTAGGAATAATGAAGACCAGAGAAATAATGTGATTGATGGAAATCCTGGTCTAGTGCGAACAAATGCGGTCAGACCAATGTCTAAACTAGTAAAACAGTTTCTGAGGATGAAGCCCCCGAAGTTCAATGGGAAAGGTGATTCTGAGGCTACGCCAAGATGAGTGGAAGAGCTAAAGAAAGCTTTTGAAATATTGGGATGCATTGAAAATGAGAAAGTAACCCTAGCAGTTTACCAGCTTTAGGAAAATGCAAATGATTGGTGGAGAGCCACCAAAGGTCAAGTATTCCCCACTGGTATTGCTCTGAACTGGATCATCTTCACTGAAACCTTCAATGGCAAGTACTTCTCGAAAAGTGGCCGAGAGCAGAAACTGGCGGAATTTATGAGACTTTGTCAGGGTCATATGCCGGTGGATCAGTATGAAGCCGAGTTTGCAAGATTGTCCAAATTTGCCCCCACGATGGTAGAGGACCTAACGGACAAAGCTAAGAGGTTCTGGGATGGGCTGAAGCCAGACCTTCGCAGTCAAATGATCTCCTTAAACTTGAAGGGCTATCATGAGATCTATGAGAGGGCCTAGGCAATTGAGTGAGATTAGGCGGAACGGGCAACCGCTTCTGGATCGCAGTATGCCCTGGCTAGGGACAATTGCCAAATGGGGAAAAGACCCATGACGGGAAATAGTCGTTTCATCCCTCCTTCTCGGAAGAATATCGGGAAGCTCAACCGTTACCAGAACGCCCTGTGTAGACTATGTGGAGGAAGGCACAAGAATATAAATTGCCTGAATAGGGGCGACGCCTATTTTACATGTGGTGGAAGGAGCCACCAGATGAGGGACTGTCCTAACAATAGGCAGGCCAGGCCACCTACACTACTGCCACCGCCGCCCTAGAATGGAAATCAAACCGGAGCCATCCTACCGGCCAATCAGAACAGGCCGCCGGCCCAAGGATGGGTGTATGCGATGGCAAAGAGGGAAGCTGAGGACATGCCTGGGGTGATCACAGGTATAATCTCTCTTTATGATCATGCTGCATATGCCTTATTTGATCGGGGGCGTCGCATTCGTTTATATATGAACAATTCGTTAAATTATCTAGGATTAAGCCAAAGCCGCTTGAAGTTATGTTATGTGTGATTACGCCATTGAATGATAAGGTGTTGATTGTGTCTGGATGCCCTGATTGTAAGATAATAATTGGCGATAGGGAGGAAAGAATAGATTTGGCGGTTTTAACCATGCATGACTTTGACGTGATATATTGGGATGGATTGGTGAGTCAAACAAAGAGCTGTTATGGACTGTAGTAGTAAGGTGATTCAATTTAATTCGGTTAGACACTCTAAATTCGAGTAGGAAACTGATGAGGAACCTCGATCCCCTAGATTTCGTCACTTCAGGTGACGAAGTTGTTAGATGACGGGTGCTAAGGATTTCTAGCAACGGTACTTGATTCAACGGCTGGAGAGCCGAGGCTAGAAGATATAGTTGTGGTGCGCAATTTCCCTGATGTCTTTCCTCAAGAATTGCCGGGGCTGCTACCTGATAGAGAAGTGGAGTTCGTGATTGAACTTGCCCCAGGAGCAGAACCGATTTCAAAGGCGCCCTATAGTATGTCACTGTCTGAATTGAAGGAATTGAAGGTCCAAATACAGGAGTTGCTAGACAAAGGCTTTATTTGCCTAAGTGCGCCTCCATGGGGAGCACCGGTGTTATTTGTGAGAAAGAAAAATGGATATTTGAGGTTGTGCATAGACTATAGACAGTTGAATAAGGTGACTATTAAGAATAAGTACCCACTGCTAAGGATAGATAATTTGTTTGATCAGTTGCAAGGAGTATCGATATTTTCAAAGATTGACTTAAGGATGGGGTACCATCAATTGAGGATTAAGAAGAAGGATAAACAAAAAATGGCATTCAGGACAAGATATGGGCACTATGAGTTTACGGTAATGCCGTTCAGATTGACCAACGTTCCTACAGCCTTTTATGGATGTCATGAATTGAGTATTCAAGGAATTTTTGGATCAGTTTGTAATTGTGTTCATAGACGATATCCTAGTATATTCAAAGAGTTCCACCGAGCATGAGTTACATTTGGGAAAAATTCTACGGACCCTAAGGGAACATACGCTTTACGCTAAGTTCAGCAACTGTGAATTCTGGTTTCATCGAGTGACATTCTTAGGACATGTGGTATCTGAAGAAGGAATTGCAGTAGACCCGGCAAAGATTGAAGCCGTCACGGATTGGCCTAGACCGACAACAGTAACCAAGGTTAGGAGTTTCTTGGGTCTGGTAGGTTATTACAAATGCTTCGTGGAAAGGTTTTTGGCATTAGTGATGTCGTTGACGCGGTTACTTAAGAAAGAAACGAGATTTGAATGGACGGATAAGTGTGAAAGGAGTTTCCAAGAGCTTAAACAGAGGTTGACAACCTCTCCAGTGTTGACAATTCCGTCAAGTCCTAGAAGATATGAGATTTATAGTGATGCGTCGCTAAGAGGATTGGGGTGTGTACTAATGCAACACGGGAGAGTAGTGGCATACACATCGCAACAATTGAGACCGCACGAGCTAAATTATCCGATTTACGTTTTGGAATTGGCCGCGATTATTTTTGCCCTTAAGATTTGGAGACATTACTTGTAGGGGGAGAAATTCCAGATTTATACGGACCATCAAAGTTTAAGGTACTTCTTCTACTAAAAGGAATTAAACATGAAACAATGCCGTTGAATGGAACTCCTTAAAGATTATGACTGGGAGATTATGTATCACCTCGGAAAAGCTAACAGAATAGCGGATGCAATGAGCTAGAAATTAAACATCGCGCATATGATGGTTAGCGAATGGACTCTGTTGGAGAGAGTTTGGGATTCGGAATTTAAGTTTGAGGTGAGTTAAGTCTCAAGTTTGCTTGCAGCATTGAGGATTGAGCCGAAAATCTAGACTAAGATCAAGGCCTTATAATTGACAGACCTAGAGATTTAGAATTCTGAGTATGGATGTTATAAGGAGGAAATCAGACTTTCTGGTATTCGAAGATGGGATTCTGAAGTTCCGCGGACGGTTGCGTGTACCCAATGATGCAGAACTTAAAGAGGAGATTTTGTCTTAGGTACACCGTAACAATTATAGTATTCACCTGGGTAGTACAAAAATGTATCAGAACTTGCGACAACATTATTGATGGAACGGCATAAAGGTGGATGTACACAAGCACGTGACCAAGTGTTTACATGTCAGCAAGTGAATGCACAATATTGCAAGCCAGGTGGAATGTTGAAGCCATTGGAAATCCCCGAGTGGAAGTAGGAACACATCACAATGGATTTTGTGATGGGATTACCGAGGAGCCAAAAGGGTCACGATTCGATTTGGGTGGTAGTCGACCAATTGACAAAGTCAGCACACTTCCTGCCAGTGTACAAGGACTTCGCCTTGGACAGGTATGCCGAGATTTAGGTACGGCAAATAGTCTGTCCGCACGGAGTACAGGTGACAATCACTTTAAACCGAGACCTTAAGTTTACTGCCGTTTTTTGGAAAAGTCTTCATTTGGCATTAGGGACAAAGTTACAATTCAGCACAACCTATCACCCCCAAACGAATAGCCAGTCTGAAAAGACAATTCAGACTTTAGAGGACATGCTACGAGTATGTGTATTGGATTTTAAAAGTAGCTGGAAGGAACAGTTGCACCTGGTTGAATTTGCCTACAACAACAGCTATTAATAGAGTATCGGAATGGCCTCGTTTGAAGCATTATATGGTAGAGTTTGCAGAACACCAGTGTACTTAAGACCGCTCAGAACCGCCAAAAGAATTATGCGGACCGGAGATGTAGGCCTCTGGAATTTCAAGTGGGGGACTACGTTTTCTTCAAAGTGTCGCCGATGAGAGAATTGTCAGGGTTTGGCAAGAAAGGAAAATTGAGCTCAAGGTACGTGGGTTCATTCGAAGTCTTAGAGAGAATCGACGCTCTAGCTTATCGTCTCGCACTACCATCAAATTTATCTCATGTTCACAATGTGTTCTACGTGTCTATGTTAAAGAAATACAAGCCAGACCCGACACACGTGTTAAATTATGAAAAAATAGACGCAGATGACAGAGTGTCGTACGTAGAAAAGCCAGTTAGAATAGAGGACAAAATGGAACGCGTGTTGCGGAATGTAACATTCCGAATTTTGACTCGTTTCCGGGATCAATAATATTGATATTATTTCTCATTTAATTTTAGTAAGTCTCGCCCAAAATTGAACTCTCTCGGGATACTAACTGGTATGGAATGGCTAACTAGGAAATGGCACGTGGACCGGGAACCCAATCGCAAATTGGGCATAGATTTTGAGAAACGCTGAGGAAATATTTTGGGCCAATGTAAGCCGATCTTAGGAAAGTGATGAATTCGATTTAGCTGATGATGTATGATTGGATTGCGGGTGATTCCGCACGACCGAGAGTACACGTGGTGAATGAATCATGAATCTGATCCGAACGATCGTGACCTCCGGAACTAGTGATAATTCCTCGCGTTCTCTCGAGAATCGAGACCATTGTGACATAGACAACCCTAGGTCGATATGCGTAACCCCTAAACAGCCGCCCGTTAGTGAGAGGCCCTAAAATTTTAAAATGAGCGAATTTAATCGTGTAATTGGACTCGAATCTCGATGTCGAAATTTCGTGGGCGTTTACGATTATTTTACTAGGCCGACGTCATTTTAGAGTGGCCACACATGCTTGGAGTGGGTATGGTCGAAAAATAGGATTTCGGCCCGGGAGTGAAAAATTACGGTTTTATCCCTCCAGACCTAGACATTGATTTCTGACATTGTATGCAATTATTTTTCATGGTCGATGTCATTTTGGTGTGGCCACATACATTCTGGACTAGTACAGTCAAAAATTGGAATTTCGATCGAAATCGGAAAAATTTACGTTTTTGCCCCTGGACTTCAATGTCGCTTTTCAAGGACTTGTGCGACTAATTTTGCGATTCTTACGCCATATTGTGTTGGCCACATGCATTTGAGATAGGTACGAGCGAAAAATGGAACTTCGACCCGGGACCAGAAAATAATCATTTTGCCCCTAGGCCATTTTTGACTCTGAATTATGAGAGGAAATTAAGGAAATGATTTAAATATTGGATCAGCCCAATAATTAAGCCAATTGACCATTTTGCCCATGAATTATTGGATAAGATTGATTAATAACCCTTGGATGAAGGGCAAAATGGTCCAAACCCTTAGATTTGTGACACTTGGAATTCCACTCACCCATCTTTGACTAATATTAACTCCCTCCCTCTCTCTTCCAGCCATTCTTGGCCGAGTCTCCCCCTTCCCCCATTCTCTTCCCCTTTGCCGATCATCTCTCTCGGCCATTCACCGCTGGAACATCGTCGCCGTCTGCCATACGCCGAGCAAGCCGCCGCCGCGCCGTCACCTCTCCGTCCAACCTCCCACTGTCTTGCTTCTCTCTCTTGCTCGTTCAGTTGGGGGATCACTGGAACAGCCCCGGCCATGGAGATGCCAACTCAAGTCGCCGTCGTCCGTATGCCGCTTTGCCGTCCGTACCATTGGAACGCCGCCACCGATCTTGCCGTCTATCAGCGATTGGCCGCTCGTTCCCGTCAACCCAAGTTAGATTAGGCGAGTATTAAACTCCTAAATCTTAATTAGTCTAAATTGCATTAGGGTTTAGAAATTAACCTAATTGTGGATTATTGAATACCCATTGATTAGGGGGTATAATTGGGGTTTAATGGGCTGATTTGGAGGTGGTTTAATGCCTTGGATTAGGCTGTTTTGTGGCTGCCTTGTGTAGAACCGAATTTCAATAATTTGGCTAAGTTTGGGGTTTAATTAAATTATGGCCTTGATTGCTTGATTTGAGTGGTTTCATGATTAATTGGCGTAATTGTGATCAAGTGCATGAAGCCATGTGTATACTGGAGGGCCGAGAATGATTGGGTAATGGAGCGCCTTGATTGTGCAAGTTTGTGTGCACTAATGTTGTGAATTGTGTGCTGTACTGATTTGTGTTTAATTGAAATTGGGCATGCTGATGAAATGCCGATTGATTATATTATGGCACAATCAAACATGTTGGTATTATCGAAGTGCGTGCCTGTGATTGAGATTGGTGCTCATTATGCATCGCGTGATTACCCGAGTGCAGAAATTTGCATGGATACACATTCTGTATGCCTAGAATGGGTATGAGTAGAAAAGTGTGCGAGTTTGCGTGTGTGGCATGAGCATGTATGATCACTCTAAATGCCTAATTACACAGGGCTCAGATAAAAATTGGCGGTGTGCCGTGTGATCATTTAAGTCCTTCGGGTCGTGGCCTTCGGGTTGTGCCGTCCTCATGCACTTTGAAGCAGGACGATGCCCGGTTTGTCTGGAAGACGGCATTGGTCCGTAAGGAGATCGGTGTTGCGCCTCATGCACTGTGGAGCAGGCTAAAGACACTGGGCCGGAAATGCACTTCGGCGCGGGCCAAGGAGTGTTGTGAGCCTTCGGGCCATGGCCTTTAGGTCGGTTTATAAATTGTTAAAATGAGACGTGTGCCAGAGTGCATGATTTGAGGAGATTCATAATGTGAGTGCCGGCTAATGTGTGTGCCGGTGATTCGTGTGTGAGACAAGCACTTTGAAGCATGGGCATGCGTATGACGTACGTGTGACTAGTGTGTCGCGTATGTGCCGTGATTTATATAAAATGCCTAACCTGCAGGGTATAGTGTATGCTCGACCTGGGCTTGAGGGCCTAGGCCATGTGGTTACAATTATCATGCATTGAGTGTTTTGGTTGCCTGTCAAGAGGTGTATGTTAGCCTAGTTTGGGTTTAGGGGTTGTTACTTGCTAAGATTTATCTCACGGTTGTTGGAAAACTGACAGTTTAGAACCCCAGCCCTGAGGATGCTAGAGGTGTCAATGCATTGTGGGATTCCCCATCAGCTCGAGAAGGCGATGTCAGTTTACCCCTTAGGGAGCGAGGAGTTGTATTTTAGCTATTACACTTTAGTTTGATAGACGTGGGTGAGGCACATTTTGAGACCCGTGATATTGTAATCGTTGATATTTTTGTTTGCAGTTTGTTTTCTCTATAATGAATATTGTATATATTTTATGGTAACACAAAAGTTTGTTTCTAATCATAATGGTTTTTATTGTTGCGCTATCCATGGTTGTCTTGTCTTGTTTATTGTATGGGTGTATATATATTTATATATATGTTGCTTCCGCTTGTGTTTTCGAACTCTGGTGTTGGGCATTGGGTCGGCGACACATCCTGGGGTGTTGCAACAAATTCGACCTTACGTGGGATGCTCGCGCTTCGTGGGGTACGAGGCGTGACACGGAAAAAGACAATTCCGATGGTAAAGGTGATTTGGGAACATCATGGGACTGAACGTGCGACATGGGAAAGCGAAGTGTTAATGCGACACCATACCCCCATTTATTTGAATAGTTGGGTTGGATTGCAAATTTCGAGAACGAAATTATTGTAAGGGGGGAGAATTGTGACATCTCGAATTTCGGCCCATTTTTGGGATTTATAAAATGTGTAATTTATCAGTGTGTTTATAGTAAAATCTCGCTCGAGAACTGATTACTCTCGATTGTTACTTTTAAAATTAAGATCTCGCTAGAATCGCATTCCATCGAATTTAGCTGTTATTTAGAGCCCAAACTTTCGGGACGAATTTAATTGGACAATGTCGATATTATCGTGGCCAATGTTGATATTGTTAGGAATAGTGGAAAAGTGAAATTTTGATCGAATACAGATATGGACTAGTAGATCTCCTTCGGAGTAGTTTGATTTAATTAATTTGGCCTTTGTCTCTTATTATATTCTAAGATTAATTTGGACCATAGGATCATATTCGGATTTGAATTTCGACCGTTGGATCGCACTCAAGTGCATTGACTTCTCTCTCTCTCCTTCCCCCTCTGCTACGCATACCTATCCCCATGCAGACATCCTATCCGCCCACGCCCATGCAGACCAAACCCCTTCTCTTTCCTCCTTTCTTTTCTTTTCCTCCTCTCTCTCCTCTTCTTCTCTTCTTCTTCATTGGCCTTCCCTCCCACCTGACGAGTTCTACTCCTGCTTCTGCTTGCCCAAGCTCGTCGCCGCCCGAACAGTCACCGCTGACCGCCGAGCTCGTTTGTCCCGCATTGTCGCTACAAAAGCCCTCCTTACTCTCCTCCTCCTCCACAGCTCCTCTCAGCCTTCGCCCGATGCCACCCCCGACCGTCGCTTGTAACTTGCCACCGCCAGCCGCTCGTTTGGTGTCACCGCCCTGCCAGCCGCCGCACCCTCCGCCAGTTGCCGCCGCCGACCGACTGCTCTCTCTTTCTCTCTATCTTCCACGCCAGCTCGCGACTCGAGCTTGCCGCGCTCGACCGCCGCCGTGCCTGCTGCGGCCCGGTGCTACCTAGCTGGCTATCTTGCTCCACCCTATTGCCGCAACGTCGCTGTGCCACCCCCGATCGCCACCATCACACTTACCGTAACACACCACCCCGATGGCCGTACACTTTCCCCCCTTCACCAACTGCTTCCCGTACAAGCAGCAGCTCTCCATCGTATCGCCGCCACTGCTGCCACCGACGCCGCTAGCTAACCAGCCAACCAACCAACCAGCCAGCTCGGCCGTGGCCTAGCTGTCCTTAGCCGTTGCTTGGGTCGCTGGCTGCCTGCCCGTCTGGCCTTGCGACACCCCTGCCTATGGCCCAATTGCCCGGGCATGTCGCCAGTCCAGCCGGCCTATCGCCTAAGCGTGTCGCCCATCCAACTTGCCCGTGCGTCCTCGGGCACACCGTTCAGCCACCGTGCCCGTGCGCCAGGCACGCCGTTCGGCCACCGTGCCCGTGCACCAGGCACACCGTCTGGTCGCAGTGCCCATGTTGGCCGGTTAGAGCGCCTGTTTGGCCAGTGCCCATGCCGAGTCAGCCACTGCTCCGACCGACCCTTTGGCTGCCCTTATATGGGATTTTTGGGCTTGGACTTAGGTAAGTGACATTCTAATCCCTATTTAGTATAATGGGTATTATTAGACTCGTTTAGGGATTAATTAGAATTGATTTAGTGACTAAATTAGAAAATAGATTAGTTGGTTAGAATATGATTAGTACATGGATTATGTGGTAGGTGGTAGAGTAAATTGTGGTGATTGCGTGGCTGATTTTGGCGGGTTAAATCACTGTATTGTCGTGACGTGTGTTGGTGAAATTGATGTTGAATAGGTTGAGTTGAGTGCTGATTTATGGGCCAGTGTGATGGGCTTGGGATGTGATTTGGATTCGTACAACTTGTTGGATGGCGAATTGTGATATGGTGAATATGTCTTGAGTTTGATTGATCCGACTTGTGAGAACGACGAATTATGTTGTAGTGCATGTGCATGAGAAAAGCCCAGATTAATCGAAAGGCTGCCAACCTGAGGCGTGGTTACGCGGGTGTGACGAGAAAGGTATGACTAAACCTGAGACGTAGTTACGCGGGTCATTGGAAAGGGAAAAACATCCTAAGGCATGGTTATGGGGGACAGAGCCCGGCTTGATCTGAGAGCTGAGCCTGAGGCGCAGTGGCGCGGGCTGAGAGTTTAGGCTTGAGGCGTAGTGGCGCGGGCAATGTGAAAAGACCTGGGAGGTTGCGGAAAGTTGTTCGGCTACGCATGGTAATTAAGTGTGATTGAATTGATTGAACTTGATGATTGAATGTGTGATTGAATTGGTTGGTTTGATTGAGTGATTGTGATATGTTATTGGGTTATTCTTGTTATATTATCTTGTTTTGACTAATGTCCAGTGTCGGTATGTGTATGATGGCAAAGGTAAGTACAATGGTACGAATTCTCTATATTAGGGATTAGATTGTATGTACTACTTGTCTGGGTACGCATTCATCTACGTGGGATTTAGGGTTCTCACGGTTATTATATAACTATTTTAGACCCTCGACCGTGAGGATGGTATGAGTGCCCCTGCGTTTTAGAATCCTGTATCGCATAAAACGTTCGGTGATCGAGTACCCCATAGGGAACGACGAGACTTATATTAGGCATCTTACCATTGTCTAGGTCGACGTGGGTGAGTATCATTTTCAGGCCCATCAATACTTGGGTTGGTGTTTTCGGGACTTATCCGGCGTGTATGGACCTCTTAGGAGCTTCGACATCTCGTTCAACGAGTTAGGGCAATGGGACCTATAGCCAGCTGACGGGGAATTGGCAAGCCCTGAGGCCATGTCCCAGGAACATTTCGACCCCCGACCTGTCATCTTCGAGATGGAGTCCAACCCCGAGCCAAAGGAGCTAATGGAGTGGGAGTTCGACCTCGAGCCAGAGTCAATGGAGATGGAGCCGAAGCCGGAGTAGCCACCGGAGTCTGAGTCCGAGCCGGAGTCTATGGACTCTAAGTTTGAGTCGTCTAATGATTCGTCTGAGTCGTCGGGATCTGGCCCAGATTGGGAACCCTAGGGTTTACCTTAGAACCTAGTAGGTAGGGCTGACACTTTTTGACGGGGGCCCTTGTTAGATGTAGTCCCCAACCGCCCGAGTCACGTATCCCTTTTGATGTTAGTGGCTCCTAACCCATTTTTGGTGTATGTACGTTTCTATTAATGGATATTGTAAGTTCTCCCTGGTTTATTGTAAGAATGTTCATTTGTGATGTGGTTACTATCCTTGGTCATGTTTACAATGTACGGGTGTATGACTGCTTCCGCATATGTATTATTCTTTGATTTGAGTTTCGGTCGGCGATGCAACCTGGGATGTCGTGTTCAATATGACTGTGGACGGGGTGTCGTGGGCTCGGTGGGGTCCGGGGTATGACATATGACGACATAATGAAGTGATGTGTCCATGGTTCAACTTTATCGGGCTGACTTTAATGGGTTAGTAAATTAGAACTAGATCTACGCATCTCGTGTATCTTTATCGTTGATTGGCATTCATATTACTCATTCGACAATGTCATGGCAATAAAGAAAAGATATAGCAGTTGCAATACTGCATGAACCAATGGCCACTAAGTTTTTGATTACACGTATTGATATTGTTATGTGTAAGAATAGACAAACCAAAAATGTGATGTAGCTAGCAAGGATCACTTAGAGGGGGGTGAGTAGGTGATCTTAAACAATTTTGATCAATTTATAGTAGAAATGATTAATCATAGTTGAACGTGAATAAAATTTATATTCAAAACAATTTATATAGACAGTGCTCTTAATGTGCAGCATATAAAGTAAGAGAGAAGTAATAAAAAAACTGCACACAAGTTTATAGTGGTTCAGCTTATAACAAGCTTATGTCTACTCTCTCATGCTGACGGCTTATTGGCTGGATTTCACTATGTAATCAAGAGGAATTACAGATTCTGAGTGACAGCACTCTTGTGTATGATAGGACTCTCTATCTCACACAATCACTCTTACAAAGTATCCCTCAAGATTTTAATGTTTAGCTCAAGAAAGACAAGAGAAAGGATCAGAATATGCTCTGACTTTGGACTTATTGATTCTCAATTTTGTACATTGCCTTCTGCTCCTCGTAAATCTCCTTTTTTACTCCTCCACTTCAAAACTAGCCGTTGGACAATCTTTAGAAGACTATCTTCCAATCTTCATCCTGGATAGATTTGTATAAAATGGATTGAGTAGCCGTTGATTGACAAAATTTAAATCTCGCTGATTCTGGTCGCCCATACAATCATAATCTTGATTTTCATAAGTAGAGTTTTATCTGTTGTAATGCATACTTGTCATAATATTTGATTGTCAATCAATTATAGTTTTAGATTGAGACAATTAAAACTTTCCTTTTATGAAATCCATGCCATATCACTAGCTGTTGTGTTTCATTCTAAATGAGTTTTGCTTCTACGTCTAAAAAAGTTCTGTGTTTGCATCTACATAATTTCTGCATCTGAAGAATTTTTTATTCTTGCTTTACATTTAGAACCTGAGTCAGCGTAAGTCTTCAGTAAAATCCGAGTCCTTCAAAATTAGAGTTAGAATGACTTTTATGGTAAAGTCTGAACTTCTCATTTCGGAGTTTGAACTTTTAATTCTGAGAACTTGTAAAATCTAATATTTCCTTCTAAACTTCCAGAATATATTAGCTTGGAATGGAATGCGTGTCAAATTCACAAGATAAATATAAAAAGTTTTGTCAGCTTCAAAACTCATTAGGATTTTTCCTCAACAAAAGGAATGTGCTACTACAGTACCGCAACAATGTATTTGCATATTAATTGGTTGATATTCACAACCTGGTGGATTTGGTAATCAATTTGCAGCATTTGTTGTCTTGTCGGCAGTGGGGAGACCTGAAGATAGTGTGTATTCAACCAAGGGATTGTTAGGGGCAAGAACAGTAAGAATTCCTTCATGTATAGTTTTTCATACGAGTAACATAATGATCGCGATTGATTGATATCTGCACCACTCTAATCAAAGTGAGTTCTACTAATTCATTGCCGGAAAAGTTGATGCTTCAGATGTGCAATTGCATTTTCTCACATCTTACTATGAAATATTATCCGAATATCACCCTGATAATACTAAGAAAGTTGATAAGAAATTATAAATTGGAATTTGGCCCCTCTTGACAGTAAAACTTGTGCTTGTAGACGAGACAGAACAAATAGTTCAAATCTTGAGATGACGCAGTTCTGAAACAATAAAGTATGGACATAGAATGGAAATTTCACACAGGGTTCCCGTTAGTTCTTCTAAGCATTTCAGAATAGTTGAGAGCACCTAGTTTGCAAGGTCTTTGTCGCCAATGAGCTGTACATAACTCTACTACTTATTAAGACTTGTGTCTAACGTTGATTTAGATTTGAAATATGTGATATGTCAATTGAGTATTCTAGCGTGGACTATGTCTTAGCATAACCGAAAATGCAATATGGGGTGAAATATCAATTCTCTGCTTTGGCACGACCTGTCAAGTGTACTCCGGACACTAGGTAAACTATTCTCGCTCCTTTCTGTTAATGGAAACATCAACTCAAACTAACCAAAACAAGGTAAAGGAATTTTAAGAACCGTTCATAGACAACTACCCAGTTACTTAACTTCCCATTCTGTGATATGGATCCTTGACTCGACAGAAGGATGTGTTCTCCTAGGGGAAGAATCAAGGCAGGCGAGGAGCTGTCATTTGAGACGAACTAAGAAATAAAAATCATGAACTTCTATAACATCAGTAAGGTAAAGGTACTTTAGCAATGAAATCCCCAACCCTAACTGATGTGGACAATTTTTCAAATGGTGTGGAATATGATGGAGTTCTTTTTTTCTTGTTTTTGTTTTGTCGGGAAGGATACAATGACGGAGATGGAGTTGGTTGCGTTCGATGCAATCCTGTGCAAATAGAAAGATACTCATTGCTCGGTCACAACAGCTAGGGAAACAAAGAGATACTCTTGTGATCGACATCAGGAAAACGTCCAAAAAAGTGTTAGATCCTAGCAGAAACTTTGTTATTGGCAATAACAATGTTGAAGCATATTGGATTTGACCCTTTGACTTTAATTTGCTTTCTTCTCCCACGAGCTTAGGGATTTCAGACCAGACAAGTTCGTTTGGTTGCATATTGGAAGTGAATCGGTTAAATACCTGTTTCATCTGTTATTTTTATGCAGGTGCCCTTTTGCTGTTATCCCACACTACAAACTACGGATCGTCCCCTTCTTCCATTTGGGAGCTTACCCTAGTTATTTATGTCACCGCAGTGCTAAAGATTATTCCTCATGGAACTATATGTCTACATTAATAATTACATTATTAAAGCATTGCCAAATCGCAAGACAGAGAAAGTGACGATTACATGGGATTGTCTCTAACCTTTTGCATTTATAAGCAGTGTGTCCCTCCCTCATTTGCATTCAGCTCTGCAGCACTCATAACCTACAATCCAGAAATAGTCCTTTTGTTTGAAGCATTATACTCTAATTCTAATTGAGAAGCATAAGCATGATGAGCCCCAAGAAGCTAATGAAGATGGCGAGGAAGTGGGAAAAACCAGCCGCTTCAGGCTGGAAAAAATTTTCGCATCCGGAGTAAATGCAGAGGTGAATTCATCATTGGCAACAGAGAAGGGGCATTTTGTCATCTACACAACCGATGGAGGGCGTTTCACTATTCCTTTGCAGTGTCTCCACAGTAACATCTTCCAAGAGCTCTTCAAGATGTCTGAAGAAGAGTTTGGTTTATCGGGGAACGGCCCTATAACCGTTCCCTGTGATGCAGCTTCCATGGAGTACATAGTATCGCTTGTGCGAAGATGCATAGCCAAAGAAATAGAAAATGCTTTGCTTAACTCTATTGCATTCACTCGATGCTCATTGGCCACAGCTGTTCATACCAAATGTGTGGATCAGCAAGTTCTTGGTCATTGAAGGAAACACAAGTGATTTGTATATGCTTGGTAGAAAATATGGGGTTTGTACAGAATAAAAATCGGAAGAAGTGTAGTTTGTACAGGTAGCAGATAGTAGAGCATCTTGTAAATCTATAAATGGACACTTTATGCATGACAACATAATGAAGTGATGTGTCCATGGCTCAACTTTATCGGGCTGACTTTAATCGGTTAGTAAATCAGAACCAGATCTGCACATCTCGTGTATCTTTATCACAGATTGGCATTCACTTTACGTATTTGACAATGGCATGACAATAAGTAAAAGATTTAGCGGTTCTAATACTGCATGAACCAGTTGCCACTAAGTTTTTGACTGCACGTATTGATATTGTTGTGTAAGAAGAGACAAACCGAAAAGGAACATGCTACTTCAGTACCGCAAAAATGTATTTGCATATTCATTGTGTCACGCTCCGAACCCTATCGAGTGCGTGCCATCCCGATCCTCGGTCAAATTTGTCCGACTATCCAGGAAACGTCGCCGACCCAACGAATCCATTAGTGTCTAATTCGCAGCGGAAACCATTGTAAAATCCTGGACAACAAAATTGGAGAACACTAGGGATAATTCGATCGCCGAACGGCCAAAAATATATACATTACACTTCCAAAACATTTACAATATCCACTATAATTTACAGACACATCGAACCAGTAACTACTGACTTCCAAAACACAAAAAGATCAATACCCAAGGTCAACACTATCCAAAAATAGAACACTATCAAACCATTACTCCACATCCAGAATTAGTCCCTACGCCCTTTGGAAGGCGTCCACTTGTACTCACTGTCATCTTCATCCTTATCTGCATCGTCTTCATCCTTTTGCTCATCTAACGACTCTGAATCAAGCCCAATCTCAATCGGATTATTCTTGTCACCTGACTCAAGCTGATCCTCAGCCTGTTCCTCTTCCTCTGAATCCTCTCTATCCTCCTCTGCCACTGAAGAACCAGGTGCAGCCGGACTGGAATATACTAACCTCTACACTAGTCAATTCCCCATCAGGATGAGGTATAGCTGTCGGATCCTAATCACCTACATCATCGAACAGAACGTCAAAACCGCGAGCAGGACCAAATTTGTCCATCCTGTCTTTGAGTATCCATGTGGTATAAGTGTGAGCCTGCAAAAGGGGTAGCCCTATATTTACCCAAACTATAGAGGTGTGCTTAATCCAAGTGTGGTTCTCATCTACGGGAAACTCTACAACTTCGTGGTCGGTGTGCATAGGGATTCCAAAACGCTGCGGCGGTAACGGCGAGAGATTCATGGCTCGGGCGGTGGCTCTGAAATAGTTTGGTTGAAACAACCATGAAACACTTCTTAATAAGTTGCAACCTAAACCCCTACCTAGGCTACCACGTATTTCCAGACACATCTAGACATACAATCAAACAATCCATACAAACACTAACCAAACAATCACACTAACCTGGACTCTTGGGCACAAGCAGCTTGCACATTAGTCCACAATCACAATGTTCAATTCTCACACGCATTTCAAACAGCACGTATTTTTCACACACATTCACATGCCAATACACACGTCGATCACACCACAATTCCGACTCACATTTCGCACTCGATCACACTCCATCACGTAAGTTTCATTCACTCCTACCTTGTCATACCAACACTTGCTAAATCACTTTCTCAGCCTGCAGAAGCACGCCTCAGGCTTTCACTTTCCCATCACGACCCGCGTAAACATGCTTCAGGCTCGATCTCATTTCCATTTTTTTTTCTTAGCCTGCGCCAAATGCGACAGACCTATGTGATCGTGACCCAAGTTTAAAATGTCTCGGTCCAATCCCATTCTCACACTTTCCTCGGCCTTCACCAAATGCAAAAAGTCTACATGATCAAGACCCAAGCTTATAATGCTTCGGTCTGATCCCGGTCTCACTCGAGATGATCGTGCCTCGGACCGATCTCATTTCCCACTTTCTCATTCCTCAGCTAACACCAAATGCGACAGGCGTACATGATCGCGACCCGAGCTTATAATGCCTCGGTCCGATCCCATTCTCACACTTGTACACAATTCGAGTATTAAACACGTGCACACCATTGCACCCAATTTCCTCATTACAACTCAATAACATCACGAACACATGACCAACACACAATTTGGCATTTTTCGCACTCAAAACTGCAATATCTCACTCCTGGCCCTTCACAACACTTTCATGAAATTCCGAGCCGAACCTAACAGTGCAAACCACACGCCAAATAGCATATCACAACACACCAAACAGCAATTTACAACCATCGATCGGCCTCTAAAATTCTACCAAAACTTCCCGGTTTCAATCCTAAGGCCCGCAAATCAACCAAGCCCCTAATTTCTATTAAAATGCGCCTAAACGAGCCGAAATTACCCAATATACTAGGCGAGAGTTTAAATTGAACTTACCCGACTCTAGACTAACATGGCTAGAGTAAAAAACTGCGGCCTCGCGATGACGGCGGCGATTGGCGAGCGACGGCGACTTGGGCGGTGGCCGGCTGGCTCATGGCCACGGTGAGGGTGAGCCGAGAGAGGGAGAGAACGGCGGCTGGGCGGCGTGAGGCTCAGTGAATGGGTGGCCGAAGTGGCGGTGCGGCACGGCGGCGGCAATTGGCGCAGTGGTGAGCAGCGGTGGCGTGGCAAGAGAGGGGAGGTCACAGCTCCAATTACAACATCGTCCTAATGTCCTGTCGTGACTTCCTAATTTTCCGATGCTCAATTCGGTCTCTAGTTAATAATTGAATTCTATATAATGTAACTTGTGCGTATCTCAAACTAACGGGCGGCTTTTAGGGAAATTTGCAGAATCGACCCGTGACTGATACTAAATCAAGTCACGTGTAAGTTTATTCTAATTGTGACAATCTCGGTTATCATTGAAATCGCGAGGATCGATCGCTAGTTCCGAAGGGTGCGATCGTTTGGTATAGGTTTTGAATCGTTTGTCAATTCATTTTGTGGTCAAATGGAATCACCTGCGATCCACTAGTATGACAGTGACAAATCGGCTCATAACTATCCTAAGATCGGCCCTTATTGGCTAAAAATATCACATCGATAATTCTATTGTCGAAAATCAGTTCACGATCGAATTTCTCTAGTCGTACAAATTTAAATCCCTAATTAGCCTTTTCCTAATGGTTAGTATCTTAGGAATGATCACTTCTAGACGAGAATCAACTACAAGTACATTAATAAAATCATTCATTTCATAAACCTCAAATGGGCAAATTTCGGAATGTCATAATTTTTCTCCTCTTAAAAAATTTTTGTCCTCGAAATTTACAACTCTTCCTATTACTCAAATAATTAGGGGTATTGACGTTGCATTAGCTCCTCACTTTCCCACGTCACACCTTCTGTCTCGTGATGTTCCCACACGACCTTGACCATTGGGATCGTCTTGCTTGTCAAAACTCATTCTTTCCTATCCTCGATCTTTACTGGTCTTTCAATGTACGACACCATGTCATCAACTTCTATCTCTTCATAGTTTAGCACATGAGTTGAGTTTGGCTCGTACTTTCTCATCACTAATACATGGAACACGTTATGCACTTACGACAGGTTTGGCAACAACGCAAGGCGATACGATAATTCTCCAATCCTCTCCAACACTTCAAAGGGTCCCACGTATCTCGGACTCAACTTGCCTTTCTTGCCGAACCGAGATAATCCTCTCATAGGCAATACCTTAAGGAACATGTGATCCCCTACTTGAAATTCCAAAGGTCTTTGGCTTCTGTCTGCATAACTCCTTTGACAGCTTTACGCTGTCTTCAGCCTCAACAGACTGTTGGACTAACTCTGGCCCGGTTATAGTCCTTTCTCCTACTTCGTCCCAACACACGAGTGTCTTACATGCCCTACCATACAACGCTTCAAATGGCGCCATTCCAATACTCTGCTGAAAACTGTTATTATATGCGAATTCTACTAAAAACAATTATTCTTCCCACTTACCTTAAAAATCCAGCATGCATGCCCGAAGCATGTCCTCTAGAGTTTGAATTGTTCTCTCAGACTAACCATCTATTTGCGGATGATAAGTAATACTAAACTGTAGCTTTGATCCTAATGCCGTTTATAGACTTTTCCAAAAATTGGCGGTAAATCTGGGATTACGGTCCGACATAATAGTCACCGGTACCCCGTGCAATCTAACAATCTATTGCACATATAAATCAGCATATCGATCCAGTGCAAAATCCTTTCGCACAGCCAAGAGATGTGCTGATTTGGTTAATCTGTCGACAATCACCCAAATGGAATTATGGCCTCTTTGGCTCCTTGGCAATCCTATCACAAAATCCATAGTGATGTATTCCCATTTCCATTTTAGGATTTCTAAAGGTCGCAACAATCCTTCGGACTTGCAGTGTTGCGCTTTCACTTGCTGACACGTAAGACATTTAGCCACATGCCTGGCTATGTCTACCTTCATGCCATTCCACCAGTAGTACTGTCTTAAATTCTGATGCATCTTCGTACTCTCTAGATGAATACTATAACTACTACGATGCACCTTCGACAAATTCTCTTCCTTAAGCTCCGCATCGTTAGGCACGCATAATCGCCCTTAGAACTTCAAGATCCCATCCTCGGATACTTGGAAGTTTGGTTTCCTCTTAGTAGTATCCATCTCCATAATCTTCTGTATCTCTCAGTCCATAGACTCAAAGCCTTAATTTTAGATTGAATTTATGGTTCAATTCTCAACGTGGCTAACAGGCTTGAGATTTGACTTATTTCAAACTTGAACTTCAAGTCTCGCACTTTTTCCAACAAAGTCCATTCCTTGACCATCAAGTGCACGTTGCTTGACTTCCTACTCAATGCATCCGATATTCGGTTTGCCTTTCCGGAGTGATATAAAATATCATGGTCGTAATCCTTCAGCAATTCCATCCAGTGATGTTGCCTCATATTCAATTCTTTCTAAGTGAATAAATACTTGAGGCTCTGATGGTCAGTATAAATCTAAAATTTCTCTCCGCATAAATAGTGTCGCCAAATCTTCAGAGCAAACACTATTGCGGCAAATTCTAAATCATGCGTCAGATAATTCAACTCATGTGGTCTCAATTGTCTTAACGCATAGGCCACAACTTGTCTATGTTGCATAAGTACACATCCTAATCCTTTCAACGACGCATCACTATATATCTCGTATCCTCCGGGTCCTGATGGAATAGTTAACACTGATGCCGTCGTCAATCTATGCTTCAACTCCTGAAAACTCCTCTCACATTTATTGGTCTATTCAAACCTCATTTCCTTTTTCAACAAATGTGTCAACGGTGTTGCTATTGTCGAAAATCCTTCCACGAAACATCTATAACATCTGGCCAGACCCAAAAGTTACGAACCTCGGTTACCGTCGTTAGTTTCGGCCACTTCATTATAGCCTTGATCTTCGCTGGATCTACTGAGATTCTTTCCCCAGAGATCACGTGTCCAAAAAACGTGACTCGATTGAGCCAGAATTCGCACTTGCTAAACTTAGCATACAATGCGTGTTCCCTCATGGTCTGCAAAACCATACTTAAATAGAATACATGTTCCTCTGGACTCTTCGAATACACCAATATGTCATCTATGAATACTATGACAAATTGGTCTAAGAATTCATTGAACACCCTGTTTATTAAATCCATAAATGCAGTATGGGCATTTGTTAACCTAAACGGCATTACTGTAAACTCATAATGTCCATATCTCATCCTAAATGCCGTTTTCGGTATATCCTCTTTTCTAATCCTCAATTGATGATATCCCGTTCTCAAATCAATTTTAGAAAATACCGATGCCCCTTGCAACTGATCAAACAAATCATCAATCCTTGGCAAATGATACTTATTCTTAATCGTCACCTGATTCAACTGTCGATAATCGATGTACAGCCTCAACTATCCATCCTTCTTCTTTACAAACACAACCGGTGCTCCCCATGTAGACGCACTTGGACGGATAAATCCTCTGTCCAATAACTCCTGCATTTGCACATTTAATTCATTCAACTCCGACAACGACATCCTATAAGGCGCTTTCGAAATTGGCTCAGTCCTAGGAGCCAATTCGATCACAAACTCCACTTCCCTTTTCGGTGGCAATCCCGGCAATTCCTGAGGAAAGACATCGGGATAATCACACACCATGGCTATGTCTTCTAGTCTCGGCTCCTCAGCCGTCGAATCAATCACAGTCGCTAGAAATCCTTCACACCCTTCATCCAACAACTTCGTCATTTCTAGCAATGAAATCCAGGGGATTGAGGTTCCTCCTCAATTTCCCGCAAATTTGAATTTCGGATGTCCAACAGGGTTAAATTGAATCACCCTGCTACCACAATCCACTATTACCCTCTATTTAGTAAACCAATCCATATCCACTATCACATCAAAATCATACATCACTAGAATCACTAAATTAATCATCTCTTCCCTATCACCAATCACGATCTTAAAATCTGGGCACCCCAATGAAACTAACACCTTATCATTCAACGGGGTAGTAACACACAACATCACATTATGCAATTGCAACTCCATACCAGTCAATCTAACGAATTGCTCAGACACAAACGAATGCGATGCCCCCGGATCGAATAAAGCATATGCAGCATGATTACAGAGAGAGATCATACCTGTGACCACGCCTGGCGCATTCTCCGCTTCCCTTTTGGCCATTACATATACTCGTCCTTGGGCCGGTAGTTTGTTTTGATTCAGAGGTAAAGGCGGCCTAACTTGATTTCCAACTCTAGGCGATGGTGGTAGCACAGGCGGCCTAACCTGTCTGATATTGGGACAACTCTTCGTTTGGTGATCCACTTCGCCACATCTAAAACATACAATGCCCCCTACTGGGACACGGTCCAGCCCCATGTCTTTCTCCACATATCCGACATGGACCATTTTGAAAACGGGCCAGCTTCCCTATATTCCTTCTAGCAGGAGGGACGAAATGTCAGCTATTTGTCATTGGCCTTTTTCCCAAGTGACGATTGTCCCTACTCTAGGCAAACCTCAACCCAGAAACAACGGCTCTATCCGCTCAATCTCTTGAGCTCGCTCATAAATCTTATTATAGTCCCTTAGATTGAGCGAAATCATCTAATTACGGAGATCCGGTTTCAATCCATCTCGGAACCTCCGGGCTCTATCCCATGGATCCTCCACCATCCTCAGGACAAACTTCGATAACTTCGTGAACTCAGCCTCATACTAGTCCACTGTCCTCTGCCCCTGGCGAAGCCTCATAAACTCCGCCAACTTATGTTCCCTGGTACTCTCAAAGAAATATTTGCCATTAAAGACTTTCACAAACATCGCCCAAGTTTGGGCGGTACCAGCCGAAAATACTCTTCCTCTGGTGGCTTTCCACCAATCATTTGCATTACCTTAAAGTCGGTACACTGTTAACGTCACTTTCTCCTTATCAATACATCCCAGTACATCAAAAGCCTTCTCTAACTCCCCTACTCATAGTGACGCAGCCTCCAAATCACCTCTACCATCAAACTTAGGAGGCTTTAACTTCAAAAACTGCTCCATTAACTGGTGCATCTGCCTATTCATGTTCATCTGCCCCTGTCCTTGATCTCCATTATTACCATTTATGGTAGCAGCTGTTGTAGCCTCAACAACCTGGGCAATAATGGCATCTCGCTCCTGAGTCTGTCTGCCCATCAAAATTCCAACTTCCTCAATGGCTCTTAAAATTCCATCCACTCGACAATCCGTTGTAGCCCTAACATCCACTCTGGGGTTTATTGCAACTCCAACATCAATTCCAGGTTTTTTTACCGCTCTAGTAGCCATTTCGAGGCCCTCTACAGCTCTTGTTCTTCTTCCTTCACCTCTTCTTGGGATTTGTCCTATACCTCTTCCTTTGCTGCTCATTGCCCCAGCTTTCTATCACTCTCCTACCTGCTATAATTCCATACAGGAATTAGAGACCTAGGCCAACTAATCCAGTTTAGTCCTAGGCAGTGAATTATAACAATTGTCACGCCCCGACTCAAATCCAATACTTTCCACACCTCACTTCCCTGAGTCGAACGGTGCGACATCCTAGGAATACGTCGCCGACTCATGATAGTCTCGCATTAGAGTCAATCGTAGCGGAAACAAATAATTAAACCCGGACAATAAATTGGAGAACACCAGAATTAAACTTACACATCCAACCGCCAACACTTACAAACCTTACATCATCCATATATGAACATACTTACACCTTCCCGATATTTGAGTCCATAATTTTACATGCATATCCACTACAATTACCTTAAAAACCATACACTAGAAAGAGGTAAATTCCCTATCTACCAAAAGCGGTACTACATGAACACTAGCTCATCGTCTCCTCACTAGTCCTTGCGTCCTCAGTACGGCATCCATTCAGGGTGTACTTCACGAAATTATCCTCGGTGTGCATGACTGTACCAAAATGTTCTGACAGCGGTGGTGACGACTGACTTCTTGTTCAGGCGGTTTATCTGAAATGGTTTGGTTTATACAACCATGAGACACTTCTCAATAAGTTGTAATCTAAATCCTACCTAAGCTATCACGTACCTCCAGACAATCACACAAACATACGCACATTCGTGCACATCAAGTTATCACATCGCAGGCACATCAAATAATATTGTCAGGCTCAATCATGCGCACACCCGTACTCAATCACAATCACGTCAGATGCAAACACACGCATGTACCATTCTCATCCCACTGTTCCTTCTATTCTCATTTCCTCTTTCACATTTCTCGCCAGTGACCCACGTTAAAGTACATGTCTCAGGCACACTGAGACCATTTGTTTTCCACAGCACTTGTTAGTGACCCGCGTTGAAGTACACGCCTCAAGCACACTACGACCATTCATTTTCCACAGCACTCTCTAGTGACCCGCGTTGAAGTACACGCCTCAGGCACACTGCGACCATTCATTTTCCATAACACTCGCTAGTGATCTGCGTTGAAATACACGCCTCAAGCACACTGCAACCATTCGTCACATCACTTCCGGCCCGCATTGAAGTACACGCCTCAGACCATGTTTCTTGCCCTTGTTGAAGTACACACCTCAGACTCAAAACCTACCACCCACTACTCAACCCGCGTTGAAGTACACACCTCAAGTTGGCAGTCCTCCGATAATACCGGGCATCATCCCTCATTGAAGTGCACGCCTCAAGACGGCACAATTTTCCGCAATTTCTCATGCCATGCCACATCACAATTTCTCAATTACTTGCATGATCTGCAGTCATATGTCATTCACTTTGCCAGTCACACATGGCCCATGCACGCAATAATTCACACTCGACTCATGCTCAACAAGTATTTATCACGCCCAACTGGCCCATCACACGTGGCCCGTGCATGCATCAATTAACATGTAAAACATGCTCAACAGCATTTGACATGGCCAATTTCAATAATTAATTCAATTTGGCCCATGCCTGCACTTAATCAAGCACATTTCAATCCATCAAATCACAGTTCAATAAACACACAAGGCCGCTCATGGGCCCACAAACAGAACCACGTTCATAGGCATAATTTCGACATTTCCAAGCCTATTCAACACCATAATCCAGCCATACTATCACACACCAAACCGACACCATTTATCCTTAAATCGAGCCCTAAGCTCACCAATTCCATCTCATAACATCCTATACTCTATCCAGTCTCACTCCAACCTCGAAGCATTCTCATTTCATCCTCAAATCACCTCATATAACACACATTCAAGCCTAAATTCTGGTCACGAGGCATCAACTACTCAACCCCGATACCCCCACCATTCCGCTCATTAAAACAAACTTCCAAAGAATCGGGGTACAATTGGGCTGTTTACACCGTGACCGAAATCCCTTTCAAATAAATAATAAACGAGCTCCAAAAATTCTGAAATTTGGGTACGTTGTGTAAAACATCTTGCTGAACATTTTCCGTGAAGAACTTGAAACTCAGTTCCAATTGTAAACACCTCTTTCGATCACTTGAAGTCAAACGAAAATCAACTCACTCTAACAGATCGTTTTGTCCTCAAAATATATTTCTTTCAATACCCAAATCACCTAGAAAAGCCTTGAAATTTTTATATGTCATAGCCACAAATGTCCCTAACAATTTTTGTGAAGGAAGTATTTTGAAAATAGGCTTAGAAAAATTTATAAAAATTTGAACATACCCGAAGGTTGGGTGAACAGTAAATCGGACAAACCCATTTTGCTCCAAATATGGACTTCCAAATGGCCTCAAATGATTTCCAAAAATTCCCAAATTAAAGTATGTTATACTCCAAGATATTGGAAACAACTTTCATGAAGAAAATTTCCTCAAATTCTGCCACAAAATTCTCTACAAAAATAGCAAACCGGGCGGGTACAGTAACCGCGAATCCGATAATCACGCCAAACCTTATGGATTCAAACTCGAACCAATTTCTACCAAAATTCAACCACCAAAACTCATTCCCCGACGTCTAATCCAACCCGCAACAGCCACTAACAGTCATGATCAGCCATCAACAACCACGATCAGCCTCCAATAATCACGATCAACCACCAATAACCATTATCGACACCTTAATCAACCTCTAAATCCACTAAACCGCATCCGAACGAATTCGAAAATACCTGACATTCTAGGCAAATGTTAGATTACAACTTACTTGGTTCTAGACTAAAGCGGCTAGAATGTAGCGCGGCGGTGAACGGCGAGAACGGCGGTGGACAGCGGCGCGGCTTGGCGGTGGCGAAGGCAAGCGGCGACGGCGCGGCGGCAGTCCGGCAATGTGGGCTTCATGATGGGGGAGAGTTCGGGAGGGAGAGAGAGGAAAAAATTTGGTGGGGAGGGGCTGCCGTGGGAGAAGGAAATGAGTGTGGAGAGAGAAAGAAATTTGACATAAATAGTCAAATTTTTTACCAACTTGGCTAATTACCAAAATACCCTTTCTCTAATCTTTTTTATCCAACGGTCCAGATTCGATCTTATCCTGAAATTGATGGCCCAGATCGAATCTCATCCAAAATATCCAAAGGCAATTTTGTAATTTCTCAAAAAGTCCAAGGGTAAAAATGTCTTTTCCAAATTTGAGGATAAAATGACCAAAATGCCCCTTGCTCATAAAACATGCCCTTTAATAATCCTTAGGGGTATTTTGGTCACTTTCTCAATTTCTTGCCCAATTTGAATTTTTCTGAAGGATTCGGGCACACCCAAAAATCGCACGTGTCCCCTGCAATGTCGTCCTAACATTCCGTCATGACTTCCTAATTTTCCGATATCCAATTTGAGCTAAATTCAATAATTAAATTTTATTAAACGCAACTCAAGCGTTTCTCAAGCTAATAAGCGACTTGCTGGGGAAATTCGCAAAATCGACTCATGATTGATATTGAATCGAGTCGCGTGCAAATTCATTCGGTATGTGACAACCTCGGTTGTCATTAAAATTGCGAAGATCAATCACTTGATCCGAGGGGTACGATCGTTTGGTATAGGTTCAAGATCATTCGTTAAGTCATTTCGTGGTCTAACGGAATCACCCACGATCCACTACTAGGACAATAGCGAACTGACCCCTAACTATCCTTGGATTGGCCAACAGTGGCTCAAAATATCACTTTCACGATTTAATGGTCGAAATCCATTCACGATCGAATTTTCTTTAGTCGTGCAAATTTGATTTCCTCTATTAACCTTTCCCTAATTGTTAGCATCCCAGGAATGATCAGTTCCGGGCGAGAACTAACTACAAGTACATTCATAAAATACAGCATTTCATAAATCCTAAATGGATCAAATTTTCAGGATGTCACAACAATAATCCACTTTTCAGGCAATCTATCACATAGCACCAAACCACAATCAATTGGGTTCGTGCACTTACCTTGAGTCCAAACGCACATTGCACTCCAACCATTAGAAACACCCAATCCATCAACAATCACAACAAACAGTCTGAAACACGTGTAGCACTAGGTACATATATGGCTCACTAAGGTTTCTTTAATCAACTACCGCTATCATGGGTCTCCACTTTTTATCACTCCAAGCTCTAATCAACTTAAATCGAGCCAACCTTGCTTTGATACCAATTCAAACGGGGATGTCATGCCCTAAACCCTATCGAGCGCGTGCCATCCCGATCCTCGGTTGAATTTATGCTATGACCTAAGAAACGTCGCCGACCCAACGAATCCATCAAAGTCTAATTCGCAGCAGAAACCAATATAGAAACCCGAACAATAAAGTTGGAGAACATCAGCGATAATTCAATCGCCGAACCACTAAATATATATACATTACACTTCCAGACCATTTACAATATCCACCATAATTTACAGGCACACCGAACCAGCAACTACTGACTTCTAAAACACAAAAAGATCAGTACCCTAGGTCAGCACTATCTAAAAAAGGAACACTATCAAACCATTACTCCACACCCAAAACTTGTCCCTACGCCCTTTGGAAGGTGTCCACTCAGACTTACTATCATCCTCATCCTCATCTGCATCGTCTTCATCCTTCTGCTCATCTAACGACTCTGAATCAGGCTCAATCTCGATCGGATTATTCTTGTCACTTGACTCGGGCTGATCCTTAGCCTATTCCTCCTCCACTAAATCCTCTCTGTCCTCCTCTGGCTCCTCTGCAGGCTTATCCTCCAGCTCGTCCACTAGCTCCTCCTCAGCTAGCTCCTCACCAAGATTCTCACAGTACTCCTCCTCTGATCTTACCTCAGGTATCCATGTTAGGTCTATATCCATTGGATCAAATCCAGCCGGAACTCTTCCGGTGCTGGGTTCGGTTTGGCCACTGAAGAACTAGGTGCAACCGGTGCAGGATGATATCCGGACTGGGATATACTAACCTCCACACTAGTCAATTCCCTATTAAAATGGGGTATAGCTGCCGGATCCCAATCACCCATATCATCGAACGGAACGTCAAAACCGCGGACGGGACCAAACTCGTCTATCCCGTCTCTGAATATCCACGCGGTATAAGTGTGAGCTTGCCAGAGGGGTACTCCTATGTTTACCCAAACTATAGAGGTGTGCTTAATCCAAGTGTGGTTCTTATCTACGGAAAACTCTACAACTTCATGGTCAGTGTCAATGGGGAGTCCAAAACGCTGCGATGGTAACGGCGGGAGATTCATGGCTCAGGCAATGGTTCTAAAATGGTTTGATTGAAATAATCATGAGACACTTCTCAATAAGTTGCAACCTAAACCCCTACCTAGGCTACCACGTATTTCTAGACACATCTAAATATACAATCAAACAATCCACACAAATACCAATCAAATAATCACACTAACCTGGACTCTTGGACACAAGCAGCCTGCACATTTGTCCACAATTACAACGTTTAATTCTCACACGCATTTCAAACAGCACATACTTTCCACACACATTCACATGCCAATACACACGTCGATCACACCACAATTTTGACCCACATTTCACACTCGATCACACCCCATCACGTAAGTTTCATTCACTCCTACCTCGTCATACTAATACTTGCTCAATCACTTTCTCAGCCTGCGTAAACACACATCAGGCTTTCACTTTCCCATCGCGACCCATGTAAACACACCTCAGGCCCGATCTCATTTTCACTTTCTTTCCTTAGCCTACGCTAAATGTAATAGACCGATGCGATTGTGACTCAAGTTTAAAATGTCTCGGTCCGATCCCATTCTCACACTTTCCTCAGTTTTCACCAAATGCGAAAGGCCTACACGATTAAGACCCGAGCTTATAATGCTTCGGTTTGATCCCGGTCTCACCCGAGTTGATCGTGCCTCGGACCGATCTCATTTTCCACTTTCTCATTCCTCAGCCAGCGCCAAATGTGATAGGCCTACGTGATCGTGACCCAAGCTTATAATGCCTCGTTTTGATCCCATTCTCACACTTGCACACAATTCAAGCATTAAATACGTGCACACCATTGTACCCAATTTCCTCATCACAACTCAATTACATCACGAACACACGACCAACACACAATTTGGCATTTTTCGCACTCAAAACTGTAATATCTCACTCCCGGCCCTTCACGACACTTTCATGAAATTCCGAGCCGAACCTAATAGTGCAAACCACACGGAAAACAGCACATCACAGCACACAAAACAGCAATTCACAGCCACCAATCGGCCTCTAAAATTCCACCAAAACTTTTCGATTTCAATCCTAAAGCCTGTAAATCAATTCAGCCCCTAATTTCTACCAAAACATCCCTAAACGGGTCTGAAATTACCCGATATACTAGGTGAGGGTTTAAATTGAACTTACCCGACTCTAGATTAATGCTGCTAGAGTAAAAAGTGGAGGTAAACAGCAGCCTCGCGATGGTGGCGGTCGGCGAGCGGTGGCGAGCGATCGGCGAGCGGTGGCAGGCGAACGACAAGCGGTGGCGGCTTGGGCGGTGGCCGGCTAGCTCACGGCCAAGGTGAGGGAGAAAGGGTGAGGGTGAGCCGAGAGAGGGAGAGAACAACAGCTGGGCGGCGTGAAGCTCGGCGGATAGGCTACCGGAGCGGTGGCGCGGCACGGTGGCGGCGATTGGCGCTGTGGTGAGTGGCGGAGGCACAGCAAGGGAGGGGCAGTCGATGGAGGGGGAGACGAGAGAGATGAGAGGGAGTGAGGAGTCGAGAGAGAGAGATTTGGACTAAAATAGTCCATTTTGACCACTTTGACAAATTACCATCTTGCCCCTCTCTAATCTTTTTAATCAACGGCCCATATTCAATCTTATCTTGAAATCGACGGCCTAGATAGAATCTTTTCCAAAATATCCAAGGACAATTTGAGAATTTCATAAAATTTCAAAGCCAAAATTGTCCAACTCAAAATTTAGGGCAAAATGACCAAAATGCCCTTACCTCTTAACACTTGGCCTTTATTAACCTCTAGGGGTAAAATGGTCATTTTCCCATCCTTCGCCAAAATTGAATTTTTCTGAAGGATTCGAGAAAATCCAAAGCTGTACATTCCAACCGCAATATCATCCTAATGTCCTGTTGTGACTTTCTAATTTTTCGATGCCCAATTCGGTCTCTAATTAATAATTGAATTCTATATAATATAACTTATGCGTATCTTAGACTAACGGGTGGCTTTTGAGGAAATTCGCAGAATCGACCTGTGACTGATACTAAATGAAGTCACGTGCAAGTTTATTCGGATCATGACGATCTCGGTTGTCATTGAAATCGCGAGGATCAATCGCTAGTTCCGAAGGGTGCGATCGTTCGGTATAGGTTTTGGATCGTTTGTCAATTCATTTCGTGGTCAAACGGAATTACCCGTGATCCACTAGTATGACGGTGATGAATCAGCCCATAAATATCCCAAGATCGGCCCTCATTGGCTGAAAATATCACCTCAACGATTTTATGGTCGAAAATCGGTTCATGATCGAATTTCTTTAGTCGTACGAATTTAAATCCCTAATTAGTCTTTTCCTAATGGTTGGTATCCTAGGAATAATCACTTCCGAGCAAGAATCAACTACAAGTATATTGATAAAATCATTCATTTCATAAATCCCAATTAGGCAAATTTCGGAATTTCACACATTGGTTCATAATCCAAACATGGTGGATTTGGTAATCACTTTGCAGAATTTGTTGTCTTGTTGGTAGTGGGGAGACCTGAAGATAGTGTTCTATTTAACCGAGTGATTGTTAGGGGCGAGAATATTAAGAACTCCTGTATGTATAGTTCTTCATATGAGTAAGATAATGATTGCGATTGACTGAAATCTGTAGCACTCTAATCAAAGTGAGTTCTACTAATTCATTGCTGGAAACGTTGATGCTTCATATGTGCAATTGCATATTCTCACATCTTACTAAGAAAGTCGATATGAATATGACCCATGTACTAAGAAAGTTGATACAAAATTAGGAATCTGAATTTGGCCCCTTTTGATAGTAAAACTTATGCTTGTAGACGAGAGATTGAACAAATAGTTTAAACCTTGAGATGACGCAGTTTTGGAACAATAAAGTATGAACATAGAAATGGAATTATCACGCATGGTTCCCATTAGTTCTCTAAGCCTTTTAGAATAGTTGAGAGCTGTGACGTTCCGAAATTTGCCCATTTAGGATTTATGAAATGACTAAGTTTATTAATGTACTTGTAATTAGTCTCGCCCGAAACTGATCAACCCTGGGATACTAACCATTAGGGAAATGCTAATTATGGATTTAAATTCGTATGACTAGAGAGATTCAGTCGTGAATCGACTTTCAATCAGAAAATCGTCGGGATGACATTTTGAGCCAATATAAGTCGATCTTAGGATAGTATGAACCGATTTGCCAATATCATATTAGTGGATTACGGGTGATTCCATTTGACTACGAATTGAACTGACAAACGATCCAGAATATATACCGAATGATCGTGTCCATCGGAACTAGTGATTAATCTTCGCGATTTTATTGACAACCGAGGTCGTCACAATCTGAACGAACTTGCATGTGACTTGATTTAGTATCAGTCACGGATAGATTCTGCGAATTTTCCCAAAAGCTGTTCGTTAGTCTGAGATACGCACAAGTTACATTATATAGAATTCAATTATTAAATTGAAACCAAATTGGGCATCAAAAAATTAGAAAGTCACGACAGAACGTTAGGACGACGTTGCGGTTGTAACGTGCAATTTTGGATGTGCCCGAATCCTTCAGAAAAATTCAATTTCAGCAAGAAAATGGGAAAGTGACCATTTTACCCTTGGGAATTTCTAAAATGCTAGTTTTATTGGGCAAGGGCATTTTGATAATTTTGCCCTAAAATTTGGAAAAGACAATTTTGCCCTTCGAATTTTTGATAAATTCTAAGATTGCCCTTGGATATTTTGGATAAGATTCGATCTAGGCCATCGATTTCAAGATAAGATCGAATCTGGACCGTCGGATAAAAAGTAGAGAGAAAGACATTTTGGTCATTTGGCAAAAAGTGGTCAAAACTTGAATATTAAGCCAAGACCCATTCTCTCTCCTCTCTCTCTCTCCCCATTCGGCCCCCCTTCTCCACCGTGAGCTCTCCCTCCCTCTCCCCTGCCGAACGCCGCCCTCACGCTGCTGTCACTGTGCCATCGTGCGGATCGTCGAATTGCCGCACCGCTGCCGTCCTCGCCGATCCACCGCCCCCTATTCTCTCCCCTCTCCCTCTCGGTTTCTCTCTCTCAGCCGTGAGCCTTGCCGGCCACACCGTGAGCCGCCGCCATCCACCCAAGCCGCTTTCCTGCCGCCGTTTGCCGTACGTCGTCGCCGCCGCACGCTACCGCCTATCGCTGCCCGTTTCACTCTAGCTACGTGAGTCTAGAGTCGGGTAAGTCACGATCTAAATCTCGCCTAGTTTATCAGATAAATTTGGACCCATTTAGACTTGGTTTGATAGAAATTAGGGGCTGAACGGAATAACGGGCCGTATGATTGATTTCAGGAATTTTTGGAGAAATTTTAAAGGCCGAGAGACGACTGTGGTTGTCTGTTCAAAGTACTGTAGGGTGTTGTTGGGTACGTGGATGGTAACGTTAGGTCCGGCTCGGAATTTTATGAAAGTGTCATGAAGAGCCGGGAGTGAAATATTGAAGTTTCGGGTGTGAAAAAGGCCAATCGATGGTTCTGATGTGATGTTTTATGTGCTGTGGGGTGCTGTTTGTTGCGCAGTTGGTACCGTTAGATCCGGCTAGAGATTTCGTGAAAGTGCCGTGAAGGGCCTGAATTGATTTGATAGCGTTTAGGTGTGAAAAAATGTCAATTTGTGTGTTGATTGTATGCATGTGATGTGACTGTATTGTTGTGATATATTGGATGCAATTGCGTGTACGGAATTTAATGCGAAGGTGTGTGAGTGTGAGATTGGGATCGGGCCGAGGCATTATAAGCTCGGGTCGCGATCACGTAGGCCTGTCGCATTTGGCGCAGGCTGAGGATTAAGGAAGTGGGAAATGAGATTGGCCTGAGACATGATCAGCTCGGGTGAGAATAAGATCGGGCCGAGACATTCTAAAACTCGGGTCGCGATTACGTAGGCTTATCGCATTTAGCGCGGGCTGAGAAAAGAAAGTGAATGTGGGATCGGACCGAGACGTGTGATGCTCGGGGCGCGATCGAGTGGGCCGAGGTGTGTTTACGCGGGCCGGGAAAGTGCTTGAGAATGAGACGTGTGATATGGAAAGTGCGAACGTGGGATTGGACCGAGGCGTGTGATGCTCGGGGCGCTATCGAGTAGGCCGAGGCGTGTTTACGCGGGTCGAAAAAGTGTTTGAGAATGAGACGTGTGATATGGAAAGTGCGAATGTGGGATTGGACCGAGGCGTGTGATGCTCAGAGTGCGATGGAGTGGGCCGAGGCGTGTTGACGCGGGCCAGGAAAGTGTTTGAGTAAATGTGGGTACAATGAGATGGTTAGGAATGTGGTATGATTGTCGTGTGAATTAATATGTGGAAAGTTTGTATGTTGAGGCATGTGCGTGAGAATTGGTTGTTGTGATTGTGGACTAATATACAGGTTGCGTGTGTCAAGAGTCCAAGTATGTGTGATTGTGAATTGCCGTTTGTGTAGATTGAATGGTTGTGTGTCTGGATATGTCTGGAATTACATGGTAGCCTAGGTAGGGTTTAGATTGCAACTTATTGAAAAGTGTCTTATGGTTGTTTCAATCAAACTATTTCAGATCACCCGCATGAGCAATGAATCTGCCGCTGCCGCCAGAGCATTTTGGTATAGTCATGCACATCGACAATAATTTTGTAGAGTACCTAGTAGATGAGCAATACACCTGGATCAAGCATACCTTGATAATATGGGTAGATGTAGAACTACCCCCTTAATAGGCTCACACATATACTCCGTGGACGTTTAGAGACAGGGTTGATGAGTTGGACCCTGTTCAAGGCTTTAACGTCCTCTTTGATAAAGTTGGGGACTAGGATCCATAAGCCATACCCTCGCCTGATGGCGAGCTGACTAGCTTGGAGACTAGTTTGGCTCAGTCTGAACTCTACCCCGCGTTTGCAGTATCTAAACCCTCGGAAGCTGAGCATGAGCCGGAACAAGAGGAATCCTAAGCGAGATACGATCCAATGGACGTGGATCTTGAGATAATTCCCAAGGAGGACAATGAAGGAGGAGAGGAAAACCTTGAAGTAGAATTGCAAGAGGCCTCAGAAGCAGAGCCTGAAAGTGAACAGGAGGGCGTACTCGAGTACGATTACAACCTCTATTATGTGCCAGAGGATGAACCAATCGAGAAGCCTGTCGAGGAAGAGCGGGATGAGGTCTCAGGAGAGTCGAGTGACATAGACCACCCAATTGAGATTGGAGCTGAGTCAGAGTCCTCAGTGAAAGCGCCGATCCAAGAAGAGTTAGATCTAAGTGCTAGCTAGTTGGATTCAGAGCGGACGCTGTCTCAAGGGCGCTGGGGCTAGTGAGGAGGTTGGGAGCTGCTTTTGAGGGGTACTATTTTTGGAAAATAGGGAATCTGAGTGATCTACCCTATTTGAGGTGTTGATGTTTATGACTAGTAATGGGTGTGCATGTATGGTTGTAGGAGAGCAAGCTAGTGGCAGTATTTGAGTATGTTTGTAAATGGATATTGTACATATTACTATCGACACATAGTACTATGTGGTTGGTATGGCAATCTACTTTCTTCTGGTGTTTTCCAATTTTATTGTCCTGGTTTAATTAATTGTTTCCACCGCGATTAGCTCTGACGACAAAATTGAGTCGGCAACGTATTCCTAGGATGTTGCACTTAATCGACTCGAGAAAATCGGATGTCGCGAGCTCGATAGGAGTTCGGGGCATGACAAGAGCTCCTAGTTTGCAAGGTCTTCGTCGCCAATGACCTATAAATAACTCTATTACTTAATAAGACTTGTGCCTAATGTTGATTTAGACTTGACATTTGCGATATGTCAATTGTGTATTCTGGTGTGGACTATGTCTTAGCATATCCCAAAATGCATTATGGGGTTAACTATTGATTCTCTTCTTCGGCACAACCTGTCAAGTGTACTCCATACACTAAACACAATTCTTGCTCCTTTCTGTTACTAGCGGCCTTAGTTAAACAAATCGTTTCTATTGGAAACCTTGACACAAACTAACCAAAACAAGGTAAAGGAATTTCAGGAACTGTTCGTATACAACTACCCAATTGCTTAACTTTCCATTCTGTGATATGGATCCTTGACTCGACAGAAGGACATGTTCCCCAAGGGTAAAGAATCCCAAGGCAGGCGAGGAGCTGTCATTTGTGACAAACTAAGAAATGAAGGGTCATGAACTTTTTTAACATCAGTAAAGCAAAGGTACTTTAGCAATAAAATCCCCAACCCCAACTAACGTGGACAATTTTCCAAATGGTGTGGAATACGATGGAGTTCTCTTATTATTGCTTTTGTTTTGTTAAGAAATATACGACGACGGAGGAGTTGGTTTTCTTCGAAGAAATCCTGTGCAAATAGAAAGATACTCATTGCTCAGTTGACAGCAACTAGGGAAATAAAGAGATACTCTTGTCATTGACATAAGGAAAACGTCCAAAAATGTCATAGATCTTAACAGAATCGTTGTTATTGGCAATAACAATGTCGAGGCATATTGAATTTGATCCTTTGACTGTAATTTTTTTTCTTCTCCCACAAGCTTTGTAATTTCAGACTAGACAAGTTCATTTGGTTGCATATTGGAAGTGAATCGGTTAAATACCTGTTTCGTCTGTTATTTTTATGCGGTCGCCTTTTCGCTGTTAATCCACACTGCAAACTAAGGATCGTCCCCTTGTTCCTTCTGGGAGCTTACCCTAGTTATTTATGTCACTGCAGTGGTATTAATATTCCCTTATGGAACTATGTGTCTCCATAAATAATTACTTTATCAAAGCATTGCAAATCACAAGGCAGAGAAAGTGACATTTACATGGGATTGTCTAAAATTGCAATTATAAGCAGTGTGTCCCTCCTTCATTTGCGTAAACCAGAACGTCATGACAATTAAGTCCTAGAAAATGGAAGATTTAGCAGTTCTGATACTGCATCCACCAGTTGCAACCAAGTTTTCTTTCCTTCATATTGATATTGCTCTTTGAAAGTGTAGAAAAAGGAAATAGGGGACTTTTTTTTTGCTAGAAATAGGGGACTTGCTACTTCAGTACCGTGAAAATGTACATAGCAATCACTTTGCAGCATTTGTTGTCTTGTCGGTAGTGTGGAGACCTGAAGATAGTGTTCTATTGTAACCATGGAAATGACAGGTGCGAGACAGTAAGAGTTCCAGCATCTATAGTTGTTCAAATAAGTAAAACACGACTATAACCAATGAAAAGTTGAAACTTCAAAGGTGCAATTGCATTTTTCACATCTTACTCCATAACTTCCTAAGATCACCTTTTCGTAAGAAAGTCCGAATTTGGCCCCTCTGGGTAGTAAAACAAGTGCCAGTAGAGGAGAGACTGAACAAATAGTTCCAACTTCGAGATGACAGTTTTTGAACACTAAATATGGATATAGAAAAAGAATTCTCGCACAAGGCTCCCATTAGTTCTTCTAAGCCTTTTCGAAAAGTTGAGAGCTCTTAATTTGCACGGACTTAGTTGCCAATGAGCCATAAATAACTCTACTACATAATAATACTTGTTTCTTACATAATAACTCTAGAGCAGGGTGTTAACTATGTAATATTCTCAGTGGCCTGTGTCAGGTGCTAATGGAAAGGAGTTATTGTTGTAACTTAGATTGGGCCGAAGCATAATTTTGATGTTGATGATAGTTTTTGGTTAGTGATGTGCAAATGTATATGTTAATAGTATGTAGAGGATGGACAAGGGCCAAGCCGCCAAGGTAGGATGGTTCAAGGGATATAGGCTTATAAGCAATGGGACAGAGAAAATATTGTTTCATTAGACTGACAGAATGGTGTTACATAGCTGTAGGAGGAGATGTTAGTGCTGGTGGAGCACAAGCCTTTTTATAGGCACTTACAACCGACTCTAGTGACATCATCCACTGCCTTCAACCAAATTATCTCTTATCTCTTACTTGTTCAGAGATTTTTTTGCTCCTCAAATGCTGGACATTTTCTAGCCACAATATCTAACTACACAACACTTCATCTAGCGGATTCTAGATTGTAATTTAATATTCTAGGAAATTTTAGAAAATGGATAAATTAAATCAACAGTATTTTAAGTCCTAATATCCGAGAAAGTACCATTTGATTAATGGCCTTATGTGTTGCTCTCGTACTTGAATCGAATAGCATTTTCAAACAGGATCATGTGTTTTGCCATGTCAATAACAAATAACTCCCAAGTTCTTCTAGCTATTCTCTGGTGTGTATCGGAAAAATGACGGATCACAAACTGGCCAATCACTTTACTAACGAAACGCGGCTATTAAGAATCACAGTGAGAAATCAATCACTCTACCAATTAGGTAATCTTCCCTCGATATGCTTGCTCATATTCATTTGTTAGCAAAGAAAAGTATGTGATGTGGATGAAACCATATATATCCACTATGTATGCTCCAAAAGTCGCTTTCAGCATCATATCACAAGAATCTCAGCCTCCAGAAATAATTGGCTGCAGCATTGGAGGTGGATCCGTTAGATACCGGTTTCATCATCTATTCTGAACCGAGTGAGTGCTTTTTCTTTTTTTTCAGACGAGACAAATAAAAGGGTCATCAACATCCTCCTTCATTGGGCTTCCCTTGTTCTCTTAGCCATCATTATTTGTCAATATTCCCCCATCCGAATATGTGTTTGTATATAAGTAATTACTGATTTAAAGCATTGGAAACCACAAGGCAGAGAAAGCAACATTCGAACGGGATTGTCTTAATGTTACGCACATATAAGTAGCGAGGGCTTCCTTTGTTTCCCATCAATTCTGCTGAAGCAACACTCTACAGGTCTAAGACTAGGAATCCTGGAATTGATTTTACTTTAAACTACAAAACTTTCCACAGAGATTAAGCATGATGAGCCCCAAGAAGCTACTCAAGGTGGCAAGGAAGTGGGAAATATCAGCCGCTTCAGGGAGGAAAAGAATTGCCCTTGCTGGAGCTAGAGTGGAGTCGAATTCTACCTCATCAGTGACAGAAAAGGGTCACTTCATCATCTACACAGCTGACGGAAGCCATTTCATGGTTCCTCTGCAATGTCTCAGCAGCAACATCTTTCTAGAGCTCTTCAAAATGTCCGAAGAAGAGTTTGGTTTGTCCAGTGATGGCCCTATCACCATGCCCTGTGATGCAGCTTCTATGGAGTACATAGTATTGCTCGTCAAAAGAGGCATTGCCAAAGATATAGAAAAAGCTTTGCTCAACTCTATTGCATTCTATCGATGCTCAGCTGCCTCTTTGCATCACGGATGTGTGGAAGGTGTTCTAGTTTGTGGTCAGTAAAGGAAAAACCTGTGATGTGTTATATGTATATGCTAGGCCAAGTTGACTACTGTAGTTTCTTTCAGTAGATATCTTAAATGCAGGCTTTGTATAGCATAAAAACTCCGACAAGTTTAAATTTATACAGCAAGACCTCATGTGAACGAGAATCACTTGTAAATTTGTATGTGGAAACTCAAAGTATGACGTTACGATGAAGAAATGTACTTCATGCTTCCGCACTTCGAGCCAGCTTTACAAAATTCAGGGAATTGGAACTGGCCAGAATGGTGCATCTCTTTCAGCAGGTCATATTCATCTGTATACGTCGTTTTATGGTGTGATAAGCCCTTATACGTGAAGACATTGAAAGTCTATTACTGCTAGCACTCGATACCGCTATCTCTTTAGCATCTGATCTCAATATGAATCGAGTTTCGGTGTCAAAATTATCGACTGCAATGAAAGCAAAAGGAGATCGGAGTTAGCTAACTTTTGTTAGCATGAATATGCATCCAGTGGGCGGCATGGTAATCCGATTAAATGAATTTTTCCAATATCTATTTGCAGCGAAGACAGACAGCCTCTGGGTTCAGTTCCTTCATAAAAGAATTTAGTGCCCCCTATACATATGTGCAATAAACTCAGCTTACTTTGCCGCAGGAGAGGCCATAGGATAAATAGAACGGAAGTGCTTCTCTGGACCCGAACGGAATAGGTAATGCTAAGTTGGCTGGCCTGACCCCGTTCATTGAACCCTGCGAACATGGTATTTCTATCTCCGAACCTGGTGTTAAGTCTTGTCCCCCAAACGTTAAAATAGCAGCTACTAGAAAATTGTCTGAATACATATCGAGATGACTTGGTGTTTAGACACAGAACAAGAACTTTTAACCTCGGATTCTAGTGAATCGATTCTAAGCCTACTAGAAATGTTCAAAGCTCCTACCTAAATAGCATTAGTTTTCTCGTTATTGAGCTACATAATGCAGATTTAGATTGAGCTTTGTGAATTTTCAAATTGGTGTTCTGATGTGCAAGTTGAATTAGCGGTCTTTGGAAATGCATGATGGGGGACGACTCTGATGGTAACAAAAAATTGACTAGCAATTTATTTGGCCTGACACGAATTAGAAACTTGTTTTGGGTCATTAATCTTTTGGGTTTTTTGCTTATCGAAGGAGCCCTGTTGTGGGAATGGTTGACAGAGTTAAAGTGTATAATAATGTTAACTAGTTTCTATTTAGAGGAAATAACTTCGTTCTAATGAGATCATGTTGCTCTAATTGAAGGAGTTCGTATAGGTGCTCTAATTGTTCCTTTGTGAATGGAATCGAATGATTTTTCTTCATTTGTTGCTTGGAACGCACGACCATCACTAGAGCTCCTTCTCTTCCAATCTTCTTTCTTCCAATTTTATAGTTTCCAAGGAATGTTTCAATAGGTCTATTTGGTATGTCATGGTTTTATGCAATGTTCACACCATGATTTCTTTCTCGTGTCTTCCTCATAATCAAGCCCCTGAGATACAAGTGTAGAATTTTTGGATATAGAGCTGACAATTGTTTCCAAATTGTTATGGCTAATGCTATCACCTAAAGGGGATGAATAGGTGTTTTTATCAAATTGAATGATTTAAACGTGCGGAATGAATATAGTCAAGATCAACAACTTGTATGGTCAATATCAAATGGATGCATATCACAAACTTGTATATTAATTGTCATCAGATGATTGTATCTGATGACTAAGATGATGTTCTGACGAATTTGTTTGACAGGTATGTATATAGTATAATGTTGGCAATAATAAATAAAGTTTAGGGATAGCGAATACTGCACACAGATCTTTATAGTGGTTCGGGTCTATCAAGCCTACATCCACTCTCCACACTAGTAGCCTGTTGGCTGTGATTCACTATTGAATCATGAAAAGATTACAAAAGCAACACTTCTGAGATGATAGACTATACTATCATGTACACTATTTATTCAAGTAATTTTCTTTTCTAAAGTCACAATGTGGAATATAGTAATCACAAGTGTGTAAGATCGAAGCTCTATTCAAACTTTGGAATTCTCAATTCTAGTTTTTTTTCTTATACGACGTTTACACTCTTTTTATACTCCTATACTTTCAATCTATCCATTGGACATCTTCAGAGAATTGATCTCCAAATCAACCCGTTGGAGAAACTTCCCAAAAGAAGATGCATAGCCGTTAAAAAAAGAACCATTATCTCCGAATGATTTGATCGCCCATACAATTAAATCAAGGTATCCATAAGTGTAGTTCTTCATATTTAAAAAATGATATTGTGATTGTCAATTAGGATATCTTGAGATATCAATTTGATTGTCCTGCATGAACTTGCCAAAAATAACACTTATTAAATCTGACGAGTAATTTTGAGTCTAATGACAAAGTCCTTTCATCGACTAAGTTTGATAACTTAGCATTTTCCTGCATCAAATAACTTAAGTATATTTCTAATCAGTAAAAGATTGTTTTGTTATTCCTCAAAACTGATTAGGGATTTTTCTCAACATTCTCCCCCTTTTTGATGATGACGACAAAACTATCCATATGCGTTAAAAATATTTATGTAAACAAAATAGTCTATTCAGAGGATATAACTTTTGAAGCATACAAAACATTGTTAAGTTCTAAAAACAAATTATATCAATTCTCATTCTGTCGCTCCCATACTTGCATTCACATCACTTGCACTCATATCATTTATAATACTTTTCCCCCTTTTTGACATCAGCAGAAAGGATAAATAGCAATGGCATAATCAACAAAATTTCAATAAGAGTTCAGCACAAAAAATGAACAACCATTGTTGAATCCAAAGTTCACACTAAGTCAAACACATAACAAAAACAAATATTAAAAGTTGAAACAAATAGCGCACAAATTAAAAGTTAGGAAGATATGTGATCAATTTTGTTGATTTACTAGAGGGCTAAGGGTCCTGAGGCTTCAAATGAAGAAGTTCCAAAAGGTGCAGATAGGAAAGGAACTTGGACAGGACTGAAGCTAGAAAGTTGGTTCAATCGTTGCTCAATATGTGATGAGAGCTGATGTATATGTCTTTCAATATTTGCTGTGTGAATTGCTACAATTTGTACATCAGTTCTAACTTGAATCTTCAGATTGTTGATTCTTGCTTCCATCAAGTCCTTGATCTCCTAGATTCCTTCTTTAAGTTCATTGCGGAGTTCCCTAACTTCATTCTGAATTGCAGCTTGTCTCCACCTTAGATCGGTAATAGCTACATGATCTGACATAGATAAGGAGATATTGTATCCAGAAGGAGTGTGTGTGGTCTGAATGTCAACAAATTCTACTTCCTTCCCTTTGCTTCTCTGGTGAGCTTTATATGGAACATTTTCACGATCATCTTCTTCAAGAGGAAAATTTGCAGAAGTTGCTTCTGAAGAAGCTGCCTCTTGTGCATTATGATTTTTGTTCCTTCTGTATGTCAGCCAAATCAAAGCTATTGTCCTCAACATCTTGAGCATTATCTTGCTCATATTCCTCATGCATTTCAGTTTCTATGACATGTTCATTCTCAGGCTCCCCCGTCTCCTATAAGGTCCTTCCTCAGTTTCTGTCTCTACAGTACCCATGTGTTCTTGTTGATTCTTCATCACTATTTGGTTGATGAGGTCACTAAGGGATTGCAACAAACTTTCATCTTCATCTCTTAGTCTTTGAATTTCGAGCTGAGTGACAGCATGTCTATCTGCATGAGTTTTATACTCAGCTTCTTGCTAAAGTAGCCATAGCACAAACCTTGTTTCTTCAAGGCTTCTATCATCAGTGTGAGATTGTTCAGCAGATTGTTCGTCGGATATCTCCATCTCATTAGAATTATTGGCCACAGCTATTTTTTTTTTTGGCTGGTCTGTCTGTTCTAGAGGTTGTCAACTGTACTTTCCGCTTTCTTACTAAAAGTTCAATTGATTCCTCCTCATCAAATTCATGAGGTAGATTAACAAAACCATTGTTCTATTCTCTCATCAGCTCAATTGGAATAATCTTACCCTTCTTACCTTTCAATTTTCTCCATCAAATCTGTGTCACATCTTAATCATCATGAGTTCTCCAACAATCATAGTTTGAAGAGGTTTACCTTTGAGTTTAGCAGGAATGGAGATTTTTAAGTACTCAAAAATAGCAGTGATTAGAGCTCCATAAGGGAGTTGACCTTTACTCTTCTTGACAGTTCTGTACATTTGAAGAAGTATCAAATGGGACAAAGAAATGGGAAATGTGTTTTGAATTGCCCAAATCAGCTTTGCCTCATATGGAGAGACATCAGTTTTGGAATATCCTTTGGGTATGAGATAATTGATAATGATTTTGTGCAAGACAATGGAATTGAGAGGAAAAAGAGTGTGAGATACATGAGATGCGGAGCCTTTGATGCAATAAGAGTCACCAGACAGAGATTGATGTGCCAAATAAAAAATGGTAGGAATAAAGGAAAATTCAGTATGTTTCACTACTAGAATGATAGAGAGATCAAATGTTGATAACTTATAATCTTATTGAAAAACAGAGAATTCAATCTCAGCGGGAGAATTGAAAGACAGATTGGAATAAAAGTAAGCTGTGAGTTCAAGGTAAACTTTATGAGAGAGAGCACATTCTCTGAAAATCAAGATTTTCAATTAAACTTTGAATCTTGATATTGAAATTTTAAATGAAATTGAAGTTTACAACTATGTTATTCATGATTTCTCTAGCTAGGAGAGAGTTGTAAGCAACTTGATAAGTTTTGTTTTTGAACAAGCTGTCGCTTTTTTTGTCATCAGGGGGAATTCCAGAAATGGGCACAAGCTTAGTATATAGTTTCTCATCATTAACCTCCTTCCTAGTGTCAATGTTCTTGCTTTTCTCCAAAGTTTGGAGTTCCTCCTCACTAATAGATTCATCTCCTTTAATATTCAATTGTTCCCCTACTTTCTCTTTTCCTTTTCGAGAAATTCCTTTCTTCACGATCACAGGAGTTGTCACGCCCCGAACCCTCGTCGAGCCTGCGACATGCCGCTTCCAGTTGAACAGTTGCGACGTCCCAGGTTGTCGCCAACCTCATCTAAACATCAGAGATTTAATTGCACACACGGAAACCTTAAAACACCCGGACAAAATTTAAACTGGGGAAACATTGGAAGAATATACACATTTCCATTTATTGATCAAACTCGTTCCTTTATATATATACAATGAAACAAACTTAAGTCTACCAGTGCATAAACCACTATAGCTATTAACAACAAAAGAGTCGATGACTTGGTCTTGACTTTCAAAAATGGTACCCAATTCACGGCCTGGCCCTCCAACAACCCTTCTAACCCCGTCTTCCCTTACTTGGTATCCATTCTGAATCCAATTCCTCGTTATCTGATTCGAAACTTTCCTGACCCGTCTGATCCTCTGATGACTCAGGTTCTTCTTCTATCACGATAGAGTTATTGATATCACCTGATTCCGCTGGAGCTGTTTTCTGATACTCCTCGGCTAAAATATCCTAGAAATTTACCTCAGGCTCGTAGTTGGGGTCCAAGTATTGCTCAAAAGGAAGTATATATTCTGGCTCACTCAGTACCTCCTCAGACTCCGCAGGATGGTTCTCCGGCTCTACCTCAGGTTCTGCCTCACTAGGTCCTTCCTCGAAAATAGGCTTTAGGTCAATGTCCATTGGGTCATCCTTGACTTGTGACACTTCAGGCTCAGGTACATGTTCCGCCCCTGATGATACTTGTACGGTGGGGTCCTGAGGCATACCAGATTGGGCCAAGCTTATCTCAGTACTTGTCAATTCTCTGTCAATAGGGGGCACGGCGGCCGAGTCCCAGTCCCCAACCAAATCATATGGCACATCAAAGCCCCTAACTAGGCCAAATTCGTCTCCGTCCGCATCCTTAAAATACCAGGCTACAAAAACATTCGTTTCCCATAATAGTAATCCTACTTCTACGAACACAGTCGTCGTATGCCTTATCCAAGTCATCCCGTCTCCCATTTGAAACTCTGCTACTTCATACTCTGTATGCACTGGAACTCCAAAACGTACTGGAGGTGGTGGCGGTGGAAGAGTCATCGATCAGGTCTGGGTTTTGAAAATTGTTTGGTTTACACAACCATGAGAATAAATCTTAGCAAGTAAACTCTTAAATCCAACCTAAGCTATTACGTACCTCTAAATAATTACACAATTACACACATTCACGTACACCCATATCACAAAACAGGCACATCAATAAAAACTATCAGGCTCAATAATGCACACATTCGTACTCAATCACGATCATGTCGTATGCAACACGTGTATGTGCCAATTCTCATCCTACTCTTCCTTCAATTCTCATTTTCCACTTTCCCAATCCTCGCCAATGGCCCGCGTTGAAGTACACACCTCAGACACACTGCGATCATTCATCACATTACTTCTAGCCCGCGTACTGGTTCATGTCTCAGGCCCCGATCGCAACCTGAGCATCACACGCCCCAGGCCCGATCCCAGCTCAACCCGCGCCAAATGCAACAGGCCTACATGATTGAAACCCAACTCAGCCTACGCCAAATGCAACAGGCCTATGTGATTAGAACCCAACTCAGCCCACGCCAAATGCAACGGGCCTACATAATTGGAACCCGACCTTATGATGCCTCGGTTCAATCCCGGTCTCACCCGTGCTGATCGTGCCTCGGACCGATTCTCATACATGCTTTTTCAAGCCTTAGCCTGTGCCAAATGTAACAGACCTACGTGATCGCTGCCCGAGTTTACAATACTCGGCCCGATCCCATTCTCGTTCTATCACACCTTCACATACTTTCCCACAATCACTTATCACACTACACTTCTCCTTACTCATGCACATGCTTGATATGCATTTACCACACACAACTAGCCCATCACACGCGATCCGTATACGCATCGAGTCACACGTAGACAGAACGCACTCAACAATTCACATGGGCAATATCAACAATTAATTTAATCAACTCACGTGTGCACTCGACAAGCATAATCAGTCACTCAATTGCACAACAACACTCTCAATTAAATCACCACAATTTATAAATAAATCAAACACGCCTCAAATACGGTAATTACCATTTTTCTCCCACCAAATGGCGTCGGATTAATTCCGATCCTTCATGTGACTTTCTCGCCATTAAATATCAGTTCTAAAAATCCAACTTGCATCCCAAACCGAGCATCACAGCCTTGTGAACAGTGATTCTTAGCTTGAAATTCCCTCAAATCATCCTCCAAAAATTCTGAATTAATTCCTTAAGGCCCACCATACATTTCCGGTCTAAAGCCCCAACATTTCGCACCCACACAAGTCTAATTTCACCCAAAATCAAATTATTCGGCGATACCCAAAATCCTAAATCAGGATTAGGAAGCGACATACCGCGTTCTAGGCTAAAACGGCTAGAATGGAAAGCGACGGCGCTCTACGGCGAAGGCGAATGACTCACGGTGGCTTTCGCCTTGAACGGCGGCGGTCCGGCGGCGGTGTGGTCTTGCACGATAGGAAATGGGTCATGGCAAGAGAGAGAGAAAGAGAAGGAAAAGAGAGAGAGACGCTGAGGTTGGAGGGCGGCATGGCAATGGCAAGGTGGCGGTCTGGCAGTGTGGCAAGCGGCGGCGCCGGCGATGGAGAGAAACGGCCAAATGAACTCATGGCCAAATGAAGAAAAAAAATCTAAGGGGGAGGGCTTCACGGGAGAGGGGCTCACGGCAATTGGGGAAAGAGGAGAATAGAGAGAGAGTTGACAATTTGGACCTAAATAGTGAAGTTGGACCAAAGGTGGAAAGACCAAATTACTCTTGTCTCATAATTTTAATCCAACGGTCCAGATTCGATCTTATCTTGATCCGATGGCCGAGATTAATTCTTGCACAAAAATATCCAAGGGCATACTTATAATTTTCCAAAAACCCAAGGGTAAAATTGTCCAATCAAAATTTTGGGTCAAAATTACCAAAATGCCCTTTATCCTTAAAACTTGTCCTTTAATAACCTTTAGGGGTATTTCAGTCACTTTCTTCGTTTCTTGTCCAAATCGAGTTTTTCCGAAGGATTTGAGCGCACCAAAAATTCACACGTGTCACGTACAACGTCGTCCTAGTGTTCCGTCGCGACTTCCTAATTTTCCAGTGTCCAATTTTGGCAAAAATTCAATAATTAAATTCTTTTTTTTTTGGTATTGTAATAATTAAATTCAATAATTAAATTCTATTAAACGTAGCTCGAGCGTTTCTCGAGCTAACAAGCGACTTGCTAGGGAATTTCGCAGAATCGACTCGTGACTGATATGAAATCGAGTCACGTGCAAATCCGTTCGATGCGTGACAACCTCGGTTGTCATTAAAATCGCAAAGATCAATCACTTGATCCGAGGGGTACGATCATTTGGAGTAATTTCAGAATCATTCGTCAAGTCGTTTCGTGGTCCAACGGAATCACCCGCGATCCACTACTAGGACAATGGCGAACTGACCCCTAACTATCCTTGAATCGGCCAACAGTGGCTTAAAATATCACTTACGCGATTTAATGGTCGAAATTCATTCACGATCGAATTTTCTTTAGTCTCGCGAATTTAATTTCCCCTATTAGTCTTTCCCTAATGGTTAGCATTCCCAGGAATGATCAGTTCCGGGCGAGAACTTACTGCGAGCACATATCATAAAACTCAATTATTCAATAAATTCCAATTGGTAGAAATTTCGGAATGTCACAGGGGTTTCCTGAACATTAGTGGTCTCTTTAAGAACTATTCCCTTTTCAGCAACAGGTATTCTTCCAATCTGTATACCCTTCCAATATTCCTCGACAACTTCACATTCTGACTGAAAAATTAATGTTTTACACACCGCATTTACAGTAATCAGGTTACTCCGATTTTCTTGAAGTACTCTGATGGTTTTTATCAGTTGTCTTGCCACAACAAAATGATCACGTTCATGAAGAGGGATTTTTGGAGATTGATTACCTTCAAACGACTCTCTGTCAGAGCCTGTGTCAAAGATATCGATCTTCTCTGATTCTCCATCTTTTTCTACCCTGGTGAACATTTCCACGATACGGTTCGATCTAATGGAGCCCTTGATTCCTTTTTTTGATTCAGTGGTCGATTTAGGTGCAACTGAGGAGATTTTTGGGTTTTGGAAGAGAAAGATGTGATATTTACGTAAATCATGTGTTCGGAGATCTTTAGGATTCTAGAGAGTAGAGTGTGTGTTTGGAGAGAGTGATATCGAGAGAAAGAGAAAGGTTTTGAATCGAGAAGTGCAATATATTGGTTCTTACAAAACCTTTTTGGAAACTGTCAATTGACAGTTAATGAAAATTTCAAAAAGTATATTTTGAAAATTTTGGGATTTTAATTTCCAAACAGTATCTGTCAAGACAATTTATTTCAAGCAATCATATCATACAAAATATATGAAATATACATACCTTTTATAAGATGAGTTGCTCACCAAAACCAGACACTTCAAATATATGCTTGATCAAATAAATCATCAGATGCAATGAGAGTTTTGTACTGCACAACTCAATAAAGTGGATTAATAATGTTTAGTTTTTTTTTTTTGATAACCCAGGGTACCCCCGCACGGCCGATAGCCGGGGAGTAAACCCTGGAGGCGACACGTGCTAGCCACCACACACGTGCCACCGGTTAAGTCACCCTGCGGCGCCCGGGATTCGAGCACTCAACCTTTTGTGAGAGGAAGAGTGCGCGCTCCAGCAGCGCCACCCAGGCGGGTGGTAGTTAATAATGTTTAGTTTATCTTTAATAAACTCAAAAATTTTATTTTCTAAAGGTTTTGTAAAGATGTCAGCTAACTGCTATTTAGTGTCTATAAATTGAACATTAATATCTTCTTTTAAAACATAATCATAGATAAAATGATGTTTAATATCAATATGCTTAGCTCTAAAATGCAGAATAGGATTTTTATTTGGATTGATGGCACTAGTATTGTCATACTTGATCTCCACAATTGAGTCTTTGACGTTGAAGTCTCTCAATTGTTGTTTCATCCAAAGGATTTGAGCAAAGCAACTTCAAAGTGAAACATATTCTGTTTATGCTATTGAAAGAGCTACAGTTTGTTGCTTCTTTGAATACCATGAAACAGGCATGTGTCCTAACAATTGACATGTTCCTGCAGTGCTCTTTCTGTCTATCTTGCAATCAGCATAATCATCATTAGAATATCCAATGAGAGTAAAATTTGATCCCTTAGGATACCACAACCCAAGTGTAGGATTGTTGCCAACATATTTGATAATTATTTTGACTGCAGTAAGATGAGATTCTTTTGGTTCTGATTAAAATCTTGCACACAAACAAACACTGAACATAATATCTAGTCTTGAAGCAATTAAATATAAAAGAGAGCCAATCATGCTTCAATATAATTTTTAATCTATTGATTTTCCTTTTTCATCCTTGTCTAGCTTAGTAGAATATGACATTGAAGTTTCTGTCTTTTTGCAACTTACCAAACCGAACTTTTTCAATATTTCCTTGGCATACTTTTCTTGACTAAGAAATGTGCCATTTTTGGTTTGTTTAACCTGTAATCCAAATTTGTTCTCTAAAATTTATTTCGAAATACCCATTTTGTTCCAACAACTAAATGATTTTTGGGTCGAAGAACAAGTTCCCATACTTGATTGATCTAGGATTTTAAAAGTTCATCTTGCATAGTTTCAATCCAGCTTTCGTCTTTCAAGGCATCTTCAACATTCTTTAGTTTAACTTCAGAAATGAGAACCAATGTATTTATGACCTCTTTTGCCTTTGCTCTGGTTTTGATTCCTTCATCTAAATTTCCAATGATGAGGTCCTTGGGATGACTGGATTTTTGCTTCTAGTTTCTATTAAATCTTTCACCGTATTCATCATTGAGATTTGATGATTCTTCATTGTCTTGTTGGTTTGATGATTCATGGGCTTCATCAGATCTTTGATTCTGATCATTTCATTTGCCGTCAATTCAACAGTTGCTGTGTTTGGTTCTTTAGATGCTGGGTTTTCAATGTCAAAATCATCTTGTTGAGTCTGAATTGTGTCTTCAAACGTGACATTTAATGATTCTTCCACTGTTTGAGTAATTTTTATTAAATACTCTGTAAGCCTTGCTTGTTGTTGAGTATCCAAGAAAGATTCCTTCATATGACTTTTCATCAAACTCCAAGACTTAGAGTTTGAGTAGGTCCGAAAATATCCATATGAAGCAACTACAAAGCTCGGTTAGTGCTGACATAATTTATTGATTTAAATGAACTTCTTACTTGCTTCCCTTTAGAACAAGCTGAACATAACTATGAACTTTTAAATTTTCATTCTAGCAATCCTTTGACAAGTTTCTTTGAAGCTATTTTGGAAATTAACTTGACACTAATGTGTCCGAGCTTCCTATGCCACTGATCATATACTTCTTTTATGGAAATGAGACATTGCAAGTCATTAGACTTCGTGTCTAGTAGGCAAATGTTTCCATGTCTTCGACCTGTAAATGATTGCTTGTTGTCTTTACTTATCCCAAAGCATTTGTTTTCTTGGAAAGTGATTCTGTAACCAATATCACATAATTGGCTAATGCTAATTAAATTGAAATTCAAACCTTTAACTAGTGAGACTTCATTGATGATGAGATTTTCGATTATGATAGTTCCCTTGCCAATTATTTTTCCTTTGTTGTTATCTCCAAAGGATACACTTCCTCCTTTAATTCTTTTTAACTTAATGAATTTCAGAAGATCTCCAGTCATATGTCTTGAGCAACCACTGTTAAGGTACCATTTGTTCTTTCTTTTCTTTGATACTTGCAAAAGATAAGTAACTCATTTTTTCTTTGATACCTATATTTCCTTGGGTCCATTTTGATTAGGATCGATCATTCTCAGAATGTCTCTCTGAACAAGTCTCTAAACTTTAGGACAATCACTCTTAAAGTGATTTGAATCATTGCAATTAGAGCACTTATAGGAAGTTTGACCATTGAATTTCACAAATTACTTTTGAAAGTGATTTTGATACATAAATTTGGTAGGGTCTTTTCTTTAGTCTTTCTTTGACATTGGGAAAGGCATTTTTCAAGTCAGTATTTTTCTTAAAACCTAATCCTGATTTATTATAATAGGGAACTTGAATTGATAAAATGTGTTAAAGGATTTTCGAACCCATTGAGAATTTCTTGGTTATATTAGAAATTTCATTTTTCAGAAATTCTTTTTTATTAGAGATATGATCAAAACTTTCCTTAGAAATATTTTTCAGATAAAAAATTTCCTTTTTCAATAAATCATTTTCCCCTTCAAGAAAATCTTTATTCTCTTTGATAAGATTAAACTCTTTTTGCAAGAAATCAATCTTATCATTTTGCGAAATATCTTGCTATTTTAAAAGATTGTTTTACTTTTTTAAACATTCAATTGACTCATCAATTTCCTTGTTTCAAGTTGCACTTCTAAGAGACACAATCTCCTTCTTCAATATAGAAGTCTTTTTGAAGGCAGTTTTATTAACAGAAACTAACTCATCAATGTAATTTGCAACTGCTTTAGGAATATTGGAATTACTTACCTCATCTTCTTCATCAGAATTTAATTCTGAGTCTGAATTTGCTATCAAACAAATATTGGCAAACTCTTGTCAACTTTTATCATCCTCTAAATCACTCCATGTTTTAGTTTTGAAAGCCTTTTTATATTGTTCATACTTTCCTTTATTCTTTTTTAGAAGAGGACATTTGGGCTTTATGTGTCCATTCTTTTTGCAGTGGAAACATATCACATCTTTGTTTTCTTCATCTTCGGCACTTGATTTCTTCTGAAAGTTTAGCTTCTTGGCCTTTGAAGACATAGAATTCTTGAATTGCTTCTTTGACTTATTCATCTTCACCTTCATTGCCATCTTTCTTAGTTTCTTGACCATTAGAGCCAACTCTTCTTCATCTTCATCTTCATCTTCATCTGAATCTATATTTGTATCATTAGAATCAATGTTAATTTTTAAAGCAATGGACTTTTTACCTTTGGGTTTTTCAGTTTCTAAGAACTTTTCAGTTTCATAGGATTGAAGAGTTCCGATAAGTTCATCCATTGTGAGTGGTTTGATCCTCTAAGCTTCTTGAATGGAAACTTTGATGTTGTTCCATTCTTTTGAAAGAGCTTTCAACAACTTGTTCACCTTCATAGGTTTTAAGATGGGATTGTTTTGGAATTCAAGTCCATTTACGATCTCAGTGAATCTACTCTACATCTTAGAAATTGTTTCATTTGGTTTTTGAGTGAAGGACTCGTACTGCCCAAGAAGAATGTTGAGATTTGTCTTCTTGACTCTCTCTGCTCCTTCATGAACAAGCTTGAGACGATCTCAAATTTCTTTTGTAGTTTTGAGATTTGCAATTCGTTTGTATTCAACACTTGCTAGACCATTGTATATGGCCATTCTGATCTTTGCATCCAGATAGATTCTTTTGGAAATTTCTTTGGCCAAGAGTGGTAGAGCTTGAGGTTTGATTTGCTCTCTAATTCCTTCACTAGAAGGCATCTCATTTTGCCCTTTGGAAGTTTCTGGGGATTTTGTTTCTATTAAAATGATTAAAACGATTCCATGTTCAACAATATCCCATATAGCTTGATCTATTCCCAAGATGAATGTTTTCATCTTGTTTTCCCAGACACTGTACTTAGTTCCATTGAAGTAAGGGAGTCTGTTGTTGTGACCTGACTCAGCATTATTAGCCATCAAGAATCGTTAGCTCAGAAGTAAAGTAATATTCAAAGAAAAATAAGTACCTTGCTCTGATACCAACCGTTATGGGTAGTTCTATCACCTAGAGGGAGTAAATAGGTGTTTTTACCGTATTGAATGATTTAAACGTGCGGAATAAATATAATCAATATCAAATGGATGCATATCACAAACTTGTATATAAATTGTCGTCAGATGATTGTGTCTAATGACTAAGATGATGTTCTAACAAACTTGTTTGACAGGTATGTATGCAGTATAATATCAGCAATAATAAATGTGACATTCCGAAATTCCACCAATTGGAATTTATAAAATAACTGAGTTTTATGAAATGTGCTCGTAGTAAATTCTTGCTCGAAACTGATCATTCTTGGGAATGCTAACCATTAGGAAAAGGCTAATAGGGGAATTAAATTCGCATGACTAAAGAAAATTCGATCATAGATTGATTTTCGACCATTAAATCGCTGAAATGATATTTTGAGCCACTGTTGGCCGATTCAATAATAGTTAGGGGTCAATTCGCCACTGTCACAGTAGTGGATCGCGGGTGATTATGCTGGACCACAAAATGACTTGACAATTGATCCTGAACCTATACTAAACGATCGTACCCCTCGGATCAAGTGATTGATCTTTACGATTTTAATAACAATCGAGGTCATCACGAATCAAATAGACTTGTACGTGACTCAATTCAGTATTAGTCATGAGTCGATTCTGCGTATTTTCCCAGTAAGCCGCCCGTTAGCTTGAGAAACGCTCGAGTTACGTTTAATAAAATTTAATTATTGAATTTAGCCCAATTTGGATACCGGAAAATTAGGAAATCACGGCGGAACGTTAGGACGACGTTGCAGGGGACACGTGCGAATTTTTTGTGTGCTCAAATGCTTCGGAAAAACTCGATTTGGGCAAGAAACGGAGAAAGCGACCAAAATACCCCTAAGATTTATTAAAAGGTAAGCTTTAAGGGTAAATGGCATTTTGGTAATTTTGCCCTAACTTTTGATTGGACGATTTTACCCTTGGATTTTTGGGAAATTACAAGTATACCCTTGGATATTTTTGTGCAAGAATCGATCTCGGCTGTCGGTTCAAGATAAGATCAAATCGGGACTGTCGGATTAAAAATATGAGTGAAGGGCGTTTTGGTCATTTTTGCATGGGGTCAAATGGGCACCACTTGAGTCAAGAACACTCCCTCTCTCTTCACTCTTCTCTCTCCCTTCACCGAACAGCCCCCCCCCTTCGTGAACTCATTGGCTGCCCTCCTTCAAGCCAGATCGCCAACCACCGACACCGCCGCTCGCCACCACTGCCTGGATAGCCACCAAGCCGCCGTCCACGCCGCCGTACGCCACTACCACCAGCCTCAAGCCTCACTGTCTCTCTCTCTTTCCCTCTCTCTCACCAAGTGGCCGTGAGCCACAATCAAGGAGCCGGACGGTCGCCGCAAGCCGATCGCCGTTGCCGAGCTTCGCCGCCGTCCCCGCTGTGTCTGTTTAAGTGCCGCTGCTTCCCGTTCTAGCCGATTCAATCTAGAACTCGGTAAGTCGCGCTCTAAACCCGATTTAGGACTTCAGGTATCGAAAGATGATTATTTTTGGGGAAAATTGGATTTATGCGGGTTTGAAATTGTGGGAAATATGATTAGATTCTTATGGCAGGCCTTAGGAATTTATTTTGGAATTTTTTGGAGGAAATTAGAGGTTGAAAAATAAGCTGTGAATTACTGTTCATGAGGTTGTGATTGATGGATCGGGATGCAAGTTGGATTTTTGGAACCGACAATTAATTGCGAGAAAATGTCGTGAAGAGCCGGGAGTGTAATTTTGTGATTTGAGGTGCGGAAATTACTGTTCACTGGCTGTGATGTGTTGTGTGATGTGCTGTGATTGGTTGTTTGACGTGTGGATGATACCGTTAGGTCTGTCTCTGAATTTTATGAAAGTCCCATGAAGGGCTGAAATTGATTTGACAGTGTTTGAGTGCGGAAAAATGCGAAATTGTGTGTGAATATGTGAGGTGTGAATGCGTGATTGTGGGTGCAAACATGTGCACGGAAATCCATGAGAAGGAGTGAAAGTATGAGAAAGGGATCAGGTCGGGTATCATAAACTCGGGCAGCGATCACGTTGGTCTGTTGCATTTGGCACAGGCTGAGGCTTGAAAAAGTAAGAATGAGAATCGGTCCGAGGCACAATCAACTCGGGTGAGACGGGATTGGATCGAGGCATTATAAGCTCGGGTTCCGATCATGTAGGCCTTGCGCATTTGGTATGGGCTGAGTTTGGGATCGGGCCTGGGGCGTGTGATGCTTAGGTCACGATCGAGGCCTGAGGCGTGAACGAGTACGCAGACCAGAAGTGTGGTGATGAATGATCGCAGTGTGTCTGAGACATGTACGTTAACACGGGCCACTAGCGAGGATTGAGAAAGAGGAGATGAGAACGGAATGAGTACGTGGAATGAGAACTGTACATGCGTGTGTTGCATATGACGTATTTATGATTGTGTATAGAATGCCTGCTATGTGGTGATTTGGCATATGTGTAATTATTTTGTGTATTAGTCTGGAGGTACGTGATAGCCTAGGTTGGATTTAGGGGTGTGCTTGTTGAGATGTAATCTCACGGTTGTAGTAACCAACAATTTTCAGAAACCCGACCTGAGACATAAACCCTCCACCGTTGCCACTACCGGTACGTTTTGGAGTACCAGTACACACGGAGTACGAAGTAGCAGAGTTTCCAATGGGTGATGGGATGACATGGATTAGACACATGACGACCATATATGTAGAGACAGGATTACCAATGTGGGAGACCAACGTATATACGGTTTGGTACTTTAGGGACGCTGACGGGGATGAATTTGGTCCCGTCCGAGGTTTCGACGTCCCATTCGATCTAGTTGGAGATTGGGACCTGACCGCCATGCCCTCGATTGATGGAGAATTGATCAGTACAGAGGTTAGTTTGGCTTAATCTAGTTTGCACCCAGCCACCGCAGGCCAAGGATCTTCCGGAGTCGAACACAAACCCGAACCGGAGGCGTCGTAAGCCAAAGCTGAGCCAATGGATATAGATTTAGATCCTATTCCCGAAGAGGAACCAGATTAGGACGTAAGACCCGAGGTAGAACCCAAGGTTGAGCCTGAGAACAACCCTGTGGAATCCGAAGAGCCAGAAGGAGAACCGGAGTACATACTTCTGTTTGAACAGTACATGGATCCCAACTTTGAGCCTGAGTTCCATTTCTGGGATATACTAGCTGAGAATGGTTAGGAGGAGGTTCCAGCAGAATCGGGCAATATCAACCACCCAATTGTCATCGAGACGGAGCCGGAGTCCCCGGAGGATCAATTGGAAAGAGAAAGCTCAGAATCGGAAAACGACGAGTTGGATTCAAAATGGACGTCGAGTAAGGGGCGTAGAGGTTAGGGTGTCGGTCGGAAAGCCAAACTATTGTCGAGAACCATTTTTGAGGATGAATGTCAGGTCGTCAATCCTGTTTGATTTTGTTGGTTTTAGGAAAGGTGCGCACTCGTGTATAAAGTTTGAAAAAATGTGAATATTGTGGTAGTACAAGTTAATGAAAATGAAAGTGTATATTCTCTCTAATCTTCCCAATTATATTTGTCAGGGTGTTTCATAGTTTCTGTTGCGATATTAAATCTCTGATGTTTGATTAAGGTCGGTGATACCCTGGGATATCGCACTCTTCGAACAAAAGCGGGATGACACGGGCTCGACGGAGATTCGGGGCATGACAATAAATAAAAGTTGAGGGATAGAGAATACTGCATACAGATCTTTATAGTAGTTCGGCTTTATCAAGCCTACGTCCACTCTCCATCCTAGTAGCCTGCTAGCTATGTTTCACTATTGAATCATAAAAGATTACAAGAGCAGTGCTTCTGAGATGATAGACCATACTATCACGTACACTCTTTACTCAAGTAATTTTCTTTTCTAAAGTCACAACGTAGAATACAGTAATCACAAGTGTGTAAAATCAAAGCTCTATTCAAACTTTAGGATTCTCGATTCTAGTTTTTTTTTCATGTACAACGTTTGCACTCCTTTTATACTCCTTTACTTCCAATCTATCCGTTGAACAGTCTTCAGAGGATTAATCTCCAAATCAATCCATTGGAGAAACTTCCCAAAGGAAGATGCATAGCCGTTAGAAGAAGAACCATTATCTCCGAATGATTTGATTGCCCATACAATCAAATCAAGATTTCCATAAGTGTAGTTCTTCATGTTTAAGGAATGATATTGTGATTGTCAATTAGGATATCTTGAGATATCAATTTGATTGTCCTGCATAAACTTGCCAATAATAACACTTATTGAATCTGACGAGTAATTTTGAGTCTGATGATAAAGTCCTTTTATCGACTAAGTCTAATGACTCAACATTTTCCTACATTAAATAACTTAAGTGTAATTCTGGTCAGTAAAATATTGTTTTGTTATTCCTCAAAACTAATTAGGGATTTTTCTCAACACAAATCACATAGCAGAATTCGCCTTCAAGATTCCTCCCTTCTACCTTCAGAGAAAAACCAAGGATCCTGCCTCTCACCTCATCCAAGCTTTGGCATAGCCCTGCTAGAAAAATGTGTACTCTACCATTTTCTTCTCTCTTCATTTGTCTCTTACAATTAACTAGATTTTCCCATGTATTATTGTAGCATTGATGTAATTCCTACCCCCAAGGTCATCATTTTATTGCAATAAATAGTGACCTCACGATCCCCTTGCTTTAATAGCCATAACTATGTCTTTATTTCAAAGATTTGGAAAGAATTTTTCAAATCAAAACATGTTCCCTCACAACATCCTACACATCTTTAGCGGTTGAAGGAAATAGGTGTGGTTTTCCAATTTTGGCTCCATAGAATTGATCGGCCAGGCAATCACTAAGGAGTTCTCGAATCTCCAAATCTTCCAAGACGGATTGCTTTTTACTAGTTCCTTCACCTCGCATGTCAAGTAGCCTAGTTTCCCTTTGCCATCAACGACTAATTTCACCGATTGAGCTCACTCCAAATAATTTTGGCCATTTAATTGGGAATTGTTAATAGCAGGTTGGAATTCTAGGAGAATTTCTCTCCACCATTTGCTCAATTGTGCAGAGAGATCAATTGGGTTGTTCAGTAGCATGACATCTAAAGGAGCAATGTCCCTACTAATTCCAGTCATCACCAATTACACCATACTAGGAGCCGAATTCAAAACCTAATCTCTAATACCATGCGTTTTTCAAAGAAGAAAAATGGTTTCTTTTATTTTTTGTTACTTATTATACTCACAAAGAACATAACACAAATAGGGCCTAGGACAACTAGAAAATAGCAATAAATAAGAAGAGATTTCCTATTTCCTAATTCTAGGGATTTGCTTTCTATTGAACAATAAAGAGTGGTCGGTATTGTCTAGTGATGTTTCTCTCACTATGCATTGCTCTTGAGATGCCGTTCTTACAAGGTGCATACTCCTGCTTACTGCCTATTAAATTCTGCTTCCCGGTCAATTTAGGATCATCAAGCTATGATTTTTGGTTTATTGAAGAGAAATCCCCGTTATGGGAACTATTGAAATGATCAAAATTTGTAAATACATAACGCATTCCCACTTTTGATCTGTCGCAACTTTTTTGCTCCTTAGAACAAATAACTTTGTGCTACTTGAGACCACTATCTACTAATTAGAAATGTACCTTCTGAACGATAAAAAAGGTATGATTCATCTAATTCCAAGACATGGTCTAATGTTCAAGCCACTTAAATCTCGAACAAATGACTCTATTGGTATAGATCAAACTTCCCATAAGGTTGACCATGTTGTGGATGTTGAGTAGTCTTTGACCTCTCTCACCCCAAAAGCTAGTTCAAAGGATGAAACTTCCCTCAAACTTATAAAGTGACCACCAGCCCATTCCACAATCGATGTGAGACAACTTCAATAATCTCCCCCTCATACATTGGGCCTTGGGTTAAAGCCACGATAACCTGTATCTTGCCCGTGTGATTATTGGGTTCAGACTTATTGATAACCTGAGCTTTGATACTAGGGCTCGTTGTGTGAGGGAGAGATTGTTAAAGTTGTTCCACATCAGTTATGGAAGGGGCTGATGGTCACTTTATAAGTGTGAGGAAAAGACTAATCTTTTGAGCTAGCTTGTTGGGTGAGAGAGGCCCAAGACCACCCAACAATAGAAACCATCATGCTGCATTTGATCATTTGAATTTCCAGCCATGATAAGATTGTATAAGATAGGATATGAAATCCAAGGGATTTACTATAACCTATCTACTGTTTGGTGAATCGATTTTACCTTTCATGGGTTCCACCTTTCAGCATCTAAGAGCTACTATGCATTGAATTTTTTTCCTTTCTTTTCTTGCATGTCACAATTTCCTTCATCTTCTTCCTTCTTTATTTTGTAAGCAATCCTCCTTTCATGCTTTCTATAAAACGTGGCATCCTTGGGTAAAGTCGAGGAGTATGTAAAGGGTGATAATGTCATAATTGTGAGGCCACAACAAGCTCGAGTCGGCAAGGCTTTACGTTGGAGCTCTCTGTTTGGGACTTACCGTTGGAGATCTTCCTGAGCGATGTCTGCTTTGGACTCTCTGACATGCCAATCCGCTGGACAATTCACTTGATCCACTGTGGTATCACCTAGAGGGCAACGACGCAGTGGAGAAGAGCCGCATCTCCAGCAACATCCAGATCTCCATCTTAATTGGCACCCAAGGCATGGAGCTTGGACGCACTGTACGTGGCTCACACGCGTTTTAAGGTCTACCAATCTCCAAAGCTATGATACCTGTAAGTGACATCGATCGAAGCTCGAGACTTATACATCACTTTGAATTTGCCCCCGTTGATGATGCGAGTGGTGAAGGTTAAGGCATAGTCTATGTGGACATGGTGTGACATTCCGAAATTTTGCCTATTTGGGATTTATGAAATGAATAATTTTATTAATGTACTTATAGTTGATTCTCACCCGAAACTGATCATTCATGGGATACTAACCATTAGGGAAAAGCTAATTAGAGATTTAAGTTCGTAAGACTAGAGAAATTTAATTGTGAACCGATTTTTTACCATAGAATCGTTGAAGGACATTTTGAGCCATTGTAGGCCGATCTTAGGATAGTTATGGGCCGATTCGTCACTATCATACTAGTGGATCACGGGTGATTCCGTTTGACCACAAAATGAATTGACAAATGATCTAGAACATATACTGAATGGTCGCGCCTATCGGAACTAGCGACCGATCCTCGCGATTTCATTGACAACCGAGGTCGTCACGATCTGAACAAACTTCCATGTGACTTGATTTAGTATCAGTCACGGGTCGATTCTGCGAATTTCCCCAAAAGCTGCCCATTAGTCTGAGATATGCACAAGTTACATTACATATAATTCAATTATTAAATTAAAGACCAAATTGGGTATCGGAAAATTAAGAAGTCATAATAAGACATTGGAACGACGTTGCGATTGGAACGTACAGCTTTGGATTTTCCCGAATCCTTCAGAAAAATTCAATTTTAGCAAGAAAGTGGGGAAGTGATCATTTTACTCCTAAGACTTTATAAAGGGCTAGTTTTAATGGGCAAGGGCATTTTAGTCATTTTGCCCTAAATTTTGAGTTGGACAATTTTGCCCTTGGAATTTTATGAAATTCCCAAATTGCCTAACTCAAAATAAGATAAGATCGAATCTAGGCCGTTGATTAAAAAGATTAGAGAAGGGCAAGATGGTAATTTGCCATGATTGGTCAAAATTGGACTATTTAAGTCTAATTTCCCTCTCTTTCTCTCTTCATTTCTCTCTCTCCTCTCACTCAGCCCCTCCCTCCCGATCTCTCTCTCTCCTCCGCTGAACGCCGCCCTCACGCCTCCGATCGCCAACGCCGTACCGCGTTGCCGTGCCACCACCCGTCCACCGAGCCTCATGCCGTCCAGCCGCCATTCCCTCTCTCTCTCGGCTCACCTTCTCCCTCTCGGTTCTCTCCCCCTTGGCTGTGACATGCCCAAGCCGAGTCGGCCGCCACTGCTCACCGATCGTCCTCCACCGTGAGCCTTTGTTGTTGCCGCCACAAGACCACTGCCTATCGCCGCCCGTTTTACTCTAGCCGCATTAGTCTAGAGTTGGGTAAATTCAATCTAAACCCTTGCCTAGTATATCGGATAATTTCGGACCCGTTTAGACGCGATTGGGTAGAAATTAAGGACTGGAATGATTTGTGGGCCTTAGGATTGAAATCAGGAAGTTTTTGTGGAATTTTATGGGCCGATCGATGGCTGTGATGTGCTGTTCTGTATGCTGTGAGGTGCTGTTTGGCATGTAGTATGCGCTGTTAGGTTTGGCTCGGAATATCATGAAAGTGTCATGAAGGGCCGGGAGTGAGATATTGCAGTTTTGAGTGCAAAAAATGTCAAATTATGTGTTGGTCGTGTCTTTGTGATTTGATTGAGTTGTGATGAGGAAATTGGGTGTAATTGGGTGCACGGATTTAATTCTTGAATTGTGTGCAAGTGTGAGAATGGGATCGGGCCGAGGCATATTAAGCTCGGGTTGCGATCACGTAGGCCTGTTGCATTTGGCGCTAGCTGAGGAATGAGAAAGTGGGAAATGAGATTGGTCCGAGGCACGATCAGCTCGGGTGAGACCGGGATCAGATTGAGGCATTATAAGCTCGGGTCTCAATCATGTAGGCCTTTCGCATTTGGCGAGAGCTGAGGAAAGTGTGAGAATGGGATTGAATCGAGATATTACAAGCTCGGGTCGCAATCACATAGGTCTATTGCATTTAGCGCAGGCTGAGGAAAGAAAGTGGAAATGAGATCAGGCCTGAGGCGTACTTACGCGGGTCGCAATGGGAAAGTGAAAGCCTGATGTGTGTTTACGTGGATTGAGAAAGTGATTGAGCAAGTGTTGATACGACGAGGCAGGAATGAATGAAACTGTTGTGATGGGGTGTGATCGAGTGCGGAAGGTGGGTCGGAATTGTGGTGTGATTGATGTGTATAGTGGCATGTGAATGTGTGTGGAAAGTACGTGCTATTTGAAATGTGTGTGAGAATTGAACGTTGTGATTGTGGACTAATGTACAGGCTGCTTGTGCCTAAGAGTCCGGGTTAGTGTGATTGTTTAGTTGGTATTCATGTGGATTGTTTGATTGTATGTCTGGAAATACATGATAGCCTAGGTAGGGTTTAGGTCGCAACTTATTGAGAAGTGTCTCATGATTGTATCAACCAAATCATTTCAAAGCCCCCTCACGAGCCATGAATCTGCCGCCGCCACAGCGTTTCGGAATTCCCATGCACACCAACCACGACGTTATGGAGTATCCGATGGATGATAATTTTACCTGGGCTAAGCATACAACTGTAGTTTGTGTAGATATAGGACTACCCCACTAGCAAGCCTACACCTACACTGCATGGATGTTTAGAGACGGGGTTGATGAGTTCGGCCCTGTCTGAGGCTTCGACGTCACCTTTGATGGAGTTGGAGAATGGGATCCATCAGCCATACCCCCTCCTGATAGCGAGCTGACTAGCCTGGAGACTAGTCTGGCTCAGTTCGGACTCCATTTTGCGTTTGCAGCACCTGAACCCTTGGGAGCCGAGTGTGAGCCGGAACCAGAAGAATCCCAGGCGGGATACGATCTGATGGACGTGGATCTCGAGGTGATTCCCAAGGAAGGACAAGAAGGAGGAGAAGAAAATCCAAAAGCTAAACCGGAGGAGGCCCTAGAAGTAAGGCCTAAGGATGAACATGAGGACGTACCCGTGTACGAGTACAATCCCTACTATGTTCCAGAGGTTGAGCCTGACGAGGAGCTAGTCAAGGAGGAGTGGGATGAGGTCCCAGTGGAGTCGGGTGACATAGACCACCTGATAGAGATCGGAGTAGAGTCGGAGTCCTCAGTGGAAGCTACGATTCGGAAAGAGTCGAATTCGAGTGCTAACGAATCGAACTCTGAGTAAACGCCATCTTGTGGACGTCAGGGCTAATGGAAAGGTTAGGAGCATATCTTTTGAAGTGTATCATTTTTAGAGGAATAGGGAACCCAGGTTATCTACCCTTTTTGATATGTCGGTGGTTGTAGATAGTAGTGGGTGTGTATATATATTCTGTGGATTAATAAGTGGCGGTTTGGTATAAGTCTGTTTGTAAATGGATATTGTATATGTTATATCGAAGTATAGTTTAATTGGTGGTTTGGCGACCTAATTCTTCCTGGTGTTCTCCAATTTTATTGTACGAGTGTATTTGATAGTTTCCGCAGCGATTAACTCTGATGAAATCTTTGGGTCAGTGACGTTTTCCTAGGACGTTGCACTTATCCAACCGAGCTAGAGGGATGTTACATGCTCAATGGGGTTCAGGGCGTGACACATGGCGAGGGTCAAGGAGTACAATTTCTTTACATCTTGATCTAATTGTTCGTTACCCTTAAGTTATTTAGATTGCCAAGTGCCCTAACGAGGAGTTAAAGCATTCTGCTACAATTTTCATTTTCTCTTTCTTAAAGATCAACTTGAGTTCAAAGAAATTCTTTTGACCCCACTTGCTAATTTCCTATACTCAGGAGGAGAAATTTTTGTATCTCTATTTCATTTTGTTTTTTGATGTGGTTTTTCAGCTTGGATTATTTTTTAGTTTCTTACTTGAATATGGTGAAGAAGCTTGTCTATAATTTTTTCTTTCGCTCTACATCCTCCTCAACTCCGCTACAGGGTATTAGGAAGGAAGATGATTGGCTAAAGAGAGAGAAAGAGAAGAGGAAGAAGATAAAGGAAAGTGGGCCCGCAAGAAAAGAAAAGAAGAAAACCACAAAAGGGATAACAAACGCATAATAAAAGTGGGACTATGAAGGTAAAATCGTCAAAGCATTGCATTGAGACGTGTTTTAGCTAAAAAATGAGTGGAACCCTTTTATATATTACCATGTCTATTATTTGCTATGAATGTCATATCAATATAAATAAATCTAAAAATTGTACAAAAGGACACGATAAAAATTTCTCACGACACTCTTACCTACTTCATTTTTATAAGCTTGTTTTTTTATTATTTTTCCCGCTCTTTTTTACTCCTTTTCTTTTTTATTTCTTTTTTCCCCTTCCATCATTCTCTAATAAAATTTTATTAAATAATAAACTATACTAATATACCTAAAATATGTAGTAAATACAAATACTAAATTTATATATATGAAATTTATATCATAAGATAGAAAGAAATTTGAACATATAAATAAAAATAAGAATAAATCAAAACGAAATTGTTGTTATTTTTTGTTATTTTGAATTTCTATATTAAAATTCATATATTATTTATATTCAAATATTATTTTAATTTTATTAATTTAACAAGTTTGTTATTCGAAAAAAATAACTTTTATGTGAATATTAAAAATCCTATCCACTTTTATCCCACCTCCCTTATTTGATAGTTTTATTCAGGTTATATCCCTATTATATTTGATTTTATCTTATATTGTCACGCTCCGACTCTACTTCAAGGCTTTCCGCATCCCAACTCTAAGTCAAACGGTGCGACACCCCAGGAATGCGTCGCCAACTCAGTTTCTCACGTTAGAGTTGCTTACAGCGCAAACAAATTAATAAGATCCAGACAAATAAATTGGAGAACACCAGAATAACTAAGCACGCCCAACTGCCAACATTTACAAACCTTACATTACCACATATATTTACAGTATCCACATACAAGTACACTTATACCCGTCCGCCATTCTTAGAGTCCATAAAATTTACATGCACAACCACTACTATTACCTTAAAAAAAACCATAAACCAAAAAGTAGAGACACCCTATTCTTCCAAAAATGGTGCTCCGCAGACCCCAGCTCAACACCTCTCCACTAATCCTTGCATCTTTGGGGTGGCATCCATTCAGAGTCCGACTCACTATCACCCGTGTCTGATTCTTCCTGGATCGTTGCCTCCACTGAAGACTTCGAATCAACTCCAATCTCTATTGGGTGATTTATGTCACTCATTTCCCCAGGGGTCTCGTCCGGTTCGACATCCGGCACGAAGAAAGGATTGTAATCGTACTCAGGTATATTCTCTTCGCCCTCATCAGCTTCCACCTCAAATTCAAGTATATTATCCTCTCCATCCTCTACTCCTACCTCCGGCTCGTCCTCAGCTCGATCTTCACCTAGGTCCTCGCCTTGCTCCTCCTCCGGTTCACCCTCTAGTATCTCATCTAAGTCTATATCCATAGGTTCAAATCTTGCCTGAGACCCTTCCGAATTTGGATCTAAATCATTCACTAAAGAACCCAGAGCAACTGGAATGGGGTGATGTTCAGACTGGGCTACACTAAAGCCCATGCTAGTCAACTCCCCATCAGAAGGGGGAACAGCTGCGGGGTCCCAATCCTCGACTCCGTCAAACGGAATGTCGAAACCAGTAATAGGGTCGAACTCATCTGGCCCGTCTCTAAATGTCCACGTAGTGTAAGTGTGAGTCTGCCACGGGGGATGTCCTACGTCTACCCACAAAGTCGAGGTGTGTTTAATCCACATGTACTGCTCGTCCATAGGGTACTCCACGAAATTATTCTCGGTGTGCATGACTATACCAAATCGCTCAGGCGGCGACGGTGGCGGCTGATTCATTGTTCAGGCTGGTTATCTAAAATGGTTTGGTTTATACAACCATGAGACACTTCTCAATAAGTTGTAACCTAAACCTTACCTAGGCTATCACGTTATTCCAGACATATATAGACACACAACCATTGATTCACCCAACAACAATCCATACAATCAAACATACCAGGACTCACGACGCACACACAGCCTACACATTAGTCCATACTCGCAAATAGTCGGTTCTCACGCACATGCCACAACACACAACTTTTGCATATCAAGCGCACGTCGATCATGCCACGTTTCCAGCCCGCTCAACATCACCATATTTCCTCTACCACTTCCTCGGCCTCTTTAAACACGCCTCGGCCCACTCGATCGCGCCCGGAACATCACACGCCTCGATCCGATCCCACTATCACACTTTCCACGTCACGTGTCTCATTCTCATACACGCTCTTGGCCCATGTTAACACGCCTCGGCCCTCGATCGTGACCTGAGCATCATACGCCTTAGGCCCGATCCCAATCCTTGGCCCGCACCAAATGCGACAGGCTTACATGATCGAAACTCGAGTTTATAATGCCTCGGTCCAATCCCGGTCTCACCCGAGTTGATCGTGCTTCAGACTGATCTCATTCTCGCTTTTTCAAGCCTCAGCCTATACCAAATGCAACAGACCTACGTGATCATTGCCCGAGCTTATAATGCGTCGGCTTGATCCCAATCTCGCGTTCTCATACCATCACATCACATTCGATGCACACACTTGCACTCCACACATCACAACATTGCAATCACGCCACGAATACTCACTTACGCACAAAACAACATTTTTCCATACTCAAACGTTTTCAAATCAACTTCAGTCCTTCACGGGACTTTCATAAAATTCCAAGATGGACCTAATAGTACCATCCACGCGCCAAACAACCACTCTTAGCGCATCACACGACACATCACAGCTAGCAAACAGTAATTTCCGCACCCAAAATCACAAAATCGCACTTCCAGCTCTTCACGATATTTGCATAAAATCCTAAGCCGGACCTAACGGTGCAATTCTCACACTCAACAGCACCTCACCTCACATCAAACAATCAATCACAACCATACTCGGCCTCTAAAATTTCTCCCAAAAATCCTCGGATTCAATCCTACATCCCGCAAATCAACTTTGCCCGTAAAATCTCAACAAACCGTGTCAACTATAGCCGAAACAACCCGATATACTAAATGAGGTTTAGACCATGACTTACCAAGCCCTAAACTATCACGATTAGAGCGAAAGTGGCGGTAAAACTCGAGACCTAACGGCCGCTTGCGGCGGTGACGGCAATGGCTTGGGCAGTCGACAACGTGGCTCACGGCGGCTAGCAAGGCCCACGGCCACAGAGAGAGAGAGAGAGAGTCACGGTGGGAGGGGGTGAGGCGGCGTGAGGTGGTGTGAGGCGGCGGTGCAACGTACGGCGGCCGGTGGTCCGTCGAGAGGGGGGCTTCATGGTGAGGGAGAGAGGCCAGGAGAGGGAGAGAGAGATGGAGGCGTGAGATGAGAGAGAGAGAGAGAGAGAGAGAGAGAGAGAGAGAAATGATCCAACTTATCCTCCAGTTTAGACCACTTTATGCAAAATTATCAAAATGCCCCTCTCTAAGCTTTTAATCCGATGGCTCAGATTCAATTTTATCTTAAAATCGACGACCCAGATCGAATCTTATCCAAAATATCCAAGGGCAATCTTGTAATTTCTCAAAAAGTCCAAAGGTAAAAATGTCTTTTCCAAATTTGCGGGTAAAATGACCAAAATGCCCCTTACCCATAAAACTAACCCTTTATTAATCCTTAGGAGTAAAATGGTCACTTTATCATTTTCTTGCCCAAATTGAGTTTTTCTGAAGGATTTGAGCACACCCAAAAATCGTACGTTACAACCGCAACGTCATCCTAACGTTCTGCCATGACTTCCTAATTTTCCGATGCCCAATTTGATCTAAATTTAATAATTGAATTTTATATCATGTAACTCGCACATATCTCTGACTAACGGGTAGCTTTCCGGGAAATTCGCAGAGTCAACCCGTGACTGATACTAAATCGAGTCACGTACAATTTATTTAGACCGTAACGACTTCGGTTGTCAATAAAATCGCGAAGATTGATCACTAGTTCCGATAAGTACGATCATTCGGAATAGGTTTTGGATCATTCATCAATTCATTTCGGGGTCAAACGGAATCACCTGTGATCCATGCGTATGATATTAACGAATCGACCTATCACAGTCCTAAGATCGGCCTACACTGGCCCAAAATGTCACCTCAATGATTTTATGGACGAAATTTAGTTTACGGTCGAATTTCTCTAGTCGTACAAATTTAAATCCCTCATTAGCCTTTCCCTAATGGTTAGTATCCCAGAAATAATCAGTTCCGGGTGAGACTGCCTATAAGTACATTAATAAAATCAGCTATTTTATAAATTCCAATTTGCGAAATTTCGGAATGTCACAATCTTCCCCCCTTACAAAAATTTCGTCCTCGAAATTTTACAATCCAACTAACTATCAAACAAATGGGGGTAATGACGTTGCATCGACTCCTCACTTTCCCAAGTTGCGTCTTCAGTCCCGTGGTGCTCCCATACTACCTTGACCATCGCGATCGTCTTATTCCTCAAGACTCGTTCTTTCCAATCCTCGATCCTTATCGATTTTTTAGTATACGACACCCTGTCATCGACTTCGAAAGGTCCCAAGTATCTCGGACTCAACTTTCCCTTCTTACCAAACCGGGATAATCCTCACATAGGCGATACCTTAAGGAACATATGATCCTCTACTTGGAATTTCAATGGTCTTCGCCTTCTGTCTGCGTAACTCTTTTGACGGCTCTGCACAGTCTTCAGTTTTTCGCATATAATATTAACAGCTTCAATCGACTGTTCTACTAACTCTGGCCCAGTTATAGTTTTTTCTCCCACTTCATTCCAACACACAGGTGTCCTACAAGCCCTACCATACAACGCTTCAAACGGCGCCATTCCAATGCTCTGCTGAAAACTGTTATTATATGCGAATTCCACTAAGGGTAATTGCTCTTCCCACTTACCTTGAAAATCCAATACACATGCCCGAAGTATGTCCTCTAAAGTCTGAATCGTCCTCTCAAGCTGACCATCTGTCTGCGGATGATAAGCAGTACTAAACTGCAACTTTGATCCTAACGCCGTCTGCAGACTTTTCCAAAAATTTGCAGTAAACCTGGGATCACAGTCCGACGTAATAGTCATTGGCACCCCATGCAACCTAACAATCTGTTGCGCATACAATTCTGCATATCGTTCCAGCGCGAAGTCCTTTCGCATAGCCAAGAAGTGTACCGATTTAGTCAACCTATCGACAATCACCCATATAGAATCATGGCCTATTTGGCTCCTTAGCAATCCCATAACAAAATCCATTATGATATGTTCCCACTTCCATTCTGGGATTTCCCAAGGTCGCAACAATCCTCCTGGCTTACAATGTTGCACTTTTACTTGCTAGCATGTCAAACACCTAGCCACATGTCTGGCTATATCTACCTTCATACCATTTCACCAATAGTATTGCCTTAAATTCTGATACATTTTCGTACTACCGAGGTGGATACTATAACTACTACGATGCACCTCTGACAAAATTTCCTCCTTCAGTTCCGCATCATCAGGCACGCATAATCATCCTCGGAACTTCAATATCCCGTCCTCAGATACTTGGAAGTTCGGTTTTCTCTCAGCAACGTTCATTCCAATAACCTTCTGTATCTCTGGGTCTGTAGACTGTAAAACTTTAACTTTAGTCTGGATTTCCAGCTCAATCCTGAGCGTAGCTATCAGGCTTGAGACTCGACTCACTTCAAACTTAAACTCCGAGTCTCGCACTTTCTCCAATAGGATCCATTCCTTGACCATCAAGTGCGCGATGCTTGATTTTCGGCTCAACGCATCCGCTACCCGGTTTGCCTTTCCGGGGTGATATAAAATATCACAATCACAATCCTTTAACAACTCCATCCAAGTAGCTGCCTCATATTTAATTCTTTCTGAGAGAATAAATACTTGAGGCTCTGATGGTCGGTAGTGGTATCTTGTTCTCAAATCAATCTTAGAGAACACCAAAGCCCCTTGCAGCTGATCAAACAATTCATCAATCCTCGGCAAATGATACTTATTCTTGGTGGTCACCTGATTCAATTGCTGATAGTCAATACATAACCTCAGTGACCCATCTTTCTTTCTTGCAAATAGAACTGGCGCCCCCCATGGAGATGCACTTGGACGTATAAACCCTCGGTCCATCAACTTCTGCATTTGCACCTTTAATTCCTTTAACTCCGACAACGACATCCTATAAGGTGCCTTCGAGATTAGCTCTGTTCCAGGTGCCAACTCGATCACAAACTCCACTTCCCGTTCTGGTGGCAATTCCGGCAATTCCGGCAATTCCTGAGGAAAGACATCGAGATAATCGTACACCACAGCTATGTTTTTTAGCCTCGGCTTTTCAACCGTCGAATCCACTACAGCTGCTAGAAATCCTTCACATCCTTCGCTCAGCAATTTCGTCATTTCCAGTGACGAAATCCAAAGAATCGAGGTTCCCCCTCGACTTTCTACAAATTTGAATTCCGAATGTCCAACAGGATTAAATTGGATCACCCTACTACCACAATCCATCACTGCCCTTTGTTTCACTAGCCAGTCCATTCCTACTATCACATCGAAGTCATACATCGCTAGGACTGCTAGATCAATCATCTCTTCCCTATCACCAATCATAATTTTACAATTGGGACACCCCAACGAAACTAAAATCTTATCATTCAAGGGGGTGGTCACATACAACACCACATCAAGCAGTCGTGGTTCCATACCAGTCAGTTTCACAAATTGATCAGACACAAACGAATGCGAGGGCCCTCGAATCAAATAAAGTATATGCAGCATGATCACAGAAAGAGACCGTACCTGTGACCACGTCGGACGCATTCTCCCCATTCTTTCTGGCCATCGCATATACTCATCCTTGGGCTGGCGGCCTATTCTGATTTGGGGTTACAAGCGGTCCAACCTGGTTTTCAACTCTGGGTGGCAGCGGTAATGCTGGCGGTCCAACCTGCCTATTACTAGGACAATTTTTTGCCAAGTGGCCCTCTCCACCACATCCATAACATATCATACTCCTACTGGGACATGGTCCAGTCTTATGCCTTCCTTTACACACCCTATATGGACCATTCTGAAAACAGGTAGCTTTCCCAATATTCTTTCTAACAGGAGGAACAAAATGTCGGTTATCCATCATAGGTCTCTTCCCCAAACGACGATTGTCCCTACTTTAGGCAAACCTCGATCCCGAAGCGACAATCCTTTCTGCTATATCCCACTCAATCACTTGAGCTCTCTCATAGATCACATTATAATTTCCTAAATTCAGAAAAATCATCTGACTACGAACATCTGCTCTCAAGCCATCCCTAAATCTCTGAGCCCGATCTATTGGATTCTCCACCATTCGCGGGGCAAACTTAGCCAATCTAGTGAATTCAACCTCATACTGATCCACTATCCTCTACCCCCGACGAAGTCTCATAAAATACGTCAATTTCTATTCCTGGGCACTCTCAGAAAAATACTTGTTATTAAAGGTTTCTACAAACATCGCCCAGTTCAGTGCAGTCCCTGTTGGAAATACTTGTCCTCGGGTGGCCTTCCACCAATCGTTTGCACTCCCTTGCAATTGATAAGCAGCTAACGTCACTTTCTCCTCCTCAGTACATTCCAACACCTCAAAAGCCTTTTCCAACTCCTCTATCCATAGTGACGCAACCTCTAAATCACCTTTGCTATCAAACTTAGGGGGTTTCAACTTTAGAAACTGCTCAACTAACTAATGTATCAGTCGATTCGCATTCACTTGCCCCTGTCCTTGATCCCCATTATTACCATTTACAGCCACGACTAGTGCAGCCTCAACGGCTTGGGCAATGGTGGCATTTCGCTCTTGGGTCTGCCTGCCCATCAAAACTCCAACCTCCTCGAGGGCACTCATCACTCTATCCACTCGAGGATCCGCTGCAACCCTAACATCAACTCCGGGATTTACTACAGCTCCAGCACCAACAATTCTAGGGTTTTCTACCAGTCTTGCATCCATCCCAAGGTCCTTAACAGCTCTAATTCGAGCACGACCTCGACCTCTGGTTCCTCTTCCTGTGCCCCTTCTTGGGCCTCGTCCTACACCTCTTCCTTCGCTGCTCATGATTTCAGTTCTCTACCACTCTACTACCTGTTATAATTCTATACAGGAATTAGAGACCTAGGCCAACTAATCCAGTCTAGCCCTAGGCAGTGAATTCACACAGTAATCCACTTAATAGGCAGTCAATCACACCATACCAAACCACATCAATTAGGTTCGTGCACGTACCTCAAGTCCAGACGCACCTGCACTCCAACCACTATTACAAATAATCATACAGCAATCACAACAAATAGTCTAGAATACATGTAGCACTAGGTATATCTATGGCTCACTAAGGTTCCTAACCAACTATCATTATTCTGGGTCGCCACTCTTTATCCCTCCAAACTCTGACAAATTTAACTCGAGCTGTCCTTGCTCTAACAACTTAAATCGAGCTAACCTATTCTGATACCAATTAAGCTGGGTTGTCACACCCCGACTCTACTCCAAGGCTTTCCACATCCCAACTCTGAGTCAAACGGTGCGACACCCCAGGCAAACATCATCAACTCAGATTCTCACGTCAGAGTTACTCGCGGCGAAAGCAAATAATTAAACCCAGACAAATAAATTGGAGAACACCAGAATAACTAAGCATGCCCAACCGCCAACATTTATAAACCTTACATTACCACATATATTTACAGCATCCACATACAAGCACTTATACCCGTCCACCATTCGTTGAGTCCATAAAATTACATGCACACCCACAACCATTACTTAAAAAACAAACATAAACCCAAAAAGTAGAGACACCCTATTCTTCCAAAAATGACGCTCTGCAGACCCCAACTCAACACCTCTACACTAATCCTTGCATTTTCGGCGTGGTGTCCATTCAGAGTCCGACTCACTATCACCCATGTCAGATTCTTCCTAGATCGTCGCCTCCACTGAGGATTCCAAATCAACTCCAATCTCGATTGGGTGATTTATATTACCTGTTTCCCCAGGAGTCTCGTCCGGCTCGACATTCGGCGCGAAGAAAGGGTTGTAATCGTACTCAGGTACGTTCTCTTCGCCCTCATCAGCTTCTACCTCAAATTCCAGTATATTATCATCTCCATCCTCTGCTACTACCTCCGACTCATCCTCAGCTAGATCTTCGTCCAGGTCCTCGCCTTGCTCCTCATCCAGATCACCCTCTGGTATCTCATCTAAGTTTATGTCCATAGGGTCAAATCCTGCCTGAGACCCTTCTAGATTTGGGTCTAAATCATTCACTGAAGAACCCCAAGCAACTGGAATGGGGTGATATCCAGATTGGGCTACACTAAGGTCCATACTAGTCAACTTCCCGTCAAGAGGGGGAACAGCTGCAGGGTCCCAATCCCCGACTCCGTCAAACGGAACGTCGAAACCAATAACAAGGCCGAACTCATCTGGTCCGTCTCTAAATGTCTACGTGGTGTAAGTGTGAGCCTGCCACGGGAGATGTCCTACGTCTACCCATAAAGTCGAGGTGTGTTTAATCCACGTGTACTACTCGTCCATAGGGTACTCCACGAAATTATTCTCGATGTGCATGACTATACCAAATCGCTCAGGCAGTGGCGGTGGCAGCTGATTCATTGTTCAGACGGGTTATTTGAAATGGTTTAGTTTATACAACCATGAGATACTTCTTAATAAGTTGCAACCTAAACCCTACCTAAGCTATCACATTATTCCAGACATATATAGACACACAACCAATCAATTCACCCAACACAATCCATACAATCAAACATACCTAGACTCACGGCGCACACACAGCCTGCATATTAGTCCATACTCGCAAACAGTCAGTTCACACGCACATGCCACAACACACAACTTTTACATATCACGCACATGTCGATTATGCCGCGTTTCTAGCCCACTCAATGTCACCACATTTCCTCCACCACTTCCTCGGCCCGCGTAAACACGCCCCGGCCTACTCGATCGCACCCCAAGCATCACATGCCTTGGTCTGATCTCACTATCACACTTTCCAAGTCACGTGTCTCATTCTCTTGCACGTTCTTGGCCCACGTCAACACGCCTCGGCCCTCGATCGCAACCTAAGCATCACACACCTTAGGCCTAACCCCAATCCTCAGCCCACACCAAATGCGACAGGCCTACATAATCGAAACCCGAGCTTATAATGCCTCGATCCAATCCCGGTCTCACCTGAGCTGATCGTGCCTCAGACCGATCTCATTCTCGCTTTTTCAAGCCTCAACTCGTGCCAAATGCAACAGACCTACGTGATCGCTGTCCAAGCTTGTAATACTAGGCCCGATCCCATTCTCGCACTTACACACCTTCGCATGAATTTCCGTGCACACACTTGCACCCACAACCATATCAATTCACGCCCCAAACGCGCATTCAAACATAAATTCACATTTTTCCGCACTCAAATGTTTTCAAATCAAGTACAGTCATTCACGGGACTTTCATAAAATTCCAAGACGGATCTATCGGTACCATTCACGCACCAAACAACCACTCACAGTGTATCACACGGCACATCACAGCCAACAAACAGTAATTTCCGCATCCAATATCATGAAATCGCACTTCCGGCTCTTCACGATACTCGCATAAAATCCCGAGCCAGACCTAACGGTGCAATTTTCACACTCAACAGCACCTCACAGCACATCAAACAATTAATCACAGCCATATGCGGCCTCTAAAATTTCTCCCAAAAATCCTCGAATTCAATCCTACGGCCCGCTAATCAACTTCGCCCGCAAAATCACAATAAACCGTGTCTAACTATAGCCGAAACAACCCAATATACTAGATGAGGTTTAGACCGCGACTTACCAAGCTCTAAACTATCACGGTTAGAACGAAGCGGCGATAAAACTCAAGATCTTACGGCGACTTGTGGCGGCGGCGATCCGGCTCAACGGTGGACGACGGCGGCTTGGGCGGTGCTCACAGCCAAGAGAGATCGAGAGGTAGAGAGAGAATCATGGAGGGAGGGTGGCGATCGGTGTGAGGGTGGCGTGAGGTGGGGGCGGCGGTGGCGCGGCACGGTGGCGGTCCAGCGTGGGGGAGAGGGTGGCCGAGAGAGAGAGAAAAATCGGGAGGGAGAGAGATGGAGGGGAGAGTGACCTAATGGGAGAGAGAGAGAGAGAGAGAGAGAGAGAGAGAGAGAGAGAGTAAGAGAAAGGTCAAGCTTGGTGACCAAGTTTTGACCCAAAATCGCAAAATGACCAAAATACCCCCTCTCACCTTTTTGATCCAACGGTTTAGATTCAATCGAATCTTACTTTAAAATATCCAAGGGTATTGTGTCTTTTCCAACCTTGGGGGCAAAATGACCAAAATGGCCTTTGCCCATAAAACTAGCCTTTTATTAATCCTTAGGGGTAAAATGGTTACTTTCTCATTTTCTTGCCCAAATTGAATTTTTTTGAAGGATTCGGACACACCCAAAAATCGCACGTCACCCTAGCAACGTTGTCCTAACGTTCTGCAGTGACTTCCTAATTTTCCGATGCCCAAATTAATCTAAATTTAATAATTGAATTTTATATCATGTAACTCGTGCATATCTTTGACTAACGGGCGGCTTTCCTGGAAATTCGCAGAATCGACCCGTGACTGATACTGAATCAAGTCACGTACAATTTATTCAGACCGTAACGACTTCGGTTGTCAATAAAATCATGAAAATCGATCACTAGTTTCGATGAGTACGATCGTTCGGAATAGGTTCTGGATCGTTCGTCAATTCATTTCCGGGTCAAACGGAATCATCCATGATCCACGTGTATGATATTAACGAATCGACCGATCACCGTCCTAAGATCGGCCTACACTGGCCTAAAATGTCACCTCAATGATTTTATTGTCAAAATTTAGTTCACGGTTGAATTTCTTTAGTCGTACGAATTTAAATCCCTAATTAGCCTTTCCCTAATAGTTAGCATCCTAGGAATGATCAGTTCCAAGCGAGATTAATAAAATCAGCTATCTTGTAAATTCCAATTGGCGAAATTTCAGAATGTCACATTAAGGATCGGAAAAGACGAGTTTTGAGGAGCAAGACGATCCCAATGGTCAAGGTTGTGTGAGAAAATCATGGAACAGAAGGTGCCACTTGGGAAAGTGAAGAGATCATGCAACGTCAATACCCCCATTTATTTGAGGAATTGGTTGAGTTGTGAATTTTGAGGACAAAATTTTTATAAAGAGAAAAAATTGTGACATTCTGAAATTTTACCCATTTTGGATTTTTGAAATAGCTGATTTTATTAATGTACTTGTAGACAGTCTTGCCCAGAGCTGATTATTTCTGAGATATTAACCATTAGGGAAAGGCTAATTAGGGATTTAAATTTGTACGACTAGAGAGATTCGATCGCGAATCGACTTTCATTCAGAAAATCATTGAGGTGACATTTTGAGCCAATGCAGGCCGATCTTAGGATAGTACGGACCAATTCTCCAATGTCATATTAGTGTATTACAGGTGATTTCGTTTGACCACGAAATGAATTGACAAACGATCCAGATTCTATATTGAACGATCGTACTCATCAAACCTAGCGATCGATCCTTGCAATTTTATTGACAACTGAGGTCGTTACGATTTGAACGAACTTGCACGTGACTCGATTTAGTATTAATTACGGGTCGATTCTGCGAATTCCCCGGAAAACCACCCGTTAGTCTGAGATATGCACAAATTACATTACATAGAATTCAATTATTAAATTAAGATCAAATTGGGCATTGAAAAATTAGGAAGTCACGGAAGAACATTAGGACGACGTTGCGGTTGTAACGTGCAATTTTGGATTAAGCCGAATCCTTCAGAAAAATTTGATTTCGGCGAGAAAAGGAGAAAGTGACCATTTTACCCCTAAGGATTTCTAAAGGGTTAGTTTTATGGGCAAAGGGCATTTTGGTCATTTTACCCTCAAATTTGGAAAAGACACTTTTGCCCCTGGACTTTTTGAGAAATTCCAAGATTGCCCTTGGATATTTTGAATGAGATTCGATCTGGGCCGTCGATTTCAAGATAAGATCGAATCTGGGCCGTCGGATGAAAAGCTTAGAGAGGGGTATTTTGGTCATTTGGCTAATTTGGTCAAAACTTGGAAGATAAGTGAAAACTTTTCTCTCTCTCTTCATTCCTCTCTCTCTCCCTCCCGAACTCTCCCCTTCACTGTGAGCTTTCCCACTTGGCCGCTCACCACCGCGCTGATCGCCGCCACTGCAAGCCATCGTGTGACTGCCGATCCGCCGCTTTTCACTCTAGCCGAGTTAGTCTAGAGTTGGGTAAGTTATAATCTAAACCATATTTAGGACATCATGTATTAACGGACTCGTTCGGACGCAGTTTAAGGTAGTTTAGTGGTCGATTAGGGTGTTGATCGTGGATGTTGAGGACTGATCATGGCCGTTAGTGGCTGTTGCATGTTGGATTAGACATTTTTGCGGGTTGGAGATCCATGGGTGTGAGCTAGAACTTGAATCTTGGTTGTTTAGTTCGAAACTCGGATTTGTGACTACTGTACCCATCCAATTTGCTATTTTTGTGAAGAATTTTTTGGGCTGAATTTGAGGAAGCTTTCTTCACGAAAGTTGTTCCTAGCATCTTGAAGTATAACATACTTTAAATTTGGAATTTTTGGAGGCCATTTGGATTGCATGAAAACCCATTTTCAGACCGTCTTCAAACTGCCCGAAACACTGTTCATCCCGACCTTCTTGTCTTGCTGAATTTTTATAAAATTTTCAAGATCTATTTTCAATAAACTTCCTCATAGAAGTTGTTGGCGACTTTCTTGTCTATAACATATAAAAATTTCAAAGACTTTCAAGGTGATTTGGGTGTTGAAAGAAATGTATTTTGAGGACAAAACCGTCTGTTAGAGTGAACTGATTTTTGTCTGATTTCGAGGAACAAAAAGGCATGGTTGCAGATTGAACCGGATTTTGTGTTCTTATAAGAAATGTTTATCAAGATGTTTTTTATGATATATCCAAAATTTAGAATTTTTGGAGTTTGTTTATTATTTATTTTGATGGGATTTCGGTCATTGTGTAAACTGCCCAGATTTACCTAGATTCTATAGATGTCCATTTTTATGAGCGGAATGGTGGGGGTGTCGAGGTTGAATAGTTGCTGCCCTCGTGACTAGAATTGATACTTGAATGCATGTATATGTAGGCTGAATTGAAATGGTTGGTATTGATGCATTGATGTTCATTTAATCAATGCCCGAGTATATGCATGAGTGAGATTTGTGACTGCGTATGTGGCTGTGAATGTGGGCCCATTGGTGGCCTTGAATGCTAGTTGGTGTGTGAATTCTTTGATTGAAATGCGAGTTGTTGTGTGCACGTATGGGCTGAATTAAGTGGATCGTCATTTGGCAATGTTTGGACTTAAGTTAAACGTGGAAAATGCGTGAGATTGATGTGTGCATGGGCCAAGTTTGATTGGCTGGTAATTGGGCTTGTCAGTGTGTGAATTGTACACATGGTTGACTGAGAAAAGGTGTAAAAGGTTGTGCGTAAGGTTAAGAAAAATCCCTGAGGCGGTACCATTACGCGGGGAATAGTGCCGTCCTGAGGCGGTACCATTACGCGGGACGATACCCGGTATTATCAGAAGACTGTCAACCTGAGGCGATACCATTACGCGGGTTGTGCAGTAGGTGGTAGGTGTTGAGCCTCAGACGGTACCATTACAAGGGCAAGATACATGACCTGAGGCGTTACCAATACACGGGCCGAGGAGTGTTGTGAATATGGCCAGCCTGAGGCAGTACCATTACGCGGGTTGTGCACTAGGTGACTAATGTTGAGCCTGAAGCGGTACTATTACGCGAGCAAGATACATAACTTGAGGCGGTACCATTACGCGGGCTACAGAGTGTTGTGATTATAAGATGGTTGCAGTAAACTTAAGGCGGTACCATCACGCGGGTCACTGGCGAGTTGATGGAAAGTAGTGCGATGAGACGTGAACGATCAAGTGAAATGTGGAAACAACGTGCCATGTGCTTGACGTGTGCTCTGGGCATGAATTTAATTCAGAATGCGCATGTGGTTGGAAATTATATATTTAAGACTAATCTGTAGATGATGCATGTTAAATGCCCAGGTAAGTGCAGTTTGTGTACGTGTATGTGATTGCTGGGTGTTGGTGTGTTTGATCTGTTTGAAATATGTGGTAGCCTAGGTGGGGCTTAGGATGTGACTTATAGAGAAGTGTCTCATGGTTGATTTAACCAAACAATTTCAAAGCCTTCGCCTGAGCCATGATCAAATTGAGGCCGACTCGGAGCCATCAGGTGAATAAGCAACTAAGGAGGATTCAGGTGGTGATACCGAGGTCAATGAGTCAGAGTGGACGCATCCGAGAGGGCGTAAGGGTTAGTTCTGAGAGGAGGGTGTCCCATTTTTGTTATATTGTTGACCCAGTAGGCTACTGATCTTTCTGTGATATCGATGGTGTGTAGTTGAGAATGTCAATGTGCATGTAAATCATATTTTGTGGTTTTTAAGGTGGATATTGTAAATATTTGGAAGTGCAATATAAGTGTGGTGGTTTGGCGATTCGTTTCTTCGAGGTTCTCCACAATTTTAATGTCCGGGATTTTACATGTATGCTCCCGCTGCAATTATCTCTGATGAGGCTGTTTGGGTCGGCGACGTTTCCTGGGTCGTCGCACAAATTTGACTGAGTATCGAGATGCCACATGCTCGATGAGGTTCGAGGCATGACAGTAAGGGTGCAAAAGTTAGGCTTTTAGAGATTACCATTTTTTAGGGTAGAATACCAGGTCATCGGTCCTTTTTGATCTTGATGGTTTTAATACGGTGTGCACATGTATATTAAGGTTTGTAAGATTGTGGATATTATGGTATAAGTTCGAATGAGAAAAAAATATGTATATTCTCCCTGGTTTTCCCCAGTTCCAATTGTCCAGGTGTTTTGTGGTTTCTGCTGTTCAATTAAATCTCTGATGATTACAAATGAGGTCGGCGATAACCTGGGATGTCGCACTATTTCGACCTAAGAGGGATGTTGCGTCCTCGATGGAGTTCAGGGCGTGACATGCCCATTTGGATTGGTATCAGAGCAAGGTCAACTCGATCTAAAACTGGTCAAAGTTTGGAGTGATAAGGAGTACAGACCCTGGGGTAGTATTTAAGGAGATCTTAGTGAGTTGTAGGGCAGAACGAGCTATACGTGCCTCCAGATTGTTTGCTTTGATTATTTGAATGAATTGATTGTGGTGATTATTGAAATGCAAGTGCGTTTGAACCTGAGGTAAGTGTTCAGACTCTTGTGATTGTGACTTCGTGATTGGTAGTGAGGGATTGCTTGCCGAGTGAGCTCTTGTGTTAATTCACTGTTTAGAATCAAATTGATCTAGTTGGCCTAGATCGCTAATTCCTAAGTGGAATTATAGCAAGTAGGAGAGTGGTAGAATTGTGACAATGAGCAGCGAAGGAAGAGGCGTAGGAAGAGTCCCCAGAAGGGGTGCAAGTAGAGGAACAAGATGTGGAGGTCGTGCTAGAGCGAGAGCTGTAAAGGACTCCAGAATTGGGGTAAGAGCGATAGGTAATCCGAGAGTGGGTGTTGGAGTTGCAGTGGACCCTTGAGTCGATGTTAGGTCTGTAGAGGACCTTAAAATGGAAGCGGTCATGAGGACCCAAAAGCAAATTGGTAACATAATAGGACAGCAGACTCAGGAGCGAGCTGCTACAATTGCCCAAGCTATCGAGGCCGCTGCTGCTGTCAATAATAACAAGAATCAAGGGCAGCGGCAAGTGGTTGTGAATAGACTGATGCATCAACTGGTAGAGCAGTTTATAAAGCTAAAACCGCCCAACTTTTTTGGGAAAGGTGACCCTGAGGCTGCACCTTGATGGGTAGAGGAGCTCGAGAAGGCTTTTGAGATGCTAGAGTGTAGTGATCATGAGAAGGTAACTCTGGCGGTATATCAATTGCAAGACAATGCGAACGATTGGTGGAAAGCCACCTGTGATAGGGTTTTTCCATAAGGTACAGCCAGGACTGGGGCTGCTTTTACTAAGAGCTTTTATGAGAAATATTTTTCGGCTGGTGCCAAGGAAAGGAAGTTAGCTGAATTTATGAGACTCCACCAAGGCCAGATGACAGTAAATTAGTATGAGGCGGAATTTGCGAGATTATCTAAGTTTGCCCCAAGAATGGTGGAACATCCCGATGACAAGGCACGAAGATTTCGGGACAAGTTGAAGGCAGATATTCATAGCCAGTTGTTGCTGGTAAATTTGAGAATGTATGAGGAAATATTTGATATGGCCCAGATTCTAGAGCGAGATCAGGTAGATAGGGCCATCGCTTCTGGGTCGAGATTTGTCCAGGGTAGGGACAATCGTAATCCTGGGAAGAGGCCGATGTTGGATAATAGGCATTTTACTCCTTCCGTTAGAAGAAATATTGGGAAGCCAGTCCGGATCTTGAATAGTCCGTGTAGAATTTGTGGAGGTAGACATGGAAATGGATCTTGTCCAACCCGGGGCGGAGCATGTTTTGGATGTGGAGGATTTGGTCATCACATAAGGAATTGCCCCAATCCTAGACAGAATAGATCGCCTGCATTGCCGCTACCTCAAAATGGGAATTAGACTGGAGCGGCCCAGATAACAAATTAGAGTAGGCCTCAAGTGCAAGGACGAGTGTATGCTATGGCCAGGCCAGAGGCTGAGAATGCACCAGGGGTTGTCACAGGCACGATTTCTCTGTACAACCATGCTGCGTATGCTTTATTTGACCTTGGAGCGTCACATTCTTTCATATCGAAACAGTTTATTGAGTTGATTGGAATAGAACCACAATTGCTTGATGTTGTGTTATGCGTGACGACTCCCTTGAATGATAAGATATTGATTTCGTTGGGTTGTCCAAACTATAAGATTGTGATTGGGGATAGGGAGGAAATGATTGATTTAGTGGTTCTAGACATGTACGACTTTGATGTGATAATAGGTATGGATTGGCTGTCTAAGCAGAGGGCTGTAATGGATTACAATAGCAAGGTAATCCAATTTAATCCTGTTGGATATTCGGAATTTAAATTTGTGGGAAGTCGAGGAGGACCCTTGATTCTATGGATTTCCTCAATGGAAATAGCGAAATTGTTAAATGAAGGGTGATAAGGATTTTTAGCCACAGTAGTTGATTCAACGGCTGAAGAGCCAAGGCTTGAGGAAATAGCGGTAGTATGTGAGTATCCCGATGTGTTTCCTCAAGAATTCACGGGATTGCCACCGGAAAGAGAAATAGAATTTGTAATTGAGTTGGCACCTGGAATTGAGCCAACCTCGAAGGCACCCTATAGGATGTCGTTGTTGGAATTAAAGGAATTAAAGGTGCAGATGCAAGAATTATTAGACAAGGGATTTATTCGTCCCAGTGCATACCCGTGGGGAGCGTCGTTATTATTTATAAGGAAGAAAGATGAATCATTGAGATTGTATATAGATTACAGGCAGCTAAATCAGGTGACAGTTAAAAATAAATATCCTTTGCCAAGGATTGATGATTTATTTGACCAGTTACAAGGAGCTTCAGTATTCTTTAAAATTGACCTGAGAACGGGGTATCATCGATTGATGATTAGGAAGGAGAGTATATCAAAGACGGCATTTAGGACGAGATACAGATATTATGAATTTACGATGATGCCATTCGGATTGACGAACGCCCTTGCTACCTTTATAGATATGATGAATCGAGTGTTTAAGGAATTTTTAGACCAATTTGTGATTGTGTTTATAGATGATATATTGGTGTACTCGAAGAGCCTAGAGGAACATAAAATTCACATGAGCCATGTGTTGCAAACTTTAAGAGAGAACGCGTTGTACGCTAAGTTTAGCAAGTGTGAATTTTGGCTCAGTCGAATAGCATTTCTCGGTCATGTGATTTCTAGATAAGGAATTTCTGTGGATCCATCAAAGATTGAGGCTGTGACGAAGTGGTCTAGACCGACAATGGTAACAGAGGTTCGGAGTTTTCTGGGTCTACTGTCGTTTTGTGGAAGGATTTTCGGCAATAGCAATGACGTTGACCCATTTATTGAAAAACGAGACGAGGTTTGAATTGATAGACCAATGTGAGAAAAGTTTTTAGGAGTTGAAACATAAGTTGAGAACGGCACCGGTATTGATGATTCCATCAGGACCTGGAGGATATGAGATATATAGCGACGCGTCGTTGAAAGGATTGGGATGTGTACTCATGCAACATGAACAGGCAGTAGTGGCCTATGCGTCAAAACAGTTAAGGTCGCATGAGTTGAATTATCCGACACATGACTTGGAATTGGCCGCCATAGTATTCGTCCTAAAAATTTGGCAACATTATTTATGCAGAGAGAAGTTTTAGATCTATACCGACCATCAGAGTCTCAAATATTTGTTTTCTCAGAATGAATTAAACATGAGGCAGCGTCGATGGATGGAGTTATTGAAAGATTACGACTGTGAAATTTTATATCATCCTGGGAAGGCTAACCGGGTAGTTGATGCTTTGAGTCGGAAGTCGAGCATTGCTTATCTGATGGTCAAGGAATAGACACTGTTAGAAAAAGTGCGAGACTCGGAGTTTAGATTTGAAGTAAGTCAAGTCTCGAGCCTGCTAGCTACACTTAGGATTGAATCGGAAATTCAGGCTAGGATCAAAATGTTGCAATTTGCAGACCCAAAAATTCGAAGAATTTTAGAATTGGAGGAAGCCAAGAGAAAGTCGGATTTTCAGGTATCCGAGGATGATATATTGAAATTCCGAGGACGGTTATGTGTGCCAGACGATACAGAAGTTAAGGAAGAAATTTTATCAGAAGCGCATCGTAGTCGTTATAGTATCCACCCAGGCAGTACTAAAATGTATTGAAATTTAAGGCAATATTATTGGTAGAACGGTATGAAGTCGGATATTGCTAAGCACATGGCCAAGTGTCTGACATGCCAACAGGTGAAAGCGCAACTCTATAAACCTGGAGGATTATTACGACCTTTAGAAATCCCAGAGTGGAAATGGGAGTATGTAACTATGGATTTTGTGTCGGGATTGCCGAGAAGTCAAAGAAATCATGATACTATTTGGATGATTGTCGACAGACTGACCAAGTCGGCACACTTTTTGGCTGTGCGAAAGGATTTCGCGTTAGATTGGTATGCTGAGTTGTACGTGCAGCAGATAGTTCGTCTACATGGGGTACCAGTGTCGTTAACTTTAAATCGTGATCCTAGGTTTACCGCCAATTTTTGGAAGAATCTGCAGACGGCGTTAGGTTCCAAGTTATAGTTTAGTATGGCTTACCATCCTCAGATAGATGACCAGTCTAAGAGGACAATCCAAACTCTAGAGGATATGCTCAGGGCATGTGTGTTGGATTTTCAGGGTAAATGGGAAGAACAACTGCCCTTAGTAGAGTTTGCTTATAATAATAGTTTCCAACAGAGCATTAGAATGGCGCCCTTTGAAGCGCTATATGGCAAGGCTTGTAGGACGCCCGTGTGCTGGAACGAAGTGGGAGAAAGGACTATAACAAGGCCAGAGTTAGTTGAGCAGTCGATTGAGGTGGTTAAGATTATTCGCGAAAGGCTAAAGATAACGCAAAGCTGTCAAAAGAGTTATGCAAACATAAGGCGAAGACCTTTGGAGTTTCTAATAGGAGATCAAGTATTTCTAAAGGTATCGCCCGTGAGAGGACTTTCCAAATTCTGTAAGAAGGGCAAATTGAGTTCGTGGTACGTGGGACCTTTTGAGGTTTTAGAAAGAATTGGGGACTTAGCGTATTGACTTGCACTTCCGCTGAGTTTATCGCAGGTGCATAACGTGTTCCACGTATCAATGTTGAGGAAATATGAATCGGACCCGACGCATGTGTTGAATTACGAGGAGATAGAGATAGATGACAAAGTGTCATATGTCGAGAGACTGGAAAGAATCGAAGATCGTAAGGAGCGAGTCTTAAGGAATAAGACAATCCCGATGGTCAAAGTTATTTGGAAGCACGATGGGACTGAAGGCGCAACTTGGGAAAGCGAAGAGATAATGCAACGTCAGTACCCCCAGTTGTTTGAGTAATAGTGGTAGGAATTGTAAATTTTGATGATGAAATTTTTGTAAAGAGAGAAGAGTTGTGACATCCAGAAAATTAGTCCATTTGGGATTTTTAAAATATTGAGTTTTATGAAATGTACTCGTAGTAAATTCTCGCCCGGAACTGATCATTCCTGATATGCTAACCAATAAGGAAAGGCTAATCGGGGAATTAAATTTGCGCAACTAAAAGAAAATTCGATCGTGAATTGATTTTCGACCATAAAATCGCTGATGCGATATTTTAAGCCACTATTAGCCAATCCAAGGATAGTCATGGGTCAATTTGCCACTGTCATAATAGTGGATCGCGGGTGATTCCACTGGATTACGAAATGAATTGATGAACAATCCTAAACTTATACCAAATGATCGTGCCCCTCGGATCTAGAGATTGATCTTCGCGATTTTAGTAACAACCGAGGTCGTCACGTACCGAACAAACTTGCATGTGACTCGATTTATTATCAGTCACGGATCGAACATGCAAATTTCCCCAACAAGCCGCCCGTTAGTTTGAAAAACGCTCGAGTTGCGTTTAATAAAATTTAATTATTTAATTTAGCCCAAATTGGACATCGAAAAATTAGGAGGTCACAACAGGACGTTAGGACGACGTTGCGATTGTAACGTGTAATTTTGGTTGTGCCCGAATCCTTCAGAAAAATTCATTTTTTTATGAGAAACGGAGAAAGTGACCATTTTACCCTTGGGAATTAATAAAGGGATAATTTTATGGGCAAAGGGCATTTTGGTTATTTTACCCTCAAATTTGGAAAGGACAATTTTACCCTTGGATTTTTGAGAAATTACAATATTACCATTGGATATTTTTGGGTGAGATTCGATTTGGGCCATCGATTTCAAGATAAGATCGAATCCGAACCGTAGGATTAAAAAGGTTAGAAAGGGGCATTTTAGTCTTTTGCCATTTTGGTCAACTAGTCCAAGCCTTATCCGTTCTCTCTCTCCTCTCCCCTTCTCATTCAGCCATCACCACCGTGAACCCCCCCTCCGATCTCTCTCTCCCTCATGTCGATTGCCCCATTGCCCGTACACCGGCCACCGTCCGTACACCCGTTAGACCGCTGCCGTGCCGCGCCATCCTCGCTACCGCCACCACCACCCCGCCGTCCGTCTCTCTCTCCCCCTCTTCCCCCATGTGGCCGTGGGTCTCGGCCAAGGGAGTCACGCCACCATCGTCGCTACCGATCACCGCGCCAAGCCACGCCGCCATCCCCCGCTGTTCGCCGCCGTTCCCGATTTGGTGCCGCCGCTTTCCATTCTAGCCGTGATAGTCTAAAACTAGGTAAGTCTCGCCTAAAGCCGATTTAGGAAATTGGGTATCGACGGATAGTTTGGGTTGGAAATCGGATTTATTTGGATGCGGAATGGTGTGGTTTAGGAGTAAAATCAATTGGCGGGCCTAGGATGGAATTCAGGAAAATTCTATTGGAAATTTTGAGGACTATAGTAGGCTGTGGATGACTATTCAGTGGGTTACGATGGGTCGATTGGGACACAAATTGAATTTTTAGAACCGGCAAATAATTATGAGAAAGTGTTGTGAAGGACCGGAATTGATTTGACGCCGTTTGGTTGGAGAAAATGGCAAATTATGTATTTAATATGTGTTTGAACTACAACTGAGTTGTGGTGATAAAATTGAGTGCATAGTTGTGTAATTACATGATTGAAATATGCCTGTTAGGTGCACGCGTGGGCCGGACTAAATTAATTATCAAATTGGCCATGTAGAATGCTTAGCAAGCATGAAAAATGCATGTAAATTGATGCGTGCATGGACCACGTGTATGAGCCAATTGTGTGTGGCAAGTGATTGTTGAGCATGTGTATGAGCAAGAGAGTGAATTTGGTGTGGCATGTACGATTGTGAGAACTGTGCCGTCCTGAGGCGTGTACTTCAACGTCGGACGATGCCCAGTATTACCGGAAGACTGCCAGCCTGAGGTGTATACTTCAACGCGGGTTGCGCAGTAAGTGGTAGGTGTTGAGCCTAAGGCGTGTACTTCAATGTGGGCAAGAAACATGGCCTGAGGTGTGTACGTTTATGCAGGCCTTGAAGTGTTGTGATAAGTGGTCGCAGTGAACCTAAGGCATATACTGTAACGTAGGTCACTGGCGAATGATGTGGAAAAGAGATAATGAGAACGGAACGAATGCATGAAATGAGATTTGTACATGCCTGTGATTGAATATGATGTGATTGTGACTAACGTGCAGGTAGCACGCATGATAGGCCCTAGTAAGAACCATTGATGTGCTTGCTATGTGATGATTTGGTGTATGTGTTTGTGTTTTGTAATTGTCTGAAGGTACGTGATAGCCTAGGTGGAGTTTAGGAGTGTACTTACTGAAATGTAGTCTCATGGTTGTTTCAACCAATATTTTTCAAAACCCCGACCAAAGTCATGAATCCTCCACCACCGCCACCAGAGCGTTTTGGGGTACTAGTGCACACCGAGTATGAGGTTGTAGAATTTCCTATGGGTGATGGCATGACCTAGATTAACAACACTACGACCGTTTTTATAGAGGTAGGACTACCTTTATGAGAGACCTATATTTATACCGCTTAGTATTTCTGGGATGCAACTGGGGATGAGTTCGGACCCGTTAGAAGTTTTGATATTCCGTTTGACTTAGTAGGGGATTGGGACCCTTCTGCAATACCCCCTATAGACAGAGAGCTGACTAGTGCAGAGGTTAGTTTAGCTCAGTCTGGCTTGCATCCAACGTCCGCAGCTCAAGAATCTTTAAAGGCTGAGCACGAACCAGAGCCCGAATGATCGCAAGCAGCAAGCGACTCGATGGACATAGATTTAGAGCCAATTCCAGAGGAGGCAGAACCCGAGAGCAAGCCTGACGAGTCTAAGGAGCATGAGGAGGAACTGGAGTATGTACTCCCGTTTGAGCAGTATATGGATCCTAACTATGTGCCGGAATACAATTTCTTTGATGGATTGTGGGAGGATAATCATAATGAAGTTCCGACCGAGTCGGGTGACATCAATCACCAAATTGAGATTGAGGCAGAGCAAGAGTCCTCAGAGGAGCAAATCATTCCAGGGAGTTCGGATTCAAATGACGAGGAGTCGGATTCAGAGTAGACTCCAAGTAAGGGGCGTAAGGGATAATGTAAAGGTGCAAAAGTTAGGCTTTTGGTGAGTACCATTTTTTAGGGTAGAATACCAAGTCATCGGTCCTTTTTGATCTCGATGGTTTTAATACGGTATACACATGTATATTAAGGTTTGTAAGATTGTGAATATTATGGTATAAGTTCGAATGAGAAAAGAATATGTATATTCTCCTTGTTTTTCCCCAGTTCCAATTGTCCGGGTGTTTTGTGGTTTCCGCTATTTAATTAAATCTCTGATGATTACAAATGAGGTCAGCGATAACCTGGGATGTCGCACTATTTCGACCCAAGAGGGATGTTGCGTCCTCAATGGGGTTCGGGGTGTGATAAAAGAGGAAGAAGTTTTCAAAGTACTTCAACCAAATACGGGTTCTAGATATCTATATTTCCTCATAGTTTTTCGCTATGCCATTATCTCACAAGGGGTGATGATCTATGACTTATTTTTCCCATAACTGGTTTGAAATCAATGTCCTTTAATATACATTGGATCTTGGTAGCATTCAAAATATTTGATTTACTGAATTAAGGAGGAAGATATTAATCTGCATTTATTAACTTGAATTTTTTAGGAGTGTTTTCTATTCAATCTTGAAGTATTTGATATATGTTTCTAGCTGAAAGTAATTATAAGACAAGTAGTGACAACTGGTCCTTTCTGATCAGCTGATGGTGAAAGAACTTATAATTCCCTTGTCCCTTCCTCTCTTCATGTGCTCTTGTGATGTTTTTACCCTTCGTTTCAGCTGCCAGCAACTCTTAAAACAGGTGTCACAGTTGGTATATCTCCCTTGCTATCTCTCAATAAGATCAAATAATTACTTGAAACCTCAAGTATGGAATACCATCGACTTTCTTGAACTCCCTACAAACTGTTGCCCAAGCAGCAACGGTCTACCTAGAACTAAGGCAAGGTTTAGCTCCATTGGATTTCTAAAACTTTTTTGTTGAGTATTATGATTGTCAAATTATTAGTCTCCACTTCTGCTTTGCCTGCCTTTTCAGAAAAGATAAACCATCGTGCAAGCTATCGTATGTAACTCCTAAAAGGATTATGGGAAACACATCATTTCTTGATATTGAAATGGATTGTTTCTGATGCACCATAACCTTTTCTAGAAGGTTTTGTATTCGACCATCATATTACAGGCACAACTAGCTGGTTTTGTTGTTGATGAGGCACATTGCGTGAGGTATTTGTAATCTTTGGCATGCCTTGTACATGAAGAAAGATCATGCTAGAGTTACTTCAAAAAGAATAATTATTTGTGATGTTGCCACTGGAAAACTATTGTCCTTGTTCTTGTTAAATATAAGCAAGTTAACTTTTATATATGCTAATTTAAACTCATTTTCAAACTATTTTGCACTTTTTGTGTTCTAGCCTAACTAAATTGTCAATGTTCCACTAGACCTTCTGAAGCCTAGACCCCTCTGAAGCTCTAATATAACAGAATGCAGTTTTCCATGCCCTAAACATGAGAAATTGAGGAAAGTGTTTTCCCAGAAAATATTTTCCATAAAACAAATGTAGCCTTAGTGGCACATCGTTCATTATATTGAGTAAAGAGCACACAACTTAAATAAGCTCCAATGGAAATTACTTCCTAAAGTAATTGGAACCGGCATAAGCTTGGATAAGGATCCAATCTCCTGTCTATGTTTGGCAGAATAGTCTCTTAAGCTGGTTCTTGTGTCCCTATTTATTCTATTAACGCTTATACTTAATGTTAACAACTTGAGAAAGGCAAAGGTTCACCCATGTGATCATTGATTGTGTTTCTTACAAGGTCTTAACTGTTTTTGCTCTGCCTGTGTGATCTCATGAAAGGAACATACTACTAGTTTGAGCTTTTATAGTACATTTGACTGATTAACGAGTAAAGCTCATTGATTGTCACTATTGTGGTTGTCATTATTGTTGTCTATGGGGACATGATTTTCGTCCAAATTATAGGGGACTGTGATGTCTCGAGCAGAACTTTCTGTATGTCCCAGTGATGGCCTTAACTGCAACTGCCACTCACTCAGTTCGTGAGGTGCTAAACTTACACATTAACCTCCTGATTATGTTGAAACAATCTGTTTGTTCTGACTGAATTATACATCCATTGTAGGATATCCTAAAAGCTCTTGGGGTTCCCCATGCTCTTGTTCTTGAGACAAGCTTTGACAGACCAAATCTAAAATATGAGGCGATAGCTAAGACCAAGGAACCACTGAAGCAACTTGGAGAGTTGCTGAAGAATCGTTTTGCTAATTTTCGTGGCATAGAATATTGCCTTTTGAAGAGTGAATGTGTTGATGTTGCAAAATACTTGAACGAGAAGTGCCGTATAAAGACAGTGTACTATCATGCTAGATTAGCAGCCCGTCAAAGAGTAGCTGTTCAAAAGAAATGACATACTAGAGAGGTCCATATTGGATGTGCTACCATTGCCTTTGGGATGGGAATAGACAAACCTGATATTGTAAGCCGAAATGGACTCTGCCCTTTGCCTATTTCCTATGTTTTAAAATCAAGCTGACATGCTGGCAATTACTCAGCTAATCAACTTTTCTTCTAATGTTTTAGCTTCGCTGATGGGTTTCGTAGTGTGCTTGAAAGTACACTTCGCTGGTTCCATTATCTAGTGGCCTACTAAATTTTTTCATTCTTGGCTATTGATTGCAGAAACTAGTGAATTATGTATTGGTTCAAGTCAAATTCTTTCTACCACACATGGAACTTTGCTGTACTGTAATTAAGTTAGTTTGGTTAAAGTTCTTTTCTTTAAGGTAAAAGTGGCAAATGACTCCGATCTAAAATGTCGTTTCTGTTCAACATGTGGCAGTGTCTGATCCTAAACCAAAGGAAACACATGAATTATGCTTGACACCTTGAATTCCATAATTCTTTCTTTGTTTGTCGAAGATGCGCACCGAAGTCAAACGATGTGTCTTTTCTCTTTCTTTCCTGGCAAGAGAAAAGCGTTGTTATTGAGTAAGAAATATGGCATGATAACCCCTAAATCTCAATTCGATATGCAATATCATGTTGGACTCTTAATATAGTCTTTGAACTATTCATAAATATTTAATGTAAACTTTTCTTTTAATCAAATAAGGGAAAAAGTCATCACAAGTCACCGAATTGTTGCCAAATGTGTAATCTAGTCCCTAATTTTTTCCTTTTGTGATTGACGCTATCAGATCGGACCATATCTTCTTAAATTTTTTTATTTATGATGAGGTAGGTAATTTATGTGGACCCTATCTTTTCCTAAAGCTGGAAAATCATTTTGTGCACCTCACTCCTACGAAACATTATTAGTTTCAACACAATATTTCAACAAATTTTTTAGCAACAAAGAACATACAAAGTAACAACAATAACCAAAGAATTAATCCCATTAGCTTTGGAAAGCAAAACCTTTTCCTCGACACTTTCTAATAGGGGTTGAGCAACACGGATAGACTAAACTGGGAGCCGCTCGGATCGGTCAGTTCTAGGTGATTCCCGAGGGCGTCAGTTCAGTTCTTGGTTCCATAAAATTGGAACCGGTGATTTTTTGTCTGGTCCCTAGTTCCAAGGGAGAATTGCATCGACCAAACCGCTAGGATCAAACTAATGATTTTTTATTTTTTTATTTCTCACGCAAATTTCTTTCCCATCCCTTCTCACATGTCCTGCTTGAAGCTACTTCATTGTCTATCTTTGTCCTCTATATTTGGTAAGCCGCTCATAAAATTAACCACTATGAATAATCTTTAAACTCTCAAACAAGTACACACCAACCAATTAGTATCATAATGAGTTCGTGATGTAGTCAAAGTCATAAAATTAGTGTTAGAAAGGAGTAGTTTGGGTTCTCAATGTTTAAATATGAATATATGTGACGGATTGTATCAGTACGGTCCTCGGTTCCAGAATTTGGAAATTGATCATTTTGATCCAGTTCCCAATTTCTAGGTGGAACTGGACTGAAACGGGCAGCCATCACCTTACTTTCTAGCAAGACAACAAAAGACACCAGCAAGAGGCAAAAAGGAAAGGGAAATAGCAACTTTTCTCCAATTTAAACAGGCTTAACCTAGGTCAAAAAAAAAAAAGAGCCTTAACCCACAAGACTGACACGTGGCAATCGGACACAGCACTCTGACTCTTTGAAACAAAGACAAAAAAAAAAATACTTGTTTAACGGCAAGATGGCTGTCTCTTTTCCTCTCAGATTTTAATGCACAAAAAACAAGTCAATCTCTCTCTATCTCTTTCTTCTTCTTTTGGACACAAATTTCCATTTCACTTTTTTTATTTTTCATTTTATTTTTTTCGCCATTTCTAAACGCTCGAGCTCCTCGCATCCTCTCTCCTGTCTTCTACTACTTCTTCCTCCTCCTCCTCCTCATCGTCTTCATCTCGCCAGCTCTCTCTCTCTCTCTCATCGGCATCAAGTTCGCCGAGCGATTCCATAGCCTGCAGATGGCCGACTCTTGGCGTTTTTCCTGTTTCCACCCACGTCTCGCCTGCGATGCCAACTCAGATCCCTAATGTTGATAAACTCGATGCGTAACTCAGCGTCGCCCGTTGCAATTTATCATCGCGTTCGACGGGAGGTAAGTGCGAATCTCGAGTAGCTCGCGTGAAAATTCGTGATTTTGTTTTTGCTTTTGCGCGCGCTACTGTTCTGTTCGCACGTGAATCTCGAGCGCTTGCTTTCTCTCTCTCGCGGGAGACTGCTGATCGATTCGATTCGATTCCGGCTCGGGCATCACCGATCGATCGACCGAATCGCTCGAGCAGGTTCAAATTCCATCGTGGAGGAGCCGGGGCCTTGGAGGTAGAGAAAATTTGTCTGATCTGTTGATGATGATGGCTATGGAATGGTGGTCTTCCTTTTGGATTTGAATGGGAACGCAGCTGACTGAACCTTTTTAGTTCATGGAGGTGTGGTTGAAATTGTCTGATCCGTTCTTCTCTCCTCTCCTCTCCTCTTTTTCAGTAAGCCTCAGGAAGCGAAACTTCTTCCGTCCTTTCGAAACTTCTCACGGTTATTGTTGCAGTTATTTATAGGGTCTCAATGTAAATTGTGAACGAACTTTAGTAACAAAGCTCAAAACAAATCGCTAGCATGAGTGGAAGAAAAAAGGGGAAAAAAAGCCGCTCAATCAATTTGACCCGTCCATCCAATTTTTCCGGTCGATTCACGATTATCCAACTTCAAATCATTTCAATCGATGAGGCCATGACTAATGCTGTATATGCAGTCAAGCACAAAGCCATTGCCCTTTGGATTAGATGCCTGGGCACTGGTTAAGCAACTAAGAAATCAACTTGCACAATCAAATACGTTGACTTTACCTGCCATTTTTTGTGTGTTATTATTTCTAATCAATATTCTGAAAAGCAAGTTATTTCATGCTAAGTAAGTTTAATAAGTGATTTAACTCGTTAACATGGCCCTCGTTATATATGCTTTAGTACTAAAAGAGAGACAACAAGCTTATCAGATTATGAGTACCTTGTGAGTAGCTTTTGTCTATTAAAATTCCATTAGTGTAAATCCAGTTCATGGTAGGGGAATATCTGAGAATGATTCCAAAGAAATTGCTTCGATTGAAACTCGAATACATGTCCGATGACCACAATTTGGCATAGCAGAGCCAAAGAATTAACCAATTAGATGACCCTTCCGAAGTTTTCATTCAAACCACATGAGTACAAATTCTAGGAGGAGCTAATTTCACCTTCCACTATAGCCAATCGCCAAAGAAAATTTGGTTTCAAATGATGGAAAATGTATGGCCGTGCCTCTTCTGCTTTATAGATTCATGCGTAAATAAATCAAGTTCGAAAATTTGAAAATGATACGATTGAAGTGATTGCAAAATGCCAATATATAAATTTTTCCAACATAACCAGATCAAAGAGATGATTGTTTGCTGATGAACACTCCTATTTTGCGTTCAAAATTCTTCCAAATGAGAAACTTCCGTCATATTGGAAACCTTTTCGTTGAAACTCTTGGCTGCAATTGACATATTATTTGCTGATTCCTTAACATTCACTTTTTCCATGAAAAAAGTCTCTTCCAGTTCCAGTCACAAGATTGTGGCTTGAAGTGGACATCTAAATGGTAATCTTGTTTAAAAAAATTGATTTTATGCTTAAATTCACATACAGAACCACCTGGACATGGGGCTTCTGCAAGCATTTTGAGATTCGGCCAAAGCCAAAGAATAGCATGATTCAAAGCTTGCAAATGACGACTGCACACCCTGAGAAGAGGTCGTTTTATGTCAAGAATTCTATGAAGAATGTTAACAAAACATAGCACATGATAAAAGACAATATTGAAGTAACTTTGGAACACCATGACATGGCTCATGCCAGCCCGCATCTCCATCCTGTGGAGTTTTGAGACTTTCTCTGAATTTCATGAAATGCAGCTTGAATCTACCCAAGAAGAATGGGATTAACTAATGGTCAATAAATGGAGATATTTGAGATTGTAGCATGACAATTTACCCCATGAAAGATAAGGCACAAATGCATAAACATCATTTGCACCAATCGCAGGTGGACCGCAATGAACAAAGACTTTGTTAGCTGGCTAATGAAAAAGAAAATAACAGGCTTCGGAGAAGTAAGCAATTAGCAACACTTGTTTGTGTTTAAAAACAAATTTTTTGTTAATAAGATTATGCTGAAAAGGTAAAGTGCAACAAAAGATGTAATTGTTACTTGGCTATTTTGCAGTACCTAGTTAGCAAAATCAGCAATATGCAATAGTTTCCTAGGAGGTGAATTTTAACTTTACAAATTCAACGTCGCATCCGTAAAAACTGAGCTTATCAAATCAGAAACCTATATGACAACATTCAAAGGATATTATCACACTAATAAACTGATAGAAAATTGAGGAGATTGTCATCATGCATCCTTGTATACTGATTTTCAGGTGAAATCTACAGCTCAGATAGTATACGCACAGGAGTTAGTCTTTCATAGTTATGGTATGACTAGTAGTGCATACCTCCCTCTGCAGAGCCTCATCAAGATTGAGAGTGATATCATTAGAATGCAAGTGCATCAAACAACTCTGCATCAAGGTAACATACAGAAAAATCAGCTGGTACGTATTTGATTAATAGAGGAAGAACCTAACAAGCACACAGAAAGTAGATTCAATTGAGAAAACTACACTCACAAGCATTTAGGAAAGTGCTGTTGAGACCAGTACAGGTGTTGGATCTTCACAAGCATCAAAACTTCCTCAGTACAATCCAGTTGGCCCACGAACCTCTTCAAGGTTGGCACACAGGATGGCCCTCGGCTGTTGCTGATTCTTCCTCTGCAAAATCCCCCTTCATTTTGATTGGGCTCTGGTATGAAACTTGAAATTCCTTTTTGCCAAGTTAGCCAGATCCAAATCAATCATGCGATAAAACGATTCCATGACAACAATAGGATCAAACAGTATGAAAACTAATTAGCAAATTCTTGAGCTCCTCGCCCTAGCGTGTTTCACAAAACGGGCTAAATGTTGTCCCAATTATGCACAAGATTATCGATACAACTCATTGAATTGAAGTCCCAAAGTCAACCCCAGTCATTACATAGACTAACCAGACCATCACAAAAGCAGCACCGGTTCACCTTTGCTAGATAATCTTTCAAAACAACAGCTATGAGCTGGTCTACAAACATATGTGACAGACTAGTCAAAAATACTTTTCATTATTTTATCACCAACAAGAGAAACTGGAAACTTGACTTTTATTTTAGCTCAGTTTCTCATACTTACTGGGAATTCATGCTCTGTCTTGTAAGGTTGGAAAGGAACATCAAGGGAACAATAAGAAACTTGACAGGGTTTTTGATCATCAGAAAAAATCAAAAGTTATTTGTCCTAAACATGATATCTGCTATTAGTCAAATTTTACACACAAAAATACTCACAAAGGTACTCAATGTAACGTCCCGAAATTCGATCTACTTTTGTTATCAATGAAATTGATATCATTTCTTATTACGTTTCAGTAAGTCTCGCCCGGATCTGATCAATCTCGGGATACTGACCAATAGGAAAATGTTAACTAAGAAAAACGGTACGTGAACCCAAGAACTCGACCGCGAATTGAATCCGATTCCGAGATATGACGAGAGAATATTTTGTGCCAAGTGGGCCGGTCCAAGGAAAGTGACGGATTGAGTTCGACCGACGACGTGCGATCGGATAGCAAGTGATTCCGCAAGACCGAGAGTGCGCGCGCGGCGAACGATCCCAAACTTGTTTCGAACAATTGCGACCCTCAGGACTAGCGATAAATTCTCATGTTCTTCGAAAATCGAGACCGCCACGACTCGAGTAGCCTTAGGTCGATACGCGTAACCCCTAAACAACCGCCCATTAGTGAAAGACGCTAAAACTGCTAATTGAGTTGAATTGATCGTGGAATTGAGTACGGACTTCGGCGTTGAATTTCGTGGGCGTACGCGACTATTTCGCAAGGATGACGTCATTTTTATGTGGCCACTCATATATGGGATCAATAGAGTTGAAATTTGAAAAATTGATCTAGGACCGGAAAATTACCGTTTTGCCCTTGTACCCCTAAGTTGGAATTCTGAATTTTGGAGTTAATTGGGGATTATTTTAAGGCTTTATATTGTGTTGTTTCAGCCCAATAATGCTGGGATTTATGGTCCAAAATGCCCCCAAGAGCTTTGCCAAGATTAAACCTCAACCTTTGGATTAGGGGCAAAGTTGGCATTTAGAAAGTTGGCTAACCACTCCACTATCTTCCACTCTCTTTGAACTCTCTTGCCTCTCTCTCTCTTCTCATTTTCTCTCCCCCAAAGCCACCGGTCACTCCCCCTCTCCTCTCTCCCGTGCTCTTCCCCTTTTGGCCGCGTGAGGACGCCGGAGGAGCCGCCGCCATCACCGCCGGTGCCGCCGCCGTTCCTCTCACTTCACCACCACCTTTCGACCGTCCTTCCCTCTTTCTCCCTTCCCCACTAGGCCACACGATCAACCCCCGCCAAGGACGCCATCCGCAAGCCGTCGTCGCCAGTGCCGCCGCCGTGAAGACCACCGTCGCTGCCGCTGCCCCGCCGTTGTCCAGCCACCATCGCTGCTTGTTCAACCTTGTTTAGAGCTTGGGATTTCAAGTGATTTGGTCCCTAAACCCTAGTTAGGCTAGATTGCATTTCTAGATGGTTTTAGGGGTTAAATTGTGATGCTTGTTAGGGGCTGTTGTGGTGGATGAATTGAGGGTCTAGGGTGATCATTTGAACGAGGTTTAGTGGCCCGTATTGTGCTGTGTGTTGGCTGGAAACAGGGGATTGAAAGGGACCCGAGTGTGGTCAAGTTTGGGTTCGAACGTGGAGCGTAGAGTGCATCCGATAGAACGATCGTAGTGGCTGAATTTGTGGTGCATTTGGTGATCGAGATTAATGATTTAAATGAGATTTAGCGGACTGTGAGGTGCTGTGACGAGGCGGAGTGTAAATACCTTGAATTGGGCAAAAATTGAGGAATTGGCGGAGGAAATTTATGGACCGGGTAGTGGCTGTTCTTGGGGTTAATTTGCGGCTTGGGTTGGAGATTTTAGTTGAGATTTGAGAGCTTGGAATGGAACAAGTAGTGGCTGGACAGAATTAGACTGGATCAGCACAAGTTAGGGTGTGTTCGAGTTTAATTGCGGATTTTAGTATGTACCTAAGTCGGTCCTCGCGGTGACTGATTCTATGGTGATTTAATGAACTAATGTGGTGATTTTGAAGATGGATTAGTGACCTAAAGAAGGCTGTACAGTAGATGCACATTATGGAGTTAATTGGACCTCGTTCGTTCAATGTATGATTTTTGTGTGAAATGCTAAGTATTCCTTGATTTGCCTATGTAGTGGCTGAATTGTGCACAAATTATGATTGATTATATGATGCCATGTTGTGTGTTTGATGTGGCCAAGTGATGAGATGCTTTGTGAGCCCTAAACTTGTATAATTCTATTGGTTTCATTGTGTGATTTTGTGTACCAATTAAGCATCACGGCTATTTTGAGTGAATTGCATAAGTGAGTATGTTATGGCACCAATTGAGCATGTTGTGATATTTATTAAGTGTGTGGTCAAGTGAAGTTGAATGCTCAATGTAAAAGTTTGGGTGCCCGAATGTGATTGTTGTAGCCATGAGCATATATACCAAGCATTGGCATAGCATGTGCATCTTGTGAGTGTGCACAAGTGACATGAGCATGTGATCACTTAATAGCCCTGATGCGTTTTACGTGGGGTTCAGATAATAACTGATGAGTGAATGTGTGATCACATGAGACCATAATGCGTATTACGCGGGGTAATGAACCTTCCTGATGCGTTTTACGCGGGACAATGTCCGGATTATCGGAAGATGACCAACCTGATGCGTTTTATGCTAGCTAAGTGTCATGAGCCTGATGCGTTTTACGCGGGCCGGAGATCGATCTCAACATAATAGACCTGATGCGTTTTACGCGGGTCGGCGAAATTGGAATTGCAAGTGTGCAAGAGTGCAAGTGTGCGACGTGCATCAATGACACATGAAATTGAGTGTGAGCACGAGCATATGCATTTTGTGCGTCACGATTGATCATCATACGCATATGTGATGTGAATGGATTTTGTGGCATTATTGTAATTGTGGATAATGTGCCTAACCTACAGGGTCTTGTAATATTGGATTTGGGCTCGAGGGTCTGAATTGTTTAAGATTTATATGTATATTGTTTGGTTTCCGTCGAGAGGTGCATGTTAGCTTAGCTTAGGTTTAGGGAACTTACTCGCTAAGATTTATTCTCACCGTTGTTAAAACCCACATTTTCAGACCCCCGACCTTGAGATGCCTCCGATACCAGTTCATTTTGGGATTCCTCTCTAGATAGATGTGGAGGAGTCAGTGTACCCCGTTGGGAACAAAGATTTTTGGGTTACATACCTCTCTACAGTTTGGGTCGAGGTGGGAAAAGATCCCCACGAGGCTCATAAGTATATAGCTTGGTGTATCCGGGACTAGGAGGGGACCTATGGACCTTTTCGAACTTTTGAAGTTCCGCTGACGGATGCCAGGGATCTAGAACCCCAATGTCCCGATGGGGAATTGGTGAGCCCCGATCGCATGTCGGAGGATGGGAGTGCAGCTCCAGTGCCGATGGAGTCAGAGGACGAGGGGCCTAAGCCCATGGAGCAAGATGCGGAGCCGGAGGACGAGGCCGAGCTGATGGATTTCGAGGAGGAGTCATTGGGGGCCGAGTCTGAGCAGGATTCCTTGGACTCCGAGTTTGAGATGTCTGATAGCTCTTCCGAGTCATCAGGATCCGACTCGGACTGAATTCCGTAAGTTAGTCTTAGTCCTAGTTCCGAGATGGCCAATACCTTTTTGACCAGAGCCCTTTTAGTGTAGTATCCCTGACCGTCCCGAGCCACTTACCCTTTTTTGTCAGTAGTGGCCATTGACCTGCTTTTGATTTTTTAGCGCAGATTGTAAAGGGATACTGTATATGATTTCCAGTTTTAATGCAAGTGTATATCTATTCATGTTGGTCGTTGTATGGCTATTCCTGGTTATGTGGTTTAAATTTTGTTCGGGTATTGTATTACTTCTGCATGTGCTTTAATCTCTGTGTTGGACGTTGGGTCGGCGACGCGTCCTGGGACATCGCACTCGAATCGACCTTTGTGAGAGATGTGACGTACCGTAGGGTGCGGGGCATGACACTCAAAATGGCCAAGGATTTTTAGAAGAAAATATGAATTTTGAACATAGGGAAAAATGGATTTTTGGGAGCAGTTTACAATATTGATTAGCAGAAGATCATCGGCCTCTAGATGAAATATTCAAATCATGGGTTTACCAAGGGGGAAGTGTAAATCACTAGGGAATTCTTTTTTACCTATGTTTGGTATTTTCATTCTTGCCTCATGCGCCGCTAATATGTTTACAGTCCACAAAAGCTGCCAATAGAAGGACAAATGAAAAGCAATTGTAGCAATATATGTAGGAAAACCTGGAGTTTCCAAAATCAATCAAATAGATACTTGGTGTGGAGTAAATCATTCTTAATAAATAGAGCTTTGAGAAAAGTATTACTCTATTTGCTCACACTGGCCATTCAAGGATGAAGAATCTTACTAGATGATCAATGCCTTCTATTGACATTTGGGTCTACATTTTGATCTTGGTTGAAGCATCGTGTTAGCTTCCATGACCAACTACCCTGCTCCTTCAATTATGTAAGACTAGCAATTTAGGAAAGTACAGAACCCGTCATGGAAAACCTTCTCGTCAAAAGAAGATAGTGATGAAAAGTAGGTCATGAATTTCAGAAGAAAAATTATTGTTCACTGCTTATTTACCTCTGTTGAGGAAACATGACTTATGCTTAACTTACACATATAGAACCACCTGCACATGCGGTCTTCCTGCAAGCGAGTTGTGATTTGGCCATTGCTGAAGAATGGCATTATGCCAAAGCTTGCAAAGGACTAAAACACCACATGAGAAGAGGTCGCTTTATATCAAGAATCCTTTAAAGAGTATTAACAACACGGAGAACATGATAAAAGCCAATAGCAAGGAACTTTGGAATGCCTTTCCATAATGACATGGCTCATTCTTGCCCGTATCTCCATCCTGTGGTGTTTGGGGACTATATCTGAGTTACAAAAATGCAGCTTGAATCTACACAAGAAGAATAGCACTGACTAATTATCAGTAAATGAAAAAAATCGACATCATAGCATCACAATTTACCCCATGAAAGATAAGGTACAAATGCCTAAGCATCATTTACGCCAATCCTAGTTGGACCAAAATGAACAAAGACTTCATTAGCTGGCCGATGAAAAAGAAAACAACTGACTTGGGAAAAGTAAGCAATTAGCAACACTTTCCTTGTTTGTGTTTAGGAACAGAATTGATGTTAATAAAATTATGTTGAAAAGGTCAAGTGACTAAACTATAGAATAGAAAGATGTATTTGTTACTTGGTTATTGGCAATATCCAATCAGCAAAATCACCAATATGGGATAATTTGCGAGGAGGTCAATTTAAACTTTACGAATTCAATGCCACATACATGAGAATTAAGCTTCTCAAATCAGAAACTTATATGACAAAATTCAAAGGAAATTATCACACAAATAAACTGATAGAAATGGAGGAGCCTATCAGTGCATACCTCCCTCTGCAGAGCCTCATTGAGTTGAGGAGTGATATCATTAGAATGCAACTGCATCAAACAACTCTGCATCAGGGTAACAAACAAAAATATCAGTGGCCACGTATTTGATTGACAGAGAGGTAGAACGTAATGAGCATACATAAAGCATATTCAATTTGAAAAACTACATTTACTATCATTTAGGCATGTGATGTTGAGACCAGATCAAGTGTTTTTGGATCTTCACAAGCATCAAAACTTCCTCAGGACACTCTAGTTAGCCCATGAGCCTCTTCAAGGTTAGCACACAAGATGGTCCTCAGCTATTACTGATGCTTCCTCTGCAAAATCCCATTTCTTCATTTTGATCGGTCTCAGGTATGGAAGTTCAAGGTCCTCAGCCAAGTTAGCCACACCAAAATCAATCATGTGATAAATCATTTCCATGACAACAATAGGATTATATGGGATGTAAACTGATTAGCAAATTCTTGAGCTCCTCACCGCAGCTTGTTTCACAAACAGGCAAAAAAATTGTCCAATTAGGCAAAAGGTTATCAATATAGCTTATTGAATTGAAGTCCCAAAGTAAGACTTGATCATCACATAAGACCAACCAAACCTGTCATAAAAGTAGCATCGGTTTACCTTGCTTGATAATCTTTCAAAACAACAGTGTGACTACTGATAATGTTAAGGTGGTCTATAATCATACATGATGCCAAAAGTAATTTACATTTTTTTTCTCACCAACCTGAAACACTTGAACCTTGAATTTTATTTTACCTTGGCTCCTCATAGTTACTGGGAATTGATGCCCTTCTTAGAAGGTTTAAGGGTAACATCAAGGGAACAATAAGAAACTTGACAGGGTTTTTGTTCATCACAGAAAATTTAAAGGTGCTTGTCCCCAAAATCAATCAAATAGATACCTAGTGTGGAGCAAATCATTCTTAAAAAATAGAGCTTCGAGAAAAGTATTTACTGATCTATTCCCTCGCACTAGCCGTTCAAGGATGAAGAATCTTACTAGATGACCAATGCCTTCTATTGACATTTGGGTCTGCATTTTGATCTTGGTTGAAGCATCATGTCAGCTTCCACGACCAACTACCCTGCTCCTTCAATTATGTAAGACTAGCAATTCAGAAAGTGCAGAACCCTGTCATGGAAAACCATCTTGTCAAAAGAAGATAGCAATGAAAAGTAGGACATGAATATTAGAAGAAAAATGATAGTTTACTGCTTATTACCTCTGTTAAAAAAAATGACTTGTCTCACTGTTGGCACGCAAGATGGTCCTCAGCTATTGCTGATGCTTCCTCTGCAAAATTCCTTTTCTTCGTTTTGATCGGTCTCAAATCTGGAATTTAAAGTTTCTCAGCCAAGTGAGCCACACCCAAATCAGTCATGTGATAAAACAATTCCATGACAACAATAGGATCAAATGGGATGTAAACTAATTAGCAAATTCTTGAGCTCCTCACGCTAGCTTGTTTCACAGATGGGCAAAAAATTGTTCACTTATGCAAGAGGTCATCAATACAGCTGATTGAATTGAAGTCCCAAAGTAAGCCGTGATCATTACATATACCAACCAAATTGGTTGTTGGAGTCTCCGCTTGAAGCTGCCCGCGTCAACCAGGGTCTCCGCCAATCCCACCGTATCAAATCAATCCGTAGAGCATGTAAACTGACTTTTTAACTTTTCAGTTTTTGCTACCTTTTTTTAAATCTTGGATTTGCACAATTTGTTATCATTCTATTCTTCCCGTATATACAAATATGGACACATGAACTCACATTTAATTTTTTTTCGATGACCTTTTGAAATTTTTGAAAATAAAGGAAAAAATTGTTATTGCTTTAAAACAACTAAGCCAAATGCACCTCGATGTTTTATCTTTTGCTTTTTTTCAAAATTTGTAGCTCGTGCACTTTGACTTTTATCTAAGACAAAATACATGAAACCATTTTACAACATACAAATGTTTACTTGTAAATTTTCGTATGACTTGTGTATAATTCTTCAAAAGAATTTGTTAAAGAGTGCCGGTGGGCCACCTATAAGTAGCTAAGGAAGCACCTGATTTTCATTTTATTAACTATATTTGTGGAGTGTTTAATCTTTTTTTTTAATCTAAAACTTTTTTTTTTTGTAAAGTATGTTTAAAAAGAGATGTGGTGACATTGGTTAGCAATACACTTTTTAGATTATAAGCAATATCTTTAAGCCAAGCCTACCATATGAAAGTTTATGGAGAAATATCACTTATTTTTACTTACCAAAACAAAACTAAAGATACATATGTCAATTTGCATAAGAATGGCATTGTTTCTTTTTGAATCTTATAAGTCGAAACATACTGTTATAATTTCCTGCTCAAAAACAGATCATTTAATTAGTTGAATATGGTGAAAAAATTCTGATATGGCTTTGATTGACTTTAATGATAATACCTATATTTTCCCCCAAAATTTCAATTGGTTAGAATTGTTTTTTTGGTTGGTTTGATTTACTTTTACTGTTTGACTCATTTGTCGTTATCTCTGCTTAAAATTATGAAAAGCCTACAATGGGTATAATTTCTCTTAAGTTTGTTAGTAGGAAAAGTCACTAAATTGTTGTAATGATCACCCCATGCTATCTTTCATAATTTTCGCTTGTACATCAATCTATACGGCATATTACATTAAAAAGTCTACTTTATGGAAAGGGGATCTCAAACCTCAAACTTTCGTTAAAAGTTTGCACACAATTCGCATATATTTCACCAAAATGAGTTGAAGAAATAGGATATAATAAAATAGACAGAATTATATTTTAAATAGTCAAGATAATTGGAAATTAGTTTCATAAGTATTTCATTTTCCAAAGTTAAAACAAAATCTTTCCATCTTACAATCATTTAATTTTTTTTCCTACATTATCTATTCAAAACAAATTAAACTTTTTTTCATTTTTCCAAAGACCAGTATGGTGTGTTCTTTTTGCTAATGTTAAGAAGTTATTGAATCAACAAAAGAGTGTGATATCGAATCGTAGGAATGAACTATTTCAAATTATATCAAGAATATAAAGATGTTTCCTTTGCCCAACATCTCTTGGTTAATTGCTAGAATTAATTCCTCGCTATTGATCTATCACAAGCCTATGAGGCATCAAGATGGACAAATATATAATAATAAAATGACGTGAACATTGATAATTTAAGTAAAAGATAAACACAATTGAAAATTTTGGCTTCATGCTGAAAATCATATATAATGAATACAAAGGTATGGATAAATTAATCAGCACAACAATTCCTCTTATTAGTCAAGTTTGCTTTTCTTTTTTTTATAAATAGTCAAGTTAGTCTAGCGGTTTCTCGCAAGTGATTTGGTCTTGGTTCGTGTCAACCTTCCTTGGAACTTACTTCACGTAGTGAAGCAAGCAAGAGAAGCTTTAGGAGACCAAGAAGAAAGGAGGAAAGGTCTGCAGAATTTACGGATTGACTTGAACTGCTACTGCGGCGCTTGCGTCATCCCTTCAAATGTGGAAAGTTTGAATCCGTAGGGCCTTTCAAACCCAAGAAGAGATGCTACTCGGACCTAAAACAAAGTCAAGCGAAAAAAAAATTTGTTTTGAGATCAACTAAGCCAACGCTGCCTGACTCCTTGAAGTAAAGCTTTGAATATATCGGTTGCGCAACCATACATGCCAAAAGGAAGGAAAATATGGGGAAATCCGATTGATGGACGGCTCTGGAGGAGAAGTTTTTTGCGTGGCCTACGGATAATATCATCTCGATCATTAATTAAATGGGCCCTTTTGGGGGGCCCATATGATCAACCATCGAGATGGGCTTTGTTTGTCCGGTGCACGGACTTGTGCAATACTTTGTTCGATCAATCCCGAGTGGAAGCGCTCGGGCTTACAAGAGATTCCATGGCCGATGATAAAGGTAGGCCCAAACTCACCTACGGCCTAGGCACTATTTAACTACTAACATGGCATATGCAGATAGTCCAGTTGAGTTGGGTTCTCTCATATAGACCCCCTAAGCCCACCCATATCAATCTTTGATGCATTTGGCGTCCAAAAATTTTACCTAAGTCAGTAATCTCACATCACACAGCCAGTGAAGATAACGGCTCGATTTCGCAAATTAAACATAGATGGCTCGATTAAATACAAAATTACCCCTTTTTTTCTACTTTTCAAAGGAGCCACATGTGTATTTATTCCGTTACAAATATTCAATTATCTCAATTATATATACGTGTTTCATGCCAAAAGGGCGACCCATGCTAGCCACTCCTCTAGACGTAAATAAAAGAGTTTTACATACCATACGATATATACCGCAATTCGATAACACGCAATTCAAAAGTTCACTTAAACTGCGAATCAAACTTATCATGCCCCGAACCCCCGTCGAAATTCAGCTACCTCATACTCTGTATGCACTGGAACTTTAAAACGTACTAATGGCGGCGGTGGAGGGTTCATCGCTTAGGTCGGGGTTCTGAAAATTGTTCGTTTACACAACCATGAAATTATATCTCAGCAAATACACCCCTAAATCCAACCTAGGCTATCACGTACCTCCAAACAATCACACAGACACACGTGCATTCGTACACATCAAGTCATCACATTACAGGCGCCTCAAATAATGTAGTCAGACTCAAACATGCATACACCCGTACTCAATCACAACCGCATCGTATGCAACACACACATGTACCAATTCTCATCTCACTATTCCTTCCATTCTCATTTCCTCTTTCTCATTCCTTGCCAATGACCCGCGTTGAAGTACATGCCTCAGGCACACTGCGATCATTCACTACATCCAGCCCACATACCTATTCACGCCTCAGGCCCTAATCGCAACCTGAGCATCACACTCCCCTAAGCCCGATCCCAACTCAGCCCGCGCTAAATGCGACAAGCTTACATGATTAGAACCCGAGCTTATAATGCTTCAGTCCAATCCCGGTCTCACTCGAGCTGATCATGCCTCGGACTGATTCTCATACTTGCTTTTTCAAGCCTCAGCCTGTGCCAAATGTAACAAACCTACGTGATCGCTGTCCGAGTTTACAATACCCGGCTCGATCCCATTCTCGTACTATCACACCTTCGCATACTTTCCCACAATCACTTATCACACCACAACATCTCCTTACTCATACACATACTTGATATGCATTTACCACATGCAACTGGCCCAACACATGCTATCCATGCACGCATCAAGTCACATGCAGACAGAGCTCACTCAACAATTCACATGGCCAATATCAACAATTAATTCGATCTGGCCCACGCGTGCACCAAATGTCACGCCCCGAACCCCCTTCGAGCTCGCGTCATCCCGCCTCCGATCGAAAAGTTGCGACGTCCCAGGTTGTCGCCGACCTCGACTAAACACATCAGAGTTTTAATCTCGACAACGGAAACCAGAAAACACCCTGACAAAATAAACTGGGGAAATATTGGGAGAATATACATTGCATTCTCAAAGAAACTTGTTCCAACTATATACAATATTACAAACCTTAATCTACCAGTGCACATTTTACTGAAACTATCGAAACCAAAAAGGAATCGATGACCTATCATTCGTCCTCAAAATTGGTTCTCATCAAAAGCTTGGCCTTCCAATTGACACCCATCGGAAACTTTGCTACTTCGTACTCCGTGTGCACTGGCAATCCAAAACGTACTGGGGTGGTGGCGGTGGAGGATTCACGTCTCAGGTCTGGGTTCTGAAAATTGTTTGGTTTACACAACCATGAGAATAAATCTCAGCAAGTACACCCCTAAACCCAACCTAGGCTATCACGTACCTCCAAATAATTACACAATCACACACACATTCACATGCACCAATATCACAAAACAGGCATATCAATTAAGACTGTCAGGCTCAATAAGGCACATATTCGCACTCAGTCACGATCTCGTCGTATGCAACATGCGTATGTGCCAATTCTCATCCCACTCTTCCTTCCATTCTCATTTTCCACTTTCTCAATCCTCGCCAGTGGCCCGCGTTGTAGTACACGCCTCAAGCACACTGCGATCATTCATCACTTCACTTCCGGCCCGCGTACTCGTTCACGCCTCAGGCCCCGATCGCGACCTGAGCATCACACGCCCCAGGCCCGATCCCAACTCAGCCTACGCAAATTGCGATAGGCCTACGTGATTGAAATCCAACTCAGCCTACGCAAATAGCGACAGGCCTACATGATTGAGACCCAACTCAGCCCACGCCAAATGCGACAGGCCTACATGATTGAAATCCGAGCTTATGATGTCTCGGTCTAATCCCGGTCTCACTCGAGCTGATCGTGCCTCGGACCAATTCTCATACATGCTTTTTCAAGCCTCAGCCTGTGCTAAATTCAACAAACCTACGTGATCGCTGCCCGAGTTTACGATACTCGGCCCGATCCCATTCTCATTCTATCACACCTTCACATACTTTTCCCACAATCACTTGTCACACCACACTTCTCCTTACTCATGCACATGCTCGATATGCATTTACCACACGTGACTAGCCTATCACATGCGATCCATGTACGCATCGAGTCACACGCAGACATAGCGCACTCAACAATTCACATGGGCAATGTCAACAATTAATTCAATCAACTCACGTGTGTACCCAACAAGTATGTATAGACACTCAATTGCACCATAACACACTCAATTAAATCACCACAATTTATAAATAAATCAGGCACGCCTCAAATACGATAATTGCCATTTTTCTCCAACCAAATGCCGTCGGATTAATTCCGATCCTTCACGGGACTTTCTCGCCATTAAATACCGGTTCTAAAAATCCAACTTGCGTCCCGAACCGAGCATCACAGCCTCGTGAACAGTGATTCGAGGCATATGAACAGTAATTCGCAGCCCCTAATTTTCTGAATTTCCAATAAATATTACCCGAATTAATTCCTAAGGCCCGCCATAAAATTTCCACTACCAATTCATACAATTCCGCACCTAACTCCATACTGATTTCGCCCAAAATCGTCCGTCGATACCCGAAGACCTAAATTGGGCTTAATTTCCATATGCACATTAAACACAGAAATCGCTATTTTTCTCCCACCAAACGATGCCAAATCGATTCCGGTCCTCCACGGGACTTTCTCGCCTTACTTTCTAGGTTCCAAAAATTCAATTTGCGTCTCGATCGGACCCTCACAGCTCGGTGAACAGTAATCCACAGCCAATGAACAGTGATTCACAGTTTCAATTTCACCTCAAATTGTTCTCCAAAAATTCTCAAACTAATCCTCAAGGCCCACCACACATTCCCAACCTAAAACCCCAACGTTCCTCGCCCAAACAACTCCGATTTCAACCCCAAAAATTCAATTATCCGGCGATACCCAATTTCCTAAATCGGGATTAGAGGACGACTTACAAAGTTCTAGACTTAATCGGCTAGAACGGGAAGCGGCGGCGCTCTACGGCGAAGGCAAACGACTCACGGTGGCTTCCGGCTTGCACTGCGGCGGTCCGGCGGCGACGTGGTCTTGCACGGCGGGGAAACGGTTCACGGGAGAGAGAGAAAGAGAGGGGAACGGTGGCTGGTGGTGGCGGTTTGTGGCTGGTACGGCGGCTAGGCGATGGCGAGAGGGCGGTCCGGCGGTGCGGCAAGCGGCGGCGCCGGCGAGGAAGCTCACGGCCAAGGGAAAACTCACGGCCAAATGAAGAAAAGAAAAGAAAATCTAATGGGGGAGGGGGCTGATCGTGGAAATGGAAGAGAGAGAGGGAGTGGCCGAAGTGATGATGTGAGAATGAAGAGAGAGAGAGAGGAAAGTTGACTTTCTAGTCCAATTTTCCAAAAATGACCAAATTGCCCTTTAATACTTGGTTCACATTTCTCCTTATCCAATAATTGAGGGGTATTTTGGTAATTCACTAGGCTGCATTATTGGGCTGATATTATCCATAAAATATCCCCAAAATTCGGAACAGAAAATGGCCCAGGGGCAAAACCGTCATTTTTCCGGTCCCGGGGCAAAATTCCAATTTTCGCACGTATCAACCCTCCATATGCGTGGCCAACATAATGTGGCGTCGGAATCGCGAAAATAGCTTCTTAAGCCCTCGAAAATCGGCTGCGAAGTTTCGGGAATAAAATAATATTATTTTCCAAATTTTTTGTCGAAATTCCAAATTTTGGTCAAAACCCTTCCTGGCATGCGTGGCCACCCAAAAACGGCGTCGGCCTCGAAAAATATCCTCATTTGACCTCGAAAAGTGACGCCAGAGTCCAGAGGGGCAAAATCGTAATTTTTCACCCCCGGACCAAAATTTCAAATTTTTAGTCATACTAACTCCAAACGTGTGTGGCCAGCATAATATGACGTCAGATTCCCAACTTTGTCTCTTAAACCCTCAGAAATCGACATCGAAATCTGGGCTGTTACACCAAACAGACATATGTCCACTGTATAAATACAAAGAAGCACTCAATTAAATCAACCCCATCCAGAATAATTCAAACATGTCTAAAACACGTAAATTGCCAATTTTCTCCAACCAAATGGCGTCGGATTAATTCCAATCCTTCACGGAACTTTCTCGCCATTAAATACCGGATCTAAAAATCCAACTTGCGTCCCGATCAAATCATCACAGCCCGTGAACAGTGATTCGCAGCTTGTGAACAGTATCTTGCAGCTTATAATTCACCTCAAATTATCCTCCAAAAATTTCAAATTAATCCTCAAGGCCCGCCAAACATTTCCAATCATAAACCCCAATATTTCGCATCCGCATAATGTTAATTTCACCCCAAATCAAATTATCTGGCGATACCCAATATCTTAAATCGGGATTAGGAAGCAACTTACAAAGTTCTAAGCTAAAACGGCTAGAACGGGGAGCGGCGGCACATAAACAGACACGGCGGGGACGGCGACGAAGCTCGGCAACGACGATCAGCTTGTAGCGGTAGTCCGGCTTCTTGATTTGGGGCTTACGGCCACTTGAGAGAGAGAGGAAAAGAGAGAGAAACGGTGGCTGGTAGTGGTGGTTTGGGGCTAATACGGCGGCTAGGCGATGGCTAGAGGGCGGTCCGGCATGCGGCGGCGAGCAGCGGTGGAGGAAGAATGGTCAAGGAAAGCCCATGGTGAATGAAAGAAGGAAAAAAAATAAATGGGGGGGTTGATCGTGAAAAAGAAGATGAGAGAATGGGAAGGAAGACAACATTTTTTACTCAAATAGTGTCCATTGACCAAAGTGAAAAATGACCATACTACCCTTGTCTTACAATTTTAATCCTACGGTCTCGATTCGATCTTATTTTGATCCGACGGCCGAGATTGATTCTTGCACAAAAATATCCAAGGGTATACTTGTAATTTTCCAAAAATCCAAGGGTAAAATTGTCCAATTAAAATTTTGGGGCAAAATTATCAAAATGCCCTTTACCCTTAAAACATACCCTTTAATAATCTTTAGGGGTATTTTGGTCACTTTCTCCATTTCTTGTCCAAATCGAATTTTTCTGAAGGATTTGAGCGCACCAAAAATTCACATGTGTCACATGCAACGTCGTCCTAATGTTCCGACATGACTTCCTAATTTTCCGGTGTCCAATTTGGGCAAAAATTCAATAATTAAATTCTATTAAACACAACTCGAGCGTTTCTCGAGCTAACGGGTGGCTTGCTAGGGAAATTCGCAAAATCGACTCATGATTGATACTAAATCAAGTCACGTGCAAGTCCGTTCAGTGCGTGACGACCTCGGTTGTCATTAAAATCGCGAAGATCAATCACTTGATCCGAAGGGTACGATCGTTCGGTATAATTTCGGAATCATTTGTCAAGTCGTTTCATGGCCCAACGGAATCATCCACGATCCACTACTAGGACAGTGGCAAACTAACCCCTAACTATCCTTGGATCGGCCAACAGTGGCTCAAAATAGCACTTCCGCGATTTAATGGTCGAAGTTCATTCACGGTCGAATTTTTTTTAGTCGCACGAATTTAATTCCCTCTAATAGCATTTCCCTAATGGTTAGCGTTCCTAGGAATGATCAATTCCGGGCGAGAATTTACTGCGAGTACATTTTCATAAAACTCAGTTATTTCATAATTTCCAATTGGCGGAAATTTCGAAATGTCACAATATTTCCCTCTTATAAAATTTCATCCTTGAAATTTACAATCTTACAACTACTAAAAATTTACAATTCCTTACTGCTGCTCAAACAATTGGGGGTACTGATGTTGCATCATTTCTTCACTTTCCTAGGTTGCATCTTCAATCCCGTGGTGCTCCCAGATAACCTTGACCATCGGGATCGTCTTGTTCCTTAGAACCCGTTCCTTCCAATCTTCAATCCTGATCGGTCTCTCGACATATGATGCCTTATCATCCACTTCTATCTCTTCATAATTTAATACATGCTTCAGGTCCGGTTCATACTTCCTCAACATCAATACGTGGAACACGTTATGCACTTGCGATATACTTGGCGGTAACGCAAGGCGATACGCCAGATCTCCAATTCTTTATAATACTTCGAAGGGTCCCACATATTTTGGACTCAACTTCCCCTTCTTACCAAACCGGGACAATCCTCGCATGGACAACACTTTTAGAAATACGCGATCCCCTACTTGGAATTCTAGAGGTCTTCACCTTCTGTCTGCATAACTCTTTTGATGGCTCTACGCTGTTCTCAGCCTTTCACGAATGATCTTAACTGCCTCGATCGACTGCTCAACCAACTCCGGCTCTGTTATTGCTCATTCTCCCATTTCATCCCAACACACGGGTGTCCTACAAGCACGACTGTAAAGTGCTTCAAAAGGCGTCATTCCAATGCTCTGCTAGAAACTATTATTGTAAGCAAACTTTACTAAAGGCAGTTGCTCCTCCCATTTATCCTGAAAATCCAACACACATGTTCTGAGCATATTCTCTAGGGTCTGAATCATCCTCTCAGACTGGCCATCTGTCTGAGGATGATAAGCTGTACAGAACTGTAACTTGGATCCTAACGCCGTCTGCAGACTTTTCCAAAAATTGACTGTAACAGTATGAATTTTCAATCATTTTCCTGGGATTCATGAAATGAATATTTTGGCCAATGCACTTATAGTGAGATCTTACCCGGAACTGCGCATTCTCGGGATACTAACCTTAAGGGTAAGGCCATTACGGGACTGAGTTCGCACGATCAAAGAACTTGACCTTGGTTCGACCTTCGACCATAAGGATTGACGAAGGAATGTTTTAGGCCAACAGAGAGCGATCTATTTGATTGATCGTATCCTAAGGGAACTAGCGACAGACCCTCGCAATTATATGATAATCGAGATCATCCGGGGTAGAGTAAACTTAAACGTGATTTGACTTAGTGTCAATCACGAGTCAAGAGCACGTAATCCCAATGAGCCACCCGTTAGCAAGAGATAAGCTAAAGTCGCGATTGCTCGATTTTAGTTATTTCTTGAAATTCGAGCCCGGGAATTGAGAATTTTGAAAGTGACAATTTTGAGCGACTAATGACGTTTTTGGCTTGGCCAACCTTGGAGCCACCCATTTCTGCAAAAAAAATGGATTTCGATCCGGGACTGGAAAAATGACCGTTTTGCCCTTAGGACCGCGAACGAATTTTGAGGACTTGATTAAGTCGGGGAATTGAGAAATATCCTGTGTGGCCGAAATTATAAAGGACAAGAATGCCCCTCACCTTTTTGGATAATTACAAGAATTCCCTTTGATTTAATGGATAAGAATAAACGTGGGCCGTCGGATTTTGGATGAGATTAAACCGTAGTCATTAGATCGGAGGGTAGTGAGAAGGGTATTTTGGTAATTTTCGGGATGCAATTATTAGGTTAGATTATTTATGTTTATCTTCTTCTCTCTCTTTCACTCTCACGTTCTCTCTCCTCACCCATCCCCACCGATCAGTCTCTCTCTCTCTCTTCCCTCCCTTGTGCGTGAACCCACCTTGGTCGGCCACTAGCTCGCCACCGCCGATCGCCGCCCAGCCCAGCCGCCAGCCACTATTGCCTCCTCTCCCTCAACTGCGCCTCATCGCTCATCTCTCTCTCTCCCTCTGTTTTACTGTTCCGATCAGCCCAGTTGTCCTCGAGCCACCCTTGGCCGTCCTCTCCTGCTCTGTACGTGACCATCGCCACCCCAGCTGCCCGTGAATCGCCCGCCAGCCACCCGCCCACAGTGGAGCAGCCGATCGCCCGCCTAGTCGCCGGCGACGCTGCTGCTATTGCTGCTGCTCGTTCAGCTGTTCTAGCCCTCTGTCCAGCCTGGTTTGTCCCGCTTTCTAGGTAAGTGACCTCCCCAAATGTCGCCTAGGATCTCAGGTATTGTTTGGCTTGTTTAGGGCTCAGTTTAAGGTGAATTTAGTGGCTGGTTTGCTTGGTGGTGCGTGTTGGCTGATTTCCAGCTAGGTTGCTGCTACGTCGCCAGATTTTACTATTTTTACTGTGACTTGTGTGGCCAGAATTTGAGGAAGTGTTCCTCATGAAAGTTGTTCCCAACATCTTTAAGTATAACATAATTTAATTTGAGAATTTTTGGAAATCATTTGAGGCCATTCGGAAGTCCATCTTTGGATCGAAATAAAACTGCCGGATTTACTGTTCACTCAACCTTTTGGTCTGTTCGAATTTTTATAAATTTTTTCAAGCCTATTTTCAAAATACTTCCTTCATGAAAATTGTTGGCGACATTTGTGGCTATAACATATAAAAATTTCAAGACTTTCCAAAATTATTTGGATACTGAATGAGTTGTATTTTGATGGCCTGAGGGGCTGTCCGAGCGAATTGGATTTTGTCCAACTTTGAGTGTCAAAACGAGGTGTTTACGGTTTGAACTGGGTTTCTAGTTCTCACGAAAAATGTTTATTGAGATGTTTTGTACAACATATCCAAATTTCATAATTTTTGGAGTTGGTTTACTATTTATTTCAAATGGATTTCTGTCATTGTGCAACTGCCCAGTTTGGACCCAATTTTGTATATTTTCGGTTTTTCTCTCTCTCAAGAATTATTCGGCGTTATCATGGTATTTTGACGGATAGTTTGATGCTTGAATGAGTTCGTATATGCGATTGTATGGTCTGCGATTGTTGGTGGATTCTGGATTATGTCTCGGGCTGAATGTGGCGTGATTGTGTACCGAGAGTGTGTGGCCATGAGGCGTGATGGTGTGATTGCACATTGAGTTCGTGTGCCAAGCATGGGTATTCGTGTGGTGTTCATGTGGCGAGAATGCGTATTTGCGAAGTGTATGTGAATTGTGAGATTGTGTGTGACCGTGTGATAAATGTGGTATGAGTGGAACGAAGGTACGGGTGTGTAGGATTGGATGGAAAAGGTCCGTCCTGAGGCGTCTTCGTTTACGCGGGACGATGTCGTCCTTGACGAGGTGACGATGCCCGGCCCGACGGGGTGACGATGCCTAACGAGGTCAGAAGACCGTTGGCCTGATGCGTTTTATGCGGGCGCGGTAATTAAGGAAGTGAGAGTGTAGGATTTCATCCTAAGGCGTGTTTGTTTACGTGGGACGATGCCGTCCCTGACGAAGTGACGATACCCGGCCCGACGGGGTGACGATGCCTGATGTGGTCAGAAGATCGTTGGCCTGATGCGTTTTACGCGGGCGCGATATAGTGGAAAGGTTGAGAATGAGCGGGATTTGGCTTGACATGTGAGGATTGTGAAAGTGATGCGTGGTGTGAGTTAGTGTGCGAGTGTGTTTGTATCGCGTGATGTAGTGCTCAATTATGGGGTAAAATCTGCTTGGCATGGTATGGGACGTGTCCAAGTAGGTTTTGCTTTATAATTGAGGCACGCGCACAGCTAGAATGTATTGTTGTGGCATGTTGGTTGTGATATTGTCTAACGTGCAGGTATGTGCATGACGAGTTCCAAGTAAGTTCGTATGAGTTTGTTAGTTTGGCTTATCGTTATGGGTTATGCATGTTTTCATCTGGCGGTACGTGAGTGCCTACGTGGGGTTTGGAGTTATATACTTATTGAGATTTGTCTCATAGTTGTATAATCCACAATTTCAGACCCCCAGCCTTAGACCCAAGAGGCCCGCCTCCTCTTTTTGGAGTTCGAGGAGTTGTCCATGGAGCCTAGTGGAGCTGCAGGCGATCCTCCGGAGCAGAAGCCAGAAGAATCAAGAGTAAACTGGAAGATGGCGATCAATAGTTTTCCTAGGGTATTTTAGGGGTTGCGTTAGATAGATCAACCTATAGTGAACTTAAGTTAACCAAGCCATCCGAGCCTTTTGTTATGTCAATGAGTTCGAATTCTAGTCTGCTAAGTGCGTTTGTATTATGATGTTTGTATGCTGAATGCTTCGGCTTTGTATGTAAATGAATGTTGTTGTTAATTGACTGTCGTGTTGAGCTACCCCATCGTCATCTTTATAGTCAGGGGTTTTATTTTCGCTTCCGCATGTGTCCTAATGTTTGGGTTGGGTCAGCGATATTCCTGGTACGTCGCAACTGTTCGACCGCAACAAGGGATGTCGCGAGCTCGATGAGGTTCGGGGCGTGACATTGGCAGTAAACCTAGGATTACGATCCGATATTATAAACACGGATACCCCATGCAGGCGAACTATTTGCTGCACGTACAACTCCGCATATCGTTCTAACGTGAAATCCTTTCGCACTGCCAAAAAGTGTGTCGACTTAGTCAGTCTGTCGACAATCACCCAAATAGTGTTGTGGTCTCTTTGACTTCTTGGCAATCCCAACACAAAATCTATGGTTATATATTCTCATTTCCACTTTGGGATTTCCAACGGTCGTAACAATTCTCCAGGCTTGCAATGTTGCGCTTTCACCTGTTGACACATCAGGCACTTAGCCACGTACTTAGCAATATCTGACTTCATACTATTCCATCAGTAATACTGCCTCAAATTCCTGTATATTTTTGTACTACCTGGATGGATACTGTACTGGCTATAATGCACTTCAGCTAAAATTTCTTCCTTAACTCCCACATCGTCTGGCACACACAACCTCCCACGAAATTTCAATACACCATCCTCGGCTATCTGAAAATCCGACTTTTTCTTAGTAACATCCGTCCTAATAATCTTCTGTATCTCTGGGTCTGTAGATTACAAAGTTTTAACTTTAGCCTGGATCTCTGACTCAATCCTTAATGTAGCTAATAGGCTTGAGATTCGACTTACTTTAAACTTGAACTCTGAATCTCGCACTTCCTCCAATAGAATCCGCTCCTTGACCATCAAATGCGCAATACTTGATTTTCGGCTCAATGCATCCGCGACTCGATTTGCCTTTCCAGGGTAGTATAGAATATCACAATTATAATCCTTTAACAACTCTATCCAACGTCGTTACCTCATGTTCAACTCTTTTTGCGAGAATAAATACTTAAGGCTCTGATGATCAGTATAAATCAGAAATCTTTCTCCACATAAATAATGTCGCCAAATCTTTAGGCGAACACTATTGCGGCTAACTCCAAATCGTGCGTCGGTTAATTTAGTTCATGTGGCCTCAACTGCCTGGATGTATAAGCTACCACTCGCCCATGTTGCATCAATACACACCCTAGTCCTTTCAACGATGCATCACTATATACTTGATATCCTCCCTGTCCTGATGGAATTGTCAACACTGGTGCCGTTGTCAACCTTTGTTTCAATTCCTGAAAACTTCGTTCACATTGGTCTGTCCATTCAAATCTATTTTCCTTTTTCAATAATTGCGTCAACGGCATTGTTATTATTGAAAATCCTTCCACAAAGCGACGGTAATATCCGACCAAACCTAGAAAACTTTGAACTTCTGTCACCGTTGTCGATCTAGGCTACTTCGTTACAGCCTCAATCTTCGACGGATCTACAGAAATTCCTTCTCTAGAAATCACATGACCAAGAAATGCTACCCGACTAAGCCAAAATTCGCACTTGCTAAACTTAGCGTATAGTGCGTTCTCCCTCAAAGTTCGCAATACTTGATGCAAATGAAATTCATGTTCCTCTAAGCTTTTCGAGTACACCAATATATCATCAATAAAAACAATCACAAACTGATCTAAGAATTCCTTAAATACTCGATTCATCAATTCCATAAAGGCAGCAGCGGCCTTCGTCAATCCAAACGGCATCACCGTAAATTCATAATGTCTGTATTTCGTCCTAAATGCCGTCTTCGGTATATCCTCCTTCCTAATTCTCAACTGATGATACCCCGTTCTCAAATCAATTTTTAGAAAACACCGAAGCCCCTTGTAACTGATCAAACAAATCGTCAATCCTCGGCAAAGGATACTTATTTTTAACGGTCACCTGATTCAGCTGCTTATAATCTATACACAATCTCAATGATCCATCTTTCTTCCTTACAAATAAAACCGGTGCTCCCCACGGAGATGCAGTGGGTCGAATAAATCCCTTGTCTAACAACTCTTGCATCTGCACCTTTAATTCTTTTAACTCCGACAGCGACATTCTATATGATGCCTTCGAGATTGGCTCAGTTCCAAGTGCCAACTCGATTACAAACTCTACTTCCCTTTTCGGCGGTAATCCCGGCAATTCTTGAGGAAACACATCGGGATATTCACACACTACCGCTATATCCTCGAGTCTCGGCTCTTCAGTAGTCGAATCCACTACTACAACTAGAAATCTTTGGCATCCCTCATTCAGCAATTTTGTCATTTCTACTGAGGAAATCCATGGAATCGAGGTCCTCCTCGACTTTCCACAAATTTAAATTCTGGATGTCCAACAGGATTAAATTGGATCACCCTGCTATTGCAATCTAATACAGCCCTATGCTTAGATAACCAATCCATTCCTACTATCACATCAAAGTCATACATATCTAGAACCGCTAGATCAATCAATTCCTCCCTATTCCCAATCACAATCTTACAATTTGGACAACCTAACGAAATCAGCATTTTATCATTCAAGGGAGTCGTCACACATAGCACAATATCAAGCAACTGTAGTTCTATTCCAACTAACTCCACAAACTGTTTTGATATAAAGGAATGCGACGCTCCAGGATCAAATAAAGCATACACAACATGGTTGCACAGAGAAATCGTACCTGTGACAACCCCTGGTGTGTTCTCGGCCTTTCGTCTGGCCATCGTATACACTCGTCCTTGTGCTTGAGGCCTATTCTGATTCAGATTCACTATCGGGTCGCTCCAGTCTGATTCTCATTCCGAGGTGGCGGCAAAGCAGGCGGCCTATTCTGCCTGGGATTGGGGCAACTCCTTATGTGATGCCCAAATCCTCCACATCTAAAGCATGCTCCACCCCTGGTTGGACAAAGCCCATTTCCATGTCGACCTCCACAAATCCTATATGGACCATTTCCAATCCGGATTGGCTTTCCAATATTTCTTTTAGCTGGTGGAGTAAATCGCCTATTATCAACCATCGGCCTCTTCCCAGGATTACGATTATTCCAACCCAAGACAAATCTCGATCCAGATGCGGCGGCTCTATCCATCTAATCCCGCTCTAGGATCTGAGCTCTATCAAATATTTGCTCGTACGTTTTCAGATTTACCAGTAGTAACTGGCTATGAATGTCCACTCTCAACCCATCCAGAAATTTTCGCGCCTTATCCTCAGGATGTTCCACCATTCTCGGCACAAACTTAGACAATCTTGCAAATTCCGCCTCATATTGATTTACTGTCATTTGGCCTTGGCGGAGTCTCAGAAATTCCACGAGTTTTCTCTTTCTAGCACTAGCTGAAAAGTATTTCTCATAGAAATTTTCAGTAAAAACAGCCCAATTTTTTGCTGTACCTTCTGGAAAAATCCTATCCCTGGTGACCTTCCACCAATCATTCGCATTATGTTGCAACCGATAGACTACCCAAAGTCATTTTCTCGTGATCATTACACTCCAGCACCTCAAAAGCCTTCTCAAGTTCCTCTACCCATCGAGGTGCAGCCTCAAAGTCACCTTTCCCAGAAAACTTAGGTGGTTTCAGCTTAATAAACTGCTCTACCAATTGGTGCATAGGTCTATTTGCAACCACTTGCCCCTGACATTGATTCTCATTATCATTAGCAACAGCAACAGCCTCAGAGGCTTGGGCAATCAGAGCAGCTCGCTCCTAAGTCTGCCGTTCTATCATATCACCAATCCGTTCCAACGTTCTCATTACAGCTTCCATTCTAGGATCTTCAGCAGGTCTAACTTCCATTCCGGGGTTTGTTGCTACTCCAGCATCAACTCCTAAATTTTCCATCACTCCAACACCCATTCTAAGATCCTCTACGGCCCTATCTCGAACACGTCCTCTACCTTGGGATCCTCTACTTGCGCCTCTTCTTGGGACTCTTCCTACGCCTCTTCTTTCGTTGCTCATGGTCACAATTCTACCACTCTCCTACCTCAAGTTCAGACGCACCTGCCATTCAATTGCCACACAACAATTAACTTACATAAATAATCTGGAGGCACTTGTAGCTCATTCTACTCTACACCCCACTAAGACCTCCCCAATTGCTACCCCAAGGTTTCCGCTCCTTACCATTCCAATTCAACCAACCTTAGATCGAGCTGACCTTACTCTGATACCAATTCAAACGGGGATGTCACGCCCCGAACCTTCGTCGAAATTCAGCTACCTCATACTATGTATGCACTGGCACTACAAAACGTACTGGTGGCGGTGGTGGAGGGTTCATCGCTCAGATCGGGGTTCTGAAAATTGTTGGTTTACACAGCCATGAGATTATATCTCAGCAAGTACACCCCTAAACTCAGCTTAGACTATCATGTACCTCTAGAAAATCACACAGACACAAGTGCATTCGTACACATCAAGTCATCACATCTCAGATGCCTCAAATAATGTAGTCAAACTCAAACATGCGTACACTCATACTAAATCACAACCACGTCGTATGCAACACATGCATGTACCAATTCTCATCGCACTATTCCTTCCATTCTCAGTTCTTCTTTCTTATTCCTTACCAGTGGCCCACATTGAAGTATACGCCCCAAGCACACTGCGATCATTGACTACATCCAGTCCGCGTACCCGTTCACGCCTTAGGCCTCAATCACGACCTGAGCATCACACGCCCTAGGCCCGATCCCAACTCAGCCCACGCCAAATGCGACATGCCTACATGATTGGAACCTAAGCTTATAATGTCTCGGTCCAATCCCGGTTTCACCCAAGCTGATCGTACCTCGGACTGATTCTCATACTTGCTTTTTCAAGCCTCAGCTAGTGCTAAATGCAACAAACCTATGTGATCGTTGTCCGAGTTTACGATACCCGGCTCGATCCCATTTTCGTACTATCACACCTTCGCATACTTTCCCACTATCACTTGTCACATCACAACTTCTCCTTACTCATGCACATACTCGATATGCATTTACCACATGCAACTGGCTCATCACACGCTATCCATGCACGCATCGAGTCATACACAGACAAAGATCACTCAACAATTCACATGGCCAATATCAACAATTAATTCGATCTGGCCCACGCGTGCACCAAACAGACATATGTCCACTATATAAACACACAAATAAGCACTCAATTAAATCAACCTCATCCGGAATAATTCAAACATGCCTAAAACACGTAAATTGCCAATTTTCTCCAACCAAATGGCGTCGGATTAATTCCGATCCTTCACGGAACTTTCTCGCTATTAAATACCGGTTCTAAAAATCCAACTTACATCCCAAAAAAATCATCACAGCCCATGAACAGTGATTCGCAACTTGTGAACAGTAACTTGCAGCTTATAATTCACCTCAAATTGTCCTCCAAAAATTTCAAATTAATCCTCAAGGCCCGCCAAACATTTCCAATCATAAACCCCAATATTTCGCACCGGCATAATGTCAATTTCACCTTGAATCAAATTATCCGACGATACTCAATATCCTAAATCGGGATTAGGAAGCAACTTACAAAGTTTTAGGCTAAAACGGCTAGAACAGGAAGCGGCGGCACATAAACAGACACGTTAGGTTTTATATAATCTTTCTATGCATAATCTCTTGGAGGTTTTATATACTCACTGAAAATTGTCTTTATGCCTTCTTGTTCCTAACAAATTCATTGTTGCCATAAAAGAAATTAAATGGTTTAATGATCAAGAGTTATCATCAAGCTTTTGGTGATTGCCACTATCTTTTGTATATTTCAATGGCCATGAAAACAACTATGAAGCATGGTATTTAACAATGGCATGCTGAGAACAAAAATTTTAAGATTTCAGATGTGCTTTACTTGTTATATGTGACATTCCGAAATTCCACCAATTGGAATTTATTGAATAATTGAGTTTTATAAAAATGTACTCGCAGTAAATTCTCACCCGAAACTGATCATTCATGGGAATGCTAACCATTAGAGAAAGGCTAATAGGGGAATTAAATTCGCGCGACTAAAGAAAATTTGATCGTGAATGGATTTCGATTATTAAATCGCGTAAGTGATATTTTGAGCCACTGTTGGCCGATACAAGGATAGTTAGAGGTCAGTTTGCCACTGTTCTAGTAGTGGATCGCGGGTGATTCCGTAGAACCACGAAACAACTTGACGAATGATTCTGAAATTATTCCGAACGATCGTACCCCTCGGATCAAATGATTGATCTTCGCGATTTTAATGACAACCGAGGTCGTCACGCACCGAACGGACTTGCACGTGACTCGATTTAGTATCAGTCATGAGTCGATTCTATGAATTTCCCCAGCAAGCCGCCCATTAGCTCGAGAAACGCTCGAGTTGCGTTTAATAGAATTTAATTATTGAATTTTTGCCAAAATTGGATACCGGAAAATTAGAAAGTTGCGACGGAACGTTAGGACGACGTTGCACGTGACACGTGTCAATTTTTGGTGCACTCAAATCCTTCGGAAAAACTAGATTTTGATGAGAAACAGAGAATCGGACCATTTTACCCCTATAAGTTAATAAAGGGCTAGTTTTGTTGAACAAGGGCACTTTGGTCATTTTAGGCCCTAAGTTGAATTTGACATAATTACCCTTGGATATTTTTAAGTAAGATTCGATCTGGGCCATTGATTTTAAGATTAGATCGAATCTCGGCCGTTGGATCAAAAAGATTAGAGAAGGGATTTTTGGTAAATTACCAAAAAGGTGGTAAAAAATTGGACATTTAATCTTTGACCCTCTCTTTCTCTCCCCATTTTCCCCCATTTGGCAGCCCTCTCCCCCGTGAAACCCCCCCCCCCCAACCGTAGACTCTCTCTCTCTTTCTCCTTGCCGATCGCCGCCCAAGCCGCGCTGTAGCCACCCAAGCCGATCGCTGCCCGCCGGGAGTCGTACACCATCGCTGCCGTCTCCGATTAAGTGCCGCCACTCTTCATTCTAGCCGTGATAGTCTAGAACGCGGGTAAGTCGAGCTCTAAACCCAATTTAGGATTTCGGGTATCGACGGACGATTTTGAGTGAAACCGGGCATAGGGTAGGTGTGGAATTGCATGATTTAGGAGTAGAATTATGTGGCGGGCCTTAGAATCGAAGCCGGAAAATTTTTATTGGAAAATTCGGAATAATAGTGAGCTGCGGTACTGTTCACAAGCTGCGAATCACTGTTCACGAGCTGTGATTCACTGTTCACGAGGCTGTGATGCTCGGTTCGGGACAAAAATTGGATTTTTAGAAACGAGAATATATGGCAAGAAAGTCTCGTGAAGGACCCGAATCGATTTGAGGCCATTTGGTTAGAGAAAAATAAGGGTTTCTGTGTTTTACGTGCATTTGAACTATAATTAGGTTGTGATGGTGTAGCTAAATGTGTGATTGTGCAATTGGTTGATTTAATTATGCTTGTTGGGTGCATGCGTGGGCCAAATTATTTTAATTATTATTATTGGCCATGTTATATGCTGAATGAGCATGATTTGTGTATCATTATTGCGTGCACGAGCCACGTGTGATTGACCTATTAAGTGGCAAGTGATTGTTGCACGTGTAAAAGAATGAGAAATAGTGTGTGGTAAGGTATGTGAGAACGTGGGAATTGTGCCGTCCTGAGGCGTGTACGTTTACACGGGACGATGCCCGGTTTTTACAGAAGGACTGCCAGCCTGAGGCGCGTACTTCAACGCGGGTTGTGCAGTAGATGGTAGATGTTGAGCTTGAGGCGTGTACATTTACGCGGGCAAGAAACATGGCCTGAGGCGTATACTTCAACGCGGGCCGGAAGTGATGTGACGAATGGTCGCAGTGTACCTGAGGCGTGTACTTCAACGCGAGTCACTGGCGAGTGAAAGTGGAAAGTGAATGGTCGCAATGTGCCTGAGGCGTGTACTTTAATGCGGGTCACTAGCGAGGAATGTGAAAGTGGAAAATGAGAATGGAAGGGATAGTGGGATGAGAACGGTACATGCGCGTGATTGCATACGATGTGACTATGATTGAGTACGGGTATGCACATGTTTGAGCCTGACCATATTAATTGATGTGCCTGCTTTGTGATTATTTGATGTACCTGCGATGTGATGGCTAGATGTATACGTATGCGCGTGTGTTTGTGAAATTGTTTAGAGGCACGTGTTAGCCTAGGTTGGGTTTAGGGGTGGACTTACTGAGAAGTGTTCTCATGGTTGTTTCAACCAACAATTTTCAGAATCCCAACTAGAGACATGAACCCTCCACCGTCATCACCCCCAGTACGTTTTGGATTGCCAGTGCACACGGAGAACGAGGGGTTGGATTCAAAATGGACGCCAAGAAAAGGGCGTGGAGGCTAGGGTATATGTCGGAAAGCCAGAACTTTGAAGAGGATCATTTTTTAGGACGAATGCCAGGTCGTCAATCGCGTTTGATTTTGCTGGTCTTAGGAAGATGTGCACTTGTTCGTTAAGTTTTGTAAAGGTGTGAATTATATGGTGGAACAAGTTGAACAAGAAATGAAAATGTATATTCTCTCAATTCTCCCCAGTTTAATTTTGTCAGTGTGTTATGGTTTCCATTTGTGCGATTAAATCTCTAATGTTTAGATGAGGTCGGCGACAACCTGGGACATCGCAACTGATCGACCGGAGACGGGATGTCGCAAGCGAGACGGGAGCTCGGGGCGTGACATTATATAGCGCTCATCCTTTTGGGAAATTTGATGAGGGATATGCTTGGCCAGAAGTCGGACCTTTTTGAAGGTTGCATGTGGAACATCCATGTAAAATGGTAGAGAGTATCTATATTGGATTTGACATTTGGTGACCACTATCGGATTAGATCAAATCAGATAAAGGCATATGTAGATCGTATAGCACTACAGAGAGGACATGGCAATACAAAAAGAAGATGGTTTTGTCACCGCTTCTCACCATCTTATATGTGGTTGCCACTGGCATGGCTAGTCTCACCAATCAATGTCCCTACTGCTGTTGACTTAGCTCTGTCTCTCTGTCTCCTTGTCCCTGTCCGTCTCTCTCTGTCTCTCTCTTTCTATGATTGGAACAAGTTGTGTGTAATTTGGCTCTAAGCAGTGACTTTGTCCTTTAAGCCAAATTACAGCAGCTGCTTACTCTGCTGAGGTGATTCAGAGGTTTTGGTTGTGCAAGTTGTAGCTGCAATTTGGTGAAGAAGATCAAGGCACCGTCAAGTCTCAGGTTGGCGACTTTGTGTCAATGGTCACGACTTGTTGTCACCTTTGCGATTGGCTGGTTCCACTCTGACCTCTCTGTTGGCATGAATATCTAAAAAGGTCATCCATTAATGTCAGAAATCAATTAAGTCTGATGTTTATTTCGATTTTCAGGTGTCCATCATGCAGATTGCTTCCAGCAGAAGGGTTTTCATCTTTGATCTCATAAAATTGTCAGGGGATATGCCACATATTCTGGCTAACTGCCTGAGTCGTATTTTACAGTCTCCAAGTATTCTAAAGCTTGGTATAAGAAATTATTTAGCATAATTGTATTCTCTCCTTCGCTTCTTGGTCCAAACATCAGCCTTAATTTGGTATCATGAATATGTGTATACTAATCTAGGGAAAGGAAAATCATTGTAATGACATAAGAATTTGGAATTTCTGGTCCCAGATGTACATTGGGGCATCACAAAGCAAGAGTTTGGACAAGGAATAATTATTTGTGCATGTTTGGTACAGATATGACTGGGGGTGACCGGCATTGGTTGTTTCAGTGTGTTTGTTTTGCTGAAGCAAATAGCTTTCCACAGAATTCCCTGATGTTCCTGCAATATGCAGGCTATAATTTTCAATGTGATATGAGGCAACTCACCAGCTCCTATGAAACACTGGGGTGTTTTAACCATTTTGAAATGCTGTTGGACATTCAGAATGTATTAAAGAATCCAGCGGTGGTCTCTCGGGGCTTGCTGAGGTAAAATGGACTTGCATCTCATATCTAGTATTGCTCTCTTGCTTACCGACAGGGGTGAAAAGGGAGGAACATGATTTCTTCTTGCTCAGAACTCATGTTGGGATCCTGATGCATGCCTTTGAGATCACCTTTAGCTCTGAAGTAATTAGCTTTACCTTTATTTCTTGGCTGTAACTAGGAAATACTTGGTACCAGTTTGAGCAAGACAAGAAGGGATAGCAACTGGGAGCAACGACCTTTGAGTCAAAATCAGGTTATTTTACACTTTCTTTTTCGCTTTTTTTTATATTATTGCCTTGGAATTGAAATTACTGGAAGAATCGCACAATTTAATGTCAAAACTTAAATGGTTGGGAGAGCATACTATTGTGCGGAATGCATCTGTAAGAATAATGTCATTATGCGGAACTTCATAGAGGCACTTCCACGTAAATCTTATTGCTCTGAAATTTCAAGAGTGTAGGGTCAGCAGACATTATTTTTGGCATTTGCTTAAGCGATTTCTTGAGATCTTTAGTGCAACAAATATTCTTGTGGTGTCTATTTAAAACAACGTAACTGCTGATACCTTTTAGGAAAAATTTATTTTTTCGTCTCTGTACTTTCACGCTTTATGTAAACAAGTTCTTGTATTTTTAATTTATCTTACGAGTCCTACTTTTAATTTTTTAATCAAGTCCCTCTGTCACCAAATTTTAGCAAATGTGACCAGTGGATACGCCAAAGTATGATGTTAATATGCTGATTCCCAAATTGACATGTGTGAAGAGAATTAGACATTGTGCACAACGTCTAAGTATGATGTGGATAAAAGTTAGTCAATGTGGACACCACATCGGCAGAAAACTTGTATCCCTGTTATAGCATGACATCGTTAAACAATCATGTCAGCTGGACTTAATCAAACTTGATGTCAGAGGGATTTGATTCCAAAATTTGTGAAAGTAGGACTTAATTTGACAAATTAAAGTACGGGGACTTGATTGGAAAAAGTGTGAAAGTACATGCAAGAAAAGTAGAATATTCCTTATTTTTTGACAAACACTATCCCCACTTTCAACCCCAAGATAGGGAAAGGACCATAAACCTATATTATGGAGCAAACACAGCGCAGAGAAAAGTAACTGTTGAGTTCTGGTTTCGTACGGTTCCCCAACACGAAGTTACCCTTGAATTTCCTTGGCTAAGAGTATATATTCGACGGGAGCTAAACAGTATTGGTGAGTCAATCACCAAATTGAGCAGCCATCTTTGCAAACATCGCAATGTTCTACCTTGCGCTGTAAGTTGCCTTTGCCGTGCCTATCTTTCGCGATGCAGATCTCTAGCTAGGCGATTTTTGGGGAAACAAAGCGTGCTGTAGCTAGCAATGAGAAGAACCAAAAAGAGGGACAAACGAAAACAAAAATGACCGCCATTTAGGTATGTTCATGATCACGTTTATTTCCTTTTGGATTTGGTCTAGGCCTTGTATTATAATGATTGATCTAAGACGAGTATTGTTGCAGATCTTTCTTTTGATTTTTGAATCATTGAAATTTTGACCACCTGATGAACGCCGTGAATGTAGGCTAGGGACGAATTTGTCTCACCTGTGAAGCCGATTCCGGCGGCATCACGGGCTAATATCAAAGATATAGAAGCCTTAGACGCATGTAACCTCTAACTTCACTTAACAAAAAAATAGCATTATCATAATTTCAAATGAAAGAAAAATTAAATTTGCACGGATTTACACCCCAATGTTAAAAATAGAAGGTCCAATTTCTAGTCGCCCTCTCTCTCTCTCTTACATGATAGTCTCCATCCCCAATAGAAAAAAACCACCCGCGTTTGCTATCATCTCCATCTCAAAACATTAGAGAGACCCCTTTTCTCTCTCTCTCTCTGAAAAAAGAATCCTTCTCATCTCGGAGAGGGGAGAGGCCATGAGGGAGGGCTGGGAGAGAGAGATCAAGGACACAGATGGACCCGTGGTCGCCAAGCTACAGATCCCATGGAGTTGGCCGGACTCTGGAGATCATGACGATCCAAACTCTTAACTAAAACCCGACCTGATGTATGTAGCCAAATCCCAGCCTCGCATGCTCGAACCTACTTCGCCCCTCACTGAGTATACAAAGTGAAGAAGTTGGCAATAAAAGTGTTGTGGTTGAACGATCCGGAGAAGAAGAGGAAGTGTGACCAGATACAAGCTTTATTCCATCGAAGGCAAGTTCAAGGCTTCTTTCAAACAAGGGTTTCGATGGTTGAAGCAGAAATGCTTGAGCATCACACATCGATTCTAATTAGTAGAAATTATGGAATATCGTGTTCATCGAGAGAGAAAAAGGGTGAGATCTGTCAAGAGGAAATAGAGAGGTTTGTTGTGTGCATTGGGTGTTCATCTTTATATGTATCTAATGGCAATCAAATATTTAGAAGAGTGCCATAATATTTGATCTTTCCGGTATTATGTTTGTCCGACTCGTCGTTTCATTCATCGATATCCAACATTCAAAACATAGGAAATGAGACACCCTGTATGTGATAGTCGTATATATTTATAAATGCCGATTTTATTTTTTATTTTCTTACCTTCTGATTTATTTGTGACAGGATTCTGCGTGCATGCCCATGCAAAGTAAAATTGTCTAATTTGTTCATCTCTCCTCTTTTCAATAAAGCTCTTTTCCTAATAAATTTGATGATGATTGCAAGATCAGATTAATACTTGTATTTGTAGGATTGATGTTTCGATCTATTTCAAGGTCGATTTCGTTGTTTAGGACTATGTTTTGGCCATATGTTTGTTTAAGCCTCATTTCTGGGTTCTCTAACCCCCTAATTTCCTCAATTCATCTATTTCGATTCCTCTTGGTCGTACAATTCATCATATGGCAACGTATACTACTGAAGTTATATAACCTAAAATTGTTGGGTGATAATTAAACTGAAAGACTTTCCATTGTTCCATTTTGATTTGAGGACAGTTTTCATATTCCTAGTACTGTGCCGTCCAGCTCGGAGTTATAAAAATGAGGAAAACCGAAAAGCCCCAAAGCGAACCCTCTTTAATCCTATCAAAACTTAGTTATTGTTCAAATGGCTGTAATTTATGGGATCTTGATGTAAACTGTGATAGAACTTAAAATAACAAGCTCGAAGCAAATTGCTAGCGCGAAATTGAAGCGGAAGAAAGAGAAGAGTAAAAACCCATTAACAGTACCAAATCAGTTCACTTGGTTTAACACATTCATCCAGTTATCCAGTCGATTCACGGCTTTCCAACTTCAAATCAATTCAGCTGATATGGTTGTAACTAAAGTTCTATAAGTAGTCAAACTCAATGCTATTGCCCTTTAAATTAATTTGCCTAGACACTGATCAAGCAATTAAGTAAATAAAGAGTAGAGTCAATACATTGACTTTACTTGCAACTTTTCCAATCTAATGTTCGACCAATATTCTGAAAATTAAATTATTTTATGTTAAGTATGTTTTAACAAGTATCTCAACACGACCCACATTGTATATGTGTTACTACTTATAGATTCGAGCTTGGCTTAACAAGCTACTTGACCCTGTCTTAAGCTCTGTAAAAATTAAGACAAAGTTCGAGTGGACAAGCAGCGAATCAGACTATAAGTACCTTGCGGGTAGCTTTTAACTAATAAAATTCCACCATCGTATCTAGTATAGGGTACAGGAATATCTGAGAGTGGCCTCCAAGAAATTGCTTCGATTGAAACTTGAATGCATGATCGGTGACCACAAATTTGGTGTAATAGAGTATGATTATTAACCAATTAGATATACCTTCAAAGTTTTTTTGTTCTAACCAAATGAGTATAAATTTTGGGAAGGGCTCTTTTCACCCTTCCCAAAATTTTGTCCACATTTTCCAATAGTCTTTGACCGTAGCCAACGCTAGAGAAAATAGGTTTACGGTATGAAAATGGACACGGATGTGTCTCTTCTGCTTTTAGATTCAAGCGTAAAAAAATCAAGTCCGAGATTACACGGTCAAAGCAATTGCAAAATGCCTATATACGAATTTTCCGATGTAACCAGATCAGAGATGTTTTTACACTGATGCATGCTTTTATTTCGTGTTCAAAATTCTTCCAAATGAGAAACTACTGTCTTCTTGGAAACCTTTTCATTGAAACTCATGGCTGCAATTGACAGATCATTTACTGATTCCACGGCATTCACTTTTTCCCTAAAAAAAGTCTCTCCCAATCTTGAAATTGTACTTCAAGTGGACATCTAACCGGTCATCTTGTTAACAAATCTCATTTTATGCTTAACTTACACATATAGAACCACCTGCACATGCGGTCTTTGTGCAAGCGATTTGTGATTCGGCCATTGCTAAAGAATAGCGCAATGCCAAAGCTTGCTAAGGACTAAAACACCACATGAGAAGAGGTTGCTTTATATCAAGAACTATTTGAAGAGTATTAACAACACGGGGCGCATGATAAAAGCCAATAGTAAAGAACTTCGAAATGCCTTTCCATAATGACACAGCGCATTCCTTCCCCTATCTCCATCCCGTGGTGTTTGGGGACTTTCTCCGAGTTCCAAGTAATGCAGCTTGAATCTACCAAGGAGGATGCAACTGACTCATTATCATATAAATGAAGATGTGCAAGATCGCAGTATCACAATTTACCCCATGAAAGATAAGGTACAATGCGTAAACATCATTTACACCGATTGTAGTTGGACCACAATGAATAGAGGCTTCATTAGCTGGCCGATGAAAAAGAAAACGCTAGGCTTAAAAGAAGTATGCAATTAGCAACAGCACTTTCCTAGTTCGTGTTTAGGAACAGAATTGATGTTAATAAAATGATGCTGAAAAGGTTAAGTGCCGAAACTACACAATAGAAACATGTATTTGTTATTTGGTCATTGGCAATATCTAATCAGCAAAATCAGTAATTCAGGATAATTTGTCAGGACGTCAATTTCAACTTTACGAATTCAATACCACATACATGAGAACTGAGCTTATCAAATCAAAAACCTATATGACAACATTCAAAGGATATTATCACACAAATACACTGATAGAAATGGAGGAGCTTAGCAGTGCATACCTCCCTCTGCAAAGCCTCATCAAGTTCAGGAGTGATATCATTAGAATGCAACCACATTAAACAACTCTGCATCAAGATAACATACAAAAAAATCAGCAGCTACTCATTTGATTAATAAAGAGCTAGAACCTAACGAGCATACAGAAAGTATATTCAATTTTAAAAACTACATTTATTATCATTCAAGTATGTGCTGCTGAGACTAGATCAAGTGTTTTGGATCTTTACAAGCATCAAAATTTCCCCGAGACACTCCAGTTTGCCCATGAGCCTCTTCAAGTTTGGCATGCAAGATGGTCCTCAGCTATTGCTGATGCTTCCTCTGCAAAATCCCTTTTCTTCATTTTATAGGTCTTAGGTTTGGAATCTGAAGATCCTCAGCCAAGTGAGCCACACCCAAATCAGTCATGTGATAAAACAATTCCGTGACAACAATAGGATCAAATGGGATGTAAACTAATTAGCAAATTCTTGAGCTCCTTACCCCAGCTTGTTCCACAGAACAGGCAAAAAATTGTCCAATTATGCAAAAGGTTATTAGATACAGTTGATTGAATCGAAGTCCAACAGTAAGCCTTAGTCATTACATAGACCAAACAAAACTGTCATAGAAGCAGCACCAGTTCGCCTTTGCTTGATAATCTGTCAAAACAATAGCCTTGAGCTAGTCTACAATTGTATATGACGGACTAGTCAGAACTAATTTTCATTTTTTTTTTATCACAACTAGAGAAACTTGAAACTTGACTTTTATTTTAGCTTAGTTTCTCATACTATAGGGAATTCGTGCTCTGTCTTGTAAGATTCAAGAGGAACATCAAGGAAACAATAAGAAACTTGACTAGGTTTTTGATCATCAGCGAAAATCGATTGGTGTTTGTTCTGAACAGAATATCTGTCATTAGTCAAATTTGACACACAAAAATGAGATTTACATTTTTTGTTAGTCGATCATAATGAAATTTTGTCACACTTTCGCTTTATATCGATTTAGGCCGAGGACAACTAATAGATCTTGTTTGGTTGAAACAAGAAAAATTAATAACCGTGTCTCACTGTTCACTAATTATTTGTCTTGGTCATTTTTATATCTTCTGACTAGGTAACATGCATGGAACCTTAGGCTATGTTTGTTCACGGAAAATATTAGACCATGTGATCGCATCAAGGTGCCGGGAACCCAACCCTTTGCCAATAGGGAGGCTGTTATCATCCGTGAACATAAATATTGGTACAGTTCCTTCATTTATGAGATTGTCGAAGCCTCTAAAGATCAAGAATGCATCATGGGGATCACTTCCCACTCCTATTGCTGTCGGCGTTGGAGAGAGACGAACGAAGATGTGGATGCTTCGTCATTGCTCTGACACTCTTTTTCCTCACCTTGAGAAGATTATAAGCGAGCACCGAGGCCAACAATGACTCCAACCCAGGAAATAAATAAATAAACCCAAGGGTGTCAAATGAAACCAGAAAAACTTGTACGGGGAAAAAATAGAGCTTAAACAAACTTCAGCTGCGAAAACAGAATTTTCAAAAAAAAAAAAATTGAGAAAATATGGCTCCAATCTCTCTCATTCTCTAGCATATAAAAATGGAAGTAAGGGAAAACAAATGTCAAATCCCGCCATCTCCGCCAAAGGTTTTCGAACAAGAGCACTTTGAGTGCGCTCAGAGATAGAGACTATGGCTCAATTCGATTCCATTCTGACTCGTGCATCCAAGAGGGTTGAGAGATTCAGTGGAGGATCGGGGGGTTGGGGGAGGTAGAGAAAGCTCGGTTGCTCATCTTGGCTCTCGAGTTCGGCTTCGACCAGCAGTCCGCCACCAAGTGCCTGGACCGCCTCGTTTCCCTCTACAGTAACTCGAATCGTCTCTTTGTCGTGTGTTTTTTCATGCTGAGATTAGCGTTTGCAGAGGTTGTGTAGGTATTTCCATCGTCCACCGCGATGAGGATGGTTGTGGAATAGTCTGCTCTAGGTTTGAATAGATCAGAGCTGGCTAAGTGAAGTGGTATTACTGACGCGCAAAATGTCTGGCACGGTTCTAGTTTGATGTGTTGAGGCTACTTTCGATGGTGGGCTTTTCTTGGTTATTGGCCAAATTGGGTGGTATCTGCTGATTAGGGCGTGGATGATTTCTGAATTGATTGATTGTGCATTCATAAATAAGGAGACTTACTGCGGTTAGTCAGTGTTCTGACGATGGCTGCAAAATGGTCTACTTTGGATTTCAATGGACCGAAGCTGGTTGAATTTTGTTCGTTGGGCGTTAATGACATTGTCATTTCTTTGTGGGTTTGGCGGAGTAGTGTTATTAACTTGCAAAATCATCTCGTTCTTCGTTTTGGTTTTTTTTTTAAGGGGACGAAGGTCGAGAGTTTATCACTGTGGAGCATTGTGGTGATGGCTTTCTAGCAGAACTTGCTGAAACCATGCAAGATACTGACGATTGGGATGATTTGCAAGCTGCGGAATCTGAAGCTTGTGGAGTTTTGGCCGATTTGTTTGGCCAAGATATCCCTAATGACGGTGGATGCAATGTTGTGCATGATGTTACTATTATAGAAGATTCTCCACAGCCTGAGAAAAATCAAACTTTTCTTGAGGTGGATTCGTCTACTGACAGTGAAGATGAAGATGATATATTTGGCAGTAAAATTGGCAGGAAATCCACATGCTATATTCCTGACCAAAGCAGTACCGCGAGCAATTCATCCACTCAACTTCTGGCCAGATGATCTTTGTAATCCATGATATGCTTCTCCCATGGACATAGACAATACTGCCAAACCACTTAAATCAGCGTGTCACTGTTCTTTTCTCTTATAATTTAGTCTCTCCTTGATTGATTCCAATTAGCTTGTGATTCCGCACTCTGCAAAGGATGTACACAATATACATGTACGAAAGCATTTAGTAAATTACTTATGAGGCCTCACCCAATCAAATAACCAATAGACATTCCTAAATTTTGCCATTCACTTCCACGGTCTTCAAGATCCAAAATGACCTATTAGAATTCTTTGGTCAATAAAAAGGTTGATTTTAGTTTTGGACGATGTGCAAATACCTATATTTCTCAAATACTATGAGAGTATAGCAGATCATCAAAGCGTGGAACTTAGCAATCCGGCATCTTTGATACGAATGTTTTGCGTAAATGAAGGCTTGTGCTTTCTTTGTACACATTTTTCATTTTCCATGTCAATTCATGTCAGAAACTATTTCAGTACTGAAGAGGCTTATTTCTGTTGAAGGACATTAAGAGCACTGTCACTCAAGGTTCAATATCATCAGTTTCAAATAAAAGACATTGCTCTCGGAAACCATGCAAGATACTGAGGATTTGGATGATTTGCAAGCTGTGGAATCAGAAGCTTGTGGAGTTTTGGCTGATATGTTTGGCCAAGATATCCCTTATGACGGTGAATGCAATGTTGTGCACGATGTTAATATTACAGAAGATTCTCCACAACTTGAGAAAAATCAAACTTTTCTTGAGGTGGATTCCTCTACTGACAGTGAAGACATAGATTAGATATTTGGCAGTAAAATGGGCAGGAAATCCACATGCTATATTCCTGATCAAAGCAGTGCTCCGGGCAATTCATCCACTCAACTTCTGGCCAGTTGTTCTTTAGAATCCATGGTATGCTTCTGAAAACTGTGAAGTTTTCTCACTCCTTTCTGGCCCCACCAGTTTGAAGGGATTAAGAAAAAGAAAGAAAAGTAGGGTGGCTTGGCACGTTGTTTCCCATGCCCAAAACTAATTTGGTTGATAGTTGTTAAGTTTGTGGCTCGAGTTTTTTAATCATGGACCTAGATTTGGCTTGGGATTGGCCGAAGCTCGTGGAGTCTTTTGGTTAGTGAGAAATTGATTTATTTCTTATTGTAATTCCCTCTTGGTCATTGTGATTCAACTCCTCCTGTTGATGTAGACTAAACTGCCCAACCCCTTAAATTAGTGTCACTGTCCTTTGCTCTTAAAATTATGTCTTTCCTTGATCATTTCCAGTTTGCTTGTAATTTTTCTCACAGCAAAGGACTTTACGCAGGGTACCTATACAAAAGCATTTAGTAAATTGCTTACAAGGGCTCTCATCAGATTGAATGTATAATAGACACTCCTAACTTTTGCCAATTACTTCCACATCTTTAAGATCTAAAATGACTTATATTAGAACTGTCTGGTCAATAAAAACAGTTGATTTTTGTTTTGGATGATGTAACAATACCTATATTTCTCAAAAATTTTGAGAGTATAGTACATCATCCAAGTGTGGAACTTAGCATCCAGCATCGTTGATGGGAGTGTTTTGTGAAATGAAGGCTTGGGATTTCATTGTGCACGATTTCATTTTCCATTATTCCATGTCAGAAACTATTTATGGTGCTGAAGAGGCTTATTTGTGATGAAGGACTGTAAGAGCACCATCACTCGAGGTTTGATATCTTAAGTTTCAAATAAAAGGCATTGCTCTCGGATTTCGACATGCAAAAATGGGACTCTGAGTTATGAGGAATTGCAAGCCTTGGATGACATAAAATTGGAAAATGTTGTAATATTCGGAAACAAGGCATTTCAACCAACGCAGCATCAGGCTTGTGAAGCTTTTGTAACCAAGCAAGATTGCTTCATTCTCATGCCCACTGAGGTGGTGAAAATTTATGTTACCAGGTCAGTGAATGTTAACATTATTTTGTTTGTGTAATGATCGCATGTGGAAGTATGTGTGGAGACAATGTTTAGAGCACAAGCTAGGTGCACTTTGATCAATGGTTCCTTCAACTAAATGTAAAAGGGTAGACCTGTATGTCAGAATTTAAGCTTTAACACGATCTTCTAATCTGCTTTGTTTAGCTTTATTGAGAAGGTCGCGAACTAAGGAAGGAAATGTTTTTCAAATGAAGATTAAGCGATAGGAAGTGATTCAGGTACATAACCATAGGTTCCAGTGTTTGGCATCAGACAAAATTGAACTCTTTTTCCAAGCAATTTTGCATTTTCAGTGTTTCTAGCCTAATTAATTTGTCAGTGTTACACTAGACCTTCTGAAGCCCTGATCCCTGTGAAGTTCTAATATGACAGAATGCAGTGTTCCTTGTTTGAACTTTGGAAAAGATCTAGGTTCCATCATTTGGGAACACTTAGTGGCACATCATTCATTATATTGAGTAAAGAAGACAACTTAAATAAGCTCCAATGGGGATTACTTCCTTAAGTAATTGGAACCAGCATAAACTTGGATAAGGATCCCATCTCCTGTCAATGTTTGGCATGATACTCAGTCTCTTAAGCTGGTTCTTGAGTCCCTATTTATTCTATTGACGGTTATACTATATATTATCAGCTTGAGAAAGGCCAAGGTTCACCCGTGTGGTCATTGATTGTGTTTCTTACAAGGTCTTAACTGGATTTGCTCTGCTAGTGTGATCTCATGAAAGGAACGTACTACTGGTTTGAGTTTTTCTTTTACATTTGATTGATTAACGAGTAAAGCTCATTGATTGTCACTTTCGTGGTTGTCATTATTGTAGTCAATGGGGACACGATTTTCATCCAGATTATAGGGGAGTGGAATGTCTCAAGCAAAACTTTCTGTATGTCCCAGTGATGGCCTTAACTGCAACTGCCACTCAGTCTGTTTGTGAGGTGCTAAACTTACATGTTAACCTCCTGATTATGTTGAAATAATCTGTTTGTTTTGATTGAATTGTACATCCATCACAGGGTATCCTAAAAGCTCTTGGGATTCCCCATCCTTTTGTTCTTGAGACAAGCTTTGACAGACCAAATCTAAAATATGAGGGGTTATAGCTAAGACCAAGGAACCACTGAAGCAGCTTGGAGAACTGCTAAAGAATCGTTGTGTTAATTGTTGTGGCATAGTATATTTGCCTTTCAAAGGGTGAATGTGTTGACGTCGCAAAATACTTGAATGAGAAGTGTCGTATAAAGACGGTTTACTATCATGTTGGATTAGTAGCCCGTCAAAGAGTAGCTGTTCAAAAGAAATGGCATACTGGAGAGTTCCAGATTGTATGTGCTACCATTGCCTTTGGGATGGGAATAGACAAACCTGATGTTGTAAGTCGTAATGGACTTTGGCCTTTGCCTATTTCTTTTGTTTTTGAAGTCAATAAAACCGTCGTGGTGGAATGACCTGGAGAAGAGGAAGAGGAGGGTGGCTAGATACAAGCTTTATTCGGTCAGAGGGCAAGTTCAAGGCTTCTTTCAAACAAGGGTTCCGATGGTTGAAGTGCAAATGCTGGAGCTTGGTGCGTTGATTTTAATACGTTGAAATTACAGAATATCATGCTCATCGTCATCAAGAGAGAAAAGGATGAAATCAGTCAGGAGGAAACAGTGACGTTTGTTTTGTTTACTGGGTTATCATCTTAATATGTATCTAATGGTAATAAAGTATTAAGAAGAGTGCCACGATGTTTGATCTTTCCTGCATATTGTTCATTCAAATCGTTGTTTCAGTCATCGATCTCCAGCATTCAAAACAAAGGAAAATGGGATGACACATTATGTCATATTCATATATATTTATATTTGCCTTTTTTTTTTTTTTCGAATTTCCTTACCTTCTGATTTATCTGCAACATGTTTCAGCACACATGCATGCATGCCCATGCAGAGTAAAAATTGTCTCTGACCTGCTAATTTCTCCTCTTTTCAGTAAGCGCTTTACTCAACAACATGATGCTGATTGCAAAATAAGAGGACTGCTTTCATTATAGTATTTGACGTTTAGATCTACTTCGTGGTCGATTTCGTTTTCTAGAACTCTTTTTTGGCCAAATTTTGTTTAAGCCTCTGCTTTTGGGGTTCTTTAACCCCCTAATTTCCTCAATTTGTCTATTTCGATTCCTCTTCGTTATATGATTCATCATATGGCAAACGACCGAAGCTATATATTCTAATATGCAGTTTGCAGGTGTTAAATGAACCAAAAGGACTTCTATAGTTCCATTCTGATTTGAGGACAGCTTTCATATTTCCACTACCGTCCTGTCGAGCTCGGAGTTACAAAATGAGGCAAACCGAAAAGCACCAAAGCGAATCCTCTTTGATCCTATCAAAACTTGCGTAGCTATTGTTCAAATGGCTGTAATTTTCTAGGATCTTGATGTAAAATGTGATAGAACTTTCAAAATCAGGCTAGAAGCAAATCGCTGGCACGAAATCGAAGCAAAAGAAAGAAAAGTTTTAAAACCCATGAACAAAACCGAATCGGTTCACTTGGTTTAACACATTCATCCTGTTATCCGGTCAATTCATGGTTTTCCAACTTCAAATCAGTTCAGCCAATAAGGTTGTAACTAATGTTCTATAAGTAGCCAAACACAAAGCTATTGCCCTTTGGATTAATTTGCCTAGACGCCTGTTAAGCAACAAAGTAAATAAAGTGTAGAGTCTATACATTGACTTTACTTGCGACTTTTCTCATGTAATGTTTGACCAATATTCTGAAAATTATATTATTTTATGTTAAGTACGTTTAGCAAGTATTTTAAACACGAACTGCATTATATACGTGTTAGTACTTACATAATTGAACTTGGCTTAACAAGCTACTTGGCCTTGTCTTGAGCTCTATCTAGTCAAAGTTCGAGTACACAATTTAGTGTAGTAGAGTCTGATTATTAACCAATTAGATGACCCTTTAAAGTTTTCTGTTCAAACCAAATGAGTTTGGGGAGGGCTCTTTTCACCCTTCCAAAAATTTTGTCCACACTTTTCAATAGTCTTCAACCGTAGCCAACGCCAAAGAAAAGAGGTTTCAAGTGTGAAAATGTACACAAATGTGTCTCTTCTGCACTTAGATTCATGCGTAAAAAAATGAAGTTCAAGATTATACGATCAAAGTGACTGCAAAATGCCTACATATGAATTTTCCGATGTAACCAGACCAGAGAGATGATTTTACACTAATGAATGCTTTTATTTCGTGTTTCACCTTCTTCCTAATGAGAAACTATTGTCTTCTTGAAAAGCTTTTCATTGGAACTCTTGGCTGCAATTGACAGATTATTTGCTAATTCCATGACATTCGCTTTTTCCAAGAAAATAGTCTCTTCCAGTCGCAAAATTGTAGCTTGAAGTGGACATCTTAGCGGTTGTCTTGTTAACAAATTTGATTTAATACTTAAAACTTTACATACAAAACCACCTGCACATGGGGTCTTCCTGCAAGCACTTCGAGATTCGGCCTTTGCTAAAGAATAGCACGATGTCAAAGCTTGCAAAGGACTAAAACACCACGTGAGAAGAGTCTGCTTTATATCAAGAATCATTTGAAGAGTATTAACAACACGGAGCACATGATAAACGCCAATAGCAAAGAACTTTGGAATGCCTTTCCATAATGACAGCTCATTCCTGTCCGTATCTCCATCCCGTGGTGTTTGGGGACTTTCTCCAAGTTTCATGAAATGCAGCTAGAATCTGCACAAGGAAGTTAGCACTGACTAATTATCAATAAATGAAGATATTCAAGATCACAGCATCACAATTAACCCCATGAAAGATAAGGTACAAATGCGCAAACATAATTTACACCAATTGTAGTTGGACCACAACGAACAGAGACTTCACTAGCTGGCTGATGAAAAGAAAACAATAGGGTTAAAAGAAGTATGCAATTAGCAACAACACTTTCCTCCTTTGTGCTCAGGAACAGAATTGATGCTAATAAAATTATTCTGAAAAGGTGAAGTGCTTAAACTACATAACAAAAAGATGTATTTGTTACTTGGTCAATGGCAATATCCAATAAGCAAAATCAGCAACTCGGGATAATCTGTGAGGAGGTCAGTTTCAACTTTACGAATTCAATGCCGGATACACGAGAACTAAGCTTATCAAATCAGAAACCTATATGACAACATTCAAAGGATATTATCACACAAATACACTAATAGAAATGGAGGAGCCTAGTAGTGCACACCTATCTCTGCAGAGCCTCATCAAGTTCAGGAGTGATATCATTGTAATGCAACCGCATCAAGCAACTCTGCAGCAAGGTAACATACAAAAAAATCAGCAGCTACTCATTTGATTAACAAATAAATAGAACCTAACATGCTTACAGAAAGCAGATTCAATTTAAAAAACTACATTTACTATCATTCAGGTATGCGCTGTTGAGACGAGATCAAGTGTTTTGGATCTTCACAAGCATCAAAACTTCCTCAGGACAGTCCAGTTGGCCCACAAGCCTCTTCAAGTTTGGCACGCAAGATGGTCCTCAGCTGTTGGTGATGCTTCCTCTACAAAATCGCTTTTCATCATTTTGATTGGTCTTAGGTCTGGAATTTGAAGCTCCTCAGCCAAGTGAGCCACACCCAAATCAGTCGTGTGATACAACAATTCCATTACAACAATAGGATCAAATGGGATGTAAACTAATTAGCAAATTCTTGAGCTCCTTGCCCCAGCTTGTTTCACTGACGGGCAAAAAATTTTCCAACTAGGCAAAAGGTCATCAATACAGCTGATTGCATTGAAGTCCCAAATTAATCCTTGATCATTACATAGACCAACCAAACCTGTCAGCACCAGTTTACCTTGCTTAATAATATTTCAAAACAATAGTTTGACTACTGGTAATGTTAAGATGGTGTACATTCATATATGACAAACTAGCCTAGACTACATTAACATTTTTTTTTTATCACCAACCAGAAACACTTGAACCTTATATTTATCTTAGCTTAGCTTGTCATACTTACGGGGAATTGATGCTCTTTTTAGAAGGTTCAAGAGGAACATCAGGGGAACATTAAGAAACTTGACAGGGTTTTCGTTCATCACGAAAAATCGAAAGGTGTTTGTCCATAACAGGACATTTGTCACTAGTCAAATTTGACAAAAGACAACTCACAAAGGAACTCAAAATGGCCAAGGATTTTTTTTTAAAGAAAATTTGAATTTTGGACAAGGAAATTCTAGGTGTAGTTTACAATATTGAGTAGCAAAAGATCACTAGCCTCTAGGTGAAAATTTCGAATCCCGGGTTTACCGAGGGGGAAATTGTAAATAACTAGGAAATTCTTGTTTACCTATGTTAGATATTTTCATCCTTGCCTCACAAGTTGCCAATCTATTTGTAGTTTACAGAAGCTGCCAATAGAAGGATAAATGAAAAACATTGCGATAACGTAACCAACAACAATATATGTAGGCAAATCTGGAGTTTCCAAAATCAATCAAATAAATACCCAATGTGGAGAAAATCATTCCTAAAAATTGAGCTTTGAGAAAAGTATTACTCTATATGCTCACGCTGGCCGTTCAAGGATGAAGAATCTTACTAGATGACCAATGCCTTATATTGACATTCGGGTTTACATTTTGATCTTGGTTGAAGCATCATGTCAACTTCTATGACCAACTCCCCCACTTCTTCAATTATGTAAGACCAGCAATTTAGGAAAGACCCTGTCATGGAAAATCTTCTTGTCAAAAGAAGATAAAGATAGTATGTCATGAATCTGCGAAGAAAAATGATTGTTCACTGCTTTTTTACCTCTGTTGAGGAAACATGACTTATGCTTAACTTACACGTATAGAACCACCTGCACATGCGGTCTTCCTACAAGAGAGTTGTAATTTGGCCATTGCTGAAGAATGGCACAATGCCAAAGCTTGCAAAGGACTAAAACACCACATGAGAAGAGCTCGCTTTATATCAAATATCCTTAGAAGAGTATTAACAACACGGAGCACATGATAAAAGCTAATAGCAAGGAACTTCGCAATGCCTTTCCATAATGACATAGCTCATTCCTGCTCGTATATCCATCCTGTGGTGTTTGGGGACTATCTCTGAGTTTCACGAAATGTAGCTTTAAAATATGCACAAGAAGAATAGCATTGACTAATTATCAGTAAATGAAAAAAACCAACATCATAGCGTCACAATTTACCCCATGAAAGATAAGGTATGCCTAAACATCATTTATGCCAATCGCAGTTGGACCACAATGAACAGAGACTTCATTAGCTGGCTGATGAAAAAGAAAACAACTGACTTGGGAGAAGTAAGCAATTAGCAACACTTTCCTTGTTTGTGTTTAGGAACATAATTGATGTTAATAAAATCCTGTTGAAAAAGTGAAGTGCCGAAACTACAGAACAAAAAAATGTATTTGTTACTTGGCTATTGGAAATATCCAATCAACAAAATCAGCAATACAGGATAATTTGTGAGGTTAATTTCAATTTTACGAATTTAATGCCGCATACATGAGAACTGAGCTTATCAAATCAGAAACCTATATGACAACATTCAAAGGATATTATCACGCAAATAAACTGATAGAAATGGAGGATCCTATTAGTGCATACCTCCCTCTGCAGAGCCTCATCGAGTTGAGGAGTGATATCATTAGAATGCAACCCCATCAAACAACTTTGCATCAGGGTAACATACAAAAATATCAGCGGCTACGAATTTGATTGACAAAAGGATAGAACGTAATGAGCATATAGAACGCAGATTCAATTTAAAAAACTACATTTACTATCATTCAGATCGAGTGTTTTGGATCTTCAAAAGCATCAAAATTTCCTCAGGACACTCCAGTTAGCCCATGAGCCTCTTCAAGGTTAGCACGTAAGATGGTCCTCAGCTGTTGCTGATGCTTCCCCTGCAAAATCCCTTTTCTTCATTTGGATTGGTCTCAGGTATGGAAGTTGAATTTCCTCAGCCAAGTTAGCAACACTCAAATCAGTCATGTGATAAAACAATTCCATGACAACAATAGGATCAAAAGGGATGTAAAATAATTAGCAAATTCTTGAGCTCCTTGGCCCAGCTTGTTTCACAAACGAGCAAAAAATTGTTCAATTAGGCAAAAGGTCATCAATACAGCTGATTGAATTGAAGTCCCAAACTAAGCCTTGATCATCACATAAGACCAACCAAGCCCGTCATAAAAGTAGCACCATTTTACCTTGCTTGATAATCTTTCAAAACAATAGTGTGACTACTGATAATGTTAAGGTGGTCTACAATCATATATGATAGACTTGCCACAACTAATTTTATATTTTTTTTTTATCACCAACCTGAAACAATTGAACCTTGAATTTTATTTTACCTTCGCTCCTTGTAGTTACTGGGAATTTATGCTCTTTTTAGAAGGTTTAGGGGGAACATCAAGGGAACAATAAGAAACTTGACAGGATTTTCATTCATCACAGAAAATTGAAAGTTGTTTGTCCCCAAAATCAATCAAATAGACACCCAGAGTGGAGCAAATCATTCTTAAAAAATAGAGCTTCAAGAAAAGTATTACTCTATACACTTACGCTGGCTGTTCAAGGATGAAGAATCTTACTAGATGACCACCGCCTTCTATTGACATTTGGGTCTACATCTTGATCTTGGTTGAAACATTGTGTAAGCTTCTACGACCTACTAACTTGCTCCTTAAATTATGTAAGACTAGCAGTTCAGGAAAGTGCAAAACCCTGTCATGGAAAACCATCTTGTCAAAAGAAGATAGTGATGAAAATTAGGCCATGAATATAATAAGAAAAATGATAGTTTACTGCTTATTTACCTCTGTTAAAGAAACATGACTCGTCTCACTGTTGTAATAAGGGTATAAGATCATCACATCATTATCACTGCGATATAATATTTCAACAGAGAGATCAAGACGGATCTCTTTCATAATTTCCAAGGATGCGCGTTCTAGATAATTTCAATAGCGTTTCCCATGAGTCACAACCACGAATATCCAAAAGAAATTAATCCAAATTTTCAAGTCCCTAAAGCTGAGTAAGTTTCATGCAGTCTTCAACTTTCCAATGGTCCTCACCTGTTGCTGATGCTTCATCTGCAAAATCCCTTTTCTTCATTTTGATTAGTCTCAGGTATGGAATTTGAAGTTCCTCAGCCAAGTCAGCCACACCCAAATCAGTTGATAAAACGATTCCATGACAACAATAGGATCAAGCGGGTGTGACATCCCGAAATTTCCACAAATTGAAATTTATTTAATAATTGAGTTTTACGAGATGTGCTCGCAGTAAGTTTTCGCCCGGAACTAAGCATTACTGGGAATGCTAACCTTTAGGGAAAGGCTAATAGGGGAATTCGCAAGACTAAAGAAAATTCAATCGTGAATGGATTTCGACCATTAAATCGTGTAAGTGATATTTTGAGCCACTGTTGGCCGATCCAAGGATAGTTAGGGGTCAGTTCGCCATTGTCCTAGTAGTGGATCGCGAGTAATTCCGTAGGATTACGAAATGACTTGACGAATGATTTCGAAATTATACCGAACGATCGTACCCCTCGAATCAAGTGATTGATCTTCGCGACTTTAATGACAACCGAGGTCGTCACGTACCGAACGGACTTGCACGTGACTCGATTCCGTATCGGTCACGAGTTGATTCTGCGAAATTTCCTAGCAAGCCGTCCGTTAGCTCGAGAAACGCTCGAGTTGCGTTTAATAGAATTTAATTATTGGATTTTTGCCCAAATTGGACACTGGAAAATTAGGAAGTCGCGACGGAACACTAGGACGACGTTGTACGTGACACGTGTGAATTTTTGGTGCGCTCAAATCCTTCGGAAAAACTCGATTTGGACAAGAAACGGAGAAAGTGACCAAAATACCCCTAAGATTTATAAAATGGTATGTTTTAAGGGTAAAGGGCATTTTGGTAATTTTTCACTAAAATTTTGATTGGACAATTTTACCCTTGGATTTTTGGAAAATTACAAGTATGCCCTTGGATATTTTTGTGCAAGAATCGATCTCGGCCGTCGGATCAAGATAAGATCGAATCTGGACCGTCGGATTAAAATTGTGAGACAAGGGTAATATGGTCATTTCTCCCTTGGGCCATTGGCACTATTTAAGTCAAATGCGGTCTTCTTCTCCCCATTCTCCTCCCCTATTGCCGTGAACAACCCCTTCCCCTTTTATTTCTTTTTTTTTCTTCTCTCTTGGCTGTGAGTTCCCTTCAGCCATGAGCTCCACCGCTGGCACCGCCACACGCCACACCATCGGACCGCCACCTTGCCCTTGCCGTGCCGCCCTCCAACCTCACCGTCTCTCTCTTTCCCCTCTCTTTCTCTCTCTCTCCCCGTGACCCATTTCCAGCCGTGCAAGACCACGTCACTACCGGACCGCCACCGTGCAAGCCGGAAGCCACCATGGGTCGTTCGCCTTCGCCGTAGAGCGCCGCCGCTTTCCGTTCTAGCCGTTTTAGCTTAGAACACAGTAAGTCATACTCTAATCCCGATTTAGGATTTTGGGTATCGCCGAATAATTTGATTTTGGGTGAAATTGGACTTGTGCGGGTGTGAAATGTTGGGGCTTTAGACCGGGAATGTATGGCGGGCCTTAAGGAATTAATTCGGAATTTTTGGAGGACGATTTGAGGGAATTTCAAGCTAAGAATCACTGTTCACGAGGCTGTGATGCTTGGTTCGGGACGCAAGTTGGATTTTTAGAACCGGTATTTAATGGCGAGAAAGTCCTGTGAAGGATCAGAATCCGACGCCATTTGATGGGAGAAAAATGGCAATTAATGTATTTGAGGCGTGTTTGATTTATTTATAAATTGTAGTGATTTAATTGAGAGTGTTGTTGTGCAATTGAGTGATTGATTATGCTTGCCGAGTGCACACGTGAGTTGATTAAATTAATTGTTGATAATGCCCATGTGAATTGTTGAGTGCGCTCTGTCTGCGTGTAACTCGATGCGTACACGGATCGCGTGTGATGGGCTAGTCGCATATGATAAATGCATATCGAGCATGTGCATGAGTAAGGAGAAATGTAGTGTGACAAGTGATTGTGAGAAAGTATGTGAAAGTTTGATAGAACGAGAATGGGATCGAGCCGAGTATCGTAAACTCAGGCAATGATCACGTAGGTCTGTTTCATTTGGCATAGGCTGAGGCTTGAAAAAGCATATATGAGAATCGATCTGAGGCACGATTAGCTCGAGTGAGACCGAGATTGGACCGAGGCATCATAAGCTTGGGTTCCAATCATGTAGGCCTGTCGCATTTGGCGTGGGCTGAGTTGGGTTCCAATCACGTAAGCCTGTCGCATTTAGCGTGGGCTGAGTTGGATTTCAATCATGTAGGCCTATCGCATTTGGCTCGGGCTGAGTTGGGATCAGGCCTAGGGCGTGTGATGCTCAGGTCGTGATCAGAGCCTGAGGCGTGAACGAGTATGCGGGCCGAAAGTGATGTGGTGAATGATCGCAGTGTACTTGAGGCGTGTACTTCAACGCGGGTCATTGGCGAGGAATGAGAAAGAGGAAATGAGAATTGAATGAATAATGGGATAAGAATTGGTACATGCGAGTGTTGCATACGACGTGAACGTGATTGAGTGCGAGTGTATGCATTATTGAACCTAACAGTCTTTATTGATGTGCCTGTGATGTAATTAATTGATGTATGTGAATATGTGTGATTGCGTAATTATTTGGAGGTACGTGATAGTCTAGGTTGGGTTTAAGGGTGTACTTGCTGAAATTTATTCTCATAGTTGTGTAAATCAAATAATTTTCAGAACCCAGACCTGAGACATGAATCCTCCACCGCCACCACCTCCAGTACATTTTGGAGTTTCAGTGCATACAAAATATGAGACAGCAGAGTTTCAAATGGGAAACGGGATGACTTGGATAAGGCATACGACGACTGTGTACATAGAAGTAGGATTACCGTTATGGGAAACGAATGTTTATGTAGCCTGGTATTTTAGGGATGCGGATAGAGACGAATTTGGCCTAGTTAGGGGCTTTGATGTGCCATATAATTTAGTTGGGGACTGGGACCCGGCCGCAAGTACCCCCGATTGACGGAGAATTGACGAGTACGGAGGTAAGTTTGGCCCAATCAGGTATCCATTCGGACCCCGCAATGCAAGTATCCTCAGGGGCGGAGCATGTACCTGAGCCTGAAGCGTCACAGGCCGAGGATGACCCAATGGACATTGACCTGGAGCCTATTCCTGAGGAAGGACCTGGTGAGGCGGGACCCAAGGTAGAACCGGAGAACCATCCTGCGAAGTCTGAGGAGGTACTGGGTGAGCCGGAGTATATACTTCCTTTTGAGCAAATCTTGGACCCCAACTGCCAGCCCGAGGTCAATTTCTAGGATGTTTAAGTCGAGGAGTATCAGAAAGCAGCTCCAGTGGAGTTAGACAATATCAATAACCCAATTGTGATAGAAGCAGAGTCTAAGTCTTCGGAGGATCAGGCAGTTCAGCAAAGTTCCGAATCAGACAACGAAGAATCGAACTTAGAGTGGACGCCAAGTAAAGGACATCGGGGTTAGATGGGTTGTTGGATGACCAGGCTTTAGTATAGGAACCATTTTTGAAAGTCAAGACCGAGTCGTTGACTCTTTTGATGTTGATAGCAGTAGTAGTTGTGCACTAATATACCTAAGTTTGTTTTATTGTACATGTAAAGGAACGAGTTTGATCAAGAAATGGAAATGTATATATATTCTCCCAATGTTTCTCTAGTTTAATTTTTTCCGGGTGTTTTAAGGTTTCTGTGTGTGCAATTAAATCTCTGATGTTTAGATGAGGTCGGCGACAACCTGGGACATCGCAACTGTTCGACCGGAGGCAGGATGTCACGGGCTCGAAGGGGGTTCGGGGTGTAACAGCGGGAGCAAATTCTTGAACTCCTTGCCCCATCTTGTTTCACAAACGGGCTAAAAACTGTCCAAGTATGCAAAAGGTCATTGATACAGCTGATTGAATTGAAGTCCTAAAGTAAGCCTTGATCATTACATAGACCAACCAAACCTGTCATAGAAGCAAGCACCAGTTTACCTCGCTTGATAATATTTCAAAACAACAGTTTGACTACTGGTAATGTTAAGGGGGTGTACATTCATATATGACAGACTAGCCAAAACTACTTTAACATTTTTTTTTTATCACCAACAAGAAACACTTGAACCTTATATTTTATTTCAGGTCAGTTTATCATACTTACTGGGAATTGATGCTCTTCTTAAAACGTTCAAGAGGAACATCATGGGAACATTAAGAAACTGGACAGGGTTTTTGTTCATCACTAAAAACCAAAAGGCCTTTGTCCCAAACAGGACATTTGCCATTAGTCAAATTGGACACATGACAACTCACAAAGGAACTCAAAATGGCCAAAGGTTTTTTCAAAGAAAATATGAATTTTGGACAGAGAAAGTCTAGGCGTAGTTTACAATATTGAGTAGCAAAAGATCATTGGCCTCTAGGTGATAATTTCAAATCCTAGGTTTACAGAGAGGGAAACTGTAAATCACTAGGGAATTCTTGTTTACCTGTGTTTGATATTTTCATCATTGCCTCACAAGTTGCTAATCTGTTTGTAGTCTACAAAAGCTACCAATGGAAGGATGAATGAAAAACATTGCTATAACGTAATATGTAGGCAAATCCAGAGTTTCCAAAATCAATCAAACAGATACCCGGTGTGAAGCAAATCGTTCTTAAAATACAGAGCTTCGAGAAAATTATTACTCTATTCGCTCACGCTGGCCGTTCAAGGATGAAGAATCTTACTAGATAACCAATGCCTTCTATTGACATTTGGGTCTACCTTTTGATCTTAGCCGAAGCATCATGTCAGCTTTTATGACCAACTCCCCCACTCCTTCAATTATGTAAGACTTGCAATTTAGGGTAGTTCATAATCAGAACCCTGTGATAGAAAACCTTCTTGTCAAAAGAAGATAGTGATGAAAAGTAGGCCATGAATCTCAGAAGAAAAATGATTGTTCACTGCTTATTAACCTCTGTTGAGGAAACATCATTCTATGAGTCGTAATACAAGCGTGTTCCAGATAATTTCGGTATTGCTTCCAATGAGTCGCAACTAGAAATATCCAAATCAATTAAATCCAACTTTTCAAGTCCTTGAAGTTGAGTAAGTTTCTTGCAATCTCAAACATTTAGAGATCGTAACCTCTCACATCCTGTCAAATTTGGCAAAGTTTCCATTGATTCACATCCTCTAAAATCCAACTTTTCCAAGAACTTCGCAGCCTTGAGACCTTGAATTTCAACTAGATTGTTGCACCTGACAGCCACTAATTTCTTCAAACACCATGATTCTGGATAGAGAAGCCTCTCAATGGAATTGCAGTCATAAATAAATATGCCCTTCAAGAACTTCAAATTATCCTGGCCCTGAATTTCAACTAGGTTATTGCAATCCTTAACATGTAATTTTTTCAGATGAATTAATTGTGAAAGGTTCAACCTTTCAATGGAACTGCAGTTTTTTTTATTGAAAACTCTTCCAAGTTCTTCAATCCATCGAGCTTAAGCAATGTCGGCTTATCACACTCCCAAATAAGGAGTTTCAAGAGTCTTGAGGAAAGCTCCGGGATGTCTTCAAGTAGATGGCATGCCTGAAGATGGAGTTTTTCTAGGTGGATTGAGCTAGAAAGCTATGGCAACGTGGAACTCTGACAAGAGATCCATAGATACGTCAAGCCCGAAGGAAGCTCTGGCAGCGACCAGAGCTTGTCATAGCCCAATAGGCTAAGGCGTTGGAGAGAAGAAAGATTACAAATGCTTTCTAGCAGGTTAATCTCAGCGCGCAAGTGATATTGACAATCTCGAGCAATGACAAGTCACCAATTCCACTTGGAATTGCTCTTTCAGACTACGGCATGATAGGAGACTTAGAGTGCGCGGATTTTTAACCTTCCAATAGCACTAGGAAGCTTTTCAATCCCACAACCACTAATGTCCAGATGTTGCAAATTCTGTAATCCCAAATTGAGCTAGGGATTTTTCTGATAGACTCACAACAGCTGGCACTCGATTTCTCCAGCTTCCTCAGAGAACCGATGGATGTAGGAATCTCAGTAATATCAGCAAAATTTAATACAAGTTCTTCTAATTTGACAGATTTGCCTCCTCTCTGTTCTAACTCACATACCCATCTGCTCTTGGTCCAGTCCATTGCCACATTCTTCTACCACGATCCCAATTCTCTTGTGGATCCTAAGATTGCCACGCTCTCCCCAATTTCAACTTGATGATCCAGCCGAACACTGTAACGCACCTTCTCCCGTCCCGGCTTTGATGTGATCTTCTTCATTTTCTTCTCCTCTTCTCTGCCATAAACACACTATGTTATAGCTTCTACCAGTAGCCTCCTTCCTTGTCTAAACAATTTAAACAGCAATTTTTATGCGAACCACCAATTCGTCCACCTGAGAGAATCTCGAAAGGAAAAAGTAATGCTGCTCTTCAAGAACAAACTGGTCTCTCTACTTGGTTTAGGTATGAAAATATACATGGTTGTGTCTCTTCTGCTTTTAGATTCATGCTTAAATAAATCGAGTTTGAAATTACACGACCAAAGTGATTGCAAAATGCCTACATATGAATTTTCCAAGGTAACCAGACCAGAGAGATGATTTTACACTAATGAATGCCTTTATTTTGTGTTCAAAATTCGTCCAAAATGAGAAACTACTGTCTTCTTGGAAACCTTTTGATTGAAACTCTTGGCTGCAATAGACAGACTATTTGCTTATTCCACAGCATTTGCTTTTTCCACGAAAAAGGTCTCTCCCAATCACAAAACTGTAGCTTGAAGTGGACATTTAAATGGTAATCTTGTTAACAAATCTCATTTTATGCTCGATTTCACATATAGAACCACCTGCACATGCGGTATTTCTCCAAGTGATTTATGATGTGGCCTTTGCTAAAGAATAGCACGATTTCAAAGCTTGCAAAGGACTGATACACCACACGAGAAGAGGTCGTCTTATATCAAGAATCCTTTGAAGAGTATTAACAACAAGGAGCAAATGATAAACGCCAATAGCAAAGAACTTCGAAATGCCTTTCCATACTGACATAGCTCGTTCTTGCCCATATCTCCAACCCCTGGTGTTTAGGGACTTTCTCCGAGTTTCATCAAATGCAGCTTTAATCTGCACAAGGAAGATAGCACTGACTAATTATCATATAAATGAAGATATCCGAGATTATAGCATCAGAATTTACCCCATGAGAGATAAGGTACAAATGCGTAAACATCGACACCAATCGGAGTTGGACCACAGTGAACAGAGACTTCATTAGCTGGCTGATGAAAAAGAAACCAACAGGCTCAAAAGAAGTAAGCAATTAGCAACACTTTCCCTATTTGTGTTTGGGAACGGAATTGAAGTTAATAAAATTATGCTGAAAAGGTGAAGTGCCTAAACTACAGAACAGAAAGATGAATTGCTACTGGGTTATTTTGCAAGATCCAATTAGCAAAATCAGCAATACAGGATAGTTTGCAAGGAGGTCAATTTCAACTTTACAAATCCAATGCTGCATACATGAGAACTGAGCTTATCAAATCAGAAACCTATATGACAACATTCAAAAGATATCATCACACAAATAAACTGATAGATATGGAGGGGCCTAGCAGTGCATACCTCCCTCTACAGAGCCTCATCAATTCCAGAGTGATATCATTAGAATACAACCGCATCGGACAACTCTGCATCGGGGCAACATACAAAAAATCAGCAGCTTAGCATTTGATTAAAGGAGAGCTAGAACCTATTGAGCGTACAGAAAGCATATTTAATTGAAAAAAATACATTTACAATCATTCAGGGATGTGAAGTAGAGATCAGATCATGTGTTTGAAAATTCAGAAGCATCAAAACTTCCTTGGGACACTCCAGTCGGCCCCGGAGCGTCTTCAAGGTTGGCACAGAAGAGGGTCCTCAGCTGTTGTTGATGCTTCCTCTGCAAAATCCCTTTTCTTTATTTTGATCGGTCTCAGGTATGGAATTTGAAGTTCCTCAGCCCAATTAGCCACACCCAAATCAGTCATGTGACAAAGCAATTCCATGACAACAATAGGATCAAATGGGATGCAAACTAATTAGCAAATTCTTGAGCTCCTCGTCCCAGCATGTTTCAGAGATGGGCAAAAAATTGCCCATTAATGCAAAAGGTCATCGATACAGTTAATTGAATTGAAGTCCCAAAGTAAGCCTAGATCGTTACATAGACCAACCAAACCTGTCATAGAAGCAACAACAGTTTACCTTGCTTGATAATCTTTCAAAACAATAGTTTGACTACTAGTAATGTCAAGGTGGTCTACATTCATCTATGACAGACTAGCTAAAACTACTTTAAACTTTTTTTTTTGTCACCAACCAGAAGCACTTGAACCTTGAATTTTATTTTAGCTCAGTTCATCATATTTACTGGAAAGTGATGCTCTTCTGGGAAGGTTAATGCAGCACAACAAGGGAACAATAAGAAACTTGACAGGGTTTTTGTTCATCACGGAAAATCGAAAGGCATTTGTTCCAAATAGGACATCTGCCATTAGTCAAATTTGACATACAAAAGAACTCGCAAAGGAACTCAAAATGGCCAAGGACTTTTTTCAAAGAAAATATGAACTTTCGACATTGGGAAATTCTAGGCATAGTACACAATAATGAGTAGCAGAAGTTCATCGGCCTCTAGATGAAAATTTCAAATCCTGCGTTTATCAATAGGGGAGCTGTCAATCACCAGGTAATTCTTGTTTACCTTTGTTGATATTTTCATTCTTGCCTCGCAAGCTGCTATCTGTTTGTAATCTACAGAAGCCGTCAATGGAAGTGTAAACTAAAAACATTGCTATAACATAATCAACAGCAATTATACAGAGGCAAATCCGGAGTTCCCAAAATCAATCAAATAGATACCCGGTGTGGAGCAAATCATTCTAAAAAAAGAGAGCCTTGAGAAAAGTGTCACTCTATTCACTCACACTGGCCATTCCAGGATAAAGAATCTTACTATGCCTGTCAATTCTACATTTTGATCTTGGCTGAAGCATCATGTTAGCTTCTATGAGCAACTCCCCCACTCCATCAATTATGTAAGACTAGCAATTTAAAGAAAATACAGAACCATGCCATGGAAAACCTTCGTGTGAAAAGAAGATAAAGTAGGTCATGAATCTCAAAAGAAAAAAGATTGTTCACTGCTTATTTATCTCTATTGAAGAAACATGACTCGTCTCACTGTTGTAATATAAGATTCCTCACATCATTATCACTGCAAGATAACATTTCCATAGAGAACACAACACAGCTCTCATTCATAACTTCTAACAACTTGCACAAGATAATTTCGATATTGCTTCCAATGAGTCGCAACCAGAAATATCCAAATCAATCAAATCCAACTTTTCAAGTTCCCGAAGCTGAGTAAGTTTGTTGTAGTTTCGAACAATTAGAGATCGTAACTTCTCACATCCCGTCAAATTTGGCAACATCTCCATTGATTCGCATCCTATAAAATCCAACTCTTCTAAGAATTTCGCACCATCAAGACCTCGAATTTCGACTAGATTGTTGCACCTGACAGCCACTAACCACTTCAAACGCCCTGATTTTGGACAGAGAAGCCTTTTAAAGGAATTGCAGTCATATATAAATATGCCCTCCAAGAACTCCAAATCATCACTGCCCTGAATTTCGACTAGGTCATTGCAATGCTCAGCGTGTAATCGTTTCAGATGAATTAACCGTGAAAGGTCCAATCTTTCAATTGAACTGCACCCTTTTATTGAAAGCTCTTCCAAGTTCTTCAATCCGTCAAGCTTAAGCAATATCAGCTTACCACATTTCTCAATACGGAGTATCAAGAGTCTCGAGGGAAGCTCGGGGATGTCTTCAAGTAGATGGCATCCCAGAAGATGGAGCTCTTCCAGGTGGATTAGGCTAGAAAGCCGTGGCAGCGACCGGAGCTTGTCACAGCGCCATAGGTCAAGGTGCTGGAGAGAAGAAAGATCCCCAATAGCACTGGGAAGCCTTTCAATCCCAGAATCACTCAAGTTCAGGTGTTGCAAATTCTGTAAATCCCCAATTGAGCTAGGGATTTCTCTCAGTGACTCACAACGGTAGGCGCTCAGTGTCTTCAGCTTCTTCAGAGAACCAATGATAGACGTTGGGATCTCTGTAATACCGGAATCATCTAATACGAGTTCTTCTAATTCTCTTAATTCGCACACTTCCTCTGGTAGCTCCTTGAGACTAAAACAGAAGCTCAATTCCAAGGAAATGAGGCTCTTGAGTTTGCCAACAGAAGGGTGGAGATGCTCTAGTCCGGCACAATGGTCCAAGCGGAGAACCTTCAACTGCGTGAAAGCTGAGAGATCAGGAGTACATCTTAAACCATTGCAACCGCTAAAGTCGAGAACTTGTAGCCGCTTTGCCGTCTACACAAAAAGAGGAGTATAAAGATGTCAAAAGAATGAGTGGGGGATCGGCTAAACAAAAACAAAACCCAAAAAATCAGAGAGAGAGAGAGAGAGAGAGGATGTCTTTTTTCCTCCCCAATCTTACCGTGATCAAAGTCCATCCTTCCCAATCCTCTGTGATGATCTGGCTGTGTGATAAATCCGAGAAATCACGAGTGTATCTTAAACCAAAGCACCATTTGTGAAGTTGTAGCCGCTCTGGCAGCTACACAAAAAGAGGAGAATAAAGCTGTCAAAAGAATGAGTGGGGGGAATAGGCTAAACAAAAACAAAACCCAAAAAATCACAAAGAGAGGATGTCTCTCCTTTCCCCCCATCTTACCATCATCAAACTCCCTTCTTCCCGATCCTCTGTCATCACGCTCTCTGATAATTCCAGCACCGATAAGCTCGGTAGATGCAAATTGGTCGTCGGAAGAGGCGATTCGCTTCCCCTGACCCACCATTGAAGCCATCTTATTTCAGAAAGGAGTTCGTTAGAAGAGTCTCCGCTTGTAGCTGCCCGCATCCAGTCACGAAACCGGGACCTCTGCAAGTGTTTTCAAATGGTTCATCTTAGTACGTCTAGATACGGGGGAAGGCATTCAACTTGTAACTCTTTGTTTTTGCTTTTTTTTTTGAAAAAAAAATTGGATTTGCACCGATTTTGTTATCTTTTTATCCTTCCCGTGTATAAATATGGACACACGAACTCACATTTAATTTTTTTTTGACGATCTTTCGAAATTTGTGAAAATAAAGAAAAAAATAGTAAATTGCTTTAAAATAACTAAGGCAAATGCACCTCAATGTTTTATCTTTTGATTTTTTTTTTCAAATTTTATAGCTCGTGCACTTTGACTTTAATTTAAGACGAAATACGTGAAACCATTTTGTAAAGTACAAATATTTATTTGTAAATTTTCGTATGACTTGTGTTAATTTTTCAAAAGAATTTGTTAAAGAGAGATGGTGGACCACCCGTAAGTAGCTAAGACTTATCACTAAGTCTTAAAACCTTAGGCTAAGGAACGTGTTAAAACCTTAAAAAAAGTAAGATTTTACTGAAAATATTTTTAAGGGGATTTTTGCTATCTTATCCATTAAGAGGAAATAAAAATAAAAAGAGATAGAAATAACTGGTAGAGCAAAGGGACGAGCATCTTCAAAATCAAAATGAAGAAAAAAATATCAAATTTTGGATTCCTAAATCACAGGAGCACCACATTACATTCGGATACTTATAATTGGCCCTAATACATATTATTTGCCAATTCCTAAATTTTTACGGATGTAATTTATATCAATAAAATCGAATCGAATGATTTAACTCTTTCATCTTTCGGATACTTATAATTTATTTAGTTGTCACGATTAATATACGATGGACATAAATGGATGTTTACACAAATTTTTTTCCTAGAAAGTAAGAGCATCTGTTCATGCTAGATGAAATACTAGAATTGATCAGATTAAATATATTAAAATAAGAGGGAGAGAAAAAGAAAGGAGTGCCATATTTTACCCATTCTTCCCGTACTACTCTCGAGGCTCCCCTGTAGTTGCAATCCCATGGCCCGCTACGTTTGTCAAGTGGTTGTCCTTGACAAAAAATGCTCCTTCCAAGATCTCTTAGTTGATCATGCATCATAAACTCACCATCATCTCCAATTTTAATTAAGCACCTCAACTTCAATTCTTCAATTCCTTGATTTGGATAAAACCCACAGTCCTCCCACATGTACATGGCGAATTTGTGCACTTCGCTCCCTTTGCCAATAAAGAAGCAAACAATATCGAGAAAAATCTGCTTATGTCCATTTTCTAATGCATCATAACTTATTTGCAATATCTTTTGGACATCTTTATGTGGTTGGCCTTCTAATTGCTTCCGCACATCTTCCCATACTTTTCGATTCATTTTTTTGTACAAGTATGAACCTACCATCTGAAGTGCCAAGGGAAGCCCACCCATAGTGGATATGATATCATGAGATATAGCCTCAAAGTCCCTCGGAGAATGGTCCATGCGAAATGCATGTCTGTTAAACAAAAGCAAAGCTTGCACCTCATCCAATTCATTCAATTCATACTTGTAGTCTACCTCGAATTCAGATTGATCAAGAACGGCTTCATTTCTGGTTGTAACGATGATCATACTTCCTGCCATAAACCAATTATGTTCCCTAGCCAATGCATCTAGTTGATTCTTGTCATCTATATCATCCAGTAGAATGAGAACCTTTTTTCCTTTGAATCTAGATTTGATTATATTAATTCCATCGTCAACATTCCAAACTTTAGGTTCGATTTGCAGAATTTCCTTAATAAGTTGCTTTTGTAAATAAGGAATACCGTTGCGGCAAGTTGTTTCTCGAATATCTGCAAGGAAGCTGCGATGCACAAAGTCATTCGACAGCCGGTTATAGATTACCTTGGCAAGTGTCGTTTTTCCAATCCCGCCCATGCCATAGATTCCAATCATTCGAGCATTAGTGGTTGGAGTGTCTACCCAATTCCTGATTTTGTTCACATGATCACCAATTCCAACTAAATGCTTACTAACATCAAGCTGAAAATCTTGTCGCAACTCGCTCATAACCTTTTTCTTAATTTTTTCCACTAATTCTCCTTCATGCCTGTCCAGCAACAAAACTCAATTGATAATTTCGTAATTATACTTAATCTCATCAAAAGACATCGACATACATGTGAAGAATGGATAGGGCCAATTCACATGCAAGATGATTTGGTTTCACAAATAACAATGGGGGATGATAGTTAGTGGCCAATTCAATTTTTTCTCTTTCGTTAGATGGATGTTGTTGAAATAGAATAAGACGGTGCACATGGCTCGTTAAGAGTCTTTAGAAGTATAATATTTGTTATAAGGATTGAGATTGCTGCTAGTTGAATGATAGGAGATCGATTTTTTTTTTATTAAAAAAAGTTTAGGAGAAAAGGAGGTTACTCCATTCTAAGGCTAGGGCAGCACACATGTCTAAATTGAGGCCTTATAGTTGACTTACAGATCGCTACCAATGGGGTTTACTGATAGTGGAAATCAAACCTAAACATGGTAAATGTGAACTAAGTGTTCGGTCCTTTTCAACTGAGCCGACTTTCATTGGCATGAGGACGTCTATTGTATATGGGGGTGATATAAAACTTTGGAAGACTGAGCATTCGAGTCCTTTCTAAGCGTATTGTTTGGTGAATGATACTATTGACCGGAGGGGTTGTTATTTCTTTGATTTTTGCTCCGTTGGAAACCATTGTGATTCATCTATTTCGCGTGAACAAGAAAACTCACTTATCAAAAAAGAAAAGTTCAAGCAGAAGCAAAGTACCCGTTAGCAACTTTCTCGGATTCCCATCCATATAAGTCACTCACTTCTCTAAGTGCTTGCTGCCCTTTTTGGATATCCTTCTCATCAAAATGCTTTTTATGCGAATGGAATGCCTCCCCAAAACTTCCTTTTAGATACCGCACATCTGATGGGTCCACTTTGTAAAAGATGGGCAACACCATGTGTGATGTCCTCTTCTTGCAGTCCATGATATGAATGAGCTCGCGGAGGCACCATTTGCTCGAAGCATAATTTTTAGAGATGACGGGGATCGAAATCTTAGATCGTGTGATGGCATCGAGAATCTTCGAACCAAATTCCTCACCTATTGGTATACTGTTATTGTCCCTGAACACATAAATCGGTACAGTCCCTGCCTCGATCATACTATGGTAGAGGTGATCGGTGAATGCCTTACGGGTATCCGAGCCTCTAAAGCTCAAGAACACATCATATTGACTGTTACCTACATCTGTGGGTACCGGGGAGATGAATGAAGAAGTGGATGCTCCCTCAATGCTCTCTTCCTCTGCTCTCTTTCTCTGACTCTGCCTTTTGTCCATGGTGATCTAAGTGGGAAAGTTAAAATGAAAAGATGCTTTTCTGCTGCTCAAAAGGATTGACGAACAACGAAATATGTTTTTAGGATGGTTTCTGCAAATACTTGTTGGCTTGGTCCACTCCGGATAACGTGGACGTCAATTTCTCCCCTAGGCAAATGCTGAAGAAGGTTCGTGTTCTTGAGAAAGGTATTCAGTTGAGTTAGCTGACGTCATTTCACTGCGGAATATTAGGTGGCCTTGAAGAGGCCCCCAAAAAGCCAACATCATTTACTTCTTCAGAAACACATATTTGAAATTAAACATATTGAAGTGTAATTTCTCAACTTCCTCAAGGCACATTTGAACAACTACATAACTTTTCGCATGTCTATGATATTTAAAGACCGTTTCTTTCAGTTCACACTTAAGATATTGAAATTATGTAGGAAACTCCATGGAAGCATCTTCCTCTGAATATAAGCTCACACGATGCCTAATCCCGATCATAATCTTCGACCTCACTCTTATTATTTTTAGCCTAACAATCTCCACCACCTCATTTTCACAAGCCCTTCTGTCTTATCCCATTTCCATTGGCCAAACTAATGTAGTGCCGTGTAATTATTGCCCAATAAACCTCATCCTCTAGATGCGTGCACTTTCTTAATTGGAGGAAATTTCCATCAATCATGTTTTTAATTTGGCGGGTTTCAATTTTTAGGTATCGCTCATGTGTAAAATTAACTAAAGCTAAAATATTAATCAGGGAAAAATTTTTAATTGCTCGACTGTTTAAATTATGAAGGAAGTCGATGAAAATGATTCTAAATGAAAGGGAAATACTTCCTTTTGGGCCCACATTTTATTTCTTTCTAAAAGTGCATAGAAATGAGAGGTACTGCAAAAATTGCACTTTTCTTCCAAAATTGGCCTTACTTCCTTTTTTTCTTTTTGGTCGGAGCCTTACTTCCTTTTAAAGATGAATAAAATGAAGGATAATTAAGTCTATCAAAGAAATTAAGTTCCATTCACATCATTTCCACCCAACATGTATCCCAACATATATTGATTTTAACTTTCCCTCTCTTCTTTTGTGGTCTGCTTGTTTTTTTGTTCTTATTTTTTAGAATTTGAAATTTATGGCTTTAATATGTTCGAAATTTGGGGCTTTTTGTGTGATAAAATTTTATGGCTCTTAAATAGGGTTAATGTTAATACAAAAGACTGCGTCTCACTTGTAATTAGAATATCACGGGAAGCAATTTTGCTCTTTGCTTTAGATGTAATGCAATGTGTTGCATCTTTTTGCATGTACACAAGTTAGCATACTACATGGTGTTGTGCTGACATTTCATATAGTGACATGTTTAATAATCGCATTTGTCATGTCGTGTTCGTGTTATGGCAGTTCAACGCGTTTACTAAACACTTCTTGTTTGGGTTTTGCCTTATTTGTGTTATATCCTAACTCGAATGACACAATTAATATGATATGGCAAGAATTGTCAATTGTATCTTTAGTAAAATGATCGCTCACAAAAACAAATAAAAAAAAAGAATGTCCAAAGTCTCTAAAGTTTCACGCACTACAAAAAAACATGTTTTTTCCGACGAAATTTTCAACGAAAAATTTGGAGAAATTCGTTGGAAAACGAATTTCCAACGAATTTTCTAACGAAAAAAAATTCGTTGGTAATAAGTCGTCGGAAATTTTTCCAACGAAAAATTTCAATTTTCGTTGGAAATTTGCGATAAATTTTTTTTCGTTGGAAAACTCGTGGCTAAATTCATTGGAAACGAATTTTTTTTTTTCCGACGAATTTTTTTCGTTGGAAATTACAAATTTTTTTTTGGTCGAGCTAAAAATCGTGGAAATTTTTTTTCCATCGAAAAAAATTTTTATTTTGGTCGAAATTTTTTTTTTTATCGAAAAATAGCCCTCGTCGCCGGCGAGGGCCGAGCTCGCCCAGATCTGGCGAGACCCTCGCCATGTCCGGCGAGGGCAAGCCTCGTCCCTCGCCATCGTCCGGCGAGGGCAAGCCTCGTCGCCGGCGAGCTCGGCCCTCGCCATGGCCGGCGAGGGCAAGCCTCGTCGCCGACGAGGGCCGAGCTCGCCGGCCATGGCGAGCTCAGCCCTCGCCATGGCCGAAGATGAAGAAGAAGAAGCAGCAGGGGCGGGAGCAGGCTTCGGGGCCGCCGCTCGTCAAGTCCGTCATCGTCTCCTAGCCTCGCTGGCGACGAGGCTTGATGGCGCTGGGGGCGTTGGAGGCTTGGTGTCCATGGCGCCGAAGCCGGAGCCGTAGCCGGAGGAGGAGGGGGGGTGGCGGGGGAGGAGGCGGAGGGGGAGGCGGAGGGGGAGACGGAGGGAGAAGGTGAAGGCGAAGGAGAGAGAGAGAGAGAGAGAGAGAGAGAGAGAGAGAGTGTGTGTGTGTGTGAATGTGGAAATTGAAAGTTGTGGGAATAACGAGCGCGAAAATATTGAATAAGGAAGAGTAGGGTTTTTGTTGTAAAATTTGTGGGAAATTTCCCACGAATTTTGCAACGAAAATTGTACAAACTAAAATAATTGCTCGGAAAATTAAAATTCGTTGAAAAATTCGTTGGAAATTTTCAACGAATATAAAAAATGCCGAACAGGACTGGGTTTTTTTTGGAATTCGTTGGAAAAGTTGTTAGAAATTTCCAACGAAAATTAAAATTCGTTGGAAGTTTCCAACGACTTTTCCAACGAAAATTGTACACACTGAAATAATTGTCCGGAAAATTGAAATTTGTTAGAAAATTCGTTGGAAATTTCCAACGAATTTTCCAATGAATATAAAAAATGCCGAACAATAACGGGTTTTTTTGTAATTCGTTGGAAAATTCCAACGAAAAAAAATTCGTTGGAAATTTCCAACGAATTTTCCAACGAAAATTGTACACACCGAAATAATTGTCCGGAAAATTGAAATTTGTTGGAAAATTCGTTGGAAATTTCCAACGAATTTTCCAACGAATATCAAAAATGCCGAATAGTAATGGGTTTTTTTGTAATTCGTTGGAAAATTCGTTGAAAATTTCCAACGAATTTTCCAACGAAAATTGTACAAACTGAAATAATGGCCCGGAAAATTGAAATTCGTTGGAAAATTCGTTGGAAATTTTCAACGAATTTTCCAACGAATATAAAAAATGCCAAACAATACTGGGTTTTTTTGAATTCGTCGCAAATTTTGTTGAAAATTTCCAACGAATTTTGCGACGAAAATTGTTTCATTGAAAATTTCCAATGAATTTTGCGACGAAAAATTTTTCGTTGGAAATTTCCAACGAAATGTGCGACGAAAACGTTTTCGTTGGAAATTTCCAACGAATTTTAATTTTCGTTGGAAAATTTGTCGTAAATTTGCAACGAAAATTTTTTCGTCGCAAATTTTCGTAGCAAAAATCCAGTTTTTTTGTAGTGACGATTCTCTTGATTTGTTTTTTGTTCTCTCTCTCTCTCTGAATGTTGCTTCTCTATTCATTTCGGGTCGGTTGCTTCACTTCTTTTATGTTTTGGTTCAAATTTGGTGATTTAATATTTCAATTTTATTTAAATTTTCATATTCTTAATGAAATTGGAAATGCAAGGTAGAGATGAGCAAATGATCGTTGTCATTTCTCTCTTATTTATTTCATGCTGGCCCCACATGCCAATAATTTAATATAGGACGAATTTATGATACCATGTTATCGAGCTGGTCACTTCAAACTTTCAAATTTACATTATCAATTGATATATTGTGTGCAAAATAGAGCTATAATTTGTTAAATGACACCAAATGAGCATGACACGTTAGTAGTAAGTTACTAATGATATATGAAATACTTGTACACTATCCTTGAGTTCTTTTTGGGCCATTTTTTATTACAATTTTGTTGGCATATCATTCAGCTCTTGAAAAGTCAGTAAACCAATGAAAATAGAAGTATGCGAAATATTCAAAAAAATAAAAGATGATTTAGGGGGAAAAAACATAGAAAAGAAGGGAATGAAGTGCCTGGGCTTACTTTTAGGGGTAACGTCCAAAAGGCTTTTGAATTATGAATTCGTGACACATAGAAACCTTCATGAACACGAATTGAAAGTGAAACAAGGGAATGAAGCTGGAATGAAAGATGCTATTCTGCTGCATAAAAGGATCGATGAACTAATCTTTATGAACAAGTATGAACATGAATCTGTTAGCACGCAAGAAAAAAATGAACATGAAATCTTTAATTAATTAGTAATTGATTGACTAGGAGCAGCTGCAGATGCTTTTAGTCCTTGCCTTATCTTCTTTTGGACCTCACCCTATTCAAGTCAAACCTGTTGGCATGATCCACTCACAAGTAACGTGTGCGTTGATTTTTCAATTGGGCTATAAGAATATGTGTACAAGTATATTGTGTTCAATTAAAAATATAAAGCATACGTTTGGTTTCTTATTTGGTTATTGAAAATGGGAATTCGATAAACTTAAAAGATAATAATTGAGTTGAAACGGAATTAGAAATGTGTGAAAGACGTTGAGAGAGGACCGAGCTTGTAATTGTGGATGTGATTTCATATTCTAATTTTGTTTAAAATTTCCATATTCTTAATGAAGTTGGAAATGTGAGGTAGAGATAAACAAAATGCCCGTGCCCATGGTTATTTATCTTTTATCTATTCCATGCCAGCACCACATGGTACAATTCCATGTAAAATGAATTTATTTTGAACTGGTATTTTATCACTAAGCCTTTCATTTCAAATTTTCAAATCTAAAAAGTTGATTGATAGCTTGTCTGTAAAAGGAAGCTGTTGAGGAAAATTCAGGGACGACCAAGGTTTGAAACAATGGCGTCGAGTGCATGTCCCCATTTTTGTTGGAGTGCCCACCTTGAGAATATCACCACAAAGATTCTTTATCCAATGAAATGGAAGTAGAATAGGATTATCAGTTAAATTCTTAATAAGTCAGGTTAAAATTGATTAATCGCATTTTGAAGAACAAATTTATTGTTTGTAACAAAGAGGTGTAAGAAATGAGTGATATAAAGCTAGGTGAATCGAGCGATACTGACATATTAGGAGATTCACCTAATATGTCCGTATCGCTCGATTTATTTTATTGTTTTCATGTGTGCGTCGTAAGATCAACTAAGATTTTTTTCTTATTATTGGATGTCGTGTAAAAGATCTCGAGAAGTATCATACTATGGGTTTTGGTATGTTTTATATTGTGATGATTGAAAGTATCATGAGGTGAAAGCAGGTAAAAAGTAGCAATATTGTTAAAATGCTCACACTTTCACCGTACATTTTTTATTCCTTATTTACTTTTCTTTTTTTTCAAGTAAAGACTCGGTCAATTTTTAAAGCTTTGAAGGGAGAAAATGATTTTTTTTTCTTTTTTATTTTGCTAAAGAAGGGAGAAAGTGAGTTAGAGGTGAAAGAGAATATACTTTCTAGGATTAATGGTCCAACAATTCGAGGATAACAGAATATTACTCATTTGGAATGTTCTATGGGGGGGAAAATTGTCGAATGAAATCTCCTTAATAGAAGACTTACTCTTAGGATGATCGGTTTCATGATGAATATGTTCTAAACTAAGAATTATGAACTTAATATGTAACAATTGTCTCTCCGTTTTTGTAACCGAGAACCAAACTAGTCGACCTTGAACCAGCCTACTTTTATTTTTCTGATTTATTTTTCTATAAATTGATATAAGAACTTAAAACACAGAGAAACCTCACGACTCATAAAAAAATGGTCTTTGAATTCATGCGAAATGTGGCAATTTTGCACATAATAGAGTCTAGCGCACTTGCAGACCTGCTCGTTCTAGGTCAACAAAAGATCAATACCGAATTAAAATGCAGCAAACAATCAGACATCAAGGCCATCATAAGATTCGCCAAATCTAAAGTCAAAAACAAAGGCCTTTCTTTTTTCACCGAAGTCAAATATGAGCTGGGGACATACCTCGTCAGATAACAGAGACTCCAAAAGAGAGAATAGAAGACCCTCTTTTGCTATTCAGTAGCCACCCCCACATCCCCAATAGACAAAAAGGGCCCGGAAACACACTTAGCTCAATCGATTATTCCGATAACAAAGCGACAGAATCAACAGAAACGACACGGTAATAAGGGATGAAAAAGTGATTACCTTTCGCAAGCTGAGATGCAAAGAGAGGCGCGAGATCGGGAAGAGGAGACCCTGAACAAGCCTAGGCGAGAACTTTCAAGAGGGAAAAGAACAGGGAAAGCGAGTGAGGACTAATCAGCAGAAGATAGTCTCGAATGGTTTCTGCAACAGAGAGACCGAATGCGAAAGACAAAGTGAGAAAAGAGAGAGAGAGAGAGAGAGACTGTAGTAGACGATAAGTCTCGAATTATTATTGACGGACAGGTATCCCACTATTGCTGATTGACTGGTAGCAATGAAGTTGTTTTCATATGGCAAACCAAAGTCAAGCCACACAATGTGGACCAGAGTACGGAATGACTACGTCTGTTCATATCCACACTTTAAAAACCATTTTGTTAAACAGATAAATGTGGCTCTAACCGGCTTGTGAATCTTCCATTATATCATTATCAAAGACGTTCTTACTTCCTGTAAATGCTACATTCTCCTCCTGCCCTAAACATGCATAAATCATATTATCTAATCTATCATAGGTTGATAACTTTTAACGCTATATATGCACATAAAAGTCACGTCTTTGTTGTAAGCAATAAAATCGGGTGAAAACCACACTTTATGACGAGTTTTTCTAATTCAATCCTCAAAAATAAAGTTCACCTAAAAATTGTCCACATATTAAATGTGTAAATGCATTGAAACCAGCAGCTTTGCTCACTTTCAAGTTGCCCATTGTAACCAGCGCAAAAAAAAAAAAAAAACAGTACAATTGTGAATTTTTCATAATTTCCAGAAAAACATCTGAATTTTCTGTCATTTTCCAGAAATTACGAAAATTGCAATATAACGGACAGTGTTTTTATGGATATCCAAAAATTCACTAGTCGATCAGATCTGTTCGGATAAATTTTTGTTATTGACAACTCTGATCTGCAACCTTTGAAAGGTTTTGTGCGATTACTGAAGAGAATAGACCAGCATGATTGATATTTGGAAAAATCTGGTTTTTAACTGTTTTCAAGAAAAAAAAGAATTTATGCAAAACCCGAGTATTTTGGATGTTTTTCGTTTAAGTAATTTTGGAGAATTGGGGTACGTATAGGGCTGATGGACCCGAAATCAGGTCTAGAAGGGTATTTTCATAATTTTAATCGGACGGGCTTTTTGTCACAAGGGAATTTAGTCAACCGTTAATGTTTTGAAAACAACATTGGGACAAGGGCTAGCAAGCGGTTCCACCAGATTCAACCGGTCTAAACATTCATAACCGATTAGTTTAAATGAGAAGATTGTAGTAATAAAAAATAGCAATATATGTCATGATGATTTGGAAAAAGTCTAGGGAATATCACATGTAATATTCTGAATGCCTTAAGAGGATGTTAGGTGTTATGCGATGAGTAATAATCATATGTATTTTTGTCCTATCAATGGTAATGGACTGGAGAATGAACGCTGGGCTTACCTCAAGGAGTGATGCAGAGATGAAATCACTGCGATGGGTTTCAGTGTTTGAGAAGAAGTTGCTTTGAAGCAGATCAAGTTGTGTCCAAGTCCCGAGAGGCAGTGCAATTCGAGGATGTCACCTTCATGCCTCAACCCGGAGCTATCAAAACCAGATATATCTCGGAACAAAAACGATCTCTCAGTGATTTGTGGTAATTGGCGTTTCTCCTCTTCAAGCACAGGCACAAGCACTTGGGACTTTAAACAGAGCTTTACTTCTTCTCTTGCCCCAAAGGAGGCGCAAATCTTGTGGTGGTGGATGGCGTTTCTTAGTCGAGGCAATCGTAGTCCTTTTGATTCTGAACTTTCTGACCATGACCACCAAAATAGTCCCATCCTCGAAATTGGCAAGACGACCCCCCCTGTAGACTTTACTTGGCAACTTTTGCAAGGAGTTCATATTGGGAATTACTTCTTCTCGTGCCTCAAAAGATGAGCTTTGGACACATACAATCCTACTGTGGATTTGCGCGTCTTTGATAAGGAAATTAACCTCTTTAACCGGCTAGCCCTCACTTTTTGTTAGTTCTCTTTGTAATGGGATCACATGGCCGCGCAAATCGAAGTGAAGATGGACAACATTTTGCTTTCCCTTCCCGTAGAAATGAAAGCCTCCCACCATTGGAGGGGTTGAAATGGTCAAAAATCTACTTTTTAACTCATATTTAGTGTACCAACCAAAAAAACTCAGATTTAGTGAATTAGCTCAAGTTTTAAAAAAATAGGCTGTTATGAATTTAAAGTAACAAAATTTAATTCAATATATATTTTAATGAGTCTGAACCACGTCTATATGCAATTCATACTTGAATTAGCACGTGGAGCCCATTTTATGTGGTGCCATAGCTGCATGAGCTTTTTCTTCACGTGCCTATTGCTTTGACCAATGATTGAGTGACACGCCATTCATTCTCTGCTCGCCACAAATGGCTAAATCTAGTGGGACTCATGTGAATCATATATGGGTCCTATCATTTTTAATTTTCCAAACGCGTTCTTTCTCACGATATCAATTAGCTCTATGTCCTGACAACGACATCAATTAGGGTCAATTTAACCAACCTCTTCCATACACTTATGGGCGTAAGGAATTAGACTTATATTGTGTGCTTAATTTGCACACAGAAATTTTCATCTTACATATTTAGGTATCAAAGTTGTGGTGTAGTATAAGGGAATGAAGAAAGCAAATCGATCTGTTTGGTAACGTTGCTTTTTTAGTTGCCAAGAAAGGGATAAGGTGGAAAAAAAGATTCTCGCAATTGAATGCAAGTCAAATTCTTCCACCCCGTTGCTTGTTTAGTTGCATTGTGAGACGAGAGACCATTATTTATCATGAAAATATTGTTTAAATTTAATTTATAAATAAGGCGACAGCGAAAATCAATCGCAATATACAATAATTGTACTGAAATTTGTTTTTTGTAGTGGAGCTTTGTATGGGGTTTGCACGGTTTCTCTTTGTCACGCCCCGAACTCCCATTGAGCCCGCGACATCCCACTTCCGGTCGAACAGCTGTGACGTCCCAGGTTATCGCCGACCTCATCTAAACATCAAAGATTTAATTGCGCATACGAAAACCATAAAATACCCGGACAAAAATAAATTGGGGGAGAATTGGGAGAATATAAACATTTTCATTCCTTGATCAAACTTGTTCCTTCATTTACACAATGAAACAAACTTAGGTCTACCAGTGCACGAACTACTACAACTACTAACATCAAAAGAGTCGATGACTTGGTCTTATCTTTCAAAAATGGTTCTTGTACTAAAGCCTGACCATCCAACAACCCATCTAAACCCGACGTCCTTTACTTGGCATCCATTCTGAGTCCGATTCTTCGTTGTCTGATTCAGAACTTTCTTGAACCGTATAATCCTCCGAGGACTCAGGCTCTGCTTCTATCACAATCGAGTTATTAATATCGCCTGACTCCGCTGGAGTCGCGTTATGATATACCTCTGCTAAAATATCCCAGAAATTTACCTCAGGCTCGTAGTTGGGGTCCAAGTATTGTTCGAAAGGGAGTATGTACACGCCTTTTTCTACTTTTACTCGTCAGTGACTCGCGTTGAAGTACACGCCTCAGGTACACTGCGACCATTCATTACATCACTTCCGGCCCGCGTTGAAGTACATGCCTCATGCCATGTTTCTTGCCCGCGTAAACGTACATGCCTCAGGCTCAACATCTATCATCCACTGCACAATCCGCATTAAAGTACATGCCTCAGGCTGGCAGTCCTCCAGTAATACCGGGCATTGTCCTGCGTTAAAGTACACGCATCAGGACGGCACAACGTTCCGCAATTTCTCATGTCATGCCACACACCATCTCTTTCTTTCTCATGCACACGCTCGACACGCAATTTCCACACTTTCCTGGCCTATTACACGTGGCCCGCACACGTATTATTATGCACGCGCCTCATGTTCATTCAACATAGGACATGGCAATATCAATAATTAATTTAATCTAACTCACATGTGCACCCGACAATCATATACAGTCACTCAAATGCACAGTAACACATTCAATCAAATCACCACAATTTATTAATAAATCAAACACGCCTCAAATACAATAATCACCATTTTTCTCCAATCAAATGGCGTCGGATTAATTCTAATTCTTCACGGAACTTTCTCTCCATAAAATGCTGGTTCTAAAAATCCAACTTGTGTCCCAAACCAATCTTCACAACCCCGTGAACAGTGAATCACAACTCGTGAACAGTGATTCTTAGCTTGAAATTCCCTCAAATCGTCTTCCAAAAATTCCAAATTAATTCCTTAAGGCCCGCCATACATTTCCGGTCTAAGACCCCAACATTTCGCACTCACATAAACCCAATTTCACCCAAAATCGAATTATTCGGCGATACCCAAAATCCTAAATTGGGATTAGGAAGCAACTTACAAAGTTCTAGACTTAATCGGCTATAACGGGAAGCGGCGGCGCTCTATGGCGACGGCGTACGACTCACGGTGGTGTCCGGCTTGAGTGGTGGTGGTCCAGCGGCGGCGTGGGTCTTGCACGGCTGGGGGGGAGAGTTTCACGGCGAGAGAGAGAGAGGGACGGTGAGGTTGGTGGTGGTTGGAGGGCGGCACGGCAATGGCAAGGTGGCGGTCCGGCGGTGTGGCAAGCGGCAGCGCCGGCAATGGAGAGAAACGGCCAAGGGAGAACTCACGGCCAAGAAGAAAAAAAAAAATAAAAGGGGGAAGGGGTTGTTCACGGCAATGGAAGAGAAGAATGGGGAGAAGAAGTCATCCTTGACTTAAATAGTGTTCAAATTGACCAAAAGTGAAAATGACTAAAATGCCATTTTCTCACAATTTCAATCTGACGGTCCAGATTTGATCTTATCTTGATCCGACGGTCGAGATCAATTCTTGCACAAAAATATCCAAGGGCATACTTGTAATTTTCCAAAAATCCAAGGGTAAAATTGTCCAATCAAAATTTTGGGCAAAATTACCAAAATGCCCTTTACCCTTAAAACATACCATTTAATAATCTTTAGGGGTATTTTGGTCACTTTCTCCGTTTCTTGTCCAAATTGAGTTTTTCCGAAGGATTTGAGCACACAAAAAATTCACACGTGTCATGTACAACGTCATCCTAGCGTTCCGTCATGACTTCCTAATTTTTCGATATCCAATTTGAGCAAAAATCCAATAATTAAATTCTATTAAACGCAATTTGAGCGTTTCTTGAGCTAACGGACAGCTTGCTGGGGAAATTTGCAGAATCGACTCGTGACTGATACTGAATCAAGTCGCGTGCAAGTCCGTTCGGTGCGTGACGACCTCGGTTGTCATTAAAATCGCGAAGATCAATCACTTGATCCGAGAGGTACGATCGTTTGGTATAATTTCAGAATCATTCGTCAAGTCGTTTTATGGTTCAACGGAATCACCCGCAATTCACTATTAGGACAGTGACGAACTGACTCCTAACTATCCTTACATCAGCCAACAATGGCTTAAAATATCACTTCCGCGATTTAATGATCGAAATCCGTTCACGATCGAATTTTCTTTAGTCACGCGAATTTAATTTCCCCTAATAGCATTTCCCTAATGGTTAGCATTCTCAGAAATGATCAGTTCCGAGCGAGAATTTACTGCGAGCACATCTCATAAAACTCAATTATTCAATAAATTCCAATTGGTGGAATTTTGGAATGTCACACTCTTAGGTGTTTTAATAAAATCTAAATGTCCAACAATGCTACGTAAATATGTTATACGTCAAACTTTTCAATTTGCTTATTGACTCTAAATAACTCATATTGATCTGATAGCATACGTGGTATTGTTATTGTTCTATAATTGTACTCTTTCTCCTTTAAAATAGATATAGGATAGGATAGAACCAAACAAAAAAAAGGACCTATCTATTTTAACAAGGAAGAGTCAAAAAAAAAAAAAAGACTCATGTCATGGGACCCATGTTGATAATAGGGACCGAATCTAAAGTTCGAGTTCCCCGATTGGAGGGGCTGGACAACAAATAAGAGGAACCCAAAGGACTGATTCCGAAGATTCTTTTTCTAGGGTGGAGGTGGAGCCAAAGAAACAAAATCTCTCTCGCTCTCCTCGCTCTCCACTCCCTCCCTCTCTCCCCCGCCCCCTCCTTCCCCTCGCATTCTCGCGGTCTCTCTCCGAACAGTTTTCAAAACCCCGCCGGCCATAACAGGTGCTGCAGCCACTTCACTCCTCTGATTTTTAATGGCGGATTTCATTGTCTCTCGGATTTCTCTTTGATGTTCTTTTGGGTTGACATGGCCACGCGGCTGTTAATTTTTGTGCTGTTTTTGGTAGGGGGTGGGGCGATCGCCAACTGAGTTCTCGGACATTCCGAGCTCCGTTTTCCGTTCAATCAACTTATCATCTTGGGGCCACACGAACCCTCTAGTCAAGTCAAGTTTGTTGGCTTGGTCCTCTCCGAATAACGTGTACCTTAATTTCTCCCCTTGGAAATGCTGAAGAAGTTTCGTGCTCTCCTAAGAGAGAGAGAGAGAGTGTGTGTGTGTCACTTTAGTTAAGTTTATCGACGTCGTTTCATTGCGGACCATTAGGGGATGAGCCCTAAAGAGAGCCCCCAAAAAGCCCACATCATTTACTTGTTCAGAAAGTCAATCGTTCATTTCTGAAGATATAGATATTTAAAGACAGATGCTTCGGGTTCACACCTAAGATGTTGAATCCATCAAGAGTGTTTCAAATTATGTAGGGAACTTCATGGTAAGAGCGTCTTCCTCTTAGAATATAAGCTCACACGTTACCAAATCCTTACCTTGATCTTTGGACCTTAGTCTTAATTCTTTTGAGCCTAATGTATAAACAAACCTAATTATCTCCAACTCCTCATTTTTGCAGATCTGTCTGTCTAATCCCATTTTCAATAGCCAAACTAATGTCGCGTCATATATTTATTGCCCGATGGACCTCGCCCTCTAGGTGCATGCAGTTTCCTCGTTGGAGGAAAATTCTGTTAGTTATGTCTTCGATTGTTGTTTTGGAAGTTATATAACCACTCCCATGTAGAATTGACAAAAGTTGAAATGGGCGGTGACCATATATTGTGAGACATTCTTGAGTGCGTGTGAGCCCAATGCATCCCGATTCTTAGATCGTGTGGGTCTTGTGTGGCACTACCGATATTGAGGGCTCAAATGCAATGGGCTCATGTGCACTCGAATCGTCTAAGAGCTTTTCCATATTTGGTCTAATCAACAATCATTGCCTTTGATCGGTGGTTCAATGTATGTATCTATTTGAAATCACATGCATACACTTTATTTCTGCCTTTATCAAGCGTCGATAACCAATTATTGAGCTTCTGTTTGTTTCGCGAAAAATATATAATTTAGAAAACAATTTCCTAATATACGATTGCTTATATCGCTAAAAAAAATGAATGAACGAAATTTTTTTGATATTGTTTGTTGACGATAATGAAAACATTTTTATTAGCTAATTATTTGAAGTAATACAAGAGATCATTTTTAAGGAAAAATTTTTCAAAATATTCATTTTTCGCCAAACAAACGAAACCTAATATTCATATAATCTTGTACCAAATATCCATAACCAATCAAAACGGAAAAGGAAAAATCTCTAATACAAAAGACAGTTAAATTTGTAGATCTTTATATAATAAATTTTCGTTTAGAAATTAGAAACATGAAGAGACGATAAGGTAAACTCTCTCTCTCTCTCTCTCTCTCTCTCTCTCTCTCTCTCTCTAGGCGTGTTAGCTAAGTCATGGTCTCTCAATGAGAGTTAGCTCTACACTAAGAATGGTAGCAATCGATGGACTTGCGTCGACTAAAAGACTTGAGCAAGATGAGAAAACTCAAGAATGGACCTAAATAACTAATGATTCATGAATACCGACACTCAAATTCACCATTTTCCACCAATTTGCTTGACATGTCAATTTCAATAAAGAATTGGAAAAGTAAGTCAAGCATGCCAGTTTTGATACTCCTTCCCAAGCAGGACGTTAAAAGGCTCGTCATGCTTGGACCTCAGAGTCCCTTAAATGTAAAACACTGAGAGAGTATTCCCGCTCAATTGTGAAGAAAAAACATAGGGTGAGAACTTGGGGAGGGGGTGGTACTCAATGAAGTTTCTCTCTCAACGTTCAACCAAGAAAGAGAAACAGAGAGTAACACCTGAGTTATGGAGGGATGTTTGGCCATCAAGACGTTAAACAAGGTGTGAAAACCATGAATCCCACCAAGTGTTTACACTTGGACATGCCGCAATACCTCCTAGGCTCAACCTCCCCGATTGAACGTTCAATGGACTTGCGTGGACTAAAAGACTTGAGCAAGATGGGAAGACTCACGAATGGACTTGAATAACTAGTGGTTCACAAATATTGACACTCAAATCTATTATTTTCCATCAATTTTCTTGACATGTCAATTTCCATGAAGACTTGGAAAAGTAAGCCAAGCATGCTGGCTCGATACCAAAATGACTAAACATTGAGTCTCATCATTTTGTATCACTTACTCATTATCCCCAAAGGCGCACGCTAAACTACCAGCGTTATGGCCAAACACCAGTTTCATTGCTGATGCTTTTCCGTATTTACAAAAAGTTTCATTTTCATTAACAAGTCTTGGCCCCACCAAAATTTTCTAGTTTCTTTACATTCCAAAGTTTAAGGAATTATTGTTAGAAACTATAAGCAGAATAGGCTTCCAAATTTAAGTGCTCTGTTTTGCAACAATCGTGCTTCCAGTTGTGAAATATGATAGATGATGAGCAATTATTTCCAAACTTGAAAAATAATGCCTTGGTATAGATGGTTGAGAAATAATTCTTTGGTATAGATAGAATGATGAAAGTTTGCTACGAGTTCCATATGTATTTTAGTAATATCAGCTATCCCTTGAAAAAATACGCAGTGTTGACGTTTTAGGAGAGATTCTTGAGGAAAGAATTTGAATGTGTTAGAGATCTAAAAAGTTGAGAACTAGTGATGTACGGGAAAAAACTCAAGGTCATGAGCCTATTTAAAAGTTAAATATCATTTGCACGTTACTTTGTGAAGTAAATCATCTTACTACAATGAGAATAAAAAAAACAAAATTTTCTAACATGATATATGTTAGTGATTAAAAGGATTGATGAACAACGAAAGACGCTTTCGGGATGCTATTCTACAAATGGTTTTAGTCCTTGCCGTATCTTCTTTTGGACCTCACCCTCTAGTCAAGTCAAACTTGTTGGCTTGAACCGCTTCCGATAAGCGTGTGTTAATTTCTGCCCTGGGAAATGCCGTAGAAGGTCGTGCTCTTTTGCGAGAGAGAGAGAGAGAGAGAGAGAGAGAGACAGAGAGAGAGTCACTTCAGATAAGTTTACCGACGTTGTTTTGTTGCGGAAGATTACGGAATGAGCCCCAAAGAGGCCCCCAAAAAGCCCACATCATTTACTTGTTCGGAAAGTTAATCGTTCAATTATACGATTTTACATAACTTCATGCACATCTGAAAATATTTTGGGTACATTTGGTAACGTTTATGTTCCCGGGAACAATTTTTTAACAGAAATAGTTTTTTCTATTTTTATTCCCTGGACGAGTTTTTGAACAAAATAACGCGTTTGGTAATTACGCAAAATTTATATTCCCGGAATAGAAAAAGAACATAAAAGCATTTGGTACAACCCTAAATTTTTTTTGTGATGTGAAATTTTTCTTAGTTTGCTAGAGGAGAAAGAAGAAGAAAGAAAAAAAGAAAAGGAAAAAAAAAGACTTGTTTCAGAAATTGTTTCTGGGAATAAAGAAGTAACTTTTTTCTATTTCTTGTTTCTGCTCCAAATCTATTCTCTAGCCACTTTTTGTTTTCGGGAGTAGAAAATTATCTGATGTTACTAAATAAATTTCTATTCTTTTTCTGTTTTGGTGAACAAAAGAACAAAAATAAAGAAGAATGTAGATGCTCCATCGGTGCTCTTATTTGCTGCATTTGGGTTGCTTCCACCCTTTTTCCTCTTCTTGAGAAGATTATAAGCGAACATATAACGAAGAATTGGTGCAACAAGCACCACAAAATGAACGCCCTAAAATGAACCGGTGCAATCCTTTGTTTGCTTTGCTCCTTTTCTCTCTATTTGAAATGCTTAGGCTCAACTCGACTCAATCCCCATATAGCTAGAATCAAGCTCTAACTCAGAAGGAACAGATTTCTCAAGAAACGATACCCTAAAACACAAGGGCCCCCCAAAATTGGTTGTTATGCAGGAGTAATCAAATTTGGCAGTAAAATTACATAAGCTGATCGTCTTTGCATGAAGAATCACAAAATGGTCTCTAAGTATACACCACGACTATATAGAGAGCAGAAGGCACACAAAGAAAGAAAGAAAGAAAGAAGCTATGACATGCAATTTTGATTACAACAAATTCCTCCATATTCTTGGCTACTCAAAGCCACCTAAAGATTGGCATGAATATCTACAACAACTAGATGGGAAGGGAAATTGGGATTGGATCCCATCTAATCAATGGCGATTTTTTTATTTAGTATCTGTAATTTTCCTTATTAATTTTCCTCACACTAATTTACTGGATACGTATCATTTCATTACTTTTCTTTACGAGACGTAATTTTCTATTTGTCGTCGTAAGTGCCATAAGTCATATGATTTGTAATATATCACAAACAATAATAATAATCTACCTTAGTTTATGGTAAATTTCTTTCTCTATTGTTAGCAAATTACCAGATAGACCGTAACTTTTCTATTATCTGGATCCTATGTTTAATGTCTATTTGTTTAATAGTGAATTTCTTTCATGTACTTCTAGTAAAATATCTGAATCGATCACCACTTTCATTTACACTTTGTAAAATTTTGAGACCTACGTGTTAGTAGTTTTCCTTATTCAATGCAACTTAACTTAATTAAATATAAATTTGATCACGCGTGCTTAAATTTCCTTTAATGTCCTGAAATTATGACATAATAATGATTTTACAAAGCAAATTTCACGAACCACCCTTTTTCTCTTTTTATCAACTGTCCACATTGAATGCAGGACTGGCCTTGTAAAAGTGAGTTTTGACTTATGAAATTTCCATCACGCTCATGATTTTTTGGGCACCATAAAATGGTACTTTTTTTTTTTTCCAAAGGGCAAAGTAGTGTCAGAAATGCTATTTTTCCAAATTTTTTGAAAATCCTTCCATTGAAATATAAAATATATAAAGGTTAAAATGTAATTAAGAAAAAGTATTACTTTGTCAATTTTTTCCTTTTTCTTGATACACAAATTTGAGATACTTCTCAGATATCTATAACTTTAGCACGAGATGCATGTTTTTTTTTTTTTTTAAGGCAAAGGAGCCTTTACACACATCCCTATCTACCAATGTCAAGAATGATCCAAACCCAGAAAGCAATAAAGTCCAAAAGGCTCGCTCCAAATGAGATGAAAGGCAAATTTCAACCGTATAACTTTTCTTAAGAAAATTCTCTTTTTGTTTGCTAACAATGTGGTCTTCAATTTCTTAAAATACTCGATTGATCTCGATGGATGTAGCAGCTCTTACTTCGCACACGCAGGAAAATTACGAAACCATATTTAAGCGTCTAACTTTTTTCTTTTTTGCCAATATTGCAATTCTTGTAATGTGACTTTTTCTTTAATGCAAAACATCGACAGCAAATTGTATAAATATATATAAAGAAAAGGAACCATGCACAATTTTTCAGTGATTTTTTGGAATTCGAATAATGATTTTCTTTTCCAAACTTTTAAGAGAGGTGCGATTGATTAATAATTTTTCTTGTGTCTTCTCACCGAATAAGCCCAAGGGTGTCAAATGAAACCAAAAGAACTTACGGTAGGGGTGGAAATCGAACTTAAACGAACTTCAGGTGCGAAAACTGAATTTTCAAGGAAAAAAAGTTAGAAAATATCTGGCTCCATTCTCTCTCCCATCCTCCAGCGTATGAAAAATAGAAAGGGCAAACATCAACCGCGCCATCGCTGGGCAAGGTTTTCTTTCGAAGAGAGAGCACTCCGAGCGCGCACTCTCGACAGAGGCTACGGCTCGATTCGATTCCATTCCCACTCGTGCGTTGTCGATCAATCGATCGAATCGATTCGATGGAGGATCGGGGGGTTAGAGGAGGTAGAGAAAGCTCGGTTGCTCATTTTGGCTCTCGACTTCGGCTTCGACGAGCAATCCGCCACCAATTGCTTGGACCGCCTCGTTTCCCTCTACGGCAACTCGAATCGTCTCTTCGTTGCCCATTTCTTATGCTGATTAGCGTTTGTGGAGGTATTTCTCATCCCCACCATGACGATGGCTGTAGAATAGGGTGCTTAGTGAAGTAGTATTACTGACGAGCAAAATGTCCGGCACGGTTCCAGTTTGACGTGTCAAGGCTCCTTTGGATGGTGGCTTCTCTTGGTTATTGGCCGAATTGGGTGGTATTTGGTGATTAGGGAATGGCGTAATTGCTTGTGTTGCGCGGATGATTTTTGAATTGATTGATTGTGCGTTCCTAAATAAGGAGATTTGTTGCGGTTAGTCAGTGTTCTGATGATGGCTTTGAAATTGCCTACTTTGGATTTGAATGGAATGGAGCTGGTTAAGTTTTTGCTCATTGGGTGTTAACCTCATTGTCATTTCTTTGTGGGTTTGGCCGAGTAGTCTTATTGACTTGCAAAACCATCTCTTTCTTCGTTTGGTTTTTCTTAAGGTGAAAAAGGTCGAGAGTTTATCACTGCGGAGCACTGTGGCAATGATTTTCTAGCAGAACTTGCTGAAACTATGCAAGATACTGGAGATTGGGATGATTTGAAAGCTGCGAAATTAGAAGCTTGTGGAGTTTTGACTGACATGTTTGGCCAAGATATCCCTAATGAGGGTGAATGCAGTGTTGTGCACGATGTTAATATTATAGAAGATTCTCCACAACCTAAGAAAAATCAAACTTTTCTTGAGGTAGATTCCTCCACTGGCAGTGAGGATGAAGATGATATATTTGGTAGTAAAATGGGCAAGAAATCCGCATGCTATATTCCTGATCAAAGCAGTACTCCAAGCAATTCATCCACTCAACTTCTGGCTAGACGATCTTTAGAATCCATGGTATGCTTTTGAAAACTGTGAAGTTATTTCACTCCTTTCTGCCCCCACCAGTTTGAAGGGATTAAGAAAAAGAAAGAAAAACAGGGTGGCTTGGTATGTTTTTTCCCATGCCCAAAACTAATTTGGTTGATAGTTGTTAAGTTTGTGGCTTGAGTTTTTGATTCATGGACCTAGATTTGGCTTGGGATTGGCCCGTGTAATTGCATGGACCAAATACGCGGCTTGAAGAATGTCTCACTATTGTAGAGGGTTGGCCGTTCGGTGAAGCAACTGTGGACACCTGAAGAAGCCACAATAGTTACTGGGCAAATTCCAGGAGTCTGGCCACAATGGTCCAGTTGTTTAGGAGGTTGACAAAAAGTTGGCAGATCTTGGTACGTCCTTTTATTCTTTTAACAATGAATATGCAACCCATGTTTTTATATATTTTTGTTGCTGAGGTACATTGGGGCCAACATGGAAAATGAGAAGAATTGAGAACATATTGTCTGGGTTTTAGATCGAGAGAGATTAGAGTGTCCTCAGAAAACTCTTGGGAAACACTTTCCACTCGTCTCGTTTGTTTTTTATTGACTCTTGCAATTGGGGTTTTGGTTAGTGAGAAATTGATTTATTTCTTGTTGTAATTCACTCTTGGTCATTCTGAAATAACTCCTCCCGTTGATGTAGACGAAACTGCCCAACCCCTTAAATTAGTGTGTCACTGTTCTTTGCTCTTAAAATTATGTCTTTCCTTGATCATTTCCAATTTGCTTGTAATTCTGCTCACAGCAAAGGACCTTACGCAAGGTACCTGTACAAAAACATTTAGTAAACTGATTATGGGGGCTCTCATATGATCAAATGTATAATAGACACTCCTAAGTTGCCAGTTACTTCCACAGTCTGTAAGATCTAAAATGAAATATTTGATTTGCTTCGTCAATAAAAACAGTTGAGTTTTGTTTTGGATGATGTAACAATACCTATATTTTCTCAAATATTTTGAGAGTATAGTACATCATCCAAGTGTGGAACTTAGCATCCAGCGTCTTCGATAGGAGTGTTTTGTGATATGAAGGCTTGTGATTTCTTTATGCACAATTTTCATTTTGCATCACTCTATGTCAGAAACTATTTATGGTGCTGAAGAGGCTTATTTGTGTTGAAGGACTGTAAGAACAGTGTCACTCAAGGTTCGATATCATCAGTTTCAAATAAAGACATTCCTCTCAGATTTTGACGTGCAAACTAGGAACTGTGAGTTATGAGGAATTGCAAGGCTTGGATGACATAGAATTGGCAAATGTTGTGATTTTCGAAAACAAGGCATTTCAACCAATGCAGTATCAGGATTGTAAAGCTTCTGTAGCCAAGCAAGATTGCTTCATCTCATGCCCACTAGAGGTGGTAAAAGTTTATGTTACTAGGTTAGTGAATGTTAACATTAATTCATTTATGTAATGATCGTATGTAGAAGTATGTGTGGAGACAATGTTTAGAGCACAAGCCTTGTGCACTTTGCTCAATGGTTCCACCAACTAAATGTCAAAGGGTGGACCTGTATGTCAAAATTTAAGCTTTAACATGATCTAATAATCTGCTTTGTTTAGCACTGTTAAGAAGGTTGTGAACTTTAGGAAGGAAATGTTTATCAAATGAAAATGAAGCAATAGGAAGTGAAAACGGTGCATAACCATGGTTTCCAATGTATTGGATCAGACAAAATTAGAAAAGAAAGAAATACGGTACATTCTCGTTCTGCTTCGCACATTTGTATTTGTTCTGTAATTTCTAGAATTTAAAGTTTGTACTATGCCTCTAGGACCTTCTAATCACTTACTGGAAAACTCATCTTGTTTATGCATGGAAGTGTTGTTGTCAGTCATAATTTAGGTCCAGCTAGGTCAAAGATGTGACATCTTGAAAATTAGTCCATTTGAGATTTGTAAAATACTGAGTTTTATGAATGTACTTGTAGTAAATTCTTGCCCGGAATTGATCATTCCTGAGATGCTAACCAATAGGGAAAGGCTAATCGGGGAATTAAATTCGCACGACTAAGAGAAAATTCGATCGTAAATTGATTTTCGATCATAAAATCACTGAGGTGATATTTTGAGCTACTGTTGCCCGATCCAGGAATAGTCATGGGTCAGTTCGCCACTGTCATAATAGTGGATTGCAGGTGATTCCGCTGGACCACGAAATGAATTGATGAACGATCCTGAACTTATACCAAACGATCTTGCCCCTTGGATCTAGTGATTGATCTTCGCGATTTTAATGACAACCGAGGTCGTCACGTACTAAACGAACTTGCACGTGACTCGATTTATTGTCAGTCACGAGTCGAATATGTGAATTTCCCCAATAAACCGTCCATTAGTTTGAGAAACGCTCGAATTGCGTTTAATAAAATTTAATTATTTAATTTAGTCCAAATTGGACATCGGAAAATTAGGAGGTCACAACGGGATGTTAGGATGACGTTGCGGTTGTAACGTGCAATTTTGGTTGTACCCGAATCCTTCAAAAAATTTATTTTTGCTGAGAAATGGAGAAAGTGACCATTTTACCCTTGGGAATTAATAAAGGGATAGTTTTATGGGCAAAGGACATTTTGGTCATTTTACCCTCAAATTTGGAAAGGACAATTTTACCCTTGGATTTTTGAGAAATTACAAGATTACCCTTGAATATTTTTTGGGTGAGATTTGATTTGGGCCGTCGATTTCAAGATAAGATCGAATTTGGACCGTCGAATTAAAAAGGTTAGAGATGGGCATTTTAGTCTTTTGCCATTTTGGTCAACTAGTCCGAGCCTTATCCTTTCTCTCTCTCCTCTCCCCTTCTCATTCGGCCATCACCACCGTGAACCCCCCCCCTCCGATCTCTCTCTCCCTCACGCCGATCGCCCCCTTGCCCATACGCCGGCCGCCGTCCGTACGCCCACCGGACCGCTGCCGTGCCACGCCGTCCTTGCTACTGCCACCACCACCCCGCCATCCGTCTCTCTCTCTCCCCCTCTTCCCCCGTGTGGCCGTGGGTCTCAGCCAAGGGAGTTGCGCCACCATCGTCGCCGCCGATCGCCGCCCCAAGCCGCGCCACCCTTCCCGATTTGGTGTCGCCGCTTTCCGTTCTAGCCACAATAGTTTAGAACTAGGTAAGTCTCGCCTAAGCCCGATTTAGGATATTGGGTATCAACGAATAGTTTGGGTTGGAAATCGGATTTATTTGGATGCGGAATGGTGTGGTTTAGGAGTAAAATCAATTGGCGGGCCTAGGATGGAATTCGGGAAAATTTTATTGGAAATTTTGAGGACAATAGTGGGCTGTGGATGACTGTTCAGTGGGCTGCGATGGGTCGATCGGAACGCAAATTGGATTTTTAGAACCAGCAAATAATTGTGAGAAAGTGTCGTGAAGCACCGGAATTGATTTGACGCCGTTTGGTTGGAGAAAAATGGCAAATTGTGTATTTAATACTTGTTTGAACTACAACTGAGTTGTGATGACAAAATTGAGTGCATAGTTGTGTAATTACATGATTGAAATATGCTTGTTGGGTGCACGCGTGGGCCGGACTGAATTAATTATCAAATTGGCCATGTATAATGCTTAGCAAGCATGAAAAATGCATGTGAATTGATACGTGCATGGGCCATGTGTGATGGGCCAATTGTGTGTGGCAAGTGATTGTTGAGCATGTGTATAAGCAAGAGAGTGAATTTGGTGTGGCATGTATGATTGTGAGAACGGTGTCGTTCTGAGGCATGTATTTCAACACGAGATGATGCTCGGTATTACGGGAAGACTGCCAGCCTGAGGCGTGTACTTCAATGCAGGTTGCGCAGTAGGTGGTAAGTGTTGAGCCTGAGGTGTGTACTTCAACGCGGGCAAGAAACATGGCCTGAGGCGTGTACGTTTACACGGGCCCTGAATTGTTGTGATAAATGGTCACAGTGAATCTGAGGCATGTACTGTAATGCGGGTCACTGGCGAGTGATGTGGAAAAGAGATAATGAGAACGAAACGATTGCATGAAATATGATTTGTGCATGCCTATGATTGAATATGATATGATTGTGACTAACGTGCAGGTAGTACGTATGATAGGCCCTGGTAAGAACTATTGATGTGCCTGCTATGTGATGATTTCGTGTGTGTATTTGTGTTTTGTAATTGTTTAGAGGTATGTGATAGCCTAGGTGGGGTTTAGGGGTGTACTTACTAAGACGTAGTCTCATGGTTGTTTCAACCAACATTTTTCAGAATCCCGATTAGAGCCATGAATCCTCCACCATCGGTACCAGAGCGTTTTGGAGTACCAGTGCACACTGAGTATGAGGTTGCAAAATTTCCTATGGGTGATGACATGACTTGAATTAAGCACACTACAACCGTTTTTGTAGAGGTAGGACTACTTTTATGGGAGACCCATGTTTATACTGCTTGGTATTTCCGGGACGCAGCCGGGGATGAGTTCAGACCTGTTAAGGGTTTTGATGTTCCATTTGACTTAGTAGGGGATTGGGACCCTTCTGCAATACCCCCTATAGACGGAGAGTTGACTAATGCAAAGGTTAGTTTAGCTCAATCTGGCTTGCATCCAGCACCCGCAGCTCAAGAATCTTCAAGGGCTGAGCACGAACTAGAGCCCGAAGGATCGCAAGCAGAAAGCGACCCGATGGACATAGATTTAGAGCCAATTCCAGAGGAGGTAGAACTCGAGAATGAGCCTAACGAGTTTGAGGAGCCTGAGGAGGAACCGAAATATGTACTCCCGTTTGAGCAGTATATGGATACTAACTACGTGCCAGAATACAATTTCTTTGATGGATTATGGGAGGAAAATCAGGATGAAGTTCCGGCGGAGTCGAGTGACATCAATTACTCGATTGAGATTGAGGTAGAGTAGGAGTCCTCAAAGGAGCAAACCGTTCCAGAGAGTTCGGATTCGAATGACGAGAAGTCAGATTCAGAGTAAACTCCGAGTAAGAGGCGTAGGGGATAGTGTAAGGGTGCAAAAGTTAGGCTTTTGGCGAGTACCATTTTTTAGGGTAAAATACCAAGTCATCGGTCCTTTTTTATCTCGATGGTTTTAATATGGTGTACACATGTATATTAAGGTTTGTAAGATTGTGAATATTATAGTATAAGTTCGAATGAGAAAAGAATATGTATATTCTCCCTGTTTTTCCCCAGTTCCAATTGTCCGGGTGTTTTGTGGTTTCCGCTATTCAATTAAATCTCTAATGATTACAAATGAGGTCGGCGATAACCTGGGATGTCGCACTATTTCGACCCAAGAGGGATGTTGCGTCCTCGATGGGGTTCGGGACGTGACAAAAGAGGAAGGAGTTTTCAAAGTACTTCAACCAAATATGGGTTCTAGATATCTATATTTCCTCGCAGTTTTTTGCTATGCCATTATCTCACAAGGGGTGATGATCTATGACTTCTTTTTCCCATAACTGGTTTGAAATCAATGTCCTTTAATATGCATTGGATCTTGGTAGCATTCAAAATATTTGATTTACTGAATTAGGGAGGAAGATATTAATCTGCATCTATTAACTTGAATTTTTTAGAAGTATTTTCTGTTCAGTCTTGAAGTATTTGATATATGTTTCTAGATGAAAGTAATTATAAGACAAGTAGTGACAACTGGTCCTTTCTGATCATCTGATGGTGAAAGAACTTATAATTCCCTTGTCCCTTCCTCTCTTCATATGCTCTTGTGATGTTTTTACCCTTCGTTTCAGCTGCCAGCAACTCTTATAACAGGTGTCACAGTTGGTATATCTCCCTTGCTATCTCTCAATAAGATCAAATAATTACTTGAAACCTCAAGTACGGAATACCGTCTATTTTCTTGAACGCCCTACAAATTGTTGCCCAAGCAGTAGCGGTCTACCTAGAACTAAGGCAAGGTTGAGCTCCATTGGACTTCTAAAACTTTTCTGTTGAGTATTATGACTGTCAAATTGTTAGTCTCCACTTCTACTTTGCCTGCTTTTTCAGAAAAGATAAACTATCGTGCAAGCTATTGTATGTTACTCCTGAAAGGATTGTGGGAAACACATCATTTCTTGATATTGAAATGGATTGTTTCTGATGCACCATAACTTTTTCTAGAAGGTTTTGTATTCAACCATCATATTACAGGCACAACTAGCTGGTTTTGTTGTTGATGAGGCACATTGCGTGAGGTATTTGTAATCTTTGGCATGCCTTGTACATGAAGAAAGATCATGCTAGAGTTACTTCAAAAAGAATAATTATTTGTGATGTTGCCACTGGAAAACTATTGTCCTTGTTCCTGTTAAATATGAGCAAGTTAACTTTTATATATGCTAATTTAAACTCATTTTCAAACTCTTTTGCACTTTTTGTGTTCTAGCCTAACTAAATTGTCAGTGTTCCACTAGACCTTCTGAAGCCTAGACCCCTCTAAAGCTCTAATATAACAGAATGCAGTTTTCCATGCCCTAAACGTGAGAAATTGAGGAAAGTGTTTTCCCAAAAAATATTTTCCATGAAACAAATGTAGCCTTAGTGGCACATCGTTCATTATATTGAGTAAAGAGCACACAACTTAAATAAGCTCCAATGGAAATTACTTCCTAAAGTAATTGGAACCGGCATAAGCTTGGATAAGGATCCAATCTCCTGTCTATGTTTGGCAGGATAGTCTCTTAAGCTGGTTCTTGTGTCCCTATTTATTCTATTAACGCTTATACTTAATGTTAACAACTTGAGAAAGGCAAAGGTTCACCCATGTGATCATTGATTGTGTTTCTTACAAGGTCTTAGCTATATTTGCTCTGCCAGTGTGGTCTCATGAAAGGAACATACTACTAGTTTGAGCTTTTATAGTACATTTGACTGATTAACGAGTAAAGCTCATTGACTGTCACTATTGTGGTTGTCATTATTGTTGTCTATGGGGACATGATTTTCGTCCAGATTATAGGGGACTGTGATGTCTCGAGCAGAACTTTCTATATGTCCCAGTGATGGCCTTAACTGCAATTGCCACTCACTCAGTTCGTGAGGTGCTAAACTTACACATTAACCTCCTGATTATGTTGAAATAATCTTGTTCTGACTGAATTATACATCCATTGTAGGATATCCTAAAAGCTATTGGGGTTCCCCATGCTCTTGTTCTTGAGACAAGCTTTGACAGACCAAATCTAAAATATGAGGCGATAGCTAAGATCAAGGAACCACTAAAGCAGCTTGGAGAGCTGCTAAAGAATCGTTTTGCTAATTTTCGTGGCATAGAATATTGCCTTTCGAAGAGTGAATGTGTTGATGTTGCAAAATACTTGAATGAGAAGTGCTGTATAAAGACGGTGTACTATCATGCTAGATTAGCAGCCCGTCAAAGAGCAGCTGTTCAAAAGAAATGACATACTGGAGAGGTCCAGATTGGATGTGCTACCATTGCCTTTGGGATGGGAATAGACAAACCCGATGTTGTAAGCCGAAATGGACTCTGCCCTTTGCCTATTTCCTATGTTTTAAAATCAAGCTGACATGCTGGCAATTACTCAGCTAATCAACTTTTCTTCTAATGTTTTAGCTTCACTGATGGGTTTCGTAGTGTGCTTGAAAGTACACTTCGCTGGTTCCATTGTCCAGTGGCCTACTAAATTTTTTCATTCTTGGCTATTGATTGCAGAAACTAGTGAATTATGTATCGGTTCAAGTCAAATTCTTTCTACCACACATGGAACTTTGCTGTACTGCAATTAAGTTAGATTTGGTTAAAGTTCTTTTCTTTAAGGTAAAAGTGGCAAATGACTCCGATCTAAAATGTCGTTTCTGTTCAACATGTGGCAGTGTCTGATCCTAAACCAAAGGAAACACATGAATTATGCTTGACACCCTGAATTCCATAATTCTTTCTTTGTTTTTCGAAGATAAGCACCGAAGTCAAACGATGTGTCTTTTCTCTTTCTTTCCTGGCAAGAGAAAAGCGTTGTTATTGATTAAGAAATATGGCATGATAACCCCTAAATCTCAATTCGATATGCAATATCATGTTGGACTCTTAATATAGTCTTTGAACTATTCATAAATATTTAATGTAAACTTTTCTTTTAATCAAATAAGGGAAAAAGTCATCACAAGTCACCGAATCATTGCCAAATGTGTAATCTAGTCCCTAATTTTTTCCTTTTGTGATTGACGCTATCGGATCGGACCATATCTTCTTAAATTTTTTTATTTATGACGAGGTAGGTAATTTATATGGACCCTATCTTTTCCTAAAGCTGGAAAATCATTTTGTGCACCTCACTCCTACGAAACATTATTAGTTTCAACACAATATTTCTACAAATTTTTTAGCAACAAAGAACATACAAAGTAACAACAATAACCAAAGAATTAATCCCATTAGCTTTGGAAAGCAAAACCTTTTCCTCGGCACTTTCTAATAGCGGTGAGCAACACGGATAGACTAAACTGGGAACCGCTCGGATCGGTCAATTCTAGTTGATTCCCGAGGGCGTCAGTTCAGTTCTTGGTTCCATAAAATTGGAACCGGTGATTTTTTGTCTGGTCCCTAGTTCCAAGGGAGAATTGCATCGACCAAACCGCTAGGATCAAACTAATGATTTTTTATTTTTTTATTTCTCATGCAAATTTCTTTCCCATCCCTTCTCACATGTCCTGCTTGAAGCTACTTCGTTGTCTATCTTTGTCCTCTATATTTGGTAAGCCGCTCATAAAATTAACCACTATGAATAATCTTTAAACTCTCAAACAAGTACACACCAACCAATTAGTATCGTAATGAGTTTGTGATGTGGTCAAAGTCATAAAATTAATGTTAGAAAGGAGTAGTTTGGGTTCTCAATGTTTAAATACGAATATATGTGACGGGTTGTATCAGTACGGTCCTCGGTTCTAGAATTTGGAAATTGATCCTTTTGATCCAATTCCCAATTTCTAGGTGGAACTGGACTGAAACGAGCAACGATCCCCTTACTTTCTAGCAGGACAACAAAAGACACCAGCAAGAGGCAAAAAGGAAAGGGAAATAGCAACTTTTCTCTAATTTAAACAGGCTTAACCTAGGTTAAAAAAAAAAAAGCCTTAACCCACAAGACTGACACGTGGCGGTCGGACACAGCACTCTGACTCTTTGAAAAAAAGACAAAAAAAAAAAAAAATGCTTGTTTAACGGCAAGATGGCTGTCTCTTTTCCTCTCAGATTTTAATGCACAAAAAACAAGTCAATGTCTCTCTATCTCTTTCCTCTTCTTTTGGACACAAATTTCCTTTTCACTTTTTTTATTTTTCATTTTATTTTTTTCGCCATTTCTAAACGCTCGAGCTCCTCGCATCCTCTCTCTCCTGTCTTCTACTACTTCTTCCTCCTCCTCCTCCTCATCGTCTTCATCTTGCCAGCTCTCTCTCTCTCATCGGCGTCAAGTTCGCCGAGCGATTCCATAGCCTGCAGATGGCCGACTCTTGGTGTTTTTCCTGTTTCCACGCACGTCTCGCCTGCGATGCCAACTCAAATCCCTAATGTTGATAAACTCGATGCGTAACTCAGCGTCGCCCGTTGCAATTTATCATCGCGTTCGACAAGAGGTAAGTGCGAATCTCGAGTAGCTCGCGTGAAAATTCATGATTTTGTTTTTGCTTTTGCGCGCGCTACTGTTCTGTTCGCACTTGAATCTCGAGCAAGCGCGCCCTCTCTCTCTCTTGCGGGAGACTGCGAATCGATTCGATTCCGGCTCGGGCATCACCGATCAATCGACCGAATCGCTCGAGCAGGTTCAAATTCCATGGTGGAGGAGCGGGGGCCTTCGAGGTAGAGAAAATTTGTCTGATCTGTTGATGATGATGGCTATGGAATGGTGGTCTTCCTTTTGGATTTGAATGGGAACGCAGCTGACTGAACCTTTTTAGTTCATGGAGGTGTGAATGAAATTGTCTGATCGGTTCTTCTCTCCTCTCCTCTCCTCTTTTTCAGTAAGCCTCAGGAAGCGAAACTTCATAATGGTCTCAAAGTCTCTTCATAATGGTAAACCTTTCAGGTGTCAACTCTCTCGATGGGCGGCGGGTACCGACTTACACATGTTCTTAAGCGACACAGTTCTTCTGATTCCATCATCCGCAATTATTGGAAGACCGCATGGTAATGGAGGGGCAAAGGTCCTTACGTAAGGATACAGAATTCTTCACTTGTGATGGTCTTGTCATCTCATGTTTATCTTTTCCTTTCATCTGTTGCCATGTTCTTTGTCTGGAACTATTTATTTTTGTGAGGGGAACGAAAACGTGGCTCGACATATAAGCCGAAGAGGCATGTGGGAACACACCGTCTGGTCTTGACCGAGGAAGAAAAAGTTACTTGTTTCAGTTCAGCGAAGATTAACAATGAAATCCAATTGTACATGCACACGTTGCCTTTCTTCTTCTTTCCGGTTTTGAATTAGCGCTGAACGCATATCATGACTGCATCTAAAGTTAGTTTACTTGCAGATTCGATTTGTCAAGTCATATATCTCCAGGAAACGTTGCCAACCCAAATTATCAAATTAGAGTTTAAACGCGGCGAAAACAAGAACATTAACCCTAATAGTAAAATCATAGGTTAATAGGGAGAGATAATTCACCAAGCCACCAAACATTATATTACACCTTGATATATATAAACAATATCTATTCCCATCCATTTCACAACAAACTAGTCACTTTGTATAATCACCAATTTACATCAAACTTATAATACACGCACGAACTGGCTTCTACATATCACATCATCAATCTCAAAAGGATTAAAAGTCTGGGTATACTCTAACTCAAAAGATGGGACACTTCAAAAATGTTCATCTACTCCTAAACTAGCCTCTATGCCCTGCAGACGGCATCCACTTCGATTCGGTCTCCCCAGAATCCTAATCTAAATCCTCCTAAGGCACGTGCTTCTCTAAAGACTCTGAGTCTGCCTCGATTTCAATCAGAATATCTTCGTCTCTCGACTCTATTGGGACCTCAATTCGTTCCTCTGCTTCAAACTCCTTCTCCAAATCCTCCTCCGGTTCCTCTTCTGATTCCTCCTTTGACTCCTCTTTTGGTTTCTCCTCCGGTACCTCCTCATGTTCTTCTTCTAGTTGCTCTTCTACAGGTTCCTCCTTTGGCTCTACATCTAAGTCCACATCCATCGGGTCGTACCCTGCCTGCAACTTTTCCGGCTCCGGATCTGGCTCCGCTACTGTAGGCTCGGGCGCTGCAGGAACATGCTGATGTCCTGACTGTGCAAAGATAGTGTCTATGCTAGTCATCTCATTGTTTAGAGGTGGTATAGCCAACGAGTCCCAGTCTCCCACTCCGTTAAAAGAGACACAAAAATCTCGAACATGGCCAAACTCATCCAAACCATCCAGGAAACACCAGGTGGCATAAATGTGGGCTTGCTAGAGAGGTTGTCCTATGTCTATCCAGACTACGGTCGTATATTTGACCCAAGCCATATTATCATCTATCGGATACTTTACAACTGAATGCTCAGTGTGCATTGGTATACCAAAACGTTGGGACAGTGGTGGCAGAAGATTCATGGTTTAAGCCGGGGCTTTGAAATAGTTTGGTTAAACAACCATAAGACGAATCTTAATAAGTTAACAGCCTAAACCCCACTTAAGCTATCACGTACCTCCAGACAAGTCCAAATACAATATCATTCAATACACACATATCACGCACATAAATGTACTTACCTGGGCTCTCGATACACACAATCTGCACGTTAGTCTTAATTCCACACATTTCAAACCACATGCACTTTCCAAACTAATTCCATGCCCAAAACAAATGTCGAACATAAGGCCATTACGATTTCCAAATTTCACACTCGTTCATGCACTACCACACCATTTTCATTAAACTTGCCAATGACTCGTGTAAACACGCCTCAGGTCCAATCTCACTCTTACTTGCCACATCACACATCCCATTCTTAATCTCTATCAACAGCCCACGTAAACACGCCTCAGGCTCCACATTCCTATCACGACCCGCGTAAACACATCTCAGGCTCGATTTCATTCTCACTTGCAACATCACATATCTCATTCTCTTTCTACAGCCCGCGTAAACACGCCTCAGGCACCACATTCGTATTATGATTAGTGTAAACACGTCTTAGGGATTAAGTAATCACGCGAACATGCTAGCACGCCATATTTTATCTGAACCCTGTGTAAACACGCCTCAGGATTTGTTAGTGATCACACGCACATCGCACATCTCAAATCTCACACGTTCACATACTCGGACATAATTAAATGTACTGAAATGCACCCAATTCAACCATAACAATTCAGCCATATAACAAACATACAATCATCATACAATATGTCATTTTTCATATCAAAAACCATGCACAACAATCACGACACTACATGACAATTTCACGCAATTAATTGCCAAATCAACTATCCATTCTACACGCCAAACGGAAATTTACAACACTCAAACCAACCAATCTCCGCCCTTATTTGGCCTTTAATTTTCTACGAAAATGCCACAAATTCGTCCATACGATCCCTCATCCAAAACAACCCCTAAAATATACTAAACCATGTCTAAACGAGCCGTTAATACCTAATATCCTAAATAGGGTTTAAGGTGTAACTTACTTGAAATTCTAGGCGTGTTCAAGTAAGAGGGAGGGGCGGTGAACCGGCGGATCACACGGACGACAACGGCCAAACGGCGGTAATCGGTGACAGCAGCAACGATCTTGACCAGTTGGCCATGGTCACGGGAAGGGAGGAGAGAGAAAGAGATCAGCCGAGAGAGAGAGAGAGAGGGAGAGAGAGATGGTGGCGTGAGGGTGGTGATGGTGTGACTCCGGCGAGACGGTGACGAGACAGACGGTGGTCAGGGACGGCGGCCACGTGAGCAAGGGGGGAGAGAGGGGAGGCGGTTGGCCGGAGGCAGAGGGAGAGAGAGAGTTTGCCGAGAGAGAGAGAGAGAGAGAGAGAGAGAGAGAGAGAGAGGCTTAAAACACCAATAATTTGTGTCTCTTTTGGCAAAATGACCATTCTACCCTGCTCTCTACTTTTCATTCAACGGCCACGATTCGATCTTATCTTAATATCAATGATCGAGATCAAATCTTTCCCAAAATTATCTAAGGGCAAAATAGGAATTTCACAAAAAGTCCAAGGGCAAAATTGTCTAAAAGTTGTCATTTCTAAAGTGAGGGTGAAATGACCAAAATGCCATTTTCGCATTATACTAGGACTTAACAAAGTCCCAAGGGTAAAATGGTCATTTTCCGTTTATTGCCAAAATTCGATTTTTATGAAGGATCCGGACAATTCTAAGGCTGATCACGCTAATAACAACGCCGTCCAAATATCCTATCGTGACTTTCTAAATTTCCGATGCCCAAACTTAGTCTCTAATCAATGACTAAATTTAAAAAACGTAACTTGAGCTTATCTCAAACTAACGGGCGGCTCTAAGGAAAATTCGTATTTTCGACCCGTGGTTGATACTAAATTAGGCCACGTTTAAGATCACTCGGATTGTGACGACCTCAGTTGTCATGTAATTGCGAGGATCGATTGCTAGTTCTGACGGGCACGATTGTTTGGTATAGGTTTAGGGTCATTCGTCAATTCATCTCGTGGTCAAACGGAATCGCCCATGATCCAAACGTATGATAGCGGTAAATCGATCCCTAGCTATCCTTTGATCGGCCTACATTAGATCAAAATGTCACCTCGACAATTTCTATGGTCGAAGTTAGTTCACGATCGAATTTCTTTGGTCTCGCGAATTTAGATCCCTAATTAGCATTTTCCTAACAGTTAATATCTCAAGAGTGATAAGTTCCAGGCGAGATCTAAGTACAAGCACGTCCATAAAATCATCCATTTCATAAATCTCAAGTGGGTCAAATTTCAGAATACTCATACTCTGCCACATCTATAGCATGTAATACTCCTACTTGGACAAGGTCCAATCCCATGTCTTCCACCACACAACTGGCACACAGTACCCTGATAACGGTTCGGCTTTCCAATGTTCCTCTTAACAGAAGGAATAAAACGTTGATTTCCCGACATTGGTCTCTTCTCGAGATTACGATTGTCCCTAACCGGAGCATATCTCGATCCAGAAGCAGCGACTCTATCCGCTAAGTCACACTCAATCGCTTGAGCCCGCTCATAAATCTCGTTATAATCCCTCAAATTCAGTGAAATCATTTGGTTGCGAAGGTCTGGCTTCAAACCATCTCAGAACCTTCGAGCTCTATCCAACGGGTTCTACACTATCCTTGGGGCAAACTTAGCTAATTGAGTGAATTCAGCCTCATACTGATCCACTGTCCTCTGTCCTTGACGAAGTCTCATAAACTCAGCTAATTTCTGTTCCCGAGCACTCACAGAAAAATACTTACCATTAAAGACTTCCACAAACATCGCCTAAGTCTGGGTGGCACCAGCATGGAACACCTTTTCTCTGATGGCTTTCCATCAATCACTTGTATTTCCTTGGAGCTGGTACACCGCCAAGGTCACTTTCTCTTCCTTGGTGTACCCTAATACCTTAAAGGCTTTTTCTAACTCCTTTACCCAAAGCGATGCAACCTCAAGATCGCCTCTACCATCAAACTTAGGAGGCTTTAATTTCAAAAACTCCTCAACTAGTTGATGCATTTGCCTATTCACATTTACTTGCCCTTGCCCTTGATTTCCATTGTTATTATTGATGGCAACGGCCACAGAGGCCTCAGCAGCTTGGGCAATAGTGGCAACTCGCTCCTGAGTCTGCCTACCCATCAAAGTCCCAACTTCCTCAAGTGCACTTAAAATTCCATCAACTCTAGGGTCTTCTATAACTCTAGCATTAACTCTGGGGTCCTCTACAGCTCTGGCTCGAGCACCACCTCGACCCCTTATTCCTCTTCCTACACCCCTTCTTGCACCTCTTCCTTAGCTGCTCATTCTTACAATTTCTATCACTCACCCACCTGCTATGATTCTATACAGGAATTAGAGACCTAGGCCAACTATACTAGCCTAATCCTAGGCAGTGAATCACGACACTAATTCACTTAGCAGGCAATCAATCATCACAACATGAGATCACAATCAATAAGTTTCGTGTACTTACCTTAGGTCCAGACGCACCTGCAACTCAACCATTAGAGCACTCAATTCACTTAGCAATCACAACAAACGGTCTAGAGGCATGCGTAGCACGACACACCTATGACTCGCTGTGGTTTCCCTAAATGACTACCCCGGGGTCTCCACTCCTTATCACTCTATGCTTCGACCGACTTGGATCGAGCTGTCCACGCTTTGATACCAAATCAACGAGAGATGTCATGCCCCAAACCCTATCGAGCTCATGATATCCCTCTTCAGTCCAATTAATGCGACGTCTCAGGAAACATCGCCGACCCAAATTATTAAATCAGAGTTTGAACGTAGCGGAAACAAGAACATGAACCCTAATAGTAAAATCACGGGGTAATAAGGAGAGATAATTCACCAAGCCACCAAATATTATATTACACCTCGATATGTATACAATACTCATTCCCATCCATTTCACAACAAACTAGTCACTTCGTATAATCACCAATTTACGTCAAACCTATAATACACACATGAATTGACTTTTACATATCACACCATCAATCTCAATAGAATTAGTAGTCTAGGCATACTCTAACTCCAAAAATGAGACACGTAAAAAAGGTTCATCTACCCCTAAACTAGCCCCTACGCCATGCGGACGACATCTACTCCAATTCGGTCTCCCTAGAATTTGAATTTGAATCCCCTTAAGGCACGTGCTCCTCTCAAGACTCTGAGTCTGCCTCGATCTCAATCGGAATATCCTCATCTTTTGACTCTACTAGAATCTCAATTTGTTCCTCTGCTTCAGACTCTTCCTCCAAATCCTCCTCCGGTTCCTCTTTTGATTCCTCCTCTAACTCCTTCTGGTTCCTCCTCCGGTACCTCTTCATGTTCTTCTTCTGGCTGCTCTTCTACAGGTTCCTCCTCTGGCTCTACACCTAAGTCCACATCCATTAGGTCGTACCCTGCCTGCGACTCTTCTGGTTTCGGATTTGGCTCGGTCAGTGTAGGCTCGGGCATTACAGGAACATGCTGATGTCCTGATTGTGCGAGGCTAGTATCTATACTAGTCATCTCACCGTTGGGAGGAGGTATAGTCGATGGGTCCCAGTCTTCTACTTCGTCAAAAGGGACATCAAAATCTCGAACAGAACCAAACTCATCCAAACTATCCTGGAAACACTAGGCGGTATAAGTGTGGGCATGCTAGAGGGGTTGCCCTATGTCTACCCAGACTACGGTCATATGTTTGATGCAAGCCATATTATTGTTTATCAGATACTGGCAAAAGAACACTAAAAGTGTCATAACTTGTGTACGACGCTCACTTTGGTACCATAATTTTTTTTTGGATCACTTTAGTGCTAAAATTTTTGAAAAACGATCACTTAAGTGCCAACCCGGTGCCATACACAATTTTTCGCTAGAAATCCAATGTGGCATTTTTTTTTATTTAATTTCTAAAGTTGACGTGGCTCGCCGGAGATTTGCACTTAAGTGATCGTTTTTCAAAATTTATAGTACTTAAATGATCATTTTAAAAAAAATTTAGCACTTAAGTGATCTTTTTTCAAAAATTTTAGCACTTAAGTGATCCAAAAGAAACTTATGACACTTAAGTGATCGTTTTTCTTTTGACTTGGCACCAAAGTGATCCGAAAAAAAGTTATGACACCAAAATGAGCGCCGTACACAAGTTGTGGCACTTATAGTGTCCATTTGCCATCGGATACTCTACAACTGAATGCTCGGTATGCATCGGTATACCAAAACACTGGGGCGGTGGTGGCAAAAGATTCATGGTTCAGGTTGAGGTTCTAAAATGGTTTGGTTAAACAACCATGAGACGAATCTTAATAAGTTGACAGCCTAAACTCCACTTAAGCTACCACGTACCTCCATACAAGTCCAAACACAATATTATTCAATACACACATATCACGCACACAAATGTACTTACTTCTCGGTATACACAATTTGTACGTTAGTCTCAATTCCATACATTTCAAACCACATGCACTTTCCAAACTAATTCCATGCCCAAAACAAATGTCGAACATAAGGCCATTACGAATTCCACATTTCACACTCGTTCATGCACCATCACACCATTTTCATTAATCTTGCCAACGACTCGCGTAAACACGCCTTAGGTCCGATCTCACTCTTACTTGCCACATCACACATCTCATTCTCAATCTCTATCCACAGCCCACATAAACACGCCTGAGGCTCCACATTCCTATCGCGACCCGCATAAACACGCCTCAGGCCTGATCTCATTCTCACTTGTAACATCACACATCTCATTCTCATTCTCTTTCTACAGCCCACGTAAACACGCCTCAAGCTCCACATTCATATTACGACCAGCGTAAACACGCCTCAGGCCGGTTCAATTCCCCGCGTAAACATACCTCAGGGATTAAGTGATCATGCGAACATGATAGCACGCCATATTTTATCTGTACCCTGTGTAAACACGCCTCGAGGCTTTTTAGTGATCACACGCACATCGCACACCTCAAATCTCACACGTTCACATACTGGGACATTAATTAAATGTACTCAAATGCACCCAATTCGACCATCACAATTCAGCCATATAACAAATATACAACCAGCATACAACATGTCATTTTTCATCTCAAAAACCATGGCATAACAATCACGACACTACACGACAATTTTACGCAATTAATTGTCGAATCAACTATCCATTCTACGTGCCAAATAGAAATTTACAGCACTCAAACCAACCAATCTCTGCCATTTTTTTCCCTCTAATTTTCCACCAAAATGCCACAAAATTCGTCCATATGACCCCTCATCCAAAACAGCCCCTAAAATACACTAAACCGTATCTAAATGAGCCATTAATACTAGATATCCTAAATAGGGTTTAGGGTGTAACTCACTTGAGATCCTAGGCGCGTTCAAGTAAGAGGGAGGGGTGGTGAGCCTACGGATCACATGGTGGCTACGACGGCGGCAATCGGTGATGGCGGCTTTGGCCGGTTGGCCACGGTCACGGGAGGGGAGGAGAGAGAGAGATCGGCCGAGAGAGAGAGAGAGAGAGAGAGAGAGAGAGAGAGAGAGATGGTGGTGTGAGGGTGGTGATGGTATGACTCCGACGAGACAGCGACAAGGCGGATGATGGCCAGGGACGGCGGCCGCGCGAGTAAGGGTGGAGAGAGAGGAGGCGGTCGGCCGGAGGGAGAGAGAGATAGAGAGAGAGTTTGCTGAGAGAGTGAGAAATGAGAGAGAGAGAGAGAGAGAGAGAGAGAGAGAGAGAGAGAGAGAGAGAGAGAGAGAGAGAGAGAGAGAGAGAGAGAGAGAGAGAGAGAGAGAGAGAGAGAGAGGCTTAAAACACCAATAATTGGTGTCCCTATGGGCAAAATGACCATCCTACCCTCCTCTCTATTTTCCATCCGACAGCCTCAATTCGATCTTATCTTGAGATCAACAGTCGATATCAAATTTTTCCCAAAAATATCCAAGGACAAAATGTGAATTTCACAAAAAGTCCAAAGGCAAAATTATCTAAAAATTGTCATTTCTAAAGTGGGGGTGGAATGACCAAAATACCCTTCTCCCATTATACTTGGCCTTACCAAAGTTCCAAGGGTAAAACGGTCATTTTCCATTTCTTGTCGAAATACAATTTTTCTGAAGGATCTGGACAATTCTAAGGTTGATCACGCTAATAACAATGTCGTCCAAATATCCTGTCGTGACTTTCTAAATTTTCGATGCCCAAACTTGGTCTCTAATCAATGACTAAATTTAAATAACGTAGCTTGAGCTTATCTCAAACTAACGGGCGGCTCTCAGAAAAATTCGCATTTTCGACCTATGGTAGATGTTAAATTAGGCCACGTTTAAGATTACTCAGATTGTGACGACCTCAATTGTCATGTAATCGTGAGGATCGATCGCTAGTTCTGATGGACGTAATCGTTTGGTATAGGTTTATGGTCATTCATCAATTCATCTCGTGGTCAAATAGAATCACCTGTGATCCACTCGTATGACAACGGCGAATCAATCCCTAGCTATCCTTAGATCGGCTTACATTGGCTCAAAATATCACCTCGATAATTTCTATGGTTGAAAGTCGGTTCACGATCGTGTTTCTTTGGTCTCGCGAATTTAGATCCCTAATTAGCATTTCCCTAACGGTTAGTATCCTGGGAGTGATAAGTTCCGGGCGAGATCCAACTACAAGCACATCCATAAAATCATCAATTTCATAAATCCCAAGTTGGTCAAATTTCAGAATGTCACATAAGGTTTCTATGTTTTGATCACGTGCAACTTTCTATGGTTTGCTCATACATTGAAAGCACGTGCCGGGCCATAGATGGGTCGCATAAGGTTGGGATCGGCATTGAAACGTGTTGGAATGAGCCTTACTTGGCGCGTCGGTATTAAGGCGTACCGATCCAAAGCCTTGCTTGGTGTAGGTCAGGATCTTGATCGGTTGGTTCAGGCCATGAACCTAGTGCCATGCCCAGCAGGATACGCGGTTTTGGAAAGGTAAAGCATGTTATACACTTAGCATGATTCACACCCTCGGGCCTTGTTTGTATCGGCTAATGTAATGAAGATAAGAAGCCGGATTGTGATGTTTTTTTGCATGGTCACATGAGGGAATAAACCTAGCCGTCACCCTTGAAATAGGGGATGTTGCCCGATTAAGTTCGGATGCCTAACGGTTTCGTTGTCGGAAGATCGCTATTACCTATAGAATGGGGGACATTGCCTGATTAAGTTCAGATGCCTGATGGTTTCGTTGTCGGAGGATTCCCGTTACTTATAGAATGGGAGACGTTGCCCGATTAAGTTCGAATGCCTGACGCGTTCATTGTCGGAGGATCGCCGTCACCCTTGGAATGGGGGACGTTGCCAAATTAAGTTCAAATGCTCGACGGGTTCGTTGTTGGAGAATCACTGCCACCCTTGGAATAGGGGACATTGCTCGATTAAGTTCAGATGGCCGATGAGTTCGTTGTCGAAGGATTGCTGTCACCCTTGGATTAAGGAATGTTGCTCGATTAAGTTCGGATGAAAAGTCGTCACCCTTGAATTAGGAGATGCTGCCCGGAGAATTTCCGGAGGAACTGTACCAACAGTTGAGATAATGAATCCCTCGTGTGCATACTTTTGGTTGAGATGTTATTGCTTGAATAAAAAAATATGTTGAGATCATCTTATGTACAAGAACAAGTGTGTTTGAAACATCTTTGCTATTGAATTGTTGTCAATTGATGTGGTTATAACATGTGCTTTGTTCGATGGCGAGGCGTCCTCCTATATGGAGGTTAGTGAGTTTTACTTACAACGTCCTCGACTCATTCTATTGTTTTTCAGATTTGTAAGCATAGAAGTCTCACACTAGTTTTGGGAGCTGTAGTCGTGCTAAAGCATATAAGAATTTCCCCCAGCTTACTTGGATACTTTTAATGTGTTGAAAAGGGAAAAAGGATCGTAGAAAAGGGGCTTGTAAAATACACTCATGTAATATAAAAAGTAGTGTATTGCAAAGTTATTTTTTTTTACTGCTTGTCTAGGTGTTGGTTGTACGCTTACGCATGCTCTTAATGATAAGATAAAAGAAATGAGACAGCGACACACCTGGAATGTCGCATTAATAACCCTAAGGTGAGAATGTGACATGACCTGACAAGATGGAAATTGAACGAAGATATCTCATGATATATGTGATTTTCAAAGAACAAAATAATTTCCTATCCCGAGATTTTCATATAATTCTTCAATAGATTTTCTTTGAGATTTCTGAGATTTTATTCTAATTCTTCAACAGCCCCCTCAAGTTGGTGCGTACATGTCTATCAACTTACAAGGTAAGCATGTTAGTTATTCGTTGTGATGTTAGCACAATTGACATACAAATGGCTTATGCATCAATCCTCTTCTTGATAAAGTCTCCGTCGATCTTAACATGCTTACTTTTGTTATGTTACACTTGATTATGTGTAATGTGTAGCCTTATTGTTACAATGCAACTTCATGGGCATTTTCATTGATACTCGAAGTTTTTTTAGTACTCGTGTTAGTCACAAGATCACATGGACCCTGGGGTCTATTGCTTGGTATTCCACTTTTGCACTGCTTTGTGCCACCACATTCTACTTCTTACTTTACCAATTAACCAAGTTTGCCATACATATGTACAATATTCTGAAGAATGATGATATGCCAATATAGGTGGACGCTAATTTTCATTATTTAAAACACTTGGTTCAAAATCTAGTATAAGGGTTGCGGGAATAGGATTTTTAGAAAGAGTAATTTCAGGTTCTACTAAACAAAAAGAATCTATGATGGTGTGGTGTGAATCTACACTTTCTTTCCCCCTAAAGATGAGCTCCCAAAAAAAGTGTTGATTCAAAAAAGTGACATCCATGGTGACAAACATTTTTTTGGAAATTGGGTCAAAGCATTTATACCCTTTTTGATTAGGTGCATAACCAACAAATACACATCCTCTTGCTTTAGGATCAAGTTTCTCCCGATTTCTATCATGGATGTGGACAAAGGAGGTACAACCGGATAGTTATAAGTGTAAGGCTAAAGCAAGTCTAGAGGTTGGGTAGGTCTCTTAAAGGACTCTCAGGGGCATTTGAAATCCTAACACTTTAGAAGACATCATATTGATGAGATATATGGATGTAACAAGAGTTTCAGCCTAGAGATTTGTGGGAACTTTAGTTGTGACGAATAGAGCTTTAGTTACTTCTAAAAGGTGTTTATTCTTCTTTTCTGCCACTCCATTTTGTTGAGGGGTGTCAGAGCAAGAACTTTGACACACAATTCCCTTTCTCAAGAAAAATTGTCCTGAAATTTTATTAAATTTGCACTTGGAATTGTATTTGTACCCTGGTGTAAATTTTTGGAAAACAGTCTCCACTTTAGATTTCTCTTTTAACAAATTTACCTAATGCACCCTATATGATCATCAATAAATGTAACAAACCATTTCTTTCCTGAAGATGTAGGAATTCTATATGGGCCCTAAATATCACTATGAATTAAGAAGAATGGTTTTGATATCTTGTAGATTTGTGAGAGAAAATTCGTTCAATGATGTTTGCCTAATTTATAGAATTCACACTGAAATTGTAACGTCCTGAATTCGACCCACTTTCGTGATCAATGAAATTAATATTATTTCTCATTGCGTTTCAGTAAGTCTCACCCGGATTTGATCAATCTCGGGATATTAACCGATAGGGAAAGGCTAACTAGGAAAACGGTGTGTAGACCCAAGAACTCGACAGTGAATCAAGTCCGATTCCGAGAAGCGACGAGGAAATATTTTGTGCCGATATGGGCTGGTCCAAGGAGAGTGACAGATTTGGTTTGACTGACGACGTGCGATCGGATAGCGGGTGATTCCGCACGACTGAGAGTACGTGCGGCGAACGATCCCAATCTTATTCCGGACGACCATAACCCCTGGGACTAACAATAAATCCTCGTGTTCTCTAGAAATTGGGTCCGCCACGACTCGAGTAGCCCTAGGTTGATATGCGTAACCCCTAAACAGCCGTCCGTTAGTAAGAGACGCTAAAATCGCAAATTGAGTGAAATCGATCGTGGAATTGAGTTCGGACTTCGATGTCGAATTTCGTGGGCGTACGCGACTATTTTGCAAGGACGATGTTGTTTTTATGTGGCCAATTATATTTAGGATCAATAGAGTCAAAAATTGGAAATTTGACCCGGGATCGGAAAATTACCGTTTTGTCCTCGTACCTTAAGCTTGGATTCCAAATTTTTAGGGTTATTTGGAGATTATTTTGGAGCTTTATATTGTTGTATCTCAGCCTAATAATACTGGAAATGATGGACAATTGTGCCCCTAGATATTTTAGATGGAATGAATCTCTACCCTTGGATTAAGGGCAAATAGGTCATTCTTGGAAAAGTGGTTCAACCACCCCACTAACTAGAAATGTGTATATCTCTCTAGTCTTTCTCTCTCCCCTTCATTTTCCTCCTCCCCAAGCTAGCCGGCCACCCTCCTCTCTCTCTCAATCTCGCAAGCTCTCCCTCTCCCGGCCTCACACCGCCGCCGCTTGCTAGAGAGCCACCGTCGGCACCACCACCGTTCGCCGCTCACCCCGCCTTGCCTCACCACCAACCCGACCAACTCTCTCTCTCTCTCTCTCTCTCTCTCTCCTTTCCCAGCCGTGTGATCAGCCTCCCCTACCTATGATCGTTGCCGCCGTAAAGGCCGCCTGTCACCGCCGCTGACCCCGCCATTGTTCAGCCACCCTCGCCTCTTGTTTAGCCATGTTTAAAGCTTAGGAATCCAAGTGAGTGCAATCCTAAACCCTAGTTAGGCTAATCTACATTTCTAGATGAGTTTTAGGGGTTAATTAGGGTAAATTAGGGGTTAAATTGTGGAGGATGTTAGAGGCTGACTTTGTGGTTAATTTAGTGACTTACCGTGATGATTCAAATGAAGTTTAATGGCCTATAGTGTGCTGTGTGGTGGCTGAGTATAGGTGCCTTGATTCAGGCAAAAATGTGAATTTGGTGGGTGTAATTTGTGGACCAAGTGGTGGCTATTTTCATGGTAATTCTTGTGGCCTAATGTGGTGATTTGGTGGTGATTTAGTGGCCTAAGGTGATCTGGTTGGTAACCGACTAGTGTAGGCTCAATTGGATTATTATGTTGATTAATCATGGTCTAAATGCGGACTTCAATGGGTGCAACAATCTGGCCGTGTAGTGGCTATTTAGGTGGTGGATTTGGGAGCCTAAAGTGACGATTTGGAGGTGGATTGGAGGCCTAGAGGGAATTGATTAGTGGCTGGCTATAGTGGAATTTATCGGGTTTTGTTTGGCGAAATTGAGGATTAATTGTGAATGGCTGTGTGTGCTTGATTTGGCCATTAAGTGGCTGATTGTTTATGGCTGGGTAATGGTTGCGTGATGCCAGGATTGAGTTCTTATGTGGCCGAGAAAGGATAGGTTTGGTGGACCTTAAACTTGTGCAAGTTTAAGGGCTTAATTGCATGATTTTCGTGTGCCGATGATGTACCATAGCTCATTTGAATTAATTGATTGATTGGGCATATTGATTCATTAAATTGAATATGTGTGGTGTAAATTGAGCATATCGCATTGTGAATTGAACAAGTGGTGTTATGCAATTGAATGCTCATTGTGAATTTCTTGAATGCCCAAGTGTGAACGTTATGGCCATGAGTGTGCATCTCGAACATTGACATAACATGTGCATATGCGAGTGTGCACGAATGACATGAGCATGTGATCATTTAAAATACCCTAATACGTTTTACGCAGGATTCAGATAATAACTGGTGTATGTGAATGTGTGATCACATATAGTCCTGATACGTTTTACGCGGGGTATTGAATCCGTCCTAAGGTGTGTTATGTGGGACAATATCCGGACTACCGGAAGATGACCAACTAGATGCGTGTTACGCGGGTTTTGTGTCATGAGCCTGATGCATTTTACGCGGGTCAGAGATCGATCTCGAAGTGATAGACCTGATGCGTTTTACGCGGATCGGACCTGATACGTTTAACGCGGGTCGGAGGAGAATTGATAAATTGCAAGTGTACAAGGGTGCAAGTGTGCGAAGTGCATTGATGAGGCATGAGCACGAGTGTGAGCACCGGCATATGCATGACATGCGTTGTGACCAAGTGACGTATACATGTGCCGTGATTGGGTTCTACATTATTATTGTGAATTATAAGTGCCTAAGCTGCAGGGCCAAGGTAAGTTTTGGATTTGGGCCCGAGGGCCTAAGTCACTCATATTCTGGATCGTGTGTTGTTTAGTGCTCGTCAGGAGGTGCGCGTTAGCCTAATTTAGGTTTAGGGAACCTACTCGCTGAGATTTATTCTCATTATTGCTTAAACCCCACTTTTCATATCCCTGACTTTGAAGATGGTAGATGCGCTGCTTCGTTTTGGGATTCCGTATCATATAGAGCGATCGGTGATGGTACAACGGGGAGTCCAACATTAGGTATTACAATATAGTTTGGGTCGATGAAGGCGGGCCACATTTCCGGGCCCATCCTTATCTTGCTTGGTGTTTCTGAGACCAGTTCGGCACTCACGAACCTTTTAGGACCTTCGATGTTCCGTTCGACGCGTTAGTCCAGTCGGACCCACAGGCTGCCGATGGAGAGGTTGTGAGCCCCGTTGCCACGCCGAAGGAGGATTCCGGTGCCCAGCCAGTCATCATCGAGATGGATACCGAGTCCGAGGGAGAGGAGCCAATGGATTGGGAGTTTGACATCAAGCCGGAGCCGGAGCCCATGGAGCAAGAGCGAGAGCCGGAGGATGATTCCGGGGCAGAGTCAGTGTATCTTGAGTCCGAGCCAGATTCAATGGATTATGTGTCTGAGTTGTCTGATGACTCATCCAAGTCCTCATGATCCGACTCGGATTGGTTGCCTTAGGTTTAGCTTGACTATAGTTAGGTAGTGCTGACACTTTTTGACAGAGCCCTCTTTAGAGTTAGTGCCTGACCACCCGAGCCACCTACCCCTTTTTGATGTTAGTGGCCATTGTCCCACTTTTGGTTAGCTTTTAGTTCTGTGTTGATGGATTTTGTAAATCCCTATTATTAATGCAAGTTGTATTTATTGTTTTCAATACTATCCTTGGTCATGTTGCTTTATATTGTACAGGTGTTTGTTGCTTCCGCATGTGCATTGTTCTCTATTCGGGGTTTTGGGTCGGAGATGCGTCCTAGGACGTTGTACTGAATCGACCTTGGCGAGGGATGTGGCGCGCCATAGGGTGCGGGGTATAACAGAAATGAAGATGGACTTTTGTTCAAAAACAACTTTAGGAATAAGAATTTTAAATATTAAAAATTCGAATGACCTAGCCTATAAGGCCATACCATAATAACATCATCCTTATTAACAGTTACAGATTCGAAATAGTTACCCTAAACTTGTCTACTTGAGCTTGTTCCATCTTCAAAGAAATAGAGTCCTTCACTCTCTCTAGCATTATCAATTGTCCTTCCTGAGGTTATGTCCTGAAACTCACAATGAGATGAGAAAAAATAAGCTTGACACTTTTGATTAGAGGTTTTTTTATTACGCGACAGAAAGTTATAAGATAACTTGAGGACATGAAGAACATTATGAAGTGTGAGGGCAAGAGAGAGCAGTATAAATGATGTTCCAGCTATGGTTGAAAGAGAATCATCTACAATTGTGATTTTTTTATTTCCTATACACTGATTATTGGTAGAATAGAGCTTTGAACAATCTATCATATGATCAGTTGCCGCTGAATCAAGAATCCATGGAGTTATTTGGTGTGGATTTTCTATGAGGAAAGCAATAGAAAAATATTTATCTTTCTAGGCTAAAGAATAAGATGGATTTGAAGAAGGTTGTGGAGATTGAACGAGTTTGTATAGGTGCTCTTAACTGTTCCTTTGTGAATGGAACCGAATCTAACTTGATTTGCTCTTCATTTGTTAATTGGAATGCACAACCATCACTACTGCTCGTTCTCCTCCAACCTTCTTTCTTCCAATTTTGTGGTTTCCCATGAATTTTCCAATGGATCTCTTTGGTATGCCATGGTTTCTTGCAATGTTCACTCTATGGTTTCCTCTACGTCTTCCTTAGAATTAGGCCCTCGAAGAAACCCCTTGTTTAAAGAAAACAAGTGCAAAATTTCTAATATAGAGCTTACACTTGTTTCAAATCGCGTAGCATGATTCGCCTCCCAGATTCTTCCCTTTTAACTTCAAAGAAAACATTGCAGATGGATGGCGGAGGTTTTCAACAAAGGATCCTTCCTCTCTCCCCATCCAAGCTTCTATTAAGGCCTACTATAAAAATGAATACTCTATCATTATTGTCTCTCTTTATTTTTCTCTTACAATTAGCTGGACTTTCCCATGCATCATCGTGGCATTGATCTAATTCCTGCCACAAGGTCACCATTTCATTATAGTAGATAGTGACCTCACAATCCCCTTGCTTTAATTGCTATAGCTTTGTCTTCAGTTAAAGATCTAGGAAGAATTTTCCAAATTATAATAAGTTTCTCTCACAACAACCAACACATCTTCAATAGTCGAACAAAATATGTGTGGTTTTCCAATTACTGGCTCCATAGAATTGATCATCGGAGCAATTACTAAAGAATTCTCGAATCTCCAAATCTTCCAAGACAGATTGCTTTTTGCTAGTTCCTTCACCTCGCCTGTCAAGTGGCCTAGCTTCCCTCTGCCATCATTTGCTAGTTTCACCTATTGAGCCCATTCCAAATAAGTTTGGTCATTCAATCAGTGAACTATTAATTAATAACAAGTTGTAGTTCTGGGTCCACCATTGCTCGATTATGCAGAGAGATTAGTTGGGTTATTCTCTAGCATGACACCTAAAGGAGGACACCGCTCCAGTCATCGCTGTTTTCACCATAATAGGAGATGGATTCAAAAGCTAACCTCCGATACCATGTGGTTTTGCAAAGAAGAAAATTGGTTTCATCTATTTTTCATTACTTATTGTACTTATAAAGAACATAACATATAAATAGAGCCTAGTATAACTAGAAAATAGCAAGAAATAAGAACATATTTCCGACTTCCTAGTTCTACTAATTTACTTTCAAATATTGAGGATTCATAAATAAAAGAAAATAAAATAAATGGAAACAAAATATTTTCCTCTTCCGAGATTTTCATACAATTCTTTAACAGATTTTCCGTAAGATCTCCAAGATTTTATTCTAATTCTTCAACAATATATCAGCTATATCTCATTTGTGATATCTTCCTAGAGATGTTCAAAATGATTTTAATACTAAAGAGTGGTCGGTATTGTCAAGTGATATTTCTCTCATTACGCATTGCCCTTGTGATACCGTTCTTACAAAGTGCGTGGCAACAATAGTCCAACTATTTTCATTTGCTTCTGCTTACTGCCTATTAAGTTCTGTTTCCCAGTCAATTATATTAGGACCATCAAGCTATGGTTTTTGGCTAATTGAAGAAATATCCCTGTTATCGGAACTATTGGAATGATCGAACTTTATACATACCTAACGCATTCACACTTTTGATCCATCACAACTTTTTTTCCCCTTAGAACAAATAACTTGTGCTATAAAAAAGGTATGATTCATCTAACTCCAAGATATGGTCTAATGTTCGAGCCACTCAAATCTTGAACAAATGACTTCGTTGGTATAGATCATGTAATGATCAAACTTCCTATAAGGTGACCATGTTGTGGATGTTGGGTGGTATTGAATCTTTCTCACCCAAAAAAAACTAGCTTAAAAGATGAGGCTTTCTCTCACATTTATAAAGTGAACATCAGCCCCTTCCACAATAGATGTGCGACAATCTCAATAATCTCCCCCTAACACATCGAGTCTTGGGTCAGAGCCACAACAACCCGTATCTCTCCCGTGTGACTGTTGGGTTCGGATTTATTGATAATATTCCTTGTGGCTGTTAGATCCAAACTTGTTGACAACATATGCTCCGATACCAAGGCCGGATGTTTGATGGGGAGATTGTTAAGGTTGTCCTATATTGGTTGTGAAAGTGGCTGATGGTCACTTTATAAGTGTAAGGGAAAATCTCATTCTTTAAGCTTGCTTTTGGGATGAGAAAGGCCCAAGATCACCCAATAATAGAGACCTTAGGATGTCACACCCCCAACTCAAAAGAATGGGCTATGAATGTCACACCCCCAACTCAAAAGGGCAAGAGCATAACACGGCCGTCCTAACACGCAAGGATGCAACGTAAACAAAATCAAAACTCAACCTCATATCAAATATATACATCCATATATATGTGATAAAAAGTTCATCTGGTTATAGTATCAGAGGTTATTGTAATCCATCAAAAAGATATATACATATCTACCACAACTAACATAGAAGTTCACTAGCTATAGACATATCATACCAAAAATCTCCACCACCAAAAGTCCTCCCGAGAACGATACACTCACGCCCTACTTGCGACTTGTTAAAGAACCTAAAAAGTAAGTAAGATGAAAGGAGTGAGCTATCACGGCTCAATAAGTACATTTCTTTTAATCAGATCGAACAATCTCATGCAATGCTATAAAATGACATCATAACTCCTCGTCACAAATTCAATATACGGTATACATAAAATATAAAAAATATATGATAGCTTTCCAACAAAACTTTGTAATGTACAAGATTAGTCAATAAAACCTACTCGACAACAACAACAACCATCAATGGTCTATCTATTGACTAATTTCATCAAATCACACGTCAATGGTCCATTTCATCGATGAATCTAATGCTCACTATCGAACTATGGTCATGTTTAACACCATGACAAAGGCAGCCAAGTTTACCCCCTTTGGCTAGGTCTACCTATATTAGCTGGCGGTTCGGCTCAAAAGGACATCCTAATAGAAGGCATACTCACCCTCAATGGGTTCTCATCATAGCGATATGAGTCATAACAATCAAAATCTTTCTTCGACAACTCACAATTAACATCAGAAAGTCATTTCATAAACCGGTTTCACAAATCGAATCACATAATCATTTTCTATCATCTAATAGAATCCATTTGATAAAACATTTTGCATCCAATACAAACAGTTTTTGGTAATTCCTTTCACGAAACATTTAAGCAAAACATTCACAAATACTCATTTCAAGCTACTTTGAAAGACTTTCTAATACATTGTCAATCGACTAAAAGATAGTAAAAGTTCGACCCCATTTATGCAGAAAACATGTTCTTAATAACACTTACTATATTATAACATTACCATTTTCAAAACATGAACTTGTAAATTCATAGAAGAAATAGTACCACTCGCTTGAGAAAAGGCGAAAACTAACATATGTAGTTACTCGAGCCAATGCACATGAATTTCTAACAATTAACCAAAATACGGTATCAAAAACCGAGAAAAATCTACTTTTAAATAACTTCTCAATTAAACTACATTTATTTGTCAATAAAACGACTCCTAACGCTAACGAATAAACTCGGTTATAGCAGACATTCACTTTTCTCCTTTACACATATTATTCGATACACGTAACTCAAACATGAAACCTCTGAAATTTGTCCTAGATAAACCATACTTCGAAATAGTTACTCGACAAACCCCACAGCTCTACAATACCATAAACCATTATTTCACACAAAATCATAGCTTAATAACTTCTCAATCGAGCCTCATAATTCAAAATCAATATTCCTTCAAATTTGTGCCCTAATTTCCAAAATCACTACGATTAGATGAATAAAGGCCTCGATTACTTACCCGGAGTTGCAAAATAGCATTGATTTGGCTTGTCGTGTCGTTCGGATCGTAAACGCATGAAGATTTTCGCTCTTCCCCCTTTTCTTCTTCTCTGTGTGTGTCCTTTTCTTTCCCTCTTGTTTTCGGTCACCGAGGGTTTACTTCTTCAACCCTTGCGTTGAAGATAAAGGGCGAATTAATAGGCTAGGCTCTAAACAAAATAATAGGTTATTAAAGCCCATTATTACATTTTATCCTCCTCACAAAAATTTCATCCTAGAAATTTAGACGAACCTCAATCGTCAAACAAGTTCGGGTATTTACGTCTTTCTCTTCCTCGAGTTCCCAAGTAGCCTCCTTCTCAGTATGATTTTGCCATTGAATCTTTACGTAAGAGATAGTGCGTCGTCGTAATGCTTGATCCTTCCTGTCGACAATGCGTATAGGCTACTCTTCATAAGTTAAGTTCTCATCTAACTTCAATGGTGTAAAATCCAGTATGTGTTCAAGATTTGGCACATATCTCCGCAATAAGGACACGTAGAACACATTATGCACTCTAGATAATGTTGGTGGCAAAGCCAATTTATAAGCAACTTCACCAATCTTCTCTAATATCAGGAATAGTTGCATGTATCTTGGACTCAACTTGCCATGAGTACCAAATCTCATAACGCACTTCGTTGGGAAAAATTTGAGGAATACATGATCTCCTACATTGAACTCAACCTTGCGCCTTCAAAGGTCTGCATAGCTTTTGTGACTGCTTTATGCTATTCTTTGATGCTCTCAAATTAACCTAACTTTCTCTTCTGACTGTTGTATGAACTCGGGGCCGATTAGTCTTTTCTCACCAACATTGTCCCAACAAATAAGAGTTCTACATTTCCAACCATACAACGCTTCAAATGGAGCCATCTTAATGCTGGAATGATAGCTGTTGTTATAAGAAAACTCCGCCAAATACAGGTGTTTGTCCAACGAACTGCCAAAGTCAATAATGCAGGATCGTAGCATATCCTCTAACGTCTGAATGGTTCTCTCCGACTGACCATTTGTCTGTGAGTGAAAAGCTGTATTAAAATTGAGTTGAGTACCCAACGCTCCTTGTAAACTCTTCCAAAAGTTAGACACAAATCAGGAATCTTTGTTGGAAACAATACTTACTGGAACTCCATGAAGCCTCACTATCTCATTAACATACTGCTTTGCCATGTCTTCTAGTGAGAGGTTGAATTAGTATGATAAAAAGTGCGCAGATTTAGTTAATCGATCGACAATCACCCATATGGCATTCTTACCGTTGGGTGTTCGTGGTAACCCGATAATAAAGTCTATGGTGATATGCTTCCACTTCCATTTAGGTATCTCAAGTGGGTGCAGCTAACCACTAGGTTTCCGATGCTTAATTTTTACTTGCTGGCAAACCAGACATTGATCGATAAACTTCACAATATCTTTTTTCATGTTAATCCACCATAAATTCTCTCTCAAATCTCCGTACATCTTAGTGTTTCCCGGATGTATAGAGAATCTTGTGCTATAAACTTCTTGTAATATTTCCTTTTTCAATTTTGAGTCATCGGGAATACATAGCCAACCATGAAACCTCAACGAGGAATCTACATGGATCTTGAAGTCCTCTTGTCTTCTAGCTTTTATGCCTTCTCTGATCTTTCCCAATCGAAGATCCTCATTCTGTTTAGCCTTAAGTCTATCAATCAACGTTGGTTGTACTCGAAGATTTGCTATCCGAGCACCCAACTGATGTACCAATACCTCAAGGTCTAGCTTCCTCATATCCTCAAGGATAGGCTTCTGAGAAGTGAGCAACGCCGCCATATTTCTAGAAGATTTACGACTCAAGGCATCAGCTACTACATTTGCCTTACTTGGATGATAATTAACAGACAGATCATAATCTTTCAAAAGTTCTAACCATCTCCTCTGCCTCATGTTCAATTCTTTATGAGTAAAGATATGCTTCAAACTCTTATGATCAGTGAAGATTTCATATTTTTCCCCATACAAGTAGTGCCACCATATTTTCAAGGCAAATACAACTACCGCAAACTCCAAATCATGAGTGGGATAGTTCTTCTCGTGTGCTTTCAACTGTCTAGAGGCATAGGCCACGACTTTATCATCCTGCATAATAACACAACCTAAACCTTCTTTAGATGCATCACAGAAAATTGTGAAGCCACCGGTTCCTGAAGCCAAGGTTAATAAAGAAGTTAACACTAACTGCCTCTTCAACTCTTGAAAACCATGATTGCACTGATCCGACCAAGCAAATTTAACTCCTTTCTGAGTTAGGCAAGTAAGTGGACCAGCGATTTTGGAAAATCCTTCTACAAATCGTCTATAATGGCCAGCTAATCTAAAGAAACTTCTCACTTTAGTTGCATTGGTCGAGTGATTCCACTAAACAACTGTTTCAACTTTCTTTGGGTCAACTGAGATGCCATCCTTTGAAATTACATGACCCAAGAACTCTATATGATCAAGACAAAAGTCACACTTACTAAATTTGGTGAACAACTTCTTTTCACACAAGGTTTGTAAGACAAACTTCAAATATTGCTCATGGTCCTCTAAGCTCCTTGAGTACACCAAAATATCATCGATAAACACCACAATGAATTTGTCAAGATACTGCCTGAACATCCAGTTCATCAAATTCATGAAAGCAACAGGCGCATTTGTTAACCCAAAAGGCATGACTAGAAATTCATAATGACTATACCTTGTCCTAAAAGCAGTTTTTGGCACATTATCTACTTTTATCTTTAACTGATGATACCCAAAACGAAGGTTGATCTTAGAAAATACATGAGCTTCCTGAAGTTGATCAAATAAATCATCACTCTGGGGCAAAGGATATTTGTTTTCGATCGTCACCATGTTAAGTTCTCGGTAATCTATACAAAGCCACATGCTACCATCCCATTTTTTTCACAAAGAGAACAGGGGCTTCCCAAGGCAAAACACTAGGTCTAATAAAATCCTTATCCAATAACTCCTATAGTTGTGTTTTCAATTCCTTCAATTCAACTGGTGCCATTCGATATGGCGCCTTAGAGATAGGCGTTGTTCTAGGCATCAAATCAATAAAGAACTCAATATCACTATTAGTAGGCAAACCAGGTAAATCCCCGAGAAATATATCGAAGAATTCCCTAACAACAGTAATATTTTCTAGCTTTATAACTTCCTTGCTTGTGTCTTTTACGTAAGCTAGATAACCTCAACAACCTTTCCTTAAAAGTTTCCTCGCTTGTAAAGCTAAAATCAAACTTTGAAAATTGCCTTTACAACTTCCCGAAAAAGAGAATTTAGGCTAATTAGGAAGTTGAAAGATGACCTTCTTGAATTAACAATCAACAATAGCATAAATGGTGAAAACCAATCCATCCCCAGAATAATATCAAAATCTCATATATCTAACTCTACCAAATCTACTAGCATTTCAACATTATCAATATGGAGAACACATCTCTTAAACATAGTATTAACAATCAAGAAATCACCGGTAGGAGTATCAAAATGCATTTCACATTCAAGAGGCTTGGGTAACACACCAAGTTTCTTCACAAATCCAGTAGAAATATAGGAATACGTAGCACCGGGATCAAACGATACATAAGCATATTGCGAGGCAATAAAAATATTACCTACAACAACTATGTTAGATGCTGCCGTATCCTCCTTCGTCATCGCAAAAACTTTCCCAGTCATCCTTTTCATTTGCGGATTTTCTTGAGGCCTACCAACTAAAGGCACATCCTTCCTCATGGAACAAGTACATGCTAAATATCCAGGTTGTAAGCATACAAAACATAATCTATTACCCACTAGAGCATTCCTCTGCATAGGACAATTATGTCACATGCGTCCCATCTTTCCACATAGAAAGCAAACTCCCATCTTCCAATAACATTGACCACCTTACTATTTGTCACATGTAGTGCAAGGACCTTGAATAGTTCGACTTTTATCCTTTCCAAGGTGGCTAATGCTTCTCTGCTTGTTGCTACCACTAGCACAGCTTTCTTGGAATTCAGTGAACTTTGGCCTCTTTTGTTGGGGACCACCTTGTTTCCCATGCTCCAACGTGTCTTGGTCAACCCTGATCGCTCGTTCCAGCACGTCTTTGTAAGTTGTTAATAGAAGAGGTACAAGTGTGGAACGGATCTCAAGCTGGAGTCCTCTTTGGAAATGTTTAACTTTATCCTTATCACTAGCCACAAAATGCTCCGCAAATCTATCCAACTGGTTGAAGTGGTCTGCATGCTCCAAAATGGTAGAGTCACCTTGAGATATATATACAAAGTCGCCCCTCATCTTCGCTTGGAATGCTTCTGGGAAGAATTGAGTGTTAAAAGCCTCTACAAAGTCCTTCTAAGATGTAAAACATCCCTTGTAACATCCTGAATTCGATCTATTTCCGGAATCAATGAAATTGATATTATTTCTCATTTCATCTTAGTAAGTCTCGCCCGGAGCTGATCACTTTCGGGATATTAATTGATGGGTAATGGCTAACTAGGAAAATGGTAAGTGGAACAGGGACTTGATTGTGAATCGAACTCTGATTTCCGAGAAACGATGAGGAAATATTTTGGGCCAATGTGAGCTGATCCTAGGAAGGTGAAGGATTGGGTTTGGCCAATGACGTACGATCGGATCGCGTGTGATTCCGCACAACCAAGAGTATACGTAGCCAACCATTCCAAACTTATTCCGAACGATCACGACCCCCGGAACTAGTGATAATTCCTCGCGTTCTTCCGGTAATCGAGACTGTCACGAGTCGAGTAACCCTAGGTCAATATATATAACCCTAAACAGCCGCCCGTTAGTGAGAGACCTTAAAATTGATATGAGCGATTTCGATCGTAAAATTTGATTCGGACTTGAACGTAGAATTTCATGAACGTACGCAACTATTTTTGTGAGGACGATGTCGTATTAGTGTGGCCAACCATATTAGGGATTGGTACTGTCGAAAAATGGAAATTCGGCCTAGAATTGAAAAATTACCATTTTGCCCTTAGAGCCTACCCTTGAATTTCGAATTTTAGGGATTAATTGGAGGACATTTTGGGAATTTTTGTGGACATGTTCAGCCCCTCTTTGCCGAAAATTGTGGACCACATTGCCCCTAGATTTTTGTGTAAGACTTAATCATAGCCATTGGATTGGAGGACAAGATGGTTAATTTGGGAAAGTAGCTCAACCACCCCACTCAAGCCAAGCCTATACACTCTCTCTCTCCCCTCGTTCTCACCCTCACCATCACTGGCTAACCTCTTCCCTAAGCCACTCTCTCCCCTCCCCATTTTCCTCTCTCGGCCGTGAGTCGCCACCGCCGCCGGAGGAGCGCCGTCCGCTCGATCGTCGCCACGTACCGCCGTGCCGCCGTCCACGTCCTCACCTAACACAACCATCATCATCCAACCGTCCCACTCCCTCTCCATTTCCCCCTCTCGGCTGCGTAAAGGCCAGCCTTGCCGGAGTGCCTCCACCGCCGCCCGCCAGTGCTACGTCGCCGCGCCACCACCTCATCCGACCACCCCATTCTCTCTCTTTGTTCCCGTCCGCCACCATCACTAGCACCTCTCCCCTTCGCCGTCGAGATCGCCAAGAGCTGCCAGTCACCACCGTCACTTGCGCCGCTGCGAGGATCGCCAGAGCGTCGCCATGAGCCGGTGACCAACCGCTCGTTTTCCACCTGTTCAGCTTAATTTGGGAGCTTAGGAGACTAAGTGAGTAATTAACTCTAAACCCTAATTAGGCTAATTAGCATTTCTAAATAGGTTTAGGGTAATTTAGAGGTTAATTTAGTGGGTTGGTTATTGGAGGTTGTTTATGTGATGAATTGGGAGTGTAATGTGCTGATTTCAAGGTGGTTTAGTGCCCTCGAGTGGGCTGTTATTGGCTGGAAATTGTGGAATCAATTGGAGTAATTTTGACTAGCTTAGGGTTTGATTGTGGAATCTCGGTCATGCCTTGTTTGGTTGATGTGGTGGTTGTTTTAGGCTCATTGGTGACCAATTTGATTATGCCATGTCGCGTGTTTGTGTGGCCGGGCAATGTGATGTGTGATTAGCCAATAGTTGGCGTGAATTCGATTGATTCGGTATTTGTAACATGAGTGCCAATTATGTGTCATGCTGAGTGGAATTAAATTGACTAAGTGAGCATATTGTAGCACGAATTGGGTATGTGATGATCAAGTTGCACATGTTAAATGTTTAATTGAGCACATCGTGGCATTTGTCGAGCATGTCTTGGCATTGATTGGATAATGTGCCTATGTAGAAATTGACTGCTCATTGTGCATCGTGTTGTTGCCTGAGTGCTGGACTGCATGGCCACTCATTTCCCATGCTAAGCATTAGCTTGATATGAGAATTGTGCGAGTATGCGTGCCTGACATGAGCATGTGATCACCTAATCACCCTGATGCGTTTTACGTGGGGTTAAGATAAAAATTGGTGTATGTGTACGTGTGATCACATAAAGCCCTGATGTGTTGTACGCGGCGCATTGAACCCATCATGATGCGTTTTATGCGGGACGATGCCTAGTTCTACCCGGAAGACGGCCAGCCTGATGTGTTTTATGCGGGTTATGGTTCGTACCTGGAGATCAATGTTGCACCTGATGCGTTTTATGCATGCTAGAGATACTGGGCCTGATGCGTTTTACACGGGCCATGAAGTGTTGATATTGATTGATAGACCTGATGCGTTTTACGCGGGTTAGACCTTATGCGTTTTACGCGGTCGAATCTTTAATAAAGAAATTGGCAGTGTGCAAGTACGCATTTTGAGCCGGATCATGAACATGTTGATGGCATACGTGTGCAAGAAAGCATAGACAGGTGTCCAAGTATGTGCATGTCGGTGACTCGTGTGTGATGCAGGCATCAAGGAACATGAGCATGTGCATGGCGTACGTGTGACTAAGCATGTTCGCGTATGTGCCATTATTGCGATTATTATTATGCCTAACTTGCAGGGTTATTGCGTGATCGATCTGGGCCCGAGGGCCTAGGTCATTTGATTACTTGTTGTTGTACTGGTTGTGTGGTTGTTTGCCTATCAGAAGGTGCATATTAGCCTAGTTTAGGTTTAGGAGATTTTACTCGCTAAGATTCGTCTCACTATTGTTGAAACCCACTTTTCAGACCCCCGGCCCTAAGGATGTCCGAGGTATCTATTCGTTTTGGGATTCCGTCCCGGATAGACCGGGATGTGACCGAGTACCCCGTAGGGAATGGGGATACATATATTAGGCACTTTACTACAATATAGGTTGATGTGGGCAAGTAGCATTTTCAGGCCCATGAGTACATCGGTTGGTGTTTTAGGGACTACTTCGGTGAGTACGGACCCCTTAGGACTTTTGATGACCTGTTCAACGGGCTAGGTGACGTAGATCCCCAGTACGGCGATGGAGATCTGGCGAGCCCCAAGCACACGTCCAAGGGGAGTTCTAGTGCTGACGTCAAACACAGACCTGTTGTCTAGGAGATGGACAAGCCTAACCCAATGGACGAGGAGCCGGTGGACTGGGATTCCAAACCGAAGCCGATGGAGTCGGATGAGGAGCCAAAGCCTATGGAGCAGGACCCCGAGCAGAGGGCGAGCCTGAGGAGATGGATTCTAAGGAGGAGCAGGCAGAGGCCAAGTCCGAGCTGGATTCCCTAGACTCTAAGGTCGAGCTATCTGACAGTTCTTTCGAGTCCTTGGGATCCGACCTGGGTTGGGTTCCATAGGGTTAGCCTTAACCTCAATTAGGTTGGGCCAATACCTTTTTGACCGGAGCCCTACCTTAGTTAATAGTCTGACCATCTGGGCTACCTACCCCTATTTGCTGTGCATGGCCGCTAACCCGTTTTTGTGTAGTAGGTGTTTTGCTATAAATGGATATTGTATATATATTCTCCCTATTGATGCAAATGTATATTATTTAGTATGATGTGTATTTCCATCCTTGGTCTCGTGTATTATTTGTACAGGTGTTTATGTTGCTTCCGCGTGTGCCTGTTTCTCTGTTTGGGTTTTTGTGTTGGCGATGTATCCTAGGAGCGTCGCGCGAATACGACCGAAGGCGGGATGCCGCACGCCGTAGGGTTCGAGGCGTGACATCCCCCATTTCGATTTGGTATCAGAGCAAGGTTAGCTCGGTCCAATATGGTCGAAGCCTGGAGTGAGAAGGAGCAATAACCTTGGGTAGCCAATAGGGTGACCTTGTGTGCTACCTATACCTCCTGACTGTCTGTGTCTTGATTGACTTGTTGTTTGAGCTGACCCGTAAAGTGCAGGTGAGGCATGACCTGAGGTAAGTATGCGTATCTCCTTGGTTAAGGTCTTGTGCTATTGGTGTTTAGCCGTATGTTGAGTGGTTGTTTGATTTTTGTGTTAGTTTCCTACCTAGGACCTTAAACCGATTTGGCTTGGCTTAGGTCTCTAATTCCTGAATGGAATTATAGCAGGTAGGTGAGTAGTAAAGACTGCAAGGATGAGGAGATGGGGAAAGGAAACCCAAGGGCAGTCGAGTGCTATGGGCCAAGAGGCCAGAGACCCCAGATTGGATGAGATGATTCAGACGTTAAAAGAGATAGGGAATATTATGGGCAGACAAGCTCAGGTGAGGGCTGCTACTATTGCCCAGGCTGCTAAGGCCGCAGCGACTGTTGCTGTTAATGGAAACAACGCCCACCAAGGACAGGGCCAGATAGTCACAAATAGACAAATGCACCAGTGGGTAGAACAGTTCATAAAGTTGAAACCACCTAAGTTTAACGGAAAAGGTGATCCCGAGGCCGCACCACGTTAGGTAGAAGAGTTAGAGAAAACATTTGAGGTGTTGGGGTGCACCGAGACAGAGAAAGTGACCTTGGCAGTGTATCAGTTACAGGACAATGCGAATGATTAGTGGAAGGCCACCGGGGATAGAGTGTTTCTAGAAGGTACTGCCTAAACTTGGACCGCGTTCACCAAAAGCTTTTACGGAAAATATTTCTCGGAGAGTGCACAAGAAAGGAAACTAGTGGAATTTATGCGAATTCACCAAGGACAGATGACCGTAGACCAGTATGAAGCGGAGTTCGCTAGAATGTCTAAATTTGCACCTAGGATGGTGGAGAACCCGGAGGATAAGGTTTGGAGATTGTAGGACAGACTAAAACCGGATCTTCGAAGCCAAATGATATCGTTGAACATCCGTGATTATGGAGAAATGTATGAGCGAGCTCAGGCCATTGAATGAGACCAAACGGAAAGGGCAACCGCTTCTGGATCGTGATTTGCCCCAAATAGGGACAACCGCCGCTTCAAGAAGAAGCTGATGGCGGGAAACAAACGATTCATCCCACCGGCTAGGAAGAACATTAGGAAGCCGAGCCACCAACCGAATCGATTTGGGGCCTATTTTAAATGTGGGAGTTTGGAGCACCAGATTAGGAATTGTCCCCAGCAACGCCCCACAGCACCATTGGTGCAACCATAGTAGCCCTGAGTTGGGAATCAAGCCGGGAATCTCCTACCGGCTAATCAACGTCGATCGCTAGCGCAAGGACGAGTTTATGCGATGGCGCGAAGAGAGGCTGAAGACGCACCAAGTATGGTCACAGGTACGGTTTCTCTTTATGATCATGCTGCGCATGCCTTATTTGATCCAGGGGCAACCCATTCGTTTGTAGCAGAACAGTTTGTTAGACTTGTTGGGATTGAGCTTGTTATGCTTGAGACTGTGCTATGTGTGATGACCCCACTACATGATAAAGTGTTGGTTTCGTTAGGGTGTCCTAATTGTAAAATAGTGATTGAAGGTAGAGAAGAAAGTATCAACTTGGCAATGTTGGCCATATTCGACTTTGATGTGATTATTGGAATGGATTAGCTAATTAAGCAGAAGGCCATAATGGATTGCGGCAATAGGATGATCCAATTTAACCCGATTAGACATCCTAGATTTGAGTTTCAGGGAAACCGAGGAGGAATCTCGATCCCTTAGATTTCCTCACTCAAGGTGACTAAGTTGTTGGACAAAGGTTGCGAAGGGTATTTAGAAAATGTGGTGGATTTGACAGTTGCGGAACCCAAGTTGGAAGAGATACCTGTAGTGTGCAACTTTCCCGAGGTCTTTCCTTAGGAATTATCGGGTTTGCCACCCGAACGAGAAGTGGAGTTTGTAATAGAATTGGCCCCAAGAATCGAGCCAATCTCGAAAGCACCGTATCGAATGTCTTTGTCGGAATTGAAGGAGTTGAAGGTCCAGATGCAATAATTACTGGACAAGGGTTTTATTCACCCTAGTGCGTCTCCATGGGGAGCGCTAATCCTGTTTGTAAGAAAGAAGGACAAAACTCTGAGGTTGTATATCGATTACCGGCAGTTGAACCAGGTGACAGTAAAGAATAAGTACCCGCTGTCGAGGATCGATGACTTGTTCGATTAGTTGCAAGAAGCGTCAGTGTTCTCTAAGATCGATCTACGGACCGGGTATCATCAATTGAGGATCAGAAATGAGGATATACCTAAAACTTAGGATGAGGTACGGGCACTATGATTTCACAATGATGCCCTTTGGTCTATCCAATGCCTCTACTGCCTTTATGGACTTAATGAATTGGGTATTCAAGGAATTTTTGGATCGGCTCATTATAGTGTTTATTGACGATATACTGGTATACTCGAGGAGCCCCAAAGAACATGTGGTACATCTAACTGAGGTGTTACAGACATTAAGAGAGCACGCACTATACGCCAAGTTCAGTAAATGCGAGTTTTGACTCAACCGAGTAGCATTCCTTGGACACATAATCTCGGGAGATGGAATTTCTATGGACCCGACGAAGATTGAGGTAGTAACTAAGTGGCCAAGACCGACATCAGTGATGAAGATTCGGAGTTTCTTAGGTCTGGCTGGCTATTACCGATGCTTCGTAGAAGGATTCTCATCGATAGCCATGCCGCTGACACGGTTACTTAAGAAGGAAACCAAGTTCCAGTAGGATGATAAGTGTGAAAGGAGCCTTCAGGAGTTGAAGCATAGACTGACGACAGCCCTAGTATTAACCATTATGTTCTGACCAGGAGGATTTGAGGTCTATAGTGACGCATCGTTGAGAGGACTTGGTTGCATATTGATGCAGCATGGAAAGTAGTTGCATATGCGTCGCGCCAGTTGAGGCCGCATGAGATGAATTATCCGACTCATGACTTGGAACTGGCAGCGATCATTTTCGCCCTCAAGATTTGGAGACACTATTTGTGTGAGGAAAAGTTCCAGATTTACACGAACCACTAGACCCTCAAGTACTTGTTTTTGCATAAGGAATTAAATATGAGGCAACGTCGCTAGATGGAACTCTTCAAGGATTATGACTGTGACATCCTGTATTACCCCGGAAAGGCGAATCGAGTAGCAGATGCGCTAAAGCGGAAGTCAAGTATGGCACATGTGATGGTCAAGGAATAAACCTTGATGGAGAGACTCAGAAATTCATAATTTAAGTTTGAGGTGAGTCAGATGTCGAACTTGCTTGCCACATTGAGGATCAAATCGGAGATCCAGACAAGAATTAAGGAAGTGCAGTCTACAGACTAAGAAATCCAAAGGATTGTAGAAATGGATGCCGCCAAGAGAAAATCAGATTTCCAAGTGGGCGAGAATGAAATTTTGAAGTTTCGATGACGATTATGCGTGTCCAATGATGTAGAGCTTAAAGAGGAGATTTTAAGGGAGGCACACCATAGCAATTATAGTATCAACCCTGGCAGTACGAAGATGTACTAGAATTTGCGACAGCACTATTGGTGGAATGGAATGAAAAAGGATGTGGCCAAGCATGTGGTGAAATGCCTAACCTGTTAGCAAGTTAAGGCACAACACTGCAAGCCCGGAGGGTTATTACGACCATTGGAAATTCCCGAATGAAAATGAGAGCATATTACAATAGATTTCGTCATGGGGCTACCAAGAAGCCAAAGAGGGCACGACTCTATTTGGGTAATAGTAAATAGACTGACTAAGTTAGCGCACTTCATGGTAGTGCGAAAGGATTTTGAGTTGAGAAGTTTGCAAAGTTATATGTGCGACAGATTGTCCGACTACATGGAGTACCTATAACGATCACTTCGGACCGTGATTTGAGATTTACGGCCAACTTTTGGAGAAGTCTGCAAACGGCCTTAGGAACGAAGTTGCAGTTCAATACAGCCTATCATCCACAGACGGATGGCCAGTCTGAAAGGACGATTCAAATCTTGGAGGATATGTTGCGTGCCTGTGTATTGGATTTCCAAGGTAAATGGGAAGAACAGCTACATCTGGTGGAGTTTGCCTATAACAATAGCTACCAACAGAGCATTCAGATAGGGGCATTCGAGGCCTTGTATGGCAAAGTTTGTAGGACGCCAGTATGTTAGGATGAAGTTGGTGAGCAGAGTATAACGGACCCAAAACTAGTGCAGCAGACTATCGAGGCAGTTGAGATTATTCAAGAAAGGCTAAGGACTACACAGAGTCGCCAGAAAAGTTATACCGACCAAAGAAAGAGGCCTTTAGAATTTCAAGTGGGCGATCATGTATTTCTCAAGATGTCGCCAATGAAGGGACTATCTCGATTTGACAAGAAGGGAAAGCTGAGCCCAAGATATGTCGACTCATTTGAGATTTTGGAAAAGATTGGAGATCTAGTCTACCGACTAGCCTTACCGCCCAACCTGTCCCAAGTGCACAATGTATTCCATGTGTCAATGCTGAGAAAGTATGAACCAAACTCGACCCACGTCCTAAGGTACGAGGAGATAGGCGTGGACGACAAGGTGTCGTACGTAGAAAGACCTGTAAGGATTGAGGATAGAAAAGATCAAGTGCTATGCAACAAAACGATCCCCATGGTCAAAGTAGTTTGGGAGCACCATGGAACAGAAGGTGCCACCTGGGAAAATGAAGATGCAATATGACGTCAACACCCCCATTTGTTTAAGTAGATAGATCTAGAGTGCAAATTTCGAGGATGAAATTTTTGTAAGGGGAGAAGAGTTGTAACATCCTAAATTCGACCCATTTTCAGAATCAATAAAATTGATGTTATTTCTCATTTTATCTTAGTGAGTCTCGCCCGGAGCTGATCACTCTCAGGATATTAACCGATGGGGAATGGCTAACTAGGAAAATGGTATGTGGACCAGAGACTTAATCACAAATCGAACTTTGATTTCCGAGAAACGACGAGGAAATATTTTAGGCCAATGTGGGCCGATCCTAGGAAGGTGAAGGATTGGGTTTGGCCAACGACGTACGATCGGATCGCTGGTGATTCCGCACAACCGAGAGTACACGTGGCTAATCATTCCGAACTTATTCCGAAGGATCGCGACCCTCGGAACTAGCAATAATTCCTCACGTTTTTTCCGGTAATCGAGACAATCACGAGTTAAGTAACCCTAGGTCGATACGCGTAATCCCTAAACAACCGTCCGTTAGTGAGAGACCTCAAAATTGATATTGAGCGATTTCGATCATAAAATTTGATCCGGACTTGAATGTCGAATTTCCTGGACGTACGCAACTATTTTTGCGAGGACAACGTCGTATTAGTATGGCCAACCATATTAGGGATCGGTACAGTCGAAAAATGGAAATTCGGTCCAGAATTGGAAAATTACCGTTTTGCCCTTGGAGCCTACCATTGAATTCCGAATTTTAGGGATTAATTGAAGAGCATTTTGGGATTTTTATGGACATGTTCAGCCCCTCTTTGCCGAAAATTATGGACCACATTGCCCCTAGATTTTTGTGCAAGACTTGATCATAGCCATTGGATTTGAGGACAAGATGGTCAATTTGGGAAAATAGCTCAACCACCCCACTCAATCCAAGCCTATACACTCTCTCTCTCCCCTTCATTCTCACCCTCACCATCACCGGCTGACCTCTCCCCTAAGCCACTCTCTCCCCTCCCCATTTTCCTCTCTCGGCCGTAAGTCGCCGTCGCCGGAGGAGCGCCGTCCGCCCGATCGTCGCTGCGCGCCACCGTGCCGCCGTCCATGTCCTCGCCTAACACCACCATCATCATTCGACCGTCCCACTCCCTCTCCATTTCCCCTTCTCAGTCGCGTGAAGGCCAGTCTCGCCGGAGCTCCTCCGCCGCCGCCCACCGATGCCACGCCGCCGCGCCACCACCTCATCCGACCACCCCATTCTCTCTCTTTGTTCCCGTCCGCCACCATCACTAGCACCTCTCCCCTTCGCCATCGAGATCGCCAAGTGCGGCCAGTCATTGCCGTCACTTGCGCCACCGCGAGGACCGCCGAAGCGCCGCCGTGAGCCGGTGACCAACCGCTTGTTTTCCACCTGTTCAGCTTAATTTGGGAGCTTTGGAGACTAAGTGAGTAATTAACCCAAAACCTCAATTAAGCTAATTAGCATTTCTAGATAAGTTTAGGGTAATTTAGGGGTTACGTGTGCAAGTGGAACCTGGTTAAGTATGTTTGTAAATGGATGGGGGAGTATAGTAGTGGGTGGGCATGTATATTTTGTGGACAAGAAGTTGGCAGGAGGGTATAAGTATGTTTGTAAATGGATATTGTAAATATTTGGAAGTGTAATGTTTAAATGTTGGCGGTTCGACGACTTAGTTAATCCTAATAGTCTCCAATTTTATTGTCTGGGATTTTTAATTTGTTTTCGCCGCAAATTAACTTTGATGAGATTATTGGGTCGGCGACGTATTCCTAGGACGTCACACTCATTCAACTGAAGAGAGGGATATCGCGAGCTCGATGGGGTTCGGGGCGTGACACCGATTTAGTCAATCTATCAACAATCACCTAAATGGAATCGTGGCTTCTTTGACTCCTTGGTAATCCCATCACAAAATCCATCATGATATGCTCCCATTTCCACTCTGGGATTTCCAAAGGTCACAATAATCCTCTTGGCTTACAGTGTTGCCCTTTCACTTGCTGGCACAATAGACATTTAGCCACAAGTCTGGCTATGTCTACCTTTATGCCATTCCACCAATAATACTACCTTAGATTCTGATACATCTTCGTACTCCCCGGATGGATACTATAACTATCACGATGCGCCTCCGACAAAATCTCTTCCTTAAGTTCCGCATCGTCAGGTACACACAATCGCTCTCAGAACTTCAAGATCCCATCCTCGAATACTTGGAAGTCCGGTTTCCTCTTAATAGTATCCATCACAAGAGTCTTCTGGATCTCTAGGTCCGTAGACTATAAAGCCTTAACCTTAGCCTGGATTTCCGGCTTAATCCTGAGCGTGGCTAACAGGCTCGAGACTTGACTTACTTCAAACTTAAACTTCGAGTTTCGCAGTGTTTCCAACAAAGTTCATTCCTTAACCATTAAGTGTGCGATGCTTGACTTCCTACCCAATGCATTCGCTACCCGGTTTGCCTTTCCGGGGTGATATAAAATATTACTGTCATAATCCTTTAATAACTCCATCAAACGACGCTGCCTCATATTTAATTCTTTCTGAGAGAATAAATACTTAAGGCTCCGATGGTCAGTATAAATTTGAAATTTCTCCTCGCATAAATAGTGTCGCCAAATCTTCAGAGCGAACACTATTGCGGCTAATTCCAGATCGTGCATTGGATAATTCAACTCATGTAGTCTTAACTGTCTTAACACATAGGCCACAACTTGTCCATGTTGCATGAGTACACATCCTAATCCTTTCAACGACGCATCACTGTAAATTTCATACCCTCCGGGTCATAACGGAATAGTCAACACCGGTGTCGTCGTTAATCTATGCTTCAACTCCTGAAAACTTCTCTCACATTTGTCAGTCCATTCAAACCTCATTTCCTTTTTCAATAAATGTGTCAACGGTATTGCTATTGCCGAAAATCCTTCCACGAAGCGTCTATAATATCCGGCCAGACCTAAAAAGCATTGAACCTCAGTTACCGTTGTTGGTCTCGGCCACTTCATTACAGCCTCCATCTTCGCTGGATCTACTGAGATTCCTTCTCCAGAGATCACGTGTCCAAGAAACGCGACTCGATTGAGCCAGAACTCGCACTTGCTAAACTTAGCATACAGTACGTGTTCCCTCAAGGTCTACAAAACCTTACTTAAATGGAACTCATGCTCCTCTAGGCTCTTCGAATACACCAATATGTCATCTATGAAGACTATGACAAATTGGTCTAAGAATTCCCTAAACACCCTATTCATTAGATCCATAAATGCAGCAAAGGCATTCGTCAATCCAAACGGCATTACGGTAAACTCATAATGCCCATATCTCATCTTGAAGACCGTTTTCGGTATATCCTCATTCCTAATTCTCAGCTGGTGATATCCAGTCCTTAAATCGATCTTAGAAAATACCGAAGCCCCTTGCAATTGATCAAACAGATCATCAATCATTGGCAGAGAATACTTATTTTTAATCGTCACCTGATTCAACTGTCGATAATTAATACACAACTTTAGTGATCCATCCTTCTTTCTCACAAATAATACTGGCGCTCCCCATGGAGACGCACTTGGACAAAGAAATCCTCTGTCTAGTAACTCCTGCATTTACACCTTTAATTCTTTCAACTCCGACAACGACATCCTATAAGGCGCTTTCAAAATTGGTTCAGTCCCTAAGGCCAATTTGATTATAAATTCCACTTATCTTTCTGATGACAATCCTGGCAATTCCTAAGGAAAGACATCAGGATAATCGCGCACTACGACTATATCCTCTAGCCTCGGCTCCTCAGCTATCGAATCACTCACAACTACTAAAAATCCTTCACACCCTTCACCTAACAATTTCGTCATTTCTAGCGATAAAATCCAAGGAATCGAAGTTTCTCCTCGATTTCCCACAAATTTGAATTCTGGATGTCCAACAAGATTAAATTGGATCACCCTGCTACCACAATCCATCACTGCCCTCTACTTAACTAGCCAGTCCATACCCACTATCACATCAAAATCATACATGGCTAAAACCGCTAAATCAATTCTCTCTTCCCTATGACCAATAATAATCTTGCAATCTGGGCACCCCAACGAAACTAACACCTTATCATTCAACTGGGTGGTAACACACAACATCACATCAAGCAAACACGGTGTCATACCAATTAATCTAACAAACTGATCAGACACAAATGAATATGATGCTCTCGGATCAAATAAAGCACATGCAGCATGATCATAGAGAGAGACCGTACTTGTGACCATGCCTGACGCATTCTCAGCTTCCCTTCTGGCTATTGCATATACCCTTCTTTGTGCCGACGGCCTGTTCTGATTCAGGGGTACAAGTAGCCCAACCTAATTTCTAACTCTGGGCGGTGGCGGCAACGCTAGCGGTCTAGCCTGTCTATTATTAGGACAGTTCTTTGCTTGGTGGCTCACTCCGCCGCATCTAAAGCATACGATGCCCCTACTGAGACACGATTTAGTCCCATGTCTTTCTCCACATACCCGACATAGACCATTTTGAAAACGGGTTAGTTTCCCTATATTCCTTATAGTAGAAGGGACAAAACGTCGGTTATCCGTCATTGGCCTTTTCCCCAAGTTACGATTATCCCTACCTTGGGCAAACCTCGACCCAGAAGCGGCAGTCCTATCCTCTATATCTCGCTCGATCGCTTGAGCTCGATCATATATCTCATTATAGTCCCTCGGGTTTAGAGAAATCATCTGACTGTGAAGATCCAGTCTCAAACAGTCTCTGAACCTCCGAGCCTTATCTAGTAGATTCTCCACCATTCACGGGGCAAACTTAGCCAACCAAGTGAATTTAGTCTCGTACTAATCTACTGTTCTTTGCCTCTGACGAAGTCTCATGAACTCCACCAATTTCTGCTCCTAGGCACTTTCAGAAAAATACTTACTATTAAAAGTTTCCACAAACATCGCCCAGTTCGGTGCAATACCAGCTGGGAATACTCGTCCCCTGGTGGCCTTCCACCAATCATTTGCATTCCCTTGCAATTGATATGCTGCTAATGTCACTTTCTCCTCATCGGTAGACCTCAATACTTCAAAAGCCTTTCTCAACTCCTCTACCCACAGTGACGTAGCTTCTAAATCACTTCTACCATTAAATTTCGGGGGCTTTAACTTTAAAAACTGTTCGACTAGTTGATGCATTAGTCGATTCTGATTCATCTATCCATGTTCTCAATCTCCATTGTTACTATTTATAGCAGCGACTGTTGCGGCCTCCACAGCCAGGGCAATAGTGGCATCTCGCTCCTGAGTCTGCCTGCCCATCAAAATTCCAACTTCCTCGAGGGCCCTTAAAATCCCATCCACTCGAGGATCTGTTGAAACCCTAACATCTACTCTGGGGTTTTCTGTAGCTCCCACATCAACTCCCGGGTTTTCTACCGCTCTAGCACCCATTCCAAGGTTCTCTACAGCTCTAGCTCGAGCACGATCTCAACCTTTAGTTCCTCTTCCTACGCTTCTTCTTGGGCCTCTTCCTATACCTTTTGCTTCGCTGCTCATTATACCAGCTTTCTACCACTCTTCTACCTGTTGTAATTCCATACAAGAATTAGAGACCTAGGCCAACTGATCCAGCCTAGTCTTACGCAATGAATTAACACAGTAATCCACTTAACAGGCAATCAATCACACAGCACCAAACTACATCAATTGGGTTCGTGCACTTACCTCGAGTCCAGACGCACCTGCACTCCAACCATTATCACATTCAATCATTCACAATTATAACAAACAGTCTGGAATACGTATAGCACTAGGCATATCGATGGCTTACTAAGGTTCCTCCAACCAACTATCGTTATCCTGGGTCTCCACTCCTTATCACTCCAAGCTTTGATTAACTTAAATCGAGCAAACCTTGCTCTGATTCTAATTAAATCGGGATGTCACGCTCTGAACCCCATTGAGCTTGAGACATCCCTCTCCTTGGTCAAATGAGTATGACGTCCCAGGAATACGTCGTCGACCCAATAATCTCATCAGAGTTAATTTGCGGCAGAAACAAATTAAAAATCCCGGACAATAAAATTGGAGACTACCAGGATTAACCAGGTTGCCAAACCGCCAACATTTAAACATTACACTTCCAAATATTTACAATATCCATTTATAAACATACTTATACCCTACCGCCAACTTCTTGTCCACAAAATATACATGCACACCCACTACTATACATCCCCATCGACACCTCAAAAATGGTAGATAACCTAGGTTATCTGTTTCTCCAAAAATGGTACTCTTCAAAACTTCTGCTCCGAACTTCCCCATTAGTCTCGGTGACCATGAGACAGCATCCACTCAAAGTCCCGACTTGTTAGCACTCGAATTTGACTCCTCCTGAATTGTCGCATCCACTAAGGACTCCGACTCGACTTCGATCTCTATCGGGTGGTCTATGTTGCCTGACTCCCCTACTGGGACCTCATCCCACTCCTCCCCGACTGGTTTGTCAACTAGTTCGACCTCTAGCACATAATAGGGATTACACTTGTACACAGGTATGCCCTCCAGTTCTTCCACAGCCTCTGCTTCTAGAGCCTCCTATGGTTCTGCTTCAGGGTTTCCTTCTTCTCGTTCTTGTCCTTCCTCGAGAATTGCCTCGAGATCCACGTCCATTGGATCGTATCTCACCTGGGATTCTTCTGGTTTTAGCTCATGCTCGGCTCCCGAGGGTTCAGGTATTACAAAAGCAGAGTGGAGTTCAGACTGAGCCAGACTAGTCCCCAAGCTAGTCAGCTCGCTATCGGGAGGGGGTATGGCTGATAGATCCCAGTCCCCAACTCCATCAAAGGGAACAATGAAGCCTTGGACAGGGTCGAACTCATCAACCCCGTCTCTAAACATCCATGCCGTGTAGGTGTGGCCCTACCAGTAGAGTAATCCTATATCTAACCCAACTACAATCGTATGCTTAATCCAGGTGAAATTATCTCTCATCGGGTACTCCAACACGTCATGATCGGTGTGCATGACTATTCCAAAATGCTCTGGCGGCGGCGGCGGCGAATTCATGGCTTAGGCGGGGGCTCTGAAATGGTTTGGTTGAAACAACCATGAAACACTTCTCAATAAGTTGCAACCTAAACCCTACCTAGGTTACCACGTAATTCCAGACACATCCAGACACACAACCAGACAAACCACGCAAACAGCAACCAAACAATCACACATACCTGGACTTGCAACATACACAACCTGTACGTTAGCCCGCAATCACAACATACAATTTTCACGCACATGCTACAACATACGTACTTTTCACATATCAATTCACACGTCAATCACACCATATTTCCAGCCCACTCGTCGTACCCACACTATTCAATCACTTTCCCGGCCTGCATATACACGCCTCAAGCCCACTTGATCGCGCCCTGAGCATCATACGCCTCGGTCCAATCCCACATTCACTTTCCATACCATACATCTCATTCTCAATCACATTCCTGGCCTGCGTATACACGCCTCAGGCCCACTCGATCACTACCCGAGCATCACACGCCTTGGTCCAATCCCACTTTCACTTTCTTTCTTCAGCCTTCGCCAAATGTGACAGGCCTACGTGATCGTGGCTCGAGCTTAGAATGCCTCAGCCCGATCCCAATCTCACCCGAGCTAATCGTATCTTGGGCCAACCTCAATTCCCATTTTCTCATTCCTCAGCCATTGCCAAATGCGACAGGCCTACGTGATCACGACTCAAGCTTATAATGCCTCAGCCTGATCCCAATCTCACACTTACACACGTTCGCATTAATCTACGTGCACACAATTGCACCCAATACATCACGATAACACAGTCACATCACAAACATGCAATAAACACACAAATTAGCATTTTTCCACATCCAAACTTCGTCAAATCAATTCTGGTCCTTCACGGCACTTTCACGAAATCTAGAGCCGAACCTAACGGTACCAATCACACATCAAACAACACGCCACAGCACTGCGAACAGCAACTCATAGCCAACACTCGGCCTCTAAAATTCCATTAAATTTTCCCAAATTCAATCTTAAGGTCCGTTATTCCAGTTAACCCTTAATTTCTACCAACCCGTGTCTAAACAAGTCCGAAAATACCCGATAAATTAGGTGAGTTTTAGATTGTGACTTACCTGACTCTAGACTAACGCGACTAGAGTGAAACGAGCGGCGATAGGTGGTGGCTTGCTGAGGCGGTGGCAACGATTGGCGAGCGGCGACGGGCGATGGGCGAACGGCAGTGAGTGGCGGCAGTTTGCGGCTTGGGCCGGTTCCTCACGGCCAAGGGGAGGGGAACACGGCCGAAAGGGAGAGGGGATGGTGGTGGCACGACGTGAGGCTCAACAAACGGCGATGGCATAGCACAGCGGCAGCGCGGCACGGGGCGTGAGGGCGACATTCGGCGTGGAGAGGGATGGTCGGGAGGGGAGAGAGAGATGGAGCCGAGAGAGAGAGAGAGAGAGAGAGAGAGAGAGAGAGAGAGAGAGAGAGAGAGAGAGAGAGAGAGAGAGAGAGAGAATGAGGAGAGAGAGAGAGAGAGGTCTTTGACTTATTGGCCAAGTTTTGACCAATTTGGCAAATGACCAAAATGGCCCTCTTTAATCTTTTCATCTGATGGTCTAGATTCGATCTTATTTTGAAATCGACGGCCCAGATCGAATCTTTTCTAAAATACCCAAAGGCAATCTTGGAATTTCTCAAAAAGTCCAAGGGCAAAATTGTCTTTTCCAAATTTTAGGGCAAAATGACCAAAATGCCCTTGCCCAATATAACTAGCCCTTTATAAATTCTTTGGGGTAAAATAGTCACTTTCCCATTTTCTTGCCAAAATCGAATTTTTTTGAAAGATTCGAGAACATCCAAAGTGCATGTTCCAACCGCAATGTCGTCCTGATGTCCTGTTGTAACTTCCTAATTTTCCGATGCCTAATTCGGTCTCTAATTAATAATTGAATTTTACGTAACGTACTTGAGCGATTCTCACACTAACAGGCGGCTTTTAGGGAAATTCGTAGAATCGACCCATGACTGATATTAAATCAAGTCACGTGCAAGTTCGTTTAGATCGTGACGATCTCGGTTGTCAATAAAATCGCAATGACCAATCGCTAGTTCCAATGGGCACAATTGTTCGATATAGGTTCTGGATCGTTCATCAATTCACTTCGTGGTCAAATGAAATCACCCGTAATCCACTAGTATGACAGTTGCGAATCAATCCATAACTATCCTACGATTGACCCTCATTAGCTCAAAATGTCACATCGACGATTTTATGGTCGAAAGTCGGTCCACGGTTGAATTTCTCTAATCGCACGAATTTAAATCCCTAATTAGCCTTTTCCTAATGGTTAGTATCTCAGGAATGATCAATTCCGAGCGAGAATCAACTATAAGTACATTAGTAAAATCAGTCATTTTATAAATCCCAAATGGGCGAAATTTCGGAATATCACACTAGGTCTACCACCTATATTAGCTGGCGGTTCGGCCCAGAAGGACGTCCTAATAGTATGCATACTCCTCCTCAATGGGTTCTCATCATAGCAATATGAGCCATAGCAATCAAAATCTTTCTCCGACAGCTCACAATTAACATCATAAAGTCATTTCATAAACCGGTTTCACAAACCAAATCACATAATCATTTTCTATCATCAAATAGAATCCATTTTGTAAAACATTTTGCATCCAATACAAACAGCTTTTGGTAATTCCTTTCACAAAACATTTAAGCAAAACACTCACAAGTAATCATATCAAGCTACTTTGAAAGACTTTCCAATACATTATTAATCGAATAAAAGATAGTAAAAGCTCAATCCAATTTATGTAGAAAACATGCTCTTCATAACTCTTACTATATTATAACATTACCATTTTCAAAACATAAGCTTATAAATTCATAGAAAAAATAGGACCACTCACCTGAGAAAAGCTGAAAACCGACCTATGTGGTTACTCAAGCCGATTTAGTCAAATTCCTAACAATTAACCGGAATACGGTATCAAAAACCGAGTAAAATCTACTTTTAACTAACTGGTCGATTGACCTATACTTATTTGTCGATAAAACGATTCCTAACATTGTCGAATAAACTTAATTATAGCAAACGTTTACTTTTCTTCGTTACGCGTATTATCTAATACGAGTAACTCGAACATGAAACCTCTGAAATTTGTCTTGGACAAATCATACTTAGAAATAGTTACTCGACAAACCCCCCACAGCTCTACAACACCATAAACCATCATTCCACACAAAATCGTAGCTTAATAACTCCTCAATCGAGCCTCATAATTCAAAATCAATATTCCTTCAAATTTGTTTGCTAATTTCCGAAATCGCTACGATTAGATGGATAAAGGCCTCGATTACTTACCCAACGTTGCAAAACGGCATTGATTCAGCTTGTCAAGTCATCCAAATCGTAAACACACGGAGATTTTCCCTCTTCCCCCTTTTCTTCTTCTCTACATGCATCCTCTTCTTTCCCTCTTGTTTTCGGTCACCGAGGGTCTGCTTCTTCAACCCTTGCATTGAAGATAAAGGGTGAATTAATGGGCTGGGCTCTAAACAAAATAATGAGTTATTTAAGACCATTATTACAACGGATTTGGGGATATTTTCACGTGCTACATAATGAAAGAGACTATTACCGTGTTTTCATTAACGTGAGAGGAGGCGGGCATGAATTAGAACGAATGAGCACCATCTATCCTGTCCATTAACTAGTAGGTCTTGCATAGAAAGCTACAACACAAAATAACCGACACAAGATGAGTGTTTCGGAAACATAATAGAAGCCCAATACCTTTTGCCCGGAGAGATCACTAAGAGGGAGCTCAAGCCTGAGCCTGTTAATATACTTAATTGGACTCACCTTTACTCAAAACTTTAAGTTAATAAGTTATGGATCAACTAAGATATATTAACTGTTCTAAATCACATTAATTCTCGGATGTGGAATTTTTTTAACACAACTCACTCGTGCATCTTAATAACGGGGAATTTTGAAACTATCCATATGTGACATCCCGGATTTTGACTCGATTTTGGGATTTAATAAACGTGTAAATTCATCAGTGCACTTATAATAGAATCTCGCCCAGGAACTGATCACTCTCGGGTTTTTGTTTTTAATATAGGGATTTTGCTAGAATTGTACTTGATTGAATTTGACCGTTATTTAGACCCCGAACTTGATAGTCAATTTTCGAGAGTTTTGGGACGAAATAAATTGGACGGTGTCGATATTATTGTGGTCAGCATCGAAATTATCAGGAATAGTGAGAAAATAAATTTTCAACTGAGTACGAATTTGGACTAGTAGACCTCCCTCGTTATAATTTGATTTAATTAATTTGGCATTTGTCCCTTATTATATTCGAGGTTTATTTTGGACCGGTAGATCGTTTTCGATTTTGAATTTGGGCCGTCGGATCGCAATAATTATTTGATTGAATATTATTTTTTTCCCTCTCTTTTCTTTCTCTCTCTCTCTCTCTCTTCTCTCCTCTGCGCCGCATCACCTCCCCCACCTACGCACGTCTGCCCCTCCCTTTCCCCATGCACGTCTCTCTCTCTCTCTCTCTCTCTCTCTCTCTCTCTCCTCTCTCCTTCTTTTCTTTTCTTTTCTTTTCTTTTTCCTCTCTCTCTCCTTCTCCTTCCTTCTTCCTCCTTGGCCGACTGGTTCTGCTCCGCCCCTGCCCAGCTCGCCGACTACCATTCGACCGCCCTCACGCCTCCGCCCGATGCCACCCTACCAGCCGCCGACGCCGCCGTCCTCCTCGCACAGTCGCCGCGCCGCCGCGTCGCGCGGCAGCTCCGCCCGACGCTGCCTCCCTCCCCTCCCGAGCGAACGAGCTCGGCTCGTCGCCGCTCGCCACCGCGTCTGGCGAGTCCCGGCCATCTTGCCCCACTCCGTCGCCTAGCTCGCCGCCACTACCGCGGGCCGCCGTCGCCCCAGCCCAACCGAGCCGTCGTTGCCATCGCCCCGGCCAGTGAGCTCGCTATCGCGCCCGCAGCTCGCCGGTGCTGCTCAGCCGCTCGCCGGCCGGCCCCGCGTCGCCATTCGCTGCCGTTTCTCCCCCCAAGCAACCGGCAGACCCCCCTTCCACCCTCCTCACTCTCTCTCTCTCCCTCACGCCTAGCCACCGCTCACCGGAGGAGCTTCGCCGCCGCCGGGGCTAGTTCGCCGCCACTACCACCTCGCCCAACCACCCAGCCATCTCACTTTTCTCTCTCTCTCTCCCGTCCGCCGTGACCAGCAGCCCCTTGCCTAACCCGTCGCCGCCGCTCGCCTGTTCGCCGGAGCCGCCGCTCGCCGCCACTGTTCCGGCGTGAGACCGCTGCTATCCAGCCGTCGTTGGCACCTGCTCAACTCAAATTGGAGCTTAGGACATCGAGTGAGTTGACCCTAAATCCTAATTATGATAATTTGCATTTCTAGACGGGTTTTAGGGGTTAATTAGGGTAATTTGGGAGTTAAATTGTGGGGATAATTAGGGGCTATTATCGTGGTTGATTCGGTGGATTAGTATGATGATTTAATGGAGGTTTAGTGGCCTGAGAGGTGCTGTACATGGGCTGGACAGATTTGGATCGAAACGGCCCAAGTTTGGGAAAGTTTGGGTTTGAAATGTGGATTATAGTGCGCGCCTTATTTGGTCTTGTGGTGACTGAATAAAATGATAATTGAGGAGCATAATGGAGCATTTTGGCGATAATTATTAGCCTAGAAATTGCGGTTTAGTGGCTGCCCATGACGGGATTTAATTTGGGCGCGGCGCGATCAATTTGAGGTATAACCGTGCAATTACCGGGAATGATCGCAGGGTGCAATTGACGGCCTAATTGAGCCTTGTTTGTGATTAATTTGATGATGCCATGTCGCAGGTATAGCGGGACTAGGAATGGCTTAGCTTGGTGGGCCCCGAATGCGCGAATTCTTGTTGAACTAGTTGTGTGATTATGTTTGTGAATTGTGCACTGTACATGAGTGCTTGAATTGATTCTATGGTTGTACTAATATGTGGTTGGGTGTAATGAATTGTGGTCTGAGCATATTGCATGTTGAATCGAACAAATGGTGTAGCGATGTCGAATGCTCATTATGAAATGTACGAATGCGCAAGTGTGATCATGGTAGTTATGGATGTATGTCACGATCATTGGCACGACATGTGCATTTACAAGTGTGCCCGAGTGACATGTGCATTGTGATCACCTAAAATGCCCTTATGCATTTTACGCGGGGTCCAGATAAAATTGATGTTTGTGAATGTGTGATCACAATAATCCCTGATGCGTTTTACGTGGGGTAATAAACCCATCCTGAGGCGTGTTATGTGGGACGATGCTCGGTTTACCGAAAGATGACCAACTTGATGTGTTTTACGCGGATTATGTGTCATGAGCCTGATGCGTTTAACGCGGGCTAGAGATCGATCTCGAAGTGATAGACCTGATGCGTTTAACGCAGGTCGGAGGAGAAATTGATAAATGGCAGAGTGCTAGCGTGCAAATGTGCATTAATGCATTGTTGAGGCATGACATGAGTGCGAACATAAGCACGTGCATTACATACGTTGGGATTAAGTGTATGTGCATTTATGCTGTGATTTAATCATTATGATACGGTCGTGATTATATTTATAGAACGTCTAACCTGCAAGGTCAAGTAAAATTAGATTTAGGCCCGAGGGCCTGAGTCAGTTTATAATTTGATTTGTGTGGTATTTAGCACTCGTCGGGAGGTGCACTTTAGCCTATTTTAGGTTTAGGGAATTACTCACTGAGATTATTCTCACTGTTGTATAAAATCACTTTTCAGACCCCTAGCCTCGACATGTCTACCATTTCGGTGCGTTTTGGGATTCCGCATCATGAGAGTGGACAAGGACGATACACCCCGTAGGGAATGAGGAAGTATATATTAGGTACTATACTCAAGTTTGGGTAGATGTGGGCGAGTCACATTATCAAATTCACGAGTACGTGGCGTGGTGCCTCAGGGATGATCTCGGAGAGTATGGTCCTCTCCGGACTTTTAATGTCCCGTTTACCGGGTTGGGCACCCGGTATCCTCGTTGCCCAGATAGCGAAGTGATTGACCTTGATTCGTCAGCCGAGGAGAGTGCGAGTTCCGATGGTATACCGGTGGAGTACAAGGAAGACAAGTTCGAGCCGATGGACATAGAGCCCGACGACAAGGATGCTGTCCCGGAGCCGATGGAGCAGGACGATGAGGAGCCTGAGCCGATTGAGGAGGACCTAGTACTGAAGGCCGAGTCTGAGACGGACTCATCAGGGTCCGAAGAGGAGATGCCCAATAGCTCTTCATCCTCGGAGTCTTCTGATTCCGACCCAGACTAGGCACCATAGGAATTAGCATTTACCTTAGTTTGGGAGGGCCAGTACCTTTTTGACCAGTGCCTCGCCATTAACAGTAGACTGACCCCCGATGCCACTTACCCCTTTTTGTCAACAGTGGCCTTGACCCTTTTTGGTTTTGCTGATCGGGCTGTATTGAATGTTGTTTATGATTTCTGGTATTAGTGTAAGTATTTAATTGTAATTGTTGTTGTGCATCCTCGTGGCTATCCCTGGTTATATGTATTTTATTATACGGGTGATTTTAATTGCTTTCGCATGTGCTTTAAATCTCTGTGTTGGGTGTTGGGTTGGCGACGTATCCTGGGACGTCGCTTTCAAATCGACCTTGGCGAGGGATGTGACGCGCCGAGGAGTGCGGAGCGTGACACCATATGTCAAGACGGTATAGACTGGCAAGCTCTACAGGTAACTGAAGAAAATGTGAACGGTTGATTCTACTGAAGTTCTTATAATTACAGATAGTGAAGACTTTGAGCATTTTTCAGGTCAACCTTTGATGGATTTGTCATGAGAAGAAATATCCACCGTGCTAACACTTTTAAATGCATTTTTGTTCCGAAACATTACTTTCTATCGGTGATAGCGTATTGTAAGTCCTTTTTTTCGAGAAAGTACACTTTGATTAAATGGCCTTATGTGTTACTCTCGTACTTGAATCGAAAACTAGCTCTGACGAGTAGCATCTTCATACAGGTTCATGTGGTTTACCACGTAAATAACAAATGGACTTTGTTGAACCTAGTCAACGAATGAAATAACTGCAAGTTCTTCTAGCTATTCTCTGGTGTGCATCGGCAAAAATTATGGATCACGTACTGGTTGATCACCTTACGATGGAAATGCGACTATCAAGAATCACAGCGAGAAATAAATCATTCTCTCGATATGCTTGCTCATTTCCATTTGTTAGCGAAAGAAAAGTATGTAATTTGGATGAAACCGTAGATGTCCACTATGCTCCAAAAGTCACTTCCAGCATCATATAACAAGAATCTCAGCCTCCAGAGATATTTGGGTGCAGCATTGGAGGTGGATCCGTTAGATACCGGTTTCATCATCTATTCTGAGCCGAGTGAGTGCTTTTTGTTTTTTTTTCAGACGAGACAAACAAAAGGGTCATCAACATCCTCCTTCCTTGTGCTTCCCTTGTTCTCTAAGCCATCATTATTTGTCAATATTCCTCCATCCAAATATGTGTTTCTATATAAGTAATTGCTGATTTAAAGCATTGGAAATCACAAGGCAGAGAAAGCAACATTCGAACAGGATTGTCTTAATGTTACGCACATATAAGTGGCGAGCGCTTCCTTTGTTTCCCATCAGTCCTGTTGAAGCAACACTCTATAGGTCTAAGACTAGGAATCCTGGAATTGATTTTGCTTTAAACTACAAAATTTTTCCACAGAGCTTAAGCATGATGAGCCCCAAGAAGCTACTCAAGGTGGCGAGGAAGTGGGAAATATCAACCGCTTCAAGCAGAAAAAGAATTGCCCTTGCTGGAGCTAGAGTGGAGTCGAATTCTACCTCATCAGTGGCAAAAAAGGGTGACTTCGTCATCTACATGGCTGATGGAAGCCGTTTCATGGTTCCTTTGCAATGTCTCAGCAGCAACATCATTCAAGAGCTCTTCAAAATGTCCGAAGAAGAGTTTGGTTTGTCAAGTGCTGGGCCAATCATCATGCCCTGTGATGCAGCTTCTATGGAGTACATAGTATTGCTCGTCCAAAGACGCATCACCAAAGACATAGAAAAAGCTTTGCTCAACTCTATTGCATTCTTCAGATGCTCAGCCGCCTCTCTGCATAGCAAATATGCAGGAGGAGTTCTAGTTTGTGGTCAGTAAAGAAAAAAGCTGTGATGTGTTATATGTAAATTCCAACAAGTGTACATTTATACAGCAAGACCTCGTGTGAATGAGAATCACATGTAAATTCATATGTGGAGGGTCGATGTATGATTGTTACAATGAAGATAGGTACTTCATGCTTCCACGCTTCCAACCAGCTTCACAAAATTCAGTAATTTGGAACTAGCTAGAATGGTGCATCTCTTTCACAGCATCACACTCATCTATGCACGTCGTCTCAATATTATGGTGTGGTAAGTCCCTGAATGTGCAAAACATTGTGAAACTATTACTGCTAGCACACGATGCCCTTATTATCTCTTTGAGGATCCGATCTTAATATGTATCCAGTTTTAGTGTCGAAATCATCAACAACAATGAAAGCAAAAGGAGATAGGAGTTAGCTAACTTTTGTTAGCATGAATATATGCATCCATTGGGCGGTATGGTATTCTGATTAGATGAATTTTTCCGATACCTATTTGCAGTGAAGACAGACAACATCTGGGATCAAATCCTTCGTAAAAGAATATAGTGTTCCCTGTAAAGAAATGCACGTAGGCAATAAACTCAGCTTACTTTGCCCCAAGAGAGGCCATAGGAAAGAGTAGAACCAAGATGCTGCTCCGGACCCGGACGGACTAGGTAATGCTAAGTTGTCTGGCCTAACCTCATTCATTGAGCTCTTAGTTTTTATCCTGGTGGTTCTATCCCCCGAACTTGTTGCTAAGTCTTGTCCCCCGTATGTTAAAACAGATGTTACTAGAAAATTGTCTTGAGTACATATCAAGATGACTTAGTGATACCACCCGCCTGGGTGGCGCTGCTGGAGCGCGCACTCTTCCTCTCGCAAAAGGTTGAGTGTTCGAATCTCGAACGCCGCAGGGTGACTTAACCGGTGGCACGTGTGTGGTGGCTAGCACGTGTCGCCTCCAGGGTTTACTCCCCGGCTGTCGGTCGTGCGGGGGTTCTCTGGGTTATCAAAAAAAAAAAAAAAAAAAAAGATGACTTAGTGATAGACACACAACAGGAACATTTGACATCGGGTCCTAGTTAATCTATTCTAAGCCTATTAGAAAAGTTCAACGCTCCTACCTAAACGGCATTAGTTTTCTCGTTATTGAGCTACATAATGCTGTTATAGATTGACCTATATATAATTTAGAAATTGGCGTTCTGCTGTGCAAGTTGACAGCGGTCTTTGGAAATGCATAATGGGGGACAACTCTGACGGTAAAAAACCAGCAATTCATTTGGCCTGCATCACATTAGAAACTTGTTTTGGCTCATCTATCTTTTGGGTTTTTTGGTTATTGAAGGGGACCTTATTGTAGGGATGGCTGACACGGTTAGAGGGTTAATGTTCGATGTTTTGATCCGTAACCTGTTCCTATTTAGAGCAAATAACTTCGTGCTAATAATATCATGTTTATCTTTCCAATGAGTATTAATGCACACTAAGATTAGTATTGCATTGCCTGAACGGTGAAAAAAGAGTTGGTTGTAGTAGAGTTTCTACATTTCATGGTAAAGTTTTTCATCTGACGAAAAGTTGGTTTGATCATGTTGAAGTTATCAGAAATATCTCGACTTCAAAATATGATACTAGTGCTCAGTAGGGGAATTTTTAACTTACAGAGACCGTGCCTCCGTCAGCTTGGAAGTGGTCAATCTGAATCACTCTGCTAACGGTATTCCAGAACATGATGAAAGATTTGGTTTTGCACGAAGCAATCGGGAACAAGAAGATAAGTTAACCACTATCCGGGTGATATCAACTAAAGCGACATACAGACACTCTTCCAATCCAGTCGCATCATGTCCAAATATGACAGTTCCAACCGAAAACATTTTATCAGTAATGACGGCAGGGATGATAAAAATAAAGAGATTCATCTGACTTTAATTCTTGTGCCTCTCCATGAGCTCAGTAATTTGATTACAATATACAACTTCCTCTCTGTCCTTAAACAAAACAACAGAAGTTCTGTTATCATGCACCTTTATGCTCTCCTTCACTTTTTTTCTCTGTATTTGCAGACTGAATTAAAATATTAGAGAGTGACTATGTACACCTCTAGGCTACATCACCAATCTTTTGGTTTTGCAGATATCACCACTACACAACAAATTCACATCTATTCAACCACCACCCTGGGCCACCGCTGTAGCTGCTCACCTGCCTCGTCACCACTCCCCTGTTGTCGCAAGCTCGGCAGCAAGCCACCAGGCCCAGCTCCAAGCATCGATCCCCAAGCCATCGAGCTTTACCTACCGCTCTAAATCATGAACAAAGGCTTGTGCTTTCAAACTCCCTATGGAAGCCTGTTCTAATGTAACTTGTATTATGCCTTCTACTTGCTCTTGTATAGTATCTAAAAGATGAGAGATATAAGTTTCATCAGAATGCAGGGAAGTCTCTTCATGAACGCGGTCCTCAGCCACTTATGAAACATTATTGCTCTTCCCAAAGACATTTTCTTCAGCTTTACCCTCTGTCCTTATGCATTTCGCATCAGATTTGGACTTGGGATGTCGGATCTGGCGTCATCGAGCCTAGATTCGGCCTCGCCAGCCAGGTGCAACTTAAGATCTGGTGTCGCCCACGGCTAGCAATGCTATACGTGGCAGTTGCGAGCCTCAAAGAGAGATAAGGGCTCAAATCGAGGGTTGGCCAACGGGCGATGCTTAGGGGAGACAACACAAGGATGAAAGTTGACGATGATGGTAGCACTACAAGGCTAGAGGTGATTGGAGATGGAGTGAGCAAGAATGCCGGCGAGGGCCATCATTCCTGACTAAGACATAAATGGTCATGAACTTTTATAACATCAGTAAAGGTACTTTAGCGAAAAATCTCCCAATGACGGGGACATTATCCTGTAAGAGTTTTTCTGATATGAGCTATATTAATTAATATTATAATTTACTGTTTTACGGGATTGATTTAATTATGTCAAATACAAAGTTTCTTAATTAATTTAATATGGGACTGGCTAGTGTATACTGAGTAAGGCTTAGCCCGTGATAAGAGGGTTTGGCTTAAAACTCTATAAATAATGCTCAAGTCCCTCCTCTAACCCTAATTCACAAATTATCTCACATAAGGGGCAAACACCAACTGTGAGAAGCAATCTCATTAAGCCAATGATACAAAGGGTAATAGAGGAAAAGATTTACGCTGGGGATCGTCGCTATTCCGCATCAAGAACGACGGATTTCAAATCAAGTGCACAAATTCCTTTTACTCTATTACTGTGTTATAGATTCTAGCCATGGAGATCCAGGGTGTCGTTTTATCGCGACCAGCATATGGTATTAGAGCAACCATAGCCTAGAACTCAAACATACGGATTTTTCCTTTTTTGTGATTTTTTGTTTTATCAAAATTTTATTTTGATTATATAAACGAGAAGAGCTCATTGAGACAAGCAAAACCATGTGCGGCGCGCCACTGGGGGACATCGCATGCCTCCCCACGTGCCTTTGGGCAACGGCGTGAGACGCCCACGCACCATCATGAGCCCCACGCGGGTTGCACCAGCGCATGCATCGCACGTGCTAGGGATGACGTCAGCAATCAACGCAGCAGGTTGACTAGGGATTCGACCTGACCCAATAACTTTCCGTTGACCAAGCGACCCGACTTGGATCTGACCCGACTTTGACCCAATCCAGTTGACCCGACCGATCAACCGGTTAGACCAGCAGTTCAAACCGGTTTAACCGGCTGAACACGCGTGCATGCATCGCACATTTTGGCGGAGCGTGTAGGTGCGTCCGACGTCCATTTGGGACGTTCTTGATACTACCACACTCATATTGAAATTCTATACATTGTGATATATTTATTGTACATGTTTGAGCCTTTTAAGGATGTGAAAATATGTATAGAACCGTATATACGTGTATTTTTAAGGCATTTTTATGTATTTTCTTGTATTTCTCTATAGATTCGGAAATACATATGGTAGCTCATATGTATATCACCATATAAGAAATGTGTAGAGTGTATAATTCATTGTCTTTCAATGAATGGAGCAATGTAATTGGCATAGCATGTGATTTTAGTGACAAATTGCCTCTGTCTTCAAGAAAATCACATGTAAATGGTAAATGTGAGACATAAAGTTTATATCCTTGGTTTGAGAGAGTTTCAAGAATTCAATTGAATTGTGACCGCCAACGTGGCACACTTCATTGGGTTTGAGAAATATCAGTCTTATATTGTGGTGGGATGTCTCTTGTTCTAATACGTGGTCATACTCTCAAAGGAGGTGATTGTGTATTGGTTCATGGAAGACACATGTGCAGCATATGCTTGAGGAGTGACTAATCCTAGTGATTCATACACCCAAAGGTGATGAATTCACAAAGGTTGGAATATATTCTCATGGCCGTTGTCATGTGGAGAGTATACAACTATATGTCATATATTCTGTCCAAAGGTATTAGTATGATGATATATGTAACTCTTAGAATGTGTACTTACACGGTTTTAAGTTACATGATACTCACATATAATGCTAATTATGTACATTGCTGATCAAATTAGTCACCTTCTTTGAAAACGGCAACTTTATTAGAAATGGGAAGAGGATTTTCTATTTGGAACGGAGTTGGTGATATTTATATTGCTCTTACTTAGGCTATCAATACAAATCTTGAGCAAACATATTTTGCTACTTACGAAAAGAGCAATAGGATTTGCTTACTATCAATGAAGCAATCCATTCAAGAACACTTGAAGAGTGTTATGTCAGCTAACTGCATTGCTAAATAAATGATGGAAACCTTGGAAGCTTGGAACCGTGTCTAGTTTAGTGCTGAGATTGGAGCACATCTACAAGGACTTTTCAACATGAAATATGATGGTTCTGTTGAGATCAGGGACAAAAAGAGTAAGAGGTCTAAAAATCGTACTCATAAAGGAACTCATAAAACCATTGGTCATTCTAACTATTTGAGTCCCAAGAGAGCATCATTCAAGAATGATGGTGACCGCTACTTCTTTTGTAAAAAGAAAGTTCACACGAAGAAAGATTGTTGTAAATTTAAAACTTAGTTATCCAAGCGTGAGCATGAACATGTAGTTAATGATTCTTTGGCATTTGTTTGTGAATCCAATATATCAAAAGTCCCGTCTAGTTTAGGGTGGTTAGATACCAGTGCAATAAATCATGTTACGTTTACCATACAGGGATTCATAAACTGAAGGAAGCCAAATTAGGATGAATCAAAGCTCATCGTGGGAAACAACAATAAAGTTGATGTTGAGTTCATGGGAGATGTTATTGTAATTCTAGATTATAGTTTTAATATGATGTTAAGAAACACATTTTTTATGTACTTTCCTTTAGAGAAAACTTAGTTTCCCTATCATGCTTGGACATGTGTGGCTACTCATTTGAAATGAATAATAATATTATTATTATATCTATGTTATTTAATTCAAATAAGGTTGAGTGCTGCAATATGTCTAATGGATTGTACAGATTGTGTTTAACTCCCAATGATATATACGTCGCTTATATAGCTGAAAAGGTCATTTTCAAAAGACCTCTACCTAAGGAACAGTCTTATGCATTTTGGTATAAACAACTTGATCACATCTCTAGGGAAAGAATGGAAAGGTTGACAAAGGCCAACATTATACTTGCTCTTAGAAGCGACCTAGAGACTTACATAAACAATTGTAAAGGTAAGATGACGAAGATGAAGAAGAAAATTGCAATCCATAATTCTGACCAGTTGAAGGTCATTCACACTAATATTACAGCAACCATATGTAGAAATTTTTATTTCATTACATTTATTGATGACTATTCCCGATATTATTATATGTACTTGATTAAATAAAAGTCTAATTCTTTTGACAAGTTCAAGATTTTTTCAATTTAAGTCAAGAAACAGTTGGGAAAAGTCATAAGTGTTGTCGGATTTGACAGTGGTAGTGAGTATTATAGCAAGTATGGCAATACTTGACAGATTTAAGGGCCATTTGCCAAACACTTCGAGGATTTTGGGATAGTTAGTCAATTTACTATGCTTGGAAATCCTAAACAAATGGTATGGCCAAAAGACACATTTGCACCTTTATAAATATAATGAGGAGTGTGATTAGTAGGATTAACTTACATGGTCTTCTGTGGGGTGAAGCTTTGAATGCAACTCTCCATATACCAATGTTGTTCCAATGACTCATTTTAAGTTATGGACTTGATGTAAATCAAGTTTGGACTATCTTAAGGTTTGGGATGTCCCGTAAAGGTAGGGTTATATAATCCAACATTAAGTAAGTTAGACTCCATAATCACTTGGTGTTATTTCACATCTTATCCAGATCATTTGAAGGGATATCTATTTTACAATCCTAATAGAAGTACAAAAATTATGGAATCACTAACAGCGAAGTTCTTGGAATTTGACGTGACTAAAGAGTGTAGCTGCTTATAGCCTATTAAGGACAACAGTATGGTGAGAACTGATGTGTCTATTTCTCAATCTATACAGACGATTGTTGAGCCTCATGTATCACAGATTGAACTTGTTGAGGTTTAAGATCATGTTATTAAGACAGTTTCTAACGAAGTTCTTCAAACACTTCAGGTCCAGCGTAAGGTTGTAGTAGCTCCACTCAGGAGATCAATGAGGTAGAAATGATCAACTTACCACCGAACCATATAGTCTATCTGGGAGAGCATGACTATGATATTGGTTGCATAATTGATCTAGTGATTTATACAGATATTGTTTCTTGTCCTCAATTAGATTCGTGATTGGATGCAATGAAAAACGAGATACGATTTCTGAAACATAATTGTGCTTAAGAGCTTGTTGAATTGCTTGAAGGTCACAAGCTCATTAGCTGCAAATGGATATTAAAACTGCTTTTTGGATGGAGATCTTTTATGAGGAGTTTTATATGGAGCAATCCAAAGGCTTTATAGCAGAAAATTTAGGTAAGATTGTGTGTAGATTAAAAAGGTCAATTTATAGCCTCAAGCAAATTTCTAGACAATAGTACTTAAAGTTTCATAGTGTTGTCATTTCATTCGGTTTCATTGATAACAAAGTAAATTAGTATATACACTACAAGGAGAGTGGGAGGAAATTTATTCTTTTGATGTGAATGACTTTAGTGATGCATCTTTTGTCCTTGGCATTGAGATTCATAAGGATCATTCTTGCCATATATTGGATTTGTCTCAAAAGGCATATGTTCATCATATTTTACAGAGATTCAGTAAGCAGCATTGCAAGCCAGGAATTACTCCTGTTATTAAGGGTGATGAACTGAATCTGTCACATTGTCCTCATTCAGATATTAAGAAAGGTCAAATGAAGGATATACCTTATGCTAGTGCACTTGGTAGTATTATGTATGCTCAAGTTTGCACCAAATCAGATATTATTTTTGCAATAAGACTTTTAGGTAGATATCAGTCAAATCCAAGACACAATCACTAAATTTCTGCCAAGAAGGTTTTAAGATACTTAAAGATAACAAAAGACTATATGCTGGTTTAAAAACATGTTCAAGACTTACAGCTAGTAAGGTATTCTGATTTAGACTTTGCTGGAATGGACAACATAATACATCTTTAAGTTAGCAAGAAGTGCAATATTATGGAAAAGAGACAAACAGAAATCTATACTATCCTCTACCATGTTAGTGGAATTTATAGCATGCTTTTTAGCAGCTATTCAAGTTATTAAGATCCGGAACCTCAATAGAGAGTTGATCGTATTTGATTTTGTGGACAAATCCATACAATTATATTGTGACAATAACTCTGTAGTGTTGTTTATGAACAACAGCAGATGTCTCAAGGGGTCTAAGCATATGGCGGTCAAGTTTTTAACCATAAAGGAAACAGTTCAAAATAGTGACATTAAAGTAGAGCATGTTCTCACACATGATATGGTTGTAAATCCACTAACTAAAAGTCTTCGCCCTTGTGTGTTTGAACAATATTCGTTAACATGGGTTTAGGAGCATCATGGGATATTGTTGTTTGATGGAAGCTGTTTTATCTTTGCTTTAATAAAGTTTAGATCTATGTTTTGTTACATTTAGTAACATTTTTTTTATATGTATCAACTCTTTTGCATTCAATAAGGTGTTTATGAGTGCATTGTTATCATATTGAATACATATATCCAGTGAAAATCTCAAGGTATTGTGTAAATCTTGAGTAAAGGCTAGGGGCATCCAGTTATAAGCCTTAAGCATATGTCTTGTTAAACATAAAGTAAAGCTAACTATAAGGAAAAGACATATATAGGTTCATTATAACCGCAAGGATATTCTCTAGTGACACATCCGATTTTGTGACACTTAAAGAAAGAGAATATGGACTAACAAGGGGATGACACATAAGGTATTATTCTTTTTGACGTGTTATCCAATTGCTACATGACCATATCGAATCCATATCACTAAAGTTAAAAACATTAGTGACCATGGAAGGCTCAGTGTGTATATATGCAGTTACTGTCATGATTCGGTATTTGAGATTTTATGGGATTGGATTAACTATTAAGAATCATTACTAGACCAACATAAAGGTGCACACACACCGTACAATTTCAATTAATATAGCTCAAGTGGTAGAATGTAAGAGTTTTTCTTATGTGCGCTACATTAATTGATATTGTAATTTACCGTTTTACGAGGATGGTCTAATAAGGTCAGATATAAAGTTTCTTAATTAATCTAATATAGGGCTGACTAACGTGGGCTGAGTAAAGCTCGACCCATGATGAGTAGGCCTGGCTTTAAACTCTGTAAATAGGGCTCAAGTCCCTCCACTAATCCTAATTGACAAATTATCTCACACAAGGGGCAAATGCCAAATATGAGAAGCAGTTTCATTAAGCCAGTAATACAAAGAGTAATAGAGGAGAAGATTTGTGTTGGGGATCGTCACTATTCCGCATCAAGAATGACAGATTCTAAATCAGGTACACAAATTCCTTTTACTCTATTATTGTGTTACAAATTCTAGCTATTGATATCTTAGGTGTGGTTTTATCACGACCAACACATTTCGTAAGGTGTAGAATGTGATGGAGTTCTCTTCTTCCCTTCTTTTTGTTGGGAAGGACACAACAGTAGAGATGAAAAGGCAATCCTGTGCAACAAGAAAGATATTAATTGCTCAGCCGACCACAACTAGAGAAACATGGAGATACCTTCGGGATCAACACAAGGAAAATGTCCAAATATGTCTTAGATCCTAACAGAAGTTGGTATTGGCAATCAAAATGTAAAGATATATTGAATTTGTCCCTTAGACTTTAATTTGTATTCTTCTTCCATGAGCTTAGTTATTTCAGACTAGACAAGTTCATTTGAATGCACATTGGAAGTGAATCGGTTAAATACATGCTGTAACATCCTGAATTTCGACCTATTTCTGGGATCAATGAAATAGATGTTATTTCTCATTTCATTTTAGTAAGTCTCGCCCGGAACTAATCATTCTCGGGATACTAACCTTTAGGGAACAGCTACGTAGGGAAATATACATTGACCTAAGAACTTGATCATGAGTCGACCTTCGGTGACGATCGAGGTCACCATAACTCGAATAACCCTAGGTCGATACGCGTAATCCCTAAACAACCGCCCATTAGTGAGAAACCCTAAAATTGAAATTGAGCGATTTTGATTACGAAAGTTGATCTGGACTTGGATGTCAATTTTCGGGGTCGTGTGTGACTATTTTTACGAGGACAACGTCATTTTAGTGTGGCCAATGATATTTGGATTGGTACGGTCGAAAAATGAAATTTCGACCCGGAACCGAAAAAATTACTATTTTGCCCCTGGACTCTGTACTGGGCATTCCGAATTTTGGATAATTTTGGGCAATAATTGAGGATTAAAAATAAGTGAATAAGAAATTGGAATTATGGAATTACCCATTTGCCCCTCAATTATTGAATTAAGCTAATTATGGACCGTTAGATCAATGGCAAAATGGTCCGAGGGCTAGGATCGCGACACGTGGCGCACCTTTTTGACCCATAAGACCCCTTTGACCACTCTCTCTCCTCTCATTTTCCTCCCCCATCAGCCGTGCACTCCCCCTCCCACGCCACTTCTCCTTCATTTTCCTTTCCTTCTCCTCCTTTATTTTCTTCTTTGTTTGGCCATGAGAGGCCCTCGCCGAACGAGTTCCGCCGTGCCGTCGCCACCACCAGTCCACGCCGCCGCTTTCCGTTCTAGCCGTGTAAGCCTAGAACCAAGTAAATCGCCCCCTAAACCCTATTTAGGATGTTGGGTATTTTTCAGACTCGTTTGGGTGCGGTTTATGGTGATTTAGAGGTTGATTAAGGCATTGATAATGATTATTGGTGGTTGATCATGGTTATTGGTGGCTGAGTATGGCTGTTAGTGGTTGTTGCGGGTTGGATTAGATGTCGGGAAATGATTTTTGGCGGTTGGAATTCGGTGGAAATCGGTTCGGGTTTGAATCCGTGAGGTTCGGGGTGAATCGCAGATTCGCGGTTTCTGTACCCGCCCGGATTGCTATTTTTGTAGAGAATTTTGTGGGCCGAATTTGAGGAAGGTTTCTCATGAAAGTTGTTCCCAACATCTTGAGATATAACATACTTTAATTTGGAAATTTTTGGAAATCATTTGAGGCTATTCGGAAGTCCATCTTTGGACCGAAATAAAACTGCCCGATTTACTGTTCATCCGACCTTCGGGTCTGTTTGAATTTTTATAAATCAAGGCTTTTTAAGGTAATTTGGGTATTGAAAAAAAATGTATTTTGATGATCAGGCGGACTGACCAGATGGGTTGATTTTTGTCTGTCTTCCAGTGACAAAAAGAGGTGTTTACAGTTGGATCTAGGTTTTGAGTCCTTCATAGAAAATGTTTATCAAGATATTTTGTACAACATATCCAAATTTCAGAATTTTTGGAGTTGATTTACTATTTATTTCAAATAGATTTCGGTCATTGCACAACTGCCCAGTTTGGACCTGGTTTTGTATATTTTCGATTTTTCTCTCTCTCGAGAATTATTCGGTGTTATCGTGGTATTTTGACAGGTAGTTTGATGCTTGAATGAGCTCGTATGTGTGATTGTGTGGCCGTGAGGTGTGGTGGTGTGGTGGCGTGATTGTGTGCCGAGAGTGTGTGGCTATGAGGCATGATAGTGTGATTGCACATTGACTTCGCGTGCTAAGCATGGGTGTTCGTGTGGTGTGTTCATGTGACGAGATTGTGTAAATGTGAAATGTGTGTGTGAGGTGTGTATGTTTGGCCGCACGTTTGTTGGTCGTGTGTAAGTGTGGTTTGAGTGGAACGAGGATACGGAAATGTGGGATTGATTGGAATGGATCCGTCCTAAGGCGTGTACGTTTATGCGGGACAATGCCGTCCCTGACGAGGTGACGATGCCCGGCCCGATGGGGTGACGATGCCTGACGTGGTCAAAAGATTGTTGGCCTGATGCGTTTTACGCGGACGCAGTAAAAGGAAAGTGTGTGTAGGATTCCATCCAGAGGCGTGTTCGTTTACACGGGACGATGCCGTCCCTGACGAGGTGACGATGCCCGGCCCGACGGGATGTCGATGCCTGATGAGGTCAGAAGACCGTTGGCCTGATGCGTTTTACGCGGGCACGGTAGTTGTGGAAAGTTGAGAATGAGCAGGAATTGGCTTGAGGTGCAAGGAATTGAGAAAGTGACGCATGGGGTGAGTTAGTGTGCGAGCGTGTTTGTATCGTGTGATGTGACGCTTAATTATGGGGTAGAAATTGCTAGGCATAGTATGGGACGTGCCCAAGTGGTTTCTGTCTTATTATCGAGGCACGCGCGCATCTGTAATGTATTACTGTGATGTGCTGGTTGTATTATTATTTAACGTGCAGGAACGTGTATGATGGATTCCAGGTAGGGTCGTGTGTGGTTGTTAGTTTGATTGATTATGTGTGTTCTGCGTGTTTTCGTCTTGAGGTACATAATAGCCCAGTTGGAGTTTAAGGTGTGTGCTTATTAAGATGTAATCACATGGTTGTTTCAACCAACACTTTCAAAACCCCGGTATGAGCAATGAACCTTTTGCCGCCGCCGCAGCGTCTTGCAATACCATTGCACACCGACAATAACGTGGTAGAGTACCCAACATACGAGTAGGAGACTCGAGAGGATTCAGATTCAGAGGACGAAAAATCATACTCGAAGTGAATGCCAAGTAGAGGGCGTAGGGGCAAGTGTAGGGGTTGTGGAATAGGCTTTTGAAGCGTGCTATTTTTGGTGATAGGGTACCCAGGTTATTGATTCTTTTGATATCGATGATATGTAGTGGGGCGATGCAGTGTGCTTGTATATATGTAGTTATGTAAATTGTGGATATTGTATAAATTTGAATGAGAAATGAATTTGTGCATTCTCCCTGATTACCCCAGTTATTATCGTCTAGGCATTGGTGGTTTCCGTTGTTTATATAAATCTCTGATAAGTTTAATTTGGGTCGGCGATACCCTAGGATGTCGCATTATTCGACCAGAGAAGTGTGTTGCGTGCTCAAAGGGTTCGGGGCGTGACACCTGTTTCATTGGTTATTCTTATGCAAATGCCTTTTGCTTTTACTCAACAATACAAACTAAGGATCATCCACATCTTCTTTCTTGAGCTTCCCCTAGTTATTTATGTTACCGTAGTGCTAATAATATTCCCTCACGGAAATGTATTCACCATAATGAGTTAACTAGTGAAAGCATTGCATATCACAAGGCAAGGAAAGTGACATTTACATGGGATTTTCTTCACCCTTTTGCATATATAAGCAAACTGTCCTTCCCCCATTGGCATTCACTTCTGCAGTACTACACGCCTAAAAAATAGTCCTTTTGTTTGAAGCTTCATAATCTAAATCTAATTGAGAATCATAAGCACGATGAGCCCCAAGAAGCTAAAGAAGATGGCGAGGATGTGGGAGAAATTAGCCATTTCTCGCAAGAGAAGAATTTCCAATCCTAGAGTTACTGTGAAGTTGAATTCATCATCAACACCAGAGAAGGGGCATTTTGTCATTTACACGACTAATGGAGGGCGTTTCATGATTCCTTTGCAGTGTCTCCATAGCAACATCTTTGAGAAGCTCTTCAAGACATCCAAAGAAGAGTTTGGTTTGTCAGGGCACGGTGATAAGGACGGCTATCACCGTGCCCTGTGATGCAGCTTCCATGGAGTACAAAGTATTGCTTGTTCAAAGATGCATAGCCAAAGACATAGAGGAAGCTTTGCTCAACTCTATTGCATTTACTCCATGCTCGTTGGCCATTGCTGTGAACAGCAAATGTGTTGACCAACAAGTTCTTTTTCTTGGTCAGTGAAGCAAATGTTGGTTTTCTACGGAGTATGCATAGTTAAATTAAATACAAACGTTGCGGAAAAATATAACCATACATGTATTTCCAAAGACATTATTCATGCATTTCAATAAAAAAATCGGAAGATTATAAAAGGTTAAATGGATTACCTCTCGTAATGTGTCCAAAAATGATTTCAGTTCGGATATTCTTCAGTTTGAGCCCTACAACTGTTGGACCTCCAGTTCAAACACACCACCAATTGCACGACGAACGGAAGAAAGGACATGCGGGTAGTCACCACTATAATCGGGCTAGCAATCTCGAGGCGACAATTCTCCGTACTCATGATATTTTAGTCATGGTGCCAAAAGAGAGAAAACTAGCACACATATTGCACTTCTTACTTGCACTCTTTTTTTGCTCTCTATTCACCAACTGTTATTGATCCCACTTTATTTATGTGATCAACAACGATTGCTGATTGCTAGGCACCCTTCACACGATCAGTAACCGTTACTGATCGTCTGTGTATGTAGCACACGACCAACAATCATTACTGGTCGTGGGTGATACCTGCACTCAACAATAGTTGCTGATCATGGGTGATGCATACGTGTAACTTCGTATGTAAACGAACTATGACCATCAAGTACAGAGACGAATCAATGAACCGGCAATATGCGCACCTGTGAACCATAGCCATCCAACATACAAGTCAATACTATGCCTCAGGTCCAAAGATTATTTACACAAGACCAAAGCATGAACAATTAGACATTGACCATGCTAAAAACTTCCATATTGCTAATCATTCTATACATGTCGCGTTCAATGAACTTGTATGATACAAGCACCTATGTTCTAACTCGGGCATCGCAATATCCAATGACTCATGACTTGTCATTCCCTTAAGTATCCAATACTTGATGGTGAAGCTAAGAACACCCCGGTCTCAATAGGATCATTAATATCTACTCAATGATCCATCGACCATGAACAATTTAAAGATTCAGTCTAACTGTGAACCTGTCACAAATATTCTTAACGTCTCAATAGTAGGTCCAGTCACAACTAATCATATGGAATCATTCATATATTTAAATAATTGGACAAATGAATGAATACATTATTGCTATTAAACAATGAAATTGAAAATACAACTTAAATCCCTAACATGTAACTATTACATTGTAACTTTAGGGCATACATCTAACAATCTCTCACTTGCACTAAAGCCAATTTGTCTAGTACCTCAAACCTATCTTGTCAATGTGTCTTTCAAAAGAAGACTGAGACAAGGCCTTAGTGAAGGGATTTGCCACATTTTCCACTGAGGCAATTTTCTCCACAAGGGGATATCACCTCTCCCAACAATTTCTCTAATGAGATGGAAGCATCTCTCAATACGCTTAGACTTCTGGTGAGACTTTGGTTCCTTCGCTTGAGCTATTGCCCCGTTGTTATCACAAAACAATATAATTGGTTGCTTAATGGAGGGAATGACTCCAAGTTCAGAAATGCACTTCTTCATCCAAGTGGCTTCCTTTGCTGCTTTAGAAGCGGCTTCCTTTGCTGCTTTAGAAGTGGCTACATACTCTTACCTCAATGATGGAATCAGCAGTTATGTTCTGTTTGGAACTCTTCAAACTAACTACGCCACCATTGAGTGTAAAGATAAACTCAGATGTAGACTTATAATCGTTAGGATCCGATTGAAAATCGAAATTAGTATAAGCTTCAACATTAAACTTATCAAGAATAAATCCTTAGTCCTTCGCAAGTACTTAAGGATATTTTTGACTGCTATTGAGTGCTCTTCCCCTGGATCAGACTAATATCTACTAGTAATGCTTACAGCATGTACAATATCATGTCTCATACATAGCATAGCATACATTATGCTTCCAATAGTAGATGTGTAAGGTATCTTTGCCATCCGCTCTCATTCCTCAAGAGTGTTGGGATACATCTCCTTGGAAAGATGGATTGCATCCCTAAAAGGCAATAATCCTCTTTTGGAACATTGCATGTTAAAATGTGTTAACACTTTGTCTATGCACATAGACCGTGAGAGACTAATCAATCATCTCGATCTATCTCTATAGATCTTAATACCTAAAATATAGGTTGCCTCTCCTAAATCTTTTGTGGAGAATTTTTGTGACAAGAATAATTTGATTGATGATATCATCGATACATTGTTCCCAATCAAAAGTATATCATCGACGTACAAAGCTAGAAATGCAATTGCACTGCCACTGACCTTCTTGTATACACAAGGTTCATTCGGGTTTTTGATGAAGCCAAACTATTTGACTACTTTATCAAAACGAATGTTCCAACTTCTAGAGACTTGTTTGAGTCCATAAATGGATCTCTTAAGCCTACACACCTTCCGACTTTCACTATTGGATTCAAAACCCCGTGGTTGTTCCATATAAATGTCATTATCAAGAAAACCATTTAGAAAAGCCATTTTGACATCCATTTGGAATATCTCATAATTTAGGTGTACAACTATAGCCAACATAATCAGAATGGATTTTAGCATGGCTATAGGTGAGAAAGTTTCGTCATAATCAATTCCATCTTTTTGACGATATCTGTTCGCCACTAGCCGTGTTTTGTAAGATCCAACTTGACCCTGAGCATTCATCTTCCTCTTGAAGATCCATTTATAGTCAATTGGTACAATACCATCAGGCAAGTCAACTAAGGTCCAAACTTCATTGGAATACATTGAATCCATTTCGGATTTTATGGCTTCTAGCCATTTACCAAAATCGATGTCTGATATTGCCTCCTCATAGGTATTTGGATCACCAAGTTGATTACCATCATTTACAATGAATAATGGTTCAATATATTCAACCAAGTGTCTATAACGAGCGGGTCAACCAGACGTTCTCGGACTCCTCTTAAGTGGTTGTGTATCAGAAGCTCCCACTGAATTAGAGATTGGTGTCTAAACTTGGTTATTTGGTACTTCATTATTCTCTTCTAGTAAGACTATTTTCCGCCCAATACCACCTTCTTGGACAAACTAATTCTCCAGAAAAGAAGCATGCCTACTGACCAAAATTCTTAGGTCAAAGTGAAAATAGAAATAGTATCCAAGAGACTTCTTTGGATATCTAATAAAGTGCGATTTCTTCTTTCAGATACACCATTATGTTCTGGAGTTCCATGAGGTGTCCACTGTGATACAATGTCATTATCTTTAAGATAGTCCAGGAATTCAGTACTAAGGTATTCACCTCCTCGATCAGATTAAAGAGCTTTAGTGCATTTTCCTGTTTGTTTCTCAACTTCATCCCTAAATTTCAAGATTCAGATTTATACTTCATTAAATACAAATAACCATATCGTGATTGATCATTGGCGAAGTTAATGAAGTAAGAATAACCTCCTCTAGTATTTTCATTAATTGGTCCATATACATCTGTATGTATCAACCTTAGTATGTCAGCAGCTCGTGCACAATGTCCTACAAAGGGCTCTTTGGTCATTTTTCCTAGAAGACGTGCCTCACAAGCCAAGTATGGCTCAAACATTAATGGATCAATAGACCCATCATTACTCAACTTGATTATGTCTTCTCCAATATGACCTAACCGAAGATGCCAGACATACTTTGGGTTTGGACTATCTCTAGGGTGTTTATTAGTTATGGCATTTAAATCATTATTGTTTATTGGCATTGGTAATCGCATTACCTGACATTGTAATGGTATAAAGATTATTGGTTAATAAGTCAGAACCAACACATCTTTTATTATGATAAATAAAACATACATCATTAACAAAAGAAAATTCATAATTCTCTTTACTCAAACGAGGTATAAGGATGATGTTTCTAACAGCATTCTCATTATGCAAGTAATTTTTCAATACCAATATATGTCCAAAAGGCAAACATAAATGAAAAGTCCCTCCAGTTAACGCAACAACTCTTGCTCCATTTGTAAATGTCACGACAATTTCATTTCGCCCCAGCATCGTACTTATTTCCAGATTCTGCAAAGACATACAAATATGTGAGGTTGTAGCAGAATCTAGAACCCATAAGTTGGATTCAGTGCTAACCATAAGATTAGTTTCAATAAACAGAGACACCATACCTTTGTAACATTGTTCCTTAGGCTTGTCCTTTAAGCTCGCGAGGTATTTCTTATAGTTCCTCCTCTAGTGCCCTTTGACACCACAGTAATGACAATTCTCTTTTTCAACCTTGGGCTTTGAATGCACAACATGTTTCATAGGCCTCTTCCATTTCTTTTTCTTCAAACAATCTTACTCTTTGAAGAAGAAGCCTTAGCTATAGCCACCACGTTAGGCCTCGTGTTATGCATTTCCTTCTCATAAACTACCAACATGTTATGTAACTCAGCAAGAGTTTTCTCCATCTTATGCATGTGAAAGTTTTGGACAAAGCTAGAGAAGGAATCAGGCAAAGATTGGAGGATCAAACCATAGCTAACTCATTATCCATAACAAGATTAAACCTAGCCAACTCTTCTATGTACTAGATCATTTTCAAAGTATGATCATTAACCGATGATCCCTCAACCATCTTCATATGGTACAATGCCTTAGATATCTCATATCTAGACATTTGACTATTTTCATCAAAATATTCTTTTTAAGTGCAAGATGGTCAACCTAGCATCTTCAATAGTTTTTCACTTCTTTTGCAATTCATTGTTCATTGAAGCAAGCATGTATGACCTAACTTTTAAGTTATTATCACGCCACTTATCATAAGTGATGCACTCCTCTTGGGTCCCACCCTCAGGAAAGGAGTTTGGCATCTTTTGATTAAGTGCATGCTCGATTTTTTCCGAATTGAGAACAATTTTCAAATTCCTCACCCAATTAGTGAAATTAAGTCTAGTCAAATAATTCTTGTCAAGTATAGAAGTGAGTGGGTTTGTGGTCACCATTTTCAAAGGAATAATATATATGTGCAGAAAATAAATTGTTAGCCGTTGTTTTTCAAAATAACCATTTCATTTTGGCCTTTAAATGAAATAGTGCCTCCCACCAAATTTTTCGAATCACATACTCCTTAAAATGGGAAAATGGTAATCTTTGTTGGGTAAAGATTACTAGTGGGGATTGGAGTCTCACTAGCCCATAACCTACCTCACCTGACAGTTATTAGTGTTCTATGAACTTAGTGAGTGAACCAACTTATTCAATGCATCATATGCGAGTCCCAATCATAACTTCAGCCTCTAGACCATGAAAGTCTCACCTAAGAGTTATTAACATCATGATCATAGTTAAGTCTAGCCCATCATCTCATGCAAGTATTGAAAACACAAACGATCCCCTCACCTAATAGTTATTGGAAATCATTCAGCTCCAACCCCACAACATCATATACATAATGGAATGATCCAATATTATAAATAGCAATTGACCCCTATGTGTCCATAGCCGGTCAATCAACCACTATAATGTTGAATCAAACCATGACGATGGAAGGTCATGAGTCGGAAACCCGTTTCGACTTAATATAATTAATAAGGAGGTTTGGGTCGTTATTAATGGTCTCACTTTGCACATTAACCAGTTTAACATGCATAACAACTGAATAAATAAATAGATATCAAATGCATAAATATCTATCCTACGTGGTCATCACGGAATTATGACTTAATGGGTCTTGAGCCAATGAGCTCCATTTAGCCATTTTAATGTTTTAATAATAGAGACCTGCTCTTCACTTCATCTTCAATCCTTGAACTCTTCATGGACCGGGCCCATAGAGCTCTCTAGTTTAATGGCTCTTCCACTCGTAACATTTACATCAATGATTGATTACACTAAACTATACTAAAATATATTACATGAAAAATAAAAGAAAGGATGCATACTCCATTTAATAATTGCAACCCCAAAAATACCTGTGAATATCATACATTCATCTATACATCAATCATATAGGGTTTTCCATGAACATCACCCTTCCTCGTGAGCCATAAATTCTAAATTTAAGGTTTTGGAATGCACAAATAAAATTCTACACCAAATCAAATTCATGGCCGGCAATGTAAGCCGCGTCAAGAAATCAAAGCTGGTGAAACAAATTTCACGAGCGTGATTCCAAGTGACAGTAGCATTGTCGCCTCTAGATTCATAGCCATGAATCATTTTACACAAAACAAACGCAAAAGAAAACAAGCTACGGATTTTTTATTCAAAATTGATTTAGTTCCAATTTTTTTGCTCAGTTGATCAAATTTATCATATAAATTAATCAACTTCTATAGGCCACTTAAGAGCAAGCAATTCTATCAACAAACGTAAATTTGCCATTGGATTGCAAAAATCTATGAGAACCAAAATCAACTAAACACACGAGAACGCCTAAGGATTGACTTTGATACCATTGTTGGTTTTCTACGAAGCATGCATAGTTAAATTAAATATGAACGTAATAGAAAGATATAACCATACATGTATCTCCATTGGCGTTGTTCGTGCATTTGAATAAAAAATCGGAAGACTATAGGGGGTTAAACGGATTACCTCTCATAGAGTGCCCAAAAATGATTTCAGTTCGGATGTTCTTTAATTTGAGCCCCATAACCATCGGACCTCTAGTTCGGACACACCACCAATTGCACGACAAACGGCTGAACAGAAGAAAGGACTTGTGGGTAATCACCACTATAATTGTGCTAACAATCTTATGGCAATAATTCTCCACACTCTCGATATTTCAGTCATGGCGCCAGCAAAGAGAAAACGTAGCACACATGTTGCACTTCTCACTTGCACTCTTTTTTTGTCACGCCCCGTACCCCACGGCACGCAACATCCCGTCACGGTCGATTAAAGTGCAACGCTCCCAGGAAGCGTCGCCGACCCACGCCCAAACAGAGATCAATCACATGCGGAAGCAATAAATAATTAAACCCTGACATAACCGATATGAGAACCAGGGCAGCCAACATCACATAAGAAAATAATTACATAATTGTATTACTATTAAAAACCATTTAAACAATATTTACAAGTACTGAAATTCAATACAAACGGTTAGTAGCCACTAGGTCAAAAGGGGGGAGGTAAGTGGCTAAGGGGTCAGGCTAAAACTCAGGTAGAGGGCTGTAGTCCAAAAAGATAATGGCCCTCACTGCTAACTAAGGGTACTGGTTGAACCTAAGGCTCCCAGTCGGGATCAGACGACTCAGTGGAATCATCTGACGGCTCCTCAGAAGTATCCTCGCTGGACCTCGAATCCTCCGAATCCATGGCCTGGGCTCGCTCGTCCTCAGAGTCCGGCTCCAACTCCAGGTCAAGATACATCTCGAACCCCTCCTCATCCGATCCTAGCTCAGCAACCTCTCCATCCTCCTCGACATCCTGCGCCATGGCCTCGGGTCCGTCATCCTCCTCATCCATAGGCTCGGGGTCCTCAGCTAGCACGTCGGGCTCCTCATCAAGCTCCATCAACTCGGGTGTGACCTCAGGGTCTATCACCTCACCATCGGCTATGTTGGGCTGCATCAACCCGCCCTCGACTGGGATATCAAAGGTCCTGAGGGGCTCTCCCTCATTTCCATTGGCATCCCGGTGGCACCATGCCACGTATTCCTGCTTCTGATAATAAGCAACGCCTATATTCACAACTACCTCTGATCTATACCTCACAAAAGCCTCCCCATTTCCTGAGGGGAAGGTACTAGTATATTGCCGGATCTGTAGAGGGATCCCAAAAAGTGGTGGTGGTCTCTGCATCTTCACGGCCGGGGGTCTGAAAAGTTTCGGTTTAAACAACCGTGAGGCGAATCTCAGTGAGTTCAACCCCTAAACCTAGGCTAGGCTGACATGCAATCTCCTGATCGGAAACAATCATTTAAAATCACAACACAATCATAATCAAACAATTCTCTGACCCTGCAGGTTAGACAGTTCAATGTATAATAATCATGGCACATACGTGGCACACACAGTCACACGTACGCCAAACACATGCTCATGTATCGAGTCTCACACGCTCGCATGCTAATCAATGCATGTTTATGCGTGCAAATGTCATTGACATGTCATGCATATTTCCCCGGCCCACTGGCCCACACTGGCACACTTGCCCAATTCATTATTATTTATTACGACTCGAGTCATCACTTTTTCACGGCCCGGTGCGTCTAGCCTGCTCCAAAGTGCATGAGGCGCAGCAACCGATCTGGCCCAGTGTCTCTAGCCTGCTTCAAAGTGCATGAGGCGCAACACCGACTCCTTGCGAACCAGAGTCTGCTTCAAAGTGCATGAGGATGGTCGCCTTCCGGACGTACCGGGCATCGTCCTGCTTCAAAGTGCATGAGGACGGTATCGACCCGAAGGTCACGACCCGAAGGTCCTTAGGTGATCACACAACTCATTATTATCTGAACCCAGCGTATGACGCCTCAGGGTATTTTAGGTGATCACATGCTCATGGCAGACACGCATTCTCGCACAAGTTCATTACATGCCTCACTCTCGGCATACACAGTGCGTGTCCATGTTATGCAATGCAATGCACCATGAGCGCCAATATAAATCGAACACCCAACATACAACATGGCAATGCGAAATCAATCACTATCAAGTACAATTGCCATACAATCAGTCAACCCGGATATACCCGGCAATTTCCACCAATGTACTCCTAACTTTGCTAATTAAACCAAATATCCTTCCTAACAATTCTCATTGGCCAACTACAATTTCCGGATTACAAATTCTACCGAACAGTACACTAATCTTTCTCAGCCAGTCCCGGTATTCCTAAACCAGTCCAGAAAATCGCACTAATCAGTCCTAATCCGGGTTTAGGAATTTTACTCACCTAATCCCAGCTCACGACGACGAGGAACGGCGGCCGATCACTGGTGAACAGTGAAACCGGCGGCGAATTCCCGGCGAACGGCGTACGGATCGCAGCGGCCGGCGGTGTGAACAGTGCCGGGTGAACAGTGCGCGTGAACAGTACGGATGAACAGTGATTCTGTACGGACACTGAGCGGACAGCGGGAAACGGTGGCCGGCGAAGCGCCGGTGACGGCGGCGACGTGCCGTACGGAGCGTACGGACGGCGGTGAACAGTACCGACCGTACGGACACTGTGCGGACAGGTACGGTTGGCGTCGTACAGCGTGGCTGGACGGCTGGGTTGCGACGGAACGGCGATCGGAGCTCCGGCGAAGCTCCGGCGGTACTATTTGCAGACCGGGAAAAGGAAAAACAGAGAAATAAGGCTGTTTTGGACAAAAACCGGGGCTGTGGTGGCTGGACAGGTGAAAGGGAGGTCCAAGGGTGCTGTGGCGACGGCTGGTGGGCGAACAGCAGCTCCGGCCGGTACTGTTCCGGCGTGAACAGTACCAGAAAGTGCAGAATTGAAACTGCAGAGCAAGAAACGGAGAAGAAGAAAAATTTGCACGGGGAAAATGACTGCACAGCTGAGAGGAGAGAGAGAGGGTCTGGTCAAATAGGTCAAAGATGGTCTTAGTGGGATCCATGTGTCAAAATTGAGGGCTATTTGACACTTTTGCCCTTGATCCTAGGGCTATTATTCATCCAAATCCAATAATTTAGGGGTAAAATGGTCATTGGTCCTTAACCCAAGCTGACCAGACCTGGTTTAGCCCTAACTAGCCTTGGTTAATCCCAAAATTAAATCCAAAATTCGGAATTAATCAAAAATGGCCTAGGGGCATTTTCGTAATTATCCGATCCCGAACTGAAATTCCAATTTTCGCACATACGCGTTCCATATGTGCGTGGCCAACGTAATATGGCGTCGGAATCGCGAAATTCATCGCGCAAGCCCTCGAAAATCCACGTCAAAGTTTCGGGAATAAAATAATATTATTTTTTCAATTTTTGTCGAAATTCCACTTTTTGTCCAAAATGACTCCTGGTAAGCGTGGCCACCCAAAAATGGTCTCGGCCTCGAAAAATAACCTCATTTGGCCTCGAAAAGCGACGCTAGCATCCCGAGGGGCAAAATCGTAATTTTTCACCCCCGGACCGAAATTCCAATTTTTGTTCGTACTAACTCCAAATGTATGTGGCCAGCTCAGTATGACGTCATATTCCCAAAAATCGTCTCTTAAGCCTTCGAAAATCGATACCGAAATTCGGGCCCAATTCCGTGAACAAAACTCGCTAAACTCTCAATTTCAGGGTCTCTCACTAACGGGCGGCTGTTTAGAGGTTACGCGTATCGACCTAGGGCTATCCGTATCATAATGGTCTCGATCATTGAGAGAATGAGAAATTATCGTTAGTTCCAGAGGTCACGATCGTACGGTTCGAGTTCAAGACTGGTTGGCCACGTGTACTTTCGGTCTTGCAGAATCACCTGCATCCCTATTGTACATCGTAGGCCTTGGCCAAACCCAATCCATTACCCTTTCCTACGATCGGCCCACGTTGGCCCAAAATATTCCCTCAGTGTCTTTCGTGATCGATGTCCGTTTCACGATAGGGTCCCCGGTCCACGTACCGTTTTCTAGTTAGCCATACCCCATTGGTTAGTATCCCGAGAGTGATCAGCTCTGGGCGAGACTTACTAAAATGAAATGCGAGGTAATATCAGTTTTATTGATCCCGGAATTACATCGAAATTCGGGCTGTTACATTTTTGCTCTCTATTCAGCAACTGTTGCTGATCCCACTTTATTTGTGCGATCAACAACGGTTGCTGATCGCCAGGCACCCTTCACACGTTCAGCAACCGTTGTTGATCGTGTGTGCATGTAGCACAAGACCAACGATCGTTGCTAGTCATGGGTGATGCCTATGCTCAGCAATAGCTTCTAACCATGGGTGATGCACACGTGTAACTTCGTGTGTGAACGAACTATGGCCATCAAGTACAAAGATGGATCAACAAACCGGCAATATGTGCACCTATGAATCATAGCCATCCAACATACAAGTCAATACTATGCCTTAGGTCTAAGGATTATTTACACAAGACCAGAGCATAAATATTAGATATTGACCACGTTAAAAGCTTCTATGTTGCTAATCGTTCTATGCATGTCACGTTCAGTGAATTTGTCTGGTACAAACACCTATGTTTTAACTCGGGCACTGCATTATCTAATGACTTATGACTCGTCGTTCCCCTAAGTAACCAATAATTGATGGTAAAGCTAAGAGCACATCGGTCTCAACAGGATCATTAATATCCACTCAATGATCCATTGACCGGGATCAATTTAAAGATTTAATTTAACTGTGAACTTGTCATACATATTCTTAACGTCTCAAGAATAAGTCCAGTCACAACTGATCTTATGGAATCATTCATATATTTAAATAATTAAACAAATGAATGAATGCGTCCTTACCATTAAATAATGAAATTGAAAATACAACTTAAATCCCTAACATGTAACTATTACGTGGTAACTTTAGGGCATACATCTAATAGGAAACAATGATGACATGTAGATACTTGCAGGAAATCGTAGGGTTTGTAAAGCAGAAAATTTGAAGAAGTGCAATTTGTACAACAAGAGCTAGCAGAATGAAGTATCTTGTAAATCTCGACATGGACACTTCATGCATGACATCAGAGTAGTGAAGTGATGTAGTCCATTGTTCAACAATACTTAGCTGGCTTTGATCAGTTAGTAATAAATCAGACTAAGATTTGCAGATCTGGTGTATATTTCTCGCAAAATGGCATTCATATGGCATAAACCAGAACCACAACGTGATGACTATAATTTCTAGAAAGTGTTAAGATTTAGCGGTTCTAATCCTGCATGCACTCGTTGCAATTAAGTTTTGAATTCTACATATTGATATTGCTCCAGGTCAGGGTAGAAAAAAGAAATAGGGGACATGCTAGTTCAGTATCATGAAAATGTATATGCTTGGTTGGTAACCTCATCCTCGTGGATTTTGTAATCACTTTTGCAGCATTCGTTGTCTTGTCTGTTGTGGAAATACCTGAAGATTGTGTCTTATTTGAACCGAGGAAATGTCAGGGCGAGAACATTAAGAAATCCTGCATGTATAGTTGTTCAAATGAGTAAATTTTGTCATTGCGCTGCTTGATTTACATCTGCAGCGTACTAATCAGAGTGAGTTCTACTAATTCATTGCTGGCAAAGTTGAGTCTTCAAATGTGCAATTGCATTTTTCACATTTGCTTCATAACTTCCTGAGAAGATCAACCTTGTATTAAGAAAGTTGATACGAAATTCTGAACCCGAAATCGGCCCCACCAGGCAATAGAATAACGGCTACAAGACGAGAGACTGAACAAATAGTTCAAACCTCGAGATGACAGTTCTTGAACAAAAAAGTATGAACATAGAAAAAGATATCTCACACAGGGTCCAAATGAAGTACTTCCAAGCCTCTAGAAAAAGTTTAGAGCTCGTAGTTTGCACCGTCTTAGTCGCTAATGAGCTATTAATAAGAGTTGTGTTTATCGCTGATTTAGACTTGACATTTTGTGATTTGCTAAAATGGTATTCTGTGTGTAGAAGGTGTCTTAGCATAACCGAAAAATGTGTTATTGGGTAAATTAACGGTTCTCTGTTTCGGCATAACCTGTCAAGTGTACTCCAAACAAGTCAATTCTTGCTTCTTGTTTAGATTAGGGGTGTACAAAACGGATTGACCGAACTTGACCGGACCAGCCGGTTTGGTTTAGTTCCCCGGAGTGTCGATATAGTTTCCAGTTCTCAAAAGTGAAACCGGTATCCGGGAAGTTGAGTTCCCGATTCTAGGAAGGGACCGGACCAAACTAAATTGACTATATATATTTTTTAATTTTTTTTTCAAAAAATTAGTAAAATGTGAACTAAATCACCCTAAGTGAACTTCATCGACATAAATTCATCAACAAAAATTAGTAAAATGTGAACTATACCCTAAGTGAACTTCATTCACATAAATTCATTGACAAAACTTAGTAAAATGTGAACTAAACCCTAAGTGTTTGACAAAAAAAAAAAAACTAAACCCTAAGTGACCGGTTCCATTGAACCGGAACCGGAACCGAACTGTACCAGGAACCGATCACCCTTAATTTAAATTGTTGAAATGTTATCTATAAATAATAAAGAGAATGGATTGTATTGAACATTAAAAGAAGTGATTGTTGGATATAAAAAGTTGAGGTGATTCCGATAAAGTGTTTATTCTTATGGGATATGTTGTTTAGTTATCTATAAATATGATCAAATCTCACATTATTCATCACAACTTTATCTTCTTCATGACTCTTTCTTCTTCACAACATTCTCTTCTTCATATTTCTCTTTTCTTACACAAGTTTGACAACACATTCAAGATCAAATTCCAAGAAGGAAATTGAGCATTTGCTGAACTCATTTTGCTGCGGTTTTTGTGTATATCTTGAAGGTATATTGGCTTTAAACCCAATAGCAATAATAGTAGGGACAAATAATACCTTAATGACAATGATCGTCATCATGAATCAAAGCATCAAACAATAATAAATTACCGCTCCTATATTCATCAACAATTGAATTTTCTCAATAATTTTAAGGTATTATTATCATGGATACGGAGACAATGGCTGCATTAAGCACTTGCGAATTGATCCTTATGATGGAACTACTTTTGTCCATTGGAAAGACAATATGATCCTTCATTCATAGGAGGTATGTATTTTATACATCTTGGATCCCAACTTGGCGGCTATTCCTGCTCCAAAGATAATGTTTTTGATGTAATCAAGGCCGCAAGAAAATGGCGTGAGGATGATGAAAGAGGTGCCAAGGATGAATTCTTAATGCTCTGTCCGATCATTTATATGAAATTTTTTGATCTTGCACAAATCCTAAAGACATTTGGAATGCCTTGAGAAACAAATACAATACTGACAAATAATGTGCTTATTGAGTTACTACTTTGACATGTTTTGAATTTACCATGATTGATGGAAAAAATGTCTCTGACCAATTGGAGAAATTTCAAATAAATGTTGCAAAACTCAAAGACCATATGATTGCAGTTTTTGAAGCTCTTGAAGTTGTTACAATTATTTCAAAATTGCCTTTAATTTGAAATCATTATCGAAAGAAACTTCTTTACATGATTGAGAACCTAACTGTGAATAATTTGATAAAACACATTCAAATTATTTAAGGCACTTGAGATTGTGAGGCTAATTATGTGAAAAAAAAGTTGCAAATAATGTGCATTTTTGTTCAGAATAACAACGTGAGAAGAGACAAAGAAAAAAAGAAGGGAAACAAAAGAAAATTCAAGGACACAATCAACACTAACACACTGACAACAACAAGAAGTTCAAGAAGAGCAAGTTATGCTTTCATTGTGGTAAAAAAAATGTCAATACAAGAAGGAGAGTGCCACCACTGGAAAGAGAAAAAGATTGACACAACAGCAAACTTACACGGGCGGCTTCCTTTTGAGGGCTCAAACTTAAAATATCTGTTAACAAATAAATAAATCTCTACCTTGGCTCGATATTTGTAGCCAAATATCAGTACTTATCATCCATAATGGTTGTCCCAATGCCCGCTGGTGCTCGACCATTACAAATGCCTATAAAGCCTACTGTAAAATATGCAGAGAAAATAACCGTCCACAATTCATTGGGAATAATTGTCCAAAAAATCCTAAACTTGTTGTACGGTGACCAATTCATTTCTAAATATCTTAAAAATTTGTCAATTTAGTTATTCCAGCCAATTTTGGTCAGAAATTGCTAACGTTGACATTTTTTGCTATTTTTTGCAAAATTTTCCGAATTTTTTATTACTTTTTATTGGTTTTTTTTCTTTCCTTTTCTTTTTTCTTTTCTTTCCAATTTCTCTCCACCAGCCTGCCACAGGTGAGGGCCGGGACACTGTCGCACCTATCCTCGCGAGCCACTAGGGGAGGGCATTGCGATCAATTCAACAATTTCCGGATAATTTTGGTCAGAAAGGCTAAATTGACAAATCGTTAAAAAGTTTAGAACTAAATTTGCACAATTAAAAGATTTATGATTTAATTGGTGGCTGTACAATAGATTTATGACTTTTTGGACAATTGTCTCCAATTCATTGTTGAGCATGTTTTCTTCAATCCCTAATTGAAAAACTCATCGTGTAAAGTTAAAACAGATTTACATTTTATATGCAACCCATGTGCAAATTCAAAATATACGCACAACACAATATATATAACGCCCAAAAAAAAAAAAAAACAAAGAATGGAGAGTAGCGCCTACACACTCTTCCTTTCTCTCTATACTTTGAAAGCTCTAATCGTCGGTGGACACAACGTTATGTTCACAGTCATCCCTGGCACTCGACTTCATCTCCACCTTCAACAGTTCCAACCACAATCGTCGTATGTCTCTCTCTACAAGTCGCCGCAACCTCAGGTCGAGGTCAATCTATGGTTGCTAGCGTCAAGCAAACTCATGTCGGCCTTGATTTGGGCTCGCACAAAGAGAGAGACACACACACACAATCTTGGTGATGTTATGTGAGGGGCCAATGGCGACGATGTCGCGGTCGGCCATGGTGCAGTGCAGAGAAGGGATGAGTAGAGAGAGATAGAAAGAAGGGATATTACTTGAGCGTGGTTTCTCCATGTATCTAAGGTATTTTTTTTTAAGTCACAACTAACAAATTCTCGGAGTAAGAGAATTTTATCTAATTATGGATGAAGAAATACACATTGACGTATAAATAATCTTTCTATTTGTACATGCCGTTGTATTAGAATGAATTATCATGATAATGATAATTGATCTGTCGATTCGTATTTCAGAGAAAGCCATTACCAAATAATTTCAATGATATATTGGTTGAGGAAATTTTTTGATTACGTGCACGGCTCCCTTACGAATTTGACTTCAATAGGACATCTATTTCTAATCAAGTGACTAATTGTCAAATCGGAAGTAAGAAGCACAAAATGTCTTGTCAATGAATTGATCCACAATCATCGGGACAAATTGGTCAGGCCTACCTAAGAAGTGGGACGCTTTATTTCTTTTTTAACATCAACAAAAATTTTAAATCGATATAAATATAATAAGTTCACCAATCATTAAAAATTATTAACTGATATATTTATAATAAATTTATATTTTATTCGTTTCAGTTAAATTGAATTAATATAATAAAAAATTACAAACTAGTACACTTGTGATAAATAAAAGGTAAAATCCTAAATTAGTACACGGGTCATCTAACTCAACAGTTTGATAAGAAAATTTAACAAAAATTAACGGAAGGTAAATTTGTTACAAATGTATCAATTTAGGATTTTTTATGGTAAAAAAATTAACTTACGGTAAATTTCTCACATGTACCATATTAAGGTTTTTCGTGGTATTAATTTTTTTTTTTAACAAGAAGCATAAGGTAGACAGTATGTTTGATCCCATTTGAGAGAGAGAGAGAGAGAGAGAGAGAGAAGCAAAAGAGATGCTTTTCAAGGTGATCCCTAGATTTTTGTGGAAATGCTCAATTCAGTCTATGAATCGTATGAAAATGTTTAATGATATCCCTGAACTTGATTTAATGGAATGACAATATTGAATATTTGCATATAGTTCAGAAATTAAGTTCAACATGTATCAAAAATTCATAAAATACATTAAACAAATTGAAAGTTCAAGCACCATATTACACATTGAGATAAAGTTTTAGAATTACATTGAACAAATTAAAAGTTCAGGGAAAGATTCATGGACCATTAGTGTCAATATTCCAATTAAAAAATATACACATGTAAGTAATAAAGAAATGAAATACGCATATATGAGCAGAAAAAAGTAACAGGAAAATAACAAAACTATCAAAAAACTTGTTTTTGTCCTCGCATTTCAAAATCAACAATTATCATTATCATTTTTACGATGGAATGAAGTTGCATTTTCCGCTAGCACATAATTTGTCAAATTGTTTTTTTATTTCTTAAACTATCTCCACCCCCTAAAACCCCAACGCCCACACAAACTCTTTGCCTCGCCCGAGAGGGTTGATAAGTCCAACACACCCACCACCACGTCTCCTCCTCTCTAGCGTGTGCATTGCAATTTCTCCTTCAGGCGACGTCGACAACTTTGAGTCTGAGGTTGGCGATGGTCGCCGTGCCAGCTCAAGGCTAGATCAAGGCCAACAACCTCGACTTGGCGGCCATGACCGAGCTTTGCTGCAAAGCTTGCGTGGCTCATTGACCTATTGGACAGGCTTGCGAGATTGAGGCTATCCTCGGACGACCTAGGCGACCACGAACCGTGGGCTCTAGTCGCCCATGTGGCCTTGCACTCAGGGATGTGTGGAGAGAGTCGCGGGTAGCGAGAGAAGGCAAGGGCGTCGCCATCATTGTCGGAATCGAGCTGTGAAGTCAGCCGGCTAGTCGATGGGTAGGGGCAGCTCTTGATCATTGTTGTGTTGTGCTACTTTATGAGAGGAGAGAGAAAGGGCAGGGGAAGAGAATGGCAGAGGGGTTTAGATGTAGATTTTGGGTGTACATGACTGACAAATAATTCTTTCTAAATTTGGAAGGTGCAAAATGTAAGATTTAAAATGTGAGGAGCGTATTTAATTTGGAGAGCAATTATCCCAATTGTAAATGAAATGAAAAAAAAAAAGAGAAAATCATTTCGATCCTTGGATAGGAAATAACATGTTTGCCATTTGCCCTTTTATATAGAATTGTCGAAATTGATGATAAATTCATTACTTAACCCATATATAATGGGCTGAGTCATTTTATAGATTAGATACATTCAGTAAATGGGTTTAAAATAGCAAAATCTAAAAAAAAAATATGAATGTTAAATGGATTCACTATTTACATAAACTCAATTCACCTTTGTAAGTCTCGATTCAACCTCTACTAGAAAAGTAACAAACTCCTTAGACTAGCGGCTCCCTTTTTTCCCCCATTATTTTTCAATTTCATTAATCATGTAAGTTTCGTCTAATAGTTATTAGATAGTTATTGGAGTATATCTTTTATGGGCTACATTTGACATTATTATTTTTACGTAATATTATAATATCAGTTCTTGTTACTACAATCCATGGTCAGCACAAATACAATATCTTATTTCCATTTAATTAAAATTTCAATTTCTCCGTATTATTTGTTGCTGTGATTTATAAATTCACTACCGAGTAATGACTTTCTCTCATTTTATATTATGTGACGTTCCATCAAGTTCCTATCAGTCCTCGCTTACGAAACTCCCCTCACATGAAATTGCCTTGAATTTCTTGTGATGCTACGAAATATTACGGGGACCCCACCTGAAGAAAAAAGCATCGAACGACGCATTGAAGAAATGGAATGGGATCGCCTCGTGAAACACATGGAAAAGAACACAAGACCTCTGGGTTCCTCTTCTCCCTTGACAAAGAGTGATTAGAAGAAGGGTGTGATATCTCGTCAGATGTATCTTGTTCGTCCCGTGTGAATACCAGTGTGTCAATTATTGACCAAAAGCATCTATGAATGCCATGGTTGCATTATTGGTTGCCAAGAGTGTAGGCCATACGTGTGAATTATTGGCTATATATGTGTAGTGTACTTGCTTGCCTTTTCCTCCCTATTGTGCCTGTATATGGCATGGGTTGTAATGTCCAGGACTCAGAGAAGTTCCCAATAATAAACTGTTGTGACGTGTGATTAAGTGTGAAAACTTCGCGACACTAAAATCTCTCCCTCTTCTCTTCAAAATCCCAGTTTGGTAGTAAAGATCTTAGAATGGTAAAATAGCACAAATCCTGATATGCTCTGCACTAGCCTCCGTATAGATCTTGTGCATCGGAATCCCGAGGCTAGGCCTTATGTCTGGAATAAGAACTAAAACCGAATGCTAAAAGTTGATCCTAAATGGGTGAGGCCTAGGAGGCACCATTGGAGGATTGAATATCTGCATTAGCTTTGATCTTGTTCCTGGCATTATGCATCATTTAGTCGCAATAGCAATTTTATCAAAATAACATATACACATAAAAAGTTTAAAATGAGTTAACTAGATGAATACAAATTTTTATAGGTTAGATTAAATATATAAGTATTTTAGTAATATGGGGGTTGGACCGGATATTTATCACTAAATTTGTATGGCATATAAATGGGTCAAAACAAGTTAAATATGTCAATTTAGATCGGACCATTTTCGATCTAACGCGACCCACCCATTTGATGGCCCTACTTTTGTCCAAATCCCTATACAAGAACAAAAAAAAGTAGAACATTGACTATTTTTTTACCACGTATGAAAGCTGAGTTTATTCTCCTTCCATGCTTCAATACCTTAGTTTTCCTTGAAAAATTAGTACTCTTCATTCCTGTATTTTCACGTTCTTTGTAATCAATTCCCTAATCAAGTGATTCTACTTTAACAAAATTTTATAATTAAGTCCTTCGGACACTGAAACCGGCCAACTTCAGCTAATCTAGCCTTTGGACGGCGTCAAAGTGTGATGTGGATAATTTTTTTTTTCAGAAATACATGCCACATCGAAAGTATTTTATCCACATCATACACCGAGATTGTCTATATTAGCTAAAGTTTTACCAACACATCCAAGTGGGCATCCACACATTTTATTCACAGGATACTTTTGCTTCGTTCGCCAGTCAAGTCAGCTAAATTTGGTCAGGTTTGGAGACGGAGGGAGTTGATTTATGAAAGTAGAAGTATTTATTTAGAGAAATTAAAAGTAAAAGTACTTGATTGGAAAAAACCCGATGAGATAAAGATAAAAAGTGTACCTCTTTTCTTTCGTTTCACACTATCGGTATGCTGTAGTTCAGTCAAAAGTAGAAAGTTCAGCGAATAAAAAAGCCGCCGTGGAAAATTCACCAACCAAAAAGTCGCACGTAAGAAGACTATCTGTCTGTGTGCCGTCCAGAATGCGACATCATACGCGTTAACAATCCGAAAGAAGCTTTTGTTTCCTATCATCAGTTTGAAACTGTTTAAATTATGCAGATTATGTAGTCTTGATTGTTCTGGCCACGGGCACTCCTTGATTGATGGCTAGTTTTGACTGGAGATTAGGACAGAAGTCTTTGATTTTTGTTGTGTCAAGACATTCCCTTTGAAAAAATGACACAAATAATCCATCAACTTTATCAAATATGAATTTTAGTTAAATATGTACTATGGTCCCTAAATTTTTAGTTTATTCAATGTGATCCCCAAACTTTTAATTTGTTCAATATGGTCCTTACACTTTTGGTACATGTCCAAGCTAATCCCTAAACAACAATTTTGTCCTTGAACCTAAATTAATGGAAGGATAACATTGGTTATTTTTATATAGTTTAGAAATTAGTTTGAACATATATAAAAAGTTTCAGAGACCCCATTAAATAAATTAAAAATTTATAGACGACATTGCATATTGAGTTAAAGTTCACGGACCATATTAAACAAATTAAAATTTCATGGACCACATCGAATATTGAGCCAAAATTCAAAAATCATTTGTGTCATCATCACATTTCCTTTGAAGAGAGAGAGAGATTGTTGCAATAATATTCAAGAATTCATTCAATCCACTATATAGTTTCTTTTCTTGAGAGACAAAAATATGACAAGTTATACAGTTCACACAAGAAAGAAATCAAGAAGTTGAAAACCCTACAAGCTAATTTGCTTGAACTTTTAGTTACCCTAGTGTTTCTTTGGGCCACCCCCAATATCACTTGTGGAGAAAACCTCACCCTACTGAGGCTTAAAGAAGCTAACTTTAATCCCAGTGTCGATCACCACATAGACACCCGCCGCAATCTGGAGCCCGCTCAGTGCCATCCCCAACGTTCCAAGCACCCAATTGACCCACCAGCTCAGGCCATACATCTTGGGCCTCTTCATCTTGAGCCACATGAAGCATGGGTAGGCCATGGTCACGGGCAGCGCGATCCCGCCGATGAGCCCGGCCATGCTCCCCAAGAACGGGATCGCCACTGCCACAAAGAAGCAGCCGTACCCAAACATTGCCCTGCTGATGGCCCTGCCCCACCATGGCAACGGCTTCTTGAACTTCACGATGAACTTGGACTCCATGTCGTCGAACATCGGCATCCCGTAGATCTGGAACGAGCTCAAAGCATTGATGATCACAAACAGGATCAGGAGCCCAAGAATGGACTGCTTGATGTCGTTCTTGTGGAACTCGTATATGGCCGCCAACATGCCCCCATTCTCGGGTATCTGCGATGGTCGAAACGAAAGATACAACATCAGCCCAAGATTATTCTCCTAATCGGTTGTTGTTCAAGAAGGGTAACATGTCATTTAGTGATGGTGGCGATCGAGATTGGAGGTGGATTATGTTCGTACCTGTTGGCCATATGCCCAGTAGCCTGCGATTGCAAGAGGGAATAAGCACGCCGCGATGAGTGCGTATGCAACTTTTGTGCCCCTCCACATTGGCACTCTTGAGGGATGCTTCTCACTCGAAGGCATAGTGGCCTGCAGAAAACAATAATGAAAAAAAAAACGAAATTATAAGAAACTTGATTTAGTAAAAGTAATTATATTCCGAATCAAGAATTTTTATCTCAATCATTTTATCATTATGGTATTGTCGTTCGACGGCCTCGCATGCCTAGACACTAATGAAATTCTTGAAGTTTTAAATGAAGTGATAAGTAAGGTCCGTGTCATTTAAAACGCCGGACCCTACAAAGCTTGCTCACTCGAAAGGAAAGAAATTAATTGACCTTTCTGTCACCATACCGAGCGTAGAAATTCTTCTAATAGTCGATACGGCAACCATCGACGCGGGATCCCTCAAAATCACAAAAGTTTGCGTGGTCCTGAGTGAGTGAGTGGGACATCGCTGTAATAAATTAGATCTAACTTCACGGCTCGGGCAGTCGAAACAGCACTCGATTTCATTAAGATCTCAACGAAGATTTGGTGTCGTTGAGGTGTGTATTGTATTTAAAAGCAAGTATTCTTCTAGATGATGTTGTATGTGAAAAGGAGGACCAGCCGGGATGGTAGTTTCAGACCATCTTAATAAAGGGAGTTGGTGCCACCTCAGCCAGTAGAAACCGTCGGATTGGAATTTGTTCGGTTGTGATTGAAAGTCAAAGTGCAAAGTCAAAAGGGCCCCCCCTCTCTCGTGAACTCTGTTGAAGTTTCAACAAGGACGGCTTCATTTTTAAGTGTCAGCTAGAGCCCCTTTAGGAAGGGTCAATAGTCAACTTTTAGCTGCTGAGTATTTTATTCATTTAATGCTACTTCTTTGCAACGACTTCAAAAGGATGACGTGGCACGTGGAGCTCACCGAAAACACTAAAGAAAAATAAAACTCGATAGGCAATTCCAAACATGCGAAAGTTAGCTTACAGAGTAACGTGATTATCTTTTCTTGGGTTTTTAAATCCGACCGAAAGGTTTTCTGAATAGTTTACTTATAACTAATTCACACCACTATTGCTAGCCTCAATTACTTATGGTGCAACATTCAAGCTATGTCACGAGGAGCTAGCAGCTCCATCAAGTCTAGACCACTTTGCCTGTACTAGAAGTAAAATTGGCCGGAGAAATTTAATGTCAAGAAACACAAAAGTTAGGTGTGCAATTGCCAAAATGACGACTCTTTGGTGCAAAATTTGGCGCTTCGCTAAAAGCACCTTAGGTACATTCTGCTTGATCTAATTTTCTGCGAATTTTATGGATTTCATCTTGGACGTTGTAATGCGGGAGACTGTAAGAGAATTGAAGGAAAGAAGGGGGAAAATCTTTGGTACCTGGATTTCGAGAATGAGGTTGTGGCCTCTGAAGGCGAAGGCGATGATCCCGAGCGCGTTGAGGAGGTCGAAGACCCTGGCGATCTCCGTGCTCGCCCTGACGGGGCTGTACGACACGTTGGGCATCCGCCCCTCGGAGACCGAGACGGCCCACATCATGGTGCAGTAGCCGACGGCGGTGATGGCCCCGACGAGGGACACGCCGGCGATGGAGTTGAGGTTGGGCAGCTGGGATAGCAGGACGGCAGCGCATGTGAAGACGAGGTACCACTCCACCGTCGTGAGGTGGTGCGCGCCGCACGTGCCACCGCACAGGATCTCGAAGAACATCTTGCACGTCCCCCCGCCAATGATGATCAGGGACACGCAGGTGCCTCCCGCGAGGTACATGAAGGGGAACAGCGCCAACCAGTTCGCTAGCTTCTCGCCTGAAATATAGTAATTCGCACGACGTTAAACTAGAGAACGTGGCTGAGTCGGAATTTCTTTCTTTCTCTCTTCTGTCACCATACTCTTTAGCATCGAATCCATGCTTGTTAAACTAGAGAAAGTGTTCTGACCCAAAAAAAAACAAAGTAGAGAAAGTGAAGTCATCTTTGGCCACGGGCGACGAGCATGAAGATTCAAGTTAACTCAAGGATTGTGAAATTCAGCTCTTCTTGCTGCGTTTTTCTCTCTTGAGAACTACATGTTCTTATAAAAATCGGAAGAGAAGATTAATAATTACCAAACGCGGCACTGGCAAGCTGCATGTATCTGCTGTAACGCATCCCCGTCTCGGGAGATTCATGGAGTTGCACCAGCAAGTATAGTGTGTAAAGCTGCCATATGAACGCCAGAGTCAAGCATATAATCCCCCATGTCCTGCAAAGTAATCAGAAATATCGAATCATGTACATGTGTGAAAAGAAAGACTTCGTGTACGAAAGAAAGATTTTAAGATCATGATCAATGAACAAGTTGCTTGAATTTCGCTTACCATCCAAGAATGGTGAAAGCCACAGGGAGCACGAGGGCCTGGATCCCGATACCCGAGCAAAGGGTGTGGAAGCCGGCGTAGTATGCATTGCCGTTCCTCGACTCAGTGATGGGGAGCCAGGCGTCGTGCGGGTCAAGCTTGGTCAGGTGCAGAGCCCGCCGGATCGGGCTGCCGAGAGGGGTTATGAACCTCGGGGTGAGGGACAGCCTTGGGGTGGCGATCTTGGGCGTCACGATCCTCGGGGTCTTCGATGGCTTGATCTCCGGCGTCGACAGGAGCGGCGACCTCGACAGGGACGGCGAGTGGTATTGGGACGGAGGGCTCGACACAGGGGGTGGCGTCGGGGCCACCGAGGCATCCGTCGGCGTCGTCGAGGCCGGCCGAGGAGTCACTGGGTTGGAGTTTATCTCATCACCCATCCTTGTTAGCCTCTCTTTTTTTGGTTAAGAGCAAGCACCTTTCAAAAGGAAGACCCAAGAACCTCTCTCACTTGGGTTCTCTAAGGTTCTTATTCTTCCTCTCAAATCGAGTGTCTCCGCACAAATGCCACTGATGCCAAGCTCCTCCTTATATAGCGGACTTTGGAACGCAAGGGCAAGTACATGCGTTGATGATTTTAGACCGTGGTTCGTTTGGTCATAGAAGGGGACTACGGAAAAGAACGTGGAATACGGTGGGTCGATTTCCCTCTCGTTACATTTACTATTAAACATAAATGATGAGCCCGCCGTGGGCCTATAGAAAAAAGGGTACGAAAAGAAATTCGTCTGCGTGGGACACAAATGAACAACAATAGAATATAGCAGCCGAGCATGTTTTGTCAAACGTTTTCTTTGGGAGTCTGCAATAGAAATTGGTCCAATTCAGACCAACGCCGGTCGTGGGAAACCGCCTGTTTGGTTCTGGTCAGCATCCACACTTTGAAAAAATAAAGGAGCAAGAGGGGGGTCCGAGTACTTTTGCAGTTGGCCCTTATCTTTATGATGATGGCCTTGACTTGGACCTCTCCTAAATATTTGATACGGATTTCATGTTATTTTAGGGTAATTAAGAGATATAATAACCTTCGATTTACGGACAAGAAAACGATATCGCAAGCTCGAAATGATAGCGTTTATACAAGTGGCGGATATTTGAATACCCTTTAAATAGAAAATGGAAGTCGTTTTACGGTAATAACCAGATGAGGTGGACGTCGGACGTAACGTGCATATTTGAAATTATGTTTCGTCACATCATAATTTTGTCTATTTTTTATGCCCCTAGAATTGTTCTTCATGTCACAGTCCAATTATACACTTCGCCCCCAATTTCTTTTTTTAAACTGATTTAAAAGTTATCATTGGGTTAGTCAAATTACATTAGCACCTATTTTTGGCTATTTCTCTTCTTTATATTACTTTATTAAATTCACTTGTCCGTGTCACATGTCCGGTTCATACTTCTTTATATTACCTTGTTAAATTTACTTGTCTGTCTCATGTATCTCGTTCGTACGTAGTATCAAACTAGTCATAGTTTAACTTTTTCATTATAAATACTCGATTCATCAAATAATATTTTTGACTTACACTACTGAATTCCAGCCTAGGGATTAGCACGTATCTTGCTTGGACATGCTTGCTCTGCATCTCCTCTCACTAGTTACTACCAACCCAAAATCGGGAGCCTAAATCACTTCTTCATTTTTCTGGTCATGCACGTCAGATGGGTCTATGTTCAATGGAGGAACAGTGCCGGTCATCTTGAGCTCGCTCCTTTGCTTTCTAAGAATGTTCTTCGGAGTCTGTGATTTTCAAGCAGTAGAAAGTAGACGAGAGAGACGACCCACGCATCAGTGCGACCACTTTTCCCTTCATTGTGGGCGCACCACCGTTCCTGCAGTCGACAAAAGAAAAGGAACAAGAATATCATTCATTTTATAGAGGAGGGGATAGACTTATTAAGGTTGATTTATAAAACTGGGATTCGAAATGATGGTCAGATTGTGGATGATCCTTGAAAAAATGGACTATATTCAAGACCAAAAATTAACCCAACACGTCACTTTATTGATTAATCTTGTAAATCAATCTTTATAAGATTAGCATTTTCCTAATTCGAAACCAATTGATCCATGATTCGATATACTCATCTTATAAGATGTTTGATTTGAATTGCACTTATATCAATTTATAATTACTTGATGACGGTTATGAAATGCTTCGACCAGATTATTCTTTACATATTTATTTATTTATTCATGCGGGGTGAACTTCTTCGTCCTATTATCTACTTTCTGTTTATTTCGTGGAAAATCAACAATTACGAAAATATTTTCCTAATAATAATCGCCGACATCGCTTACAAAAATAAATAAACGAGAGATAATTTGATCATTAATGAAAATGTTTAGGCACGCATTCTACGGATTAATTTTTCTAAACGATAAAAATAATAATATTTAAAGAAATATTTTTCAGACAATTCATTGTCTGCGAAACAAAACATCGTTACAAGAATTTCAATTTGGAAGGTACTATAACAACGTGGGTGAAAAAAAAAAACAAATAGGAAAAATACCCAGTAAATCCATCCCTTGGTTACAATTTATAATACTAAGAAGCACGAGCCCCAAATGGAAAGGACAAGGAAAGAGCCCCTACTTTCTTTGTTTTGGTGGAGGCTGACAACACGTTTTTTTATTCGGTCGAAACGTATAATGTTGACAAATTTCAAATGAATTGCAAGAGACTGGTCCACAGATTCTTGGAAAACACAGCAGGCATGGGATTGTCCTCTTCTGCAATCTAGCCACGGTCGAATTCAATTTTGGACAGCTGAAGCCTGTAGCAAAACAATCAAACTCCCTTTTCCTTTGTTCCCACTCCTCACGCCCAACAGGCAACCGACGACCTTATTATTAATAGCCTAATCATAACCCTTTCTCCAAATTTGATATTGGATAACCACAGGGATGCAATGATTGACTTCTGCTGAAAGCAAAGACAGAAAATTTAGGGATAATACGTATTTGCTCCTTATTTTCAACCATCATACCACGTGAACTCCCGTTTTGTTCGATTCATGTGATGCACGTGATTTTTCAGGCGCGAAGATGAAATTCGATTAATTTTTGTACTAGAACATCAAATAACCCAAGGTTCCCCTAAGTTGTTTGAGGTAATACATATTTGCCCTTCGAAAATAGTGTGCATTTGCTCCTATACCTTACCCACACTCCTAACACATGGTAAACTTATCTTGTGACATCTTGAAATTTATCCACTTGGAATTTATGAAATGAATGGTTTTATGAACGTACTTGTAGTTAGATCTCGGCCAGAACTGATCACTCCTGAAATACTAATCGTTAGAAAAAGGCTAATTAAGGATTTAAATTCGCAAGACCAAATAAACTCAATTGTGAACTGACTTTCGACAATAGAGATCGTCATGATTCGAGCGAACTTACAAGTGGCTCGATTTAATATCAGTCACGGGTCGAACATGCGAATTTCTCGAAAGCCACCTGTTAGTCTGGGACACGCTCAAATTACGTGATTTAAAATTCAATCACCAATTAGGGACCAAATTAGGCATTGAAAATTTAGAAAGTCACGATAGGACATTTGAATAACGTTGTTATTAGCATATTCAGCCTTAGAATTGTCCCGATCCTTCAGAAAAACTGAATTTCGGGGAGAAATGAAAAATGACCGTTTTACCCCTGGAACTTTGTTAAGGCCAAGTGTAAATGGGGAAGGGCATTTTGGTCATTTCACCCTAACTTTAGAAATAACAATTTTTGGATAATTTTGCCCTTTGATTTTTGTGAAATTCTCAAATTGCTCTTGGATATTTTTTGAAAAGATTAGATCGTGGCCGTTAGTTCTTGGATAAGAACGAATCTCGGCCGTCGATTGGAAATTAGAGAGAGGGGGAAGATGGTCATTTCACTCAAAGGGGTTCAATTATTGATTTTTAAGGCCAATTCTCTCTCTCCCCCTCTCATTTCTCTCCCCTCTCTCGGCCAACTCTCTCTCTACCCTCTTCCTCACCAATCAACCACCTCTCCCCCCATTGGCCGCACCGCCGCTGCTCCGGCCACCATTCGTACGATAGCCGCATGTCCAGTCATCGAGCCGCACCCCACCCTCACGCCGCTGTCTCTCCCTCCTTCCCAACCGAGCTCTTTCTCTCTCTCGCTGTGGCCGGGACAAGCCGGCCAAAGCCACCGCCGTCGCCGTCTCGCCGATCGCCGCCGCCTAATCAACCTTGGATAGGTTGATCTTGCTTAGAAATCCCAAGTAAGTTACAATCTAAGCCTTACTTAAGATATTGGGTATTAACGGATTAGTTTAGACACAGTTTAGTTCGATTTTTGGGGCTGATTTGGATGGGGGGCCTTATGGATGAAATTGTGGTATTTTTGTTGTAATTTAGAGGCCAATTAAGGGCTGAAAATTGTTGGTTATATGCTGGAAAAATTCTGTTTGGCTTGGCAAGTGGATATTTTGATTCGGTACTTAGTTGTGTGAAATTGTCGTGAAATGCCGAAATTGTTGTGCTAGGGTTTTTGTGGTGAAAATGGCATGTTGTGTGATGGTTGTATGTATATTGTATGAGCTGAATTGAGATGGTGAGATTGGGTGTGTTTAAGTGCATTTGATTAATGCCCGAGTGTGTGCACGTGTGAGATTTGAGGTGGACAATATGCGTGTGATCACTAAAAGGCCATGAGACATGTTTACGTGGGGTACAGATAAAATATGGCATGTGAGTATATTCGAGTGATCACTAAATCCCTGAGGCATGTCTCCGCAGGGAATTGAACTGGCCTGAGGCGTGTTTACGCGGATCATGATACAACTGTGGGATCGGGCCTGAGGCGTGTTTACACGGGTCACGATATGTAGGCCTGATGCGTGTTTATGCGGGCTGAGGAAAGTGATTGAGAATGAGATCGGGCCTTATGCGTGTTTACACGGGCTGTGATATGTAGGCTTTATGCATGTTTATGCAAGCTGAGAAAAGTGATTGAGAATAAGATCGGGCCTGAGGCATGTTTACGCAGGTCGCGATATGTAGACCTGATGCGTGTTTACGCGAGCTGAGAAAAGTAATTGAGCATGAGATGGTACGATGTGGCAAGTTAAATGAAAACGGTGTGGTGGTGCTTGAACGAGTGTAAATTGCGGAATTCGGAAATGTTATGTATTCGACATGTGCTTTTGGGCATGAGATTGGTTTGGAAAATGCGTGCGATTTGTAAATGTGAATTTAAGGCTAACATGCGGATTGCATGTACCGAGAGCCTAGGTAAGTGCAGTTGTGTGGATGTTGTGTGTGGGTTGCTTGAATTTGTGTCTGAACTTGTCTAGAGATATGTGGTAGCGTAGGTGGAATTTAGGCTGTCAACTTATTAAGATTCGTCTCATGATTGTGTAACTAAACAATTTCAAAGCCTTCGCCTGAGCCATGAACCTTTCTCCACCGCCGCCGCAACGTTTTGGGATTCCGATGCACATTGACCATAATGTTGTAGAGTACCCGATAGACGATAATTTAACCTATATCAAACATACTTCGATAGTCTGGGTAGACATAGGGCAATCTCTTTGGCAGACTCATACCTATACCGCCTGGATGTTTCGGGACGGGATGAACGAGTTTGGCTCCATTTGTGGATTTGATGTTCCCTTTGATGGATTAGAAGATTGAGACCCGTCGGCTATACCCGCTCCCGATGGTAAGATGACTAGTCTGGAAACTAGCCTAACACAGTTCGGACATTAGCCTGCACCTGCAGTACCTGAATCTTCGGTGACTGAGCCCCAATTCGGAGCTGGAGGAATCACATGCAAGGTATGATCCTATGGAAATGGATCTAGGTGTAATACCAGAGGATGAACCTGGAGAAGATGACCCCGAAGAAGAGCAAGAGTTAGAACCAGAAGAGGAGCCTGAGGATAAGCCATAGGAAGGGCCAGAAGAGGATTCTGATGAGGAGGAGCGAATTGAAGTTCCATTAAAGTCGGGTGATAAGGATAACTCGATTGAGATTGAGACTGATTCGGAGTCTTCAGAGGAGCAGGCGGCTCAGAGAGATTCAGACTCGAGTACTGAGGAGTCGGACTCGGAGGGAACGCCGCCTCAAGGGTGTAGGGGCTAGTTTGGGGGTTAGGTAAACCTGTTGAAGTGTTCCATTTTTAGAGATATGGTATATCCAGGCTACTGATCATTTTTTATATTTGTGGTGTATAGTTTAGAAGTTCGGTGTACATGTTTATGTTGTGGTTTGTAAATGGTGGATATTGTATATTTATCAAGGTGTAGTATGATATTTGGTGGCTTGGCAATTTATTTCTCCCTAGTACCTCACGATTTTATTGTCCGGGTTTATATTATTGTTTCCGTCGCGATTAAACTCTGATGGGATCGTTGGGTCGGCGACATTTTCTGGGACGTCGCACTCATTCAACTGAGCTCGGGGTGTCGCACGCCCGTTGGGATTCGGAGCGTGACATATCTGGTGTTTCATTTTTTTGTGTGAAAAGAAAATGACCAACTAGTTGGTTGGTCGAGTAGCCCACAACTTGGTTTCAACGGAATGTCACCAGTTTGATTCTCTAGGTTAAATGGACTCCCGGTCTTTTAAGCCGAATGTCACAAGTTTGATTCTCCAGCTTAAATGTATCGCCGGACTTAAGACTTCCCACTCACACCTAGTGGGGCTGCTCTTGAGTTTGCCTAGTAGGCAACCAGTGCTGCCCTAACGCTTTAAGCCGAACATTTCACCAACCGATAAGGTAGGCCCCAATCCCATCCCAACCCTTTTTATATGAGAATAATTGAAAATAAATCTGCAACACGAGAGAAGAATATATTTTTCATGATCAACTTCTCCATGGAAATGATAGGGATAGAGTAAATTACGTTTCCTACCTACATGGATTTCCAGTTTTGCTAATGAAACGACTTAATCTTTCTTAAGTCTTGAAGGGCATTTTAGTAACTTTGCAATATGGACTTTCCATTCTGTCTGCTTTATTTTTGTTCCAAACTATGGAAGGAATGATTCTCACATTTTCATCTCCCTCCAATTATCACTCTCTGAACGACATCAAGAAAATCATCTCTCCACTTCAAATTTCATTCCACCTAAGTTTCGTACCATTCATTTTCTTGTCCTCTTCCCAAACATAGGCGAAGAAGCCATGTGACCTTTCAAGCTTTTTTGTTTGGTAAGAGAAGGGGCAAAACGAGAGTTTTACATTAGCACTAGCCTGACAAAGTTTAAACCAAACTAACCTCCTATTAATAAGGGAATTAAACCTATTAGTGGCCTATCTAATGCAGGAGTGGCATTTACATCGTAAGACTGAATGATCCAATTTGTTAATCAATCTGCACACAGATTTCCTTCCCCAAGAGTATGAAGAATTCTGACTTGTTGGGAGTATTTTAACAATTTCTGAATTCGAAAGATGAGGATGTCGCCAAAATGGGGAGAGATAGTTGGTTTATGAGGCAGCGCAATTGCCGCTTGCGACTCGACCTACACAATAATTTTGGCAATGCCCAGAGAGATTGCCAGTTGAGGCCCAAAAGGATACCCCAAAGTTCGCTTTCAACGAAGAGCCCACTCCTACGTGTGACCTTCAAGCTTTCGCCCATTGGTCATTCCATTTGAACTTCTTTCCTTTTTCGTCGAAGTGCCACCAATTCAGCTTCATTGATGGACGGCGAAACGTCCCTTTATTATCTGTGTAGAATTTATTCCTCAAAGCTATTCGATCTTTCTTCGATTCTTGGTTTTTATGAATTGAGACATCTACATGGATGATCGATGTCTACACGGCCGTCTATTAAACCCTAGCATGGAGAATTGTGATCTAAGGTGAATTAGCTTTGCTTTAAGGGGTCCAAAAACAGATATTTACCAAGTATTGGTACTACCCCAGCAGCTGGCTGAAAGCCACTGCTTTGTCTTGCCTACTTTTTAGCATTGTTATATTTGATTGACCATAAGGGTATCCATTGTTACAATCTAGCTGTAACTAGTCTATTATTGCGACTTCAAAAAGTGCAATCGAGTCTCAAAACTTATCATGAAGTGCAATTGATTCCTAAAATATTCAACAAGTGCAATCAATGGTAACGCACAAAGACAACTGATGGAAAAGACGGGTCGGTGAACTCATTCAAGTCGCCCGCAAGACATACGGTCGCCCCATAGCGGGAGACAGGTGATGCGGAGACTAGAGGCATAACTAAAGATCTGAAAAAAATAAAACTTACTAACAATTAAGAGGTACGTGGTTTGCCAATGTGGAAAGCTGTGAACTGAGGGGAAAGAGCTATACCGTACGAAAAATTGCAGACTATGGGTGACACTTTCAAACCATAAAGCATAGGCGTAGCTCTATCTTTGGAGTTAGCGCCCTTTCTTGGATGCTACGATGCAGCATACAAATGAATTTGAATCTGGTATCGTAATGCCAGCGTGTTTCTTTTTCCCATGTTAAGCATTCTAGGAATCAGGATTGAGATACCAATCACTTTGATACTTGAATCTACAACAACATATGCTAAAACTTGAAAGTTGGAAATTTGGAGATCTTTCAAGGTGACATGGAAAGAGTTCACTTGGCTGGTGATTCTGTGTTCAATTCACACAGCTTCAGAACCTGTTCTCCTTATGTTCATCATCAGTCTCATTTTTTTTTACCAAAATAAAAAAGAACTCGTCCTGCTTTGCTTGGTAGTATGGGAACTGCTAATCTGTTCTGTTAATACATTTGGAATGATTCATAAGATGCTGCTCGAAATTCGACGACATGTGGAACATATTGAAGAAAAGTTCAACTTTACATTTCTGATTTATGCAGTTTCAAATCGACAATGAAAGTCCGCTTAAATTAGTTTATACAGAAAGTAAGTGACATAAACAATTAGCAAACAGGAACAGCCAACTGCTGGATATCTTGGGACGAAGACAAGGCATCGAGCAGGGCTTTCTCTGACCTGTTAGATGCACCTTGTTGGATGAGCGTGAGTACGTTTTCCAAGAGGACTGAATCACAAGGCATTACGATTGGGCCAGAGCTAGATAGTCCGTACTCTTCTTCAGACATCTCGAGAAGCTTCTGGAAAATATGACTGCTGAGGTACAATAAGGGTATCATAAAGCGCTTCCTATCGATGCTGTAGATAACAAAACAACCTTCATCAGCCAAAGTCCGTGAATTGCAACCTTCTACATTGCTCCTGGTAAAATAAATTATTTTCCTGCCTATGGCAGCAAGTTTCTTCCACTTCCTTGCCATCTCACTGTGCTTCTTGTGGATCATATTGCTCAAATTAGTGGTCCCATCCGGAGTTTGGAGTGACACCAAGCAGGGAATATTGAGAACGCTGTTGTGAGTTAAAACGAAGCCAATGTGAACTATTTATGGTGGAGGTATGTGACATTGCAGAGAAATATAGCCTTTCTTGCACCGGAATTTTCTATGGGAGGCTTTGTGGCTGTTCATGATGGAAAGAGACCTAATGTGATGTCAAAATGAAATTTTGTCTGGTCATGGAAAGAACCCAGAGGACAAACACGAGTAGGATGGTATCTTTGGTTGTCTGGTAGCTCAGGACGTTGCAGTTATTAGGTGGTCACAAATCACAAGGTTTGTGGCCAATTAAGAAAACCAAATTAGTAATTAACAAGACACATAACAAACTTCGCGGCAGGAGGATGCCAAATTGTGGGCTTCCCAACTATTTCCTCGGCTAGATATGGAAGAAACAAAGTTGAAACAAGGGAAAGAAAGAGTGATTGAAACAATTACTTAGCAGTTTAAAAATAATTTTGTCATCTTATGTGAAAAAACTTGCGAATTTTGTGTGATTTCTGTTGTTCCTTTTCCAGCCAGGATTCGTCTCAAACCATCATTGTTTGAGAAACATCAGATACATCAACAAGTACAGAATCATAGTACAGATTATTGTAGACATCGATCATCTTTTGTTGTCTCTATTCTAGCTGATTCATTTGTCAATACCAACGCAGTATTAGTCGTTGACTTCTTGTACATTTGGTGATTCTGTTCATGCTTGTTATTCAGTGGACGATACTTGAATTTTTGTGAACTCTTCCGTAATTTCTTGTGTATCTCCTAAACAAAGTTTTGGTTTTCCTAGAGGAATTCAAATTCTGTCTGAATCAAGGAATTGAAGAATCACTGCTGCATTGAGTCACCACTCACTAGTCTAACAAAGAAAAGGCATCAAGATACTGCAGTATCGCATCCAAAGAAACTATACGAGAGGATATGTAAGATCATCTTGCCGGAGTCCAGGACTCCCCATTGTCAAAAGAGGAGATTTCTTCTCCATAACCATTATCTTTTCCTATTTTCCTCCAAAGACAATGAGGAGGATGATATTGTAAATCTGTCTTGTCAGTTGCAGACAATGTTAGTAATGGAAATATAAGATTGATCAATGTCAATCAAGCTACTAGGCAAGCAACCATTTAAAATCTAAAAAGACAAATGCAGAGAATTTTTGCAGCTACAAACAAAGGATGGACTGATTTCTCTGGGTACTGCCTAGGAGCTCTGAGCACTAGTTTTGAGGGAAGTGCATACAGAATTGGATTAGTTATGTTCTAACATGTCCTCTATAGAACACATTGGTTGCGAGGCACTTCTTCTATGTTATTTTAATAGCAATTAATTGTCGTTATGACCTAATTAGTTACAATCGAAGTCCAGAAGCGCAAATGATTTTATTTGAGCAACTAGCTGAAAGCCAGTGCTTTGTCCAGATCTTGCTTGTTTTTTAGCTTGCAGTAATTGTTTGACATAGGTCATCAATGTGACCCCCTTGCTGGAACTGGTCTATTATTGCGAGTCACTAACATTTTCATTCACAAAGCATGGGAATAACTGCATGTTTAGAGTTATCGCCCTTTCTTGGATTGTATGACACAGCACAAAAACAGATTTGAATCTGGCATATCAGAATGCCAATGTGTTTCTTTTTCCCATGACGAACACCTAGGAATCACAATTGAAATACCAATAACTGTTATAATTAACTCAACAACACTATCTGCTAAAATTAATGATTTGGAAGTTTAGTGATCTCTCAAAAAGAGATGGAAGTGAACTCTTTCGTCTTCTCACAACTTAAGAATACTCTCCTTTTCCTTTAGTATAATCAAAATTATACTAATAATTTTACCCTTCAGGAAATATGTCCTGCTTTGTTTGGTAGTCTTGGAGCCGCTAATTTTGCTGTAAATGAATTGTGACAATTCATAAGATGTTGCTGGAATTGTTGATGCAGAACATTTACAATGCAACAAATTGCATGTTTCGAAATATTTATTTGTTTATTTCTGATTTATGCTGCAATACTTCAACAAGGAAAGCCTGCGACAATTCACATATACTTTTTTTGATAAGTAAATATTGTGTATTCACAAAACTCAAGCAATTATGGGAGGACAATGCCCACTACATAGCCTTCTACTTTTCGAATCCTAAATTATTCTACAATTGTCCCAATTGAGCCTATAATGTCCTAAACCCAGACCGACTAACAAAGAATCAAGTCCTCAACTATCATACATAGTCAACCTATAACACAATCCCAGTTGTCCTGAAGATGTCCCAAAGTTTCATATAAACCAAAATGTCATCAACCAAACAAAATCAGAACAGCAGCAAGAACATTAAATCTGCGTTGATCATACATTGTCACCTTTAAAGAAGCCTTCCAAGCCCCCATTTAGATTGACAGAGAAGTAGGAAGAAGCCACACAAGCTTTAATCCAGTTAATGAACTTATCAGGCACATAATTTAACTTCAATATCAATAAAAAAGAATCTAAATTGACAGAATCAAATTCCTTCATTAAATCTGCTTTGATCGTACAATGAGAAGAAATCTTCTTCTGTTATAATTCTTGACCAATTCATGAGCTAAAAGAACATTTTCTACGATTAGTACATACAAAAAGTAAGTCAACTAATCAATCAGCAAACAGGAACAGCTAACTGCTGGATTGTGGCTTCGTCACAGGATGAAGAGAACAAGGAGCGATTGGAGTTAACGGCATTGAATAGTAATTTCTCTGAAGTCTTAGATTCACCTCGTGCAATTAGTGTGACTATGTTTTCCAATAGAGCCGAATCGCATGGCATTATGATTGGCCCATCGTCAGATAGTCCATACTCTTCTTCGGACATCTCAAGAAGCTTCTCGAAAACATAACTGCTGAGGCATGCCAAGGGTAGCATGAAGTGCCTCCTGTCGATGCTGTAGATAACAAAACAACCTTCTTCAGCTAAAGTCGGTGAATCACAACCTTCTCCATTGGTCCAGATGAAAGAAATTCTTTTCCTGCCTATAACAGTGAGATTCCTCCACTTCCTAGCCACCTCAACACGGTTACTGTTGCCAGTCATATTGTTTTAGATGAGCAGTCGGGTCCGAAAGTGAAGTCACTGCAAGCAGGGAGAGCAAAGGAGATTGAGGACTTTTCTGTGAGTTAAACGAAATTGAGGAAGGCTATTTATTGAGGGGGCAAGTGACATTTACAATGGACCTAGCTTCATTGGATCAGGATTTTCTATGGGAGCTCAGGTAATTGGTCATTATGGAAACGACCTAATGTAATGTCGAAATGCGCTTTTGTCTGGTTGCGAAGTAACTTGGAAGATGCACAACTAGGATGTATCTTTGATTGTCTGGTAGTTTAGGATATGACAGTTGCTAGGAGGTTATGAATCACAAGGATTTTTCACCAAATTCAGTAACGGACAACAGGTATAATGAACTCCCCTGCCACATGAGGCCAAATTGTAGGCTCTCGGACTATATCCTTGGCTAATATAAAAGAAACGAAGAAGGAAAATGCAAAGAAAGAGTGATTGGAGAAATGACTTTGCTGTCTAAGAAAAGTCTAGTAATCTTATATGAAAGAAATTTTGAGTTTTCAGTAGATTTTCGTGCTAAACTTTCCTGCCAGAATTTCTCTTACTCTCATGCTTCAGATCTTTCATCAAGTACAGTCATTGTAGACTTTGATCATCTGCAAGGTACTTGTATACTTGCTTATGGACTTCCCAAACATCAATAATGTTGCTCATGCTAAATATTATTGGGATAATAATTGGCATATCCTGAACAATAAATTTTATTTGCCTGAAGGGATTCGAATTCAAAGTGAATCAAGGAATTGAAGAACCACTGTTTGATTGAATAGCCAGCATAAAGAAGTAAAGGTATCAAATATTGAAGAATCACATTAAAAAAATCCACCTGTGAGACTATAAGATCATTATGCAGAGTCCAAGACTCCCAATCTTGAAAAGAAGAATTTTCTTCTCCGAAAAAGTTAATTTTCCTAAGATTGATCATTGTCAACCAAGTCACCTTCCAGGCTAACACTTGAAATTAGGAAAGGTGGATTCTGAGAACCTTTGCAGTTAAAACAAATGATAAACTGATTCCCCAAGATGCAAACCTAGGAGCTCTAAGCACTATTTTGGAGCAAAGTCTGTACAGAATCGGATTAGTTATATCCTAACATGTCCTCTAAACAACATATTAGTTGGAGATTTCAGCGAGGCAGTACTTGTACTTCATTTTAATAGCAAACTATTGTTGGTATCACCCAGTTAGTTACAAATTAAGTCCAGAAGCTGCATTTCAAGATTCTTTCTCCTAGAAAAACATGTCCAATGGTCGAGGCAATGAAACACCATACAGTTTGTAAGTGATTTTGTCCGGTGCAACGTAATAAGCAAAGACTCAGGAATATTGTCCTCCCATTTGCAATCAGCATGTCTGCTATCGAAGCTTAACCGTCAGTACAAACTACAAAAACGTTTAAACTTCACATATAGGTGCTCAAAATTTGGTCAATTACTGTTCTTGAGGTAGTCAAGAGAACATTAGTCTGCGACAATAACACGTACAAGTTAAAAAAAAAGGCGTGCTTACTGAGAGACAGTTTAATTGTGAAGCCTCTTAGGCACTTCTTTACAGTCCAACCTTCAAGAGGTATGCTAGTTTTCGGGCATAGTAGGCCTTACAGGTTCGAATAATCTTTGGTCCTTGCTTCATTTAGTGCAATCAACATGACATGAACATAAATAGAAAACGAGACACTATTCTGGTGCTTCATTATGCATTACCGCTGAAGTGTCCCATTTGCAGCAGCAGAATGAACTGAGGTATGGAGGGTATTAATGTCAGAAATCGAAGTACTAGTTTCAATCAGATAGTTAAGTCAGGAAGAATATTCAGGAGCACGGTCTGTCGGTGAATTCTAGCTGTTAAAAGTGCTAAGAATTTCACACAGCAGAATATAGAGGTATTTATGGAAGAACGAGTCTGGTGTACAATTTTGTTCTCCAAGCTCATTCGAATCCTTTTCACTCTGGACAATAACTGGTGCACTTGTCTAAAACTTGAGAAACTTCGTTTGCCTTAAATGAACTTTTAGTGATGTCTGAATATAGATAATGTGAAAGTTGTGCAACCCCAAGCCATTCTGAAAGAACAAAGGAAAAGTAAAGGAATAAACCAAGCAAAACGGAAACATTAGCTCTTGAAATTTAAATCTGCTCAAAATTTTATTTGATGCATATTAACTTTACATTTCTATATACTATCAATCGAACAGGACGTAGTGTGTTGAAATTCTTACAACAGCTGCATGTTTCCATTATGCACAAAAAAATGTGCTTTGTTCTATAAGGCGTCGTACAGAGAAAGAGATCATGATCCAAACTCTCGTTCTCGTCTGCGACTGCATCCAGTGGCATTGTGATAGGTCCATTACTGGATCATCCAAACTCTTCTTCTGACATCTGTAATAGCTCCTGAAAGATATATGTCTTGAGATAAGTCAGGGGATCATAAAGCACTTTCTATCGGGCTCTAGATTACCAAGTGACCTTTTCACTCGCATCGGAGATTCTGCGGTCATCGGTCATTGGAAAATTGTTGTCTAGTTGGATACTTCTTCTGGCAAAAGAACACTACAAGTGACATAACTTGTATACGGCGTTCACTTTGGTGCCATAAGGTTTCTTTAAATCACTTTAGTGCTAAATTTTTGAAAAACGATCACTTAAGTACTAATTTTTTTTAAAAACGATTACTTAAGTGCCAACTCCAGTACCGTAAATAATTTTCGTCGGAAATCCGACGTGGCAGTTTTTTTTTTTTAATTTCTGAAGCTGACGTGGCTCACCAGAGATTGGCCCTTAAGTGATTGTTTTTCAAAAATTTTAGCACTTAAATGATCATTTTTAAAAATTTTAGCACTTAAGTGATTGTTTTTCAAAAATTTTAGCACTGAAGTGATCCAAAAAAAACTTATGACATTTAAGTGATCGTTTTTCTTCTGACTTGGCACCAAAGTGATCCGAAAAAAAGTTATGGCACCAAAGTAATCTTCGTACACAAGTTATGGCACTTATAGTATCATTTTGCCTACTTCTTCCCATCGCAGCTATTATTTGCCATTTCTTTAATTCTTTGAAAACATTCTTTGGGCTTACCATGATGTGTTACATGTAAAGCAAGCAATGTAGGATTTTAGGGTGTTAGAGAGGGAAAAATTAATTGTATTATCCTTACCAAAAAAAAAAAATTAATTGTATTATTCAGTAAAATACCGTATTTATACAATGGTAATCCAATAAACCCTAAGAGTCCTAAAGACCACTTTGCCCTTGATACTTCTAATACTCCCCCTCAAGCTGGAGCATAAATATTAATAATGCCTAGCTTGTTACAAATATATTCTATCCTCCCGCTACCCAAAGATTTAGTAAAAATGTCTGCAAGTTGTTCACTAGTTCTAACATGACTAAGAAGAATCATTTCACTTTGCAACTTCTCTTGAATAAAATGGTAATCAACCTCAATGTGTTTTGTTCTCTCATGAAACACCAAGTTAGATGCTATATGTACTACAGCCTTATTATCACACCATAGAGACATAGGAATTGAAACTTTCAAGCCTAACTTAGTCAACAGCTGCTGAATCCACAATAATTCACATGTTGCTTGTGCCATGGCTCTATACTCTGATTCAGCACTGGAGTGGGCAACAACACTCTATTTCTTACTATTCCATGACACTAGATTTCCTCCAACCAATGTACAGTAGCTAGTAGTAGATCTCCTATCATCTGGAGACCCTATCTAATCAGCATCAGAAAATCCTTCAACTCTACTATGACTATGATTTTGATAAATAATGCCTTTCCCTGGAGTCTTCTTCAAGTACCTTACAATTCGAATCACTACATCCCAATGAGAAGTACGAGGAGAAGACAGAAATTGGCTGACTACATTAAATGAAAAGGCAATGTCTAGTCGAGTAACTATGAGATAATTTAGTTTACCTACCAATCTTCTATATCTCTCAGGACTATCAAATAGCTCTCCTCCTTCGGCAACCAGTTTAACTCCTTGTTCCATGGGTGAATCAAGAGGCTTAGATCCTAACATGCATGTCTCAATGAATAAATCCAAGACATATTTTCGTTGTGACAAAACAATACCCTTCTGTGACTGTGCCACCTCAATTCCTAAGAAATACTTCAATTTTCCTAGGTCCTTTGTCCGAAACTGTTACTGAAGATAGATCTTTAGTTCATCTATACCAACTAAATCATCTCTCGTGATAATAATATCATCCACATAGACAATCAAGAATAATTTGCCTTTCCTTGACTGTCTATAAAAGAAAGAGTGATCATTATCACATCTAGACAGTCCAAAAGAAAGTATAGCTTCAGAAAATCTTCCAAACCATACCCCAAGGAGACTACTTCAAACCATACAAAGATCTTTTTAATTTGCAAACCATTCCTCCAGACTCCCCCTGGGCAACAAACCCTGGAGGTTGCTCCATATAACTTCTTCAAGTAGAGTACCGTGCAAAAAGGCATTCTTAACATCAAGCTGAAATAAAGGCCAATGATAGGTGGCAGTAAGAGATATCAAAATACAAACAGAAATAAGCTTGGCAACAGGAGAGAAAGTATCCAGATAGTCAATCCCATACATCTGAGCATACCCTTCGCAACAAGTCTCGCTTTTAAGCGAGCAAGAGAACCATCGGGATTAACTTTGATAGCATACACCCATCTACAACCAATAGCAGTTTTGCCTGAAGGAAAAGATACCAAGTCCCAAGTTTGATTTACCTATAGAGCTTTTAACTCTTCTTCCATTGTTGTCCTCCACCCAAAAATTTGTAGTGCCTCAGATACAGACTTGGGAATAGGATATTGGTCAACAGTAAATAAAAATGATCGAAAAGAAGGAGACACAGAAGAGTATGAAATAAAATTTGCAATAGAATGTTGTGTACAGGCACGTGTACCTTTGCGATGAGCTATTGGAAGATCAAGATCTGACATATGAGGAGAATCGACTATTGGTGGATCTGGGACGAGATGACACAGTCATGACAGGAGGAAAGGGAGCAGTATGAACCCAAGGATGCTGAGCATAAACCTATAGAGGAGGTGGTTCCTGTGTAAACGCAGGTGAAACAGCTGGAGTAGTTGACCGAATTGTAGTCACATGTAATTCTTCATCCAACTCAGACACAGAAATTGGAACATCATGATATGGAGTGGATTCGAAGAATGAGACATCAGTACTTACGAAGTACTTGTTCAGTAATGAAGAATAACAATGATAACCCTTTTGAGTATGGAAGTAACCAAGAAACATACACTTGATAGCCTTGGGATCAAGTTTGGATACTCCAGATCGATTATCACGAACAAAATAGACACAACCAAATACACAAGGTGGAAAGGCAAATAGTGGTTGATTTGGAAAAAAAGTAGAAAATGGAATACCACCTCGTAGAACAGAGGAAAGCATGCGATTAATGAGATAGCATGCAGTCAAGATAGCATCAAACCAAAAGACTTTAGGGACTTTCATCTGAAATAACATAGATCTAGTAACTTCCAACAAATGTATATTCTTCCTCTCAACAACACCATTCTGCTATAGTGTATTAGGACATGAAGATTCATGAATCATACCATGCTGTGTCATAAAATCAGAAAAAGGTGCAGAAAACAAAGGCGCAGAAAAGTACTCCTTAGCATTATTAGAACGCAACACTTTAACATGCACACCAAACTGAGTAAAGATTTCAGATATAAATGCGCGAAATATAGAAAACAACTTAAAACGATTTTTCATTAGATATAACCAAGTAACTCTGGAATATTCATCAACAAAAGTAACGAAATATCTAAAACCCAACTTGAAAGTCACATGACATGGACCCCAAACATCTGAATGAACTAACAAAAATGGAGATTTTGTTCGTTTAATGACTCGAGGCAGATAATTAACACGATGTAATTTGCCAAGTTGGTATGACTCACACTCTAAACTAGAAATAGATTTAAAATTGGAATTCAATCTCTAAAGACTGTATAGAGAAGGATGACCAAGACAACAATGGATCTAATGTAGAGAAGTAACACCAGAACATGCAAAGGAAGTTGAGTCTTCAGGCACATACAGTCCCCCTTCCTCACGTCCTTTACCAATCATCCTCTTCGTAGCCAAATCCTGGAATATACAAGAATCAGGATAGAATGTTACTAAACACTAAAAGGTTTTAGTTAACTTACTAACTGACATGAGATTAAAAAGAAATTGTGGAAGATAAAGCACTAAGGTCAAGGGCAGTGAAGGAGTTGGATGAACTGTGCCAACTCCCTTAACACGTGTAGATGAACCATTAGCTAAAGTAACGTGGACGATGATGGAGTAAGAGAGGAAAATATACCTGAAAGACCTGACATGTGATCAGATACCCCAGAATCAATGACCCAAGGATGAGAACTAGCTGAAACGCATGATATAGCATTACCTGTCTGGACTAGAGTAGCAGTGGAAGACGAAGTAGGTAATGAAATCTGAGACTGGTTGTACTGTGCAAATTCCTTATTAGACATAACCACTACATTGCCTTGTGAAGGCTGTGGTAGGGACAAAGAGTCAGTGCCAGATGCAGCATTTGCAAACTGTTGTTGCTGTCTTGATCTACCATGTAACTTATAGCAAAATTTCTGAATATGGCCAGGTTTTTCACAATAATGACAAGTTCGAATAGTCCCTGAGCTCTCAGCAGTAGTTTGGAGCAATCCATAAAGCTGCATTTGTCCTTGGGCTCTTCCTATTCATATGCTTCGACCACCACGACCATTATACCCTCCACGATTTCCTTCGTCACCCCTACCTCCACCAGTTCGATATTGAGAAACAAGAGCTGAATTATCATCCACAGCTGTGGTGCTCTGAGAAGAACCACGGGATGCTCGAAGAAGTCGAGCATATGTATCCCTAAGTAACGCAATAGTCTCTCCTCCGAGAATCTGAGACCTAATAGTATCATAGGCTAGACCAAGACCTCCTAGAAAATTCATTATAGCCAACTGTTCTCTTTGGAGTAGCATTTGTTCAGCATTAGAAGAAATAGGAAGGAGAGCATTCAATTCTTCATACATTCTATTAAAATCAGCAAAGTATTGATCAAGAGAACGCCATTTGCTCTCAGATCGGTGAAACTCCTGTGATAGTTCATATATCCTAGAAATATTGTTCTGGCCAAAATACAATACATCTAAGTACTCCCACAAGTCCTTGACTGTATCAATATGAGTTACCAAGTCTACAATATTGCTCTCCATGGAGTTCAAAAGCTGACCCATAAGACGTGCATCAATAACATCCCAATTTGCATCATTAGTAGGTTTAGTTTCAGTCAAGTGCATATGCTGATTTCTACCCGTCAAAACAAACTTAGCAATCTTCTTCCATTGTTGAAAATTGGTAATACCCTCAAGCTTCTTGTCAGTAATTCGAGAAGATGCAGAGGAAATTACCTTAGTCATCACGGTATCACTCTTTCCAGAACTACCATCAATTTTACTCGGATCATCTATCCTTAACAATTCAATAATCCACCAGAGCCCCAAATAATTAACTCCAAAATCTCCAAAATTCACCTAATCAGCATCGCATAAGTTCCGAAAAATTCAAAAACATTCCACAAACACATACATATCTCTAATAAAGTGCTACCCACATCATTATCAAGCCTAATCAACAAATAATGCCTCAAAATTCCTGTTGTGAAGCTCAGTAACCATCAAGCCGCCAAAAAATCAAACCTGTGAGTCCTAACCGAGAGACATGGGTGCTAAATCTGGCTCACTGACAATGGACAACACCTCACTGATACTAGACGACCTCTCTACAAGACTCCCCAACGATGGACAGCGCTAGATTTGGACTTGCTGGCCTCAGTGATGCTAGGTGACGTCTCTACAAGGGTCGCTGGGTCTTGTTGACTCCAAATCTAGCCTCATTGGGCTTAGGCGACGCCCTGGCAAGGCTCGCTAGCCAAGATGATGCCCTGGCACGGCTCGCCAGGCCTGCGCAACACGAGATCTAAAGATTCAGGTGAGAAGGGGGTTGGTTGGTGGTCGACGGTGGATGGTTTACGGCGACGACTGATGGTAGATGGTGGTAAGCGACTATTTAGGGTTTAGAATTTTTGTGGCTTTGATACCATGTTAGAGAGGGAAAAATTAATTGTATTATTCAGCAAAATACCGTATTTATACAATGGTAACCCAATAAACCCTAAGAGTCCTAAAGACCACTTTGCCCTTGATACTTCTAACATAGGGAAATAGTGAAGAAGGCTTTAGAGGGTCCAAAACAAGAGATTATGGTTTGCGGGTGTCATGGTAATAAAAAATCATATAGATGCAATGTATGAGATTTAGGAAACAGAGTTTATCTGTGATTTAATGACTCTTTAAGTAAAAATCAGAAGATCGATGATGCAAATAGAAGCTTACATAGTGATCATCCATTTTTGTTTGCATAATGATATCATAGGAAGAGAGTAGCACGCTAATCTTTTTGTAGGAAGAGTACAAAGTGCATGCATATCTTCCCTGATATTGATGAAGAGCATATCATTTTTAATCCTATTGTAAGAGAACTAGGTGATTGAGTGGTTCCGTATTGGTCAAACATCACTTGTTTCTGGTAAAGGAATCATCGGTGAAGCAAGCGCACACGATTAAAAGCAAGTTCACAGAATCTTTGCTAGAGAACTAGCTGAGTACGGAGGTACTTACAAAGATGGTGTCGGTATGAGAGACTCCGGCAAGGCAATATAAATGTTCTATTTCAACTGAAAATCTTGTCTAATTATAATCTAGTGAGGTTCGGATGATGTTCAGAAGCCAAAGTTGCAATTCTGTCTCTAGCTAAAACATGTTCCATGGGTGGCTCAAATATCTTGCATGTATCTGGACTTTAGAACTTTGATCTTGAGACTTCCGTAATAAATGGGGCTTGTAAACCGAAAGAAGAAGGAAGCCCAAGCCCACTTTCTTTCCTTCAGTAGCTGATGCAAAGGACAAAAAAACAACAGAGAGAGAGTCAATTAAACTTCATCTATTGTTGAGGCAATTTAGTTCGCAATTTTTGGATCATCTTTCTGAGAAACATCCTCTATTGATCAGGCAAGCTATGAAAGTTGAACTGGAATTGATAAGGACTTCAATTAAACTTCATTACAGATTCATTTGCAAAATTGAAACAATGTACTAAACAAATGCTAGTTGGTTTATACAGCCTTGATCATAGAATCATATGATGAGCAGTGGCAAGAAGAAATCGCCTCAAGCAAAGCTCTCTGCAAATCTTCAGTTAGACCTCTTCGCGTGAGTGAGACTGTATATTCCACAATTGCTGCATCAAATGGCAATGTGATGGGTCCATCACTCAATAATCCATACTCTTCTTCTGATAGTTTGAACAGCTCTTGAAAAATTTAAGTGTTTAGACAAGCCAAGGGGATGGCAAAGCGTCTTCTGTCGGTGTTGTAGATTATAAACTGACCCTTTTTACTCACTTCCAGCATTCTACAATCGCTTGCCTTTGAAGGTTTTCTTGTTCTTGGATGGGAAATCCTTTTTCTTCCAATGGCAGCAATCTTTTGCCACTTCCTAGCTACTTTGAAGAGTTTCTTGGTGCTGATCATGTTGTCGTATGCGTGAAGAATGGAAAGTAGGATTGAATGTGGTCCAAAAGGGATGGTTTTGTGGATTAGAGTCAAGACTATGTTCTGTGGAGAGCATGGGAATAGTTGTTTATAAAGGTGGAAGACTTGAGAAACTCGCAAAAAAGTTAGGTTGTTAGTGAGTCATGCTTGTTGTAAAACCAAATGATTGATGATGTGACCTAGATGTTTACATAGTGTTTATCTAATTTTGTCTACAACAATGGCAAAAAGAAGAAAATACAGAGCAGACTGGTGAACGAGAATGGAACCTTTGTTTTCATTTAAATGACAAAGGTAGTTGTAATTAGTCTGAAATTACGAAGCTCTAGGGAAGAGAACAACAGTGGATTTTCTCCACTTCTGTCTTCTTTCGTAGTTATTGCCACTAGAAATTTTTTTCCGTTCAGAACTAGGTCGTTTCAGACATGTTCTCATGTCGATTCCAGGAGAATCTCTATGTTTCCTTAGTTGTTTTCACCTAAAATGTTGCGAAACCTCTCTGGTTGCATACAATTGCTTTCTACAAAATGAACTCTGGCATTGTGTTCTACATAGGGAGCGTGCACAACGAGGTCCATAGTAGTAAGAGATTTTGCCACTGTAGGGATAACACCTCCCTAGAAAGTACTTTCCAAATCCTAGATAATGAATTATGAACAAAATAGAGAAAATTAACTAGTCATATAAATTTGATTATCCGATTTAGAACTCCTTTTCATTAACACTGGGCACATTTATCGCAGAATATTTTGCTGTTAACATTCTTGCCTAGCATCTGCAATGACTATTTGTTGTTACCAATAACAACTATCTGCTTGGGCTAAAGTCAAAGCAATATTTCACTAATTCTGCATTGATATTGCCCATGACAACTTTTTTGTTGGGAAATCAGGCATATCTTAATGTTTTCCCAGTGTTGGTTATAAGAGTTTCTGTTTATGTCTGTGTTTCCTAGTTCTGGCTTGAAGCGTTCATAAATTTTTTAGTATTACAACTCCTATGTGCGTGCAACTAACTTGTCTATCATATTCTTTCCCACCCAAAACTAAAGCATCTAGATGAGGTCCACATTAGTTCGATATTTTTTGAATTACTACTAAAGTTCATCACCGTTTATGTCTCAGTTAGAAATGAGGTCCAGCGACGGCATTGGGATTCTTTCTCCTTGGAGAACTTGTCAGTTAATGATTTAATAAGCTGTCAAGTACTTTGCCTTATGTAGCGTGCTTAGTAAAGATAACTCCAATGACCAATTTAACCATATGAAAAAAGTGGTGATGCCGTTCAGCAGAGAAAATCTCGGTAAGAACTGCAGAAAAACCTGGATTCTGAATATGAGACAAGGAAAGGATTGATCATCCGAATTTCACTGAAATTTTCCAAACATTCATCAATTTTTCTCTGTTCTTCTGGGATCTTAGATCGGTTCGGATGTTCAATGTTTAACTGTTCAATGGACTATGATCTCCATGCTTCCTAAGTGATACTCCCTTCTTCAGTGCCGAAAGAATGCTTACTGCACAACCAATTCTTTCATTTAATGATGGGTGACATGACCGCAGTATAGAGGCTCTAACATTCAGGAATGTGAAAAGGCATAAAGTAATTTCCTCGTCTTTTGACAGCGAACCAGAGAAGTGAGTTTGCAACTTACTTTATTAGAAATACTATCGGTATAGTATTATCACAAGTAGAGTTATCTTGCTTAAAAAGTACTTTGGGACCATGAGAACAATTCACCGAGACAAGATACTGACATGATTATTTAATGTATAATATTTCGCAATAGACACTGAAGCCCCACCAACAAGAATATCTAGATACATTTGCATAAATTGGCTAGGTACAATTCCATGTCCACTTGTGAGTAACAGTATAAAAGAGAAAGAACTTATTAGTATAAAAAACATGAATTTTACAATTGGAAGGTATTCATTTCACTGAATGGAGATTAAGCAATTAAGTACTCATATGAACAACTATACATGCAGGAAATCTTACTGTTGTCGCCCCTGACATTACCACGGTTCAATAGAACACTATCTTCAGATCTCCTCGCAACTGACGACAACAAAAGCTGCAAAGTCATTACCAAATCCACTAGGTTGAGATTACCAAGCAACTGATTTGTATATGCATTTTCACGGTACTGAAGTAGCACGTCCCCTATTTCTTTTGTCTACCCTTACCTGCAACATCATCAATACATAAAATCGAAAACTTAGTGGCATGACATGTCGCGGAGGATGAATGCCATTATGCGAGAAACATACACGAGATGCGCAGATCTAGGTCTGATTACTAACCGATCAAAGTCAGCCCGATAAAGTTGAACCATGGACACATCACTTCATTATGATGTCATCCATAAAGTGTCCATGTAGAGATTTACAAGATACTCATTGTCCTGCTAGCTCTTGTTGCGCAAAGTACACTTCTTCCAATTTTTATGCTACACAAACCCTATATTGTCTCTCATGTGTATATATATATATCAATGATGTTTCCTTCACTAACCAAGTAAAGGAACTCCGTGATCCACACATTTGTTATGCACAGCAGCGGGCAATGAGCACGGAGTGAACGCAATAGACTTGAGCAAAGCTTTCTCTATGTCTTTGGCTATGGATATACGGACAAGTGATACTATGTACTCCATGGAAGATGTTGTTGTTGGCTATGTTCGTATATCAGAAATTGAAATCAAATATGAGAAGACTAACCTAAAAGTAACACAAATAATTAAAGTAGAATGTTGATCCGAGCCTGACGAAGTAACGTCGTGTCCTTAAGACGAATTTGGCCCCTCAATCAGTACCCGAGGATATTGGACAATCGTCTCCCAGGATAGAATGGATCTCGTTCCTTCGAAGTGGTACGTATTCGGAAGACTTCTTCGAACACAAATTCGCAGAATAATCGCACAAAAAATAATAATGATGAAGTGAAAAATGTCTCTAGTGCGTCGGGAAAATGTCTCACGGGAATGCAAAACGCCACGAAGTGTCACACCCTGAACTAAACCGTTTGGATATATGTATATGGCGAAAATTGAAGAGTTGCGAGAGTGAAAGGTCGCCGGCGATTCCCACTTGGTTCATGAACAGTAGCGAAGGTTCACTTGAACCAATTCGGTTTGTGAACAATCGCAAATGTTCGCTTGAAAAAAAAAAAAAATAATAATAATAATAATTAATTTCTAACAATATGTCTGTTCGGAGAAAATAAAAAACCGAGAGAGAATGGACCCAACCCGACCCGGCCGGACGGCGGCGGCGGCGGGGGGGACCAACCTAGCTCGGCATAGGTCCTCTCCCTTCTACAAAAGTGGGGTACCCCTTGGGGCTCAAACCCATTTGAGAGGCTCCTCAAAATAAACCATCTCTCATCACCTCTTCCATCCTATGTGGGACACTTTCATCCACACATTTTTCATTCAATTATATGGGATTTGGATGCCAAAATCCCAACAATCTCTCACATGAATGAAAAGTACTGATATCATGACTCTTCGTGTGTGCATGAGATATAAAGTGCGATTATTTCATGAGAAAACGTTGCATCAGGATAAGTAGTTTGAGACTTTGAACTTTCCTTAGTGAAACCTATCAGACTTACTCGGTCAATCAATAAACTTGATGTCTTTGAACAGTCGACCTTTGGTGTAAATCTAGACAATAGAAATCACACAACTGTTTCTTGAACAAAATTGGTTCTCACTATTGTGTTCGTTTTGGCCATGAACATCGCCTAGTCTCATGAGTGTTTTAGAGAATTCAGCCTTTTCAATTCTCATAGAAGCGGCCCTCACTTCACACTCACATAAGTGATTTCTGAACATATAGTATATCATATACTCAATTCAGAATCATTAAAAGACTTTGCTTAACCTTCATAATTATTATTGTCTTCATCCGGGAATGAGTCAAAAAATTTGACAGTATACTACACTGTCTTCATAACTTAGTTGTTCATTTGAACGTAGATCTTGGGATCTCCAGTCAACTAGGTAGGGTTTCCGCTATGATGACTTGTTTATAGGCCTTAAACCCATTCCCCTTAATGTTTTTGCAACTATCTCTCTAGTTAAGCCTTTTGTCAATGGATCCGCAATATTATCTTTTGACTTTACATAGTCAATGGTGATAATTCCACTAGAAAGAAGTTGTCTTACTGTGTCATGTCTTCGACATATGTGTCGAGACTTACCATTATACGTAACATTCCTTGCCCTTCCTATTGCCGCTTGATTGTCACAATGTATACATACAGCGGGCATTGGTTTAGGCCAATTAGGAATATCTTCCAAGAAATTTCAAAGCCATTCTGCTTCTTCACCAGTTTTATCCAAAGCAATAAATTTTGATTCCATAGTGGATCTAGCAATACAAGTTTGTTTGGATGATTTCCAAGACATTGCTGTCCCACCAAGTGTGAATACATATCCACTCGTTGATTTTGTGTCTTTAGTGCCGGTTATCCAATTTGCATCACAGCATCCTTCAAGTACAGCTGGATATTCTATGTAATGCAAAGCATAATCTTGAGTATGCTTTAAGTAGCCCAATAAACGTTTCATAGCTTTCCAATGATTTTCATTTGGACTAATTGTAAATCGACTTAGCTTACTCACAGCACAAGCTATGTCCGGCCTAGTACAGTTCATGACATACATTAGACTGCCTAGGATACTAGTATACTCATTTTGAGCTTTGTTTTCACCAGTATTCTTTGAAAGATGTAAATTAACATTTATCGGAGTCTTTACTGATATAATATCTAGATTCTTGCACTTTCCAAGAATTGTCTCAATATAATGGGATTGTGATAGAGCTAATCCTCCAGATGTCTTATGGATTTTAACTCCTACAATAACATCTGCAACCCCTATATCTTTCATATCAAATTTACTTGTGAGCAAGCGTTTGGTTACCTTGACAACCTCATTATCGCTACCCATTATAAGCATGTCGTCTACATTTAAGCACAAAATGGCAAAACCATTATAAGTGCTCTTAACATATACACATTTATCACACTCATTAATCTTTAAACCATTTGACGACATAACTTGGTCAAATTTAGTATACCATTGTTTTGACGCTTGTTTTAAGCCATAGAGTGACTTAATAAGTCAACAAACTTTCTTCTCTTGTCCTGGAACAATAAACCCTTCGGGTTATTCCAAATATATTTCTTCTTCCAAATCCCCGTTTAAGAAAGCCGTCTTAACATCCATTTGATGGATTTCAAGTCTATACACCGCAGCTATAGCAATTAACATCCTTATAGATGTAATTCTAGTAACAGGTGAGTAAGTATCAAAATAATCCAGGCCTTCTCGTTGCTTGTATCCTTTTACCACAAGCCTAGCCTTATATTTATCACCGGTACCATCCGCTTTCATTTTTCTCTTGAAAATCCACTTACATTATAGTGGTTTATTACCAGGAGGAAAGTCAACCAATTCCCATGTATGGTTTAACAAGATGGATTCAACCTCACTATTGATAGCTTCTTTCCAGAATGGGGCTTCTGGCGATGTCACAGCTTCTTTGAATGTCCGAGGCTCATTCTTTAACAAATACATTAAGAAATCAGGTCCAAAAGACATAGAAGTCCTTTGTCTTTTACTACGTCTAGGTTCATCCTCCATTGGATCACTTCTAGATATAGTATCTCGAGGCCTCTTATTATTATCAATTGGCTCATATATTATGTTATACGGAAATATATTTTCAAAGAACGAAACGTCCCTTGATTCAATAATCGTATTAACATGTATATGTGAGATTTCTGACTTGTGAACAAGAAACCGATATGCATTACTATTCTGAACTTATCCGACAGTCAATAGTCTTTGGTCCTATTTTAACCTTTTTAGGCTTAGGAACCGCAACTTTAGTCAAACACCCCCACACTTTGAGATAATTCAAGTTAAGCATTCTACCTTTCCATTTCTCATAAGGAGTTTGTTGTGTCTTCTTGTGGAATACTCTATTTAAAATAAAATTTGCTGTTAGGACAGCTCCCCCCACAAATTCTACGGTAAACCAAAACTGTTCAACAATGCATTCACTGTTTCCTTTAGGGATCGATTTTTCCTTTCCGCCACACCATTTGATTGTGGTGTATAAGGAGCAGTCATTTGGTGAACCATACCAAACTTATTACAAATTTTCTCAAAAGGAAATTCATATTCACCTCCTCTATCACTTCTTATCATTTTAATTTTCTTATTTAACTGAGTTTCAACTTTACATTTATAAGTTCTAAAAGCATTCACAGCCTCATCTTTGCTACTAAGCAAATAAAAATAACAATACCTTGAACAGTCATCTGTAAATGTAATAAAATACTTATTACCACCTCTTGAAGGTATTGATTTCATATCGTATATATATGTGTGTATTAAATTTAAAGGTTCTGTAACTCTATTATTTACAGAATGAAAAGGAGGCTTAGAAAATTTAGATTCAACACACACTTGTCATTTCTCACTTGGACAGTCAAACTTCGGCAACAGTCCCATATTCATTAATTTCTTTATCGACATATAGTTAACGTGTCCTAGTCTAGCATGTCAAATATTAGAAGACTCAAGCACATAAGTAGAAGCAACTTTATTCAAATCATCCTTGGTTACAACAGTCATTACATTCAGCTTGAACAAACCATCACTCAAATAACCCTTTCCTATATACATCTCATTTTTGGAGAGTACAAACTTATCATATACAAAAACCAACTTGAAGCCATTCTTGCTAAGGAGAGATCCGGACACTAAATTTTCGCAAATATCTGGCACATGCAGAACATTATTTAGTGTCACAATCTTTCCAGATGTCATCTTTAGAGCAATCTTTCCGACACCTTCAACCTTAGAGGTTGATGAATTACCCATATAAAGTTTTTCATCACCCCCCACAGTTGTATAGGACGAGAACATCAATTTGTTTGCACAAATATGACAAGTTGCTCCAGTATCAATCCACCACTCCTTGAAGTTTCCCACCATATTACACTCGGATATCATAGCAGTCAAATTAATATCATCAACACCATTGGAAATTTCTTCCACCACATTAGCCCGAGTTTTCTGTCTTTTCTTGGCCATGCAATCTTTGGCTCGATGTCCAGACTTGCCACAGTTGAAGCATTTGCCAACGAACTTCTTCAAGCCTTGGGTGAATCCCTCTCCAGACTTGCTAGGCATTTTCCTCTTCTTGTTGGATTTTGATCTTTCTTCAACAACATTGGCCCTTGAAACCTCTAAGTTCTTCCCAACTTTCTTCTCAGAGAGCCTATTGTCTTCCTCAATCCTCAACCGAACAATCAAGTCTTCAAGTGACAACTCCTTTCTCTTGTGTTTGAGATAATTTTTGAAATCTCTCCAGGATGGTGGTAGTTTTTCAATGAAGGCAACCACTTAAAATGTCTCACTTATAGTCATCCTTCACCATGAATATCATGCATAATCACTTGAAGCTCTTGAACTTGACTTAAGACGGTCTTTGAATCAACATCTTGAAGTCTAGAAATTTACCGACAATAAATTTCTTCAATCCAGCATCTTTGGTTTTGTACTTCTTGTCTAGATTATCCCATAACTCCTTAGCCGTTTTCAGCGGACTATAAACGTTATAGAGAGTATTGCCCAAACTGTTGAGGACATAGTTATGACACAGGAAGTCAGAATGCTTCCATGCATCCACAACAGCAACCTTTTCTTTATTTGTCTCTCCAACGTCCAATTTAGGACCATCCTCATTGAGGAATCTAGCTAAGTTCAAGGTCTTGAGATAGAACAACATCTTTTGTTTCCATCTCTTGAAATCCGTACCATTGAACTTTTCTAGCTTTTCTCCGTGATTCGAAATAGGGTTGACCGGAGTCGAAGTCGAAGCCATTTTTGAAATATAAAAACAGAATATATTCACGAACAGAATCGGAAATATATGATTACAAACAGAATCATTTGTTCATGAATAGAATAGAAAATTTCCTATATGAACATAAACGAAAAACTTGTTCACGAACAGAATTGGAAAAACGAAAAAATTTTCATGAACAAAACTAAAGGAACCAGCAAATAGAATGAATAGCGCATAAGAATATACGAACAGAACCGAATCAAATTCGTCTTAAGATTGTTGTTGGCTATGTTCGTATATCAGAAATTGAAATCAAATATGAGAAGACTAACCTGAAAGTAGCACAAATAATTAAAGCAGAATGTTGATCCGAGCCCGACGAAATAACATCGTGTCCTTAAGACGAATTTGGCCCCTCAATTAGTACCCGAGGATATTGGACAATCATCTCCCAGGATAGAACGGATCTAGTTCTTTCGAAGTGATACATATTCGGAGAACTCCTTCAAACGCAAATTCGCAGAATAGTCGCACAAAAAATGATAATGATGAAGTGAAAAATGTCTCTAGTGCATCGGGAAAATGTCTCGCGGGAATGCAAAACGCCACGAAGTGAAAATTGAAAAGTTGCAAGAGTGAAAGGTCACCGGCGGTTCCCACTCGGTTCGTGAACAATAGCGAAGGTTCACTTGAACTGGTTCAGTTCGTGAACAGTCGCAAATGTTCGCTGGAAATTTCGTTCGAGTGAACAGACATGTTTGTTTGAAAAATAATAATAACAATTAATTAATTAATTAATTTCTAACAACGTGTCTGTTCGGAGAAAATAAAACAACCGAGAGAGAATGGACCCGACCCGAACCGGACGGACGGCGGTGGTGGGGGGGACCGACTTAGCTCGGCGTAGGTCCTCTCCCTTCCATAAAAGTGGGGTACCCCTTGGGGCCCAAACTCATTTGAGAAACTCCTCAAAATAAATCTTCTCCCATCACTTCTTCCATCCTATGTGGAACATTTTCATCAACACACTTTTCATTCAATTCTATGAGATTTGGATGCCAAAATCCCAACAGATGCATCACAAGGCACGGTGATAGGACCGTCCCTCGACAAACCAAACTCTTCTTTAGGCATCTTGAAGAGCTCTTGGAAGATGTTGCTTTGGAGACACTGCAAAGGATTCGTGAAACGCTCTCCACTGGTCGTGTAGATAACAAAATGCCCCTTCTCTGGTGCTAATGATGAATTCACCGCCACATTAGCTCCAGGATGGGAAATTCTTTTCCTACCTGAAGTGGCTGATTTTTCCCACTTGCTCGCCATCTTCATGAGCTTCTTGGGGCTCATCGTGCTTATGATTCTCAATAAAATTTAGAGTATAAAGCTTCAAAGAAAAGGACTATTTCTGGATTGTAGGCTTGTAATGCTGCAGAGCTTAATGCAAATGAAGGAAGGACACACAGCTTGTAAATGCGAAAGGTTTAAGACAATCCCATGTAAATGTCACTTTCTCCGCCTTGTAATTTGCAATGCTTTAACTATGCGAATCAATTATGGTGACATACACATGCATGAGGGAATATCACTAGCACTGCAGTGACATGACTAGCTAGGGGAAGCTCAGGGGAGATGTGGATGATCCTTAGTTTGTAGTATGGGGTAACAACAAAAGGCACTTGCATAAGAAAAACTGATGAAATTAGTATTTAACCAATCCACTTGTATTGTGCAACTGAATGAACCTGTCTAGTCTGAAATCACTAAGCTCATGGGAGAAGAAAACAAGTTAAAATCGAAGGGTCAAATTCAATATACTTCGACATTGTTATTTCCAATAACAATTTTTCTGTTATGATCTAAGACAGTTTTGGACGTTTTCCTAATGCTGATTACAAGAGAATCTCTTTGTTTCCCTAATTGTTGTCGACCAACCAATTAGTATCTTTGTACTTGAGCTTGATTGCTTTGATCGCAACCAACTTTGTCTTCGTTGTCGTATCCTTCCCGATAAAACAAAATCAAGGAAAAAGAACTCCATTATATTCCACATCATTTGGAAAATTATCCACGTCAGTTGGGGTTGGGGATTTTATTGCTAAAATACCTTTGCTTTACTGATGTTACAACATTTTATGACCGCTTATTTCTTAGTTTGTCACAAGTGATAGGTCCTCGCTTTCCTTGGGATTCTTTCCCCTTGGAGAACATGCCCTGCTGTCGAGTCAACGATGCATATCACAGAATGGGAGGTTAAGTAACTGGGTAGTTGTATATGCACAGTTCTTGAAGTTCCTTACCTTGCTTTGGTCTGTTTGTGTCGATGTTTCCACGAAAAACATGTTTAATTAAGGCCGCCATAAACAGAAGGAAGCAATAATTGAGTTTACTTTGCGTCCGGAGTACACTTGACATGTTGTGTCGAAGCAGAGAATCGTTAGTTCACCCCATAATGCATTTTTGGATATGGTCAGACATAGTCCACACTAGAATACTAAATTGACATATCACATATGTCAAGTTTAAATAAACGTTGTACACAAGTCTTATTATGTAGTAGAGTTGTTTATAAGCTCATTGGTGACAAAGACCCTGCAAACTAGGAGCTCTCAACTATTCTAAAAGGTTGGCAACAATCAATGGGAACCCTGTGCGAAAAATCATTTTCTGTATTCATACTTTATTGTTCAAAACTGTGTCATCTCGATGTTTGAACCATTTGTTATGTCTCTCGTCTACAAGCACTTGTTTTACTGTCAAGAGGGGCAAAATTTTGGATTCAGAATTTCATATCAACTTTCTTTGTGTAAGGGCGATATTCATGTCAACTTTCTTAGTAAGGTGTGAGAAAATGCAATTGCACATTTGAAGCATCAACTTTTCCTGCAATGATTAGAGTGTTGCAAATTTCAATCAATCGCAATCATTATCCTACTCATATGAAGAAATATACATGCAAGAAATCTCACGGATCTCGCCTGACATTTCCTCGGTTAAATAGAACACTATCTTTAGGTCTCCCCACTATCAACAAGACTACAAGCTGCAAAGTGATTATCAACGTGACATCCTTATCTCGGGGTTACTAACGCGACATTCTAGGCTCGTCACCATCCCATTTCTTTTATCTTAGTGTACAAACAAACTCCCAAACAAATAATAGCTGGAAATCAAAGAAAGCACAACAGGCAAAATACATTATTGCCATTATACTATACATAAACATATTTTACCACCCTTTTTCTACGAATTGTTCCACGTACAAAACATATCACAAGCAAAGGCCGGGGTTAATCCTAGCTTCTCTATGTCAACCTCCATCTTGATGTGCTCACCAAAACAAACCGGGGGCACGGAGCTCATCCTAAAAACATGGAAAACAAAGGGAGTGAGTTGAAAACTCAATGAGTAAATTCACCAATACCCATGCAGAATGATGCCTCGCCGTCATGCTAATGCATACAAATATTATCCCCGCCTTATATCGATGGCAAATCGATAGCAAAGACTTTGACCTTGCCCTTGCTATGTTCACGTGAAAGCTCACATTTATTCGGTTACATAGGATGCATAAGAAAATTTACACGTAAAGCCTCGCAATCAATCGGCATGCAAAAATACCCAAAAATATTAACACGTGAATTTACTTATTTTACAGTCAAAATCCATTGGACATTGTCTTCTCAATACATGGGTGACGGGTCCTCCGGAATCCTTTGACATCCGAAAACCTTCGACTTATCAATAAACACACATACTGGCATACGTATAAGATTCATTTATCGTCATCCTGGCTCAACCAGGGCATTCCATCTCAACCAAGACATCCAGCTTCATACTAGGCATCCTGGCTCAACCAATACATCTCGGTTCAACCGAGGCATCCCAGGGCTAGCTTACCGAGGCATCTGAGCTCAACCCAAGCATCCTAACTCAATCAAGGCATCCCGGCTCAACCGAGGCATCGCTGCCAACGCAATGTGACAACGGTCTTCTTCTCTTATTTGATGATCACACATCATGGGTCGTAAAAGCTGGTTTATTATCCTCTATCTTAACCCACGCATACAAGGCCCTAGTTACTATGTACGCACAAAAAGCTCGCAAGCTCACAAATCAACAAGCATGATTAAGAACATCAACATGTCACACAAACTACCGCATCGTCATGCAACCATGCACAAAAACAATGTAAAATAATTCACACGGGGCTCCTTTATTACAAAACTGAAATCCATCGGTGACGGTTTTGTCCCCCTATGATCATGCGGTAGCAAACAAGACTTCGGCTCTTATCTTTCATTTTTAGTTGGTTCAAGAATGAGGCTCGAGGATGTGCAAAACACATATACGAAATGACTTACCATGATTGAGTAACTATGATTGAGTACAAATAGGAATGTCGAGCACGAATCAAGGCCTAAGACTCGAATCGCTACACTTTAGCATCGACCTAAACCAAACTTGACATTGGAATGATATTTCTTAATATCGTCCAAGCTTAAGAGAGGCATGATCCGATGTGCCTATGTTTCACATTCAATGCCAACGGGAACCTTTTCTTCGATACACGGGATGTGCTTGACTCTCAACAAAATGAATCATGAGCAAACCATACAATAGCAAGCACAAACTTGTATAGGTACACACAAAAAATTTTACTTTTGAACAAGTACACCACCATTGAAAGCAAAGTCATCTCAACAATAATAATGGTCACATGAATATTGCTAGCAAGAACCAACACCCACAAGAACAAAACCGTTTCAAGCAACAACAACTTCCCAAGCCATATTCCAACCACGTAACACACCGCCATATCCAAGTGTTAGGAAATTCACTTACTTGCAAGCACAAGAAAACGTCTACGGGCTTCAAACAGGGAAACGACGATTGGCAGTAGTGAATGGGTGAGAGAGAGAGAGAGAGAGAGAGAGAGAGAGAGAGAGAGAGAGAGAGGTGATCAACGCGAGGGTAAAGGAGAGAGAGAGAGAGACGTGAGAGTGAGAGATGAGAGAGGAAGAAGAGGTGGTGTGTGGTGAGGAAAAAAGGAGGGGTGCCTCTATTTGTAGGCTAATCTTCTAACTTATGCTCCAAGTTCTTGCTCCCAAGTTTTGACTCTCCAACTTGCTCTCCAAGTTTTGACTCTTTAGAATCATCATTCTTGTCTCTTACTTGCTTTAGGGTAATGATAGCCCTAATTCTTAGGGACACATATGCTTGTATTAAATGGCTAGCTTCCAAGAGGAATTAAGGTAATTTGGTCTTCAAGACAACTTGTTCCTCAAGCCACAAAAATAGGTAATTATGCTCTAAGTAGTTTAGGGACACCTAAGCCAAGGAAATCATTACCCTTATTAGAAAGCTCAGAATGTATAGATTTTGTCTCAAGAAGACATCAAATTGAAATTCCAACATTCTCATATAGAAAATTATGAATCTTTGCAATCTAGCAAAATCGGGCAGTTTTTGCACTGTTCTAAAAATCAAACTTAACAACATAGTAAACAGACTCCGAAAATTCTAAAATTTGAATATGTCATAAAAAAACATTAAAAAATATTTCCCATGGGAACACGAAATACGAATCTTTTTGTAAATACAACTTTTAGTAGCTCAAAAATAGACTAAAAACAGTTCGCTGGAACAGAATCATTGCTTCTCAAAGTAAGCTTTTTTCCAAAATCGAAATTATCTCTAAAAATTTACAAATTTATATATGTTATATAGAAAGAAGTTCTCAACAACTTTTATGAAGGAAGCTTGATCAAACTTGGCCTGGAAAAGTTTGTAGAAAATCGAGAAAGTGTAAATATCATAGAAATACCCATTCTTGGCAGTTTTATACGGTTGGAAAACTAAGCTTTCATACTACTCATATCAAGTACAAATATTCTAAAATTAAAATATATTAAACTTCAAGATATTTGGATCAACTTTGAAGGGGAAAATTTCTGGAAATTCGATCCACAAAGTTCTCCACAAAAATAACAAAATAAAAAGGTACAGAGAACTCGAAACTAGGTTTTCCACAACAAGAATTGAGTCTGAATGAGAAAACCACCAAATTGTATCTACAATTCAATTCTAGCAAAATCAAGGATATAAGAAGATTGGAAGGCTTAGAAATGAGTCTTATCCCCTTACTTACAGGTATGAGTAGGGCATGTGTCGCATCCAAGACTGATCTCTAATCCCTTGGCAAACCTAATCTATAGCCATTTCCTGGGGACTGAATTTGAGGATGTTACAACCAAATTCGCCAGGTTGAGATTACCGATCAATTAATATGCAAATACAATTTCACGGTACTGAAGTAGCACTTCCCCTATTTCTTTTGTCTACCCTTACATGGAATAATATCCATACGAAGAATCGAAAACTTAGTTATAACTAGTTCATGCAGTATTGGAACCGTTATATCTTCCACCTTTTTAGAACTAATTGTCATGGTAATGTCATATACGGAATTTGAGAATGCCAATTTGCGAGAAAGATACACAAGATGCGTAGATCGGGGTCTGATTTATTAACCGATCAAAGTCATCTTGATAAAGTTGAACCATGGACACATCACTTCATTATGATGTCATGCATACAGTGTCCATGTACAGATTTACATGATACTCATCTTCTTGCTAGCTCTGCAAACTACACTCCTTCCAATTTTTATGCTATACAACCCTACATTTTCTTCCAAGTATTCACATATCACATGCGTTTCCTTCACTGACCAAGAAAAGGAAGTTGCTGATCCACACATTTGGTATGCACAACAGTGGCCAACGAGCGCAGAGTGAATGCCATAAAGTTAAGCAAAGCTTTCTCTGTCTTTGGCTATGCATCTTCACACAAGCAATACTATGTACACCATGGAAGCTACTGTTGGAGAAAGATACGATTTTATCTTTAACCTTGATTTGAATTGATTCAATCAAGAATACTTAGAGATAAAGTAGGAGAGTATAATCACTGTAATCTTGTTTATTCTTTCCTTTTTTGTATGATAAATGCATATATGTACAAAGTGAAGGTAGAGAAAAAAAAGATGAAAAAAATTGCCCCAAAATACATCTTCATCCTCCTCGTTTCTCAACATGATATCAAAGCCATAGGTTTTGATTGTTACTGTACGTCAATCATTGACTACGGCAGTTTTGTTCGTCGGTGAGTGGGCTGGGATATCAGGGCAGCGCCCCTGAAAATTTTTTTTTTTGGGCTCGCTTTCTTTCTCTATTGCGCTGTCCGACGTGCGTCTTACCCGATCTTTTTCATCTTTGACACACGATTGAACTTGATTCATGTCGGATCAGAACCCTACCGGAACAATGATTCCCCACTAAAACCGGGGGGGAATTCAACCACGGAAACTCTTTTGGAGAATCTGACTGTCAAATTAACTCAGATTCTCACTTAAAACTAGACAAACCCTCCTCCTCCATTACCAACACCGCAGAATGATTCGGTTTCTTCTCAAATTGCAATTAAATTGGATGGAGCCAACTATGGATTGTGGTCTTAGGTTGTCGAGATGTACATCACCGGCAAAGACAAACTGGGATATATCAACGAAAACCTTCCTCAGCCACTGCCTACAAATCCTAGCTGTCGGAGGTGGAAAACAAAAGACTCGACTGTGAAAGGATGGCTCATCAACTCCATGGATCCGGCGTTGATTGGCAATTTCATTTGCTTCCCAATAGCGAAATCTATCTGGGATACAATTGCAACGACTCTCTTTGACGGAACGGATGCCTCTCAAGTTTATGACTTAAAGAGGCGTGTTGCTCAGATGTGACAAAGAGGAGGATCAATTGAGGCGTACTATAACAACATGCTGGGTTTGTGGAGAGAAATTGATTTTTCCCGCCCAAATCCGTTGGTTTGCCCTGTTGATATCGAGCGATATAATTCAGCTATTCAGGAAGATCGGGTCTATATCTTCCTTGATGTGGATGACCGCTTGGATAAAGTTCGAGCGGATGTGCTTCAGATGCAGCCTTTTCCTATAGTTGAGCAGGCCTATGCTCGTGTCCGACAGGAAGACATACGACAGAGTGTAATTCTAGCACATGGAGATACCACACACCCGTCTACAGCTATGGTGTCTTAAGGAGGCAAGATAGGACTGCAGATCTTCGACCAAACTCAAGACATACCAGCATTACAAATGACAAAGCAAGTTGGTTTGACAAGAGGAGGTCGACCGGGTGGAGCATCAAGAAGCAAACCTTCCTCGACAGCAGTTGGTGGTTGCTCTAATTGTGGGAGTGCGAAGCATACTTGGGAGACGTGTTTCAAATTGGTTAGGTATCCTGATTGGTGGAAGGAGCTGAAGGCACGCAAACAAGTAGAGATTACAACAAATGGTGAAACAAGGAAGGCATCAATTGTTACCAGGGAGGCTCAACTATCATTGATGCCACAGGTAGAATCAAACAGTGAATCAATCACTGGAGGTGAAGGTAATTATGGTCATGCTTTCATTAATAATTCTCGAGATAAATGTAGTCAATGGATTATTGACTCAGGTGCAACAGATCATATGACCTTCACAATAGATGATTTTGTCAGTTATACTAAACCTAGGCAGCAGAATATTTCAAGGCTAATGGGATTGCGTATCCAGTGACCGGGGCTGGAACTGTTGTTATTTCCTCTTCTATATCACTATTGAATACTTTACTTGTGCCATCTTTGTCCACGAAATTAATATCAGTGGGGCAAGCGGCCGAAGATTTGAATTGTGTTATCTTGATATATCCATAATTTTGTCTTTTTCAGGATATTCTCATGAAGGAGATAGTTGGGCGTGGTACTAAGAGGGGGGGCTCTATATTTGGATGACTTCAATTCTAGGAGGGTGCACCAAGTGCGAGGCTTATCTAGTAGCAAAGAGAAGCAAATCTAGCTATGGCATCGCCGATTGGGGCATCCTTCATTTGGCTATATGAAATATTTACTTCCTGAATTATTTTCCAGTTTACCAAATTCAGTTTTTCACTGTCAGACTTGTATTTTAGCTAAAAGCAATCGTGTGCCATTTCCAATCAGTTTGAATAAGAGTAGCGTTGCGTTTTCCTTAGTCCATTTTGATGTTTGGGAGCCTTCTCTCGTTATTGCAGTTTCAGGATATCGCTGGTTTGTCATATTTGTGGATGATTGCACGAGAATAACTTGGCTCTATTTCTTGAATCATAAGGATGAGGTGGCTAATATTTTTTGGGTGTTTCATAGAATGGTGCAAACACAGTTTGGTCAAAAGTTACAAATTTTAAGAAGTGATAATGGTGGAGAGTACGTTAATGCGCAACTTAAGAACTATTTTCAAGAACATGGTCTACTACATGAGACGTCATGTCCTTAGACACTACAGCAGAATGGAGTAGCGAAACGGAAGAACAAACATATTTTAGAGACTGCTCGTGCCCTTCTCACTGAAGGTCACGTTCCTAAATGCTTCTGGGACAATGTAGTTGTGACAGCTATTCACCTCCTAAATCGAATGCCATCCAAGGTATTGGATTTCAAGACATCTCTGCAAGTACTATCTACACATGCTACCTTACCATCCGTCTTGCTTGTTTCCCCTCGAGTATTGGGGTGTGTAGCTTATGTCCATATTTCAAAAACTCAACGAACCAAACTCGATCCCTGTGCGGTTCGATGTGTTTTCTTGGGATATGGTACACATTAGAAGGGTTATCGTTGCTATCATCCTGCTACTAAAAGAACCTATGTGACAATGGATGTCACGTTTGTTGAGTTAGATTTTTTCTATCCAAGCACCAATTCTTCCTCCCAAGGGGAGATAGAGGAAGAAAGTGTGAATTGGTGGCAAGTTGGTGGTGTCATGTTTGGAGGATAGAAGGAAGCGCAAAAGGTGCAGCTCGAAAATGAGCAACAACTGGCGAGAATGTCGCTAGAAAATGAAAAGCAACTAGTGGAAAATGGTGACAATGAGCAAGGTCTGCAACCAACAGTTATGGATGTACAAGAATCGAATATACAAGAACAACCCCCAGAACCAAATATACAAGAACAGCCTCCTCTCTCTTCAGCACCCAAATCTAACTTATCTCCTGAGAATATCCATGAGGTAATTTTCCCTACTACTACATCTTGTTTGCTTGATGATTCTAATATATCTGTGGGATATAAGTTACCTGACAAACATAATAGGGGTAAGCCTCCTGACCTATACTCACCTGATGTTGGGAGGAAGAGATCCAAGTACCCTATTGCAAATTTTGTTTCAACGAGGAGACTATCAGAACCATTGAAGGTGTTTGTGTTGAATGTATCTTCGGTTCACATCCCGAGTGGGATACAAGAGGCTTTGGAAGACCCTAAGTGGGTTCAAGTGATGGAGGAGGAAATGGAGGCATTGCAAAAGAATAAGACTTGGAAGTTGATGAAGTTACCTGAAGGGAAGAAGACGGTGGGGTGCAAATGGGTCTTCACGATTAAGTATAAAGGGAATGATTCCGTCAAGAGATACAAAGCACAGCCAGTAGCGAAGGGATACACGCAGACATATGGGGTAGACTATCAAGAGACGTTTTCCCCTGTCGCAATACTTAACACCGTTTAGGTCTTACTGTCTTTAGCGACGAATCTAGATTGGCCACTGCATTAGTTGGATGTCAAGAATGCATTCCTTCATGGCGATTTGGAAGAAGAAATTTTTATGGATATTCCACCAGGATACACTTTTCCTTCACAGCCTGGATTGGTTTGCAAGCTAGAACAATATTTATATGGGTTGAAACAATCACCCCATGCTTAGTTTGGCCGGTTTAGCGCGGTGATGAAGAAAGATGGGTATATTCAGAGTGGTGCAGATCACACATTATTGTTAAGGCATAGTCAGGAAAAAATCTATGTTGATGATATGATTATTACAGGGGACGATTCAGAGGAAATCTTTAAACTCCAAGAAAGACTATCCTCAGAATTTGAGATGAAAAACCTAAGGGAACTAAAGCACTTCCTAGGAATAGAAGTGGCACGATCTAAAGATAGAATATTTCTCTCGCAAAGGAAGTACGTGTTGGACGTATTAGCGAAAGTGGGGATGCTAGATTGTAAGCCCACAGACACTCCAGTTATGCAGAACCATAGACTTAGGGAGTATCCAGATCAGATACCAACTAACAAAGAAAGGTATCAAAGGTTTGTGGGAAAATTAATTTATCTGCCGCATACTCGACCCGATATTACTTATATTGTGAGTGTTGTTAGTCAGTTCATGCATGCTCCTAGTGAAGATCGTATGGATGTTGTGATAAAAATATTTCGCTACTTGAAGGGAGCTCTAGGAAGAGGAATTTGTTTTTTAAAGAATGGACACCTTGAAATTGAGGGGCTTACGAATGTTGACTGGGCTAGGAGTGTATTTGATAGGAGGTCAACTTTAGGATATTTTACTTTTGTCAGAGGAAACTTAGTTACTTGGAGGAGTAAGAAGCAACATGTTGTAGCATTATCAAGTGCGGAAGCAGAATTCAAGGGGATGCACAAAGGTTTTTGTGAACTTCTATGGCTTAAGAGATTAATGACAAAACTCAATTATACTCCTATGTCCGAGATGAAGTTGTTTTGCCACAACAAGGTAGCCATCGATATATTTCATAATCCTATTCAGCATGATCATACAAAACATATTAAAGTAGATCGTTATTTCATTAAGTAAAACCTGGATACCAAAGTGGTTCGATTTCCGTAAGTAAAATCGAAAGATCAACTGGCGGATATACTAACGAAGCCTATATCAAGTAGGATCTTTTACAGTTCACTTGACAAGTTGGGCATCCAAGTTATCTATGCACCAACTTGAGAGGGAGTATTGGATAAAGATATGATTTTATCTTTAACTTTAATTTGAATTGATTCAATCAAGGATACTCGTAAATAAAATAAGAGAGTGTAATCACTGTAATCTTGTTTATTCTTTCCTGTTTTGTATGATAAATGCATATATGTACAGAGTGAAGGTAGAGAAAAAAAAAAGATGAAAAAAATTGCCCCAAAATACATCTTCATCGTCCTCGTTTCTCAACAGCTGCATCACAGGGCACGGTGATAGGACCAACCCCCGACAAACCAAACTATTCTTTAAACATCTTAAAGAGCTCTTGGAAGATGTTGCTATAGAGGCACTACAAAGGAATTGTGAAACGCTCTCCATCGGTCATGTAGATGACAAAATGCCCCTTCTTTGGTGCTAATCATTAATTCACCTTCACATTAACTCACGGAAAATAAGACTGATCATACTTGTCATGCTCCGTACCCTACGACCACGTGACATCCCACCGTGATCGTTAAGAATACAACTCTCAGGATTCGTCGCCAACTCGTTACTATCGAATAAGAGAATATACGCAGAAGTCAAACGAACACTCCATTCAACAAACATTCAAACGGGACAATAGAGAGAGACAATTTAAACAAACCAACAAACCATTTTATAAACTCAACGTCATATACAGCGATAACATATACAAACCTTCCTAAATGCCATAAACTCAAACCACGCATACTCAAAAAGGGATAAGATGGTCGATCTACTCCACTACTCTATTCAAAAGAGGAGCTCAAAAAAGATAGGGATTTCTAATCCTATCAAAAACCTCCACGGCATCCTGGCAGTGCTCCTGGCGAAGTTAGGTCAAATACCTCGCTATAAGAACCAAGAGGCAAATGCTCTGGTTTAGGGTCTGATTCCTCGGACCACGCCTGAGGTTCTGTAACTATCGGTTCAATCTCAGGATTAACAACAGCTCCATCAGGGGGATCAATCTCCATAAAATCCCACACTCCTAAACCATCGTCAAAGGGATTATCAAATCCCCGGAGATGACCCAAAGTCTGAGTTCCATCCCTTAGAAACCATACCATATACTTGTGAGCTGTCAAGTACTGCTCACCATCATCGACCCAAACTGTACTCTCATACTTCTAATACTCCCTTTCCTCACTAGTTGGGTACTCAATTACCCAATGCTCCGTTTCCGTTGGTACCGCGAAATGTGGAGGAGGCTCAGTCATAATCAAAGTCGAGGGACTGAAATGTTTAACAACAATGAATGAGATAAAATCTCAATAAGTAAACTACCTAAATCTCGACTAGGACAATATATACCTCCAGCACCCTAATCATGCAATTCTAACCCATAAGATAAATTCCTATCAAACGAACAATGGTATCACATACTATGTAAAGTCTCGAATTGCATCGCAACCATGGCATACTATCAATATGCATAACAGCAATAATAATAATAATCCAAACATACTCAATTATTCATACGAGTCTCGATTATAAAATGAAATCATTTCGGCCCGTCCCATACCGTGCCTCACAATTTTATCCCATAATCAAGCGCACAGCATGCCATATGTGCATAATACTCGAAGTTGTCCAGATTATTAACGACCCACCGTAGGTCATACCGAACTCCCGCCGATCTTCCAGCAAAGCTAGGCATCACCTTACTACTTTGGGTGTAGCAATGTCTGGGATTGAACCTCCCTCCCTCCCCCCCCCCCAACAAGTCGGGTACCAGACAGCATTCCATTTAGGAGCATCGATCCAGCCTCCACCGGGATCGGCAATATCTAGGATCGAACCCCCCCGACAAGTCGAGTACCAGACAGCATCCGAACTTCCGCCGAGCATCGTCTAGAACTCGTATTAAACGGAACTTATCATAGCCATACACGTAAACAACTACACATTGCCAATTTTAATCTTCCTTAATTAGCCAATGCAAGTGTTTATGACGTGCAATTTACTACGAATAAACATGCCATGAATCGCACTCGTTTTCGTATCAAACATCAATATATGATCACGATATGACATGCCAAGCCAACAATAGCCATAATTAACCACACGATCCACTTTTAAAATCCTACGGTTATTTATCAAGTGTAAGATCAACCATGAAATATCAATTTCAACCATACGATCTTCGTTCTAGGCCACGAAATCATCATTCCAACGACACGATCAAGCCATAGTCAGCTACTTAGCCATGATTAAATAAATTAACCATACGATTAAACAATTTAACCATGCGATCGGCATTAAACAACTAATCCACCACACGATCACTATTAAACATTTAATCGGCACATAATCGACTAATTAGCCATGCAATGGTCAATCAATGTAATGGTCAATTAAAGCCACACAATCAACTTCAAATCTCTAATAAGTCGTATGATCAAATTTTATCATATCCTAATTTAATTTAAACCGTACGATCAAAATTAGCACATAATTATGTTAATTAAGCCCTAAAATTTACATTAACCAATCTAGAATCAATGGGGGCCATATGATCAATATTCAAATCATCCAATTCAGCCACTACCACATGATTATTGCAACCACAAGATTAAACCACGAATTTAATTAAAACAACCAATAAACAATCATAATTAGCCAAATTAAGCACAATTAGCAACATTAAATATATGCTCAAGCTCAAGTCACATAATCTACCTATCTTAACATTCAAATCAACCATATAATTATCAAATACAGCCACCAACAAATCCTTAATTCAGCATCTACCATAACCCATAAATTACCCTAACAACCCGTAAACACTATCCATTGGTAACCTACTAACCTAATCAAGGTTTAGGGAGTTACTTATCACTAATTTAAGCTACCAACCAAGCCAAAACCAGCAGCACAAGTCACAACTAGATCTAGAATTTTCGGCGAACGGCAACGGCCAGATGGCGATCCGGTGAACGACGACTGACCCGGGCGTGATCAGCGGCTTGGGGGCGGCTCACGGCGATCGAAGGGTGGTGGCATGAGGGTGCAAGGGTGGTGGACGGCGGTGGTGAGTGAGTTTCGACCAAGAGGGAGGGAGAGAGAAAGAAAATGAAGAGAGAGAAAAAGCAAGGGAGAAAGTGAGGAGAGAGACAGAGAGAGAGGGCTGAATATATCTCTCAAAATGGAGGGCTAGGATGAGTCCTTGGTGCCCAAGTATTGATCTAAGGGCTAGGAATGCATCTAGCAAAAAGGTTTTTAGAAGAACAATTATGTAAATAACTAAAAAGGGCAAGGGCAAATTTGTCCAAAAGGATTTTCGGCCACTAGGGGAAAAAGACCAACGTGCCCTTCCACTTAACAAGGAATTTCTAGAGTACACAGGGGTAAAATCGCCTCTTCCAATTTCCAAGCCAATTTTCACTTTTTCGAGAATTTATAAGCAAGCCAACAATAAAACGAGCTTAACGTGGCGTCGTCCAATATAATAATTTTGATATCCTTGAAAGTTCGATACCCAAGTTCGGATTCCAATTCATGACCAAAATCGATCAAACGCGACTTTTGAGTATCTCAAACTAACATGCGGCTTTTAAGGTTTACGCGTGTCGACCCTTAGTCGATTTGATATCATTACACGTTTAAGTTTACTCGAGCCATTGTGACTTTGGTTGTCATGTAATTCGAGGGTCAATCACTAGTTCCGAATGACACGATCGTTAGAAATTGATTTTGAAATGTTTGGAATGCATATAACAATTAAACGGAATCACCCATGACTCAATTGTATAACATTGTTAAATTGTTCCATAATCATTCTTGGATTGATCTATAATGGCCCAAAATATCCCCTCGTCAATTCTTATGATCGAAGTGTCGATCCATATTCGAGTTCTTAGGTCGTGCATACCGAAATCCTAACTAACTATTCCTTAACGGTTAATATTCTCAAGAATGGCTAATTCTAAGTGAGATATAACAGAAAGTGCATTGATAATAATATTATTTCATAAATCCCGAAAGTGGATCGAAATTCAGAATATCACAATGGTTATGCTTCTTAATTAGATTTATAGTATAAAGCTTGAAACAAAAGGAATATTTCTAGATTGTAGGTTTGTAATACTGCAGAGCTGAATGGAAAAGAAGGAGGGACACACTGCTTATAAATGCAACGGGTTCAAAAAAATCCCATGTAAAGGTCACTTTCTCTGCCTTGTAATTTGCAATGCTTTAATTATGTAATTATTTATGGAAACATACAGTTCCAAGGGGGAATATCGTTAGCACTGCGGTGAAATAAGGGTCATATTCGTATCAACTTGCTCAGTAAGATGTGAGAAAATGCAATGGCACATCCGAGCATCAACTTTTCCTGCAATGATTAGTAGAACTCGTTCTGATTAGAGTGCGCGCTGCAGATTTCAATCAATCGCAATCATTATCTTACTTGTATGAAGAACTATACATGCAGGAATTCTTCCTATTCTCGCCCCTGACAATCCCTCGGTTCGATACACGTCATCTTCAGGTCTCCCCACTACCGACAAGACAACAAATGCCGCAAAGTGATTACCAAATCCACCAGGTTGAGATTACCAACCAATTGATATGCAAATGCATTTTCGTGGTTACCGAAGTAGCGCGATCCTTTTTGGTTAGTCTATTCTTACACATAACAACATAAATACGTGTAATTGGAAACTTGGTGGCAAGTGGTTCATGCAGTATTAGAACCGCTAAATCTTTTACTTATTGCCTTGACATTGTCATATACGAAGTATGAATGCCATTCTGCCATAAAGATACACAAGATGAGCAGATCTGGTTCTGATTTACTAACCGATCAAAGTCAGCCCAATAAAATTGAGCCATGGACACATCACTTCATTATGTTGTCATGCATAAAGTGTCCGTGCACAGATTTACAAGATAATCTACTACTTGCTAGCTCTTGTTCTACAAACTACAGTTCTTCCAATTTTTATGCTGTACAAACCCCATATTTTCTTCCAAGTATATAAAAATCACTTGGGTTTCCTTCCATGACCAAGAAAAGGAACTTGCTTATCCACACATTTGATATAAACATCATTGACCAACGAGCACGGAGGGAATGCAATAGAGTTGAGCAATGCTTTTTCTATGTCTTTGGCTATGCATCTGCCCACAAGCGATCCTAGGCACTCCATGAAAGCTGCATCGCAGGGCACGGTGATTGGACCGTCCCTGGATAAACCAAAATCTTCTTCAGACATCTTGAATAGCTCTTGGAAGATGTTGCTATGGAGACATTGCAAAGGAATAGTGAAACGCCCTCCATCGGTCGTGTAGGTGACAAAATGCCCCTTCTCTGGTGCTGATGATGAATTCACCTCCGCATTAACTAACGGATGCGAAATTCTTTTCCTGCCTGAAGCGGCTGGTTTTTCCCACTTCCTCGCCATCTTCATTAGCTTCTTAGGGCTCATCATGCTTGTGCTTCTCAAATAGATTTAGAGTATAATGCTTCAAACAAAAGGACTATTTCTGGATTGTAGGCTATGAGTGCTGCAGAGCTGAATGCAAATGAGGGAGGGACACACTGCTTATAAATGCAAAAGCTTAAAGACAATCCCATGTAATTGTCACTTTCTCTGTCTTGCCTTTTGGCAATGCTTTAATAGTGTAATTATTTATGGAGACATATAGTTCCATGAGGAATAATCTTTAGCACTGCGGTGACATAAATAACTAGGGTAAGCTCCCAAAAGGAAGAGGGGGACGATCCGTAGTTTGTAGTGTGGGCTAACAGCAAAAGGGCACCTGCATAAAAATAACAAATGAAACTGGTATTTAACCGATTCGCTTCCAATATGCAACCAAACGAACTTGTCTGGTCTGAAATCACTATGCTCGCGGGACAAATTAAAGTCAAAGGGTCAAATCCAATATGCTTCAACATTGTTATTGCCAATAACAAAGTTTCTGTTCGGATCTAAGACTTTTTTGGACATTTTCCTGATGTCAATTACAAGAGTATCTCTTTGTTTCCCTAGTTGTTGTCGACTGAGCAAGAGTATCTTTCTATTTGCACAGGATTGCGTCGAACGCAACCAACTTCATCTCCATCCTTGTATCCTTCCCAACAAAACAAAAGCAAGAAAAAGAGAACTCCATCATATTCCACACTATTTGGAAAATTGGCCACATCAGTTGGGGGTGGGGATTTCATTGCTAAAGTACCTTTACCTTACTGATGTTATAAAAGTTCGTGATTTTTGTTTCTTAGTTCATCTCAAATGACAGCTCCTCGCCTGCCTTGGGATTCTTTCCCCTTGGAGAACATATCCTTTCTTCGAGTCAAGGGTCCATATCACAGAATGGGAAGTGAAGCAATTGGGTAGTTGTATATGAAATGTTCTTGAAATTCCTTTACCTTGTTTTGGTTAGTTTGTGTTGAGGTTTCCATTAGAAACACTTGTTTAATTAAGGCCACCATTAACAGAAAGAAGCGAGAATTTAGTTTACTTAGTGTCTGGAGTACACTTGACAGGTCGTGCTAAAGCAGAGAATTGATATTTCACCCCCTATTGCATTTTCGGATATGCTAAGACATAGTCCACACTAGAATACTTAATTGACATATCACATATTTCGAATCTAAATAAACGTTAGACATAAGTCTTATTAGGTAATGGAGTTATGTACAGCTCATTGGCGACAAAGACCTTGCAAACTAGGTCCTCTCAACTATTCTAAAATGCCTGGAAGAACTAATGGGAACCCTGTGTGAAAATTCCACTCTATGTCCATACTTTATTGTTTCAAAACTGCGTCATCTCAAGATTTGAACTATTTGTCCTGCCTCTCGTTTACAAGCACAAGTTTTACTGTCAAGAGGGGCCAAATTTCAATTTGTAATTTCTCATCAACTTTCTTAGTATAATAAGGGTGATATTCAGATAACATTTCTTAGTAAGATATAAGAAAATGCAATTGCACATCCGAAGAATCAACTTTTCCAGCAATGAATTAGTAGAACTCACTCTGATCAGAGTGCTGCAGATTTCAATAAATCACAATGAGTATGTTACTCATACGAAGAACTATACATGCAGGAATTCTTACTGTTCTTGCCCCTGACAATCCCTCGGTTATATACACACTATCTTCAGGTCTCCCCACCACCGACAAGACAACAAATGCTGCAAATTGATTACCAAATCCACCATGTTGTGAATACCAACCAATTAATATGCAAATACGTTGTCGCGGCACTGAAGTAGCACTTTCCTTTTTGGTTTGTCCATTCTTACACACAACAATATTAATACGTGTAATCGAAAACTTAGTGGCAACTGGTTCGTGCAGTATTAGAACCACTAAATCTTTTACTTATTGCCATGACATTGTCGTCTACGAAATATGAACGCCATTCTGCGATAAAGATACACAAGATGCGCAGATCTGGTTCTGATTTACTAACCAATCAAAGTCAGCCTGATAAAGTTGAACCACAGACACATCACTTCATTATGTTGTCATGCAAGTGTCCATTAATAGATTTACAAGATACTCTACTATCTGCTACCTCTTGTTGTACAAACTACACTTCTCCCAATTTTTATTCTGTACAAACCCCATATTTTCTTCCAAGTATATACAAATCACTTGTGTTTCCTTCAATGACCAAGAAAAGGAACTTGCTGATCCACACATTTGGTATGAACAGTAGTGGCCAACAAGCATGGAGTGAATGCAATAGAGTTGAGCAAAGCTTTTTCTATGTCCTTGGCTATGGATCTTCGCACAAGCGATACTATGTACTCCATGGAAGCTACATCACAGTGCACGGTGATAGGACCATTCCCCGATAAACCAAACTCTTCTTCAGACATCTTGAAGAGCTCTTGGAAGATGTTGCTACAAAGACACTGCAAAGGAATAGTGAAATGCCCTCCATCGGTCGTGTAGATGACAAAATGCCCCTTCTCTGTTGCCAATGATGAATTCGCCTCCGCATTTACTCCCAGATGCGAAATTCTTTTCCAGCCAGAAGCAGCTGGTTTTTCCCACGTCCTCACCATCTTCATTTTCTTCTTGGGGCTCATCATGCTTATGCTTCTCAATTAGAATCAGAGTATAATGCTTCCAATAAAACGACTATTTCTGGATTGTAGGCTATTAGTGCTGCAGAGCTGAATGCAAATGAAGGAGGGACACAATGCTTATAACACAAAATCTTTAAGACAATCCCATGTAAATGTCACTTTCTCTACCTTGTGATTTGCAATGATTTAATTATGTAATTATTTATGGAGACACAAAGTTCCTTGAGGGAATGTCATTATCACTGCGGTGACATAAATTACTAGGGTAAGCTTCTCCCAGAAGGAAGAAGGAGACGATCTTTAGTTTGTAGTGTGGGATAGCAGCAAAAGGGCACCTGCATAATAATAACAGATGAAACAGGTTAGTAACCGATTCACTTCCAATATGCAACCAAACGAACCTGTCTAGTCTGAAATCAATTACCTACAAAATCGGAATCCACAAATCCCACAACAGAAGTACCGTTGGAACTATTTCTATCAAATACTAGGGCCAACTCCGCAGAGCCTCTAAGATACCTAAGTATCTATTTCACTGCCTGCCAATAGACCTTTCCAGGATGTGCCATATATCTACTAACCATACTAACTGCCTGCGCAATGTCTGGACGAGTGCATACCATAGCATACATAATGCTACCGACTGCACTTGAGTATGGGACATGAGACATCGCAGCCTCCTCGACCTCTGATTAAGGTGAATGTAGAGCTAAGAGTCTAAAATGGGATGCCAATGGTGTACTCACTGGCTTAGAGTTTTGCATGCCAAACCTCTCCAGTACCTTCTCAATATAACTCCTTTGCGAGAGATATAATTTCCCTCCTTTTCTGTCCCTCTGAATGTCCATTCCTAAGATCTTCTTGGCATGACCCAGATCTTTCATCTCGAACTCCTCACTAAGCCATTTCTTAAAGATCAACACATCTGACATGTTCTTTGCAACAATGAGCATGTCATCCACGTATAAGGGAGGATAGACAAAGGATCCATCCGAACCTTTCTTGAAGTAGACACAACTATCATAATTGCTCCTACGATAACCTCTCCCTATCATGAAGTTGTCGAATCTCTTATACCACTATCTTGGTGACTGCTTCAGACCATACAAGGATTTCTTCAACCTACAAATATGATCTTCCTTGCCTTCTACATAATAGCCCTCGGGCTAGGCCATATAAATAGTTTCCTCAAGCTCGCCATGCAAAAAAACAGTCTTCACATCAAGTTGCTCAAGCTCTAAGTCAAATTGAGCAACTATAGCCAATAACACACGGATGGAAATGTGTTTTACCACAGGGGAGAAAACTTCATCATAATCAATTCCCTCATTCTGATTGTAGCCTTTAGCTACGAGCCGAGCCTTGTATCTAGCATTTTCAACACCTGGAATTCCTTTTTTTTTCTTGAAGACCCATTTGCACCCAATGGCTCTTTTTCCTTGGGCAACTGCACCAAGTCCCAAGTCTGGTTCTTGTGAAGTGATTCAAGTTCCTCAACCATAGCAACAGCCCATTTCTCTGATTCTGTGCAAGTAACAGCTTCTGTATAGGTAGAAGGTTCCTAAATACCCATATCTTCTGCTGTCATAAGAGCATAAGCCACCAGATCAGAGAATCCATATTTCTGAGGAGGCCGAGTCTGCCTCCTTTCTCTGCCATTAGCAATAGAGTATGGTTGCTCCACCTCATCTACAGCTTCCTCATCTGAACTTGAATCACCAGGAGCAATTTGTTGGTTCAAATCATTCTAAGAGATCTTTTCTAGAAGCTCCACTTGAACCTTCACCTCATTCGTAGTGCTCTCATGCTTTCCTGCAGACTCATCAACAACTTTCCTTTGATCAAGCATATGCATTTCATTAAATGTAACATCCCTACTATTAATGAACTTACGTGAGTTAGGTTCCTTGCACCATAAACGATAACCTTTCCTTGCACCATAAACGATAACCTTTTACCCCATCAACATACCCAACGAAAATACATTTCTTTACTCTAGGTTCTAACTTACCATCATTAACATGATAATAAACAAGGCATCCAAAAACCTTTAGATTAGAATAATCACAAGGCTTACCTGACCACATCTCAAAATGAGTCTTGCATTCTATTACTGTTGAAGGAAAGTGATTAACCAGATAACAAGCTGTGTTAACAGCTTCAGCCAAAACATCTTTTTCCATGCCAGCATTAGAGAGCATGCATCTTGCTCTCTCCAATAAAGTTCTGTTCATACGTTCTGCCACTCCATTTTGCTGTGGAGTGTGTCTAACTGTACGGTATCGAACGATACCTGCATTTGCACATAATTCATTAAAATCGCCATCATAGAACTCAAGACCATTATTGGTCCTAAGATGTTTGATCTTCTTCCCTGTCTGATTCTCAACAAGGGCTTTCCACTTCTTGAAGGTTTCAAACACATCACTTTTTCTTTTCAAAAAGTAAACCCAAACCTTCCTGGAATAATCATCAATGAACGTCACAAAGTAAAGAGCACCACCCTTAGATGGAACCTATGCTAATCCCCATAAATCAGAATGGATATAATCGAGTGTGCTCTTTGTCGAATGCGTCCCCGTACTAAATCTGACTCTGCATTGCTTGCCAAGAACACAATGCTCACAGAAATCTAGCAAGGTCGTCTGCTTCCCATAAAGTAAACCACGTTTACTCAAAACTGTCATGCCACGCTCGCTCATGTGGCCCAAATGCATATGCCACAATTTTGTTCTATCATTGTCAGAAACGGAATTGCATGTGCCAATTGAAGGGCCTATAACTGTGCTACCCTACAGATGATACAAGTGATTCACCTTGCTTCCTTTCATCACAACCAGATTGCCTTTTGAAACTTTGAGAACTCCATCTCCACCTGAGTACACACACCCAATGGAATCCAAACTGCTCAAAGAGATAAGGTTTCTCTTTAAGTCTGGTATATGTCTTACTTCAGTTAAAGTTCTCACTGCTTTGTCGTGGCACTTAATCCGAACAGTACCAATATCCACGACTTTGCATACAGCATCATTCCCCATCAAGACTGATCCACCATTCAATGGCTCGTATGTGGTGAACCATTCCCTATTTGGGCACATGTGATATGATGCTCCCGAATCCATTATCCAAACATCATTGGACAAATTAACAGTAGAGCATGCCGTAAGAACACTGTCTGATGCATTAGACTCAGTTTCATTTGCAACATTCGTCGAATCTTGTCTTTGACCATACTGCTTATCCTTTTTCTTGAGCTAAGGACAATCTGACTTGTAATGTCCCTTTTTGTGACAATAGTAGCACTCGACATTCATCTTATCTCCAGGTGGCTTAGATTTTGAACGACCAACAGATTTCCCCCAGGAAGCTTTATCCCTGCTCTTGGTCCTGTCTCTTACAAATAAACCATCTGCTTTGTTTTCACTGGTATTCCCATTCAATTTTGTTCTCAGTTCTGCAGAATTCAATGATGTTTTAACATTCTCCAAAGTTATGGATTCACGTCCATAAAGCATCGAGTTCACAAAATTTTCATATGAGGTAGGCAGTGAATATAACACGATCAAAGCTTGATCTTCATCCTCGAGTTTAATATCTAGATTTTTCATATCCAAAACAATTTTATTAAACTCATCCAAGTGTTCCTGAACAGACGTACCTTCACGCATCTTTAGGGTATAAAGACGCTGCTTCAAATAAAGTCTCGATGTTAGAGATTTTTTCATGTAGAGACTTTCCAATTTCTTCCAGAGACCGGCCGCTGTTTCATCATCGACTACTTCTCGCAAAATCTTGTCATCTAGAGACAACTGGATCGCGCTATGCGCCTTCTCGTCCATCTCTTCAATCTCAGCCGATGTTATATCGTCTGGATATTTTCCGTCCAATGCTCTAACCGTACCCTCTCGCCTCAATAAAACCTTCATCTTTATTCTCCATAATCCGAAGTTGTTCTGTCCATCAAAAGATGAGATCCGAAACTTCAAAGATGCCATCTCCAAGAACCCTAGAATCGAACTAGGCTCTGATACCACTTGTTAAAAAAAACAGGTGTGGAAAAACAAATACAGAATACATGATTTACATGATTCGATCACAAGGTGATCTACATCCACGGGCGAAGCAAATCAAGATTGCACTATAATCAAAGAGAGTACAATTTTCAGAAGTGAAACAACGACTTGACAAAACCTCACCGCTCACCAAACCCTCAGAAAACAAAATTCTCTCTCTATTTTAATAAGAAAACCTAGCCGCAGTATAACTAGAGCTTCCCAACCAACCCTCCGCGTCACAAACTAAATCTCCTTTTTCAAGTCGCTCAAAAAATATGTCGGGTCAGGTTATAAACAGGACCGAATACATAAAATTCAAGACATATTGAACAGAATTTTTATGCTATACAAAGCCTGCACTTAAGATATCTACCAAAGGAAAACCACAATAGTCAAATTGGCCAAGTATATAAACATAAAACACATCACAGGTTTTTCCTTTACTGACCACAAACAAGAACTCCTTCCGCACATTCGTTATGCAAAGAGGCAGCTGAGCATCGAAAGAATGCAATAGAGTTGAGCAAATCACTCGACAAACCAAACTCTTCTTCAGACATTTTGAAGAGCTCTTGAAAGAAGTTGCCGCTGAGACATTGCGAAGGAACCGTGAAACGGTTTCCATCAGCCGTGTAGATGACAAAGTGACCCTTTTCTGTCACGGATGAGGTAGAATTCAACTCCACTCTAGCACCAGCAAGGGAAAATCCTTCTCTGCCGTGATTTCCCACTTCCTTGCCATCTTGAGTAGCTTCTTGGAGCACGTCATGCTTAAGCTCTGTGGAAAGTTTTGTAGTTTAAAGCAAAATTAATTCCAGGATTCCTAGTCTTAGACTTGTAATGTGTTGCTTCAGTAGAATTGAAGGGAAACGAAGGAAGGGCTTGCTACTTATACATGCATAACATTAAGACAATCCTGTTCAAATGTTGCTTTCTCTGCCTTGTGATTTCCAATGCTTTAAATCAATAAATTACTTAATATGGAAACACATATTTGGATGGAGGAATATTGTCAAATAATGATGGCATAGATAACTAGGGAAGCGCAAGGAAGGATGATGTCGATGACCCTTTATTTGTCTCGTCTGACAACAACAAAAAGCACTTGGTTCAGAATAGATGATGAAACCAGTATTTAACGGATCCACCTCCAATGCTGCAACCAATTATTTCTGGAGGCTGAGATTCTTTTTATATGATGCTGAAAGTGACTTTTGGAGCACAGTGGACATCTATGGTTACATCGACATTACATACTTTTCTTTCGCTAACAAATGGAAATTAGCAAGCATCTCAAGAGAAGATTACCTCTCTCCGTGATTCTTAATAGTCACATTTCTGTAGTAAAGTGATCGACCAGTATGTGATCCATAAATTTTCCAATACACACCAGAGAATAGCTACAGGAACTTGTATTTATTCCATTCGTTGCCTAGGTTCAACAAAGTCCATTTGTATGGTAAAACACATTAAGCTGTTTGAAAATCGTACTCCTCAGAGCTAATTTTCGATTTAGGTATGAGAGTAACACGTAAGACCATTAATCAAATGGTACTTTCGAGAACATTAGGACTTATACTACACTATTATTGGTAGAACGTAATGTTTCCAAAAGAAAATGCATTTAGTAGTGTTACCCCAGTGGATGTTTATTCTCATGACAAATCCTTTGAAGGTTGAAGTGGAAAATGCTAGAAGTCTTCATTATCTGTAATTATGCAAACTTCAGTTGACTCAACCATTCACATTTGCTTCAGTTACCTCTAGAGCTCGCCAATCCATTCTGTCTTGACATATGGACAGTTTCTGAATTCCCCATCTTGTGTCGGTTGTTTTGTGTCTTAGTTTCCTATGCAAGACCGATTAGTTAATGGACAGGGTAGATGGAACTCATTCCTTCTAATTTATTCTCACCTCCTCTCACATCAACGAAAACTCAGTAGTAGTCTCTTTCATTACGTAGTTTGTGAAAATACCCCCAATCCCTAGCCCATTCTCAGGAAAACTTATTGCAGACTCGCTGGGTCTCCACATCATGGTCAACCTCGTGGGAAGTTCGATTATTACGTGATCTATACTGACAGAGTCTTTTGTTCGAGATTGACTTGAATATTAGACCACATCTTAGAATCAGATGAATCATACATTTTTTATTGTTCAGGTGGTACAGCCCTAATTTAGTAGATCATGGTCTCCAATAGCAAAAAGTTATTTGTTCTAAGGAGAAAAAAAGTCGTGACCCGATCAAAAATGTGAATGCTTAGGTATTTACAAATTTTTGCCATTTCAATAGTTCCAATAACAGGATTTCTCTTCAGTAAACCAAAAACCATAGCTTGATGATCCCAATATAATTGACCAGGAAACAGAGCTCAATAAGCAGTGAGCGGAAGCAAATAAAAATATAGAAGCTCTCTTGGTATCTTTTGAATTGCCTTGTTGTATCCTTGATGCTATGCGCTTCGTAATTATGCTATCACAAGGGCCATGCGTACTGAGAGTAGCATAACGAGACAATACAAGCTACTCTTTAGTGTCAAAATCATTTTGAAGAGCTCTGGGAAGATATCCCTGCTGATACATAGCTGATTTATCTTGAGATATCTTCCTTCAGTTCACATCTTCTTAAGTCAGTTTGTATTACTTGGCACTTAAAATGAATGATCAAATTGATTTTCTTCCAGGCCAAATCTATCCATCATGCAAAGGGCAACTAATCACTTTTCATAAATTACAAAGCCAAATCATTTACAAAATTTGAACTTATTTTGCTTTAGCAACACTCAAGTAACTGCTGATGGCCTACACAACCTTGATACAAAGAAGAAGTGAGCAGCGTCCTAAGGAAATGGCGTCAAGCAGTGCTCTTTGTGAATCTTCAGACAGACCTCTTCGTAGGAGTGAGATTGCGTACTCCATTACTGCTGAATCAAATGGCATTCTGATTGGTCCATCACTTGAGAGTCCAAACTCTTCTTCTGACAATTTGAACAGCTCTTGGAAAATGTAAGTTTGGAGACAAGGCAACGGAATGGCAAAGCACCTGCCATCTGTGCTATAGATTACAAAGTAACCATTCTCGCTCACTTCCAATGCTTCACAGGTCTGTACACCCGAAAGTTTTCTTGTTCTGGGATGAGAAATTCTTTTTCTCCTTGGGGTAACTATCTTTTTCCACTTTCGAGCAATTTTGAGTAGTTTCTTATTGCTGAGCATGTTGTCTTTCCTGTGAAGTATGGAGTGGAGGAAACAAGTGAGATGACAAAAGAAGATTGTCAGAGATTCAAACTCAGAAAAGAGTTGTTTTGGGGAAAGCATGGTAGGAAGTTGGTTATATAGAGAAATGGTTTGAGATGCTTTACGACAGATTAGTTTTTTACTTAGTTGTGTTCAAGTAAAGCTAAGAGTTTGATGACCAATATGTTTGCATAGTGTCTGCCTAGTTTTTGCCTCAAAACACCATAAAAAGGATGAAAATGGGATTGAAAAGGCAGAAAATAAGAGAATTTGGACCATATATGCACGGACACAGTTGTAACGCCTTTTCTTTTAGGATCTAGGACATATGTACATTTTCCTAGTGTTGATTACAAAAGTATCTCTTTGTTTCCTTGGTTATCCACGCTTGAAAATTTCTCATTGTACAACTGCCTTGTGCACACAACCAACTCATACGTCGTGTTCTATTAATACAAGATTTAGGAAATGAGAGATTCGACGAGTATATATTGTCCCCATTGATTGGAGATTCCATTGTTAACGTGGCTTTACTGTATTGAAAGTATTTAAAGTTCATGACCGGTTTCTGAACAACTGGTTAAGAATTAGGTCAAGTGTCCGTATTGGGATACTTTCTTGGAGAATGTGACCTGTGGGGCAGTGAGGGATCTAGTAAATTGTCGACTACTATATGATGCAGCAGAGTTAGCAAAGAAAACTCTACAAAGCTAATGAATAACACGATGAAAGTAGTCATATAGTTTCAGATTAGAAGTTGGAACTGGATAATATTATCCCAAGTAGAGTTATTTTTCTTTACAGATATTTATTGAACTTGAATATAATCCACTGAGACAATGATGCATCACTATAACAAAAAAATCAGATGAATTAAGCCTGGCATTGATAAAACTGATCTATCACATTTCTCAAAAAATACCGGAATGCGATTGTCAGAGAATTCATAGTTATTTATAGAGAGAATACAGAGAACATTTTTTAAAAATATTTTACTTCTCTTTGGGTTGTCTCATTTGATTCTTCATCTTGAGGTGATGTTCATTTTAACTTGAAGATCATCAAGCAAAGGAAATTTTTTCACCAGTAGGTCACTTAGAATACTTTTGCTGGTAGATGATGATGTTTCAGAAGGAAAATATATTTTATATCTTCTCATTTCATTACTTTCCAAATGGTATGGAGAGGGCTTGAAGTTGTGGATGATATGACTTTTACATACTATAACCATGCCAGCATCCAGATTTCTTCCATAACCACAAGAACAAATATTCAATGAACAGCTTTTGGAAGAAAATGAAACTAATAAGGCTTTCTTTGTCTCTAGCTATGCTTTATTAAAGAAGCGTAATGATAACAACATTGCTACTTACTCAATGTTAATGAGAGGCTGACAGTACAACACTATTTGCCTCTGTTGTATGCAAGTGCCAATTCTAGCAATGTTAGACTGTGAATTTCAAATCAATGGCAATTCGAATTCTTTAATTAAACTTACATGCATCGTTATGGATTTTTTTTTACTAATGCTATCTCCGGATCATGAGATCTGCCAAATTGTTTAGGCGAAACTGAATTTATTTACAGAATACAAAAAAAATTTCAACTAATAATTCGCAGTTGAATGTTGGCCATTGTAGCCTTGATACAAAGAAACAGATGATGAGCAGTGACGAGAAGAAATTGCATCAAGCAAAGCTCTCTGTGAATCTTCACCTAGACCATTTTGTAGAAGTGTGACAGTGTACTCCAAAACTGAAGCATCAAATGGCAAAATGATGGGTCCGTCACTTGATAGTCCATACTCTTCTCCAGACATTTTGAACTGCTCCCGAAAGGTAAGAGTATTGAGACATGCCAAGGGGGTGGCGAAGCAGCTTCTGTCATTGCTATGGATTACAAAGTTACCCTTTTCACTTTCATTTAGCATTGTGCAATCATCTGCATTTGAAAACCTTCTTGTTTTTTTGGATGTGAAATTCTTTTTCTTTCAGTAGCAGTGATATTTCGCCACTTCCTAGCTACTTTGAGGAGCCTCTTGGTGCCAATCATACTGTCGAGTGTGAAGTATGCGAAGGAGGATTCTAATGAGGTATAGAAAGAATATTTTAGCAAGATCAGAACCGAGACTTGTTCTAAGGAAGGCATGGTAGTAAGTTAGTTTTGTAGGTGGAAGACCTGAGAAACTTGAAAAGACGTTAATTTCATGTGTAGTGGTGAAATCTGCAAAACGAAATGATTGGTGATACGGCTTAGACATTTACAGAGTCACTGTCGAACATTCTAATTTTGTCTGTAAGTACAGAGAAAAATGAAAATGAGAGCATCAAGACTATAACTGTACTTTTGTCGTATTGTTTCAGGACAGAAGCAGTTGTAATTTATAATGAGATTACTAAGCTCATGTGAGAAGCACAAGAGTTAAAGCCAAAGAAATGAACCTCATTATTTTTATCGTCTCTGTTGTCATTGCCAATAAAAAATTTCTGTTTTGAACTATGTCTTATTTGGACATGATCTGAGGTGGAGTGGAATAGTGTATGTATGTTGCTTTGGTTGTTATCACCCGAACAATGGTGAACTTACTTAGTTGTTTGCAATTGCTTTGTGCAAAACCAATTCTTTTCTTGTTCTGCAAAGACAGTTAACAGAGTGATTGACCACTTCCAATTTTCAAGCTGAACTGAGGTATGGTCCATGTAAGTTATAGGTTTCTCTATCCCAGCAGCACTACCATATTAGAATGTCGAGATATTCATGGTAACTTTAACACGGTAACAACCAACTCCTCTTCAGATGAAAAGGCTGATCATGAAATGTGGAACTGACTGTATATCTACCAACCCTCTGTGTGAATCTTTATGAGAATGAACAAAGTTTATTGAGCCAAAATGTCCTTAATAGAAAACTGGAATATTGGACAAATTCTATAATCTTGATGAATGATCAACCACATATCTGCTATACATTTCCCACAGAAGAATTTAAGGATGAGTAGGAAGATTCTGGAGTTAGTGCCGCACCATGGTCATCAAACAAAAGACATAGACCTACTCTGAAGATCTTCAAGCTATAACTTATTTTCTGCGAAACCATCATATTGATGTGAGATGCTAATGCAAATCAGGACTACATATATTAGAACACCCAGATGGTAACTTTTTTCACCATTTAGGCAATGAAAAACTAATCTTGGCATGCATTCATACTCCATGGTAAGATAAACATGATCTCAATAGCACAAAGTTATTTGCTCTAACTAGAAACTGGTTATGGATCACATTTCGAAAGTTATAATACACTAACTGTATTAACCATCTCCACTTCAGGGTCCCCTTTGATAACCAAAAGCCCAAAAGATGACCTGAAATAAGTTTCTAATGTGTGACAGGCAAAATAAATTGCTAGTCAACTTTTTGTTACCATCAGATCGTCCCCCCATAATGCATTTCCAAAGACCACTAAGTCAACTTTCACACTAGAACACCAATTTACCAATTCACAAAGATCAAGTCTAAATCGGCATTCTATGTAGATCAATAACGAGAACAGTAATGCTATTTAGGAAGGAGCTTTGAACTTTACTAGTAAGCTTAGAATAGATTAACTAGAACCCTGTGTTAAAGTTTCTGTTTTGTGTCTAAACACTAAGTCATCTTGAAGGTCTGAAGCATGTACTCATTCTTTTGATCTGTAGCAGCTATTTTACTGTTCATGGGACAAGACTTCACACCAGGTTCAGGAGATAGAACCACATAGAGAAGCTAAGAGCTCATTGAAATCGGTCAGGCCAGACAACTTAGCATTACCTAGTCCATCTGGGTCCGGAGCAGCATTTCGGTTCTACTCTATCCTTTCACCTCTCTTGGGGCAAAGTTAGCTTAGCTTATTGCCTGTCTTTATAGGGGCAGTATCTTCTTTAATGAAAGAACTGAACTCTGAGGCTGTCTGTCTTCTCTGCAATAGATATTGGAAATTCATCTAATCAGAATACCACACCGCCCAATTGATGCATAGTCATGCTAACAAAAGTTAGCTAACTCCTCTCTTTTTTCTTTCACTGCTATCAATGACTTTGATATTCAAAACTGGATACATATTATGATAAGATTCTTTATCAAGTGCAAGCAGTAACAGATTCACAATGTCTTCTACACTCAGGTACTTATCACACCATAATATTATGACAATGTGCACTGATGACTGTGACGCTGTGAAAGTGATGCATCATTCTAGCTAGTTCCAATTTACTGGATTTTGTAAAGCTGACTAGAAGCGTGGAAACATGAAGTACATTTATTCATTATAACCTCATACATCGTATCTCCACATTGAAATTTACGAGAGATTCTCGTTGACTCGAGGTCTTGCAGTGCAAATGTACACTTGTTGCAATTCTTGTGCTATGCAAAGCCTGCAATCAAGCTATCAACAGAAAGAAAACTGGGACAGTCAAACTGGCCAAGCATATACATATAGCAAATCACTGGTTTTCCATTACTGACCACAAACTAGAACTCCTTCCACTCATTCGTTATACAAAGAGGCACCTGAGCATCGACAAGAATGCAACTGAGTTGAGCAAAGCTTTTTTTGTGTCATTGTCAATGCCTCTTTGGACAAGCGCTACTATGTACTCAATAGAAGCTGCATCACTGGGCATGGTGATTGGACCATCACTCAATAAACCAAACTCTTCTTCGGACATTTTGAAGAGCTCTTGAAAGATGTTGCTGCTGAGACATTGCAAGGTAACCATGAAACGGCTTCCATCGGCCATGTAGATGATGAAGTGACCCTTTTCTGTCACCGATGAGGTAGAATTCAACTGCACTCTAGCTCCAGCGAGGGCACTTCTTATCCTGCTCGAGACTTCCGATATTTCCCACTTCCTTGCCATCATGAGTAGCTTCTTGGGGCTCATCATGCTTAAGCACTGTAGAAAGTTTTGAGGTTGACAGGCTTAAAGCAAAAACAATTACAAGAATCCTAGTCTTAGACTTGTAATGTGTTGCTTCAGCAGAATTGAAGGCAAATGAAGTGCTCGCTACTCATATATGTTTACCATTAAGACAGTCCTGTTCGAATGTCGCTTTCTCTGCCTTGTGATTTGCAATGCCTTAAATATGTAAGCACTTAAACAGAAACACACATTGCAATGGCGGAATATTGTCAAATGATGATGACGAAAACAACAAGGGAAGCACAAGGAAGGAGGATGTCGATGACCCTTTGTTTGTCTCCTCTGACAACAACAAAAAGCATTTGGTTCAGAATAGATGGTGAAACCGGTATGTAACGGATCCACCTCCAATGCTGCACCCAATTATCTCTGGAGGCTGAGATTCTTGTAATATGATGTGAAAGCGACTTTTGGAGCATGGTGGACATCTACGGTTACATCAACATTACGTACTTTTCTTTTGCTAACAAATGGAAATGAGCAAATCATATTGAGAGAGGATTACCAACTTGATAGAGAATGATTTATTTCTTGCTGTGATTCTTGATAGTAGCATTCTCCAGAAGAGTGATCAACCAGTATATGATCCATAAACTTTCCAATACACACCAGAGAATATCTACAAGATCTTTTAGTAATGTTATACATGGCAAAATGACAATTTGTCATTTTCATGGTAAAACACATGAACCTGTTTGAAAAATCCTACTCCTCGGAGTTAATTTTCGATTTAAGGGTGACCCATGCTCTGTCCGGTGGTCTAAGGGTGACCTCTTATTTTTGGCCGGATCTTAAGGACAAAGTAAGGTCCATATTTTTTGCCCAAATTTTCTTTGGTCTGTTGTCATACTATCTGGTACATGGTGCCTAACTTGTATGTATGGGATTTGTTCATAAATATCAAGTCTCAATCAGCATTAGGCAAAATCTCATGTCTGCAACAAGAGGTTTTTATAACTCAACAGAGCCAAATAGTGAGAATTAGGAGCTTTCAGCTTTCTAGAAGTCTTAAAAAAGATTGAAGGAGACCATTTTGACCATTCTGGAGGTCACACGTTCAAATATCACCGATCGCGTGCAAATTACTTTGGGTTAGGATAGTCAAATGCCCGAGCTTAAGAGGTTCATGGGTATGCAATGTGTTTCGTTGCCAAGTAACCGTGACTCCACCCTTTGATTATCAGAAAAATTGTTCAAACCTTTTTGTCGAGTCGAACAGCTCAAGCATTTCTTTGCCCACTACATGATTAGCATTACTGTAGCTAGAACTATCACTCCAACTATGTATGTTTATAACCCAATCTTCCCTTACACTGGTCTTTTCAATAGGATCAACAAACCTATTCATTGATTTTTGTAGCCCATACATGTCTTATATTTCCCTTTATTCAACATTTAATTGAACTACCATTTTTCCATTGATCCTATAACTATCAACAATAGAAGATAGTAATAGACGTATTTATTCCATATATTTTGTATAAATAATTAATTGTTTTACTTTGGCAATCATCCTTCCATACCGAGTGAACGAGAAAATGAGTCTGTTTTTTATGTTATTTCGTACTGCACAATTTCATTGTTTGCTGGATCATTTTATCACAAGAGATAATGAAAAGAAGTAGACAATGGATTGCTATCTATATCTAGATTGGGAACAAATGGAAATTTTAGTGATAAGACCTTTCAATTGTAACTAATATCTTTAATCTTATAAAGAAAATAATTCCAACAATCTTCGGATAAAAAGAGACATTAACCCATTACAGACTACTCACGACAAGGTCTACTCTACATAAATTCAGAGTTAATGAAACCATTCATAGAAATATTTCCCAAAATCATCAACAAATCATAATGGTTTTTTATTATACCATCCTATTTTGATGGAACCTTGATGAGTCAATCTGCCTATACGTCTTGCTTTTATTGCTATATCAAGAAGAACTCTACATTTTGCTTAACAGATAATTTGATAAGCCAAAGATTTTTTTATTTTTTTTGCGTGTTTCAAAATGCAGTTAACTAACCGATTACAGTAAATTGAATCAGATTTTACAGCTTTTAATTATTAGGCTATAATAACCTTTCCGTGGTAGATAAGTTAGTGATGCATTTTTACCCAAAGTGAGTTCACCACCCAGCTGTGGCGGCACTAGGGGTGATCGGTTCTAGGGTGGGTTGTGATATTCCGAAATTCCATTAATTGGAATTCATTGAATAATTGAGTTTTATGATATGTGCTCGCAGTAAATTTTCGCCCGGAACTGATCATTCCTGGGAATGCTAACCATTAGGGAAAGGCTAATAGGATAATTAAATTCAATCGACTAAAGAAAATTCGATCGTGAATGGATTTCGACCATTAAATCACGGAAGTAATATTTTGAGCCACTGTTGACTGATCCAATAATAGTTAGGGATCAGTTCACCACTGTCCTAGTAGTGGATCGCTGGTGATTCCGTTGGACCACGAAACGACTTGACGAATGATTCTGAAACTATACCGAACGATCGTACCCCTCGGATCAAGTAATTGAACTTCGCAATTTTAATGACAACCGAGGTCGTTACGCACCGAACGGACTTGCACGTGACTCGATTCAGTATCAGTTATGAGTCGATTCTGCGAATTTCCCTAACAAGCCACTCGTTAGCTCGAGAAACGCTTGAGTTGCGTTTAATAGAATTTAATTATTGAATTTTTGCTCAAATTGGACACCGGAAAATTAAGAAGTCACAACAGAACGCTAGGACGACGTTGCAGGGGACACGTGTGAATTTTTGGTGCACTCAAATCTTTCGAAAAAATTCGATTTGGGCAAGAAACGGAGAAAGTGACCAAAATACCCCTAGAATTTATTAAAGGGTACGTTTTAAGGGTAAATGGCATTTTTGTAATTTTGCCATAAAATTTTGATTAGATAATTTTACCTTTGGATTTTTGGAAAATTACAAGTATACCCTTAGATATTTCTGTGCAAGAATCGATCTCGGCCGTCGGATCAAAATAAGATCGAATCAGGACCGTTGAATTAAAATTGTGAGACAAGGGTAATTTGGTCATTTCCACATTTGGTCCAAGGTTACTATTTGAGTCAGGAATGTCTTCTTTCTCTCTCTCCCTTCATTCTTCTTCTTCCCCAAATTGCCGTGAGCTTCCCCCCCTCCACCGTGAGCTTCCCTTGGCCAATTCCTCCTCCACACCGGCGCCACCGCCTTGCTGCCGCACGCCGGACCGCCTCCAAGCCGCCGTCCATGCCGCCATACGCCGCCACCACCAGCCTTAAACCTCACCATCTCTCTCTCTCTCTCTCTCTCTCTCTCTCTCTCTCTCTCTCAAGTGGCCGTGAGCCACAACCAAAGAGTCGGACCGCCGCTGCAAGCCGATCATCATTGCCGAGCTTCGCCGCCATCCCCGCCGTGTCCATTTAAGTACCGCCGCTTTCCATTCTAGGCGATCAAGTCTAGAACTCGGTAAGTCGCTCCCTAATCCCGATTTAGGACATTGGGTATGAAAGGACGATTTGATTTGGGTGAAATTGGATTTATGCGGGTGCGAAATATTAGGGTTTAAGACCGGAAATGTTTGGCGAGCCTTGAGAATTATTTTTGGAATTTTTTGAGGACAATTTGAGGTGAAGTACAAGCTGCGAATCACTGTTCACGAGCTGTGATTTACTGTTCACGAGGCTGTGGTTGATGAATCGGGACGTAAATTGGTTTTTTAGAACCAGTATTTAATGGCGAGGAAGTCCCGTGAATGATCGGAATTAATCCGACACCGTTTGGTGGGAGAAAAATGGGAATTAACGCGTTGGAAGTATATTTGAATTATAAATAAATTGTAATGATTTAATTGAGTGTGTTGTTGTGTAATTAAGTGACTGTATATGCTTGTCGAGTGCCCACGTGAGTTAAATTGATTTAATTGTTGATATTGCCATGCCTTATTTGCTGAGTGAGCATGATCTGCATGTATAATAATGCGTGTTCGGGCCACGTGTAATGGGCCAGGAGAGCATGGTAAATGCGTGTTGAGTGTGTGCATGAGTAAAAAAGCGATGGTGTGTGACATGGCATGAGAAATTATGGAAAATGGTACCGTCCTGAGGCGTGTACTTTAACGAGGGACGATGCCCGGTATTACCAGAGGACTGCCAGCCTAAGACGTGTACTTCAAGGCAGGTTGCGCAGTGGGTGGTAGGTGTTGAGCCTGAGGCGTGTACTTCAATGCGGGCAAGAAACATGGCCTGAGACGTGTACTTCAATGCGGGTCGGACATGATGTGACGAATGGTCACAGTGTGCCTGAGACATGTACTTCAACGCGAGTCACTGGCGAGTATTGTAAAAAGTGAATGGTTGCAGTGTGCCTGAGGCGTGTACTTCAACGCAGATCATTAGCAAGGAATGTGAAAGAGGAAATGAAAATGGAAAGAACAATGGAATGAGAATAAACAGTGGGATGAGAATGGGACATGCGCGTGTTTGCATCTGGTGTGTTTGTGATCGAGTGCTGGGTGTGCGCATGATTGAACCTGACAATATTATTTGATGTACCTGCAATGTGATGACTTGATGTGTACGAATGCGCGTGTGATTGCGTAGTTGTCTGGAGGTACGTGATAGCCTATGTTGGGTTTAAGAGTGTACTTGCTGAGATATAATCTCATAGTTGTATAAACCAACAATTTTCAGAACCCCGACCTGAGATATGAACCCTCCACCACCACCACCAGTATGATTTGAAGTTCCAGTGCACACGGAGTACGATGTAGCAGAGTTCCTGATGGGTGATAGGATGACCTGGATAAAACACTCGACGACCGTGTTTGTGGAAGTTGGATTGCCATTGTGGGAAACAAACGTGTACACAGTTTGGTATTTTAGGGATGCAAACGGTTGAAGAGAGTTCAGACTCGGATGATATGGAGTCAGGTTCTGAGTGGACGCCAAGTAAGGGGTGTTAGAGGTTAATACAGGTTGAACGGTAGGATTTTTTGAAGGGTAGCGTTTTTGGAAGTTAGCATGTCAGGTCATCGGTTTTTGCTCTTACTTTTGAAGGTTGTAGAAACGTGTACGCTAGTGAACTAAGGTGTATAATATTGTATATAGTTTGGAACAAGTTTCTTTGAAAATGCAAATGTATATTCTCTCAATTCTCTCCAGTTTAATTTGTCAGGGTGTTTATAGTTTCCATTGCGATATTAAATCTCTGATGTTTAGTTTGAGATCGGCGATAACCTGGGACGTCGCAACTGTTCGACCGGAGGCGGGATGTCGTGGGCTCGATAGAAGTTCGGGGTGTGACATGAGTTGAGTCCAGACCTGGAACCTGAAAGTAATCTTGTTATAACCAGTTTCTAATTTTTGGAACCTGAAATCAATCCTGTTATAACCAGTTTCTAATTTTTGAAACCTAAAACCAACCATGTTTTCCCTTAATCTTGTTTTGGAACCAACCCTGTTTTTCCAATCCGATTTCAGGTCTACCCGAGAACATGTTTTTTTTTTGTTCCATTTTCTGGTTTCATTTTTTTCCAGCAAAATAATATAGGTAGCAATGAAATAATTCAAAGTAAAAGATGAATAACAAAAACCACTATCCGCCAAAAGTAACAATCCCTAAAATGGGCAATTGAAATTACAATCCATCAATATCAACAATCCAAAAGCACTATGTGGCAAGACATAGTCCAATCTCATAAATCTTTAAGAGTCACATTTCTAGTGAACCTGTTCAACATGTTTAGCTCTTTATTTTGCGCTATGATAAAAGAACTCCTCACTTCTGTTTCCGAATGAAATATCCTAAAAGGAAAATCAGGAAACTTAGTAGTAAAGTATCTGCTTTCACTAGAAAAATGTCTATATATCTCATCTGAATCACACAATATTTAAATGACTTTAAGGGCTGTGCTGTTTCACTCATAGTTGTGAAATAGATTCCAATATTCAATCGAAAACCGATTCTAAAACCAGTGAAGTAGGATAACGTGATCCAGGGTTTTTACTTTTTTGTACATTATCTCAAATCCAGTTCTAAAACCGGTTCGGGTCAATTTTTACTTAGAACCGAAAACCGGATCGGTTCTAACCGGTTCCCAAAAAATGGAACCGGTTCCCGTACCGGTTCTTGTTAGAACCGGTTCCAAAACCTGTTTTTCTAGTGGGCCGGTCCGGTTTTCGGGTAAACTCGGTCCGGTTACACGCCCCTAGGCGGCACCATCAGCTAAAAGTCATCCTTTTTATGCTTTTACCCCAATTGAACTTCGGATTTCATGCATATAAGTTTTTTTATTAAAATATCGATACCTAAATAACAGAATGCTTAAAATATCTCCACTTCGCAATAAAATGATCTTATTAGTATTGGTACAAATGTTATATTAGGAAAACATTCCTATAGAATTTTAAAATTTTCAATACTATCCTTGCTAGTAATATCTCTATGATAAGAGCAAATGGTCACAGTAACCTTAAGAAAGACTGATGATATCTATGATCTTTAAGAGTTTAGTGAAGACTGATAAAGCTATCGACGAGAGGTGAACAAAGTCTACAAAGACGAGGATTTCATGAAGACTTTGAGGTACCATGGTCAATTTTCATCAACTTAAAGTTTTTGAAAGCTTACATACTCAGAAGGATCGTTGGTCATTTCTCACAGTTCTGCTGTGGAAAACATCAATGGACTCATAATTATGTCCACATGCTAATAGCTAGTGATAAAGAGCTTTGTATTGTGTTGATATCAAGTCTTGGGAGATACTACTGAGCGTATCGTGTTGACCATTTCTCAAAAGGATTATAGCCGTTGGCAGGCTGTCACAAGAGAACTAGGAATATGTCAGAGAGCAGCATGGAAAATAGAGAAGTTCTCTCTCTCTCTCTCTCTCTCTCTCTCTCTATTATATTGTACATCTATCCAATTTTCCATGTAATATTCTTGCTACTCTGTAATCAAGTTATAAGCAAGTGTATAGCAGTACTTGTATCCTAATAGCATGATACATCAACTAATAGGAACAGTACGTGCTGGTTGTAACTTAACTTGAATATTATTAGTGGAATTCAACCAGTGTTAGGTTGCTACCTTGGAAAGAGGACGTGGTCTCGGAAATAAAGTGGAACCTCTACAAAACTCTGTGCAATCTTCTCCATCTTCTCATTATTGTCTTCGTCTGTTAATTATTGGCTGCATCTGCTTATTAGGAACACTTGCACGTATCATCATTGATCTACCACTGATCATTGTTAAATTATTACTTATAGTCTTCAACAAGAAAGTTTATTTAAAGCTGGAAAAAAAAACTTATTTATCCCTCTCTAAACTGTATTGTTAGCCCCAACATGTTCTTTCTCTCGTTTTCGGATAAGGTGGTAACCCCAGAATCTAGAACCACTTGGCACTCCAACTTAGATCCAATCACACACTTCTCGAATGGAGAAAGTGGAAACATGTGGCATTGTATATTTAAACTTATTAAAGCTCAATTTTCATCACTATGCTCAATAAAGGGACGAGAGAAGCTCCATGTTTCAAATATGGTTAACTGACAGTTAAACTAACCAAACACAATAGATTGAATTTACTGTTACAGATTTTTCTTTTGCGGTACCTCGGCGTGACATATGCATAAAAAATATAGAAGAATCAATTTTCTCTTTAAAAGGGCTGAAATCACCTTCCCACGGTAGATAAGATATTACTACATTTTTATCCTTTTTATCCAAAGCGAGTTCGCCGCCCAATTGTAGGAGAACCATGAGCAAAAATTTGTCATTTTTTTTTTGCATTTACCCTCATTGACCTTGGGATTTCATGCATATAAGTACTTTTATTCAAACATTACCACATAACTAACGAAATGCTTAAAGTATCTCGATTGCGCAATCACGTGTCGGTATTAGTGTAAACATTCATTTTCTTGTGTTCGGATATAGCGGTAACCCCTGCCCGAATCTAGAGCCACTTGGTGTTCCAATCCAGTTCCAACAGCGCACTTCTTGGATCAAGAAAGCGGAACCGTGTGGCATTGCATACTCGAACTCACTAAAGCTCGATTCACATCATTATGCTCGATAGAGGGAACGAGAGAAGCTCCGAAAGGAAAACATTGGAAAGGAATCATACTTCGAATATTAAGCTGTATTGTGGGATGCATGAATATGGAGATTGGGCCGCCCATTATGAACTCGACCCAGCCCAGCACCAACACAACACCACCAAGCAAGATATCTTACTCCCTCCAAGCCTATCCATAAGTCTTCATTTATCTATGGAATTTGGAACGAAACTCCAAGAGTCTGATAGAAATTGCCAATGCAACTTGAATTGATAAATACGCACAAAGCAAAACCCGAGACAATTTGAGATTAAACTGACCCGAGCTCGATCTCCATCCGAGAAGATGGCGCTTAAAATCAATCAAACATGAAAGCTACCTGAACCAGATATGGACCCGAGTCCCCCATTCGAAGCTCGGACCCACGACAAGAAGGACCGGGCAGTCAGTCACCTCCCCAAAAGCAGGCCCCCCCATCGATATCACCCACTCGTGTGCCTAAATTTCAGTGAAGCGAGCTTTCCTTGAACAAGAGGGAAGAGAAACGCCAAAGCCTCTTCAGCAGTGAGGCCAAGTTGCCTCTTCAGCAACATCTACTGACTACATTCCTTGTGTTCTGTTCTGTTCACTACCTGCTCATGTTCTCCCTCAATTTCTCCGTCTAAGCCTAAAATTCCACAAGCTTTAAGAGTAGGAATTCCGTGTTCAAGCATCATACAGGGTTGACTTTGTTTTGGGAATAGGAACAGTGGGTGGTTCGGTTCACGTTCACTTCCCAACAGTTACTTCTGTCTGTGGAAGTTGAATGTCTCATTATTTCACAAGAGTCTACATTCTTCTCCCTAACAGACCAAATTTTTATTGATTAATGGACTAATGTTTGTTCGTTTTTTGCACGCATTGCATGCACACTGTTCCTAGTAAATGTTATCTCTCTATAAAATTCATATATAAGTCCTTATTTTCCCTTCGTGTATTTCGGAAATTCCGTATAATACATATTATTGTGGCAATCATTATCTTGAAATTTGAATGTGACCGGTACACATAAGTTACCTTGTGTATTGGGAAATAAAACTACCATATTTACATAAAGACTGTTGCGAAATGCTGTAATTCATTTTTAACAAGGTCACGTAGGACGATAGACGGTCTGGATAAAAAGTATAGAACAAATGTAAACTCACACAAAGTAATATTGAACATATGGGAGAAAACCTGCATTTTCCGTGATTCATTATAAAGAGGGGAAAATTACAAGAAATTGAATGTGTATTTTCTATTCCTAAACTCTTATAAGATCTATGTTTGAACTAGGGAGCTCTAATACGGTAAGCTAACTATTGAAAAATAAAGGGAAAATTACAAAAAAAGTCATAAATATATTGTACTTTTGCCAATTCAATTCTAAACCTTTTAATTGTGTCAATTGAATCTATCTAGCCAATTTTGATCAGAAATTACTAATGTAGATGTCAATCGTCTCACATGGCACAGCAAACGTTGACGTGAACAATTTTAATAAAATATTTTCTTTTCAGTTTTGTTTTTTTCTTTTGTTCTTTTTTCCTTCTTTTCTTTTTTTTTTAACTATGGCCGATGAGGGTTGCCAAGCCCTCACCAACAGTGGGCGAGGGTTGCAACCCTTGCCCAGCCTCGACTGCTGCTACGATGGTCTGGGCAAGGCCCTTGCCTAGTGGCTAGCGAGGGTTAGAAACCCTCACCCAATGGCTAGTGACGACCCAGCGACTCTCGGCGGCCACAGTTAAAAAAAAAAAAAGAAAAGAAGTAAAAGAGAAGAAAAGAAAAAAAAGGAAAAAGAAAAGAAAAGAATATTAACTATAAATTCAAAAAACATTATTCAAAACAGCGTCGATCGTGCCATGTAAGACGGCTACATGACACGGCGGATGTCTATGTCAGTGATTTCCGAATAAATGGACCAGATGGACTCAATTAGCAAAACATAAAAAAAAAAAAAAAAACTTAGAATTCAATTTGTATAATTAAAAAGTTAAAAACTGAATTGGTAAAAGTGAAATAAGTTTATGATTTTTTTGGTAATTTTCCCAAAAATAAACACCGTCACTCGTTATCTTAAAAACCTAGCGCCCAAGGACAATAAATCAAACTCGAATTTCACCAATTGTGTGGTTGTATTTCAGAACGAATTTAACCTATGAACAAGTCCGATAAAACCAAACTTGCCAACTTTCATATGAACTGACGAAATTCCAATAGTTCAAATAGACATCGTCAGCGCAACTAGAATTGATGTACCCGAGATAATTTTAGACTAAACTGACCCGAGCTCAATCTCCATCCGAGAAGGGAGTATCCAAAATCAAGCAAACACGAAAACTACCTAAACCAGATAGGGACCCGATTCGAAGCTCGGAACCGCGACAAGACGGACCGGGCAGTCAGTCACCTTTACAAAAGCAGCCGCTCAATCGGCATCGCCCACTTGTGCGTGCCTAAATTTCAGCGACGTGAGTTTTCCTTGAACAAGAGGGAAGAGACACGGGCAAAAAGACCAGAAGGACAGCGACGAGCCTTTTATGAGCAGTGAGGCCAAGATCGCCCCCCTTCAGCAACAGCTACTGACCACATTCGCACGTTCTTTCTTCCTCAATTCCTCCGACCGAGCCTTAAGACTCCCACGAGCTCAAGTGTCGGAATTCCCTGTTCAAGCATCACATCGGGTTGACTTTGCCTTGGGAATGGGAACAGTGTGTGGGTCCGTTCACGTTCACTTCCCAACAGTTACTTCTGTCTGTGGGAAACTTCATCATGCTCGAAGCTCGTTCGGAATGCGTGGCGAACCAGGAACAGTGGTTTCAGTTAATGGAGAATGTGATGGTGTGTCGCGCACAGTGGTCTGATAGGGAATTGCCGTCTTTTGAGTTTGACATGGACAAATTACACGGACCGCGTCCCAAAACTTACATGAGTAGTGCACTCGAGTCCTATAATATTTATTTTGGTTATTTGAATCCCGAAACTTGCAAAAGGAAAATGTTGAATTGATTAATTCCGTAAGGCATTAAGTAGGTGCCACACCGGCAAAAAAAAAATAGTAGACAAAGGGAGGAACGAGAAAGAAATAGCACGAAAAGGGTGGAACCTAGCAGTCTCGCTACGCCACCTTCGCTGGCGAAGATCGGCGACCCCTCCCTAGGTGTCGGCGAGAATATTGGTAAGAGCAAGCGTGGTTGCTCGGCGGTGACAAATACCGACGACATAGTAGCATGAGGGCACACAGTCCTTCAATGGCTCACAACAATGGCTTGCCTGCCCTTAGCTAGATGTTGACTAGCCATCACAACATTGAGGATGTCTCATTGGGATGGCGAGCGGTGGCATCGCCACTGCGCGAGGACAAGCAGGCCCTTGCCGATGACTAGATGAGGGCTGACCGCCCTCACCGAGACCTTGCCGAGCCATCACCGACAAAGAAGGGCGCTACTACTGGGAGAGCGCACCCAACATGTCTCGGCCGGCACGGCCCAAGCACACTAAGCCCAACACGAGCCCGAGCCATGCCAAGCACTTCTCGTGCCGGTGGATGTGTTGGGCCTGGATTTTTTAAAAAAATTAATTCGAGTGTTTTAATGAAAAAATTCATAATAAATTAAACTAATCTTTCTAAAAATATTAAACATAATATAAAATTTAATTGAAAAAAATAATGAAAAACACTTATTCAATTAACCCAAATCGAAATACAAGTACATCTTCAAATAATTCTAAAATAAGGGTTTATGCCGCTAAAAATTCGAAAGTGGTACCCTCGGCTATATTTTACCCTTATGTTAGATTTGGGTCAATGGTACTAGTTTGAGATTTTTCATGGGACAAAAATTACTTTTGGGACAAAGGGATATCAGTTTGTGATTTTTTGTAAGATGAAGATTAGCTTGGGGTATATGTGTCATTGCATACCAATTTATGACTTGTAATGATATTAACTCAAAAAAAAAAAAAAAAGACATGCAGTAATGCCCTAATAACGATTATACACAAATTACATCAAATAAAATGTCTAATAATTTCGGTGTCTTCAATGCTAGGTCCCTCGACCATGATTCAGATGGTACACTATTTTTGTCCTCTTATTCACGTTGAGCATAGAGTCAATTCTTTGAAAAAATCAATGATTTCTTACAAGGGTCGTTCCTTACATTTTCGCAGACAAACTAGACTCGTTACACTTAATTTATAGCGATTCGTCTTTTTCCCACCAAGTCAAGGAATTCATGTAAGAGACTGTTCACTTTCTTCATCACTTCGCAAACTCTAGTAATTTCCTCAGCAGTCGGCACCACACTAACATCAACAGTCATGAATGTTCATTAACTCAGCTCTAAGAATATTCTCACAACAACTGCATGCCTTATGATGCCGTTGTGTACTATCATGGTCCCCATTTTGCTTCATTTAAGGAACAAACCCCCATCACTCCCAGTTGACCTAAAGCCATGACCCACCGTCCTTGGAAAGCACAGGTCTTCTTCGAGGCCTACAAGGAAAACCTCACAATCGTCAACTTTCCCTCGGCCAAAAGCTAAGGAAATGGTGAATGGGACCAGATGGAAAAGCACCCAGCACAACAAGGCAACCAGAACCCACAGCTTCATTTAAAGAAAAAGGATGGTCCCCCCCCACCACCCCCCCATAACTTTGGCCGAAGAAAAGTCAAGTGTCTTTGTCTTGTGCTCATACCTGTTGGGGCAACCTTTGGCAATTGCTTCATTGGCTTTAGGCACAGACAATACTACCCAAAAAAGAATATTAATCATCCATGGCCCCCATGCTTACTAGTACAAATTGAGTTTGTACTCTTGCATAATCTTTGACACAATGAATGGCTGCGAAGAAACTAATGAAATGGTTTGGTTCAGGTTACGGATTGTGCTCACACTTGACGAAGTCGCAAATTGGAATTGTCCCCATGACTCGAACATGTCGGACGTCTTGCACAGAGGTGTTTGAAGGAGCTAACATCGGGGCACGTATATGAGTGAAAGATCGAAAATCGAAATGCAAAACATGATTCGTCATCGTATATACCTCTGCCGGGAATGTTCATGATTAGCAGTATGGCCAAAACTTATGAGAATCTACTAATAATAAGTGGGAAAAAATCAGAAAAAGAAGTTCGGCGGGAAGGGACTAGTTTTGGCAACACTAAGCAGTTTCTTTCAGGCTCTTGATGCCTGTGGAAATGGGGAAACATTGCACAAAAGGGCTCACTGACACTGATGTTCACAAATTCACAGAGCAGTTGCCTGTCAATTTCATCTGATTAGAGACACTGCCTAATTTTTGAAAGGTCAAAGAGGAACAGTTAAAGATCCGGGGCGGAGAAGAACTGCAAATGGAACAGTTGCGTTTCAGGAAATGAGAGACGATTTGGACCTTGCATTCCTCTGACCATTCTCAAGTCTCACATCCAACACACTTCGCTTCAGCTATACATACCAGTTAGACAAGGCTCTTTTCCTTTAAATCTGAACTTCTTACATAAACAGGAGGCTCCATGCATGTGTTTTAACGTATGTAGGCTCAATTCATATGTTGGATAAGATGCACTCTCATGCCGACCTCATCCAACGGTACATGTGATTTTTTCTCACACATTCGTTCGAGAAATCATGAGTAATCAGTATACTGAAACTCGTGTACTAAATGATAACGGCGTGACAATACAAGTATCAATCAAGATTAGCTTACAAAGTCCTAGATTAGGCGATGTACCAAACTTTTTATTTGCGGTTGAATATGATCCACCTTTTTACATGACCGTGTGGAACGTGTTACATCACTTAGCATGCTAATTTTAGAAAATCAGTCTTAGTAGGCCTAGCAACACTTAATGATTTGATCTTTCCAACAGACAAATAACTTCCGAGAAAAGGAGAGAGTTGGAAGTATTCAATATTTTCAAATGAGGTTTGACAACTCGCTTGGTAAACAAATTTTTTCTGAACTTTTAACTTCAATTGCACAAGCAGTAAGCGTATTCATCCTCTTCACTTAGGGTTTTGATTCGAATTATCGCACTTACACATCCTTTAAGGTCATCTCGAAGAACACAGATCTGTATTTGTTCGGTAATTACTGTGTGTGTGTGGGATAAGAGGGAATATGGTGGAAAAGGCGGGTGCTTGAAAAGTCGCAAAGACTATGTAGATACTAAAATGACGTCTATCTAAACCTTCCTCTTATACATGTAGCCTTTTGCCAAAATTATGCCCACATTAGATTGAGAGAGAGAGAGAGAGGTTGATTTGGCATTTAGATGAACTTCCACTTTTTAAAGAAAAATATGCAATGTAATCACTTAAAAGTCACTTAGAAGATTTCTCAATTTTAATGAATTAAAGTAGCATTATCGTTTCGACCGATAATTCAAACTAGTTTTATTAGATTAGTTATTAGCTAAAAAATAAAAGCCTAACCATGTTACATAATTTTAGCAAAATCTCCCGAGGGTTGGTTTGTTCTTATTTTTCTATTGAACAAAAACGATTGGTGATTTTCTCAACGAATAAAGTTCGACTTACATAATTCTAGAGATTCATGAGAGAAAGACATCAAATAAAAAGCTAAATAACAACGCAAAAACAAACAACTTACTCCAAATAGACCCCTTGAAAGTGAAAAGCTCATTCCTGCAAGTCAGAAAGACAAATGCAGAGGGCAAATTGTTCATCACAGAGAGAAAGAAAACAAAGCAAAATTTCCAGCAAACACCTACAGAAAAAAATCCCTGTCCCTACAAAAAGTAGTACTTTTTCTGATACCTCATCAGCCACCAGGAGGAAGACCCTCTCTCCCTCTCTCTCTCTCTCTCTCTCTCTCTCTCTCTCTGCCATAGCCCAACACACACAACTTGGCAACAACCATGCCGTCTCCACGCTGCTCCCAAGAGCCACAAGCCTCAACTTTTGCACTCGTCTCGCAAACGCATACATCAAAGGGTCAGATGAATCTCTCCCTCCACGCCAACAGTACCTTAAAAACACACCCATCTTCACAGAAAGAGAGGGAGGGAGGGAGAGTGTGTGGGACTCAATTGGTAAGAGAGGGCATGCATGCAATGCTTTGTGTGGCGATGAATCAATGCAGAGAGAATAAAGCTGCTTGCCCTTCTTTGCTCCTCTGCTAAAATTTTTGTTTTGGAGTCTTGCTTCTTGTTCCTTCCAATATAAAATGTCTGTACATCATTCGAGGCAAAAACCAACTACAACAAAAGAGATAGAGGACTAGAGAGAGAGAGAGAGGATCAACACGGTTAATACCCAGCCCAAGCCCAAAGAGACTAGAGACAATAATACTATCATTATGTTCCCTGTTTTCAGGTGCAAAAGAAAAGGACCTGACTTCTTTCCATCCCCTCCTATTTGCCATTTATCGCCTAATCACCCAACCATGAAACTTAGCCTTGTTGGCATAGAGATCAGCTTGGTATGATGCATCAGTGATTCAATCAGACTGAGAAAAAAGTTAGCAGAGTCCCCCCCAAAAAGAGTCCTTTCCTTTACTACCCTTTCAGAGAGCGATTTCAGTCTGCAGAGTGGCTGTATTCAACACCACCTGCTGCTGCTGCTGCTGCTGCTGCTGTTGCTGCTCGAGCTCGAGCTCAACCTCCCACCTTGCCCTAGCAATGGCACCATCATGAACAGGCACGTACTCCTGTCACACACGACACAAGATAGCAATTTTAAGCAAACCTAGGAGAAGGCAAAAGGGTCGGTAATCTGACTAGAAAATTAGTTTTAACTTTCTTTTTTGAGAGACCCGGATTTCGTTCTCCGCATATTGACTCGCAGAAACCCAAAACAAATCGAAGAAATGCCCACGCACCTCCAGCTTTTGGACGAGCTCCTTGGCGTTCGGTGCAGAGACTATGATGTGACGTTGAGATGGCTTGATGAAGCCATCGTCCACTGCCTTGTCGATGAATGTGAGGAGGTAGTTGTAGTACCCATCCACGTTCAGCAACCCGACCTGTGCATGTTTGTCCTTGGGACTGAAGTTAGGTTTTCAAGCAAAAATGGCTCAAAAGACACCATAAAAAGGAGCAACTGTTTTTTTTAAGGTTCTTTCACTTACAGGCTTGTCGTGAATTCCGAGTTGAGCCCAAGTTATGACCTCCAATAACTCCTCCAGAGTTCCATACCCACCTGAAGAAACACAAACCTGAAAATCTCAGTACTTTGAGCGTAGAGACCCACCATCAACCTTTCTACCAGCAAAAAAGACTGGTGCTTGACCCATACGTGACATCTTTCTTTCTCTTTTCTTTTTCTTCGACGTGTAGCACGAGAGAGAGAGAGAGAGGGAAGGACAGGAAACATAAGAAGGACCTGGTAGGGCAATGAAGCAATCGGAGTGGCGGGCCATTTCCGCTTTCCTCTGGTGCATGTCAGCCACTGGCCTCACCTCTCCCACAGTTTCACCTGTTATCTGTAAGCAAATGCAGAAAACGGAAAAACAAAACCCAAAAGGAAAAAAAAAAAAAAACAGAAAAAGAATCACTGCCTCATTCTAAGATAGTCCCAACGCTACATAGTGAAATTCCACTAGAAAAAAAAATATGATGGAAAAAGAAGAGATATCGAACACAAGAGCCATTCGCTTCAAACCTCTTTGCCCATGAGAGTTCTTGGGATTATCCTGCCCATCAGAGAAAGAAAGAATCCACCACAACAAAAAAAGGAGAGAAAGTTAAGAAATTGATCAGAGCAACAGTGGCAGAGAACCGCAAAACACGGCAACATCCGAGACCCAGAAGAGGAATGCAGACAAAGCTGGTTATTGAACATGTAAAAGTGCATACCCAAGAACGTTTCCTCCTCCACGGTGGACCGCTTGAGAGACCAGACCCATCAACCCAATGCTCCCCCCTCCATACACAAGGTCCAACCTTCTCGCTACCTACGCATTTTGCGTTCGGCCCACGAACAATTCACACACCAAAACAAAGACCAAAACCAAACAGAAAAAAATCCAAACAAAATTAGCAAAGAACCGACAGAACAGCCAGCTGTGTTTACCAGCTCTTGGGCCAACTCAAGAGCGGCGTCTCTGTAACAGTTCCTCTTCCCAGTGCTGCTGCCGCAGAACACGCACACCCTCTTGAATCTTGACGTGACGATGGCCTTTGCTCCGCTCAAATCCATGGCTCAAAGTTGGAATGTCTCCTCCCGGAAGCAGCGGACGGTCCGTTTGAGCCCGACCCAGAAGCGATCGGACTCGATATTTATAGAAGGGGAGGTGGAGAGATTCATGGAACAACGGGACTCGACCAGAACAATAATGGTTTAAATATTGTTGATCCGAGAGAGAGAGAGAAAGAGAGAGATGTGTCGTGAAGGAAAGAACGAAGAGGGACGGGGTGCAAGTGTGCTGCGATGGATGGATAGGGAAGAGCCGAGCCAAGTAAGACAAAATCATTCCACCAAAGGAGAAAATAATAAAAGTAAGACAAAAATTCTATATGAGGAGAGAGAGAAGTCTGGGGACTGAGGGTCCACGTGTCCAGTGTTAGTGCAAGAACCATGAAATTTTTGGGCTTAATTTCTTCAAGAGAAAACCATCATTTTAGGTCTAATTACAATTCCGTCTCACCGCCCCGCCTCCTGAAATTGCTGCTGATTACTTCAAGATTATCAACCTCACGAGACTACGAGAGTGTTGGTGAAAATGATGAACTTTTAGCTGGCCCTAATATTTGATAATTTTGAAGAAAAAATGATAATCGCGAGTTTTGAATGAAAGGAAAATTTAAGACTTAAATGGAAGTTGGTAACATTTTTTAGAGAAAAAACCAGGGCGGAGTTGGACAAATTTGGGTTTTTTTTTTGGGAAATTAGATGGGAACTTTTGAGCTTGGTCTAGTAATTTGAATGTGGAGGTGGGGAAAGTAAATAATTGATAGGGGGAAGAAAATCCTGTTTTCTAGGAAAAAAATGAAGTGAGATAAACAAATAAATTGATAGTTTCGAGAAAAGATGGACGCCTACACTACACGCACCTAAGGAAGCTTTTGCCCTACATCCTTCTCGTATTTAATGCTACGCAATCATAACGTGGTGGCTGAAAACACGTGCCCACCTTTTTGCGTCTCCCCATACCTTTCTCTCTCGTATCAAATCAAATCATTTAACGAGTTTTGCAACTATGTTTTGGGTCCCTACGAAACGAGTGGTCTTCCACCTCATCAATTCGAAAAGATGATTTTGACAAAAAAAAATGCAAAATAACAATAAAAATAAAAATATGCAAAAGGGTGATTGCCAAAAATCAACTTAAATTACCCCTCTCAATATTACCATCGCTGACGGCAGATATGTAATCTTACTGATAAAGAGATTTGGGGCGATGGGGCAAGAGTGTACTAGGTTGGGGATTCGATCCTCGTAAGCATCACACACACGCATGTAAATAGAAAAAAAGAGAGAAACAAAAAAAATATAGTCATTGATGTGTAATTTGTTTCAAATGAGGAGAAAGTCTCACATTACACTCTTGAATTTTCGATTTCCACTGTGTTTTTTCCCATTTGTGCAATGATTATGTGTTGGCAATGGACTAAATTGTTCTTCTTGATCAAAATAAGCTCTATCGTACGGTTAACGCGATTAAGGAGATAGAGAGTGGTGTGTGGTTAATAAAGCTAAGAAGATTTCGTAGATATTAGTTTGGTCATTAATTGTTGGGTTAGTCTATTATCGAGTCACATTTTCCAGTTATGCAAATGGAGAAATTAGCGGTCGCAAGAGAAATCAAAGTTTAGTAGGTAATTGTAACTTCCCAAAGTTTAGGGATATTGCGTAACAGTGCCAAAGTTCCGAGGAGGGGAGTAATCTGTAAGTTTTCAAAGTTTGAAAGGTTGTTGTACAACGATTGAAAAGTTCATGAGGATTTTGAGTAATCATGAATTCATATCTTAATGTATGATAGAACAAAATTAAAAGCATAATTAATTCAATAATCACTAAACAAATTTGGCAAAAAATTCAAATAGCATTTATTTTCGAAAATTCCAAAACACCTCTCGACAAAAAAAACCACAAAAATACTCAATAAATATTATTAGGAACCAGGATAGTATCCTCTTTTGGACAAGATCTTTAAGGAATTTATTCTCTTTCTTACTTTCTTTCTTTTACTATACATTGGATTGAACAAATTTCTTTAACGTTTCACTAATAAATGTTCCTCGAGCACTTGAAACACACTGTTTTTTATATATACATATAATTAATGCATCGACCAAAAAAATATACATATAATATATGGTTGTAAAATCATTATAAATTTATAATAATTACTAAATGAGTTTAACAAAGGACCCTGAATATACTCTGCTAAAATTACAAGAATGGGATCGATGAACGAGGGATCAGATAATCATTGGGATTTGTGCGTGTAAAAAGGAGACTTTTCGTGTTCCTGATGATTGGTTTTCATAATAGTATAATCTCCTAGGCTCACTGATAAAAAGCCCCTAGAAAATTTTAAAAAAATGACAAAATCTTTTACTTGTGGGCATTGCATTACCAATTTGCATTCCCAATGAGCTTTTATGTTAAAACCCACGCTAGTAATTAATTACTGGTGACTCGCTTAGCTCCTTAACCGCAGACACCGTTTGGGAATTGCTCTTTTACTTGCGGTGTTCATTGCATTACCAATTTGCGTTCCCAATGAGCCTCATTTTAAAAGGTTAGATATCACCAAAAAATTTTAAATCGGTACATTCGTGATAATTTTATTTCAAATTAATTTTTTGATTATCGAACATTCCAAATTGATACATCTGTGACGAATTCATCGTCCGTTAGTTTCCATTAAATTTTATCGTCAAATTACTGAGTTGGATAACATGTAACGATTGAAGAGTGCACGAGTTTGGGGTTTTACCTCCATTTGTTACAAATATACCAGTTTGTGATTTTTCGTAATATTAATCTAATTTAACGAAAACTAATGGAAAGTAAATTTATCATAAATGCACCAGTTTTAGATTTTTTATGATCAAAAAATTGGTTTAGAAAAAACTTATCACCAGTGTATCAGTTTGGAATTTTCGGTGATTAAAGAATTAGTTTGGAGTAAAATTGTCACGAATATACCAATTTAAAATTTTTCGTTGTATTAACCCTGTTTTAAAACCCAACTAGTAGTTAAGTTGCTAGACACTAGCTTGGCTCTTTAACCAAGCGTCAATTAGAATTAATTTGTCAGAATGTCCGACCTAAATATTTAAACCTTTAACTGGAAAGAGATCAAATGCATATATGACGTATTATAATCACATATTTGAGCAACACGATGTTGTATTGAACACTCCCGTGACGTGGAAGCCGACCACATATACATGTATGACTTGATTAAGCTACCCGTGAAACCGGTCATAGTTCCTATTTTGTGAGAGCCGATTGTTGTCAATCCACCACAAGCAATGGGTTTGAGAGAAGAGCATCGAGAGTCGAACTCTTGACTCCTGCTCTAATCTCATTTTTAGAATATCTAACGTAAAATCTCAAACCTATAAGTGATGTGAGACGCCATGCAAGCTTATTATAATCGTGTATTTAAACTGGGTAAGATTATATTTGACAAATTATAATTTAAAAAAAAAAGGTATCCTTTTCGTGTTTTCCAATTAAAAAAATAGTTTTTATCTACAGAAAAGGGAATCTACGAATTTACTTGTGAGGATTTATAATTCAAAAGTGAGACTGCTGATGGGTTCACTTTGCTTGCAAAAGAAACATCTGCCTGGCTGCGAGACAGCCCTGGCGACGAGGTACACACGAAAGACGAAGATGGGAAGGTGAGCTTTTAGATTGATCTCTGTAGGACACCAAAGCTTTTCCATCCGCGGGGATGGCTTTAAGAACCGTAATGATTTCAGATGGATAAATAGAAAGTATTTAAATAATTGAGTTAAAACCGTCAAAAAAATCTCAAATCGGTACGTTTATAATAAATTTATATTCCGTAATTTTCATTAAATTTTATTATTAAATTATTAAGTTAGATGACACGTAACATTTAACAAGTATACCAATTTATGGTTTTATTCCTCTGTCTATTACGGATTTACCGATTTATGATTTTTCATAATATTAATCTAATTTAACAGAAGATAATTTTATCATAAATGTAACAATTTGAAGTTTTTTATAGTTAAAAAATTAATTTGAAGTAAATTTATTACAGATGTATTAATTTGAAATTTTTTGTGATCAATAAATTAATTTATGATAAATTTATTAGGAATGTATTTATTTGAGATTTTTTATAGTATTAATTCTATATATTTGTTACGAATTATTTAATTTTTTCATGGGCGTTTTATTTTAATAAAATGGAGTTTTGATTTTCTCCATCGGACATCAAGTGCATTTATGGGCATGGTACAAAGTGACCTCACCCGTGTAATCATTATTATCCTGATCATTGTCTGAGTTACCAGGAGGCTAGTTTGTTCTGTACAGAGCTCAAATTTGCTTTTCCGTTGGCCAAGGATAAAGAGAAAAAAAGGGAAAAACAAAATACATACGGAATTTCCTTTTTATTTAATAATACGAAGAACCGAACATATATCGATTTAGAGGTAAACATTTCCAAGTTCGATCCAAATTCTACTTAGAACCTATCAATCAGGACCGACTTTCAGTTTATGATACTTGAAACCTACCCTGCATGTCCGAAACATACCGTGTCAAGAGTTATAGGGTCTACTCGGAAACCGGTCAATTTTTTTGTGTTTCATTTCTAATTAAGCAAAATAAAAGTGAACCCAATAATTAAAATAAAAATCCTCCGTTTATCAATAGCAACGACCCATTAAAAAAAGAGTTTATTCGGGAATATCGGTAGCTCGCAATTGATTCCATGCCCATCGTTAGCAGGATTTGATATTTGTTATGGTGCTTCACTGTGGAAGTATAAGAGTTTCTGTCGTGTTAGATCTCCAGTCTCGTGTTTTGTTAAACTGTTCGGAAGTTGCTGATTGAGGTCTGATCCCCTTGAGATTAGCTAATGAATTGAGCTAGAGTTTAGCGCTTGCTTGTGTTTGGAAGATAGATACATGATTAGGCTTGGTTATCGCATTATGTAAGTGGTCTAGTTCTGGTTTGGTTCGGTTCAGTTTACCAATTTGGTCATCTGATTTTCAATTCTACCTTGACCATATTCACCCCTATATCGTATATATGTCGTGTCAGACTTCCGTATGCATGCATTTCCAATTCCATAACGTTTGATATTTCGGATTTTTGGTTTTCCACGGAATCATAAATAACTAAATCTTTTCTTAAGCTTTGGTAAGAACACGATGCCACCTTTCGAGTATGTATTTGAGTTTTTCCTGTATTGATTTTCTCTTAATTGTATCGTATTTTAGATGAATATAATAAAAGTAATTGATAAAAATTCAGTTTCTAGATTATTTTAAGTAAAAACGAAATATACCCCTCTATCTCCTTATTGTGACTTAATGGACTTCACATGCGTAGGAACTCCAAAATTAGAAACAAAAGAAGAGGAATGGTGACGATTAGCACCAATTTTTATCGAGCTCCACACCATGATCATCCATAGCAAACCATGCTGTATATAGTCTCCTAAATGAAAATTTAAAAATATAACTACTATAAAATCGAAAATCAAAATACAAACGCGACTGACTGATAAGGATAACGAACACCGGTTATTAATTTCGAGTTTGGAGAAGATTTATTGTTTCCATCAACCTCTTCAAATCGAGCTTTTTGAACTTCACCAATGTCCCTGATTTTAGGGTTTTTGGTAAAGAGATTTTCAACTTGATCTTCGCATGGACAACATTAAATCTCTATCGACATCTCAAGACCTATGTCATGATACGGAATATTATTTGATATATATGTGTGTGCGCGCATGTGCTTGATCTCAAATGGATGGAAAATAAAAATTGTTTTGCAATGTCAACACAAAACTTGTAATGACAAAAGACCATTGTTGGGGCACTAGACGTAGCTTAAGCAACATTACTGGCTGCAGCAATTAAACCTAAGTGCAAAAGAGCATGTCTGAGCAAGCAGTTCCCTTCGTGAGCCATGATGACCTGTCGAGATTCGATCAACGTTATATAGAATGTTCAACAATTGCAAAGCGTGAGCGGGGGCCGAGGCAAGATCCTGTAGACCTAATCCCAGATCTGACCCGCCCATCGATTGAGTATACCGGTAATATACTCAACAATACTAACGAACCAATAGAAAATTTCAGAGCTAAGGTGAAAAGCTCCCATCAGCTCCATTTCTCGAGCATCTTTGCACCCATTGTAGTTGAAAGATATACTACTATAAATGGTCCATAAACTTTAACCTAATATGTAATATGGTTATTGAAATTTTAATTTATTCAGCGTGATCCTTAAACTTTGAACCAATGTGGAACATGGATCATAAATTTTTTATTAATTCAATGTAATTTTTGAACTTTTGGTACATATTTAGTCTAGTCCATAAACTATATGAAGATGTTCAATATTGTCCTTCTAGAAACTAAATTAAATATGTACCAAAAGTTCATGAACCACATTGAACAATTTAAAAGTTTGGAAAACGATATTGCATATTAAATTAAAGTTCATGGACCACATTAAACAAATTAAAATCTCGGAGATCATACTGCATATCGAGCCAAAGTTCAGGGATCCCTCCTGTCATTTTCCCTAGTTAAAAATAGAAGGTTGACTCATATTATGGTCAGGTTTTAAGAGTCGAATGAAGGAGTCAGGGCGCACAAAGGATGTTTGGCGAGTTGACTTGCGGCATGATAGTAGCTCTTTTCGTTTCAGGCAGACATGGCCACAGGCCGGTTTCGGCCCGGAACCTACCCGTTGACCAGGCCTGCGGTTCGGAACCGGAACCAACTTGTGGCCTACGGGCCTGGTTCCGGTTCCAAAAAAAAAAAACTACAGATAAGTGGAGAAACTCTTTTTTTCCCTAAATTTGATTATAATGTACATTTTAAATACATTTTATATTGAATAATTCATTATTTCATAATTTGATAATTCGTTATTTTTTTATTTCATAATTTATTTTTTTTTAAATTTTTACTGGCCGGTTCCGGTTCATACATGGCCACGAACCGGAACTGGCCGGTTTCGAACCATGGCCATGTCTAGTTTCAGGTGCAAATTGTTTCGGGCTTTTGGGCCTCTTTTGAGGGCCCAAATTTAATAAATTGAGACCAGCCTAAAATAGACATTTCCAGTTGATATTTGTTGAAAAAAGGAAAAAAAAAAATCGAGGACCCACATTGTATAAATTGAGATTTACACTTTGTTTGGAAAGGGTAAATTAGTAAGGAAAGAAAATAATGATTTGTTACATCATGCACATTTTATGTAATTTACAAACTCACCATATATTATGATTTCATGATTTTATATATTATACTCAACAAAATTATTTTTGAAGCAAAATGACATCTCTGCCCTCGTGTTTGACGCAAAATGAGATATTATAGAGTTTTAGCGACGGTGTTTTTAATGACAAATGTGTCATTTCATTTTCTTTTTTTTTCTAAATAAATAATTATTAAATCCAAACACTTTCTCACCCTTCACTTTCTTTTTTTCTAAATAAATAATTACATCCATCTTCACGGGTTAGAATGAGATGGTAAGAGTGGGTTTGAGCATTACAATACAACAAGTTAAAATGCTAAGTTGCTAAGGTATATGAATTCCAGCGACAGCCATTGGCTAATGCCCTCCAAGTGATGCTTAGTCATAAATTAGGAAAAAGGAAAATGACACAAACGGTCCATGAACTTTGACTCAATATATAATTTGATCTCTAAACTTTTAATTTGTTTAATGTAGTCCCCAAACTTTTAATATATGTTTAATTTAGTTCACGAACTTTATAAAAATGTTTAATATAATCATTCTATTAATTCAAGTTTAGGGACTAAATTATATATTTTTATATAGTTCAGAAATTAAAATGAACATACACCAAAAGTTCATGGACCACATTGAATAAATTAAAAGTTCAGGGACTACATTGAACACTAAGCTAGAGTTTAGGGACTACATTGAATAAATTAAAAGTTCAGGAATCAAATTGTATATTGAGCCAAAGTTTGGAGACTATTTGTATCATTATCCCACGTAAGTTTGTTCTAAGGTACGCATGTAGCTATAACCATGTCCAATCATTTCTTATGTCACAGAAAGCAAACATTGGCCCCACAATTAACATCATTTTCACTCCTCTGCTACCCTCTCTCTCTCTTTGCCCCTAATGTCTAAGGGTGAGCATAATAGACCACTCAAACCGAGATCAGACTAGACTGGCCAGTTTGGTCCAATTTTTTAGAGTATTGATCCGGTTCCTGATTCCTAAAAGTATAACCGGTTTCCGGGCGGTTTGGTTCCCAGTTTTAGGGTAGGAACAGGACCGACTGGACTGATCGAACCGAATTGATAAATATTTATTTATTTACTTTTAAAATTTTTTGAAAAAAATAGAAAATCTAATATAATTTTTCCAATTCCCTCTTGTCTTTACCAGTTTGCACTTGGCCAACTTTTATGTGTGATGCTTGATGCTTTTTAACTCTGGTCATACCTCAAGATTATCCAGCATGACTTCCTCTTCACCAAATTTAGGTTGTGGCATCTCTGTAATGACTCCCTCTTCATCAACTGTAGCTATCTCTTCCCTCTATTTCAAAGTATAGATATGTCATTTGTGAACATTGAGTAGCATATGCAGGTCCTTTGTTTCTTCTATCTTTTTCTTGCAGAATTGAACATTAATTTTCAGTTCATTTCAATAAGTGGCTAGTTCTATTGGAATTGGACCGATGGTCCAGTCCGGTTCACAGTCCCAGGACTAGCCAGTCCGGTCCTCGAATCTAGGAACTGGTCCTCCCGGTCCGGTTCCCGGTTCTTGGATGGGACTAGATTAGGAACTGATCACCCCTACTAACATCCATAGATAAATTACATGAGAGTACTCGACCATCTGTTATCAGTTATATCTTATGGTTGAAATAACTATTTGACCACCATACATTCCTAGTAAATTATTAATTTCACTGACAATGTACTATTTACACCGCTATGATTTAGGTAGGAGTACTAAATTTGGAAAAAAAAAAAGACTTAACAAGTACCATTAGAGGAATATGGATACAACGAGTGTCGTAATTTTCGTCGACGCTCACTTGATGAGAGCCGTAACATATTTTTTTATCACTTGAGCACCACATCGATTAGTAGATAGTTCACCCGAGTGCCTCCGAGAACATATTTTGGTAATTCATGTTGCATGGCTTTTAAAATAAAATGTTGAATCCAATATGACTTTTTTTTAAAGTAAGTTCAAGTCCAAAGTGGAAATGGACGAGACGATGTAGCTAATGGGACTAAAATCGACAACCCTTCAGCTCCCTCTCTCTCTCTCACATACAGAGTCCAATCAACAACAACATGGAAAGGAAAACTGAAGGGAAAGGGAATGAACAGAAACGTCGACTTGGCTGCGGACAGAGAAGCTCTTGATGGACTTGAAGTAATCGATGATGAAATCGACCATGATGTGCACAGTGTCTCTCGGTTGTTCTGCATCCATCGGCTTCAACCCTTCCTTCCTGCATTTGGCAACGACCAAAGCAACGAAACAAAGGATCAAATTAGCATCACTGGGGCGCGCGCGCATACACATACACTCTTCATCACACAAATGAACTCGAATAGGACAAACTTGAAGGGATGTATCAAGAATCGAAATAAAACGATCACGCAGAAGAAAGAGAAAATAGACGATGCACGAATTTATCTAGGTTCACCCTCAAATTAGAGCTACGTCCTGCAAAGAGATTTCACTATATTTTCAGTTTATAGCCACTCAATTCATTATAATAATCAGAAAAACGAGCAAAATATATATGTGCCCCAAACGGGCTCAAAATCTAAATCTATACGAAATCTCTTAATCTTACACCATATGGGCCAACTTAAATAAAAACCCAAATCCATTGAGGTTTCAAGGGCGCTACCCCCGAGCCCCCGCCCGCTCACCGGCGAGTAGGGCAGCCGTCCGCTGACCGAGCAGCAGAACCCCCGTCGGGGGCGCTGCCCCCGAACTCCCGCCCGCTGACCGGGCAGCGGGGCACCCGTGTTGGGAGCGCTGCCCCCGAATCCTCGCATTCCGTACGTAGGAATCACATGTCATTGGATAACACTTCAGCTTTTCTAAGCTCATGTGGGCGTACTCGGTGAGAGAAACAAGGGTTCTCGAAATATTCGCCAACTACATCAAAACTGTGGTGTATGTACTACGCATTGCGATCATGACTTGCACAATCATGAGGCATTTCTCCTCCTGCTCTCCGTTACAAAGCTCAGAAGGTAATTTTGCCCCTCAAATCGGGCTAGGGTTGAAAGAACATACTTAAATTTGCCTCAATTCGTTAGTTTGGGTGAACAGATGGGCCAAGCCACATCGTTTGGTCCCAATTCGTTAATCAACACACTCACTTGTTGACTTTACTTTGTCGAGGTGTCATGTCAGAAGGTTTAACCATACAAAAGTTATTGCACTCATGATGTATTTATCCCATTATTAGATTGCCGATCATAAGTCACTAACGTCGTTCATAAGCTACAACTGATAACTCGATCAAGGTTACTAGTTTTCTTGTTTTAACCTAATGACTTAGCATTTATTATGCGCTCACCAGAATTTTGTGACAATTAATTATTAGGGAAATTGTGAATTTTTTTTTATCTGTCTTGCCTCTAACTCTCCTTACTCTTTAACTTTTGTTCTATCTCTTGCAAAACACGTGAGTCGAATCCTACACTTATGATACTAGCGTCTTCACCCCCAATCCCTTTACCGATAAGGCTGCATGCCTATTGGCAATCGTGACAAACTTGTGGTCCTAAAAAAAATACACAAAAAGCTAACTTCACGAAAGATTTGATCAATGCTAAGATCGTCTAGAATTGGTAGAATTCCCCTAATATGCCAGAAGTGACCGCAAAGCTCCATTCTACCCAACTTTAATATTATTTATTCATTATTAATCATTATAGTTAGCGTGATCATCTTTCCGCATCACACTGAACGAAAATGAAATATAACATCATAATAGAGTTATAGTCGATATTTTTTTTATCCAAAGTTACTATTTTTTTTTAAATAATTCTCCTGGAAACTTACATAAGTTGAATATATGACAGTTCTATCTCGTGGGGAACTGAGACTACACGTTCTTCCCTCTCAATCTGAATTGCCTGCAAATATCGGAGTTCACTTCCTCATCTGATGACATATATGAACTCATGCCCCCCATTGAAACCTTTCACATGGTCTCGACAAAACTGCAAATTCTATGCTGACATTTGTGTGTACAGTTGCATATAGTTTGTTGTTTAGGAATGCAGACACAATGCACTTTGTTGTTTTGTTACACTTTCTCCTTTAATGTCTTGTTCTGATGTCATCTTCCATTCGCAGACGCCCTCCTGATTTCCTTTGCTTGTCGTGTTACAACATCACGAGCTTGACGCTCAAAACTCACTACAACTACTACTAGGTCTTGTAACAGCAATCAGTTACCCGGATTACGAGAAGTTGTCCTTTTTCCAGGGTTACAGAGAAATGTCCCTCCATTGAAATGAAATGTTTTCCCATGATTTTGACAAAACAGCATGCAGAAGCCGTAGTCTCGTGGATCACATTTGAGCGTGTTTCATTCGGACCGCGTACCTCACTTGCTGTTAGGTCTAAAATTTGATCTCGATACATTCATAACGCTTGACCAATGAAGTGCCATTAACTCTCAGCTCTTAAGTTATCTCAAAGTACTGTAGTTTTCGTAGGTGCAGTGATGTGCAGTGCTGGGACTACTTGAAGTCTGCCTGAGAATCATTCTTTAATTTTGAAGAAGTTATTGAGGGCTATAAGAATATGCTGAAGAGGGAACTAGGAATCTGTGATAGCTCATCATAGAGAAGGGAAGGTATATGCTGCTGGCATCCGGCATTTTTGAAACCCTTACACAATACCATGTCAAAATGCAACCTAACTTCCCGTCGAGGATGAACACAACGACATCATACGAACTTTAGAATGATTTACTAAAAAGAGGACAATCTTTGACTTGTTTGCATTGCATTACCAATTTGCAATCCCAGTGAGCTTCATTGAAACCCACCTAGTAATTGCTATAGACTAGCTAAGGTCCTTAACCACACATTGGTTAGTATTACCGTCAAGTTTGTTAGACTTTTCAATCTAAAAATTTAAGACTTTAGGCCACATGCATATAAGGTATATGTATCATCGCGTATTTGAGCAATATGGGATTAAATTAAATACTCCTCCTCGTGTGTAAGCCGATCCCTTGTTCGTGTATGACTTGGCTCAGTTATTTGTGAAACAGGCATGGTTCTTTTTTTTGTGCGAGCCAATTGTTATTAATCCACCAAGAGCAGTTATCATTAATCCACCAGGAGAATGAGTTCAAGAGAGAGAGGAATGTCAAGATTCAAACTCTTGACCCATGATGCTCTGATACCACAGTAGTGTTAGAACACTTAAGAATTAAATTACGTCTGATCCCCTTGTGTTTTGTTATCATTAATCCAGTCTCTTGTGTTTTGTTAACTGTTCGGAAGTTGCTGATAGAGGTCTGATCCCCTTGAGATTAGCTAATGAATTGGGCTAGAGTTTAGCGCTCGCTTGTGTTTGGAAGGTAGATACATGATTAGGCTTGGTTTTCGCATTATGTAAGTGGTCTAGTTCTGGTTTGGTTCAGTTCGGTTCTTATCCGAGAATTAGAAACCAAATTGCATAGTATAGATTCCAAAAAATAGGAAATTGGGAACTGAATCGAATCCCACCAGAATTTGGGGCCGAACCGATTCCCACCAGTTCGGTCATTCGATTCTCAATTCTACCTTGACCATGTTCACCCCTATATCGTATATATGCCGTGTCCGACTTCTGTATGCATGCATTTCCAATTCCATAACGTTTGATATTTCGGATTTTTGGTTTTCGACGGAATCATAAATAACTGTATCTTTTCTTAAGCTTTGGTAAGAACACGATGCCACCTTTCGAGTATGTATTTGAGATTTTCCTGTAATGATTTTCTCTTAATTGTATCGTATTTTAGATGAATATAATAAAAGTAATTGATAAAAATTCAGTTTCTAGATTATTTTAAGTAAAAACGAAATATACCCCTCTATCTCCTTATTGTGACTTAATGGACTTCACATGCGTAGGAACTCCAAAATTAGAAACAAAAGAAGAGGAATGGTGACGATTAGCACCAATTTTTATCGAGCTCCACACCATGATCATCCATAGCAAACCATGCTGTATATAGTCTCCTAAATGAAAATTTAAAAATATAACTACTATCAAATCGAAAATCAAAATACAAATGCGACTGACTGATAAAGATAACGAACACCGGTTATTAATTTCAAGTCTGGAGAAGATTTATTGTTTCCATCAACCTCTTTAAATCGAGCTTTTTGAACTTCGCCAATGTCCTTGATTTTAGGGTTTTGGTAAATAGATTTTCAACTTGATCTTCGCATGGACAACATTAAATCTCTATCAACATCTCAAGACCTATGTCGTGATACAGAATATTATTTGATATATGTGTGTGTGCGTGCGCACGCGTCCCGTGCACGTGCTTGATCTCAAATGGATGGAAAATAAAAATTGTTTCACAATGTCAACACAAAACTTGTAATGACAAAAGACCATTGTTGGGCACTAGACGTAGCTTAAGCAACATTACTGGCTGCAGCAATTAAACCTAAGTGCAAAAGAGCATGTCTGAGCAAGCAGTTCCCTTCTTGAGCCATGATGACCTGTCGAGATTCGATCAACGTTATATAGAATGTTCAACAATTTCAAAGCGTGAGCGGAGGCCGAGGCAAGATCCTGTAGACCTAATCCCAGATCTGACCCGCCCATCGATTGAGTATACCGGTAATATACTCAACAATACTGCGGCTTTTTATTTCTTAACGAACCAATAGAAAATTTCAGAGCTAAGGTGAAAAGTTCCCATCAGCTCCATTTCTTGAGCATCTTTGCCCCAATTGTAGTTGAAAGATATACTAACATAAATAGTCCATAAACTTTAACCCAATATGTAATGTGATTATTGAAATTTTAATTTATTCAGTGTGATCCTTGAACTTTAAATCAATGTGGAACATGGATCATAAATTTTTTATTAATTCAATGTAATATTTGAACTTTTGGTATATATTTAGTTTGGTCCCTAAACTATATAAAGATGTTCAATATTGTCCTTCTAGAAACTAAATTAAATATGTACCAAAAGTTCATGAACCACATTGAACAATTTAAAAGTTCGAAAAACGATATTGCATATTAAATTAAAGTTCAGGGACTACATTGAACAAATTAAAATCACGGAAATCATATTGCATATCGAGCCAAAGTTTAGGGATCCGTCCTGTCATTTTCCCTAGTTAAAAATAGAAGGTTGACTCATATTAAGGTGAGGTTTTAAGAGCCGAATGAAGGAGTCAGGCCGCACAAAGGATGTTTGGCGAGTTGACTCGTGGCATGACGGTAGCTCTTTCTGTTTCAGGTAGACATGGCCACGGGCCGATTTTGGCCCAGAACCTGCTCGTTAACTAGGCCTGCGGTTCGGAATCAGAACTGGCTTGTGGCCTACGTGCCCAGTTCCAATTCCAAAATAAAAAAAACTGTAGATAAGTGAAGAAACTCTATTTTTTCCCCAAATTTGATTATAATGTACATTTTGATTACATTTTATATTGAATAATTCATTATTTCATAATTTGATAATTCATTATTTTTTTATTTCATAATTTATTATTTTTTTAATTTTTATCGGCCGGTTCTGGTTCATATATGGCCGCGAACCGGAACCGGCCGATTCCAAACCGTGGCCATGTCTAGTTTCAGGTGCAAATTGTTTCGGGCTTTTGGGCCTCTTTTGAGGGCCCAAATTTAATAAATTGAGACCAGCCTAAAATAGACATTTCCAGTTTATATTTGTTGAAAAAAGGAAAAAAAAAATCGAGGACCCACGTTATATAAATTGAGATTTACACTTTGTTTGGAAAGGGTAAATTAGTAAGGAAAGAAAATAATGATTTGTTACATCATGCACATTTTATGTAATGTACAAACTCACCATGTATTATGATTTCATGATTTTATATATTATACTCAACAAAATTATTTTTGAAGCAAAATGACATCTCTGCCCTCGTGTTTGACGCAAAATGAGATATTAGAGAGTTTTAGCGACGGTGTTTTTAATGACAAATGTGTCATTTCATTTTCTTTTTTTTTCTAAATAAATAATTATTAAATCCAAACACTTTCTCACCCTTCACTTTCTTTTTTTCTAAATAAATAATTACATCCATCTTCACGGGTTAGAATGAGGTGGTAAGAGTGTGTTTGAGCATTACAACAAGTTAAAATGCTAAGTTACTAAGGTATATGAATTCCAGCGACAGCCATTGGCTAATGCCCTCCAGGTGATGCTTAGTCATAAGTTAGGAAAATGACACAAACGATCCATGAATTTTGATTTAATATATAATTTGATCTCTAAACTTTTAATTTGTTCAATGTAATCTCTGAATTTTAACTTAATATTCAATGTAGTCCATAAACTTTTAATTTGTTCAATGTGGTCCCCGAACTTTTAATACATGTTCAATTTAGTTCACAAACTTTATAAAAATATTCAATATAATCCTTCCATTAATTCAAGTTTAGGGACTAAATTGTATATTTTTATATAGTTCAGGGATTAAATTGAACATATACCAAAAGTTCATAAACCATATTGAATAAATTAAAAGTTCAGGGACTACATGGAACATTAAGCTAAAGTTTAGGGACTACATTAAACAAATTAAAAGTTCATGAATCAAATTGCATATTGAGCCAAAGTTTGGGGACTATTTGTATCATTATCCCTCGTAAGTTTGTTCTAAGGTATGCATGTAGGTATAACCATGTCCAATCATTTCTTATGTCACAGAAAGCAAACATTGGCCCCACAATTAACATCATTTTCACTCCTCTGCTTCCCTCTCTCTCTGTTTGCCCCTAATGTCTAGGGGTGAGCATAATAGACCACTCAAACCGAGATCAAACTGGACTGGCCAATTTGGTCAAATTTTTTAGAGTATTGATCCGATTCCTGATTCTTAAAAGTACAACCGGTTTTTTGGTAGTCCGGTTCCCAGTTCTAGGGTGGGAACAAAACCGACTGGACTAATTGGACTGAATTGATAAATATTTATTTATTTACTTTTAAAATTTTTTGAAAAAAATAGAAAGTCTAATATAATTTTTCCAATTCCCTCTTGTCTTTACCAGTTTGCACTTGGCCAACTTTTATCCATGATGCTTGATGCTTTTTAACTCTGGTCATACCTCAAGATTATCCAGCATGACTTCCTCTTCTCCAAATTTAGGTTGTAGCATCTCTGTAATGACTCCCTCTTCATCAACTGTAGCTATGTCTTCCCTCTATTTCAAAGCATAGATATGTCATTTGTGAACATTGAGCAGCATATGCAGGTCCTTCATTTCTTCTATCTTTTTCTTGCAGAATTGAACATTGATTTTCAGTTCATTCCAATAAGTGACTGGTTCTATTGGAATTGGACCGATGGTCCGGTCCGGTTTACAGTCCCAGAACTAGCCAGTCCGGTCCTCGAATCTAGGAACTGGTCCTCCCGGTCCGATTCCCGATTCTTGAATGGGACCAGATCGGGAACCAATCACCCCTACTAACATCCATAGATAAATTACATGAGAGTAGTTGACCATCTATTATCAGTTATATTTTATGATTGAAATAACTATTTGACTACCATAAATTCCTAGTAAATTATTAAATTTGCTGACAATGTACTATTTACACTGCTATGATTTAGGTAGGAGTACTAAATTTGTAAAAAAAAGACTTAACAAGTACCATTAGAGGAATAAGGATACAACGAGTGTCGTAATTTTCGTCGACGCTCACTTGATGAGAGCCATAACATATTTTTTTATCACTTGAGTGCCACATCGATTAGTAGATAGTTCACCCGAGTGCCTCCGAGAACATATTTTGGTAATTCATGTTGCATGGCTTTTAAAATAAAATGTTGAATCCAATATGACTTTTTTTTAAAGTAAGTTCAAGTCCAAAGTGGAAATGGACGAGACGATGTTGCTAATGGGACTAAAATCGACGACCCTTCAGCTCCTCTCTCTCTCACATACAGAGTCCAATCAACAACAACATGGAAAGGAAAACTGAAGGGAAAGGGAATGAACAGAAACCTCGACTTGGCTGCGGACAGAGAAGCTCTTGATGGACTTGAAGTAATCGATGATGAAATCGACCATGATGTGCACAGTGTCTCTCGGTTGTTCTGCATCCATCGGCTTCAACCCTTCCTTCCTGCATTTGGCAACGACCAAAGCAACGAAACAAAGGATCAAATTAGCATCACTGGGGCGCGCGCGCATACACATACACTCTTCATCACACAAATGAACTCGAATAGGACAAACTATGGGGTATGTACTACGCATTGCGATCGTGACTTGCACAATCATGAGGCATTTCTCCTCCTGCTCTCCGTTACAAAGCTCAGAAGGTAATTTTGCCCCTCAAATCGGGCTAGGGTTGAAAGAACATACTTAAATTTGCCTCAATTCGTTAGTTTGGGTGAACAGATGGGCCAAGCCACATCGTTTGGCCCCAATTCGTTAATCAACACACTCACTTGTTGACTTTATTTTGTCCGGGTGTCATGTCGGAAGGTTTAATCATACAAAAGTTATTGCACTCGTGGTGTCTTTATCCCATTATTAGATTGCCGATCATAAGTCACTAACGTCGTTCATAAGCTACGACTGATAACTCGATCAATAGGTTACTAGTTTTCCTATTTTAACCTAATGATTTAGCATTTATTACGCGCTCACCAGAATTTTGTGACAATTAATTATGAGGGAAATTGTGAATTTTTTTTATCTGTCTTACCTCTAACTCTCCTCACTCTGTAACTTTTGTTCTATCTCTTGCAAAACACGTGAGTCGAACCCTGCACTTATGATACTAGTGTCTCCACCCCCAATCCCTTTACTGGTAAAGCTGCATGCCTATTGGCAATTGTGACAAACTTGTGGTCCTAAAAAAAATACACAAAAAGCTGACTTCACGAAAGATTTGATCAATGCTAAGATTGTCTAGAATTGGTAGAATTCCCCTAATATGCCGGAAGTGACCACAAAGCTCCATTCTACCTAACTTTAATATTATTTATTCATTATTAATCATTATAGTTAGCGTGATCATCTTTCCGCATCACACCGAACGAAAATGAAATATAACATCATAATAGAGTTATAGTCGATATTTTTTTTATCCAAAGTTACTATTTTTTTTTTAAATAATTCTCCTGGAAACTTACATAAGTTGAATATATGATAGTTCCTATCTCGTGGGGAACTAAGACTGCATGTTCTTCCCTCTCAATCTGAATTGCCTGCAAATATCGGAGTTCACTTCCTCATCTGATGACATATATGAACTCATGCCCCCCATTGAAACCTTTCACATGGTCTCGACAAAACTGCAAATTCTAGGCTGACATTTGTGTGTACAGTTGCATATAGTTTGTTGTTTAGGAATGCAGACACAATGCACTTTGTTGTTTTGTTACACTTTCTCCTTTAATGTCTTGTTCTGATGTCATCTTCCATTCGCAGACGCCCTCCTGATTTCCTTTGCTTGTCGTGTTACAACATCACGAGCTTGACGCTCAAAACTCACTACAACTACTACTAGGTCTTGTAACAGCAATCAGTTACCCGGATTACGAGAAGTTGTCCTTTTTCCAGGGTTACAGAGAAATGTCCCTCCATTGAAATGAAATGTTTTCCCATGATTTTGACAAAACAGCATGCAGAAGCCGTAGTCTCGGGGATCACATTTGAGCGTGTTTCATTCGGACCGCGTACCTCACTTGCTGTTAGGTCTAAAATTTGATCTCGATACATTCATAACGCTTGACCAATGAAGTGCCATTAACTCTCAGCTCTTAAGTTATCTCAAAGTACTGTAGTTTTCGTAGGTGCAGTGATGTGCAGTGCTGGGACTACTTGAAGTCTGCCTGAGAATCATTCTTTAATTTTGAAGAAGTTATTGAGGGCTATAAGAATATGCTGAAGAGGGAACTAGGAATCTGTGATAGCTCATCATAGAGAAGGGAAGGTATATGCTGCTGGCATCCGGCATTTTTGAAACCCTTACACAATACCATGTCAAAATGCAACCTAACTTCCCGTCGAGGATGAACACAACGACATCATACGAACTTTAGAATGATTTACTAAAAAGAGGACAATCTTTGCCTTGTTTGCATTGCATTACCAATTTGCAATCCCAGTGAGCTTCATTGAAACCCACCTAGTAATTGCTATAGACTAGCTAAGGTCCTTAACCACACATTGGTTAGTATTACTGTCAAGTTTGTTAGACTTTTCAATCTAAAAATTTAAGACTTTAGGTGAAGGAGGCCACATGCATATAAGGTATATATATCATCGCGTATTTGAGCAATATGGGATTAAATTAAGTACTCCTCCTCGTGTGTAAGCCGATCCCTTGTTCGTGTATGACTAGGCTCAGTTATTTGTGAAACAGTCATGGTTCGTATTTTGTGTGAGCCAATTGTTATTATTCCACCAAGTGCAGTTATCATTAATCCACCAGGAGAATGAGTTCAAGAGAGAGAGGAATGTCAAGATTCAAACTCTTGACAATGATGCTCTGATATCACAGTAGTGTTAGAACACTTAAGAATTAAATCACGTCTTAATCTAACAACTCAAGCTTGCAGAACAGTTGACGGCGATTTCATAAAATCTCACAATTAAAATATCTATTTAAAAACTTAAGCCTTTAGGCAGAGGGATATTACATGTATGTAAGAAACACTATAACTTTCGTATTTAAGTGATGTGAGATTACATTTAACAAAGTTCACGAAAAAAGTACTTTTTTTTATATTCTATCAAAATTTAGAGCTTGTTTGGACTTCAAAAAATTATGAAAAAAATATACGTGAATTTATGAGTCAATAATTAAATCGCGAAAAATTCAATTGTTTAGAATTGAAAAAAAATGCATGCACAATGAAACTTAAAAGCAATACATAGTAAAAAGTGAAAATTTGATCTTTGCACACAAGCAAGATGGGTTTTCTTTTCTTGCAAAAGAAAGATCTGCCTGGCTGCGAGAACCCATGAAAGACAAAGATGACTAGATGAGATTTTGAATGTCAGCTTTGTCTAATTGACATGGCTGCAAACTTTTAAATTCGCAAATACCTCTCTGTCTTTTTTTTTTCTTTTGAATAGGATATCTGCGAATCGCAATGCTGGCGGCGGGCATTGGCTACTGCCCTCTAGGTGGCGCATATTCATATATTATTTTTAAGTTACAGACGTAGGTGTAATCATATCAATTTCTCATGGTACCAAAACAAATCCTAGCCCCCTAATTAACATCTTTTTCTCTCCCTTGTTTCCTTCATCCTCCATCGTTGACGCTATATGCCACCACTTCAACGGCGTCCCTTGCTGCCGTCCACCGAGCCACCGCCGACTGTCTTTGCCCCCTAATGTCGACAGTAAATTTCACTAAAGCACCAGACTATTGGTTAACAGTTAGATCTTATGATCAAAACAGCTATTTGACCACTACAAATTCCTAAGAAATTATTAATTTCGCCAGTAATTGGCTAATTACACTGCTAAGAATTAGTTAGGAGTAATAAAACTTACCAAGTTACAATTACATTGACGATCATGAGTCGGTAAAGTCATTTGTAAGTTACAACTGACAAGTAACAAACATGTCGGCACAATGATTTGGAATTTTCGACCAATTTACATTTTGTGACAAAGTTGTGGTCACGAAGCATATGTCAGAAAGCTCACTTGGCGAAATATTGGATCATTCTAAGATTGTCTATAATTGCTGGACTTCCCCGAAAGTTACATTCTACCTACTTTCTAATATTTATTCATTTTTCTTAATTTATTATAGATAGAGAGATCATGTTTCCGCATCACATCGACCGAAAATAAAATATAATATCATAAAATAAAGTAAAATTTGTCCTTTGTATTGAAAAAACCAGAGATGCTTGCTGCTGCGCTGGGCTGAGCGGCAAATTGTTCTATTGATAGCACGTGAAACTTCTTCCTATATTTGTGTTTCTTTTAGGGGCTAATGTCCAAATTGTCTATTTTCTCAATAATTCTCAGTAAAGACTTTTCCTAGAAACTTACCTAAGTTGGATACATGAAAGTTTCAATCCTGTGGTGAACTGAAGTTCCTGCAAATATCGTAGTTCACTTACCATAGCTGATGATAAGAAATGAACTCATGGCCCCATCCAAACCGTTCCTATGTTTTCGACAAAACTGCAAATGTCGAAATCCTAGGATGACATTTGTGTGTACTAAACTTAGATTGGATTGCGTATAGTTTATGTTGTTTAGGAACGCAAACACAATGTACTTTGCTGGTTCGTTACATTTTCTCGTCCAAGGTCTTTTTCTTATTTCATCTTCCATTCACAGACATCCTCCTGATTTTCTTTGCTTTTCGTATTTCTAAGTCGCCCTTTTTCCATTGGTAAATGCCCCTCCATTGAAATGAAATGTTTTCCCATGATTTTGACAAAACAGCAAAAACTGAAGTCGAAATCCTGTGGATCACATTTGGGTGTGTTTCGTTCGGCCTGCATCACATTTATGTTAGGTCTAAGATTTGATTTTGACAATGCTTCAAAATGAAGTGCCGATAACTCTCAGTTCATAAGTGATCTAAAAAAGCTGTAGTTTTCGCAGCTGCAGGGAATTGCAGTGAGACAAGGGCTACTTGAAGTCTGCCTGAGAATCTTTCTTTAATCTGAATAGCTGTTGAGGACTAAAAGGAGATGCGGAAGAAGGAAGGGATATGCTGCTGGCAAAATTCCTTGAGATGTAAGCAACGACATCATACGAACTTTCGAGATGGCAAGAAAGTCACACATCCTTGTGATGAGGAACTTTGGCAGCATTCTTGACTTCAATGACATCTGTGACTTGCTCCAACGTTAAGCCAAAAAACTATAGTACAAAAACATTACATCTTTTTTTTTTCGAATATGATCTAATTCCATTGATTAACTTCCCATCTAAATTTTTTGCTTTTGAAAGAGATAGCAGCGTTGAGTCATCAACTTCAGCAGGAACTTTGGCTGCATCCGGAAGTCGATGTATAAGAAGAGAAGATCCAACAGAACAGAAAATAACCACGGAAAAAATACTTCTCTGCTTCAGATTTTTACACACTCGGGAGACGGCACGGCAAAGAATCGTCCATGGATACCCAAGGTGGTTCGTTTTTGAAACCATTGCCACCATTGATAGGTATGTTCAGTTCTTTCTTTTGGTGTTCTGATTTGATCCACAAGGCAATGGAAAAGTTGGAGAAAGTTTTGCTTTATGGGTCATAATTTCGAAGTAATATAAGCAATATCATGGATAGTTTTTTTTTTTGCTAAAACAATAGCATGGATAGTTAATGGATTGAAAATTGCGATGTTTCTTTATTTTAGTGTTTAACTAATCCTTATTAAAAAATAAAAATAATTTGCGCAGAAACCAAGGGAATTTTGGTACGATTCTTTTCCAAAATTCTCAATAAAAATTAGTTTTGTAGAAATTATGGTTCCCGTGCTTTGGAAATTTGAAACTATAACCGAAAATGACTAGAATTGACATTATCTTTTGTACAATGATTGATTTAAAATACTACACCAAACGTGTTTTTATATTTATCATTCTTGTTGACAAATCTTATTTTTCACTCCCTAGATATATTTTCAAGAAAATACATATCTCAAAGAAAACTCATGATCTTTGTTAAGTAAAACGTTAATTTTTTTTTTTTTTAGAAGTTTATTATCTAAGTTTAGTGAAAAAAATTCCATGCAATAAATGAGCCTAATATGCATGTATATATGATCTATATACAGTGTAATTAATTTTTCGAAGTTTATTTATATTCATTTCTTCTTTGGTAACAAAGACGTACACGTAGACATGAGTTCAGGAGGCACATCAACTGATAAAGCTTCCCAAGATGATCGCCGACCAACTAAAGGTTTGTCATTGAGCTTTTAATTTTCTTTTTTCATAAATTTTAAGCTTTGTGCATTTGGACTTTTTTTAATCCGAAAATTCACAGCATAAAAATTCTGACATATAAGTTCAAATATAAAATTTTAAAATCTGAATGATATCTTGACTAATTATAGAGAAAGGCCAAAAAAATATTTTATTACTTCATAAGAGTAAATGAACGCACTCAAAGAAAGAGGTATGTTGACTGCCGAGTAAACGAAAAGCTTTGAACAGCTGCAATGGTTACATTTAAACCTTAAAAATACGAAGTGCGAAAGCCTGAGCACTTTTAATGTGCAATTTTTGCAGTCCTGCCAACAGCGGAGGTCAATGAAAAGTATCGACCATTGTTTGAAGCCGTAGTGAAAGGTGATTGGAAAGCTGCCGAGAAAATCCTCGATGAAGATCGCGAAGCAATGATGGCCAAAGTTATGACCATCGGAGAAACATCCACCACTTTGCTCGATGTAGCGGCTATGGTCGGACAAGATCAATTGGTCGAGAATCCGGTCAAGCGCCTCCCTTCTGAATATCATGTCATCATTTTCATGAGTGCCCTCTACCATGCTGCCCGAAGAGGAAGAATAAGAATGGTTAAAGGCATTAATTATTAGACAGAGTTGATGCTAAGTCTGAAAGTGTACCCCGTGCCCTGTCGATGGCTACTTCATATGCTCCTATGCAAAAGGAGGTTATCTGGTACCTCGCCAGGCGTGCACCATCTGCCCCGGATTATGGTACCATGTCCTGCCTTATCATGGCCGGCCATTTGGCTAGTCTTTCACACTCACTCATCTTATCTCATTTCCTTCATTATTTACTTGAATTGACATTTTTGTTCGTGCCCCAAAAGACATAGGCTTGTATTTAGCTCGCCGATATCCAGGCTTAGTGACATTCGAAGATACCGAAAACAGTAGCACGTTGGCAGACTTGGTGAAGATGAAGTCTTACTTCTGTAGCGGAGCTAGACTCAATTTTTGGGAAAAATTTATCTACAAATGTAGGTTCTTCTTGCGCTTCTTTTGATAGATATGTAAAATTCGAGCAACTCTATTCACATGGTGTTTACTCTTATCTGTTCCCATTTTTAGGTATCCCTCACTGCTTGGTTGATACATCACTTGGCAACTCCAGAGATGGCTCGAGGTACTAAGGCGGGAAATATGAGATCGGGATTTTAGCTTTAACCTTCCTCTTATCCAACTTATTTACATGAAATCAATCTTGGCGCTAATTAGAACACTGATGCAATGTGCTTTTAGCAGCAACTTGATGGTCCCATGGGCATTTCCGTTAATCTGCTTAATGGATGGACTAACACAACAAAAAACATATCATTCTGGATCTAATTGACAAAAAAGTTAACGGACAAGGACTACATCTATGTATGCACATCAATATCTGAACCATGATGTAGAATTATTAGGTCATTCGACAAGTCTTAATGTCAAATAGCCAAGTAGAATTATCGAGAATTGTAGACTTGGATTTCAATCATAGAAGCATTATTAGATATATTTACATGTACAATTTTCATTTCATATGTGTGATATGTATGTTTTTGTTCCTCATCAATTCCCAATTTGCTGACATGATTCCTCTCCTCTTTGTGGTGGTAGCATTAACACTAAAGTGGTTCAAAATATCACTCTAGAATCTTGCCACAAAATCAGGTACACAAGCTGCCATGTTATACAACTTCTATCCCATAGCCCTTGCATCCAAGACAGAGAAAGGACCTTATATCATCCATGGATAGAGATCTCTAAATTTAAAGTGTAAATCATTAGTTTCAAAGAAAAGTACCAAAAAAGTCCTAACTTATTACATTGGTACCAATTCAGTCCTAAACTTTTTAATTAAACCAATTTAGTCATGAACATTTTTACATTGATACCAATTTAATCCATTCAACCAATTTAAGCCGGAAATTACCAGTGTGGACGCTGGTTGTTTTACGTGGCACGATAAGTGCTGACGTTGACATTTTTAAATAATTCTTCGAATTTTTATTAATTTTTTTTATTTTCCCTTTTTCTTTTTTTCTTTCCTTCCTCTTCCCTCCACTAGTTGCCAACCTCCACAATGATTGACGGAGGCTGTCAGCAGCTGGCGAGGGCAAGGGTTGGGACACCCTTGCTAGCCACAGGGGAGGCCGACCCTCGTCGGCCTTTGGCGAGGACTGGACAAGGCCGTCCCTCGCCTGAGGCCGGTAAGGGCGAGCCTCACCATTTGGGTGAGGCCACCCCTTGTCGGCCTCATCCAGCCCTTGTGATCAATCCTAAACCTCGTCATGAGGGCTGGACGAGGCCGGCGAGGGCGTCCCAGCCTCGTCGAATCTGGCAAGGGGTGGCCTCATCTAGCCCTCGCCCTCGTCGGCTGTCAGTGACCTCTGCCAGTCAATGTGGAGGCTAGCGACTGGCAAAGGGAAAAGGAAGGAAAGCAAAAAGGAAGAAGAAAAGAATGAAAAGAGAAGAAACAAAGAAAAGGGAAAATAAAAGAATAAATAATTCGAAAAATTATTTAAAAATGTCCACATTAGCATCAATTGTACCACGTAGAATGACCGGCGTTCATGTTAGTGATATTTGGCCTAAATTGGCCGGATAGACTGAATTAGTGCCAATGTAAAAAAGTTTAGGACTAAATTGGTTTAATTGAAATGTTTATAACTAAATTGATACCAATGCAGATTTATGACTTTTTCGGTACTTTTGCTTAATAGTTTTGGTATATCCCTATAGCTATTATATGGATCGGCTCTTGATTTGTGTATTACGATACAGTTCGATTTGACTCAATTCAAAGTCTAAACAATATGTATTCATTAGGTGAATTTGTAAAGATACTTAAACGAAAACAGATTTATCGATCAGTAGCTAAATCTAACCATTTCTTTTAAAAGAATTGTTTTTTCCTCATGGCATTATGTGTGTTCATTAATAGATCCATATGTTCTAATCATTTGATTTTCAAGCCAAATGAAGTCCCTTTTCTTGATTAATATCTGAAATCCATCATTTTCTTCCTAACTACTATATTGACACAATTACATGCACAAATGTGAAAGGCTTTGAACTTTTTTATTCATCATCGTTGGGAAATTTGCTTATCTAATGTTATGTGCAGCACCTTTCTTTAAAAGGATTGGAGAGTTGAAGCTCAGGCACATATGCTTGCTTGAATTTGCAAATCTTGCTCTTATCGAGAAGAAGACTCATATGAAAACTCCCGAAATACTCGAATTTTTATTGGCTTCAGGCGTTGTCCTTGACGCTGTATCTCATGGAATCTCTGAAATTGTTAGTTTATGTCTCAAGCGTTTTCCAGAGTTGATGTGGAATGAAAATTTCACGAAAGAACTGATGAAAGAAGTGGTGAGCGGACGGCATGTTGAGTTGTTTAGACTAGTGAACGTACACTACATTCCATATTTGACTGACGATACTTGGACGAAACACAGCCTAATGAAGGCTGTGATCGAATGGTCACCAAGATGTGTAACGCCAGATGTTTGCGGATCGGCTTTTCTTATGCAGAGGGAACTTCAATGGTACAAGGTCGGTTCACCTTATTTGTTGGCCTTTTGTGCTCTTTAGTTTCATTTACATTGATAGCCATTTTTTATTTTACCGAAGGTACTGGAAGATAGGAGCGATCCTTCTTCGAAAAGTCTCAAATTGCTAGAAGATCCATTGACCTAAAAAAGGAGAAGGATAACATACTGGGAAGTCAACGCCAAGATTTGCTCAAAGAGGCGGGGCAATGGATGAAGAACACGTCATCAACCTGTAGCATCGTCGCGACTATCATCATCACGGTAGCTTTCGCTGCGGCTTTTACAATACTTGGAGGCAACGGCGATAATACGGGGATCCCGATCTTTCTGAAGAAGGGCTCGTTCATGGTATTCGCGGTTGCAGATTCTCTCGCTCTCTTCTCCTCAGTTACCGCCGCCTTAATGTTCTTGGCTATCCTAACTTCACGCTATGCAATTGAAGATTTCCTCCACTCACTACCGAGAAAATTGATGCTGGGTTTCATTTTTCTCTTCCTCTCTTTGGCCTTCATATTGGTGTCGTTCAGCTCTGCTCTTACCATAGTCCTGAGCGAAAGATTGAAGTGGATTTACATCCCAGTTACTTTATTGGCTGCCTTCCGTGTCGTACTGTTCGCAATCCTACACCTTCCATTGTGCATTGAAATGGCCGAATCCACCTTTCGACCTCCCCTCTATGGTCGCGTGAAGAATATTTGGAAATGATCTCTGCTATTATTGGACAAGGACGCCTGCGATGTCATCTTTGTTTGCACTTGTTACTGTGCGTGAAATTTGAATATGATGGTGCTTACATGTTTTAAGACTATTTGAAGTGTGACATCTGACAGACTTATATTAAGTCAAGTGCACGCTGTGTTATCCCCCAAACGGTGAGCGAAGGTGAGCCCAATTTTTCAAAGAATTGGCAACATGGTGATCAATATTCATTAGTGTTCATCCATTCAAACAAAGCAATGATCCCCACAAATTCTGTATGCTACAAAAGATGGTGCCCCAACTAATGACCTGACATAAGGAACTTTTGATGTAGCAAGCCGAGCAAACAAATTTCAGTTCAATGGAAGCTTTAGCCTTCGGAACCAGTCTTCACCCACTCCTGATAGTTGCACCTCATCCTCTCATCCGACTCTTTGGCTTCGACGTCTGCCATCTTAGCCATGTTGGCCGTCGATTCCTCCTTCACTTTCGCGATCCTCATGCTGCGTTTCTTCCACGCCGCATCCTTATATACGCCCAACCCTCTGTACTCCCTATCCCAGCAACTGTGCAAAGTTGGGGGTTATTGTAAAGAGAATTGTGGGCGCGAAAGATGCTGCGGAGAGGATGAACAATTTTGGGAATGAAAGAGAACTTCTCAACTTTACGGCAAACATATTCACCTTAAGATGAAAATCTGCTTTGTCTAATTGCCATGGCTACAAACTTTCGAATTTGCATATACCACCCTGCTTTGCAATGAAAATTGCCCGAAGGATTATATTAGAATTTTGCGCAAAGGTTTAAAATTAAATTGATAAATTTAAAAAGTTTATGATTAAATTGGCATCCATACGATGATTTTAGGATTGATTGAACAATTTCCCCATATGTATCTTATGTACACCGTGTATCTAACATACATATCCATGCATTTCGAATCCCCTGAAGTTACATATTTTAAACTTTCAGTTCGTTTCTTTAAGCTTTTGTAAGTACATGATGATGTCACTTGGCACTTTCCAAGTATGTACTTGGGTTTTCTCTGTATTGTTTTTCTCTTCATTGTATTGTATTTTTGGACAAATTTATCATAAAAATAATTTACAGCAATTCAGTTTCTTGATTATTTTAAGTGAAAATGAAACGGACCCCACTATTTCCTTCTGGTGGCTTAATGTACAGTTAAGATCTCCAAAATTATCCAGTTCAAATTTCATTTTTCTGTTGTGGCTAGAAAATAATCTCTAGTAAGATAGAACTAAACTTCGATATAAGAAGAAACAAATGAAGAGGAATGGCGACACCGATTTTATCAAGTTCTATGCGACTCTTAGCAAACCATCATATACATATACATATATATAATTATTATTAAAAAAAAAACCATTTCGGGACAAGACCTCTATAAAAGGATGCAGAAGGGAGGGACAATAAGCAGGCTTTTCCCACTGCCATTGGTTCCCTTGCCCCCTTGCTCTCTTGCTTCCCTCTTTCTCTCTAGCTCTCAAGTGCTTTCCCCCTCCTCATCCATCTTGGATCACTTCTCCCGCAACCTCCATCCCTAGTCTTCTCCATCTTCTTCTTCTTTTTCTTCTTCTCACCTCTCTACCTGTATCATCAAGATCACCAAATCACTTGTATCACAAGATCACTACAGCTTGTAATCACCCGATCACGATCACTTGTGAGTATTTTTATTTGAGTAAAGAGTTTACCAACCTATTCGTGGTTAGTTAATCATTTTATAATTTCAATTGCTATCCTCTAATATCAGTGGGATCTCCATTCTTGTGGTGAGGTTTACCCCCTTGTGGATGATCACATTGTAATTATCTTTCTTGTTTACTAGTCCGACGGGATCTCTCATTACGAGGGTCACATTGTGATTTATTACGTTAATCCATAGCCTACTTGAGAGTGGATTACCCCTCTAGTGGATAGTTTTATTAAGTTAATCCATACCCCACTTGAGAGTGGATTACCCCTCTAGTGGATGGTTTTTATTTTATGTGTTATTTTACTTTACGTTTTACATATAACTCTTGCTTTACATATAATCTTTCATGCTTCCCATTTTATTTAGCTTCATATTATTTGCAAGTATACTATATATCATTTTGGCCATAAGAATCACAACAAGGTTCATAGGTTACTTTGATTACATTTTAGATATTGAAGTAACTAAACTTTTTCATACTTATTTTAATAATCATAAATGTAGACGTTTAGATTAAAATCACACAAAATCCAATAATCCATAAATTTATTGAATACTTCTTCATTTAATTCTTTTCTATTTATAGATCCGCGATCCTGAGGGTTGCATGGTGTATATATATAGGTTCCGTTTGTTTCACGGATAATTCAATATTTGGAAAATATTTTTCGAAAAATGATCAACTGTATCGTTTACGAAAATAAATACATGAAAAGTATTGCTATCGCCATGATAATAGCTAGGCATAAATTATTATTGATAATGATGATATTTTTCATTGACTAATTTTTCTAAGTAATATAACCGATCATTTTTCAGAAAATGTCTTTCAAATCTTGAGTTTTCCGTTAAACAAACACATCCATAATCTCTTAAAGGATAACAAAGACACAACAAGTAGTAAATCGAAAACCAAAACATAGTCGGGACAAACCGATAAAGATAACGATTATCAGACATCAATTTTAAGCTTTAAGAAGATTTATTATTTCCATCAACCTCTTTAAAAATCAAGCTTTTCAAACTTCGCCGATGGCTCCAATTTTAGGGGCTTGGTAAAGAGATATTCAACTTGATCTTCACACGGACCACATCGAATCCCTATCTACATCTCGAGAATTAAGTCGTCATATGTAATGGTACTTGATATGGATGTGCTTGATCTCAAATGGAAAAATAAGACTTCTTCGACAATGTCAACACGAGCTTGTTATGACAAAAGACCATCGTTGGACACTTCAACTTGTGTCGGAAAACGTCACAAGTATTTGCAAAAGCCACAAAGCTTGAGCAATATTCCTAGGCGCAGTAAACAAAACCCGAAGTCCAAAACGAGCGGGCCTGAGCAGGCAATTTTCTTCTTGGGCATGACCAACTGTCAAGATTCGATCGATGTCATGTAGAATCTTCGACAAATTTTAAGCGTGAGCGGGCCCAGGCAAAATTCTTTAGATCCAGTACTAGATCCGACGTGCCCATTGATCAAGTATTGTAGCAGCAATATAAGTTGACAATGCCACAGCTTTTTATTTCTTAGAAGAGCAGATCGGGACCAAATGGCGAGTCAACTCGTACCAGACCACGACGGGAGCGTTTCTGTTCCAGGTGCAGATTCTTTGGGCTCTTTGGGCCTCTTTGGAGAGCCCAAATTTAATAACATGAGACCAGCAACATAGGTATTACCTATTGATGAAGAGTTTAATTTTTTTCTGATTTTTTGAAAAAAGCATAAGAAAAAGGTTGAGAATTGAAGTGACATGACATCTCCGCCCTCACGTTGGAGCCAAAAATAGATATTAAAATGAAATTTAGGTGATGGTTTTTGAAGGAAAAATATCACTAAAAATCCTAAATTATGTCGCTTGCGATAAATTTACAACGAACTTTTTTTGTAATACAAAAAATCTCAAACTATGCCACTTGTGATAAATTTACCCTAAAGTTTTTTTTATGATACGAAAAACTCCAAATTATGTTACTTGTGACATATTTACCTTACAATACTTTGGCCCAAAGGCATTTTTATCTTTTTCTCTTTTTCTATTTTTTTCCTTTTTTTTTTTTCCTTTCTTCTCTCTTCCTTCCGCCATGGCTGGGGGAGGGGCAAGGGTGACCCTCGCCAGGGCAGGCGAGGGCTGCCCTCGCTCGTCGCCGGTGCTAGATCCAACGAGGGCAACCCTCGCCCAACCCCAATGATGGTGAGGGTAGCCCTCGTGGGCTTCCCTCCTCCATGGCCAACGGGGGGAAGAGAGAAGAAAAGAAAAGAAAAAAAACGGGCAAAGGAAAAAGATGAAAATGCCTATGAGTCAAAGTATTGTGGGATAAATGCATCACAAGTGGCATAGTTTGAGGTTTTTTATATCATAAAAAAAAGTTCAAGGTAAATTTATCACAAGTGATATAGTTTGGGGTTTTTCGTGTCACAAAAAAAAGTTCAAGGTAAATTTATCGCAAATGGCATAGTTTGGGATTTTTTGTGGTATTTTCCCTTTTTTGAATGGCAAATGTGTCTTTTCATTCGCTTCTCCTTTTTCCCTAAATATAACATTTTTCAAAAATCCTTTCTTTCACCTTTTTCTTTTTCTTCACTATTGCAATTCGTCCACGCTTCCCAGGCCAGAGTGAGGTGCTATGAGAGATCTGAAACATTGGGACAACTTATGATGCTAACTTGCTGAGGAAATGTGAATGTCTACCTTGTCTAATTTTCCATGTCTGCAAACTTTTAAATTTGAAGATACCTCTCTATATTTTGTTTTATTAAATTTAAAATAGGGGTCGGATCATTTTGGCTATTGCTCTTTAGGTGGCGCTTTTTCGTTAGTTATTTTTTAGGTGCACCGTAGGTTTAACAACATCTTTTTTTTTTCTCCTATGTTTCTATCATCCCCTAACATTGGTGTTGTTTGCCACCACCTTAACTGTGTTGCTTGCCGCCATCCGTCAGAGCCACCACCAATGCCTCTCTCTCTCTCTCTCTGCCCCTTTTATCTATGAAAGGAAGCCAAGCACACCGGTGGTCAAGGTCGTCGACGTCGACTGGCGGGGCCCAAAGATCATTGATCGCTTGTAGTCTTAATTGAACCATTGAATAGTTCTAATGGACGCAATTTGGCCACTAAATGCCATTTTTTGTCCCCAACAGAAACTATGCTTCGGCTCAATTAATGGCGTGCCTCCACCATGCATATGATAATTCTACTTTCAACTAGATATCTGCTGACTTTCAATCCTCATACCGCGCTCAAACAGTTCATTTTTACCTCTGAAACTACTGCAAGCCCCTATGTCTCTACTGTCTTGATCATTTTTCAGAATCTTGCAAGTTTTGCCATCATTAACTAATGAGCAACCTGTATATTCAGACATCAGTGACTGGCAAGAGAACCAAATTAATGCAGAGGAGAGCACATTTGCAAGCTTGATGATAGAAGAAAACCAACTGGTGTCATTGACATTTTGCCTTTCAGACTGCAACAGGTTTTCTGAGATAACACACTCTGATGCCAGGTACAAATGAAAGCAAAAAGGACTCAGGAATATATTTTCTCCGTGACGCTCTGATCCATATAACAAAGTCTACCGCCAGTAATCAAGCAATGGCACATAATGGAAAATGTCTGGACAGCACATACTGAAAAGCTTCTTTGCAAGCCCTTCTCTAGTTCTCTCTCAAAAATCATCGTGTTGTTATGCCTGGTTGGTTATGATCAATGGAAGCGGATACGCTCAAAACATTTAAACACGAAATAAAAATGCTTCTGCACAAATTTTCACCCAGTATTTACACAAAAGAAAGAGTTACACTTGGACTGAGCTACGACGGTCCTTTCCCACTTTTTTGCCTCTTTTCTTCAAGTCCAGCTGCTTCAGTCAACATGTCCACAGCATCTTTGTGCATGTCCAGCTTGGCAAGAGCGACTGATTGCATGAAAAATGCTGTAGGCCATTCTGGATATATCAATTGAGCTTGCATTGCATCTCGAAGGGCAGCATCTGGTTGATCGCATAGGAGGTAGCATAAACTCCGCCTTGCAAATACAGTTGGAGAGAGCATCGTCCCCACATCTATAAACTGTATTAACAAAAAAATTAGAGAAAAAATGGAATCGGAACGCAGAATTTAAGATTTATCTGGACCTCTCCATTCAGCAGAAATACAATAAAAATCTACTTTGAGAACTTACTAGGAGATATTATATCTAGCCTTAAGTTCTTTACTGAAAATTCTGGGAAAAAAATGAACAAAAAATAACTAGGACTAGGTAAAATCAAAGTTAAAAATGACTGAGGAAGCTAATCAATTGCCCCAATTAAAAATTAGAGCAACCCATGAATACCTATACTTCACATGTGCTCGCTGAAAACTCACTTTTTTCTCTTTGTTGATCTATTACCAGTGAGAAACGAGTGAAAGGGTTCTCAACCTGGAGCTAAATAACCAGGAACATAAGCCAATAGCCAATGGGCAAAATCTATACCAAATAGAGTGTGGCACAGCATGGAGCGGACTAGCTGGACAAGAGAAGATATTTAACATTCAAGCATTATATATCAACATCCAATCAATAGAAATTATGCCTGATTGAGATGAAAATCATAGTCAAAGCATCTCGATTTCCACGTGATTACTTCAGAAGAAGATATACAGATGTGTGATGGAGTTCACCTGAGAGTAACAGTCAATGGCAGTCTTGAAATCTTTGTCACGGAAGGCGTAGTCTCCACGCTTTCTTGCTTCCAGCATATCTTTCATCTGTTGTGTCCACTCTTGGAAGGACAACTGACCAAATCCAGAATAAATATTAGCACATAACTCTCAGAAAGGTACAAGACTGCCTTTGCAGAAGAAGTACCTCATTGGTTCCTTCATCATCTCTGTAGTGTGCATTGACCAAGATCCCGTGGATTGCTGTGAGATCCATCCTTGAGCAGGCCTCTCCCAATCGTGAAAGACGGGCCTTTAGTGCTTGTGGTATATCTTCCTGCTTGGAAATTCCAAGCATGACATGTGATGGAACCTGCAAATTTAGTATTTTAGTTCATGCCACGGGATTCATGAAGTAATTTGCAACTCTAGGATTTGTCACTGAAAGGATTGAAATAGAAGAAAGTACACCAGCACCAAAAGTGAAGGGAAAATCCCGATAAATCTTAAATCAGCTCCAATTGTTCAATGGTCAATTTGTGAAAGAACGTGGCTTATTGTCAAATGTTAACTTCGAATTTTCTTAGTAGCATACTAAGTACCCAGGTATGACAGCGGCATTTCACAGGGATGAATTCGATAAATCATTGCAATGAGGCCAGAACAGTACATCAAAACGAAAATCACAATTCTTCAGCATGAACTTAATAATAACAAGGCACTTCAATAAAACCAATGCCTCATGTTGCCTAATGCATTCTCTTTTGCTACATGTATTTGAGTGTATGCCCCTTCATGTCTAGACAATTTTGGAGAAACTTTAGCAGGGCAATTTGCATTTGATCATTCAAAGGAAGCATTCAAGTAAGGATCTAAATGGGAAAAAAACTTGGAGAAGCTATACTTAACATTTCCCTAATTGGAGGCATCTATTCAAACAGCTAATTTAGTTTAATTAGTCATACTTTTGTAACATAGCAAGAATGCAACTCAAAACGAGAACAGCAGAAGGAACAGGGATGCGCAGAAGAGATGCTCACATCTGATTTGGTTTGTAAAGGAACAAGCGTTGCAACAATGTCCTTTATATTAGGCCGCTCTCTTGGTTCATGTTGCAAACACTGACAGGCAAGATTAACCACCGTCGTAGCTTCTTCCATTGAGAACTTACCCACCAAATGTGAATCCATCAGCTGAATGTTGTTTTTCCCTCGTATCATGTCAAGAGCCTATGTGATGCAGATATACAAGAGTGACAAAACAACTGAAATCATCAATTTTGGAGAGTACTTTTCTATTGCTAAGTCGTCATAAAACAAACTAAAGTTATTGCATACACCCTATATTGAGTAAGAATATATGACAAAACAATTTGCTTAACTAAGGCCGTCTTGTTGGGTTGGCAACCCAATCCATGCAGTTCGCTTTCTAACGACTCATAAACAAAGTGATAGATCTTCTGTAGCAAAAAATAAATTTTGCTCTTTCGTCTAGGTTTTTGCTATTTACTATCCAAGTGTGGCCTGGCCTAGCACCCAAATTTAAATGTGTCTCTGGAAATCAAACTTAAAGGTCTCTACATCACATATGGCATTAGAAAGGAGAATGGTCTGATTTACACATACAATAGAGTACATAACTTACTTGTGTCTCTATGGAATCTTAACTACAACACTATTTGACCAAGAAAAAGAGTCATATCTCACTTACATGACTAGGAGGGATGTGCTTCCCGCTTAGCAAATCAAGAAGGATGGTGCCAAAGCTGTAAACAACACTTTCAGGGGTGACCCTTCCTGTCATGTACAAATAAAGGCAGACACTGCTAATAAGATTGAAGCACAAAAGGAAAGATGAACAAGTCCTTCAAGAACAGATATTTTACTGCTGAGCCGTATCTTAATTTCTCAAGATCTCACAAGTCTCTTAGTTTCTGGCTTTCCATCCTCGATCTGCCAATTGAGACCAACCATTTCAAAGATGACAAATCTTATAAAGATCCATACAGCTCACTATTAAGGTCCACATGTCTATGTCACCAGATACCGTCCTCACCACAATGCATCCTATCTAGGATTTATCTTCATATTTTCATTTAAGATACAGCTAATGTTGCCATTTTATCAGCCTAGATGCGTCATGTAGACTCTATATGTATAAATGCCAAACCGGTGCTATAAGCTTGAAAAAGAAAATAAGTTCATCAAACGTAAATTATGTGCACATATCTGATTACATTCTTTTTACATTCAAACCAAATTTTTTGCTAGTGGTAATATGGGCGAGTATATAGATTTTCACCGATTAAACAACTAAGTTGTTCTGTTAAGAAACTCCTGAATAATTTATCCCATCTTAGCTTCCGAGCTTTTAATAGTCTTGATGTTAAATAAAGTTTGAAGTTAACCTTCAACACTGATAAAAGGATTACAATCTGCATCTTCAAGCTAGAAGGTAAGAAAAATCCTGAAATGGTTAAACATCCCACAACCGAAGCAAAATAAAATGCTTGTTCGTTGCCGGTTCAGCTTAAAATTTCCAAAAGCAAACCCTTTTTATCGTTCCAATTTGAAAAGCCAATATAACCTAAAAAGAACTTAACCGTGCATATCCATGTTCTGACAAGGTACTTTAATTCTTCGAATCATGAAGGAAAACACCAATTAATTCACACTGACAGACACTAGCCCCACTATTATATGCCTCCAGATATTTGATAATATGCAGTCAGTATAGGGACCAAATTGCAGAATGGTCGATAGAACAGAATTTTAATCTGGAGAGGGAATATGAAAGACTGAATATAGGAAACCCTCTTATAGAGGCAACAACTTGAATAATACTTTCCATACAAACCAAGTAACGTTCTCAAGATATGCCAGACATATTTCTGTCTTCCTAGATGTTACTGGCTCAGAAAAACAGATGCCAGTGCCACAAAAATAAAGGGAATGAAGTAGAAGAATAAGCTCAAAATGGTATCTAAACACAACATCACGATATGTTAAGAAACAATGCACAACTAAATTCTTTACCAAAAAAAAAAAAAATTCTATGCAAAAGCAGGACATATGTCAAATGAGAAGTCCACCAAAGGAACAAGCAAAAACTTTTGATTCCTTTATATGAAGGAGACAGCCTACCATTCTTCATATACTCAGGAGGCATATAGGCGAGATTTGTGCTGTAGCTTTTCCCATCTCGACTATTCTTCATCAAGCCAAAGCATGAAAGACGGGGATCACCATCCTGTTCAATCCATAGTTGCATTATAAAACTTAGTAACGATTGTGATGTAGTTCAGATCTAGGCCACAATGTAACGACAAATTAGAGAAAGGATCACCTCATCAAATAGAACCCTATAGGCATTGAGATCATGGTACAAGGGATGACCTTCATTACTGCAGTATTCTAAGGCTTCTGCGATGTAGAGAGCAACTCGTAGACGCATTGCCCATTCAATGGTTTGGTTTTCCCCTGTCAAGAATGTTCAAAATGCGGCACTCTAAGCTACACAGAGATTCTTAAATGGCCAGGTAGAAGAATATAGAAAAATCTCGGAAGAGGTGGCTCCCTTACTTTGGTGATGTGGATACTGCTTGAGCAAATAAATCATAGCTGGCCACTGACCATTGTAAGGATAAGTGATAATACAGATTATCCTACAAGAGTGTTGTTACAATTCTGTTTCTAGCAAGATATGAGAGGTTTCTACTTCTGCCTCTATGACAAACACAAACGATACAGTATGTGAATTTTCTAGCCAACCATTGTGAGGATCAAGCTTCTTCCTTGGATGGTCTTGGCAAACTATAGAAATCTTGTGCAGAGTGCATTTTCATCTTGTCATTTTGCTTTGAGCAAATGGACTGACGGTAAGGTTTCAGGGAAAATTCCTTACACAGCTATTCCGGTGCAAAGGAAAATGGTGCGAAGAGCTAAATTAAACCAGACATTTCATGTTTTAGCCAATGATTTGACATATAAAGAGCAACGTAACTAATTGCACGCTCTTTTCATCAACTTCACAAATTAATCTAAAACACATTAGAATCGGTCAAAATCGAAGACAATGGATCTGACCGTGTTTTCCTCAATAGACACAGAGAAGCATAGAGACTCTAGAATTATTAAGAACACAAAATACCAGCTTTAAATAGTATCAGATGCAGAATACAGATGCAGTATACAGTCTAAGCTGCTCGACAGAAACAGGAAGCTCTTAGAGGCGGCTAATTAGCTTTCAGGGGATGCAGCAGCTTAGACATCCTCAGTTGGAAAGCTAGAGCTGAAGAAATATTAAATGTCAAACGGGAGTAGAAGCGAAATTTACCGACTTACAATGAAACAAGTGCTTTGCAAGAGTATCATTGGGCATATACTCCGCAACCAGAAGCCTGTCATCGCCTTCACAGCAATATCCAATCAAGTTAGCTAATCTCCTATGCCTCAACTTCCCAACACTCTGTGCCTCCTCCTAAAACAATACCACAAGCCCCATAATATGCACGCACTTCAGTACCACCCAAGAAGAGCTAAAACACAGACAACTAAACCCGAGTAACACCACCAAAATCGAACAAACAAGAAGCAAAGCAAGATCCGACTTCGAGCTCCGGAATACCGCGTACCGCGAACGGCTTCGGGTCGGGCCACGCCAATTTGGTGAACTTCTTGACGGCGATCCACGCGCCGCTCTTGAGGCGGCCTTTGATGACTAGGTTCGGGGCCTTCTCGCCGCTCTCGGAGACGATGAAGTCGGGGTTGAAGCCGCCGGTGGCGGACTTCAGGTCCAACAGCGAGAACTCGGAGAAGGTCCGGGCTCCGCCGGGCGCCCCCGGGGAGGCCCCGCCGCCGCCCCCGCCGCCTTGCTGCAGCTGGCCGCCGTGGCCGAAGTGGGGCGGCTGCTGAGCTGGGTGGTCCTGCTCCGGGTGGGTCTCCCTGAGGAGGGATGATTCGCAGCAACCCATGATTGTATTCTCTGCCTGTGAGCTAAAAAGCTGTGCTACCGGAGAGATTTGAGGACTCTCATGAAGCAGAGAGAGAGAGAGACAGAGACAGAGACAGGGAGACAGACGGAGAGGGAGAGGTGTTTTCTTGATTCGCGTTGATGGTGGATTGATGGATTCTCTTTTCTAGTACGAGTGAACAAGTTTAACAGTTCGGTCTCCACTTCTGTCCCACTTTCCATTCTCTCTCTGCCCATTGGTTAAGATCTTCCGTTTTGACTTCCCTCTCTCACTGCCTTTCTCTATCTGTTCTTTGCAGGACCATGATTGTTCTCATTCATCTCTCTGCACTGTTATTATTACCCCATGAGTGAAAACCGGGGTTGTCGTGAATGAATTGTAAACGATGAGCGGCTTTCAATCTTTTGTCGGCAAAAGATAAGGAGATTGGCGTCGGCTGTCTTCTCGCTCCGGCCCCCTACGACGTGACCCGAAAGTGTGAAGTTAACGAGGCCATCGCCGTAATCCTATCAAGATGTTGATCGCCAAAAAATCCCTGCAATTAGGCATCGCAATTGGACAATGCGACACGAATCATTTAGTGTTCATTCGTGGCCAAAATCGAACTCGTGACCTTATGAAAGACAGATGAACTATTTACCATCGGGCCAATCATTTAAGTGGTCGAATGGCTTTAGATTATTAACTAATTACGGCACTTGCGAGCCCATTTTCACTTTTTTGGGGGGCCACAAAAAGACTGGGGAGAGTACTTAATTTCTTTGATCAGATTATGAGGTAGGGGGCTGACAAGAGCTGACCGCGAACAGGACGATTAGGGTTTGACTCTTGGTGGAATCAAGGGTTGCCTAACTCGAGACCTTGTCTCGTTACTTTGACTTTAGACATTATCGAGAGAGTTTTTTCGCGTAAACAACACGAAGATTCAACAAAGCGAACATCAACAACTCCAAATTCCACCAAGATTTGTTTCGATAGTATTGCAAAAATTCAAAAAGAGGTGGACATAGAGTTTGTGGATGTATGCGATGATTTTCTAATTTTTCTTCTACTGCACGACACGTCACCTCGCCCCGTCATGTTCTTACCGAACAGAATCGCCCACCATTTAGCCAACCAAAGCTACGGAAGCTCGAAACCGGGTCAAGGTTCTTCTTGCTATGCGAGCTTAACGAAATCCATTTATCCAATTCCTCTCAAGTCAACTCGATTCGAATTAATCTAAGAAGCGTGCCCTAACTTGTCAAGGTACCACGCATTGCTAGATTTTCTTGGATATTCAGACATTTGAGAAGGAACAATCATGGAAAGCTGGTGGTAGATGCAGAGATAGTCCTATTGTAGGCACTAAGAAAAGAGGGAGAGAGAGAGAAAAAAAAAAAAAAAAAGGTAAGGTGTTGCTTCATTTTTGGGCTGCACTTTGAATATTTTATAGCGTGGATAGAATGGAATTGGAAGCATGTATTCTGTGCCAGCAAATAGGTGTGGCCTATGAATCTGCCTGTTTGTAGCACACCCAGCATTACACCCCACTTGTTGTCACGGGGCAGTACTATACAGTGTAGATAAAATTGAATCGATAGAGAAGTCGTCACAACCATGTAAGGTAGGCATAAATGAGCTTTTCGACCAATAAAAGTATGGTGCCCAATAGGCAACTAAAGGTTTACTTAAGAAAAAGTGTTGGGTCATGACACGATAATATAAAGTTTTTTTTTTTTTGGTAAGATTACACGATAATATAGAGTTAATATCAGGAAAAATTAAAAACAAGTATATTTGTGATAAATTTATCTCAAATTAATTTTTTGAATACAAAAAACTCCCAACTAGATCACTAGTACACCTGCAATAGTTTTACCCCAAATCAATTTTTTGATCATCAAAAACTGAAAACTGATACATTTGTGATAAATTTATCCTTCATTAAATTAATTAATATTACGAAAAATCATAAGCTGATACACCTATAAAACCACAAACCGGTACATCTGTCAACTACCACGTGTTATTCGACTCAAAAATTTGACAATAAAATTTAACAGAAATTAACATATAGTAAAATTATCACAGGTGTACCAGTTTAAAGTTTTTTATGATAAAAAAATTAGTTTATAGTAAATTTGTCATTGGTGTATTAATTTTGAATTTTTCGTGATATTAACCATAATATATATTCACATTTATGTAAGGACCAACTGTATTGGTGGCGCAAGGATAAAACCAAGTATCGAAGTTCATCACTTACAATTTATACACCGCAAAACATATATCTGCCATCTGTTTTGCTATCAAGTATCCGATTTTTTTTTATTCAAATTGAGTATCTCAACTTTTTAAACTGTGGCAAGTGTCACGCTTCCATTAAATACATGAAGATAAATTGTTGATGTGACACTAAGGCCATTAAGGAGTTGTTAAATGTATTGATGTGGACACTTAGGTGGAACATCCACGTTGGCAAACGAAACCGCCGGGGTATCCTGGTGTCTTCCATGTCACTCACACACACAAACATACTCCCTCCTTCCCTCTGCTGAATAGCCACGCCACCAAACCAGTTGCCGTCATCACCACGCCACCACTGCCAACCACCACACTGCCATCCGCCGCCGCCCCTGCAACCAATCACAGCACCACCGCTAGCATCGCCGCCATTGCCGTCCGTGCACAACTCCATCTCCGCCGCCACCAACTATCCAAGCAACCGCCACCACCAACGTCTACCTATCGCTGGCGGCTTTGCTTTGTGGCTGGCTAAGAGAGAGAGAAAGAGAGAGAGAGTCACAAGCTTTAACGTGACAGGTGGATGACAATGCCAGCACACAGTGTGGCGCTCGATGCAACATGGGGGAGGCGAGGGCCTCGTAACACTGTTGAGCGACAGCGACGGCAAGCGGTGTAGACTGCAATTGAGCACGGAAGACGAAAGTGAAAAGATGAGATAACTTGGCACTCCTATTCAGCAATGTGCGTGGTTTTTGCATAATAAGCAAGCCACATCATGCAAAAATGCATGACATGACACTCCATTTATCAGAAGGATCAGATTGACCTATATTTTGAGAATTCAAGTGCCCGATTGAAAAAAAAAGTTCATATACTTAACTAATATTGGAGAAATTTCAGTTACTTGACGGTCTGATTACCCCATTTATTCAATTATCGTCACACTTGTGCGTGGGCCTTCTTATACATTATAGAGTAATTAAACTTTGATGACGTCATAACAATTTGAGAAAAAATTCATAGTACTTTTTTTGAAAAGATATTTTCCTTATTTTTTTTTAACATGCATTGGTTTTGTGATGATAAGGGCACGAATGACAATCATTCTATTTTAGAAATTAATTTCTGGCCAGAAATATTCCGTGGATGAGTTTTTGAGCAAACATATGCATTTGATAACGACACAAAATTTCTGTTAAAAAAAAAATCAATTTGATAACGGCATAAAATTTCTCTCTCAAGTGACAAACGAGTGGACGGCGGGCGGGCGGCCAGCAGGAGGCGAAGGCAAACGGCGACATGGCCAATGCGAAGGATTGCAGCAAAAGGCGGCAGGAGGCAGGCGATGGCCAACGGCGGAAGGAGGGCTGCGGCAGGAGGCAGGCGAAAGCCCACAGCGGTTGATGGTAGGGGACAACAGCCTGAGGCAGCGAATAGCAGGTGGATGGTGGCGAGAGGCAAGCGGTGGTGGGAGGAGGGTGGCGATGGAAGGCAAGCAACGGCCCACGATGGTCGACGATGGGGGACAACGACTAGCGGTTGGCAGGAAGTGATGAACGGCAGGTGGGCAACAACAGGAGGTAGGCAGCAGCGAGAGGCAGCGACTTATGGTGGGAGGCGGGAGGCGAGCGAGCGGCGAATGGTGGGAGGCAGCGGATGGCAAGTGGGAGACGGGTGGGCGACTGGTTAGTAGCGAGAGCGAGCGATTAGAAGAATTTTTATTTCTCATTTTTGTTCTAGAAATAGAAAAGTAGAAAATTTTTAATTCTTATTTATATTCCAAACTTATTTCTGAAATCAAAATTTGTTTCAGAAATAGAAAAATGAAATTGCATTACCAAACGGATTTCTGTTCCAAACTTGTTCCGAGGAACAGAAAAAAAGAAAAACAGAGAAATAGAATGGTTATTATTCGCAGCTTAAGTCTAGCCTTCCAACTTTCAGTTCTTGGACTTCGCTTGATGAGTTTTATTGATTTACATTCTTCTTGAAATAATTGAAGTAGAACCATTTTGAGTTCACTTGAATAAATAAAAACCAATCAATTATTGCAAGTAATTAACGAAAAATTTATTATGTAGGATAAAATTTTATTATTGTCTATACTTGCATTAATTGATTGGCATTTATGTAATTTACATAGGATGCAAGTTTATTATTATCTATAGTTGCAATAATTGTTGGTATTTAAACAACTTATGTAGGATGCAAGTTTATTAAAATCTTTATACCATTATATAAAGTAAAGAGGACCCCTTACTTTTAGGGGTATTCTTAATCTAATGTCGTTGATCACTTATTTTACAAATATTGACTCTACGGGCAAATGCATAAGTCATAATTCTATATCATAGATATCTCACATGCTTTAATAATAAAATTTGAATATTTTCTATCCAATAACAACATTCCTAAAAAGATTTGAATTTCGAAATATTTATATGTTTCTATTGTTTAGTAATTCAAATACTTAGTAAACAAAATGGTTTTGCTTAATCGGTCAAATGTCAGCTTTTTTTTGTACACGCCATGCAAGAACGCATTTGCTAGCATATATAACGCGTATGGAATAGTATGCTTGTTAGTCTCAATAACCTAATAGGAAAAAATAAAAAAGCAAAGAGAGTTTTACTTCTCAAAATTTATTCTCAAACTCAAAGTCCCTAAGATTAAGGCTCTGTTTGTTTCGCGAAAAATGAATCATTTGGAGAATATTTTCCTGAAAATAATCGTTTGTATAGTTGAAAGTATTAATAAATGAAAAATATTGACAACAATTTATGATTAATCATTTTCGTAAACAATGAAAATATTTTCATTCATTCATTTTTGTAAATGATACAAGAAATTATTTTTAAGAAAATATTTTGCAAATTATTCGTTTTCCGTAAAACAGATGGAGTCTAATTCCGCTTTCATCATCTTGCCTCTCTTAGCATCCCCTTCCTCTCTCTCTCTCTCTCTCTCTCTCTCTCTCTCTCTCTCTCTCTCTTCAAAGTCCAAAACTCCATCTCAACAATCGTCGCTCTTGTATCATGCTCATAGCCCCTACAATATGGTATTGTGTCGGCTTCTAGATAGCTGAGTTTCAATGCTTGTGCCCTAAATTATGCAGAGAATATATATATAGCAACGATTAATTGGGCAAGCCTTGGTGGGCTCGGGCCCTACCGGTCATTTTGTGGGCAGGCTTGGCCCCAAAACACAAGCTTGAATCTCAGGCCTTGATACACCCTAGGTTGGGCTCTATCCAAGTCCTACTTAGTATGGATAAGCATGATTTTAGGATAGAGCCTGGAACACGAAAATCGAATCAGTGAAAACTTGTCGATTCTAAGTTCCAAGGTATGTTGGGTAGGTTTCAAGTTTCGAAAATTGGAAAACCTGTTTCAACGAGTAAGTTTTAAGTTCTAGGTAAGTCTAACCTGCAACCTAAAACCTAAAATAATTTTTTGTGATTTTCTTTACCTATGTCTTTGCACGATACTATGATATTCCATAGCGTTCTATGATAATTATATAATCTAGAACCACTAGTCTGACATTCTATTTTATGACCGAGACTTTTACTTTGTTAATGTTTCATATTCTTCGTATGTTTAGATATAAGTTGAGTAAATAGATTATAGTAGCAAGTTGTGATTATTAAAGGTGATGATTCACTACAATCGTTCGATTAATCATATAAGTGGAACCTGGGTAAAACCTAAAGCCGACCTTTAAACCAGTAACGGGATAAGTTCAAAGTTTCAAGGTATGTAAGGAATGTTCCATGTTCTAAAAAATTAAGAACCTGATCCACAAGTAGGTTTTAGGTTTCAGGTGGAACCTGTATAGAATCTCAAACTGCTCGCCCCTATCACTTAGACCTGTCCAAGTACTCAACTTGAATGCCTACTTAACCAAGCTTGGTATATTCAACCCAAAAAAACAAAGAAAAAGAAAAACAAAGCTTGGTATCATCATTTTGCGATTTTAGCATTTTCTTTTTCGGTGATATGTTGAGAAAAATGGTTTTCTCTACAAACAACAGATGTGAATTATGACAATGTTGGTGGAGACAACTATTTAAAAAAAAAAAAAAGATGACATCTCGAGCCAACTCGGACCTATAACTGCGGGTCGGGTTATCTCTAGTCGATCGATGGGTCGGACTAAGAAATGTTCGAATACCCTGTTTTCGGGTCAGGTTTCCCGAAAACCCCAACATGATCTATTGGGAACCTTTTTATGTGTCTGGACTGAATCTATACCTTGATTTTGCCAATGATTGCTGAAGGTAAGTTACCAGACATGTAATAAGCCTCCCTTGCTATTACGCTCCACAAGACCATAACCATAAAATGGTGACTCACCTGATCTAATCTAATCTGAGAGTTTTATCAAGAAAAAGTTTTTGGAGACAAGAAAAAAAACTTGACTTTACGAGAATGAATGAGAAAAAAATTTCAAAAAAGAACTAACAAAATTTTCTTTCAAGATATTAACATAGCTATAAATATTACATCATTTTTGTGATGCCTAAAGTTACCTGTACTAAAATGAGAATGGAAAATATAAACTCACATAAAATTGACTCTGCTATACACGGCATGGGATGTGGTACATACACAGAAAAATCTCTTGATTTATACTATGACATAGAGAGAAAAATCGACTTTGTTACTTATAATATACTACATCATAGAGAGTAAAATTACTTCAACTCCATTCAAAATAATAACATATAGTGAAAACCGTAATATTAGAGTAATGTTACATAGAGGACAATGATGACTTCAGAAAATGACCAAACAATTCGAATGGAATTAAATAGAAATAGTCCATGGTAAATTGAATTTTTTTATATATGACATGAGAGATATTAAATAGTGTAAAGTGTGTTTATGTTGAAGGCAAATGCATCCATGATACATTATCTGCTAAAGGATATATGTTACTTTCAAAGGATACTTCCTTCTTTTAAACTCTCATACTTATTGTCATTCTTTTAAGAGTACAATATCTTCATATAAGTCAGATGTGCTGGGGCAGATTTAATAAACATACGATTTCAATCAAACTTGAAAAACAAAATCCATGCGAAACATGGACAAGTATACAATTGAATAATACTTCGAAAGGTACTATAGCACAAATTAAAGAAACAACTGAGCCTACCCAAAATAATGCTTTCTAGACAAGCAGCATTCTCTGAATCCACACGAGATAAGCAAGAGAGCATATCTGATCTTAGTAGTACTGATGGGAAAAAAAAAAAATACAGCAAACCACTTCTTAGCTCACTTTATAATAGAGCCAAACAAGAAGTCAGCGAAAATTTCTGATTTCTGTAATTACCATGTGTAACATGTTACAACTTACAAGGGTAAAAGGAATGATAGGGGAAGGAAGAAGCAGGGATCCTGAACAGATGGCATAGTTCGCTTTCAAGTGATATAATGAATAATCAATAACTCTATTATCGTGGAAAAAGAATTCACTTACACCCAGATGTTCCTCCTTCAGAAGAAAATGTCTGTTTGCTTTGATTGTGCTTTGAGATCTTTTAATTTCTTCAAAATATTTGTGAAGTAATCCTGCATATACTTCTCGAGGGTGACGATATCCTTGGAATCCACACCAAGAATATCATACGTCTCATTCATGGGAACTGAGAAAACAGTATCGCTTGAAAGGACCTGAATGAGCATGTAACCCATGTTAGGCCTCCTGTTATAGGTACCATTCTAAGACATCCATGTCATGGGTAAGCGAACATCACTGAATCACTCGAAACCTATATGGAGCATTGCTTGTGACAGAACAGGGAAGGTCCTCCAGTGCATTACCTCTGAAAATGCTAATCTGTCAGCGACATCATTTGTCCACTCAAAAAACCGAGTTAGTTGGCGAGTTAGCCTCAAGACTGACACTGGAACTGTCGTCACATTTGCATCTTGCCCAGCAAGTCTCTCACACAATGTTATCACCTGACAGCATTTCCAATCAGGGAAAAAAATACTGACGGCATAATGCACCGATACAGTTAAATACAGAAACATAATCATCAACACTCTTGCTACTTTGGCTAATTCAAATTAACGCTACTGCTCACAGCATTGGCACTTGATTGTAGGCTCCTCTATGTACAACCTATATGGCTCCTGTCAACTATTTTCCTTTTCACCAGTACAGAGAAATGCTTACCAAAATTTAACATCATCAGGCTAGAAGGTAGAAAACACAGAGGATTGGCAACATAGACAAGTATCTTAGGCTTTTAAACAACGTGAAGTGACGTCACTTGCCTCTTGTGTTGTCCATGCGCGAGGCCCAGCAAATGTAAGGAGCTTGCCATTCACATTTTCCTTGCGTAGAGCTATAAAAGTCAATCGAGCTATATCCTAGTGTGAAATTCCAATGTAATTAGATCCAGACCAAAAATTATGCAGAATTGGCCTCACAGAATATATAATAAGTGGAACCTCTTATGAGCTAATAACCTGGGTATCCATGTAAGCAATCCTAGTTGGAGCATCAGTTCCCCAGACTGATTTTTCTTCCAAGATTGGTACTGCATACTGACCAATCAATCCCTGAAAAATTTGCAATCAGAACTACATTTAGAGACAATAAGCAAGGAATGTTCTTTAAAGATGAGTTTAAAATAGTAACGGACTACTTCACTAAAGCGTAGTTATACCTAGCAAAAAATATAACTTCAATTAGGTGAACTTTTCCACCGTTGAACTTCATAAAGGTTGCTACCCATGACTTATATTCTATTTAGACCCAGGAGCAGCGAGAGTGGCATGCAGCTTCGAAGTTCTGAGTCAGCTAAAAGGGCTTCCAAAGACAGAGACTTGATGTTGTGGTGCAATGGACAAAGGCAGTCCTCCTCACAAGTCAAAAATAATGTTTACTAGTGACTGTAGAGAGGAAGAAGGATGTTAGTTGGGTGAAGCTTTGATTGAATGAGACAGCTTCTAGTCTGGCCAAGAAAGAAAGAAAGAAAGAAAGAAAAGGAGACAGCTTTGAGCGGACAAAAACGAGCAAGCTGCACTTTTCATATGAAGGTGTTGCTTCTACTGCGACATCAATGGGGAAGCTAGAAGTTAAACCACATATTAGTTCAAATTCATTTGTATTTTCTTTTTTCCCCCTCCCTTTTGGCTTTACAAATTCAGAGGTGAGTAAAAGGAATTTGAGTGTTGCTAAATATCATCAGTAAGACCCAACCTTCAGTCAGAACGTTTACCTGCATGAAACCACATAAGCGGATGATAACGTGATTCAGGCCTGCGTCTTTCAGAAACTTCTCCGTACAGTATTTTATCTCCATCAATGGAACTTCTGGATGCTTGTCACAATTGTGGATGGAAAAGAACACAAATTTCTGGATACCCATTGCTTTTGCACATTGTATGAGAGCAACTTTCCCTTCCCAATCTACCTAAAGAGAACAGAAAGCTGGTAAGACCATCGAACCCGTGGATATGTACCTGATAGTCAAATGAATCTAATTACGCAGTAGATGCACGTCAGTGAGAAATGAAGACACTCTTCTGGCAGAGAGATTCAACTCCAGGCCTAAGTCAAAAAAATTACTTATGTTCTAAGAGTTGAACATCCATCATCTTGTCATCTTGAGAAAAGTTAAATATGCAAAGAGGAGAGATATTGATACAAACGACAGATTACTCATACAGTTCAACTCGGAAGGAAGAGATGTTCAATGCCAAGTAATCGAGAAAAGTGAAAGAGAAAATCGAATTGTCTCAGATGAAATGTAATCTGATCCGGCAGGCGAATATGCATTATCCAGAAACATGTCCATATACCGATCTCGAAGACAGAGAAGAAATCAAGTCGAAGCAGTCGCGATTTTGAATATAGAAAACTACCCCAGTTGGGTCGTTTCTCCACTCTACCACCAGTAACATCGTCACCCTAAAGAGACAATTAGATGTCTCAGGGGAAAACGGAGCTGAAAAATGCTAAAGCAATTCCAAACAATCACGGTAATTTCGATAAGCTGTTCGCTGAATTCATGGAATGGGGCCGTGAAGCAGAAAATGCTAAAGCAAACTGTTGATCCTACAGGAAAGAAAGAATGCTATACGAGAGAAGGAAGAAGACTAAGGAATCACCGTCTTTATTGGTTCCTCAGGGCGGCCCGTCGCACAGTCAATAACCGTATGAATCCCCACGAGTGTCGCGGGTATAGTCTCCGGCCTGCTCAAATCTGCCTACAATGTTGGAGGACAATCCTCGTTTGAGAAGCTCAAGAGGCAAAAAGAAGGGGAAATGTTTGCACGGAACCCAGGGAACTCGAAAGACACCCACGACGGCGGAGGGGAGAAGAAGATTTTACATTCCCACCCAAGTGGGACTATAGACAAAACGACTGGGTTCGCGGCACCTACGTTGACAACTGTAGCGCCCCAATCGCGGAGGAAATCGGCCGGAACCGGGCGAGGCCTGACAAGACATCTGACATCGTACCCTTCGTCCAGAGCCCGCCTCACGACCTGCCTGCCCAGTGTCCCCGTGGCACCGACCACCAGGATGCTGGTCGGCCTAACCGGCGTCCCCGGAGCAAGGTTCGCGGCGCACGCGACTAACGGCCGAGCGCGGGATTTCCCTGCGAAAGATACCGGGAGGGAGGAAACGGGACAAGATGCGAATCGGGTGAGGAGGAAACGAATACTCTGAAGTCCGAAACTGCGCAAACGACTGCCCGAATACCCGCGTTCCCAAAAAGGATGAGCTGAACAGCTCAACATTCAGAAACGCGATGGTCCATGCAATCGCGTGACCGAGCTCGCGAGGGGGGTGGGGATGTGTTGCTACCTGGCGAGGAGGCGTTGACGAGAGCGGCGGAACTGGAGCAGCTCGAGGGGAGGAGGGCGTCCCCCGTGAGAGATCGCCGCCACGAGAGCGCGGCGGTGGCCCTGCTCCGCCGACGAAGGAGGAGGTGGTGGTGGTGGCCGGGGGTGGGGAATTGCGATGGCAGTCTCAAGGCCATGATGATGATGCTTCTGAACCGAACACACCCGCGCATGCATGCTCTCTCTGTCTCTGGCAATGGGGCGAATGGATCGGAGTGATGCCACGTCGTTCTCCGAAGTGGATTACGATTTTGTCCACCTCGACTTTCTCTGGCTCACCCGCGCCCCGGTCCCACCCCTCCCCCCTTCTTTTGAGCGACGATAATACGACACCGTTCAGTGGTAACAAATTGTCGTTACGAAAATATTGATGAATTTTATTTATTTTTATGAGCAATACAATTAATTATTTTATAAATATATTTTTCATATAATTCATTTTTCACTAAATAAATGCATCCTACATATGTGTTGTGCTGCTCCCACCAAAGACGCAAACATGTACGAACAGATGCAAAACTTTCTGGCGTAGCTGTTGTCAGGAACATTCGCCCGTCATACATTTGATAAAAACCATCGGAGAACATATAATCCCTACCAAAAACAATAAGTACCTATTCTTATTCCCCCTGTTCCTTCCTCTGCCTTGCGGCAAAAGCAAATGGCTGAGAATCACAGCAAAAAGAAGAGGGCCCAAAATTGTTTTAATTTACAAGGAACTGCTGCATGAATACACAATTAAGAGAAGCAAAAATTCAATCGCGGAAGCCCGGGATCTGCTAGCGGTTGGCCCATGATGAAGTTGTGAGAACATCAGGCGCCGGATTTCTATATACAATGCACCTTCTTGATGTCGTCCGAAGAAACAGAAGCGGCTGCAAGGGCTGACGGAAAGACCCAAAGGACTGAATGGAGAATGGGAGTCGGGGATGGACTGTATCTTTCCTTCAGTCAGAAAAAATCTCTTCCAGTTCTGGCTGTTCGGCTTTGAGCAGGTTGGTTTCGGAATCCGATCCGTTTGGCAAGCGATTCCCTTGGTTTTCATTTCCGTCTTCCATGTAATCCATGTCGGGCCCATCTTGTTCATCTTCGGGTTTCTGCTCTTCTGTCGCATCGTATGTCAATGCCTTCCCCTCGTCCTTCTCCTTATCAGCTTCACCACTGTCATCAGTTCTTCTGGGAACATCCATGCGTGCCCTGGACTTCGCTTCGGGTTTCTCGCAAATGCAGGACGATGGATTTTCATGGAACTCGCCTCTGCCTGGCCTTACCTCATTGGGTTCTCCCATAAAACCAATCTGATGGGTCCGAACCCTCGAGGCAAATTCCTCCCATGGAGTGCTACTCCGATTTAGGAATAGTTTGTATAGTTTTTTAGCATTTGGCCTTATGGTTGGCTTGTGCCCAAAGTATCTCCTGAATCAAAACATTGTCAACTAGGATAAGCAGAATGGTGATCAACAGCAAGCAGCAACTCGACAACTGGAACTCACGTGCGCCGACTGTATCCTCAGTTACTCATTTCCATTGAAGTATTGTAATGATGACATCAGAAATGAGCCACAATCAGATAGAAATCAAAACATACCGTCTGCCAGCTAAAATCTTGGCCATGTTTCCATTGTTGTTGGTAACAAAAACATTGCTTTCATCACAAACAATGAAGTCCAGGGCAGCCATCCGAGATGAAAATGATGAGAATGGTGCCAACTCTTCCTTGCTTGCTATAGTCTCCTTCGAATGAAAATTGGGAAAGAGTGCTTTCAGTGGTGCCAATGTCTCATTGCCACCGTACACCTCACCGGATGCCACATAAATGTGGACATCACTTCCAAAACCGAGAGCCCTCAGCATCAGACCAACTTCCTCTGGAGTTAGCGGGCATCTTCCATGCCTCCTTACTTTGTCAGGATTGCTTGCCTGCAGTTTCATGAAAATTGCTCTACTTCAGAGGATCTCTATATTCTTTTTCCCATTATTATCGTTAGTTGTTGCATGCTATGATCGCCTTACATGTAAAGTTTTCCACCTCGTTCGAATAGCACCAAGCTCCCGCCTTTCTTTCTCCCCACCACCGTAATCACATCCAGAGAATGCAAGCATGTCTGGTTCGAACCTATAACATATCACCGATCCAATCAAAAGGTGCCCTTTTTCTTTTTTATCATCATACTATCAAACCTAAGCTCACATGATTTTTGTAGTCTTTGGGAGAAAGAAGCAATGGAGAAAATCGTCATACCTGACGAATTGATAAACAGAAATATACAACAGGGTGGGTTTTACACGTGTGAGGTGCGAAGTGGAAGGACTGAACTACATCAAAATGCACAGCAGTGACCTCCAGAAATGAGAGTTGACAGGATAATGAGGAAAACCTACCTTAAGTGAAGGGCTATAAAGTGACTGCTTTTCGACCTCATCCTCTCTACCAATGTCCTACCCATCTCAACAATTGGAGTTGTGAACTTCAAAGCATGGTAGTTTACTCTGCATCTCAGCTTTTGCAGATCTTTGTTGAGCCTGTTTGATAGTCTGTAATCAAACTTGGTAAGTTGAACAGCCTGCGATGAGAAGAATGTTGGGATGTCAAATGAATCATATCTGGAGACTTCATAGAAATATTTGTGAAACAAACACAGAGATTTACGGGAAATAAAATATTTAGGCATCAGAACGTGATCCAAAACTTTTTTATCCAACTAAAAATATATAGAGATCAGAATGTGCTGCAAAACATTTTCAACCAATCACAAGTCACCAAAAGACTGGCCCTTAGAGGAATATCAGTTGTTAAGAATTCAATGGAACGGGTTTGAACAAACAAATGCACTTCTAGCATTGAAATATCTCTCCAGGACTTCGTAGCTGAGTCAACCATTTCAGGAGCTAACAAACACTATCACGATCCTCCATGTCAGTGCACAATTTTCTGTCCAGCTTCTGTGTTGACACTTCAAGCACAAAATTATTACATTTTGCAGTCATTTTCATGCAAGATTCTGAACTTGATTTTTGGATTATATGCCTAGCGCACATAATCTAACCCCTCGAATAGTATGTAAATCTTTTTTCCACCTATTAAACACGTTCAAGTGCATCAATTGGAGGGATTTCTTGTCATGCACTAACTCGCTAGCAGTACAGAGGTAGATTGTCTCCGAAATATTTAGAAGAGAAAAGCTTCAGTTCAATGTCTGCACTTGAACACGGTGAAGAACTTTCAACGATAAATTTATCCAGCATCATTACACCAACAGTCCTTACATGCTTTTTGTTTAAGACAGGCAGAACACGACTTTGATAGCACTTTGGGTTGCACTTCCGAGGGACGCGCATGGTATATGGGTTCAGTGCTTTTCCTCCCTCCTTTGCTGGGAGCTGCTTTATGATTTTTACATCCTTTGAGAGAAAGGAAATAAACCAGTTGACATCAAAGATTTCGTTGAAGTTGCTGCACCGAGCACAATAACCATATGTAAGTGCAGATAATTTGTGCCTTCGGGAATATAAATAACCAGGCTTTATAGGGTTCTTATATAATAGAGAAGCCAAGAAACCTTGAGTCTTTCCAGAAAGATTTCTGGTCCAGCTTCGGCACAACAAGGGTGACATTTAGTATATAAGCTGCAACAACAGCATCTGTTATCTGCATCAATACAAATATGAGGAGTTCACAACCAGGAGTACAAATGCAGTAAGGCAGCTGTAACTAAAATGGTCAGATTATGACGGCAAAAGTAGAATTACACTTCCATACTTCCATAGCTCGAATAGATTATACTAGGACGTATGTTCCCAGGATCATTGAACAGGCGAAGGGAAATGGCACTTTTTCTTTTTTCGGTCGCGTGGAAATGGCACTTAATTACCAAAAAAGAACAGTAAAAACAGGTATGGCTAAGAGCGCAGCTTAACTAACTAACCCCTGTTCTTTGTTGATTCAATCCTCCACTAGTGGCAATCAACAGGTATCGGTTAGGGTGCGTTTTCGCCTCAGCGGCTGCAAAGGGTCACAAAACAGAGTCCACAACCCGTATAAACCAAATGCCGAGAATTATGTCAAAACAGACAGCATTAAAAATTAGTCAAAATGAAGGCCAACGTTGTACGTGACTAGTAAGTTGCTTCAATTGCTGCTCTTCCACCTACCGATAAAGGGGACTTAAAAGCAATGCCAGAAGAGTAAAGAACTTATCAAGCGTAGCAACACCCATCGATAGAATTACAGAATCAACCCCAGATTAAATTAGTCCTTTTTTTCCTCTTATTTTTTTCTGCCGGACGAAAACCCGAAGTTGTCGTTCCAACAGTCGTGCCATGACTGGTTGCAGCAAAGGATGAGTGACACAGTCCGAGAGAGTCAACACACGAGATATGAACAGGAATGCTTACTCATGAATTGGCCGCTGGCATTGCTGCAGCCGTAGAAGAAGCTCGATGACCTCGAAGTCCACAAATCGCGACTCAAACTTCCTCCAATAGACTGTTCATTTCGCATCAAAAAGGACAACGGAAAAAAAAAAAACGAATCTCAAGATCAGCGAAACGAGACGAACGCGACAACGCAAGACTGAAATGATTCAACCTATCGACACCACGCGCAGGCGCGATCCAAACATTCATTACCGGAACACGAAACACGTTCCTGGCCGCCGCCGGCGATTCCTCCTCCAATCCGTCGCCAGCTCGATCCGACGACGCCTGATCACGCGCCACACGACCAAAAAGAAAAAAAAAGAAAAAAAAAACCAGCACATCAGCGACCGATCGTCACTCAACGGAAGCTGACGCGAAGATCGAGCGCAACAGACGCTCAGACGGACACCAAAACGACGCGGGAAGATCCGAGCATTTACCGAGCCGCGGTGTCGCAACGGGAGGTGGTGCTGTGAAGACGGGGAAGGCGACAGGAGGGAGAGGACGGCGAGGAGGAACAGGAGGCAGCCGGACACGGCGGAGATCAGCGGGAGGAGGCCGCCGTGGAAGCGGCACCTGTGGGCGAGCGTCCCGCGGAGGAGGCGGTGGAATCCCCCCCGGACGCCGCCGCCGCCGCCGCCGCCGATCTCTCGCTTCCGCTTCTTCATCCCGCCCTCGGCCTCCCGATCAGTTCCGCAGCACGCTCTCTTCAGTCCCCCCTGCGCCGCCGCCGCCGCCGCCGTCGCGAGGCAGCGAAAAACCTCCTCTCGGCGCACACTGCGGGACAAAAGAAGAGAGGAGGAGGCCTCCTTCGTGCTCGAAGCAATCGCGCCTAAAATCATATTGGCTCCCTGATCCGGAGCCCCGATCCGGTGCGGCCGGTCGCAGGCTAGTGGGCTCTCCTGATTGGCCCCGCCCCGTCCAACCTTCCTAATCGTTTTGATGATCTCCCCCACGTGCTGCCGTCGTTTGATACTCGATGGTCACATTCTAGGTCATTTTCGGTAGTTGCTTTTACAAGAAAATGCGAGAATTCTTTTAAAAAAAAGCGCTAATATCACAAAAAATCTCAAATTGGTACCCATGTGACAAATTTATCTCAAATTATTTTTTTGACCACAAAAAATCATAAACTGGTACACCTGTGACAATTTTACCGCGAACTATTTTTTTTACTATAAAAAACTCCACACTAGTATACCTGTGACAATTTTACTCCTGAGCTAATTTTTTGGCAACAAAAATTCCCAAACTGGTACACTTGTGGCAAATTTACCCTCTATTAGTTTCCATTAAATTTTACTGTCAAATTGCTAAGTTTAATGACACATGATAATTCACATGTGTACCGATTTTGGGTTTAAGCCATATGTTTGTCACAAGTTTACCAATTTATGATTTTTTGTGATATTAATATAATTTAACGGACATTAATAGAAGGTAAATTTGTCACAAATGTACCAGTTTGGAGTTTTTAGTGGTCAAAAAATTAGTTCATGGGTAAAATTGTCACAGATGTACCAGTGTGGGGTTTTTAATGGTCAAAGAAATAGTTCGGGATAAAATTGTCACAAGTATACCAATTTGGGATTTTTTGTGATCAAAAAAATAGTTCAGGGTAAATTTGTCACAGATGTACCAGTTTGGGGTTTTTTGTGGTCAAAAAAATAGTTCAGGGTAAAATTATCACAAGTATATCAGTTTAGGGTTTTTTGTAGTATTAACCCTTAAAAAAATAATATTCTTTTAAAAAAATGGATATGGTGATTTTTGGTTCAAAGTCAGTTGCGGCGAATGGAAAGATAGTCAAAATCGATGCTGGACGGCACGTTTTTCAAATATAGATGTCGATTTTATTCAAATACGATGTGAAACGACATAACAGACGATCGCATTTGACATGAAGAGATATTGATTTTATTCGAATAACGATGGAATTTCGAATAAGTTGATCGCGTCTTAACAATCAATCAGGATTCGCTACATTGTGAGTTGAAGTCCTTCGATGTTTCGAGATTGCATGAATTCGAATATTGATTCTGGCACACGGATATGAATCCTCTGTCGTGAGAGGCGATCTGGGAGGTGATATGATCTCAACGATGTATCTTCCTTCCACGATTTAAAAGGAATATTCGATTAAACAGGATGGATCTACCCCTCTTTTTCCCTAATGATCTTCTCGATTTTCAAATGTTCAATTTTGTATCTTTGTAAATATATACCGTGATCGGATCAGATGATGTCGGCAAAGCCATCATTTTAAGAAACAGAAAAAGGCCTTTAACCCATTATTCGTTGCAATGACATTCGAATGAATACGTACTTAAATCGACAAAACCGAGCACTGTAATTCCATCTGTCGCATGTCGAAAAAATAAGAAGTAAGGTCTTGAATCTCTTTTTTATATCGCATTTAATTTATATATCCATCCTATTTAATTTTCTTTAAAAAATAAATAAAAAGCATGCTTTCCTTTTTTCTTTTTTCGGGTCATGAAAAAGCATGCTTAAATAAAATGTACAGAAATGGAAGGCGCGAGCGATTAGAGGGTAAGGGTAGGCCCACCTCCTCCTCTCCGGCAAGAACACCTTTCGTTCTCTCTCTCTCTCTCTCTCTCTCTCTCTCATCACGTGGCGTTCACGTGCCCCGCTCACAATATCCTCCGCCGGCCGTCGATCGCCCATCGCTCGGCGGGAGAAACGGGCGGCTGCGATTGCTCCCCGAGCCCCGGGAGGGGTGGGGCCGCGTGGCGCGACATCCTCCGTCGAACGAGCTGCCCCTTTTGGGTCCCTCGACCGTTACGCTGCCGTTCGATGCGATCACTTTCTCTTTTCCTCCGTTTTGGTTCTTCGGTGCGATTTTGGAGCTGGGTGGTTTCTTTGTTCGTCTCTCAATTCGATATTTCAAAGGTCAGTGGCAGGTGCAACCGCCTCGGGATGATCGGGAAAAAAAAAAAGGAACGGGGTGACATCGATGGGGATAAGGAACATGCTCCAAACAGCTGTTAGTGTTCGGTTTTATTTAAGACCTTTGTCGGACGGGGTTTTCTATAGCCGGCGCACGACGAGCACGCCGTAGCACGCCGTAGCACGAGAGGGAGGGACGGCCCCGTTCGGAAATTCGCGGTGTCCCCCACCCCCTTTGAACCGGTCCCCCGTTTGGCCAAGCCCGTCTGTTAGATTGCGGATTTGGAGAAGTTCTGACCGGTTTTCCGAGGATGTCTACCTGCGGGGAAGCAAAGTCGGCTGCCGCGCTTGATCGAGTCGAGGAACAAAGAGCTGTCGGGGTTGTTCTATTGTGTATTTGGAGAAGCTGCGGAGATACGTTCACAAAATTAGCGCGGCCGCTTGAAGAGAGATCGGCAATGCAAATTCATTGTCCCGTGGGCAGGAATTGGTGCTTACGACCATCGGTTCCTGAGGCGAAAGCAATCCCAGAACAAGTTATCTACTTAATCTTTGTGACAACGTGAGCGTCGTTGCTCGCGTTCTTTCCCCATGTAGTCTTAAAACGTGCTATACGACTTCTCGTCCAATTCATGCGCGGTAAAAATTATTACCGTTTTCATAGAAAATACAGAAATTCACACATGATGTGATTAGTGTGAGCAAAACCAGTACATTTGAAAAAGAAAATATCCCATTTTCTGTAAATTTAGAAAAAGAAAATAAGGGTAATAGTCTTTTCATCCCTTAACACCAATTTTTCGCCTTCGCGAATTGAGCTCAGATGATCATCATTCCATTGGTCTCTCGTCATACTTGAACTTTGATTTGAAACTCATTCGACTAATCTTAACGCTCTTGCTTAGTCAAAGACAAACTCATTGCTTGCTCATTAAGAAGCAATCAATCCATTGGCCATCAGTACTAGAGATAGAGAGCAAAAAGGGGCTTTTAGAAAGTGATTAAGTTATGAAAACCCATTTCGATCCACAAATTGTGATCGACCATCTGATTCGATTTTCATCAACCTTGAATGATCGGATCTAGTTCTAATCATCACCCTCGAGAATATAGGTACCTCCCTTTAGTCCCCTGACAATATGGTTTAAGATCTTTCTCGGGACTTGTTATCGGACCGTACGTGTCGAGAGACGTAGTGATATCGACATCAATACGTCAAATGCCATTCTCCATGTGCTGAGTTAAGGGATCATCGACCCCCCAATTTCGATCCACTATCTAATCCAATTTCTGTCAGGCTCGGATGATCGGATCGAGTTCTGATCATGGCCCGCAAGAAAATAAGTACCTCCCCTTGTTGTCCTCTGACATTATGGTTTAAGATCGTTCCTGTGACCCAACATCGAACCGTACGCATCGAGAAACATGGTGATGTCAACATCGGTGCGTCAAATGCTACTCTAGGTGCCAACTTGCCGGGCTGATGCATGGCGTGCACATAAACAAAATTGGGCACGACTCTACCACCAATAGTTGCCTCAAATGGGTTGGGACTTGGTGGGCAGGTGGGCAAATGTCAAAAGGGTTTGCTGTTTCTTTAATGATTTGAATATGGAAGACAACTTAACACGGTGATTAGTTCCATATTTAATTTAATTTAATTTTTTTTGCCCCAAAATTTTCTACATCTAGCTGGCTTCCTATGAGAACAGCATTTGAAAATGCCTTGTAGAACAAATGGAAGGGCATTCGTCATCATCATCAGCATTCATTATTTTTTTTATGTTGGGAAACTGAAGTTCTTGATGTTGACCGTAGGGACTAGGCGAAAAGCTCCTCAGGGTAAGTTGTCTACTAAGCAAGGCATAACCTAGGAAAGAGGATTTGGATCTTTTGCTTTTGCGACAACTTCATGGATAACGTTGTCGCCGCTTCTTTCTCCAACACGACACGACTTACGATGACTCCAATCTAGAAATATCATTTAGACACTAGAGCTTGAAAAAATGAAAGGAATTAATACCACGAAGAATTCTGAATTGATATGCTCGTGATAAATTTATTTCAAATTAACTTCAAATTGATATATCTGTAAGAAATTTACCCTTTATTAGTTTCTCTTAAATTTTACAGTTAAATTATTTAGTTAAATGACACGTAATAGTTGATAGGTATACCAGTTTGGGATTCGCAAGTATATCGATTTATGATTTTCCGTGGTATTAATCTAATTTAATGAAAATTAACGGATGGCAAATTTATTATAAAATCTACCAGTTTAGGGTCGCGAGTATACCAGTTTTGGGTCTTTGATGATCAAAAAGTTAATTTTAGGTAAATTTGTCACATATGTATCAGTTTTAGGTTTTTGGTGATTAAAAAGTTAGTTTTACGTAAAATTGTCACATATATATCAATTTTGAATTTTTCAAAAAAGAGCTTGCCAAATCGATTTAGATTTTTGCTCCTGAAAAAAGTGAGATGATACCACGCCAAAATTGGTTGGAAGGTTTATATCGAAAAACCGTCAAAAAATTCAGGACTGAATTGGCTAAATTGAAAAGTTTAAAACTGAATCGATCATCGTATAATAGGTTTATGACTTTTTGGACAACTATCCCTCGTATTAAAAGTCCATGTTTGGTCTTTATTGGAAAAGGGTGAACTTAGTTAATTCGGTGCATGAAAGTTAATGCAAAACACTACTTTAGTCAAAAGAAGGCGCATCATAACAAATTTTCCCACTACTTACCTCGGAGGTTTTGCCTTTTTGTTTTCTTAAATTGACTTAACATCAATAAGGAAGCTTTTAAGGTACATTAGTGTACATCGTGCATTTTATTTTTTACAACTCTTTTAAATTTGATTACAACCAATCATTGTAACATCATAAATATTACAATATATTTTACATAATTAGGATGGCACATCAAGTCATTGTACGGTACATCGGGTTACCGTGGAGGCGCGATAAATCAATAATTTCCACATCAAAACAGTAAAAAAATAGCCTACTTTTAATGAAAAACAAAATCATTGTCATCTCACTTAATAAGTTTGAAAGTACAAGGATCACTAAAAGGTACCATATTAACATAAGATCAGTGTATTTGATTGAAAAAAAATAAAATCAGTGTATGATTTTGACAAAAGCAAACTTATTATAAAATCAGTTTTGTCGATTTTGCGTCGACGTAAGCTATGTATAGAAAAGGTAAGTATAGAACTAGGATAAGTATAATAGGGCAACGACCCGCCCAAACCCTAATGGGACATAAATGGGTAGCTAGTTTGGGAAAGCGATACGGATTTGGGTTTAATTGCTAAAGAACCCGATATAGGAGTAATCACATAATTACAACTACCTTAATTTTTATAATGGTTTATGAGATTTTTTAAGTTGACTTTATTTTGCTATAAAAACTCCTAAGATTACTTATAAAAATCTTGGAACGCTAAAACCAAAATTTAACAGAATATAAAACTTTGCAGCAACGACCACTTCATCCTTGACTTCTAATAATTATTAGATATAAGATTTTAATGATTGTTGCGCTCAAGTTTCAATCTTATGTTCTTAGAATCGGTAGCTTTCTAATAGGAAATTTATAATGTATGAGATATCGAATAAATAATTGTGTTTACAAATTTAAGGCCGTTTATAAAATACTTAACATAACGCTAATGTGTTTTTTTTTATTTATATAATATCGTGGCGGTGGCAGGTACTAGACGAGAACTTGCCTACTTTAATGAGGCAGGTTTGAGATATTGCGACAATACGGTAACGGGATCAGGAAGTAATAGCACATCATCAGGACGTCGTCCCACCAAACTCTTCATGCTTCCATCCCTAGGAAAATCGAAAAGAAGAAGAAGAGGAAGGTTGATGGTAGAGTAGGTGAAAAGTGAAAAAAAACTAACAAATCTTTGAGGTCCATGTTTTAATTTTTCATTGTCAAGTACTTGAAAGGCACTTGTTAAGTGACTACAAAATTAGGGTTTTATAGGTTGATTACCTTTCTGGATTCGTTCCACCATCACTTTGGTTTGCTCCACGTTCTGATGCTTCATGTAAGTTACCTGGTCATTGGCCTTACGTACCTTTTGTTAAAAAAAAAGTGTTTGATTATGAATATAATCTCTTTACCTAGCAAAGGGATATGCACCTTTTATAGGTATAGCCTTCAAGGCTGCGAATTTTCTTTAATATGTGCCATGGATGTTCCGAAAACTCAAATTTCCAATGAGACTTGGGTAATGCCACATGGAAAAACGAATAGGTCACTTCTTAAAGTATCTGTCATTATCCCTAATTCAACCATGTAGCTAAGCTAACCCTAGAAGCATTTCCATCCCGCATTTATATATATGTTTTTACATCTCCATAACCTTTGGGAGCATCCGCGATCACTCGAGAGACCAGTACACAATGACAATGCATCGTGATCAAGTGCATCTTATTATAATTCTTATAAAAAGATTCTCGATTCGCAAATAATCGAAAAAGTCTTCAATAAGCAGATGAAATGTATCCGTTTGTAATCGTGCTAAGAATAGCAATTCATGTTTCCACCATAATTGCACTGAATTTCTATAGTTATATATAAATAATGAGCAAGAACAGGTTCCCAAGAATCACATGCTTTGGCATTAAACTATCCATCTCTAAACTAGCAACTTTCTTTATTACCAGTCTTGTCTGTCTTTCCCCAAGTTCTTCTAATTTTGCCCCACCAAATCCAAGTGGGGGGGTGCTGGCCGAGAGAATCCTTCCCTTTGTTTAGCTGGGTATCTCGTGCGAGACATCATTGTCATCGGCTTTGGATTCTGTTTGGCCCTGTGAAGTGCTTTTTTTTTTTTTTTGGTCTAGGTGAAGTGCTTAGATACCAAAGAATAAGTGTGGAGAGAGAGAAATGTTCTGTCTGGTCCGCAGTTTTATGCGTTGTTGTTGTCGGAGTTTCGATTTGTCCTCTGTCGGTGTTCAGTTTTGGATTGGCTTGTCATTTGGGTGGTGACAACTGCTCTCATCAGTAAGCAGGTCACAGACCAATCAGGAAAACAAAATTAGGGTTTGTCCGTTTAATGGTATACTATTTTCCAAAATTTCTAGTGTTAGGATGACGGAAAATTAAATGGCTCACGGGAAAAATGTTTTCCATGGAATGAAAACAACATATTTTCGTGATAAATTTTAGGATTTGATTACACTTTTCCAAAGATTTAGGACTCGATTTTGTTTTCATAATGAGTTTGATGATTTTCAATGTGCTTATTCCAAAAATATAAACATGTTGTCGAAGCATTGCTTTCAATCTATATCGCATCTTGCATGTGTAAAGCTAATTTGTATAAACTGCATTGTGCCTAGGTTGTGATCGAGTCGAGTCGAGTCGATACCGAACTCGAGTTTGAATTGACTCGACCCACATACTCGATGGCTGAAACTTGACTCAAGCTTGACAGATCATTAACGTCTTTGCTTGAGCACGACCCCATTAGAAAATCGAGGTACTTCAAAACACAAAAGTGAAAGCTGACTAGCGTGGGATTGCATGTTGGTAATGAAAGACTAGAACGTCTATGAGAAGGCAAATCCATCTTTCGTTCTTTCTCCCCATCAATGGCGACGATTCCGGGCACGAGGATAAAGCGTTGGAATTGAACCCAAACATTCGAGGTCAGATGCTTGGAATTTCCTGGTTTAGTATTATATATTTCGCGGTATTTTCTTCATGAACCAAAAAACGCAATTTCTAAGGATGTTTGGTCTTTTTCACAGATGGAGAAAGTAATTGTTAGAATTTGTATAAGAATTTGAAATTGAGGTGGCTATGTAGTCCCGATTGTCATGATTGTAGATGCGTAGTCAAGATGACAAATTATTTATTCCGTGTGCAACAAGATACTAATCAATTGGGAGTGGATGACACTCATTGTTTGACCAAATGACGGGTGTTTACCCAAATTATGAAGAATCTTTCACTAAAGAAATGATCCTTGATTTTTCATTTTTATTTTTGTGAAAATGGGTTCTGTGGCGATTTGGGTCGGGATGGGCTTGGCATGTTTGAAGGAAAATGAAATGCAAAGACAATAATTAAAAAAAAATAATGTGTTGGGACCAAAAAGACTGGAAATGAACGGACTAGAAATTAATGCATTTATTTAACACATTGGACACGTGAGTTAGTAGTGATAATCGTGCTATTACACCGTAAATCGTGGCCCATGGGTATCTACGGCCCACGAACCACGGCCCCTTACAAATAGTTGTTATCCTAAGTAGAGTTACGAGTGTGCATCCTCCGAAATTCTCGGCATGCCAATCGCTGGCCATTCATTATCCACGATGAGTTACAACTTTCAAGGCCATTGATATGCTTAATTGATATGCTTAACAATTAGGAGTGAACGGTGTCAGGATTCCATATAGGTTTCACATGAAACTTGAAACCTACTTGTAAGTATAGGTTTCTCATTTTTTGGAACCAGAAACTTACCCTACATATTTTGAAACCTTGAAACCTATCTTGTCACATGTTCTAGGGTCGGTTTTAGGGTCTACTCATGTTCTATCTATATTAATAATTTAACGATTACAATGAACCATCAGCTTTAATGACCATCAATTACTACTAAAATATATTGACCACAACTTATATTTAGACATACGAAAAATATGAAATATTAACAAAGTAAAAGTCTTAATCATAAAGTGGAAGCTCAGACTAGTAGTTACAGATTATACAATTATCATCGAACGCCGTGGAATACTATATGATCACGTGAAGATATAGACCAAGAGAAATACAAAAACTTATTTCAAGTTTTAAGTTCCAGGTTCCACCTACCTAAAATCTAGAATCTACCCATTTAAACATGTTTCTTAATTTTTGAAATTTAAAACTTACTCTACATATCCTGGAACCTAGAACCGACAAGTTTCCATCAGTCTAGTTCTCAAGTATCAAGTTCTACCCTGAAACTATACTTACTCTTATTATAACCATCACTCGGTATCCATGACTTTATTTGACATTCTAATCCATGTGTTCTCCTCTTATTTCTAACACGTAGCCAAATTTCCAAATGGCTAACTTTTACATGCTTCGTTGATAAGTCTTGCTGAACACCTCTTGTCGATGTCCATATTCGCGTAACTGTTGATTACCGTACGACATAGATGTCGATGTACATGTTGTATAGTTATTGATTGTTCAATGACTTGGGTTATTTTCATCATCCAATCACACCTGATCGATTAGGGCGTGAATGATAATCATTCTATTTTTGTTCAGAACTAGCTTTCTATTCTCGGAACAAATTTGAAACAGAAATCCGTTTAGTAACGTAATTCCACTTGTCTATTTTTGGAACAACTTTTTGTTCCAGAACTAGTTCTAGACCAAAAATTAGAATAAAAAAAAAAAGTTTTCTGTTTCTGGACGAGAAATAAAAATCATTTCTAAAAGAACCTGTCTTCTCTCTTCAAAACACATCTCTTTTTAAATTTGGCCCCAATCTAACCTAATCAAACCAATTCGAACCGGTTTGGTCCAGTTCATTCTCGGTAGGAAAATAAAAAAATTCTAAAAATCATAAAAAAAATTAGAAAAATCGGAAAAAATAAAAAATTCAGACAAATTTTAGAAAATCCGGAAAATTTCTAAAAATCTCAAAAATTTTTTCAGAAAATCCAAAATATTGAAAAATTCCAGAAAAATTCATAAAAATTTCCAGAAAATAAAAAAAGGTTAGATTTCGGGAAAATAAGAAGTTTGGTGAATTTAAAAAAAATCAAAAATTTCAAAACTTCACGGGATGATTTAGAATACCTGTGGCCATCCACTTTGAGTGAAATTTAAATTTTTTTAAGGTGCCCAAATGGTATTTTTGAAGACTCCTTAGTCTAGAGATTTAAAAGGGGTTTTAACCCCTGAAAAACACTAAAAGGGGTTTAAACCCCAAAAGGGATTCTAAAAAAATGGATTTCTATTTCGGGAAATTAGAAATTTGTGTTGTTATCAAACGGGTTTTCGTTCCAGGAAATAGAAATTTTATGCTGTTATCAAACGGGTTTCTGTTCCAGAAATAGAAATTTTTTTTTGTTTTGAAACGGATTTCTTTTCTCAGAAACTCATTCTAGGAACAGAAATAGATTTTCTATTTCTGCTTCAAAAAAATTGTTTCTGGAATAGAATGGTTGTCATTCACGCCTTTAGACTCCGTCGCTTGTCAATCACAAAGAATTGGTTTTTTTTTTGCGTAAACATCTAAAATCATTTCCCCCACCACGCAGCACCTCTTTTCTATTGCTCTAGAGAAAATTTTCATATTCAATTGGTACATGTTAGCCTGTTCTATCTTGACCATGAGATTATGTAAGCTCCACGCAAGACGCGCACCATTTAATTGCTAAGATGGAATCTGGCACTATAAGATTTTGTCGCCTTCTATTTGCCACATTCACTCCGTCGCATTTGCCGAAGGCGATAGAGCATTATATTCCGATAGAACCCTAGATTATATGAAGTGATTTGAGATCATTTCAAACTGGATCATCTCAGGTCTGGTAGCTCGAATTGGCCCCATCGATTAGATGTAAAAAGTCATCACAAATGAGAATGTCTATATTTTTTTTCTAGAATCTGGCATTAAAAATTGGGCCACACTTTTTCACGCATCTTTTAGCTTAGACATTCCCCCTTTTTTTTTTTTGTATTTTGACCATACTCTCACTTGTGTGGGCCTATCACTTTTATTACAATTATACAAGAGTGGTCTTTTTTTATTTGGTCAACTCCTTTTACTCTGTTATTTATTTATTTATTTATTTTTTTGCTTGCGGGTCCTACTTTCCTTCTTCTTCTTTCCATGCATTTGACATCATGGAACCTTGATCTTCCGAGTGATAGGCTTCTAAGGCTTGCCTATGAAATCCTCCATGTGCATTCTACCACTATAAGCATCCTCCTAGTCTTCTTGCCAACATGCATTCCTAATTCTATACTTTCTTTACTTCCAAACTGCCACCGCATGAGGTTGAAGTCCCTAGTTTGGCTCCTCAAGAGCATCTACTTGTTGTTCAACTTCGTTAGGGAAAAGTTGTTGGGCCACGCTTTTCCCTACCCGAGCGCTCTATGAGGTATTTTCGTTCATTTCTAATGATAAGATGTTTTATTAAACGAATGAGGAAAGTCTTTCCTTGACCATACCTCACGAGACAGTGAGTACTTGTTATTTTGTTTTCTATTTAACCTATGTTTTATTTTGGAGTCATCTAGTCCTTATTAATTGACTAGAAACCTAATCAAGGTAAAGGAGAATTACCCCGATTTCTACGAACTAAAGATTACATGGGTAAGGGGACTTGGTTACACTAATGATCTCGATATAGAGATTCCTAACGCTCTTTCGGTACCTAAAACGATCCGAAGTGTCTAAACGTGTTATGCTAGTTCACGAGGTTTATCCATTAATTTTAACCATTCTAACCTGAGAGAAATCAATCAATAGGGAAATGAGCAATCAATTCAAATCACAAATGGCAATCCTAAAATGGTTCCTAAAATAAAAATTAATCAAAATACCCGAACCCTAATGAAGCCTTAAAGGCTTATTCATTTTTAAGGATTGTGTTATTTTTTAGGGTTTTGATTTTTTAAGGGTTAGGACCCCTTTTGGGGGTTAAGCCCCTTTTAGGGTTTTTTAGGGGTTAAACCCCTTTTTATCCCTAAACTAAGAAGTTTTCAAAAGTGCCACTTGAGTACCTCAAAAAATTTAAATTTCATTCAGAGTAGATGGCCACAAGTGTTCTAAGTTATTTTATGAATTTTGGAATTTTTTATTTTTTCGGGAAAATTTTTATTGAATTTCTCACTTTCCCAAACCTCAAATTTTCTTTTGAAAACTTTTTATGAATTTTTTTTGGAATTTTTCATTTTTTGAGTTTTTAGAATTTTTCAAAATTTTCTAACTTTTCCGAATTTTTCAAATTTTATGAGTTTTTCAGAATTTTCCAATTTTTTTTGAATTTTTTGAAATTTTCAGTTTTTTATATAGATTTTCTCAAAATTTTGAGATTTTCATGGATTTTTCTGAAATTTTTGAGATTTTTATGAATTTTCTGAAAGTTTTGAGATTTTTCTAATTTTTTTTTATGAATTTTATAACTTTTCCGGGATTTTCTAATTTTCTGATTTTTTATATGAATTTTCTATTTTTTTTTCTGAATGTTTCTAATTTTTTTTAATGTTTTCTTTGTGTTTTTTTATAATTTTTTTTATTTCAGGGCAAATTGGACCAGTTCAGACCTGTCCAACCGAGTGGGACTGGCTTGAGTCGATTTCCGGCCTTCTCCAGTGGGAACGGTGCCGAACGGTGCCGTTTCCCTCGTTCTTTGAGACATTTTGTCGAACACCTAATGTGCCTATTGACCTATGTTAGCAAGCCTTCACTGAGACTTTGGCCGTCGTTTCGATAACCTTCTGATCACATTCCGGCCACCCTAAACCGTCCTAAACCTACCCCTAGTAGCCTTTTAATCACCCATACCTATTAGATCATTACTAAACCTCCACTAGTCGTCGGTTCACGAGCTTAAACATCATCCCCTAACACTATACCAACTTAGCCTGTCCAGCAACTAAATCGAACCTCAGAACATCCTATCGATTCCAAATCATTCAACATGAATTCAGACTAAAAAATGATCAGAACAAACTATCTTGGATAAACTTTTGCCATGGGAGAATGCATTGGTATGGTTTATTGGCTCCGGCGAAGGGGAGTTTGAAGGCCGACTCGATGCAAATGCCAAACTGTCAATCCAAAACATAGAAATCGAACAAGAAATGGGTTAGCAACATGAAAGAGGAACTAATAAGCACCGCAGAAACGAGCAAATTCAAAAATCACATAGAAATCAACTCGGGAAGTCATTTTGGCATTTAATCGAATAGGTGATGTGCATGTGGGAAGCATTTTTACTTTCGTCATTGGGAAGCAAAATCGAATATCGAAACCACCAGCGGGCAATGATCCAATCCCTTTGCACCTGCTCTATTAGCTCACGATCTTGTATTTGCCAAGAAAGTCCTCAATTGAGCGATCTAGGCCTTGTTTCCACCGTTCTCGATCAAACTTCTCACCGGTGCTTTTGTGGGGGGGGGGAGGTCATGATCAATAGCTAATTCGCCAGCGCTCTTCCGGTCAAGGCGGCACCGGACACTCAGTTGTGGATCTCTACCCTCTCCCTTTCACTTTTTCTCTCTTGTTCTCTCTCTCTCTTCCCTTACTCTCTTTCTAGCTTTCTATCGAATACCTTTTGTGTGGGAACTAAGCTTTCCCGCCTATTTTGTTCACCTTGCTGGGGCCGTTTTTGGGCACTAACCTCCAGTCGGTTAGATTGGTTGAGGATGGACAGCTGGAGGCCCCCAGCTGTCTAACCATCTTCGGCACGTGCCAGAATGATGGAAATAGGTCGGTGAAGAAGCGGGCCAAACCAACGTTTCCCCTCTCTTTTTCCTAGTTTGGAATTGAGTCCGATAAGGGGGATGAAGACCCGGGTCGGGTCGGGTCGGGTCAGATCCGACCGATCCAACTGACCCGGGTTGATTAAATTTGCAAATTAAACCCACATTTGACCCATTTTTGCGATTTTAACCCCAAATTTAGGCTCCTTGACACATTTACCCTGGAATGTGGGTTCAATTTGAATTTTACTTCAATCAGGCCAAAAATCCCCAAATTTGAATTCGGTTCGGTTGGGTTTTTGTTCAATTAAGTTTCCAAATGACTTAATTAGGCAAAACTGAGACCAAATTTGAATTATCCATGCTCAATTGACCTTAGTGAAGGTATGGGCCTTGATTGAAAATTTCAAATTGAATGCAATCCCCAATTTGGGTTTTAAAATCCCTAATTTTCAATTAATTTTGGGGCTTTTTGATATTTTCACCAAATTGTGAAATTGGATTGGCCAATGTGCAATTCAAGGTCCCAAAATCAATTTTTTTGAAGATACTATAGCCCAAAAATGACTAGAAATTGCTTAATTGGATTTTTCGTTCAATTAGGATATGAAATTGCCCAAATTTGGGGAAAACATATTCCCAATTGAAATTTTATAAAATTGACCTTGCAGGGATAAAATTAAAATTAAAATAATACTAATGACTATTTTTGTGGAATTTTTTAATTCCATTTTTTATTTTTCTTGATTTTCTTCCTAATTTTATTAGAAGAAATTAAGGAAAAATTAAAGAAAAATTTAAAATAAATTATTTTTTGTTTAGAAATAGGTCCCTAAGCATGGCCAAGGTTCCTAATCTTAATTTTATGATTTTCATGTCAAATTGAAAAATGGATAAAAAATCATGTATCAACAAAAGTCGCTGTCCATCTTTGCCCCATCGTCCTATACATTTTGGAGTCGAACCGAGTCGATTTGTACCCCTTTGAAATGTCCCATTTGGAGTCCAAGGATGTGCTCGGCATTGTTGACTCTGCCATCTACTGGTTGTCTAGCCTGGCAGGCCAAGAGGACCGTGCTTTTGATGTAATCGTTTTGGCTTGAGAACTCACCAAACATGTCTAGCTTGTCATCTTAGGACAAGCTAACGATGCGGTGATTGGACGTCCATCTCAAAGAACTTGATAGGCCAAGGTAGTCAATCCGCAGTCGGCAATGATACGAAGAATGATCTTTTTCTTGGGCTTGTTGAGTTGCTAATGTATGTTTACCATGTCTTTGTGAATTCGATCTTTATTAGTGTGAATGCAAGTCAACATTGTCTCAATGCCCATCGACATGAGTAGGAAGGTGTAGAAAGAAGAGAATTGCTCGCAAAAGAGAAAACGGAGAAAACAGAGAGACAAATTTGCATGAGCCGAGAAATAAGACGCGAAAGGTGTGAAAAGAAATAAAAAGAAGGAAAGCGGAACCCACAAGAAAAAAAGAAGAAGAAGCAAAACAAAGAGTTTTTTATACCAGTTTTGTAGAGTTGCAATAAAAATAGTGGACCGCACAAGGGATAATATGGTTAAAACACAACAAAAAGGAGAGTCTAAATTAAAAAAAGAGTGAAAAAAGCATGTCCCTAAAGATTTAGCGAAAACTGAAAATGCATTGATTGCATTAGGGCGTGCTTGGAATCCATTCTGGAGTAGAAATTCTGCTTTAGAATGGATTTTGAAACAGAAATGTGTTTGTTAAAAAATTTCCAAAATGCATTTTGGAGCAATTTCTGTATTTTGGAATAAAAATGCGTTTGTTAAAAAATTCTTAATTCCAGAACGTATTTTTGATTCTAGAATGAGTTTTGAACAAGAAAAAGAGAAGCTACTTTTTGTAGCTTTTCTCCTCTAGAATGCATTTTCCCTATTTTCTTTCTTTTTCTCACTAATTTTCAGAAAATGTAATAAAATTGAAAAATTCCAGAAAAATTCATAAAAATTTCCAAAAAATAAAAAAAGTTAGATTTTGGAAAAATAGGAAATTTGGTGAATTTTTTTCAAAAAATATAAAAAATTTCAAAATTTCAAAATTTTACAAAATGGCTTAGAATACTTTTGGGCACTCACTTTGAGTGAAATTTAATTTGTTTGAGGTGCCCAAAAAAATAAAAAAATAAAAAATGTCAAAACTTCACAAAATAACTTAGAATACCTTTGAGCACTCACTTTCAGTGAAATTTAATTTTTTTGAGGTGCCCAAAAAAATAAAAAATTTTAAAATTTCGCAAAATGGCTTAGAATACCTCTGGGCACCCACTTTGAGTGAAATTTAGTTTTTTTTGAGGTGCAAAAAAAAAAAAAATCAAAAAATCAAAAATTTCAAAACTTCATAAAATAGCTTAGAATACTTTTAGACACCCACTATGAGTGAAATTTAATTTTTTTGATGTGCCCAAAATAATAAAAATATAAAAAAATTTCAAAACTTCACAAAATGGTTTAGAATACTTTTGGACACCCACTTTGAGTGAAATTTAATTTTTTTTGAGGTGCCAAAAAAAATCAAAAAAAATCAAAAATTTCAAAACTTCACAAAATGACTCAGAATACCTTTAGGCACCCACTTTGAGTGAAATTTATTTTTTTGCCCAAAAAATTAAAAAAATAAAAATAGATTTCTATTTCAGAAATCAATTTCTGGAGTAGGATTAATCATGTTTTACCGAATAGATTTTTCCTCTAGAAATCAATTTATGGCAAGAATTCCAGAAATCAATTTCTAGCAAGAATTTGATTTCTGAAGCAGAATGGTTATCATTCGCACCCTTAGTTTCCAAATAGCCATAAAGCTACTCGTTCTGACTTCTCATAGCAAAACTTTTACCAGCATATATTAATTGTTATACAGATCGATAGTTGCTGTAAATTTACTTATGAGTCTAGATGATTAATCAAACTGTATGCGATGATTGCACTTGTCATATATCTGATCGTAATTCATTCACCATTTTATAACACGTGTTAGAAGTAGAAATTTAGTACACAATATTTGTATTTAGAAAGCACGATTCATTCTTCCATTGATGAAGTTAAATATATTTGTTAGAAATATACACGAAAATATAAAAATGATAACTTACAACCTATAGCTAGCTAAAACAAATGTACGAAGCTCATGAATAATTGACTTTTTTAGGGACATGACATAGAAGTACTCTAGCAAATCGTTCATCAGCTAATTTCTTCCCTAGAAGCGCCAACTTTATATAGAATTTATTAATCTAGAAGTAAGGCCTCTTTTAGATTATTAATTAGAATAAAATACCCACAGTACTTCACATTTGTGAAATTAGCTGCTTTAAATGGTAACTCACTTGTATATGGTAATGAAAAATTCAACCTATTATACCTTAACAGTGATAACTCTCACATATAAATTAGCATATCTTGTCCACATCGACTACATATTATATGTACATATGATTTTTATCAGTGGTCCAATCAGGGCAGCACAAATATTATTTTTGTCATCTTAGAGTATATTAAGGCGACAAAGTATTTTCTTTTGTCGCCTTAGAGTAAACTTGAGGAGACAAAAAATCACGTTTGCTGTTGTAAATTCAAAATTGTCTCATCTTTGATTCGATTAATGGTGCCAATGTTCCAATTTTTTCGCTTAAGGTTTAATTTAAGGGGACGAAAATCAATTTTTGCAGCCTTAGGGTATGACCAAAGGCGACAAATTGAAAAATCGATAATGTTTGGTTCACCCTAAGGCGTTAAAATTTCATGTGTTTATTGCTTTTGGGTAACTTATTTTGTTGCCTTGGGGGTGCCCAAGTCCAAAAAATTTTTCAGTCCAAGGCTTCCATTTTTTTTTTTTGTAGACAAGCATCATGAGCATGCAAGTTGCTCCTACTCTATTACCATATTTAAGGATTTAACCCATCCACGTTAGCCAAACCCTCAAAAAATAATACTCGGAACGAGGATCATGGTTCGTTGTGCTAGTATCGCTTTACAAGTACTTCATTATCCAATGTGGAACTTGGTGCTAGGGGTAAGCAAAAAAGAGTAGGAGCACGAAAGAGATGCTCAATATATATTAAGAACATAAAATATAAAATATAAAGTACATTATTTATTCTCAAACACTTTCATAAAAGTCATAAATAAGTCAAAAACATAAAAAAAAAATTAAAATCAAACTAGCAAGAAGTGATGTGTCGACATGGATTGAATTCATAAAAAACAGGCGGCCTTAAACTGTTAAACATATTAAGAAAGCGATTTTCGAGGCTGAAAAATGGCCTTAAAACACCATCAGCCCGTCGAGCTTTGAACGAGCTTTCTGGATTGCACTTACGGCGGGTCTCACAATTCCACCCAAGTCAAAAGTTATACTAGTAAAACTTGAGGTGCTCTGAAATCCATTTATTTGAAGCGCAATTTGTAGATCTAACATTGACTATATGTTATGTAAGTTATAATTAGATACTGAGAGTCGAAATATATTAACTAATTCATTATCTCTAACTTCACACAAAAATTATTTCGGGCCTAGGCCCGAGCTGGTCCAGGCCAAAAGAATGCCTTGAGGCCCGGCCCGTGCTCGCCCCCGGTTGGGTCGGCGGTCACATGGCAGGTTGACGCCAAGCTCGCCCAGTCGGGCCATCCCACGAGTCTTGGAGGACCGTGGCGTGCGATGGCCTCTCGATTTGGAACATCAACTTCGCTAGTCACGGACTCCTTTTCTTGTTTCTTCGTTAGTCATGTTCATGGGTCAGAGTTACTTCAGCTAATGAATTCGTCAAAACGTTTTAGCGGACGGAAAACGGCAGGAAGCACAGAAACAGACAGGAATAAGACTGCTGAATCCGCAAGACAGTAAGCAAAGTCTGCGTTCGAGCAAGCACGCCAATCACTGCTCGCCAAGGCACCTCGGGTTAGAGAGAGAAAGCTCACGTGTCTCTGTCTTTATGGTGCGTTTGAGAGAGAGAGAGGGAGAGAGAGAGAGAGAGAGAGAGAGTACTATCCAATGAGTATATCCCATTCAAAAGGTCGGGGATGGTGGTAGATGCTGCTTGGAGGATATTGGTTGGTGGTGAAGCATGGGGAGCTGCGGAGGAGAGCTGGAGCTGAAACCTGCGAGCTCTGAACCGGAGGCCGATCGACCCGACATCCAAGACTACCTGCCGCCGGGTTCCGCCGCCCGTGATACCTCGCCCAAGCTCCTCCTGTAGTACCCATCTCTCTCTCTCTCTCTCTCTCTCTCCCTCTCTCTCTCTGTGGATATGTGCCTTTCTTTGCTTGATTGTTAGTTGAACTGCAGAGTTCTTGGGTTTCACGAGTTAAGCCTGGCAGAGTCAATTTTATACGTAGCGTTGTATTATATGCAATATCTGCGAGCCCCATTTATAATATGTCCCTCTTGTGTTCTTTTTTGAGGTTTTTTTTTTTCATTTTTTTGGAGATTTAACAGTAAGCTTTTAGCATGAAACCCGTTTCTTCAACCGTTTAAGCTCCGCAAGAATTGGACATTAATTGTCAAAATGGGAAGTGGTGCGTTCGACTTGCCGGTCCGGAGTTCCTCATTTGCCTTGCCTGTGATACTCCTAAATTAAGAGGACGCGCATGAAAATCTTGAGAGTAGAGCTAGGGATATGGAGAGCTGTTTATGAAATGGATTTATGAAGATATTGTGACGAATTGGGAAAGAATGCGTTCGAACGAGTGGGTCATATGATATTAAGCCACAGCAAGACTATGGCGCTGCACCTTTTAATGAATGGTCTTTGTTTTCTCGGTCAGAATCTTGTACACGGCTGAGTGATCAACATAGATGCTCGACTGCTGTTTGTATCTATAATCTAACGATGTAATTCTCTACTACTATCTGTCTAGATTCACCATAACTCAAATGGTTACCTGATGTGCTCTTTTTTTTTCTCAGGCATGATTTGCTCGACATTTCTGCTGCCTTGAATGAAGCTGCGGGCGCAATTGTTGATGTAATTAGTTTCTGAATGTTCACAGCTTCAATAAAGTTTGACATTCGCAAGTACTAAACAAAGAGGCTAGATGTGTCTTCTTGATCGCCCTTTCGTGTGAAAGCAAACCAGATGATGATACATGGCCCTGAATCTTGCAGGACTCGTTTACAAGATGTTTCAAGTCAAATACGCTGGAACCTTGGAACTGGAACATCTACTTGTTTCCTCTGTGGTGCTTCGGAGTGTTAGTTCGGTATCTTATATTATTCCCAGCAAGGTTAGCGAAGCTGAAAGAAGTTTGGTCTTAACTGCCTTTTCTTTATGTGTCTAGGGGCGGCAACAACCTTGTGAACAATTTGAGAAGTTTCATGATCATTGAGTTTGCTTATGGCAAAATGGTTTCCATATTTGGAGAGTACAAAGTAAAGCTAGGAAGGATAGTCTCTAAAAGTTATAGTCCATGCCTTGTTGCATTACTCGGCCTGTGAAAATCACTTCTGACTCACTTGTGGAGATTATCTTCTCCCAATGTCAAAGTCTCTTGGACATTCTGAAACATTCTTTCTTCCAACCCCTGTCATACATGATGTTATGCTGCTTTTACAGTTCTTTGTCGTGATGAGTTTCCCTCAACTCTGCAGGGTTGTAATACTCGCCACAGGCCATATAATTTTCTTTTCGTCCTTCTTCTCTGTGCACTTTTTGCTCCAAAGGCAACAAGCTTTGAGGAGAAAGATACAGGTGCGAGTTTTTTCTGATGATTTTTTCGTGTAAATTTTATCTAACTTTTGCTTTCATCTTTCAAAAATCTCTGCATGAATTGAAGACAATGTATGGCGAAGGAATTTCTTCAAATTCCCAGTAGCATGTCTATTATTTGTCTTCTTGCTTTCTTTAAGGTGATGCTACAGAGGTTCTTAAAGTTGCCTTGTAGAAGTTTGCTTTTTTTCCATCCTGAACGTCTTGTTCTTTCTGAAATCCATTGCCCAAGAAATCTCTATGCCAGATGGAGAATTGAAAAAAAAAAAGGACGGCTCAAGTTCCAATCTACCCAGCACAAGTGGTTAACTACAATAGGAGCCCATGGTCATTGTTTGTTTTCTGAAGGAGAATGTTCTTCGATTAGTCTTTAATAACATATATATGGCTGTTCTGACAAAGAATACGGTTAAACCCAAATATTACGTTAGCCGTTGATCACAGGTTTCTTGTTACTCATTCCTGATGCTAGAACACGTTGCCTTTGTTATGTTCAGAGGTTTCTAGCAGAGTTACTTTGCTGTTTCTATGTGGCATCATGGACAGGAGTTATCAAGTATCATGGGCCGCTGCCGAGCCTGCGCCCTAATCAGGCAAATCTGACTTACTATCTCCATTTTCTTATCTCCTTGATACCATATTTATAGATCCGAGCTAACTTTATATGCGTATTAATGCACTTCATTTTCTTATTGAACAGGTTTTTGTTGCGAATCACACTTCAATGATTGATTTCATCGTCTTAGAACAGGTGACTCCATTTGCTGTAATTATGCAGAAGCATCCGGGATGGGTTGGTGAGTCAATTGCATTTCCTAATACATCTTCAATTCGTGATTACTCTAGAAGTTGGTTTTCAATAGCAAATATAGCTGAATCATGTGTACTAGAATCCATTACTTAAGTGTAGTGAATTGAACTTGCAAGATGACCCATTGACATTTTGGTTATGATAAATTTGCAATTCAAATTATCTCTGTTCTTTATGCAGGTGTTTTGCAAAATTTTATCTTGGAAACAGTTGGGGGTATCTGTTTCAATCGAGGGGAGGCAAAGGATCGAGAAGTCGTGGGTGAAAAGTAGGTTCATTTGCGAAAGGCTGCTTTTTTTTATTCATTGCTTTTCGATTAGAATAATAAGCATTCCGGAAACACAAAGTCTCTTCTGTTTTTCAGGTTGAAGAATCATGTTCAGGGAAGTGATAACAACCCTCTCCTCATATTTCCTGAAGGAACATGTGTAAACAACCAGTACTCCGTCATGTTCAAGAAGGTACGTACTTATATTTTCATTGGGTAAGTTCATAAGCTAAAATACATATCTCTATGCTTCAATTTTCCCTTTAGAGAGAACTATTTCTTGTGGGGGGCCACGGATGTAGTGCATATGCTCTCTCCTTAGTGATTGTCAAAATTTTCAGCATTGCAAGTCAAATGTCTCATTCTTCTTCTGTTGAGTGATCTATGAACGAGACCCAACTTCAGCAAAACTTCTTGATAATCTGCAGGGTGCCTTTGAACTTGACTGTGCCGTGTGCCCAATCGCGATCAAGTACAACAAAATTTTTGTGGATGCTTTTTGGAACAGCAAGAAGTAAGCAAGTGAAATTGACACTACTCGTGGTTAAACAGATATGATGGATGCATATATCATTCCTTTTTCTTCAATTTGAGAAATCCTAAATTATATCAATCTTGTTGTGGTTGATGAAACATCAATAATTTCATTGATGAAGCTTAAGGACTCTACAATTAAATCCCTTTCTTTTGGTATCTTGACAATTATCGAGCTTTTGGTTCTATATGTGTTTGACAATGGAAATGCAGGCAATCCTTCACAAAGCATCTGGTTCGGCTAATGACGTCTTGGGCCGTTGTATGTGACGTGTGGTACTTGGAGCCCCAGACTCGGAGTCCAGACGAGACACAAATTGAATTTGCAGAGAGGTAATAGTTGCATTTCAAAATTCCTTTCAATTTACGCTTACAACGAGTAGATTTCTTTTTCCCCGATGTCTCGGAATGTACTTTTAAAACTGTGTCTCCATGCTCATCTGTTTCTTACATGTTCATTCATTTACAGGGTGAGGGACAAAATATGTGCAAGAGCAGGTCTTAAGAAGGTACCTTGGGATGGATATCTGAAGCACTCCAGGCCCGGCCCCAAGCTTAGAGAGCGAAAGTAAGTCAATCTCATGACTCATTTTTTTCCTTGCATCTAATTTCTACCTGGGGAAGAAGAGGGAGCTCTGGCAATCTATATGCTAGAATTAGTTCTTCTGTTCATCTGGAAAAATTCCTAAAGATGCCCCTTTAGTGGAACTGATTCTCCAAGTTCCCTCCACAAAGGTTTAGTTTCAAGTTCCCCTGAAGTTGGCAACATTGATTCAAATGACTCGCCCAGCAGATAGGTCGCCAAAATGTTTGGCCGGACGGAGAACACGTGTGAGTCACATGACCAGTTTTGCACTTGATACAGGGGCATTTTCATCCCAAAATGCCTAAAATCGCCGAAGAAATTTGATTAATCACCTAAAGAGAAAAAAAACATATGTACGAAAAACTCTTCCCCACTTTAATCCTAATCTCAAGAGTCAAATTTCACTCACTCCTCCCAGCATACACCATCATAGAGAACCCTCCATTGCTACTCCCACTTGACCTTGTGGATGAGGAGCAAGAACTCCTATTATTCCCACCACTGTTATTGCTCTGCTTCGCCCACACAGCAAGACTCCAGAACATGATGGCAATGCCAAGAGAATGACACCGGCGCTTGTGTTTTCATTGTTTTGACTAAAGGAGACATTCTCTTCCTCATCAGTTTCTTCTCTGGCCCAACCATCTTTGACCAAAGAACTCCAAACTCACCCACTTGAAAGACAAACACTCCATACCCAGAATTCCCATTCTCATCCTCAAAAATGTTGCCAACCCAATTCAACACGTCCCAAAAGAAGTCTACCTTTGTGGCACCAACCACAATCCGCTAGTTCGCTCTTAACTTCCACGCCAGTGTCTTCATGACCAAGCTCGTCTCTTCATCAACCATCACCCACAATTTTAGTTAGCACTCTGCACTTTGCTCGTCTCTGCACTTTGTACTTTGCTTAAACAAGTTGCGCTTTCATTCTCTATCTGGACGAACGAATTCAGATTATGATCTTTGGGGATTAGTGTTTTAATGGGAAACATGGGGCTTTTTGAGCAAATTACAGTGCACGTGAGTAGCATGGGCAGTTTCAGGGATTTTGGTCCGAAGATGCCCCTTTATCAGGCCCAAATTTGGTCCCGTGACTTGCTTGTGTTCGCCATCTGGCCAACATTTTGGCCGCCAATGAGTGGGGGTCATTTGGATCAACACTGCAAACTTCAGGGTATTTTGAAACAAACCTCATTTTCAGTGAAATTTGAGATGTCAAGCCCATTTCAGGAAGATCTTTGGAATTTTCCCTTATTTCGTTACTGTTAGAGAAATTCTGATGTCCCCAGCAACATTGGCCTCTTGATGAATGCATATGATCAATGTGAAATCATTCCTCAGCGGTTTTAGAATGATTTGATTGATCCACCTGCTCCTTTTACTTCATCTTCTTCTTGTTTCCTCTTCCAAGGAGTCAACCTTACATGAACCTCTTTCATGCTTTGGAGTCTTCTCTGATTTTGTCTTGTTTATGATCCTCTGTTTTATTTTCTTTCAACGTGGCAGGCAACAAAGTTATGCTGAATCCATCTTGCAGCAGCTAGAGAAGTGAACGAAAATTTCTGTTTTAGTTTTTTGTACTCATGTTGCAATAATCGACACTCAAGTGGAGGACTCATATGGCGCAGAAGGAAAAAGAAAATCAGAAAGAACTTCTAAACTTCTGCCATTGCTAAAGTGACACTATAGTTTTGTAGCTTGTAAAGCAGAAGGAAGTCATAATGTGACAAAATCCTATCTTGATGGCTTGCTTGTTTAAACTCTTGAAAAGTCAAAAAGACATTTTCATTTTCCCATCAAAATTTAACATGAGAAGGGGGGAGTGTGGACTCTTACTCTGTGTGTAATAGCGTGCGAAATTTATGGAAGATACACTTTTCGTACGAAGGATTTCACAGTGTACCATTACCGTGACAGGGTAAGGTCTAAAATCTGTCATCTCTCATATCTGTGCTCTTTCCATCATGGAGAAATGAAAATGAAAACGTCCAGTAAACTGAATCCTAGTAGTGCATTTTGAGATCAGCCACGCGATCACCTTACTGACCAAAAAAAGAAAAAAGAACATGTGATCATCACTCTGGTGCCAATCGGCTCTCTTAATCTACTCACTCATACTCATGGTGTTTAGGAATACGAGGTGAAAGTAACAGAGAAGTGATTGAGTTGAATTGCCTGGAGTAAACAAAGAATTGCATAGCAACCCCAGATTTGGCTAAGATGACCAATCTTTCTTATATACTTGTGACAAAAAGACATGCCAATTTTCAATAGACAGGCATGGAGGTGAATGGAAAACACGTTTTCCTCGGAGCACCGTGACTTCCCATCTGATAGCCAAAGTTAATTACTATGCCCCAAGTTAATCCGATTAAATATAACGGCATGGCATCGGGATTATTGGTTCTCTGGAGGGAGCAAGGGCCTTCTTCTCTCTTCAGAGTTTGGTCCGGCAAGTTGTTTGGATACGGCATCCAAGGCAGGCTGCAAATTCGGACTCCATGAGTACACTTCAAGAAACATTACTCTGATTTGCTGGTTGACCGCAACAGGGGTCTCCTATTCTTTCTAGGCAGCGCTTCTGCTCAGGTATTCCCGGACGTGGCTCTATGTCCCTTTGAAGCTGTCAAGGTTCGGGTCCAAGCACAGTCGCAGCTCTGCAAAGGGCTTAGTTGAGGGGATTCCGAAACTGTATAGGACAGAGGGTGTCTCAGGGTATGGGGTCGAAACTTCGATCATCAATTGTGTTTGAAGTTTATATCTTACTGCAGCTTCTACCGTGTGGGATACTTCCGCTCTGGGCCGTGACCTTCCGTGTAAGCCCGTTGGCATATGAATCAATGGTCTTTTGACGTCGAAACAATCTTGCATATGCACCGATTGTTAGGCTACGAGGATGACTAAACCCTATCATAACGAATACAATGAATCTCATTAATTTCTGATATCTATAGGCTGAAATGTTGATCAAAGTCTGATCGTCATTGACCTTTCCGGATCATTGCTTGGTAGCTCGTGTTCATATTGGATCTTGCGATGCCTGTTTTATGCACACTGCCCCCATCCATTTCCTTGGTTATCTCCATGTAGCTGCAGATAATTTCTGATTGATGCTTGAACGCAAATGTGTTGGCCATCATCATAAGGGAACAACGGTTAGGGTTTCTTATTTTATTTTATTTTTTTTATTTTATTTGCTTTGTGCCCATTTGATTAAAATGAAACAAATACTAGGTATATCCAAATCCATTACGATTCATGTATGATTAGACGTGAGTTTCCTAACCTACTTCAATACTTTTCACAAAGTTCAAGTAACTCAAAAGTTTGAGTTGAGAATTATGTCATTGATCTATATGTCATTGTTTGAGAATTATATATATATATATTGGTATGAATAAAGGCTAAAGCCAAATACGAAAATTTAACGTTGTACATCTATTGTCCCAATTTTATCACCTAATAAAACATGAAGTAACTCTCTAGGACGCAATGCATATAATATAGAGTTGAAGCGTTGATCTAGTTTCATTTTGTTTTTTGTTTGGAAGAGGAGGGAAGGGGAGGGAAAATGGAAGGCTATGTCGAAAATTGGGTAAAATCTAAGTTTTTGGTGAGAAGAAATGGAAGGATAAGGACATTAAAAGTGCCGTAACTTTCGTACGGCTCTTACTCGAGTGTCATAATTTTTTTTTTTGTCACTCACTTGAGTGCCACATCGGAGTAAAATGGATCATTTAAGTGACATTTCCGTCAAATGATCCTACATGGATTTTTTAATTAATTTTTCATCCCACGTACATATTTTTAATGTTATTTAATTGATTTTTTTGTATCTTTTTATTTTTCTTTTTCTTTCTTATTTTTCCTTTTTTTTTTCAAGGTTGGCAAGGGTTGCTGGTGATCATCGTCGGAGGTCTTGCTCTTGACCAAACTGGGCGAGGGTTGCCTCACCATCGGTTGCGAAGGCCCTTGGTGAGGCTATTGCAGCCTCATCGGTTGCGAACAAGGCAGTGAAGGCTCTTGCCAGATCTGGTAAGGTTGCCTTGCCTGTGGCAGCGAAAGCCCCAGGCAAGGACATCGTAACCTCACCGGTTGCGTGCGAGGTGGTGAAAGCTTTCGCCAGATTTGGCGAGGCTGCCTTGCTTGCGGCCGCGAAAGCCCTTGGTGAGGCCATCGTGACCTTGCTGATTGTGGGTGAGGCGACTAAGGCTCTCTCCAGATCAAGTGAGGCTGCCTTGCTCGTGGCGCAAAGGCTCTCGCCAGATTCGGTGAGGCCGCCTCATCCACAGCCGCCCAGACCTGGCTATGGCCTTCACAGCCAAGGGCAAGGCGACCTTCACCCAATTTGGACGAGGCCTTCACAGTCAGTGAGGGTTGCCGGTGACCCTTGCCGGCATTGAAAAAAAATTTTGCAAAAAAGAAAGAAAAATTCAAATTTTCAAAAATTCAGAAAAATATAAAAAAAATTCTTTACATCAGCTCTGGCGAAACCACGTAGGACAACTAGCGTCCATGTAGGATTTTTCAGCGAGGCAAATTGCCGATGACACTCAAGTGATCAATTTTTCAAATTTATGGCACTCAAGTGAACGAAAAAAAAGTTATGACACTCATGAACGCCGCACGAAAGTTATGGCACTTCTAGTGCCTTTATCCCAGAAATGGAGGGAGATTTGAAGAAACTCAAAATTTTCTTCACCTATTTCCATTCAATCCATTCCCAAACAAAGCATGGAGGATCACAAAGGGTGGAAATGCACAACATTTAGCTATAATCAATAAAAAGTAAAAAAAAAAAAAAAAGCTTACCGAGCTGTCTTAGATGGGTATCTTCCTGCTGACGAAATCGATTAGAGTGATTTCATTAATTTTCAGTGAATCCCCTAAAAGAAGCTTTTAAAAAGATTGCCTTTCAAAGAAGCTTTTATGATCGTTTTGCCTTTCAAGGACGCATGCGGAAGGATGTCGATAGAAGCCATGGCAACGCCATTAAAGGAGTAATCCTCATGGACGGCCATTTATGGCCAAGATCTTCTTAATGGACGACCTGGATGAGTAGGCCATATCCAATGGCGAAAGACTTATCCTAGGCCACACTATATATTAGGATCAAACTCCTTCAATTGAAATCGAAATTCACTCATGCATGCACCTTCTCCTATTCATTTATGGCGGACCCTTCAATAGCTGCTTAAATGTCCGTTGCAGCCCAACGCCGGACAAGACAATCCAATTATCTTGTCACCAGTGTCGGTACAACCAGGGTGGATGGTAAGTACTGGACACTTTATCCATCTATTTTATTTTTTTTTCCCTTTTAATTGGTCTAATTTCATTTTGTTTTTTTCGTTTTTGGAGAGGAGGGGGAGGGAAAATGGAAGGCAGTGTCGAAAATTGGGTAAAATCTAAATTTTTGGTGAGAAGAAATTGAGAGAGATTTGAGGAAACTTTTAATTTTCTTCACTTATTTACATTCAACCCATGTCCCAAATAAAGCATAAAGAATCACATAAGGTGGAAACGCACAACATTTAACTCTAAATAATGAAGCAAAAAAAAAAAAAAAGAACTCACATCTGATGGCTGCCTAGCGAGCCTATTGTGCCATTGCATTTGCTATGCTTAACTAGAAGACGATTAAGGTGCACAGCCATGCTGCAGTAGAAACCCTGGCGGTCCTGCTAGCCGAGTATCCAAGGCTGTAGAGGCTGAGGAAGGTCAAAATTCAAAGAGAGGACAAAGATGAAGAGGAAATGGAACTGAGGATATGCTTGGTAACTAGCTGAATAGTAACTGATTATATTATTTTGTTTCAGAAAATAAAAATAGAACAGAAATCCATTTGGTAAATTTTTTATTCTTGGGCATAAATTTGTTCTCAGAATTAGTTTTGGAACAGAATCAAGAATTAAAAAAAAGTTGATTATTCGTTCTGGGAACCAAAAAAGGATCAAAACTAACAATAGAAAAATAGAAACCGCATGCTTGTGGAGTTCACACATGCCTAGAGCTCATTTTGCTGCTCCTTCACCGGCACTTTCTTCTCACAATGACGGGTGCTCCTTTACTGGCGTCTTCCTTCACAATGATGGCTACTCCTTCACCGACCAAGCTTCTCGTTCGAGGTGAGTTCTTGCTGATGACTTGCAACTACAAGAGGAACTTAGTCACCACTATTGAGCAAGGGTAGTCGTCGTCGATCCAAGCAAGGGCTCGCTCGAGCGAGCGCTGCCCTTGCTGATTTGGGTGATGGCGAGGCTTGAATGAGCACGGCCCTCACCAATCTAGGCGAGGGCTCGCTCGAGTGAGCGCCGCCCTCACAAATCTGGACAAGGGCTCGCAAGCGATTTGTAAGGGCGGCGCTCGCTCAAGAGAGCCCTCGCCCTCGCTGAACTGGGCTCGCTCTCGCTCGAGCAAGCACCGCCGCGCTCACCAATCTTTTTGCCCTAGCTAGCTGTAACTCACAACGTGTGTGTACAGGTTGACGTGCTGATTCATTGCGTCGATTTTGGCCCTCCATCTCTTTTGGCTCGATCCTCCTTAGCTCCCCTCCGTGCAATCACCGCATTGCCTCACCGCCTCCACTCCGCCATTCATCTCAGGTATGTTCTTGGATCACCCTCTAAGAGTGGCATTTGGTCATGTGCATTTCTGGTTATTGATCAAAGAAATAATTCGGGGTAAAATTATCACAAGTGTACCCGTTTGGGGTTTTTTTGTGGTTAAAAAAATAGTTCAGGGTAAATTTGTCACAGGTGTACTAGTTTGGGGTTTTTTGTGGTCAAAAAATTAATTCAGGGTAAAATTGTCACAAGTATACCGGTTTAGGGTTTTTCGTGGTATTAACCCTTGATCATATCGTTTCGATAGCTGAGAGCCTTGTGGAGACTTTTGAGCCTGTTTGGACAATGGAGTTGTTGTACTGGTTGGTTGGTGGGATTGTCGAACCTTTCTTAGCTGGTCCACTGGTTGAATTTTGGTTTTGGAGATTTTGGTTTTAGCTGCTCCAGATTGAGTTTTGTTGTTTATACTTAGGCCGCCTTTTTGGTGTCATGGACGATAAAGGGAAATATATATACATATCATTAGAAGAAATGAAAGCTGTTACAGATTACATTAAGTGTGAGGGGAGGGTTAGCATCTCACATTTAGCAAGCAAGTCCAACAAGTTCATCGATTTGGAGCCTAAAGCCTAGTTTGTGGAGGAAATCAGTAGCATGGAAGAGATCACTGTCAACTAACACTCTTTCCAGTATGGGGGGCAAACAAGATTAACCTCTTCTTTTTGTGACAAAAGTGAATGGGATTAGCTTATCAAAGTGTAATTTGTATTTTTCATGTCCAGTTGCGTCTTTTTTGTTATTTAGGGCTCAGAAATTTTCAGCTAGGTAGATTTTGGTTTGAATCTGAGGATTGAGAATCTTTCACAATTAGGCGTGGGATGTCTGGTTTCTTATATTTCTGTTCTCATCCATCTAAATGGATTCATTTCCACCTCTTGAAAGACTGAAGTAGATTCAAGGATCATTGCTCTCCCACAATAGTTTTCCTCTTATGCGTGCCCAAAGTTTCTTGATTCTTCTTATCCCGAGCTCTTTCTTCTGGGTTGTATTCTAGACATTACAATTTTGGTTTTAGAGATTCTGATTTTGGTTTTGACAATAATATATCCCTATGCCCTTTTTCTTTCCCCCTTCTTTGTGCCTTTAGTTTTGCCAAAACATATGCTTCTTTGTTTAGCTCGAATTGTAGCTTGAGATTGTATTTTCCAAATTTTCTCGTGCTACTGCTTCTCTTGAGAATGGTTGCATGTATTGCTTGTAACTTCTACATGACTATGTTATTGATTTAATGCATAACTCAAATGATTCTCAACATATCAAAGTTACACGACATCCCAGAAAGAGATATTCAATGGAAAGTGGACCGACCCTTTAACCAACCTATTTGTAAGTTTGTTGGTTGAGGAGATCAAAAAGGAAAATCTCACCCCATCTACTTACAACAAAGTTGCGTGGAATAACATACAGGCTGAATTCATTAAACAAATAGCATACCAATATACCCTACTTCAGCTGAAGAACAAGGTGAATAAATTGAGAAAACAGTATGGTAATTTTAAGAAGCTTATTTCACAATCGACATTTGGCTGGGATAATATCAATAAAACAGTAGTTGTTGATGATCTAAGTATTTAGGAATCTCATATCAAGGTATCTTTTAACTTTTGATTATTTTGATGTCATTGTAGATGCAAGTTTTAAAAGGTTTGATTATGTTGCTGACATATGTCATTATTGTGAAAATTGCAGGATAATAGTGAGTGGACAAAATTGAAGAAATATGGATTTTCCTAGTATCCCAAGCTGTGTATTGTATTTTGTGGTACATACGTTACTGGGGATCATGCCACAGGAATTGCCTAAGATTTGACGGTGTCAGAGGAAGGTGACAATGGTGGTGGCAATGCAGACGATGATCTAAAGGACTTAAGTGATTACCACATTGATGAAACGGTCTTTACATCTGACAATACTACAGCTTAGTTCATGACAAGCACAAATATGAGCACTTTCTTGAAGCAACATCAGTTGCTTTTTGAAATGACAACCACTTTTGTTGTGACCTTCCTCACGACAATATGAGCATATCACCTTTGCACCTGACCTGCTCATCTTCTTACTTCCTGGCTCTCCTTCTCGCTTTCTCTGTCTCCTTTTAGGCCTTCCTATTTGCTTTTTAAGTGGCAAAGGATGAGGGGCTCATGATTTGTCAGCTCCTAGAATTTTGTATTTCTAATAGGCTGCATCATGTACTGATATGCAGCAAGATATGTGCTTTTGTAGTAGTAACAATGCAGGTATTCCTTGGGATTTTGGTACTTCGCTTGGATGGCACAAATGGCATGTGCGCAGGGAATTCTAGAAAGTTGCCAAGCTCGACATGAGCACTTTCTTTTGTCTAATTGGACAACATACTTATTTGTCTTTTCCATGACCTCATAGCCATCATCTACATTCCAGATAGGATAACAAAACCTACTATTCTCCAAGTTGTCATCTAATTTTTAGCAATTCTAGGATCACATTGTCTAGTCCACTTCGCAGCCTCATCTCTCTATTTTTGCAGCCTTGTCATGACTATCACTCGAATATCTTTAAGCATGCTGATGATTGGTTTGCACATCGCCTCTAAAATTCTGCCATTGAAGGCTTCACCGAAATTGTTATAGATGATATCACTCTTGAATTCTTTACTGAAGAAGGCCTTGCACCAATGCTTGGGTTCAATTTGGAAAAGTGCTTTATAACCGTCCTTCGTCAAGTTAAGCAGCTACTATTTGTGAATTCTAAAATAGCCATGTTAATATTCTTAGCTATCATCCAAAATTGCTTCTGTAGTTTCTCTTCTTTGTAGATCTTTGCCCAGTTTGCATATATGTGCCTCGCATACATCCTATATTCAACAAATAGCATCAACTCAGCTAGAGCAAGCAAAAGTCCCTACAAGAATTCATACATCAAGGCATTAATAAAGGCATGTACAAGATAAAATATATCATAAATATTGTTTGTGTAATTGCACCAGCATTACCTTTTATTGATCGCTCATGAATGCCCAACCTCCTCCATTAGTGATCTCAAGGTCTGCCATCAAACTTTTCAGGAACCACGATCAAATGTCCTTGCTCTCTACCTTCCCAACAACCCAAGCAATTGGAAACATCTAGTTATTACCATCTCTCCCAATGGCAACTAACAATTCTCCCTTGCACACGCCCTTCAAGAAACATCCATCTAACCCTATGACTCATCTACAACTAGAAACAAATCCTTACTTGCATGCATCAAAGCAAATATAAATTCGGTCAAAGTTAGTCCCATAGTTAGGTAGTAGCCGCTCTACAACCTCAACATAAACTCAACTAGCCGAGTTTTGTAGCCTATATTCTCTAGCATATTCCCAAATTTGACCATATTCTTCCTTGTACCTCCCTAGAAGTTTTTTCATCACCTTCTGCTGGGCTCTTTTGCATTGATTGAATGACACATTAATTCCTACCTGCTTCCTCATCAATTGCTTCAGCTGAGGACACTTCACATCAGGCATCGCTTTGAAGGTATTGAAGAAGTGCTTCGACAATCAAGCACTCATTACTCTTTTGTTGTCAAATATGATGGAATAAGTATGTTCCTCCTTGAGTGACCTAATTTGGAATAACCCATCCATCTTTGAACGTGCGCCATATATCTTCCATGAACAAGTAGGTTGAGAACACTTTGTTCTAACATAGTCCTTCGTATTTCGAGTGAACTAAAGACTTCTTTGTTTAGCTATTGAATACTTGATAATCCCTTCTTTGAACTGTTTAGCATCAGAAAATTTCATACTTACGGTCAACATAGAAGAAGAAGAAGAGCCAGGATCATAGAACGGATACTTACGTTTCCTTTAGTGTACAACGGGATCATCATCTTCATGCTGATTTTCAAAACTATTATTTTGTTCATCAGAGCCACTTTCTTCATAATCAATGTTGTTACCTTGCTCCATCAGTGCTATGTCCTGGTTCAGCTTCACGTAATCCTTCAAGTGCATCTATTGATTTTTTCCAAATTCACTTTGCCTTTGCCTTGACTATGCAAGTTCCTCATCGTCATCATCACTTGGGAAATTTACATTTGCCACACCTTTATCGTCTGATTCACTAGATGCAGCAACTTCCCACGACAATCCAATGAACTCAAATCTAGTGAACTCTTCACTCGTTGCATGACTTGCCTCACTGTCCTCCCTCTCTTGCCTCTTGTGTCCAACTTCATCTATAATAAAACTAACACGAACCTGAGTACTAGTTAAAGCAACACCATCCCCTACGTCTCCTTCCTCAGCCCCTTCACCAGATTCACTATCACTATAGGACTCAGCGTACACAATAGCTTCTTTTTCATGAAGATAATGGTAAATGATATCCTTAACACCATTATCATCATGAAAGTTTCTAATGTTGTCTTTCAAGCTGCTTCCAGGAACACAATAATGCAAACTTTCTATTTTGCATCTTAATTGTTGAACTATATCTTTCACGAGATTAATATATGCTAACTTGCTTCTATTGAAATAAACAGTACCTTCAAGTCCCCCAAAGTTTTCCCACTTGTTAGTGCCGATGACAAATTCTCCTCCATAACGAATAATGATGCTGAGAATTGTGTCTTTATCCCCCATGTCGATCCTGCATTGAAGGAAAAAAGCCAAAAAAGTTAATATTTTAACTTTCGGGATCACACCACATGGGAAAAAGAGCATAGCTTCACTTGGAGGTCCCTCACATGATCGACGAGATTGAAAAAGCCACTATCAGACCACATGGGTGACAATGACAGAGGTTCCACATGGACCGCAGTCTATAGCATATACTTAGCTCGGCACCAATACAACCGAATCCACTTAAGCCCTAATATCCGAACAACTAGCCATAATTTATGAAGTTCAAGCTTTAATTTCAGAAGTTCAAGACCTAATTTCAAGTTCGAGCCCTAATTTCCAACTTCAAACCCTAATATCTCGAAGGCAGCCCTAATTTACCAATTAATTGAGTGAAACATAGGACAATGAGGCACATTGTGTCGGTCAATTTAGCAAAATAGAAATTAACAGCCCTTATTTGAAGATTGACCTTCGTAATTTGCCATAGAGACGGGACTAACGCCAATGGGACGAGTAATGCTCAGTCCACGGGATGAGGAAGCGACGCCGACCGACCATGAGGGGAAGGTAAGAGGCGGCGACGGCGACGGGATGAGGGCGCCACGAGCGATGAGCGATGGGCGACAGTGACCGGACGCGGGTGTGACTTGAGACGAGATGACATCGACGACGCGATGCTAAAACCTTTGATTGAGCGATGTTGTTTTGCTCGTCCACATAGAAATCAAATTTTGAACCGAATATCCACATCACGCTCTTTTTTTAAATGAAAAACGCTAGGTTAGCTTTTTGGCCGGAATTTTAGCTGGAGTCACTAAAGTGATCTCTTTTCCTCTGACTTGGCATCAAAGTGATTCGAAAAAAAGTTATGATACTAAAGTGACCTCCGTATACAGCTTATGGCACTTATAGTATAACATCCTCAATTTCAGTTCTTGGGAAATGACTATGATTTAAGTTTGGTGGTTTTCCAATTGGAACTAAATTTTTTTATTCTTGTTTTGGAAAACCCAATTTCGGATCCTTTATACCCTTTTATTTCATTATTTTTGGGGAGACTTTTGTGATTTGAATTTCCAAACACTTTCTTGTTGAAAGTTTCTTCAAACATCTTGAAGTTTTACATACTTTAATTTTAGAGTTTTTGGAGTTGATATGAGTAGTACAATGGCCTGATTTTCGAACAGTGTAAAACTGCCCAGAATGGGTATTTTGGTGATGTTCACACTTTATTTATTTTCTACAAGATTTTTTGGAATGATTTTGGAAAAGTTTCCTTCACAAAAGTTGTTGAGAACGTCCTTTTCTATAACGTATATAAATTTGAGAATTTTTCAAAATGATTTGGATTCGGGACAGAGCTTACTTTAAGAAACAATAATCCTATTCCAGCGAATTGTGTTTAGACTGTCTTTGAGCTACTAAAAATGGTGTTTACAGAGAGATTCAGATTTCATGTTCTTCACAAGAAATGTTTGTTGTTATTTATGACATATTCAAATTTGAGAATTTTCGGAGTCTATTTACTATGTTTTCAAGTCCGATTTCGTGAACAGTGCAAAGCTGTCCGGTTTTGTCAGATTTCAAAGATTTAGCATTTTCTATACTAGAACATGGAATTTGGACTTGATGTCTTCTGATGATTTAAAGAATATGTTCTAAGCTTTCAAATGAGATACTTTAGGCTTTGATTGGAGGTCGGCCCAAGGGGAAACTGAGAGAGAGACGCAAGCTTGGAATTGGATGATTCTAGAGAAGTCAAAGCTTGAAGCTCAATTTTGGAAATGAATGGCCAAAAATGAAGCTTGTTCAAGAAGCCTAATTAATGGCCATAAAGACTTTAGGGATCCCCTTCATGGTGATAAGCATTAATAGTCTTGAGTGAAGAGCAAGTTCAGAATTTTATAAATAGAAAGAAAGGCCATTCGGCCAAGGAGAGAGAGAGAGAGAGAGAGAGAGAGAGAGAGAGAGAGAGTAGCCGTGAGGGAGAGGAAGAGAGAGAGGGCCAATGAGATTAGGATAAGCTTGGCCTTCATCATTTTCTTTGGCCTTAGTCCATTAATGGCATGTAATGCCATGCCATCATGAGTCTTGACTTTGGTGGCCCTTCATGATGGCTTGCATTAATGAATCAAGACTTTAGGGCCCCTCCATGATGACATGCATTGATGGCTTGGAGTGGAGACCAAGTAAAAATGTCTATGAGAGAGAGAGAGAGAGAGAGAGAGGGAGGGAGGGAGCCTCACGTGAAGCCCTCCTCCCTCACGCCACTTCCTCTCTCAAGCTCTCTTGCCATTTCCTCTTCATTCTCACGAATATTCTCACGCCCTAGAAGTCCCAAACCGACCCGTGTTTCTCCTCATTTCCATCCAACAGCCCACGATTTGGTTCTTGTAGGCCTAGGTTTGCTCAGCCACGCAAGAAGGAAGCTCGAAATTTCCTGAGCTCACCCGTTTCTAACCCGTTCTCTAGTTTTGTTAGTCGTTGTGTAAATGAATTCCCTAATACCGGGAAATGATGTTGAGATGCGTTGTGACGTGGTTTGTTTGAACCGTTTCTTGGTCGTTTGATTGGTCGTAGTTGGTTCATTTCCTTGATTTGATTAGGTTTCATGTTTGATGTTGTTTTGAGATAGAACCGAGCTTTGGTTGGTAAAGTGTATGTGATGTGGCCATGCATGATGTTCTCTTGTTTAAACTTTGCTATTGATCTGTCATCAATGCGAGTGTGGTAAGGGCCGACTTATGTTAATAGTGATCGATATATTCTCGCATGATATTAGTGTTTTCACTTGCTGAGTCCCCTCGACTCATCCCCCGTTTTTCTCTTTCAGGTCCGTAGGATGGCATCTTCCTCAGCCCGCGTTGGCAATCTCGTAGAGATGAGAGCCAAAGTGTTCACCATGATAGAAGTTAAAGAAGACCACGCCTACCGCCGAATCACAATGCTTGTAATGTTCGATGAGGGCCTAACGGACTTGGAGCCTTATCCGTACGTGGCGTGGTATCGTTATGCAAACGGAAAATGGGTTGGATCCCTATGTGGGCTCAACGGTGCTTTGGCGGTGCGGGCAGGCCAGCTCTGAGATAAAGCCACGGGTGGGATGTGAGATGGCCAGGCGGACGGAACCAATGTGGATATGAAGAAGCAAGAAGCGAGAAGTCGTAGTAGATATAGGATAACCCAAGTCAAGTTTTGCTAATTATAGTCGGCTATGAATATGTGTTGTTTGCCATGGCCCGAAGGGCTTATTAAAACATGCTTGCATGCCTTGTAAATATAAGGTTTGCTCATGATACTTCCTGTCTTATTCCACTGTGTGTATTAATTGTGATTGTCCCGAGAAATGCTTCCGCTTGTGTATAACGAAAGATAATAATGAACGGGACGTCACGTGAATGACCTCGAGGTTGGGGCATTACATATAATGTCCTTTTGCCATTTTTTCTCTCTCTTATGTGGGTACACACTCCACGCATGAAGCACTTCTTTTTGTTCATTTCTTTTTTGACTTTTGTTTCTTTTCTCTTTTATTTTGTTTCATGCTAGTTGGGCCTCACATAAGATGGACCAAGTCAATAAATCTCCCCCTTCACCTCATGTGGGAAGATCCATCATGCCCACTTTGCTTTTATAAGAGTTAAGTTTCATCACGGGTAAGGCTTTGGTCATCATATCGGATCCATTGTCGTTGGTGTGGACTTTCTTGAGTAGAAAGAGCTTCTCTTCTAATTTTTCTCGGACCCAATGATACTTCACATCAATATGCTTCGATCTTGAATGTAACACCGGATTTTTACTAAGATAGATAGCACCCATGCTATCATAATATAGAACGGTCTTCTCTTGCTTAAAGCCCAACTCTTGTAGGAATTTATGCATCCACAAGAGTTCCTTACCTCCTTTAGTAAGAGCGATATTCTCTGCTTCGGTCATGGACAAAGTAACATACTTTTGCAATTTTGACTACCATGAAACCGCTCCCCCTACAAAAATCAACATGTAACCTGATGTGGTCTTTTGAGAGTCAACATCACCGGTATAGTCCGCATTTAAATAGCCACTCAACTCAGGCTTTTCATTTTCACAACACAAACAGAATCTAGAAGTGCCTCTAAAATACCTCAAAATCCACTTGATAGCAACCTAATGCTCTTTACCTGGATTTGAGAGAAACCTACTCACAACACCAACTGCATGAACAATGTCTGGTCTTGTACAAACTATGGCATACATCAAACTAACGACGACCGATGCATAAGGAATTTCCATCATCTTTTCCTTTTCTTTCTCATTTGTAGGATACTCGTCACTACTCAACTTGAAATGACTAGCAAGTGGAGTACTTGCCGGTTTACATGTGCTCATGTTGAATCTTTCCAACACCTTGTAATGTACTTCTCTTGAGATAGTCAAAGTTTCTTGGTCAACCCGTCATGAGTAAAAGTTTCTTGGTCAACCCGTCACGAGTAATTTTCATGCCAAGGATTTGATTAGCCAAACCTAAATCTTTCATTGCAAAAGTTTTACTCAACTCATTTTTTAAGCTCCCAATTTTCTTAACATCATGCTCGACAATCAACATACCATCCACATAGAGTAGAAGGATAAGAAAATCATTATCCGAAAATCTTTTCATAAAGACACAAGAACCAAAGTTGGTCTTACCATACCCGTGATCTTCAATGAATGATTCGAACTTCATATACCATTACCTTGGTGCTTGCTTGAGACCGTATAAACTTTTTCTCAATCTCCAAGGTGCTCCTTGCCTTCGACTATAAAACCCTCCAGTTGCTTCATATATATTTCTTCCTTTAAGTCTCCATGAAGAAAAGCCGTCTTTACATTAAGTTGTTCAATTTCTAAATTCAAGGTAGTGGCCAACCCATGAATAACTTGAATAGAAGACATTTTTACAACTAGTGAAAATATCTCTTCAATGTCAATTCCTTTCTTTTGACGAAAGCCCTTCGCAACAAGCCTAGCATTGTATCGTGATTGCAAATTACTTTCTTCCATCTTCAACTTGTACACCTATTTATTTGTGAGTGTTCTCTTGCCTTTAGGCAACTTCACCTATTCAAATGTGTGGTTCTCATACAATGATTTGAGCTCCTCTTGCATGGCTTCATACCACTCATTCTTTTGATCACATGACATAGCATCTTCATAAGTTTCTGGTTCTCTTGCATCAGTGAGTAACATATACTCATGCGGTTGATATTTTTGTGAGGGCCTGCGTTCTCTTTCAAATCTTCTAACCTGAGGTAGGACCGGCTGTTCTTGCTTAACTGGCTCCATTGGCTCCATTGGCTATTCTTGCACAACTGTTTCACCCGTCTCAGCCGAAGAATCAATATTTTGTGAGGATTCACTATCTTCATGATTTCCATATACTTCTCTCCCGTGATTTCTATCCAATATGGTAGGAGGACTTGGACTGAAACTAACATAATGTTGAGCTGCATTCTTTGGCCTCCCTAGCTTATCAATGTCTTCAATGGTTTGATGCTCAAAGAATATCACATCTTGGCTTCTAATGACTTTCTTTGCAACTGGATCCCATAACTTATAGCCAAACTCTTTATGTCCATAACCCAAGAAGATATACTATTTAGACTTGTCATCAAGCTTCAACCTTTCATCTTTTGGAACATGCACAATGCCCGGCAACCAAACACTTTTGGGTAATTATATGAAGCATCTTTCCCACTCCAAACTCTTTGCGGAATATCCCCCTTAAGAGAAAGCTGATGGAGAAAGATTTATCAAGTCCATTGTTGTTTTCATTGCTTTACCCCAAAATGACTTGGGCAACTTCGCATGAGAGAGCATACACCGAAGCCGATCATTAATTGTCCAGTTCATTCTCTCCGCCACTCCATTTTGTTGTGGTGTTTTTGGAACAATCTTCTCAAGCTTGATACCATAATCCTTGCAATAATGTTCGAACGGGCCTCTATATTCACCACCATTATCAGCTCAAACACATTTCAACTTCTTCCAAGTTTCTCTTTCCACATTGACATGAAATTGTTTGAAAACCATAAGAACCTAGTCTTTAGATTTCAAAGCAATAGCCCACACTTTTCTAGAGCAATTATCAATAAATGTCACAAAGTACAATGCACCACCAAGTGTTCTAGCATCCATGCAACAAACATTAGTGTGAACTAAATCAAGTACATTTGATTTCGTATGTGGAGAGCAACTATGAAATGAGAACCTATGTTGCTTACCTGTAAGGCAATGAGTACATTTCTTCAGATTTCTCTCTTTTAATGGTAGGAGATTCTTTCTTGCAAGAGTTTCAAGCCCCTTCTCGCTGAGATGACCAAGTCTCATATGCCATAGGTCAACTAAGGAGTCATCCACTACATTTACATCTTCCTTGACCAACTTAGCTTGCATGGTGTAGAGAGTACATGTCTTCTTACCCTTAGCCACTATCATGGAACCCTTATTCAATTTCCATTTGCTGTCACTGAAGGTATTGCAATAACCATCAACATCTAAGGCACCTGTGGAGATCAAGTGAAGTCAAATATCCAGAACATGTCTCACATTTTTCAAAAGCAAACTACATCCAACATCGGTCTCTAAATGAATGTCTTTCATGCCAATAACCTTGGAAACACCACCGTTTTCCATCCTAACATAACTAAAATCACTGCTGTGATAGAAAGTAAAATAGTCACACCATGAGGTGACATGAAATGAAGCTCAAGAATCAATAACCCAACCAGAGTCTTGGCATGTAAGGTTCACACAAGTATCATTACAAATGAATACAATATCGCTATCGGATGCAACTGCCGTTGTAACTTACTTTTCTTCTTTCTTTCGATCTCCATTTCTATCATGAGATTTTTCTCTTTTTGGCAACCTACATTCCCTAGCATAATGTCCCATCTGACCACAATTGTAGCATTTCACACTCCTCCTCGGTCTTGACTTTGATCTTCCTCTTGACTTGCCCCTGTCATCATTACTCTGAAGCTTTCTTGATTGAGTTCTCGCCCTGTTTTCTATGACAAGAGCCTCCGATTTAGAAGCATAATTCAAGTTTTTTCTCTTTGTTTCTTCATTGAATAGGCTTTCTTTGACCATGCTCATGGAAAGCACATTGGAAGGAACTAAATTGTGTAGTGCCACAATTAAAGTGTCCCAGCTATTGGGAAGAGTACCAAGCAATAGACATGTTTGCAATTCATCACCCAAGTCAATCTCAAGATTTGTCGATTGATTTACAACATATTGGAATTTACTCAAGTGTTCCAACATACTATTTCCCTCCTTGTATCTCAAATTCACAAGTCTTTTAACTAAAAAAGCTTTATTTTGTGGGGTTCTCCTCTCATATAGATCTTGTAATTTCTTCCACAAAGTGTCTGCTTTCGTTTCTTGAGCAACATGATAAAACACACTATCATCAATTCATTGTTGAATAAACCCAACCGTTTTTCGATTCATTCACTCTCATTCTTTGTCTTCCTTATTTCCTTTAGCCTCATTACCCTCAACGGGATCAAATAAATCTTTACAATATAACAAGTCTTCCATATGAGGCTTTCAAATGTTGTAATTCGAGGCATTTAATTAAACACAGTGCCACTAGTTTCCACCATTCAATACTAGAATATCAATGCTAGCTTTGATACCACTTTGTTGGGGAGAATCGAGCAACAATTCATGAAAAACAAAACCCAATCCATGATCAATATCTCCCCCACAATTAAACTGACCGAAATCGACTTAATCCTAGCAACAACAAATAATATTCCAGCAATTCAACCTTGAAATAATAAGGAGACAAATACAACAATAATAACAAGATTTAACGTGGAAACCCAATGTGAGAAAAATCATGGACCACCCCAAAAACTTTTACTAATCACTAAGAATAATAGGATACACCAAGTTCTTCTCTAGTCACACACTAAAGGCACAACATCAACATTACAACATCATTTTCATCACCACGAAGGTGAATTTACATAAAACGGAGGAGAAAACCCTAATTGTGAATGGAGAGTTCGGAGGAGATTCTCAACGACCAAAACCGATCAACTCATAGCCCTCGGTCTCATGAACAACATACTAAAATTTGAGCCAATTTCGACAACGTTTGGCTCTCGAATCGGGACCACAAGCCGCAGCCCCTTTTCTTCTCCCTTGTTCTCCCGTGCTCTTGGTGATGACCCTCTGTTTTTTCTCTCTCTTATGTGGGCACACACTCCATGCATGAAGCACTTCATTTTGTTCTTTTCTTTTTTGACTTTTGTTTCTTTTCCCTTTTATTTTGTTTTATGCTGGCTGGGCCCAACATAAGGTGGACCCAGTCAACAGAGGATACCATGAGCGGGACGGACGGTTGTGGGAACTATGGAGTTATTCTGTGGAAGGGTAATTGACGCTTATACATTGAATGGTACTCGTTATCTTCATGAACTAGCATAAGATATTGCTAAGAGCTAAATTCTTTTGATTTATTGGTCTAATTCGGTCTTAGAATTAAGTAATGTTTAGAAGTTTGACTATTATGATGATATTGTATGGAAAAATCCTTGTGTTGTGCTTGCTTGGGGTAGATATGATTGAATACTGTTTAACTGACGATACCCCATGGAGCCAGCAGGGAATAGAAGGATGCACAGGGATCATGTGAACTGGATGCCTAGGATGAATGTACCTTAGATGCCCGGGAAGTGTGATTGGGATGTCGTAGTTAGTGGATCACGAAACCTGCGTAGGCAAATGAGAAAACCAGCGTACACTGCAGCAAATCGGAGAGCACATCGAGCTTTGCTAGACAGGAAGTGTTCCTCATTGCGTGACTGGCGAGCGTATCGGATATGGGAGTTGGAGTTGATGTTTAAGTACCTTTGCAAGCATCTAATTGTTTATACACCATAAATCATATGATTGCTTAATGTAAGGATCCTTTGAACTTTCATATTTTTGGATTGGTAATGTAGTGTGCAAGACTGTGTTTGTTATAGTAAATTACTGTCGTGACCTCCCTGAACTGGCCTCGCCGCCTAAGGGGTTTGGCTAATGGATTACTAAGTTAAACCTAACCCGAGCTCTCCCAAGCCCATACCAATTCGCGACTTAAGTTTAAGTTGTTAACATGCAAATCAGTTTCATCTAGGAGTAGCCACTAATCGATTTTTGGTGGGTCGATTAGACGCCCAAGTAAAGTACGGGAGAAATGCTTTACTTCTACAAACTAGAGATTCATTGGGTACGGATACTTGATTATACTAATTGGCCAACTAGTGCCTTTTTGGTACCTAATCTTGCTTAATTCACCACCTGATGTGTTCACACTAACTGAGAATCTCAAAAATTCATTCCTAACCAAGCTAAATGAAGCAACAATTAATGTCTAAACCTAACATGCATAGTCGTCCACATGCGAGATTAAATTAAACGCGCAATTCAAAGCGTGCGGATCAAACGAGGTGCGATCAAACATAGGCTAATCACACAAAAGGTGAGAGAAAAACAATTTTGAAACCCAATTTCCAATTTTTGATTTTCTAAATTTTTCAAAAAAAAATTAATTTCTTTTTAAAATATTTTTAAAATATTAAAATAATATAAAACAGACCCCGGGTCAGATCTCCACACCCGACCCGGGTAGAGACTGACCCGGGCTCACTGGCCCGAGTCCATAACCAAACCAGGCTCATATGTTGAGCCCGGTAAGGTAAATTTTGTTTTTTTTTTTAAAGGAATGGGCCCGATCAAGATTTTCTTAATAAATAAAAGCCCAAAGCCCAACAATAAATTAAAACCTAAACAACACTTCAGCCTAAATCCCAACTTACCCAATTTGACCCAGCTACGAAATAACCCAAAACCTAAAAGACATCCTAAAGCCCATTCACTAAATAAAACCCAACCCGGTCAGACCTGCAACTTGACCTGGTTCATAGCCGCCGATGCAACTCACGCTAAACCTTAGCGCCCGTGACCCGAATCGTCAAAAACCCTACCCGGTTCACCCGTGGGTTTGACCCAAATCGCCTAACGCCAGCCGCCTCTCCGCCTTTGCTGACCGACCCGAACGCCAGCCCCTTTGAGCTCTGGCCGACACTCCACCTTGGTTCGCATCGACACCCCGACGATGGGTAGCGAGCGTCCTCTACCCCAGTCACCGCCGTGATAACCGGCGATTGACCGAGGCCGTCCAAGCCCCGACGAAGGGTTAGATAGCCATGAATCAACCAGGTCTCGACGATGGACTGGCTAGCCGCCTCCTCCCGTGGTCACGCCCGAACCGCCGTGGCCACCGACAGTACGCCAGGACCGTATGACACTCCAAAAACGTAGCTAAACAAAGACAAACCAAAGAAATTTGGTTTTGGCAAAACATCAAACAGTTGGCGTGCACTACAAAAACTAGGGATTTCTGGCACAATCGAAGCTCAAAATGGACCAATATTGTCAACACGATGCACATGGGAAGCAGGAGCAAGCACGAGATGTCACGGGCCGAAACTTGCACGAGTCGAACGGCTACGAGCTCCGGCCAGTGAACCCAAGACGAGACCAAACGACAAAAACAGGGGAGGGGGCTGTGGCACTCCTTATCCAGCTCGGGGGCGGCAAATAGCGACGAACTTGACAGATCGAACTACGTCCGGTCGCCTTGCATGCCTCCAAGTCGAAATCCTCGGGAAATTACCCCGAATCAAACCGAACAAAAAACCTGACGAAACTCGGGGCTGGGACCTACCGTGAGAAACGTTGGAGCTTCGCCAGCTGCGGTTGAGGGATGATGGTCGTCGATGGGAGCCCATTCGGCCTCAAATCTCACTTGCCGATGCTCTCAGCCTCACTCTCTCCCTCGGTTCTCTCCGTTCTACCGTTTTTTTTCCTCTGGCACTCTCTCTCTCTCTCTCTCTCTCTCTCTCTCTCTCGGTGACTCTCATCTCACTCGCTTGAATCCCTCTGTCTCTCTTGCATGCTCGGCTTTAAGGGCCACGGCAAGTGCGCATGGCTTCCTGCCACCGCTAGTTGCCATGGCCGGCCCGATCCCGACCCGCGGATCACGCCGGCACTTCATCGCGCCTTTGGCCTCTGCTCTGGCTTTTGTGTTCTGCTTCTGGCTTATGCGTTCCTATTCATCTCTTTCGTACACTTTAAAAGCGTTAACTGGGGGGGGAAGAGATGAATAGACGTGGGTCGGGCAGAGGGAAAGAGGGCCGGCCGACGTGGGAAAATGAAAAGGGGGGAGAAGATTAAAATAAAAATGGGCCGCGTAAAAATAAAAAGAAGAGGGAAAAAGAAATGGGTTGACGAACCCGGCCCGGAAATCCCTTTTTTTTAATTATAAATATGTTTTAATAGGCCCTATGCAAATGCACCTAATGTCTACATGCCATGCAATTTAATGAGAATATTTTTGGTTTAGGGGTTAAGAATTAAGACCCTAATTTTTTATACTATAAAATCCTAAATGATTGAGCAAAATTTAGGTGTTAACAGCTGTTCCTCTTTGAAGGGAAGCTCGAAGAGGTTCCTTTCAAAGATAAGAGACACTTAAATTTTGTTCATAGAGGGTATGAAAAGATGCATGAGAGATGATTGGATTTTCTTTCTCTTTTTTTTTTTTTGATACCTGCCATACCGTGTAGGAACGAGCTTTTGGCTAAATAAAGTCTTACCATATAAAGAAATAAACTCTGGGCTACGAAAACTTGCTAGGTCGATAAGGTGTTATGGGTTGCAAAAGCACATCGTGCAAAGAAAAAGACTTTAAGCTGCGAAAGCTCACCAGGTTGAAGGGGTACTCCGGGCTGTAGAAGTTCACCGTGCAAAGAAAAAGACTCTGGGTTGCGAAAGCTCGTTAGGTCGAAGGGGTGCTCCGAGCTGCAGAAGCTCATGGTGCAAAGAAAAAGACTCTGGGCTGGGAAAGCTCGCCAGGTCGAAGGAGTGCTCCGGGCTGCAGAAGCTCATCGTGCAAAGAAAAAGGACTCTGGGCTGCGAAAGCTTGCCAGGTCAAAGGGGTGCTCCAAGCTGCAGAAGCTCACCATACAAAGAAAAAGACTCTGGGCTGCAAAAGCTCGCTAGGTTGAGGGGTGCTCCAGGCTGCAGAAGCTCATCGTGCAAAAAAAAAGACTTTGGGCTGCGAAAGCTTGCTAGGTCGAAGGGGTGCTCCGGGCTACAAAAGCTCACCATGCAAAGAAAAAGGCTCTGGGCTGCGAAAGCTCGCCAAGTCGAAGAGGTGCTCCGGGCTGCAGAAGCTCACCGTGCAAAAAAAAAGGCTATATATTGACATTCAGGGACTGAAACCCTATAAACGTTGTAAATTCTACCTAAGGATTAAAATCCTATGAGTAGCTAAGATCCTGCCTAGGGACTAAAACCCTATGTACGGCAATAGGATCAACACCTTAAAGGAATGCCTAAGGACTAAAACCCTATGAATGTCGAAGACTCCGCCTATGGGCTAAAACCCTATTGAACGGCAAAGGGGATAAAACCCAGAATGAATGTTTAGGGACTAAAACCCTATTAAATGTCAAAGATTTGCCTAGGGACTAAAACCCTATGGATAGCTAAGATCCCGCCTAGAGGCTAAGACCTATGAATGGCAATAGGAACAACAGCTCGAAGGAACAACTAGGGACTAAAACCCTGAAAGCACGTTTAGGGACTAAAACCCTATGAATGGCAAATTGCACTAAAGATTTTGAAATACCTAATGTTTTTCACTCAGGATTTTAATGCTTAAAGTTTTCACTTAGGACTTTATGTGCCTAAGGTTTTTCACTTAGAACTTTATGTTGTAAAAAACATGATTTAAAGATAGACCTATGAACCTTTTAAGATCAGGGTTTCGGAAAAGTCTCAGAATTTTTTGAAATCGAGGTTTAAGGGAAGACCCAGAACCTTTTGAACTTAGGGTTTTAGGAAAGACCTAGAACCTTTTGAAATCGGGGTTTAAGGAAAGACCCAAAACCTTTTGAAATCAGGGTTTTAGGAAATACCCGGAACCTTTTGAAATTGGGGTTTAAGGAAAGACTCGAAATCTTTTTAAATCGGGGTTTAATGAATGACCCAAAACCTTTTGAAATCGGGGTTTAAGGAAAGACCCGGAACCTTTTGAAATCAGAGTTTTAGGAAAGACCCGGAACCTTTTGAAATCGGGGTTTAAGGAAAGACCCAAAAACCTTTTGAAATCGGGATTTAAGAAAAGACGCAGAACATTTTGAAATCGGGATTTTAGGAAAGACCCAGAACCTTTTAAAATTGGGATTCAAGGTAAGACCTGAAATCCTTTGAAATCGGGGTTTAAGGAAAGACTCGGAACCTTTTGAAATCGGGGTTTATGGAAAAACCCAAAACCTTTTGAAATTGGGGTTTAAGGAAGACCCGGAACCTTTTGAAATCAGAGTTTTAGGAAAGATCCAGAATCTTTTGAAATCGGGGTTCAAGGTAAGACTTGAAACCCTTTGAAATCGAGGTTTAAGAAAGGATCTAGAGCCTTTTAAAATCGGGGTTTAAGGAAAGACCCAAAATCTTTTGAAATCGGGGTTTAAGGAAAGACCCAGAACCTTTTGAAATCGGAGTTTTAGGAAATACTATGAACCTTTTAAAATCGAGGTTTAAGGAAAGACCCAAAACCTTTTGAAATCGGTGTGCTATGCAATAAATGCATAAACCTTTGCATTGCGTGGTTTAAGGACAAACGCATAAACCTTCAGAAAGCATGATCTCACATGGGGAAGACTTCTCATGTAAAAATGGTTTCGGGCTATTAGAGCTCCCCATATCTATCGAATATTGAGGAAATTCCGAGGAGTCATCTGCACATCTAACAGAACGTGTTATAACAAGTGCTCTGGTAGCGAATGTGTACCAGGCAAGATAACGTCATGAGAGGCCATATGAAAATGGTATCATCAACAAGAAAGCATTGATTGCATGAGCAATTCAAGCTAGTTTCGATTGTTTGGAAAATATTTTGCATCATTCAACATAACAAGATTGCCATCAGGCTTGAGAAGTGTCATTAATCATCAAATTCCCTTAGGAGAAAGTCTTTTGTCAAAATGATCTTAACTTATGAAAATGGCTTGTTAAACATGCCAAACAAGAGCTCTATAATCGGAAAATGGCTTCTCACATACTCTCAAGAAGGCTGCTTGATCTCATCTATTAATGTGGGAAATAGTCTAATCACTCAAAATACCTCACATGACCGTTGTCGAGGGTTTTGAGAATCATTCGCAATAAGTACACATTGACCAATCTAAGAGGTCTTTCAAGGACTATAATGTAGGTTTGGTCACGGTTTCAACAATAGATGAGCATTATTGGCTAAGGAATGGAATAATTGTTAATCAGCATCTCCATCAAATTTACAAGTCAAGAAACCTTAAGATAAGATAAGACAACCTTACCTCCACTTCTTCAAGCGACAGCTTCTTTGTAAAGTCCTTATTGTCACTTGAATCATCACAATCAAAAGAGACTTCAGGAAAGGGTTGTAATGTTGGTTTGGGTAACGGCTTGAAAGGCTCAGAAATTTTCAAAAGGGATTCAAAAGTTGGTGATCACAATGACATCATTACCATATCATCAAATCTTTTCGAGAACACTTGCCTTTTGAAATTCAATTTGTCTCGAAAGTCCATTGATTAATTATTTCAATACAAGAGCTTTGCTCTTTTCTCTAATGACTTTTGTATTTGCAATGATTTTCTTTTCATGTAGGCATTTTGCTTTTGACACTTTTTCCTCACAAAAGAATTCTTCTCTTAATGCTACTTTCTCTCTCTTTCTCTCTCTCTCTCTCTCTCTTTTAAATGGACATTGGCCTTACTTTTACTGGCACACTGCTTTTTCATGCCCCCTAGTTTTCATTTGACTTTTGATTTTTTTTTTTAGCTTTTAGGACTTTCGAGATGTTTTTCACATTGTCTCGCGAGTATCCATTGTCTTGATAAATCACATGCTTTGTCCTAGTATAGGGAGATAATCACCACTTGGGCTTTAGAAATGAATATTTAGGTTCAACTTGGCTGAACAAAGGATATGAGTATTTAGGTAGAGAAATGAATGCTCCTTTTCATTTTGGGATGTTTCAAGTTTCCACAAGGATTCACCTGAAGTTATCACAAAAAGATTGATACCAGTGAGAGACAAGAAATCTTTATCATCTTTTTACCAAATGATATTAACCAAAATCTCCAAATTTGTCCCAATTGTGGGGTGGTTCTTGACAGGGGTATTTTGAGAATTTTTCACATTTAAAGGCTCAAATGGGATTAACTATGATCACCTGTAGTGTATAGGATATAAGATGGAAATGCCTCTTTTTATTTCGATCTATATACTATTCACGAATGAATCTCTCGTCCTTAAACAACACGAGTTTCTTTTTCGCTCCTCTCAAAGTGTTTACAAGACGTGTTTGGGAATGGTTTGTTTTTCCTCATCTTAAGTGTTCTCACTTGGCATAATTAACATCTCCTCTCATTTTGTTGAGATCATTTGAGTAAATTAATCTCCATGGGGAATTTTGATTCAAAATGAATGATTCACAAGCACAAAGACAATTTTTGAATAAGGATGATATTCAAAATTTTTGTGAAGAGCTTGCTTCCTCAGTCTCCACTTTAGTGCTTGTTTTTTCTCAAAGACATCAAAGACTTTTTCTTTCTTATGAAAATTATACATTTGATTTCCATTTGAATTTTGGAAGAAGGGTACTTACCTGCGGCATGGCGACTTGGTAATCTTGTAAAGAATAAAAAAGAATGTGTTAGTTAAAGACCCTTTAAGGATTGAAAATTGGGAACGATACAACATTACCCCTCGTTTGCATTTGTCCTTCAAGTCTTTGATGCTTCTTTCTTGGGTGTTTGACAACTCCCTTCATTTGAATTTACTTCCTTGTATGTTTGGGAACTTCCTTCATTCGCTTTCTTTTGCCTTGACTTTTCGGCATTGTTTCGCTATTTGAGGGCATTGTCCCTTGGATGTTTTGCTCCATTTATCACATGCAAAGAAAAAGATTGGACATATTATTTCCACACTTAATCAGAAATTATTTAGGAATGATGTATGTCCTTTGCACCGACATGGATGGTTCCATCTCATCATGCTCTTTAGTTGGATCTATTGTCACCATGATTGAAAGCATTTTTATTCCATTTCGTCATACTTCATGAATGGTGGTTGTCGCCCCATGAGTGATTTGCTCCAATCATCACTCTGCAAATAAAAGAAAATAGGACAGGTTATCTCCACACTAAATTGGACTCAATGTAGGAACGATACATCCTTCCCCGCTAAATTGGATGTCTTGTCATGATTTGTTGGCAAGGGGCGTTGTTCTGCATATGTTGCCCCATTATGCTTGCTTGGAGAAGAGAGATTTGTCCCAATAATTTGGTGCTTCACATTGAGCCAAATGATTTAGCCATATGCAACTTCATCCTGTTTGGCCGGTGGGTCTTTAATCGCTCTCCATTATTTCTTTTGTGCCGAAGCGAATGCTTCGATCATGTTCTCTTGGTGAGAAGTGTATCCTTATGCCGAATCAAGTTTTGTTGACACATGTTTTCACCATGCTTGCCTGGGGGCTTTTGTTTGGAGTCTATCCTGCACAAAAGGAGAGGTCAGATCATTCCTTTACACTAAAAAATAAAGTTCAACAACGAAATACATCCTTTTTTCAAAGTTCAGTGATTTAGTATCCTATCATATCTTCACAGACAAAGGGGAGAATGTGCGCTGCACTATGCCAGATAGCTTTGTCAGATGCAACTTCATTATGTCTGACCGGCAGTCTTTTGCCTCGTCTGAGTCCCTCCATTTTCATGGTAAAGTGATGGTCTGTCATTTTCATTCCGTCACAGTGATGACCTCTTTCATTTGCTAGGGAATCAACTCCTCCATTTGGTTCTTCCCTTTCTCATTTCCAAGAATGCCATAAGTGAGGGATTGTAACATGGACTTCTCAACAAAATCAGGAGAAAGTCGGGAACAACTGAGAGTAGCCCATGACAACCCGATAGAGGCGAGTTATACGATAGGCTTGGCAATGATTATAACTTCGAGTTAGCTGTCATGTGGTGGAGGATGGAGATGTTCGACTCCTTTGTTTATGGCTCCTATTTTTTTGGTAGGGCCTCCTTGATTTCAGTCTCCTGGGCGTGGTTGACAGCACCTTCAGGTACTGCTATGCTTTTAATGACCAATATTGTGAGGAGTAAAAGAGTGGCCTGCCCAATATGTGCAATGCTTTCCGCGTGCCATTAAATTTGGCAAATGGGGCACTGATGTCCTATTCACTGACAAATAATCTATAGGACGAGTATAGGAATATTGTGGCCAGACATAGGTTTACGTCCTTAAACCTCTCGAAGTTTTTGACAATAGGGCTGAAGACAAACAGATTGTTCACGGACAATTTGCTCCAGGATGTATCCAGCGAAACTCAGAGGTCTTGGCAACGTCATCATAACAGTGCCTTGGGCTATTCAAAGCGAATGACACCACTTTCTGGAGTTTCATAAGTAGGTAGCAAAATGAGATTTTCCTCCCTGAAGCTCACACTAACTCAATTTATCAACAACAGTTCCAAAGAATATGTACATTTACATTGATTCCGAGCCGAGAATCAGGGGTTGCCACATGATGCACCATTTCCAAAATTTGTAAACGGGCAATCACTTGGGATCTCAAAAAATCCGTCTTCAAAATCATGTATTAAAGCACTTCCCTACTCATATCTCTTATCACAGGATACAAGTCATTGCACATAACTTTCTCTTCTATTCTTGCATGAATGCATTCAAATGACAGCACACCTTTCACAAGCTTTCATACCATTTAAAAGCTCTTCATCAAAATAATAGGATCCTTCAATAAGGCCACAGTATTTAAAGACATTCAACTTGTTTAGCTTCCTTCTCTCGGCATTTCTAGGAAGTCATTATCAAACATAAAAGGCCCATTTGGAACAGAGCTAGATGAGGAGACTATCAAGTTCGTCATTCAAGGAAGAAGATGGAATCTCATTTTGTTACCCTACCGACGCGATAACGTCAAAAGTCTCAAACGTGACACATGCTAACTCGGGGTGCAATAAGCTCGTAGACAATCACAAAATGAGATATTGGGGTAATGGGAGACGAGCTCAGAGATTGTGGTGACTAGAGAGTTTCGCTATGATGGTGGCCAGGGGTGGAGATGCGCACTGAGGTGGTGAAAACAACTTCAGAAAGTGAAGGAAAACTCCAACTGTCCTCGCGTCTGGATTAGGACTCGCGAGGTAAGGAGCAGCAATCTCCGCGATGAGAGTGGTAGGCTAACATGGTAGGGGAGAAAGAAATGGAGCTTCCTATTTTCTTCACATACTTCTTCTGAAGAAAACTATAAAATTGGTTGAGCTCTTTTAAGATGAGAAGTCCCTCTGTAGTCTTGATGCCAAATGCAAAACTCAAGACTGCTCAGGTTCTGTCAATCATGGGACTCATTATCTGGATATTGTTCAAGAAGGAAGGCTCTTCATAAGCGGTTTTGTTAAATGGAGAATCCGAATCAACCAATATACCTGAACTGGAGTTAATTAGAAAATTTTCCCCAAAATGGCATTCTCAGGCATCCATCCGTTTCAGCCTCGGTCATGACATCAAAGGGCACATTTTGTTCTGAAAGCCTATCTTTTCGTCACTTCAGGGCAGCAATTTCCCACAAGTAATTTGTCTCAGTAAACTCTATCAGACGTGATGAGTTGCATAACCCGAAATCACTTTCTTTAGAGCTCATACGTGCGAAGCGGCCAAAGAGGATCCGCAGCAACGTTGCAAGAGTGGCAAACGGTGTCTACTGAAGGTAAATCCCCACCAGTCTCGTTAGATGAGCTTGTTGATGATTAAATGGAAACTCATTTATCTTTACACATATCATACATGCGCCTTGTGTGTTCATATCTTCTTGCACGACCTCATGTGGGTGTCCCTCTAGCTTGTTAGTGCCTTCAGTATCCGCATGCCTAACTCTCTCAATGATGAGCTATTGCACATTTTCGGGCTCAAGTTATGCTTGCCTTCAGGGTTCTAACTCCGGCCTTGATCTCACAATGAGTCAACTTTCTTGCACCTCCCATCAACAATGCAGATTAAATATCTTTCTCATGGAGAGTAATTTGGTTCGGAATTTCGAGAAATTTTGTCCTCTAGGCTAGCCGACCGAGGAAACTCAATATTGCTTCTTTCACAATCTGGGCTTTCTCAAAATTTCGAGGATGCTTCCATCTTTAGCCCAATGTTAATGACTAAGAAATTTGTCCACAAATTCTTGCCAGATAGCTTATATTGTTCAGGTTGTAGACTGAACAAACACGCAACACCATCATGACACAATCAAAGACCACGTATATGGGGGCAACTAATTCTCTTCTTTTGATGCCCGGCTGCCGAATACAGCAAAAATCACGAGCACTTGTGCTTCCCACGACGCACTTCAATTGGTGATTATGGCACGTTGCGTTTGACTTGAGTTCCAAGTGCCTACACTTTTGTGTCTAGAGGAGGAGAATGTCGAACAAATCATTCATTTTACCTGTTTGACAAAAATGAATGGACAAGTCAGTTGTTGCACGAGAAATTCTTATTGGAACGATTACAACCTTACCATCTCAAAGTATCTTTTTGCATACCAACCTGAGAAATGATCAAGTAGAGTGATAAAATCTTATGCAAAACTTTCTTGAAACTCTTTTTTCAAAACATTTTGAAGGCAAAGCATAAAAGCTTAACTCAGGGTTCAGTTTGAATATTCCAAGTACTTTCAAAGAACAATGCTACAAATTAGAATCTCACTACTCAAAGACGTGAGTCACATGATTTTCAAAAACATGAATTGGGTTCACATTAATGCCCAAAACGCGAAACATGATTCCTACTAAGAATAAAGACGATGACAAAGTACAAAAAAACTCTTGCATAGAAGAGTGCAATAAACAATTCTCGTCCTAGCTTCTAAGTCCACTTCTTGGCGTGGTCAAGCGAGAAGATTCCAAAGAAGGGCCATTGTGTATAACCTTCAAAGGAAGATAATGTCAGTATGTGAATGAAAAAATTGATCTCTCAATGAAGCCGCCTCTTATAACGAAAACAAGGCAATGATACGTGCCCCATGGTCCCTATTTACGGGGATTTAGTATTTCACCAAGATTTCGTAGTAAGAGGAGACATCACTAAAAGATCAAATCATGGTCATCAATTGAATGCCCATTCTATTCCAAAAGTTTCATGCGCAAGATGTGGCATCAATTGTGAAAGACTGATTTGTGATTTCGGTTTTTGGAAAGACGAGACAATTCTTGTTTTAAGAAAAATACACAAAATGTGATTTGAATTCCGATTCCGAAATGTGAACAAGAAAGAATTTTGTTGAAAATGTGATTTCAATTTTATGCCCCAAAATACAATCTTGACTTGGGAGAATTTCTATACAAAATGTGATTTTAAGCCCATTATTGAAAAGTTAGACAAGCTCATCTGTTTTGTAGGGTCAAATCGGAGACGTTTGAGATTTATGCTCGAGGCTCACTATCAAGAGTGATTGCCCGAAATTTTCAATTATCAGCTTAGATCACCTAGGGCATTCAATTGATTTTCATTTCAAAAATGAAAGTTTCAACCAAAAGTGAACAAGTAAAGGGAGAAACCATGCTTATAGTGGATGACAAACTTTCAATCACATAAACATGCAAATGTAACGTGCGGCTGATTCCTACTCTAGACGGCTTAACAGAGTGAAGCTAAGAGGGTGATCTGATCGTAGCAGTCTCGCATTGGTGTCAGGTCCTCTTAACTCCGGCTTAGTAGAAAGAGATATCCTATAGTGACGCGGTCTCGTAGACAAGGATAAACACTTACGACACCAATAAAGAATTTTTCGGGGGAAAGAAAGACAACCTCTACATCGCAATCTCGCGTTCAAGGTTGTATCTTTCTTAACACCATCCTAAAGTGTCCTATCGCGGCTCAGGTCCGGCAACATGATTGTATGTGCAACAGTGTAGTGCTAAAACATCTAAGCATGCACAATAGTTTATAGGCAAACAATGCTTCAGGCATCTGAAAAAATAAACATTTATTCCCCAAATTCCAAACCTGCAAAATGAGGGGTCAATAGCAAAAACATTCACGCTAGGGATATATTTGAGCAAGATAAACGGCCTAAGCCCACTAAGAACTCCCCAGCGGAGTCGCCAAGCTATCGTGACGTCCCTGAATCGGCCTCGCCGCCTAAGGGATTTGGCTAATGGATTACTAAGTTAAATCTAGCTCAAGCTCTCCCAAGCCCATACCAATTCGCGACTTAAGTTTAAGTTGTTAACATGCAAATCAATTCCATCTATGAGTAGCCACTAATCGATTTTTGGTGGGTCGATTAGACGCCCGAGTAAAGCACGGGATAAATGCTTTACTTCTATGAACTAGAGATTCAATGGGTACAGGAACTTGATTACATTAATTGACCAACTAGTGCCCTTTCGGTACCTAATCTTGCTCAATTCACCACCTAATGTGTTCACACTAACTGGGAATCTCAAAAATTCATTCCTAACCAAGCTAAAGGAGGCAACAATTAATATCTAAACCTAACATGCATAGTCGTCCACATGCGAGGTTAAATTAAACGCGCAATTCAAAGCGTACGGATCAAACGAGGTGCGATCAAACATAAGCTAATTACACAAAAGGTGAGAGAAAAACAATTTTGAAACCCAATTTCCAATTTTTGATTTTCTAAATTTTTCAAAAAAAAATTAATATTTTTTAAAAAATTTTCATTTTTTTAAATATTAAAATAATATAAAACAGACCCCGGGTCGAATCTCCACACCGACTCGAGTCGGGACTAACCCGGGCTCACCGGCCTGGGTCCATAACCAAACTAGGCTCATATGTTGAGCCGATAAGGTAAATTTTGTTTTTTTTTTTTTTTAGGAAATAGGCTTGGCCCGGATTTTCTTAATAAATAAAAGCCCAAAGCCCAACAATAAATTAAAACCTAAACAACACTTTAGCCCAAATCCCAATTTACCCAATTCAGCCCAGCTACGAAATAACCCAAAACCTAAAAGACATCCTAAAGCCCATACACTAAATAAAACCCTACCCGGTCAGACCCGTGACCCGACCCGGTTCGCGGCCGCCGACCCGACTCGCACTAAATCTTAGCGCCCGAGACCCGAATTGTCGGAAACCCTACCCGGTTCACCCGTTGGTCCGACCCGAATCGCTCAACGCTAGCCTCCTCTTCGCCTTTGCTGACTAACCCGAACGTCGGCCTCTCCGAGCTCCGGCCGATGCTTCACCTTGGTCCGCATCGACGTCCCGACGATGGTTGGCGAGCGTCCTCCACCCGGGTCACTGCCGTGGTGACCAGTGACTGACCGAGGTCGTCCAAGCCCCGACGAAGGGCTGAACAGCCGTGAATCAACCAGGTCCGGATGAAGGACTGGCTAGCCGTGTCACGCCCCGAACCCTATGAACGCGCAACACCCCGCTATAGTCGTTGAGATGCGACGTCCCAGGACTCGTCGCCGACCCTTCATTTTATCTTTTAATACGCATGCGGAAGCGAACGCAACAAACCCGGGACAACAACGATAAATAAGGATAGCAGAGGAAAATTAAGCACAATAGTATTTTAATTCTCACTTGATTAACCCTCGGGAATATTCTTATAAGCCCGCTTTAGGTACTACCACAAAAGCCAGCAACAACCAAGGTTAGGGTTAACCTACTTTAATCAAAACAGCTTCCAGGCCTAATCTTTAGGGACCAACCAAAACTGCGGTACTCCGAACCACATAGGAAGCAACGACATGCTAAGGTCTTGAAAAGGTTTAACAACAAATGAGATAAAATCTCAATAAGTTAACGGCCTAAGCCCCGCTTAGGAGGCCAACTCGCACCGGGGTCCTTAAACAGGCAAAATAGCAACAACAACAACATCATTAACAACCACAGACATCCTTACCTTGCCTTGGTACACACGTTAATGAAATGCATATGTCACATACTCAAAGTATTTAAAGAGATTTTCCATGCATTAATGCAACATAGTCACGCGAGTCTCGATTATAAGGCAAAACCCACTTGGGCACGTCCTATATCATGCCTAGCAGTTTCTACTCCATAATCAAGCACTATACATCACATGTATTTCAATTATTACACCCCCTTGGGGCCACCACACATCAAGCGATACGCAGCAGATGGCAATCTATCAATAAAAACCGGACTCCGTCCCGCCCCGTCGGGCACGGCTATGTTAAACGATACACAGGATGACAGCATTTTAATACGGTAACATCAAACGATACACAGTAAGATGGTATCCCGTAAGGAGTATCAAGTCCGGTCTCAGGTTGTGACAAGGCATCCGGGGTATCGGCACTCCAGATTATCTCCAGGCATCCGATAAATCGGGCAACATCAAGCGATACACAGCATGACGGCTCCAACATGTGACCACACGAGCACACAAGCATTCTGGCCAATTATTATCTTCTCCGTTAGCCCATGCATCCATGAATAGTGCTCATCCAATGTCATACAATCATGCAAAGTAGTCACACATGCAATCATTCAAACAATTCTCGCAAGTCTCAATATCAAATACGAATATCAACCATAAAGCACTACTATCATTACTTGGCATAACAATAAAAATAATAATTTAATGCCAATAATCTCGTAAACTTTCTTGAAAACTTCTGATCAAAATAAATTGTCATACAAATAATTTAACACGACAATTCACGATATATACGCCAACATTCAAACTAGAAATCATAATTTGAAATTACAAATTTTCTGAAATAATAATAAATAAATTCGGAATTTAATTATTTAATAATATCCGAAAATAATTTATTTTCAAAGAATTCAAAATATTTTCTTGAATCAAAATCATTCAAATCGTTTTCTAAAACACCAACTCATACCGTGAAATCCAACATTGGCATCACAATTTGATGTTAGAAAATTTCCGAAAATAATAATATTTAATTTTTGAAAATTAATTATTTAATAATAAAATAATAATATTTAATCCGAAAAATAAAAAATAATAATAATTCCGAAAATAATACTTTAATAAAATAATCGATAACTAATCACAACATCACGATAACTTATCACCACATTCACGATAATCTATCGCGCAATCACCGATAATTTAACACCTAAACCCAACTAAACAAACCTAACATTAATCTAAACACAAATTAAACTTTCCTAAGCAAGTTTAACACCCTAAACACTGGATTAGGGGTTAATTTACACCACTAACGCCGGCAAAAGCACGAGGACGACGGCGGTGGCAAGGGCAGTCCGTGATGGTTTCGATTTAGACTCGGCGGCCGACGGACGACGACGAACGAGCGTGATGAGGGCTGTGGTGGCTAGTCAGGGCTATTCCAGGTGGCCGAGACAGCAGCGGCGACAATGGTGGCAGCTGGGCGGCTTGGACAGCGGCGGTGAGTGGCGGAGGCGAGCATCTGGCGAGTGAAGCGACTTGGGCAGGGCTTGGGCGAACCGGTGATAGGCGATTGTGACTCGATCGGGGAGGAACTGGGGTGGCGCGACGGTGGCGGAACAGAAGCCGAGCAGAAGCAATCGCGGCTGGAGATTCCGGGAGACCGGGGGTGGTGTCGCACAGCCTGAGATGGAGCTGGGTGGGCGTGGCTCGACGGCGGGGAGGAGCGACGCTCAGTGGCTGGACAAATGGGCGAGCCGGCGAGAGGCGCGGCTGCTCGCGTTTGGCCGGAACAAGCTAGCGACGGGGGCGAGTGGGCGGCGGCGTCGCTCAGCCGGGAAGGAGACGGGGTGGCGCGGCTCGATCGGAGCAACGGACGACGTGCGAGATGAGCGGCGGCGCACGGCGAAGCTGGTCTGGTGAACAGTGAGCAGCAAGAACAGAAGCCAGAAGCAGAAGACGCACGGGTAGAAGCAGCAAGGGAGAAGAAGAAAGGGAGAAAAGAAAAAAAGGGAAAAGAAAAGAAAAAGGGGAAAAGAAGAGGAGAGAGAAGGAGTGGGTGGGGGATGGATGGAAGTCAAACGCGCAAGGGAGGTGACCGGCAGAAAAAGGGGGAGAAGAGAGAGAGAGAGAGAACAAATCGCAATAATTGCGATCCAACGGCCACGATTTAAATCCGTAAACGATTTAACGGTTCCCGAAAAATCCTAATTAATAAGTTTAGGATTTGACCAAAGGGTGTTAATACACACTGCGAGGGTGGTCTACCAGTCCAAATTCACATCTGGTCAAAAATTCATTTTTCACTTATCCCGGGCAATATCGAGGTTGGCTACACTAATATCGACACCGTCCAATTAAATTAGTCACGGAACTTCGAAAAATTCAACACCAAAGTTCGGGCTCTAAATAATAGCCAAATTCGATCGAATGTGATTCTAGCGAAATCTCAATTTTAAAACAATAACCGGGAGTGATCAGTTCCCAGGCGAGATTTTACTATAAGCACACTGACGAATTATACGTTTTATAAATCCTAAAAATTCGGAATGTCAAAGGCCGCCTCCTCCCGCGGTCACACTTGGACTGCCGTGGCCATCGGCGGTACGTCAAGACCGTCTGACACTCCAAAAACGCAGCTAAACAGAGACAAATCAAAGAAATTTGATTTGGGCAAAACGTCGAATAGTTGGTGTGCACTACAAAAACGAGGGATTTCCAGCACAATCGAAGCTCAAAACAGACCAAAATTGTCAACACGACGCACATGAGAAGCAGGAGCAAGCACGAGGTGTCACGGGCTGGAACTCGAGCGAGTTGGACGACTGCAAGCTCCGGCCAGTGAACCCAAGACGAGACCAAACGGCAAAAACAGGGAAAGGAAGAAAAATAGGGGAGGGGGCTGTGGCACTCCCTATCCAGCTCGGGGGCGGCGAATAGCAGCGAACTTGACAAATTGGACTACGTCCAGTCGCCTCACATGCCTCCGAGCCGAAATCCTCTGGAAATTACTCCGAATCAAACCGAACAAAAAACCCGACGAAACTCGAGGCTGGGACCTACCGCGAGAAACGTCGGAGCTTTGCCTGTCGTGGTTGAGGTGCAATAGTCATCGATGGGAGCCCGTTCGGCCTTGGATCTCACTCGTCGACGCTCTCGGCCTCACTCTCTCCCTCGGTTCTCTCTCCGTTCTCTCTCTGTTTCGTCGTTTTTTTCCTCTGGCCCTCTCTCTCTCTCTCTCTCTCTCTCTCTCTCTCTCTCTCTCTCGGTGACTCTCACTCTTCTTCGCTTGAATCCCATTGTTTCTCTTACGTGCTCGGCTTTAAAGGCCACAGCAAGTGCGCATGGCTTCCTACCACCGCCAGCTGCCGTGGCTAGCCCGATCCCGACCTGTGGATCATGCCGGCACTTCCTCGCGCCTTTGGCTTCTGCGTTATGCTTTTGGCTTCTGCGTTCTAGTTCGTCTCCCCCATATGCTTCAAAAGCGTTGACTGGGGGGGAAGAGATGAACAGACGTGGGCCGGGCCGAGGGAAAAAGGGTCGACCTGTGTGGGAAAATGAAAAGTGAGGAGAAGATTAAAATAAAAATGGGCCACATAAAAATAAAAAAGAAGGGGGAAAAAGGAATGGGCCAACGAACCCGGTTCGAAAATCCTTTTTTTTTTAATTATAAATATGTTTTATAGGCCCTATGCAAATGCACCTAATGTCTACATGCCATGTAATTTAATGAGAATATTTTTGGTTTAGGGGTTAATAATTAAACCCTAATTTTTTATGCGATAAAACCCTAAATGATTGAGCAAAATTTAGGTGTCAACAATCACATGTTTTAGATAAATTTTTGCCTTGAATGATCCTATTTGATGTGCTTGATGGTTATTTGTTTAGTATAGTGCTATAGATCTTTCTTTGCTAAGCTATGCTCACTCTTGTGGCTACTATAGTTTTACATATTAGTAAACATGAGTTACCAATCACCTGCAACCCCCGTCACCCTCTTTGGTGCCCCTGATGAGTATGTGGGCCGTCTCGTCCCCTTCACCGATCCTAAATTCCCACTAATCAAGCTGGTTTGCTATGAAGCCACCTATGGGTAGATGTTGGGTTACCGAGTCATCGGGTGCCTATCCGACTCGTCTCGGTCTTTCTAGATGTTGGTGGGAGCTTGGTGGGGCCCATCCGGTATTCTGTGGATGGCAACGGTGGTGGCGGCAGTGGAGCAAATGGAGGGGTAGGTATGGCAAAGTAGGTCGGTTCAGGATTCGGGTTGGAGAATCATTTTTGGATGACATGACTAGTCACTTTTTGGAAATGTAGCCGTGTAGGTTGGGTGATAGCTTTTGTGGATGTAGTAAGCGAGCTCAGGTAGGTGAACCCGTTAGAATATAGCTTTCAGGGATAGCTTCATAAGCGTGTCCTCGCTATGTAAATCACACAATGTTGATAAATAAAGATAAGATGAAGTTAAAGCAAGTTTTACGGTTTGCGTATCATGATACTCTTTGTATTGTTCATCTTCCTAGTTTTGATCTCATATTAATAATGGAAGTAGAATAATGTCTAACAAAAGAAGTAGGCAAATTTGACCATCTTAGCAGGGAGGATTGTAATTAATGAATCGTGATCTTATTAAGTTTATTAAGAACTAAGAAGGAGGTTAATTCTGACAAGTTTAATTAGCAGTATGTCTTATGTTTAAATTCATGTTATAAATGCTGACCTAGAAAGGGAACATCTTCCGCTGGGACGCTAATTAGTGAATATAGGAAGTTGTATGGATCACATTAATAAGGGGCATGCTTGGGACGCTGAGTTCATATAAATCAAAATATTTCCTTTCAAGTGATGCCCATAGAATAAATAATTTTCAAGTTAGGTAACACATTATTGCCCCAAAAAACTGGGCTACTACATTTCAAAAGCCGTACACAAATCATCAGTGTCTCACATGTTGTAACGATACTACTATATTTACTACTTTGATAGGTCAAAATATAAATTTCAACTTTTTTCCTAAAAGCTTAGATGCATCTTATAAAATATTCTAATTAACACAGAATCCTACAAAACCACAATATAACCATTTCCCCACTATGTGGGGCTAGAATAAGAGTATCTCATAAAAATAGGTAAAAATGAGTTTCTGAACAGACATCCCCAGCAACTTGTTAAACCACATTCACCCCATAAATGGTGAGATATATACATGGCACACTTATCAAGTGAAAGAATAAGAGCATGTTTGTTTGCATTCAAACGAAAAGCAAACGCCAAAATGTAAGAATATTGCCATGAATTTCAGAATTTTTTGAAGCAAAATCTTGAATAATAGTGTATGTGAATCTACGTGCCAACACTTGAGTACCATGAAAGTTCCGGGAGTTTTGTATTTGAAACATAATCAAAGTGCATGAGCCTCAAAATTTATAAACAAGTAAAAAAGTAAAAGTAAATCGAGACAAACCTTGAGGTGGTGAAATTTATAAAAAAAAGAGAGAGAGAGAACAAAATAATCTAAGCCGAGCTCACAAGCCAAGTAAATGCCCTGTGCACCAAACAGTCGATTGAAGGATGGCGTCGTAAGAGATTGTGGATAAGCACATCGCAAAACTTGAGTATTGTGAATCTACTTAATGACGACTTTATGAAGAATATGAAATCTCCAACTTAAAGAGCCGAAGACCATTCCTACTCACGCAGAAAGCAAAAGCGCCCTCTTCATGTTATATGTGTGTCTTTAGCCTTCTCAATCGGTCCAATTGGTCGGAGACTATCAATGCTTTAAGGCACCCCAATTGTGAGGGTTTTTAACTTGATCATAGATAGGGGGTAGTAAACTAAATACCAAGCTTTGAATCTTGCTATTAACTATTCATTGACAAAAAAGAGAGAAACGAATCTTCATAAATTAGACAGCAAAAAACATGATCAACGCATATATAATGCGCAAATTAAGGAAAAGGTTTTACCTTGGTCCACAATAACCATGTATTAAACCACCACCATCAAGCATCTATGTCGATTGCCATCGGCTAATTATAAAGTATTTGATACCGCCTACGGTTGTCGCTTTATAGGTCATTGGGGCTGACTTGAGATATTTCTACTCTAGGTCACTGATCGGTTGGCCCAAGACATCCTAAATCAGTTATTCCTAAACCATATAAACTCTGCAGTTTGAGAGAGATTTAGAGATTAATTTGTTAGATTAAGTATCTTAGTCAGATAGTACAAAGTCCAAAAGAGGGCCCAAGATATCATAATGGTCTTAAAGTTAAAGACAATAATAACGAGACATGGTCCGACCAAATCAGCAAATCAACTTGGTCAAAAGTTTTGAAATTAGAGAAAAATGCAAAATAAAAAACCGAAGAGAGTGGGGGCCAAATGGACACTAACCGTTGTTTTTACAAAGTAAGACAAATGCATAGATACACGCTTTGGCTATTGTTAGGACAAGGAGCGATGATGCTTGGTAGGTGGGATTTGAACATTTTATGGCTCTCTCGCTTGCCAAAATAGCTATAAATGATGCACAATCCCCTGGTAATCTTGAGCAAGAGAATCAAATTTTGTAAGATTCTGACTTCATTCATCACGAATACATTTAAAATGTTGAATAAATTCATTAAGAAACTTGGCTTTTTATCCATTGACAAATGCCCTTTCCTAGATTTGAATCCACGATTTTCAAGTTGAGCAATTGCAATCAAGTCCTCCCATCGTTAATCAGCTTAAGTACGCTAACATGGAACTTTCAGTATTGAGAAATGAAGATTAAGTGCAGCTTTAGTTCTCCAAGTTTTGTCGTTTGTAGAATTTGTTCTTTCCAACTTTTTTATCAAGAAAAGGACCTCTATCTTTCTCGATTATGCAATAAAGTGGTTTTCTCATGTATTGTTATTTACGCTAATAAATTGATGAGATGACACTAAAGAAATGTAAAATTTTAACATATAATGATGATGTGGGCCAACATCGACAACATAAAAAGTAAAGAGTAAAAAGAATTAGAGAGAGATAGAAGGGCTGGATGCAGTTGCTAGACGCCCGATACTAATGGCGTTCGTGCCACCCTTTGCTGTGCTTAGACGATGTTCGGGATGAGGTTCGTTAGACTGTTATGTATTCAGGGGCGATGCCATCGTTTTTGGCCACCTTCAAGGTGGAGTGAGTGACCCCTCATTGGTAGCTAGCAAGTGTCTCCAAGCCCTCGGTGTTTGCTATGGTTAGGTAACCTTTGATGCCCCAAGCGATAGCGGCGCCTCTGCCTAATGATGCGGGAGTATTGGGTTCTATCGGTCACCCTCAAGCGCCCTTTATGTCTCGTCGATCGAACCAACCTGCTCATTATTTATGCAGGCAAAGAAAAATTTCGGCTACAACTTAATTAGTTGGGTTTAAGGTTGAAGTTGCTGATTATGAAGAGAGATTATCTACTCGGTGGATAAGTTATCTACATCATGGGCATCAATCGATTACCTCGTTGCCGATTACAAGCTTGTTCTGGTCGATTTCTATCATTGTTTGGTGACCTTCTACTATGATTATTCGGCTTCCAAGACTGGTGCACGAATACCAACGTCGCGAATTAAGTTTTCACCATGTCAACCATGCAATTTTAGCAATTAAATCATGTTAACAGAATTGTATGAAAGAGAACTTGACTGCAAAAGTCAAGAAGATGTAGGACTTCACCACATAATTAGCACCATTGCCCCTTAAATTGGCATTATCATTGGAAGGAAAATTACAAAAACATTCTCATTCTATTACATTTGTATTCATTCAGTCCTAAACTTTTTAATTGTACCAATTGAGTTCTAAATCTTTTAACATTTTTTCAGTTGAGTCCATTTGGCCAATTTAGATCGAAAATTGTTGACATGGACGTCAGTCGTCCTACAGGATAATTTTTACAATTTAAAAAAAAATTAATTTTTTAATTATTTTATTTTATTTTTCTTCTTCCTCCGAGAGGTGAGAAATGTATAAGTAATGAATCCACTTAACTACTCAAATGATTAAATAGAAGGAATAATTGCAAATTGAGAGCTTTTATCCTTAAAATTTAAGGTTAATACCACGAAAAATCCCAAACTGGTACACATGTGATAAATTTACCAAAAAATTATTTTTTTGATCACAAAAAACCTTAAACTAGTATACCTGTGACAATTTTACACTGAACTATTTTTTTTACCGTAAAAAACCCCATACTGGTACACTTACGATAATTTTACCCCGAACTAATTTTTTAACTATCAAAAACCCAAATCGGTACACCTGTGACAAATTTACCCTCTGTTAGTTTTCATTAAATTTTATCATCAAATTGCTAAATTTGACAACACGTAGTAGTTCACAGGTGTACCGGTTTGGGGTTTGACCCTTCTGTTTGTCACAAGTTTACCAATTTGTGATTTTTTTTGTGATATTAATCTAATTTAACGAATATTAATGGAGGGCAAAATTTTTGCAAATGTATCAATTTTGGATTTTTAGTGGTCCAAAAATTAGTTTTGGGTAAAATTATTATAGGTGTACTAATTTAGGATTTTTAATGGTCAAAAATTTGTTCGGGGCAAAATTATTACAAGTGTATCAGTATGGGGTTTTTGGTGGTCAAAAAAATAATTCGAGGTAAATTTGTCATAGATGTGCTAGTTTTGGGTTTTTGGTGGTCAAAAAATTAGTTCGGAATAAAATTATCACAGATGTACCAGTTTGGGATTTTTTGTGGTGTTAACCCTAAATTTATTATTGGTACGATTATAGTCACTAAATCTCTTTTTTATGTCTTTATTCTTTCACGTGATCCCAATTTCAAGGATTTTTTACTAAATTTTTGGATTATTCATGCCCGCTATACGATAGGATGAAATCTAGTTATGTGCAAGAAATGCTACCTAAATTTGTTGATTATAGTTTTGTAGCACTTAAGTGCTTGTAATTTGATTTAAAATCTTGGTCAGTGTCCTAATTTTTCAAGGATATTGATGGGCTGCATTTGAAATCTTTTGCATTTGCTAAGAATTATCTCTAAACTAGGCTAGTCAAAAGCAATAAATGGGGAGAATTATCAAAAAGATCGTAAACCTATTGTAATTGTGCCAATTCGATCATAAACCCTTTGTTTGACAAATGAGTCTTGGATCTTTTGCATTTGCGTCAATTCAATCCATTTGATCAATTTTGGCCACTCAATGCTGATGTAGACGCCGACCGTCTTACATGGTGCGATCGGGGCTGACGTCGAAATTTTTAATAATATTTTAATTTTTTTCAACTTTTTGTATTTATTTGTTATTTTCTTTTTCTTTTTCTCTTTTCTTTTCTTTTTCTTGTTTTTTTGTCCTTCTTCCATTCATTCTTCCTCCAAAGGTGAGGACCGGCAAGGTCGACTTGGCCATCGTTGGGTGCCTCACCCAAAGACGGCGGGGGCCGATGAGGTTAGACCTTGCCTCTGGCCGGTCCCCAAGGTCCAGCGATCGGCTAGAGAAAGAAGGAAAGGAAAAAGAAAGAAAAAAAAGGAAAATAAAAATAAATAAAAAAGAAAAAACTCAAAATATATTAAAATTTTATTAAAGAAACATCCATATCAACACTAGTCGCAGTAGATATGATGGCTAGAATCCATATCAGCGCTAGCCAGCTAGCGCTAGCGCTAACACAAGTGCAAAAGGTTTGAACTCAATTGGCCTAAAGAAAATATTCAGGACTGAATTGACACGATTGCATTAGTTTTATAACTTTTTTAGTAATTTCTCCAAAAGAAGTGTGACCCTTGTATGAAGCAAACAAGGTTCATTGACCAAAAAATTAACGAGTGAAATTTAGTAATTTAACTTTAAATGCTTTAACCAATAGGGTTTGCCTAGTTGCCACCTTTCTTATTTGGGAAGGGAGATGTGGGAGTTCGATTACGGGTGGAGACGTTTAGTTTTAGATATGAGTTTCAACTCTCACGCTCTATAAAGAGATAAAACAAAAGTCTGAAAGTAGATTGAGAGTTAGAGTATGACAGATAAAAAAAAAAAAACCTTTAATTGCTTTACAATCAATGGCTAAATTGCCCAAAACAATCAGATTTTAGAATCGGGAGCATAATTTTGTTTGCGACAAAATAAGGGTTTGAAGTTGAGCCATTATCTCAAACGATGGCTCAAAGTGCACATTATCTCAAATAAAGACTTAAAGTAGCTAAGTTAACCTCGAATAAACGGCCAAAGTGTTTGCTGGCCAGCTAGTTCCCACAGCTAGAGTAGGCCAATAATGTCAAAATTTTCTAACTACGTAAAAAATGGTTAAAATTGTTAAAACCAAAAACCCCCCAAAATGAATTCTAGTCAGGGTTCTTCGTGAAATTTCTTCTTTTCCAGTGATCTCCATTCACGAGCAGCTAGAGATCTCGATTCTCCGTCGATTCTCCGTTTCGATTGTGATCCGGCCGAGGTCAGCTGTCCGAGCCATGGTTTGTTCTTCAATTGAGATGTTTTATCGGACTTCCAGGGATTTGCGGTGATTTTCAAAAGAAGAATACACATCTGCTTAGTCTTGGAAATCGAAAGTTACTTTGTTGGGCAATGAGCGGTTGGATTTAATGAAAGAATATATGAACATTTTGCAACGAGGACTTCCCTGATGGCTTCAACAGAACGTGAATCGAAACATAGAGATTGATCTTAGCTTATAGCGGATGAATCCAGTGAGTGCCTTTGGTTTGAGATCATCGAGCCCAGAAAAAAAAAAAAAAAACCCTTGATCTACCTTCTTGAGTTATCGAATCTATGATTGATCCATAAGGCATCCTGATCTGAGAGCACAGATCATTCTAGCTTCCAGGGCTTGGGGAATTGAACTCGGTCAGATCTTTGAAATGCCCGATGTTGGCTTCTCGAAATGATGCCCCAAAGGACGAGAATATGAGGGAAAACATCATGTGACCGATGTGGCTAGCTTGCGAAATAGTAACTGAGCAATGTAGGCTATATGATTGGTGTCATAACATATCAGCTTGGAAAATAGTTACTGAATGCTGCCTATGCTGCTGATATCGAAAGAAAATCACCTCTATATAAAAAAACTTGACTAGGCGCACGATTAGTGCGATTAGCATCGAAACACGACTATTATGGAATATACTCAATTAAGCACACAGATTTTGGGCACTTGTATGGATCCAATCACTTTTCAGCTCCAGTGCTTCGTGCATTCCATGATATCATTGGAGATTTTGTAGAACTACTGCTGACTATTATAAAAATTTGAGCTATTAGATGAATGTGCAGTTTACTATTTAATTATTCTATCATAATCCAAGATCGATGGACAAGATCAAAACGGAGAATCCAAACCTCCAATTGCACGTGCCGGAGATCAAAGCAATGGGCGGAACCTGGGAAAGAAGGAGAAACCCTAATTAGAATTCAATTTGGGGGGTTTTGGTTTGCAAGGATTTTACCCATTTTTGGCACAGTTGGAAATTTTGGACAAAATCGCCCCTATCTTAGCCATTGGCGAAGATTTGGCCGGCCAGTGAATTATTATTACCTTTGTCTCCTTCGTGCTCTAATTTGAGATAAGATCCATTACGAGATTCTCTTTTTTATGAAAAAAAAAAAAGCTCCAATTTAGAATTTCATTTGAAAACTATACCATAAAATAATGTTTTCGTCTTGTTGCGGCCATTGGCATATAGTTCTAACTGTGCCGTTGTGATGGCATTATTTATAGTCAATCGCTTCAAAATCCAAATACTTGAAAAAAAATATCAGAATATTACACCACTATAAGGCCCGTGACCATAGCCAACTGTCGGTGGGAAGGGTTTGGACCCAAGTGGTTTAGACGGTTAAAGTCATCATGCTTATTTCGACATTTTCAATGTCACTGACGCAGATATTCATGTCGCATCCTACAAAAAAAAAACTTGATGTCCACATCATCAATTTCATGAGTCACGTCAATAAAAATTCAAGAGGGTGAAAAGGAAACGGAAAAACACAAAGGAAAATGGTAACGCGAAACTAGTTATGACCACGGACCGATTTCGATTCGAAATCAGCCCGGAACTAGCCCGGTCAAACCCGGGCCTAGCCCGTTGACCGGGCCCGTGGTTTGGAACCGGAATCGAGCTCGTGCTATAGGCTCGGTTCCAGTTCCCAAAAAAAAAAAACTTTAGTAGGGCGGCGAGGGCTCGACCTCACTGGCCTCAGGTGAGGCCGGCCTCACCAGTTGCCGGCGAGGTCGAGCCTCGCCGGCATCAGTTGCAGGCGAGGTCGGCCTTGCCCGACGCCGGCGAGGGTGGCCTCGCCTAAGGCCGATGACCTCCGCCGGTCTCGGTTATGGCCGGCGGAGGAAGAAAAGAAAAAAAAAGGAAAAGAAAAAAAAATAGAAAAGAAAAATTATGAACTGGTTTGGAACCAGTTTCGAACCCAAATCGGATCCGAAATTGGCCAGTTTCGATTCATACTTGATCACAAATCGAAACTGCCGGTTCCGAACCGTGACCACGACTACGCGAAACATCGTAGCATCTTAGGTTAGAGAATCAATAATAATGACACGGACGGTTTTGAATTTCCTTAGGGAAAAGTATGGAGCAGATCACGTGCGATGCCTTCGCATGAGCGAGCACTCTGAGAAAAATTTCAAAGCAGAAGAACTTTTCAAAACCGCGTCAGAGGAATCAAACAAAGCGGGCACGAGTCCCACTCAAAACTTTCGAAATTTGTCTCCTCTCCTCCACCACCACCAGCGCCGCTGCCGCCGCCGCCGCCGCCGCAATGGGCTCATCTGAGGCGGCGCTCCTCCTCCTCCTCCTCTGCTCCCTGCTCCCTCCCTCCACCCCGTTGGGCTTCAACTGCTCCAACTCCTCCGCCGCCGCCGCCACGTGCCTGTCCATCGCCGGCTACGTGTCCCCGAACGCCACCACCCTCGCCGCCGTCCAAGCCCTCTTCGGCGTCAAGCACCTCCGCTCCATCCTCGGCGCCAACAACTTCCCCCTCTCCACGCCCCCCAACGCCACCGTCGGCGTGCGGCAGACCGTCGCCGTCCCCTTCAACTGCTCTTGCTCCAACGACACCGGCGTCTCCAACCGGCGCCCCGTGTACACCGTCCGGAGCGGCGACGGGTTGGACCACATTGCCCGCGAGGTTTTCTCCAACCTGGTCGTCTATCAGGACATCCAGCAAGCGAACGGGCTCCCCAATGCGAGCTTCATCGTGGTGGGGCAGAAGCTGTGGATCCCTTTGCCCTGCAGCTGCGACGACGTGGACGGCGAGGAGGTGGTCCACTACGCGCACGTCGTGGCCGCCGGGAGCTCCGTGGCGGCGATCGCGACGGAGTTCAACGTGTCTCAGAGCACGCTGATAGCCATCAACGGGATCGCGGACGTTCAGAGCCTTCAGGCCGGGCAGGTTCTTGATGTCCCTCTCAAAGGTTCCTGCCTTTTTTTTTTTTTGTTAACATTTACTTAGTCATTTCTTCGTTTATTATTGCCGTATGGTCTTGAACCCTTCCTTGTGAGTCTCAAGAGTGAAGACTTGAAAGGGACTTTTCTTGAATTGGCCTTTTTGTTTTTGTTGCTGGATTTTAGCTGTTGTCATGATGTGGTGAAGGAGAGAGAGTGCGGTGTGGGTAGGACCCATTTTGCATTATCAAAGAAAGAAAGTAGTGGGATTGTTCCTCTTGATGTTCCTCTCGAAAGGGATGGACTGCACCGGATTGAGTGGTTCAGATCGTATTTGGTTGGAGAGCTCTTCCTTATGCAATGCACTGTTTAATGGGATATTCCTCAGAATCTTAGATGGGTAAGTGTGGTGAGACATGAACTGCTTTTTCAGATTGAGGGAGTTAAAGATTGGGGATGAAATGTTTGTAAATGAGACACGCATCAACAGCGGTGATACTTTGAGATACGCGAGTGTCGTATAGGGTAGAAAAAAATTGGATAGGACTTGGTGCGTGAGGTTTTCTGCTTGTGCTTTTGATTTACCTGCATTGATCTTGCTTGGAGGATCTGCCAGTGAGTTTGGCTGCTAATCAGGGTGGAGATTCGATGTATCTTTGAGTTTTTGGATTGATTCGCTTCATAATTGGGTTTGACTGATTAGATTTATTGATAGAATTATAGGGTAGACCTACGACTTGGTAGACAACAATGGTGGGGCCTTGCGGTGCCTCCCACCACGTGATCTGTGCGAACGATGCTGGCTACTAGTGAGCTGCAAACAATTCAGCTGTTGTGTGGTCCCTAGTCAAAATCTGATCTAACCACAAGTAGGAATTATCCAGAAATAAAATAGAACTATACGATATCCTATATAATCTTGAAGTGGTTGTAACTTGTGTCTCCTTGATTTAATAGTTTTCTTTGGTCATTGTCTCTTTGATGTCATCGAAATTAAGGATGTGATATCTGGTTCATATCTTTTTGTTTTTATCTTAAGAAGGTTATAATGACATCATATCTTGTTGAAGGCACCTTTTTATCTGGGTTTTCCTTCTAGTAAGTCATTGTCCAGAGATATTTTCCTATAAGGCAGTTGAGTCCTTACATAGCTTCTCCTTTAGGAAGAGATTTTCAAGAGCTTGTCTGAAATTTGGCTGTTGCTTCTAATCTTGGAAGTTTAGTGGAGGAAGACAGAGAGAGGAGCGAGGAAGTTGGGACAGTCTAAAGAGGCCCCATTTTTTACTTGACCCAGTTCTACTAAGTCTTTAACATCGAAGATCTAGTTTAACTCAAAATCCAAGTGGTGATGCATGAATGTGCAAAAGTGGTTCTCCACATGACGCAGTTCTCTGCCAAGAATGGTTCTGTTGGCTTGTTTCCGTTCAAGAGTTCAGCTCTATGATTCTCTCTTGAGGAGATTGATGGCTTAACAATGGCAGCAATTGGCTTTAACTTTCTTTGACGATGGATAATCAACGCAGACAGTATGACAATCTAATCTCCCCCTTATTTGCCACATTATGCTTGTTGGTCAGACTCTGTACGAAGATACTTGTTCTACATAACATTAGCATAGTTCTATGAATTGGCAATTCTGATAGACACTTTTAAGCTTAATGACCTACCACCATTATGATTTAAGATTTAACTGCCACATGCCATTTTGATAGTTCATGACCCACCAGCATTACGATTTAAGATTCAATTGCCAGATGTCCTATAGATTGTTTGTGATGCTTCCCGCTTGTGCTTTTTCCATTGTTTCAACATAGTAAGCTTGATTTTTTTCAGTAATCTCGCACTCCAATTTTTAACAGAAATACTGATGAATTCTCTGATTATGTATGCAGCTTGTGCATCTCCAATAAGGAATGATTCGCTGGACTCCTATTTACGCGTTGCTAATGGAAGTTATGTCTTCACCGCTAACAATTGTGTGATGTGCACCTGTGATGCAGCAAATAACTGGACGTCAGTATTATTGTTCTAGAATATCTTTAGATCCACGTCTTTCTTGTGGACAACTTTCCAGAAATTCTTCTCTTTCCAATCAATCTCTCAGAATTTATGATTCATTTCCCTATACATGAACAGATTACATTGCCAGCCATCCCAGCTTAAGCCGGCTAATTGGTCGCTCTGCCCCTCAATGCAATGCGAGGGTTCAAATTTATACCTGGGCAACTCAACTTCGACATCCTGTAACCGCACAACCTGTGCCTATGCTGGTTATACTAACCAGACTATTTTGACAGTGCTTGTCACTGATACCACTTGTCCAGGTACATACTCGAAATTTATGAAGATTATGAAAATGAACTTGATGAAGAGATTGCTTCACCTATCCCATAGTTTGCATTTGTTTCGAATAGCCTACTAAAAGCTATATAACATTTTAATATACCTGTTATTCTTAATTTGATTCTTGATTTTTACTTCAAGGTTTTACTATAAAAGATGGAAAAAATTGAAATATTTCGACAAGAGTAATGGACTGGACTTTTTCCCAAGTTGATGCAAAAGCCTCTGTCTGGAGCTTTGTTTGCATTGTTTTTGGGTATGCACTATGGCCATAAGTTTTTTCTCTTGTGATGCACTGCATCTCTTTAGATTTGCCAAAATATAACATAAGATTTCACACATGAGCTAAAAATGATGGAACTTGCTGCTGGAATCAATTGTTTTATGGAATTGCTGACTATCCCCATACCTGACTGGTATCAATAAGGTCGAATTGTCTACTTTTGATACTTTCTTCCTCTGTAAATGACTGGAACGTCTGTCATTGTGATGTGTAGTCCGCTACCTACAGTTTCCTAATATTTTGGGGCTTGTTTTGTTGACAGTTTCAAATAGCTTCGCCATGAAGGACAGTTTTCGGTCATTTAGCTGGAATTTCTTCCTGAATTTGATCTTGCCCCTGCTCTCTTTCCATCAAATTCAGTGAGGACATTTGTATCAGAGACTGTTGCCCTCGATGGTTATTTGTATGCCTATCGAAGCACGCCGGTATGTCTGTAAGTGTTGCACATGTCACAGAAATGTCAGGTGCCTGTTTTATCTTTTGGCACTTCTTCACCATAAAATTGTACCTTCCCACGTTCTGATGGAAAAATTCGATTCTTCTTTTTTTGGGTTCCATTCTTAGATGGCTAGGAGTTTTATTGTTTGCTAAGTTAGATGGTTTAGAGTTGCGCAATGTTGAAACTCTATTATGCCTTTGAGAATTTGATGTCATTGTTGCCAATGTATCCAGACTCGTGATTTTTTTCTTTAATCATTTTCTGCAATGGCAACATATGCAATTTTCCTCTTCAATTTCTTTCCGTGGCTCATATGCGAAGTGCTCGATGATTTCAATTTCTCCTCTCCATCATATGTCTACACCTTTAATTCATTTCACAGTCATGGAAGGATCATACAACTAAAAGCGAAGAAAACTTTGATTGAATCGTACCTCATTGCAGGAGTCCCTTTGAGGTCGTAGATCACTGGCCGTATCCACAAATTTAGGGCAAACTAGAATTCTTGTGCTCCAAAAAAAGTTCATCATACACTCATAGATTATTTAGTGCAAATTATGACTTCACATCAGTAAGAGAAGGGGAAGAAAAATTGCTGAACCTGGAATACAAAGGGGAAAAATGATGATGCACACATTTCATCTTCATGGAGAGACATAATCTGTTGGGCCATAAGGCTCAAACAGCTCAGCAAAGAATCTCTTCTTTCTCTTAGGATTCCATCCCATGTCCTTGCACAGTTGATCATTGTACCAAATGTGCAGTGCAGCAATGCATGATCTTCTGCAGTATTGACCCGAAGATCGCTTTATGTATTTGTGCCACTCTTCTATATCCTCCTCCATCTTCTTAATGGAAGGTAGCTTGAACGTACCGGCGAGGAGCTCAGCTAGCCACCGGCACCGTATCTCCGACGTGTACAGGTTTGCTACGCTTTCCGAGAACCCGATCACTGCTAGTTGGGGAATCCAAGGGTGAACGCATTCCCTGATTGGATGGGATCACATAATTGAGTCCGAGCCAATAACTATAGAAAAATAACACAGGCTACTCATCTTTTTGCTGAATTTTCCACAGCAAAAACTGCGCAGTTTCATGCTCTAAAGTTTTCCGGCTACAATTTTTCATTGTAAAAGGCAACTTGTAGGAAAACGCACTCGACAACTTTTATGTTCTCCGTCTTTCGGGAAACAAAAAACAATCGATAAAGAAGAATTCTCGAGTTTCCCGGTAAAACAAGAAGGAAAATGATATTTTGCGAGGGAGGTATCGGAATGTCTATTTATTCTGCCAAAGAAAGACCAGATGTATTGAGAATATATATTAGGACAAATCAGAACCAAAGACATTCCCAGAAAAAAAGTGTTGAGATGAATAATGAGAAACCAAAGACATTCCTAGAAAAAAAGGACAAATAAGTAGACAAATTTTCACTTAAAATGAAGACCAAAATCATTCCCAAAACCAAATGCACCTAAATCTCTATAAGAACCCAGGACACAAGAACCAGATTAGCTTTTAGCTGGAGGGAGTTCTTGGCAATACCTGTATAGTGGAACTATTGAATTGGGAGGTCCAGATAAGCTGTCCCGAAACAGTTGCGACTCGAACACTTCTATGAACTTCTTTTCGCCCCTATACCCAGTCGCGAGGATGACCAAGTCTGAATCCAGAGGGTCAACCTCTCCATAAATCGAAATCCTGTTCTTACAGAATTCGAATCCTGGGGCCTTCTTCAAGATTATGCTTCCCTCTTCCACTCTGTCATAGAAGTTTTTGGGTACTGTCGAGATCAAGCAGGAGCTGATTTCTTGAAGGAAACTGTGTTTTGGCACCATCCCGAACTTCTTCAACGGAAGCTTTCGCTTTATGTCGCTTTCGACGAACTTGGAAACCGCCCATCTCTGTCATTGAAGTGGATAACATTACGTGAACAGCATGTAACAGCTAATGGATTTAACCATATGACGCACTAAATCGGAATAATTCCGAATCCAACTTTATTATTCCATGTGAATAAATTTTGAATCCAAGTTTCTGTGACCAAAATTACTGGCTGGGAAACAAATTCCCCTTGCAGCTCTAGATAAGAAGGCTCCTATATTGTTGTAAGTGGACAAACCACATTCGTTTGGAATAAGACAATTCATTGTGATGAGAAGTTGGAAGAGATTTATTTTTCTCGCTGTGTACCAGGGGTGATAAAACTGTGGCCAAGAGGCTCAGCAACAAGCCCTCTCCGGGCTTATGCACAAGGAGCTCCGAGAAGCGGGTGAGGTAGAGAAGTGCGAGAGGCACGCCCCACGGTTGATAATCTGGCACGTTCCAGTGTTCCGTTTTGTACAACACTGTACAAGGTCGCTCCACTCCTGCAGGACAAATATTTCAACACAAACGAAGTCACCACGAATCCGCACTCGTCAAAATGCTGGAGCAGCCACCCGGTTTTACACATTCTTAGAAATCTCAATTTGTATGTCTTCTCAAGAAGTCTTTATATGGTCTTCGTCAAGCACCACGTGCTTGGTTTGACAAGTTTAGCAACTTTCTTCTTGAAATTGATTTCTTCCGTAGCACAATTGATCCCTCCCTCTTTGTGCTTCATGATGGACCAGACTCAGTGCTTCTGTTGCTATATGTAGATGATATTCTATTGACTAGCAGCTCAGATCGGCTACTCACTCAACTGATTCAATCACTAAGTCTTCATTTTCATATGAAAAATCTCGGGTGCCTTCACTGCTTCTTAGGGATTGAAGCCAAACAAGCCACTAATGATCTTTTCCTATGTCAAACCAAGTATGCTCTTGATCTTCTGACAAGAGCCAACATGACAGAATGTAAACCAGTATCAACTCCTCTATCACTAAGACCAGTCATCAAGACAAACGATGCTCTTCTCCTAGCCAATCCACTTGAATATAGAAGTCTAGTTGGTGGTCTTCAATATCTAACAATAACTTACCCTGATCTTGCTTATGCAACAAATCTTTTATGTCAGAAGATGCAACAGCCAACAGTTGGAGATTTTCATAAGTTGAAAAGGGTTCTTCGCTATGTTAAAGGAACCGTTCATCATGGCATTTTTATTCATTCTCATAGTTCAACTACCTTATATGGATTCTCCAATGCTGATTGGGCTGATTGTATTGACACCAGACGCTCAATTACCGGTTTCTACACCTATCTTGGTTCTAATCTCATTTCATGGGCAGCTAAGAAGCAACTTACTGTGTCTCGTTCCTCCACAGAAGCTGAATATCGAGCACTTGCATCTACTACTGCTGATCTTACATGGATCAGCTTTGTTCTACGTGACATTGGTTTATATCTTTCCTCACCCACACTTTTGTTCTGCGATAATAATTCTGCTATTTCTCTTACTGCCAATCCTATCTTACATGCTTGCACCAAACACATCGAAGTTGATTTCCATTTTGTTCGGGAAAAAGTTTTCTCAGGTTCTCTCAGTGTGTGTTATGTTCCCAGCGCTAATCAGCTTGCTGATATTTTTACCAAATCATTATAACGTTTGGCTCACTTTAGTATCAGAACCAAATTGGGTATGGCTTTTCGACCCCTATTCAATTTGCGGGGGGATGTTAAGCATCCTATGGTGGTACACGCACACTCGGTTTCAACAAAGAACAGAAATGAAGATGTTGCTGATTCAACTAGAAAGGCAAGAGATGAAGTCAACACTCAGACTTCCAGCATCACGTGTCTTAACTATAAGTGAAGACCTCCTACTGCAGAACCGTTACTCTGTTTTTGAGCATTTAACTGAATAACAGCTGTACTTTCTTCTTCTGTTATTCAGTTAGTCTGTTAGATGAGCTGTAAAACCACCTTTGGTGGTTCTTCAGGATTAGATCGTGAAGTATAAATAGAAAACAGAGTAAATGAGATGATAAATCGGTTGATGTTTCTTCTTGCTTTCTGTTCCGTATTTCGTCACATTGCTGTTTCTTCTTGCTTTCTGTTCTATAAGTGTTCACATGCACGAGGTGAAGAAAATGTAACGCTGCCGCTACTAGGCTCCAGTTTACTAGAAGGGATGTCGGGATTCAGGTGTTCCACCCTTACCATTAATAGTTGAGCACTCCATGGCAATGTCCAATGCGGATTTCTGCAGCCCGACGACCACCACTCTCTTGCCTCTGACGAACTCCTTCGCAGCTTGGTAGTCCATAGCTGCGTAGTCCATGGAGTGGATCACCTTGCCATGGAACGCCTCGGGGCCTCTGTTTGGTGGAAACTCCGGTACGTTCGGGATGTCACTGAATCGCCCGACGCAAAGGATCACAAAGTCCACTTCATATGTCTGTCATCGTCATTAGATGGTCAAGTGTAAAAACTAGGAAAGCGCTACCAAGCAATCATTAACCCAAAATGGAAACGAAAATTGCAACGGATCGCCGGTCTGAATTGGTATTGGCACGAGACAGTAACATGAAACTGCACTAAGCAGAGTAGCTGCCAATTATGCAACAACAGAAGGCATACGATACCTCAGTTTGAAGGCTCAGACAATCCTGCACTCTGATCTTCCACTTTCTGCCTGGGCAGAACGGCCCGCCGTCGCCACCCCACGTGCTCCAGGACGGCATCGCCTCGCCAGGCGGCCCATCATACCTGATGCTAAGGACCTTGGTGCCAAGCTTGATGTGCTTAAGCAGGTCGAAGTGCCGGGCATACGACTCGACATACTCGAGAACTTGATGTGCATCGGGGAAATCCTCGGTGACCGAGTCTGGCCATGGGAAGTCCGAGAACTGGTAGGCTGGTTTGGGTGTCTGGAGCCTTGTGCTCTCCACAGTCTTTGTCCAGACCCCTCCGATGCCAGTTTGGGACTCAAAGACAATGGGCTGGTGACCCTTTGAGAGGGTGTATTTGCAGGCCAGGAGGCCACTAATCCCAGCACCAACTATGGCTATCTTTTTCGTCTCCATCCTACTTGCTCATATGGCTTTTCATGATCTGGAGAGAACTTGGGTATATTTAGTCAGAGGTCTAATGATGTTGGGCGAGATGCCACTGAAGAGGGGTTAATTTGAAACCAAGCCACTCGTCTGCCAGTTCGTTTCTCAGGAAACAGTTCTTCAGCGAAAAGTGAATTGACGTGTTTCGCTTGGCTTACCAACCAACAGTAGGAAAACATACGGAACATTATGTGCCTAAATTTCAACACGTGTCGCGGCTATCGTATTTGGACCAACCTCTCAACTAATATCACTTTGTACCTTTAGAAAAATCATATTGAATCTGTAGAGTGCACAGCAAGCTGTCTAATGGTCCACAATCGTTTTATTTAAAATATTCTAATAAAAATGGCGTGTTTGTTTCGGAAAAACTTCATTTAAAGGAAAATATTTTTCGAGAAATCATTTTCTAGATTTTTTTTTCTTTTCAAATTCATTTTCCTAACTTTAAGCATGCATATTTTCTTTGACCGTAAATGGTTTCCCATCGAAGGATCATTTTAAACATGAATTTCCTAACTTTAAACTTGTATATTTTCTTTAACAGTAAATGATTTTTCATTGCCTGATCATTTGCAACAAACCAAGCCTATGAAGGTTCTGAAAAATAATTTACTGAAAAATTCTTCCATTCAAACAAACACACCTGGGTTATAATTCCAAATGCGAACTTAATCATTACAGAACACTTTTAGCTTGAATGAACATGCACCAATATCATGGATGAGTACTTCTAGGTTATACGTCTCATGTCAATTTGGTAAGACCTATGTTTGCTTTGCTTTCATGATTTACTCCGATAATACTGTGTATGGAGTATATCCTTTGCCGGGAGGATAAATTTGACTCATAAAGTGAAACCTTGAGCTCAAGACTCCTGTCAAAAAGCCCAATGAAAAAACTTAAAGTGTTACAAAGAGAAAGACGATTTATTTATAAAGAGCAATCGAACTCAATAATCAAGTTATATAGGATCATACTTTAACACCTCATTTTAAGTGCAAATCGGATTGAAATCGTACATAAGAAGGCTTGTGGAATAGAAGAATGGGGAGCCACATGTTCACGAAAACCCGGGGTATGAAGGATGCGGAAGCCCGGTTCTAATACCATGTTAGAAATTCCAAGGTTAAGTTATCATATTGCGAGAGATCATATAAATACAAGAGACTGAGAAATCTTGTAGTTCTTTAACCTATCTCATCTTCCTTAGAAATATATCGCTGTCTTGCATATCTTTCATCTATGGATCTGAGTATATTCTTAAATTGCTTCATCTACACTCTAGGACGATAAATTCGGGAGTATTCCTTGGGGAGAGAGAAGAAAAACTTTCTCCCCAATTGAAGGGGTTAGGTGTATAGACACCGGTATATTAAAATAAAGAACGCAGTCTTATTAGCCAGCCAAATATATGCATTTGGACAGGCAGGGTGGCCTCAGTCGGAGCTTTGGCTCCTATTTCCTAGTGAGATAGTCCTTCAACCACACCAAGGATTCAGGAGACACCCCTAGTTGAAGGAAATAAATCGCTGTCTCCCGTATCTTTCGTCTCTTCATTTTTTAAAGATAGATTTCGTCTCTTTTCATGCAATCATTCTCGCGCACAAACCAAGAACATAAAAAAGGACAAAATGAGGAAAGGAAAGTGGCCCATCAATGTCATTACAGTGGCATCGGATCCGGCCTGAATCTTATCGATAATAGATTTATGTGATAAATATATTGAAAGTCCTAAAACTTATCATCAAAGTATAATTGAGTCCTAAAACTTTCAAAAAGTGTAATTAAGTTTTAAAACTGGTCACAAAGTATAAATGAATCCTAAAACTTTCAAAATGTGTAATCAATTCCTAAAACTTATCAATCCAATTAAGTTCTTTTTTTAATTGCACTTTTTAAAAGTTTTAGGATTCAATTGTATTTTCGCGAACAAGTTTTAGGACTCGATTGCATTTTTTGAAAGTTTTAGGACTCGATTGTATTTTTTGAAAGTTTAGGACTCAATGCACTTTCGTGACAAATTTTTTAGGATTTTTAATGTGCTTATCCCTAAATTTATTATTGCAAAGCAATAATGTTTGATTTTTTTTATTTTTTCATTTGACTTTTATGTTCCCAACAAAATCTAATCCCGACCCATTTCCGAAGATGAGATGCAAATGCTGCTAAATTTTTGTGGGTGGGGGCCTCCACTTACGTCCTTCAGTTGCTGGCCTCCAAAATTGACCGTGACCTGTGAGGCTGCGAGAGAAGCTTTAGGCTCGACAAAGCAAAAGAGAATGAGTAGGCTAAGAGAAGGGAAAATCTGTATATGATCATGCACTCAACAACATTCTTGCTGAAACCCTACAACGACTCTCCTAAAGCGAAGTTGTCCAGATGCGCGAAGACCGGTTCTCACCGCCCGGCTATGAAACTATATGTACGTACGACTATATAAAAAGAAGAAGCTAATAGAAAACAGATCAAAGAAAAGACGTTAATAGAAGAAAATCAATGCCAAATCTTAGAGTAGATCCAGAGTACGAGATGCAAACTTAAATAAGTTCCATTCCATTTAGTTCTTCGGTTTTCTTAAATCGTGCATAGTGAATTCTTTGTTTAAGTTCCTGAGATGTGCGGTAAACACAAGAAGAAGTCTTGAGACGAGTTAAGATTTTCTTTTGTACAATCTTGTTAGTGAGTACATCAACCCCTTCTCATTCCTTTGCCAACTGGGTCTCACCACATATACACACTTGCACATCAATACCAAATACTAATGGTGGTATCAAGCCACGCTTCCGCAATTAAATATTTGGCATCACAGCTCCAAATATTCTAACATAGTTTCGAAACCCGGCACATTCAAATGATTTTCGACGTTTTCCCTAATCATCCTCTACTAAAATCAGAGCACGAGGTTGAGTTAGATCCTAAACCACGGTCGGAGCCAGTGCTGGAGCCTCGTTCAGTTGGTGTTGGTCATTTGTTCAAACCAACCTTCACAAAAAATCAACCAGCTACATTTTCGACACTTCAACTATGGCCAACGTTGCCTCACAAAAATTGCCCATGAGAAGGTCAAGCTAAAACTTGAAAGTAGACGAGTAACTGGGAATCAAGAGTTCAATAGTTCATGTGACATTCTGAATTTTGATCCATTTTTGGAATTTATAAAACGTGTAATTCGTCAGTGTGCTTATAATAAAATCTCGCCCGAGAACTGATTACCCCCAGTTATTGTTTTTAAAATTGAGATTTTGCTAGAATCGCATTTGATTGAATTTGGCTGTTATTTGGAGTCCAAACTTTGGTGTCAAATTTTTCGAAGTTTCATAACGAATTTAATTGGACAGTATCGATATTATTGTGGCCAACCTCGATATTACCTCGGATATGTGAAAAGTGAATTTTTGACCGAGTGCGAATTTGGACTGGTTGACCACCCTCACAGTGTGTTTTTACTAATACCCTTTGACCTTTTTCCTAATTTATTAATTAAGATTTTTGGAGACCGTTGGATTGTTTTCGAATTTAAATCGTGACCGTTGGATCGCACATGAGTGCGATGTGACCACTCTCTCCCTCCTCCCTTCTTTCCCGGCGGTCTTCCCCATGCGTCTGACCAGCCCCACCGACTCCTCTCTCTCTCTTTTTCTTTTCTTTTCCTTTTCTTTTCTTCCTTCTCTCCTTCTTCCTCCTTCCCCTCCTACATGTCTTTTGCTTTCGGCTTCTGCTTGTGCTACTTGACGCCGACCGCCGGCTTGTCCTTGTCGAAACCAGTTGCCTGACCATGCGTCGCCACCGTCTGCCATGCCACCCCAACTCCTTCCCGACTGAGCAACACCGCCGCCTGCTCGCCCGTTGCCCCCGTCGATGGTCTATTCCAGCCAAGCCGCGCCTCGCTGGCGACTAGCCCAGCCACCACCGCCTACCACCTGGCCCAGTCGTGTCATCCACCTTGTGCTGCTGCTTAGTCCGTCCGGCCACCTTCCTCGACCAAGCCGCGTCGCCACCCCTCCTCTTCATTTTCTTCCCCTGTTCATGCGGCCGTTGGTCGTGCCGGAGCCATGACAACCAGATCCGCCGAGGCACCGCCGTCCAAGCCGTCCAGCCGCCACTGTCACTGCTGAACTCCCTCTGGCCAAGCAACGCTGTAGCTGCTACCTGGAACCTCCCGTCACCGAGCTTATCTCCTGCCCAGCTCCGCTTGCCGTCGGAACCAGCTCCGTTGTCTACCTCCGGCCATTGCCGCCGCTATCCCACCCGCCGGGAACAACCCGTGGCCGTGCCGGAGTAGCCCCACAGCGACTACTTCTTTGCTACACTGCTCGTCGTCCGTCCGCCCGCCGCCAAACCCGAACCGGAAACTACCGCGGACCGCCGTCGCCGTTGCCGTCGTCCTCATGTCTTCACCGGCGTTAACCAAGTAAGTTAACCTCTAATCCTGTGTTTAAAGTGTTAAACTTGCTTAAAGTAGTTTAGTTTAAGTTTATGATTAATTAAGTAAGATTAATGATAGGTTATCGGTGTTTTAACGATAGGTTATCGATTTTGATTCGATAGGTTATTATTAGTTGCGCGATAAGTTATTCGGTGGTAATAGGTTATCAATTATTTTATTGTTATTGATTATTTTACTAAATAAATTATTTTCGAAATTAAATATTATTTTATTATTCAATAAATTATTTTCGAATTAAATATTAATATTTTCGGAAAATTTCTAACGTCAAATTGTGATGCTAATGTTGGTTTTCGCCGTATAGTTGGCGTATTTAGAAAATGATTTGAATGATTTTGATTCGAGAAAAATATTTTGAATTTTAGAAAATTAAATTATTTTTGGATATTATTAAATAATTAAATTCCAAATTTATTTATTATTATTTCGGAAAATTTATAATTTCAAATTATGATTTCTAGCTTGAATGTTGGCAATTATACAGTGAATTGTCGTATTAAATTGATTTTATGACAAATTATTTTAATCGGAAGTTTTCAAGAAAGTTTATGAGATTTTTAGCATTAAACTATTTTTATTATTATGCCAAGTAATGATAGTGATGCTTTGTGGTTGATATTCGGGTTTGATATCGAAGCTTGCGAGAATTGATTGACTGTTTACATGTGTGGCCACTTGATATTATTGTATGTCATCGATGAGAGCATGATTCATGTATGCATTGGCTAATTGAAAAGATAATAATTGGCCGGAATACTTGTGTGCTCGTGTGGTCACATGTTGGAGCTGTCTTGCTGTGTATTGCTTGACGATGCCCGATTTATCGGATGCCTGGGAATTATCTGGAGTGCCGATACCCCAGATGCCTTGTCATGGCCCAAGGTTGGACTTGATGTTCCTTACGGGATACCATTTTACTATGTATAGTTTGATGTTGTTGTATTGAAATGCCGTCATTATGTTTATCGTTTGACTTAGCCGCGCCCGACGAGGCGGGACGGAGCTCGGTTTTTATCGGAAAACTATCATCTTGCTGTGTATCGCTCAATGTGTAATGGCTTTGAGGGGGCGTAATAACTGAAATACATGTGATGCATAGTACTTGATTATGAGGTAGAAACTGCTAAGCATGGTATGGAACATGCCCAAGTGGGTTTTGCCTTATAATCGAAACACGCACGACTGTGATGCATTGATGCATGAGAAATCTCTTTAAATGCGTCGAGTATGTGGCATATGCATTTCATCAACAAGTGTACCAAGGCGAGGTAAGGATGCCTGTAATTGTTTAATGATGTTACTGTTGATGCTATATTGCCTGATTAGGGACCCCGTGCGAGTTGGCCTCCTAAGCGGGGCTTAAGCCGTTAACTTATTGAGACTTTCGTCTCATTTATTATTGTTAATCCTTTTTTCAGGCCCTTAGTGTGTTGATGCACTCAGATTGGTTCAGGGTGTCTGGAAGCTGGCTTTTTAGGATTGACCATTGGTGGAGTAGATTGACCCCAGCCTATTATCTTTTTGCTTGTCTTTTTGCGGTAGCGCCCGAAGTGGGCTTATAAGAATATTTCCAGGGATTAATCAAGTGAAAATCAAAATAGTGTTATTTGACTGTTGTGATTTGTTTTCCTCACTATCTCCATTTGTTATTGTCCGGAGATTTTTGTGATCGCTTCCGCATGCGTAATTAAAAAATAAAATGAAAGGTCAGCGACGAGTCCTAGGACGTCGCATCTCAATGACCGAATAGGCATGTTGTGCGTTCGTAGGGTTCGGAGCGTAACAGTCCATATATTTTTAATTTATTTAATGTGGTCAATGAATTTTTTATACGTGTTCCATTTAATCTCTTAATTATATGAAAATGTTCAAAATTGTCATTCCATTAATCAAGTTTAGGAACAATACCGAATATTTTTATATAGTTTCGGGACTAAATTGAATATGTACCAAAAGTTTGGGTATTATATGAAATAATTTAAAAGTTTAGAGACGACATTGTACATTAGGCTAAAGTTCATAAATCACACTGAACAAATTAAAAGCTCTTGTCTTGAGCTACATTGCACATTAATGCCAAAATTTATGAACCATTCATGTCATTTTCCCTTTAATAAACTACTTAAACTGCCTCCCATTGCCTTGAGCACACAATTATCTGTCTTCTTGTCATTCCTCTACCAAATATATCTCACACACGTACACACTTGCGCATCAATAGGAAAAAACTAATAATGGTATCAAAATCACGACCTCCGCAATCTAACATTAGTATAACAACTCCAAAAATTCTAACCAATTTCATAAAAAATAAAAAAATAAAACAGCGCTAGCATCATGATTTGCTTCATCATGATCAAACCAAAGATTAAACACAGTAAGCATCCAGAGCTAATTTGAAGCTAATTGAGGAGATAGCCTTCCCTTCTTCGATTTAATTGGAAGCCCCCAATGAAGCTCTTGAACCCAATTGCCCGGAGGTCCCCATACGCCCTTAGACACAGAGCATCCAAACATATTGGTCTCTCGATTCTTGCGTTAAATGATAGAGAACACCAGTAACATCCATCAGGCATGGACCAACCTATGCAATAGTGGGTGCTCATGCCCTCACTCCTTTCTTCATAACTTGGAGATAATTTCAAAATTTGTAAGTTATAGTGGTTGGTATCGGTCGTTTGTTCTAATCGACCTTTACAAAAAAGCCTATATGCTTTAGTTAAATGGAAACATTGAATATCGACACGTATATTTTAGAAAGAATTATGGGGACAAAGACTTAAATTTCAGGTCAAAATGATGAACTATAAAAATAGCGTGTTTGTTTTGGAGAAAACTTCATATAAAGGAAAATACTTTCCAAGAAATCATTTTCTAGGAAAAATGTTTTCTTCTTTTCATGTTAGGAAATTTATTTTCCTAATTTTAAGCATGCATATTTTCTTTAACCGTAAATGGTTTTCCATCGAATGATCATTTTAAACGTGAATTTCATAAATTTGAACAAGCATATTTTTTTTAACCGTAAATGATTTTCCGTTGACTACTATTTAAACAAACCAGACACATAAAAGTTCAGAAAACTAATTTGCAGAAAATTCTTGTATTCAAACAAACACACCCAAGTTATAATTCCAAATATGGACTTAATCATTACAGAACACTTTCAGCTTGAATGAGCATGCACCGATACGGCTAACTGGTAATATACCATGGATGAGTACTTCTAAGTTATACGTCCCATGTCAATTTGGTAAGACCTATGTTGCTTTGCTTTTATGATTTACTCCAATAATACTGTGTATGCAGTATTTCCTTTGCCAGGAGAAAAATTTGACTCCGTGAAACCTTGAGCTCAAGACTCTCGTCAGAAAGTCCAATAAAAAAACTTAAACTGTTGATAGAGGGAGACGATACATTCATAAAAGCTTAATCGAACTCAATAATCAAGTGATATTGGATCATGCTTTATCACCTCATTTCAAATGCAAATTAGATTGAAATCATACAGAAGAAGGCACGTGAAATCGAAGAATGGAGAGTTTGAAAAGGTCAAATCTTAGACAATCACACATGCTCGAAAACCCGGGATATAAAGGATGCGGAAGTCCGGTTCTGGTACCATATCAGAAATTCCAATTAAAAGGTTAAGTTATCGGAGCAAGAGATCATATCAACGTAAGAGACAAAAGCTCGGTTCCAGTACCGTATGAGAAATTCCAACTAAAAGTTTAAGTTGTCATAGCAATAGATCACATAAACACAAGAGACAAAGAAATCTCGGTTTTTTCTGGTCGAAAAAGAAATCTCGTTAGACAAGCCAAGTTGCGACGTACTTTAACCAATCCCGTCTTCGTTGGAAACAAATTGCTGTCTCGCATATCTTTCAGTATCTTTATTTGTCAAGATACATTCGGCTCCATTGATTTCACAAAAAATAACTCTCAGAAAAATATTTTTCAAGTTTTTCAGTATTCGTTTTATGGAAATAAACTAGCTATGAAAAACATTTTCCCTCTACGGACAAAACATCAACAAAAATGTTTTTCACTTTTTGAAAAGAGAAAAACATTTTTCATATCTTCTTTCATCTCACTTTCTTTCACATAGCACATTTTACTTTTATTTTTATTTTTTCTTTTTTTAAAACTAATTTTTATTTATTTCTTTCTTTTTTGTTTTCTTCGACCGGCCACAATCGAAGCTCGGCGTTGCCGGCCTCGAGCGAGGCTGAGCCTCACAAAATTTGGTCTTGCCCGAGGTCGGCGCCTACCCAGATTTGGCTTGGCAAGGCAAGGCTAGGCTAGGCCACGCTAGAGCTCGCTAGCCTCGGGCGAGCGAGGCCGACAAGGTGAGGTGATGCCACACTCGAGGTCACCAGCCTTGGGCGAGCAAGGCCAAGCCTCGCCTGAGGCTGGTCACCAATCGTGGTGGCATTGCCGACGGCCGGGAGCTTATCCATAAAAGATCTATATATCATTGCATATCCGAGTCCTGTACCGACGTGAGATCATATGAAAGAACAAGATAATGTTTATTTATTAATTTTTCGTTTAACTTTTACGTTCCCAGCGTAATCTAATCCTGAATCCTTTCAGAAGATGGGGAGAAGGACACTAGAAGTGCCAAAACTTATGTACGGCGCTCATTTTGGTGCCAAAAGTTTCATTTGGATTATTTAAGTGCCAAAATTTTTGAAAAACGATCACTTAAGTGCCAACTCTGGTCAATTTGGTTGGAAATCTGATGTGGCATTTTTTTTATTAATTTCTGAAGCTGATGTGGCTCGCCAGAGATACAGTCAGCATTTTTTATTTTAAATAATTTTTTTATTTTCTTTCTTTTTTCCTTCTTTCCTTCTTTTCTTTTTTTTCTTTTCTTTCTTCTTCCTTTGGTCACCACCGGTGATCGAAGGCCGGCCACTGGCTGCCTGGCCTCACCCGGACAAGGCCGCCGCCACCCACCACAGGCGAGACCCGGCCGACCCTTGCCTGGGCGACGGCGGCAAGCCCCTGCAAGGTCGGCCTCGCCTCACATGGACGAGGGCGAGCCTCGGCAAGGGCTCCTCTCGCCAGATTCATTGAGGCTAACTAGCTCCCAGGCCACGACAGCCCCGCCAGACGTCGCCTGGGGGAAGGCAATGTCCGGCAGGGCCGCCATGGCCTGGGCGCCGGCTGGCCTCATCAATCTGGCAAGGAAAGCCCTCACTGGGGCTCGCCCTTGCCCATGCGAGGCGAGGCCGACCTCGCCAGATTCGGCGGGGCCAGCCCTCGCCCAGGCCAGGGCGGCCTCGCCAGAGGTCGCCTTCCCCCGAGCGACCGTCGGCGAGGCCACCATGGCCTAGGTGAGGGCCGGCCTCGACTTTCCTGGGCACACCCTTGCCCAGGTGAGGCGAGGCCAGCTCTCACTAAATCCGGCGGGGTCGGCCCTAGCCCAGGCCACGGCAGCCTCACCGGCGATCGCCTTCCCCCGGGCGACCCCTCACCTTCCCCCAAGTGGCCAACCATGGCCAATGGCCGGTATTTGGTCACCGGCCAAATGAAGAAGAAGAAGAAGAAAAAAACAAAAGAAGGAAAAAATCAAAAAAAAAATCAAAAAATAATTAAAAATTAGAAATTTACACGTGAAAATGCCATGTAGGACTGAGAAATTTGAAATATACACTTGGAAATGCCATGTATATTAAAATTTTAATTAAAAAAGCCACATATTAATTTGGCCGGAATTTCTTGCCGTTGGCACTTAAGTAATCGTTTTTCTCCGATTTTGGCACTTAAGTAATCCAAAATAAACTTTTGGATGAGACATAAGTTTTTCTTCAAAATGCCATGTATACAAGTTTTGACACTTCTAGTATTCTTCCTCCTAGAAGATGAGACATAATTGTTGCTAATTTTTGTGGGTGGGAGGGCCTCATTTGCGTCCTTTGATTGCTGGCCTCCAAAATTGACCAGGACCTGTATGCTAGGAAGCATGGACGCTCTCAGAAGGCTTCCTAGTTGTGTCGGACGTGTCGGCCATCAATACTCATCCAACACTTTTTCATGATAATTTATTATGTATATATAAAAATATATATTTAATATATAACGTGTTCCAACGTGTTGGAATTTTCTTTTTTTTTTAAATAACATGTCGACGTATCATGTCATATCATGTCGTATCGTATCGTGTCGCATGTCACGTGCTAATGTCAATTCTACTTAGCCTGTATGAGGCTGAAAGAGAAGATTTAGGCTCGACAAAGCAAAAGAGAATGAGTAAGGATGAAAGAAAGGAGAATCTGTATATGATCATGCATGCACTCAGCAACATTCTTGCCGAAACCCTTCTACGACTCTCATGTGGCGACGTTGTCGAGATGCGAGAAAACTGGCTCTCATCACAACACTATGAAACTCTGTACATGTGACTATATATTTGAATACAATAGCCAACACAAGAAGAAGCTAATAGAAAACAGATTAAAGAAAGGATGTTAATAGAAAAAAATCAATGCCAAATCTTAGAGTAGATCCAGAGTACGAGATGCAAACTTAAATAAGTTCCATTCCATTTAGTTCTTCGGTTTTCTTAAATCGTGCATAGTGAATTCTTTGTTTAAGTTCCTGAGATGTGCGGTAAACACAACAAGAAGACTTGAGACGAGTTTAAGATTTTCTTTTGTACAATCTTGTTAATGAGTACATCAACCACACACGCACATGTTAAGCAATTAATTAAGTAAACGATAGATCTCGATCGTGTTATGAGTTGTCAAGCAATTAATTCTTTGTTAATGAATTATCAAGCAATTAATTCTTTGTTAATGAGTTGTCAATGCACCGATAGATCTCGATCATGTTATGCATGATTAATACATTCCAAATTAAATTATTCCAAATAAAATATACTTAACAAGTGACTAGAAAGCATTCATTGATAATATCTTTTTGTCATAGCTAATTTTATTAGGGTTTATGTTGTCTCAACAATCCCTAATGAATACTCAAGAGGCTATCTGCATTTAACATATTCACATTCATCCCTTTACTTTCATTACATTCTAATCAATTATTTATACTTTCAATTATATTCTAACCAAACTCTCCAATTTGCACAAAATGTCTAATCAAGTCACTTCGACACAAAACTCTGCCAGTCGATGGGGCCTTCGGATGATGTCTTAAATATTGCCGAAGCAAACATTCAGCATGTGGCATCATGGTGAATTTTTATTTTTTTTGTATATTTCCATTTGCCCATCCGTTTTCTATCGATGATGGGGGACCGCGTAGACAATATGTATCCACCTCACAATTGGACATTCCCCGACATCAATTAAGTAGTTTTGATCGGGTTTTATGCTAAACGAACTTGATTAGACATTTTATATTTGTAAGCCAAGTCGATCCGATAAAATGGAGTCCTAGTGCTAGTCACTTCCTGGCCCTTGACTAAATCTTTCTGTAAAGCCCTAGGTGAGCAAATGATTCATATTCTTTGCTCGTCACTCAGGAAAATTAAAAAGGGCTCAACTCTTTTAGAGAAACATTTTCTGCTGTCGGAACAACGTGGTATCATCGCTCGTTTCCTTTCTTTTTGCAAAAAAAAAAACCATCAAGAAATCAGACACGCGACTCATGCCAATCTTTAGAATACTCGCACGCGCAGCACGATCCGAGCAAAGTCAGATCTCCCATCGAAGATCCCGTTCTTCTGTTGATGGGATTTTTTTTAAACTTAGTTTCCTTAATTGTACTCGTTAATCAGAAGATTTGTTGCGTCGGTGTTAATCAATTGCAGTATTAAAAATGATCAAGCCAGAGTAGAGTGGTTGTCACCTTTGTATTGTAACCTGCTACGACAACAGCTTCTTCCAGCTAGCATGAGACAGCCATGCAGACACGTGGCTTTGTGTTCACCAACTCGAAAACATTGTAGGTCGCGATTTGTACCACATTTGCCTAATTATCGACCTGAGGGATAGTGGGAGTTCGCTTTGTGGTCATTGAAATTAATTCCCGAACTCCACCCCGTGAGTTTATGGAGGTTATGAAACCTCTTGAAGGAAGATAGTGGGCCTGTTTGGTTCAATCTTGAAAATGCTACTTGGGAAAATGCAAATACCTTTGGGTGAAAGCCCATTGAGGAAATGCAAATGGTATTTGGTAAAAATATTTTGAAAAGCTACTTTGGTTAAAATATAATGTTTGGTGAATTTTTTTTGCAAATGGACTTTGAGAATTATCTTATTTATTAAAGAAAAAACTAACTTACCCATCACCGGAACCGGTCGCCGGCAATGGCCTACGGCTGCCGGCGAGATAGATCTAGCGCTGGTGGCCGTCGCCCAAGGTTGGGCGACCCCCAGGGAGCCAAATTTGCTACCGCCGACGATCGCCCAAGGCTAGGCGACGGCTGCCTGGGTGTCGCGACCTCAGGCGACAGCTGCCTAGGTCGCGCGACCTCAGGCGGCCGTCGCCTGGGTCGCACGACCCAAGTTGGCGGCCGCCTGGGTCGCACGACCTCAAGCGACGACTGCCTGGGTTGCGCGACTTCAGGCGACGGCCGCCTAGGTCGCGTGACCTCAGGCGACCGTCGTATGGGTCGCGCGACCCAGGTCGACGATCGCCTAGGTCCTGCGACCCAAGCGGCGCAACCCAAGTCGACGGCACCTGGGCGATCGCACGACCTCCGGTGGCTGTCACCTAGGTTGTGCAACCTCGCTAGCGCAATCCAGGCACCGGTCGACCTCCCTCACCGAAGAAGATGAACAGTGACACCCTACTGTTAGTAGCATTTGGCCAAGGCTGAAAGCCCAAGATTAGTCTGGACCAGCTTTGGGCTTTTAGTATTTGGAATGCTAGCATTAGCCAAATGTTGAACCAAACACCCCAGCATTTTGGGAAGGGGCTTTCGAGGTTCAAAGCCTCTTCTCAAAACTGAACCAAACACCCCCTGTCTAAAAAGTCCTAAATCTATTACACAATGATCAATTCAACCATGAAACATTTCAATTGTGTCAATTTAGTTTTAAACTTTTTGATCATTGACTAATTTAGTCTCAAACCTTGATGCCCGTCACGGCCCTCGCTAAATCTGGCAAGGGCTCGCGAGCCATTGCCCATTGATAGCACCACTGGCTTTGTGTAAAAAGAAGAAAAAAAAAATATTAATAAAAAATTCCAAAAAATCTTGAACATATTTGCAAAAATGTCCACATTAGTGATTTCCGAACAAATTTAGTCCTAAGGACTATATTGACAAATCCTTAAAAGATTCAGGATTAAACTGGCACAATTAAAGACCTTGGGCTGAATTGTCTGACATAAAATGAACTTGAAACTTTTTGGACAATTTTCCTAACCTCTTATGGTAGCCTCAAAATTGGCCAAAGTAAAATGAAGAGACTCCTTGGTCTTCTGACCAATTTGCTCATGTGATTAATCTGTGTAGAAATTGCTTGTGAATGACAGATATTAGATATATGCCGGATGTACGAGCATATTGATTGTGCTAAGTCCATCACGTTCAAGCGGGAGATATTAGGTTTAATTCGAACTTGGACCGCTCATAATGGATCGACCCAAGCCCTAAACCATAGGTCCTTGAAGTTCCCTTCGCGAGAAAAATTACAAAAGAGTGATAACTTCTCTTTTTCAGTACACGTGCACGTAATATACACGGTAGTTACACAGGAGAAACTGGATGGGAATGTTGGGTGTGTGCGATTGACCGTGAAAAAGAAGGGCTCATCCAACAGTATTAGAAGCAAGTGTGAGACCAAATGCACAGATGTCAATTCAACTGCGCAATTACACTTTCGAACGGCGCAGATTAACATGAGCATTGCGTGAAGCAATCTCGGTTCTTGAGACGTGAGGTACGAGCGCTCGAAACTTAACCCGAATGAAAGCTCTACCGGACTTCGACTTCTCCTCCCGGTGCTCGATAACGAAGATCAGCACAGCTTTAGCTCTAGAGACTCTCAGTTTGGCTAAAGTTTTGATCGATTTTGCAAAAGGTATACACTCCCTGTCTTTCGACCAATATGCATGTTTGTTCTATGTAGAAATTGCTTGTGAATGATAGATATTATATCTATGCTGGATGTCTGAGCACAGACATTGTGTAGAGTCCAACGTATTCGAGTGGGAGATATTGGGTTCAATTTGAACTTGGACCGCTCAAAATGGCAAGACCCAAGCCCTGCACCATAGGTCCATGAAGTTCCCTCGGTGAGAACAATTACAAAAGAGATACAACTTCTCTTTTTGCATACACACGAACGTAATATACATAGTAGTTATATAGGAGAAAGTGGATGGGAATGTTGGGTGTGTGCGCTTGACCGTGAAAAAGAAGTGCTCGTCCAACAAAATTAGAAGTAAGTGCGAGACCAAATGCACGGATGTTAATTCAACTGCACGATTACACTTTCGAACGGTGCAGATTAACATGAGCATTACGTGGAGCAATCTCGGTTCTTGAGTCGTGAGGTATGAGCGCTCAAAACTTAACCCTAACCAAAGCTCTACCGGATTTCGACTTCTCCTCCTATCAGCACAGCTTTAGCTCTAAAGACTATCTCAGTTTGGTTAAAGTTTTGATTGATTTTGCAAAAGGCATACACTCTTCTAGCTATGTCTTTGTGCCAATTCGGTCCTTCTGGCTAATTTTGGCCGAATTTACTAACGTGGAAACCGGCTGGTCTCCGATGCTAATGTAGACAATTTTTAATAATATTTTAATATATTTTTTGAATTTTGAAATTTTCTTTTCTTTTATTTTTCTTTTTTTTCCCTCCCCCGCGCTCCCTTCTCCAACTGGTCGCCGGACTTGCCAGAGGCCAAAGGTCGGCAAGGAGGTCAACCTCACCTTTGGCAAGTCTCGCTGGCCACTAGTGAGGCTCGCCCTCGCTAGCGACGACGAAGGAGAGTCTCGCAATGGCTGGGCAAGGCTCAACCTCGCCAAATCCGGAAAGGTCGTGCCTCGCCCTCGCCGGAGGCCGCAAGGTCGAAGGCCATGACCTCACGACCTCTATTGAGAGCTCAAACCTCGTCGGCGGCTGGGCAAGGCCCAACCTCACCGAATTTGGCGAGGTCGAGCCTTGCCCAGCCATGGTGAGGCCTGCCCTCACATTTGCCCTTGCCGGCGGCTAGGCAAGGCTCGCCCTTGCCCTTACAAGCAATTGGGCGAGACACGACCTCACCGAATTTGGCAAGCTTAAGCCTCGAGGCTCACCTTCGCTGTCGCTAGTGAGGGCTAGTCTCACTAGTGGCCGATGAGGCTAGCTAGAGGAAGGGTAGGGGAGGAAAAAAAAAAGAAAAAGAAAAAGAAAATAAAATAATAAAAAAATGAATATTCAAAAAAATATTAAAAGTTGTGCACATCAGTGCTGGCAACCGGCCGGCTTCCATGTTAGTAAAATCAGGCCAAAATTAGTTAAAAGGACTAAATTGACACAAAAACAAAAGGTTTATGATTCAATTAGTACTAAAAAAATGTTTATAACTCAATTGGCACCAATGCAAAATGTTTAGGATTTTATTGACACTTTTCCCTCTGAAGTCTCTTATTTATGAATGGATGAAGATCAAGAGAGTAACCGGAAGTGAAGGGCTCGAGAGTCTCTCTAATGAGAGGAAACCCATTGAACCTAAAGGCAAAACTCTAGCATTTAGGGTTCCTCTGCTTGCTGATCCAGTGAATATAATACCATAAATTCGGGAAAATTGAACAAAAAGTCCAAAATCAATTGTAGTTTTGCCAATTTAGTCTTAAACTTTTCAATTTTATCAATTCAATTTTATACCTTTTACATTTGTGCCAATATTGTCCATCCAACCAATTTTGACTAGCTAGCGCTGGCTAAGCAACCAACATTGACGTGGTAATTTTTAAATATTTTTTCAAATTATTTTGTCATTTTTTTAATTTTTCTTTTGCATATCTTCCTGTCAACTTGTCCGGCTAGAGGCAAGGGCTGATGAGGTCGACCTCGCCAACCTCCGGCAAAGCTCACCCTCGCCAACCAAGAGCGAGGGCAAGCCTTGTCCGCCCTTAGCTAGATAAGGTTGGACCTCACTCAACTATGGCAAGGTCGCCCTCACCATATCTGGGTCCTTCACCCACCAACGACGAGGTGAGGTCGAGGTGAGGTCGAGCATCGCCTAGCCAAGGCAAGGCCGACCCCACCATCGCCGGCAAGGGAAACCCAATGACGGCGAGGTTGGCCTCGCCATGGCTAGGAGAGGCTCGACCTTGCCAAATTTCGGCGAGGCCAAGCCTTGCCAATGGCTGGCAGGGGTGAGCTTCGCCAAAGGTCGACTAGAGGGAAGAAGGTGAAAAAAAAAAAAGAAAAAAATTAATAAAAAAATTCGAAAAATGTATTTAAAAATTGTCATGTCAACGTTGACTGAACGGCGTCCATATTAGCACTGGCTAGCTAAAATTGGCCGGATGAACTAAATTGGCACAAATGCAAAACGTTTAGGACTAAATTGACAAAATTGAAATATTTAAGATTGAATTGGCCAAAATATAATAGGTTTCAGACTTTTTGGATAATTTTTCCCATAAAGGCAGTGTCACAACACATAGTGAAACAGCCCTCATTCTTTTCTTCAAGTTTGCGGCTCTTCTTATATGACCAGCCTGTGCAAGAACAATGAAACAAACACCCACTCTTGAAGCGTATTTCTATTTTGACTGTTTGAATTATTGCACGTCATCTGAAATTTTCGTGCATATTTAAGGAAGATGTCATTACTGTTTAGGGGGCTTCTTCAAGTTCCCCAATTGAATTTTCTTTCTTCAGCAAAAGCAACGCCTTGTACTACTAAAACTTCAACTTCAAATGAGCAATGGACTTTTCTTGTTTCCAAAATTCGACTTAAATAGCAAGTTTTACACCAAAAAAGAAATTTGCATTGAACATCGCAGACGTTTCAATGCGGTGTCTACACGACCATAAATTTTAGCACTGTGGTGCATTTCTTTTAAGCATCAAGTGTTTGGAGTTATAAAATATTGTCTAACAAGTAAATACCAATGCACAATTTTTTGGGACTATTGTCTGTCAAAAATTATTTCGAGACGAACTAAATTTGAGATATATATAATCGATTTATATCTATAACTATTCTTAATTGAAGCACCAAATAAATTACCAAATGTAGTTATCGCCATTTCCGAAATATCTTGTAGACTTTCATTTTTCCATTCCCGTGCCATGTTATATATAACAACAGATAGAGTTTGGCGCAAAAACAAACAAGATAGCTTTAAGTCCTTGTTTCTTCGCATTCCAGACCTTCCATGAGCCAAGCCTAAAATCAAAAGTAGACAAATAATTTTGCTTTTCCCCCTGTTTCAAAGAGGGAGTTTCTTTGGCGGCATTAGCAGCAGCAAATTATCAACATCTTTGCAACAATTTTCCAACTGCAATTTTGAAAATTCAAGGTCAGACTCAGAATTCAATGATAAAATTGTCCTCGTGAGAAATTCCAAATTCGAGAATTAGTCGTGGGCACAAGGAACATGCCTAGTCCCACCTCGATGTCATATGTGTCGTAGGCACAAATTCGAGAATTAGTGTACTCAACTAGTGAGACTGTCAAGTGCTCATGCGATGGCTGACGCGATGCTCACAGTGTTAAATGGCACATCATCAGCACTCTTTATCTGATTTGAAAGGAAAAAACTCGCATCCTAAAACCGTAAGGTTAAATATAAGTTGGTCGATAGTTAAACATGTCTTTTGAAGGCAAACATTTGCCACATTCAACGGATAATGAAGTCGTAAACCCTTGCTGGGTACCAAAACTGGAGAAACATGTAACGATGAACTCACAAACAACAAAAGGTGTTCAATAAGCGCAAATCTCGTGAGTACCTGAGGGATGCCAGATGTTTGCTTTGTTCAACAACAAATGCCTGCGTATTGAGTAAAACAAGCTACACAGAGAAAATGATATACAAGTATCTTGAGAAGCACAAGGAGGCAGAACTCTGGGATTGCTGAAGAAGTTATTTGGTGCCCACCCGCAATTTCCTGGACAAGTTTCATGCTGAAGAGCCTTAAATCTGCTTTGTCCAATCGCCAGTCTTTCAATTACATTTGTCGCCTTTGTTTCTGCCGTCACAGTCATCAGATCTAAGGTTGCATCCAGGGAGATCAACCGTTGAGATGCTGACACTTTAGTCATAGAGCAACACCTGGAAACATATAGGAGAAAATGTCTGAGTGAAACTGCCAGGAGAAATTGCATTTCAGTTTTCCATTTCAGAATAAAGGGACTAGTAAGAAAGAAAGATGTTCGTTCACAGAACTGATTTGAGATAAGACATTGACTGATCTGTTTTCAGAATTTTGGTGGCTGCACAAACCGGTTAGGTAAAGGAGGAATTGCGACTGCATTTCAAGTAAAGCAGTCAACAAATATTGGATCCTATGTAGCTTAAAACAGGCATACATGAACAATATTCCAGCATCCTTACAATGAAGGCAGTAATCTTAGAATGACACCATCTCTACCCAGAAAAGTTCCGCTATTTCTGAAACTTACTTTCATTGGGAAAACATATGTAAACCATGTGTTTGTCAAACAATATCAAATTCAATATAAAGAACCCGGCAGCCACACTCCTTCCCAGTCAGTCATCTTGCACAACAACACAAATACCCCAAAATCCAGTCTCCCCCACCCCTAGGTGCTAAGAATGGAAGCACATTGAGTTCGGGTTCTAATCCCAGCCAAATCCTCCTATAGGATTATAATGGCATTCTGGGAAGAGAAAACCCTACAGGGTTTTACTTCGGGCCAAGTTTGGAATCCAGATGGTCGGTATCCCAAAAAACCAACCCATACTACTCATTATTTAAAAATACCATTAATATCTAGGAATTCACCTGTTATTTAGGCAATAATTATATTGATTTTTGTATTAATGTCTTTTATTTGAATATTTAAAAATATAACATCACCTGAGTTTCAGATTCCCAATTACTTCTTTGGGCCAGCTTTAGCACTTACTCTCAAAAAGCAAACAGGTTAACGGCATCGTCATACATCCCAAACCCTGCCACTGCCATCCCAACCTCCCCCCATATAAGTTCATTTGAACGTATGATGGAAGTCTCATGTAAGCAATTGATATCCAAAAGACGAATGGATGATTGATGTGGAGAAACAGCAGACTGGTTGGGGATTGTTTAGCTTGTATTACAATTGTTTTTAAAAACATATGGGTGTAAGAACTGGCGCAGCTGGTGGTACATGGCTCAACTGGTCTATACCGTTAGACTGGCTGAACTGTCCAATTTAAGTTAAAAAGGCTTTCCAGAGTAAAGGGCTAATATATATAAAATAATGCATTTTTTTATCACAAAGCTGCATTGGTATATAGGGTTGTTGATTCTAGTCTCCATTATCACATATTGGCCCCAATTTTATAAAAAGTTATTTAGATGCTTTGCTATCAGAGGACGAAAAGAGTTGGTTCTAATAAAGAAAAAAGACACGTGTGAGAATTTTCAGAGGCAAATAATCGAATCCCCCCACCACCAAGGAGGATTTTCCTTTTAAGATATCTGCAGATTGGTTTAAACAGTTGAACTGGGTCAAATCAGTTCTTTTACTGGTTCCAAGTCCAACAGCATAGGGTGCTGAACCAGAGACCAGTGGTTCAACCCTTTTTTTTTTTTTTTTGAATCAGCCAATTGCGATCCGGTTTTAGAAACACTAAATTACATTGTTGACCTTCAGAGATGCAAGGTTGGAGTGACATAAAGGTATTTTCAATTTTTTAGGCCCACAATTAAAAAAGTGTGATTTGGGAATTTATTGGACTAGTACCTTTATAATGTTCAAGCAACCAACCAAATCACTGTTTTATTTACTCTAGTGACTAATTTGAGGGAACTTGAGAATTGCTTGCATACAGGATAGAATAATCCTAATCTAGAGCTGCATGCATGTATAGTTTTTTTTTTTTGGTCAGGCCATGCATGTATAGTTGACAGGGTATTACTATGACTAAGCTACATGATTTTGTTTTTAATTTGGTGAGAGAGGAGACAGAGAGAGGGAGGGGGGAACTAAATGGCCATCACAATTCCGTACTTTCCTAAATTGCAGAGTATATGGGCTTCTAGATGTGGTATTTCAATAGTGATCCTTTTGGGGCCTTGGCTTATCACATGAACACTAACAACAACAACAGCAACAACAAGGAGAAGAAGAAATCCAAGAGTATGAAAGTCAGGTCTGCAAGCTGATCCAGATCAAGAAATATTCCATCTTTTCCCTGCTCCAAATTTGTATCCTCAATAGTATATCACTGATTTTGTGCCTTTATAGCTAATAACTTGATACAGGAAGAACAACAGCCAGATTCCTAACTGGCACAACGAGGTCAGTTGCAGTTCAAGATAACTAGCCGGTCTTTGCTTGTTTAGTGTAAACATTCAGATGGTGAATGCATATTATTGACAAAACATTATACATCTCTTAGGCTATAATTGGGTAAAAGCCCCAGGCCAGTCTGGCTTTTGGGCCTCAGGGTTTTTACAACACCACTATCAAGTGTTGACAAAATAATCTACAAAAACTCAGACAAAAGTGGTAAATTCTCGATTTAAATCATTTCGACCATAACCAGTCAGCATCATTGTCACAGAAAAATTGAAGTTCTAGATCCGAAAGTTTTCCTGATGCTCATTAGGCAAATGCAGAACATGCATGAGATCAAACCCCAAGGTAAAAAGAAATGGGTAATGACCAAACCTGTACTAATGGGACACGGAAGGAGCAACCACACTACCCAATCCCATCTTCTGTCCTAAAACCGTAAGTTGCTCAACAAATTCCACTCCAGTGAGAATCTCTGTTGTTCCATAAATCACATGCTTGACAGGTTGCTGGCGTTTTGCAAGTTCTTGCAAGCTTCCATACTCCACATAGTTGCCACCACCAATCATGAAAACTATACCCTCCTTAAATGGACCTTTCAGATGGCTGCTACTTGTACCAGCACCGGATTTAGGAGCACGAGGATCAAGCAAAAGGTAAGAATCAATTTCCGGATTCGGTTTCCCCTCCATCAAGGCATCCACAGTTCTTGCCATCACCAGCTGCCGGTCACTAGACAACAGATTCTTTACTCCTGCAGTAACTGCACTTATAGACTGCCCATACAGTTTCTCAGCCCAATCAACAATGTTGCTTCTGCTGGCAGAATTTGCTGATGCCAAGGAAACATTTAGTGACTTGATCTTCTTTACATATTGAAATGCAGTAGTATCAACCTCTGATTCCTTAAGTGCTGCTTCGACTGATTCCACTTCCAACTGATTAATAGTTTCTGAGGAAATAAGATAGATGATTGCAAATCGTAGCTTGTCCATCTTTGTTCCTTTCCCTTTCAGCACACCCAGCAGTTCAGCCCGATCAATGCCTCCTCTGACCATCATGTCATTCTCTTTTTTGGTATAAGAATCGAGTGATCTCTCCTTGATCTCACCCAGCAACACTGTCGCAATGTTTGTGTGCTTATCAATCACCTGCTTTCTCTCAGTCAGTTCAGGCAAGGAATTAACAGCATTCATCAAATGCTTCGTGTTGCCAATCAAATCAGCTCCATCAAATTCAGCACCTCCACCTCCACCAGTTCTTTTATTTACCTCATCCACATCCTTCTTATACTTGTTCAACTGGTTCTCAATTTCAACTGCAACTTCAGGAAATTCCAGTGAACCATTGGTTACCCAAAAAGGATCCGAACTGTCCAACTCAAATGACTTCATTCCACCCTTTTCACCTTGAACATTCAGCCTGTTAAGCCTCAACCCGAGAACATCGTGAACAAGTGGCCTATACCTAAAATCATGCTGTATAGCTACCGACAATTCAAAGTTCCTATCAAATAAACACAAAATTGGACGCTGAAACGAGCTAGCAAAACCTCCACCCTCGGTAAATAAATTGTTCTTCGACAACAAATGATCCCTCAACCTCTGATCAAGTGCCACGGCAACCATCTCGGCAGGTCCACCACGAGGGCACCTAATTATGGGAACCACCGCAAGTGTGGCCAGAACACAGAACAGCCCACTAACAATTCTCTCAATAATCTCTTCAATCTCCCGATCCCCAGCTGATGGGTCATTCAACTGAACATGACATGACTTCTGGGCCAAAGAAAACAGGTCATCCTCCAATGTCACAAACTCCAAGTACTGATCATGAACCTTTGAGATCCGATCTAATGAGTTTGCATTCAATGTCCCGGAAGCCAAATCCTCCAAAAGCGGCCGTGGTATCGAAGACGAGAAATTGAGGTGGAAACTATCATATAAAGACCGAGAAGCATCAGCGACGATTCTGTGGATATTAACTTGACTCGCCTGGACAAAATACACCGCGGGTACATCATGGACCAGCTTCCGATCCTTATCGATGAGGAAATAGAGGGTTACGCCGTGCTTCCTAAGATCCTTCACGTGGATCAACGGGGAAAGTATGTTCTGGCAAAACTTGTCGTAGATCAAGATCTTATACACTTCCTCATTCGCAGTCCCCGATGGATTCACAGGTTGGTTCAGGTTTAACATCCGAACTATACATTCTGCGTGCCAAAAAAGAATACTACGAATCAGATTCGTCCCCCCGTGGAAAATGCAAAACCAATAAGACACCAAATCACAAGCATTCTATTCCCCCGACACCGTCCATTTCCCAGGATTAACAATTAACACTCCTCAATTCCTACTCCAGATTCTATCGACAGATCAAACCAACACATATGAACAAAAACGAGAATTCCACCTAATCACAAACATCGATGGACAGGCAAGTACGCGCGGCAGAAAATAGCGAATCGGATCCGGCCAGCGAGTGCGGCATTACACCGATCTACTGCCACGGAACTCCCGAATCCGTCGATTCTTCCACTAATCTCGCTCAGAGAGCATCATTTCCACCGGAAAATCTATAGATCGAGCACAAACGCCTAAACAACGAAGGACCGGGGGGACGTACCTGTCTGCTTCTGGCGGAGGTGGAGAGCCATGACTGGCGGCAGCTTCGCGAGCTGGAGCTTCACGCGGCGACGACGGCAAGAAGCCCGTCAGCGGCGGAGACGGCGGAGGAGAAGAGAGGGCGGCGATTCTCGCGGGAGATCATTCACCGGCGGTCCGGCGGTCGCTTTTCCGAGCTTCGGCCTCGATCTCGATCTGGGACGAACAGCGCCGACGAGAAGACGTTGTTGACGAGATGACGAACGAACTGATTCGCGTGGTGCCTTTTGTATGGGCTCGATCGGTTGGGCCTGATTTTGGGCCGACTGATCCGTTCGGCCCAAGTGGAAGTTGGCCCGTTGAGTATTGATCACCCTAAAAATATGACACAAATGATTTATAAATTTTGATTTAATGTACAATGTGATTTTTGAATTTTTAATTTATTTTATGTAGTCTATGAACTTTAGCCTAATGCACAATATGATCCCTGAACTTTCAATATGTTCAATATGATCTTTAGATTTTTGGACTTAGTCCATAAACTATACGAAAATATTTAATGTTGTCCAAGTTGAACATGTACCAACAGTCCAGAAATCGTATTGAGCAAATTGAAAGCTGAGGGACCACATTGCATATTAAGTTAAAGTTCATTGATCATATTGAACAAATTAAAAATTCAAAGGATCACAATACACATTGAGTCAAAATTCAAGGATCATTTGTATCATTATCCCATTATCCTCAACAAGGCAATATTTTGGTACACCAGATAAGAGGTCAGATAGGATAAACTTTATCGTGTCCATGGTTTGGCGACATCTCCGAATGGGATGAACCTGGATAAGTTCGGTTGAAGTTCCCGACACCGAGCCAAAGATGTGGGACTAATCCGAATTGACAAGAAAAGGAACGGTTAAAAACGGAATGGCATTAGGATCAGATTTGATTATATCATTGTTATGTTCAATTTTTTTTCGAGCACAAGATAGGATATAACAATTCAAGGTTATCCAATCCTATCCGAATATGGCATAGTTCATTATGACAGTTCAAGGCTGGAATGAAAGTAGCGCATTTCTTCCAAAATGTCAATATAGGAAAGGGTCGAGAAAATTTTTAAGTGCTTCCATAGCATGAGATTCTCGTCCCTATAAGCTAACTATCGTGTATCAAGTGTTATGAATTTCTTTTCTTTTTTTCCCAATATGATAATACTTGTAACGTGACGACTAATTTGGACGTATGGGATCATTATTTTGGTTGAGCAAGAAACAAATATCACTCTCCAAGGTTTGAGTAAGAAGTCCTTAAGAAATGAGTTAGATTGATTTGACCTAACTTATACTCAAACTTGAAATTAGAGTTTCATTTCCCCACGTTGAATTTTATTTCTCAACTTCAAGCTTGAGCTCAAATCGATAAGTATCACGTATCTCGAGATTACACTAGCTAGACGCAATTCGGTTACCAAATTTTAATATTAAACTTAAGCTCTAGCTCAAAATTCATCATAAAATAAAAAGTACAGCTAATATGAATTTTCTCTGATATATGAAAACTCATTCATATATTTGACATAGAACATAGTTATTTAAGCTTTATAAGTCATTTTAATAACTTATTAGGAAGTTTGGGGCCGACTTGGTTTAAATATCATGGCCAAATTAGGCTAGGGAGTCCTTGAGCAATTCAAGTAGAGTATAACCAATTTCAGATCAACTCCATCTAATCCTTGAAGTACTTGTACTTAACAAACTTAGCAAGAGCCGAGAAATCTAAAGCTCCATCCATTTCACGAAAAACAAATGATTTTGAAAATATTTTTTTAAAAAAATCATTTTTCGACAAGAAAAAATGTTCGTTTATATCATTTGAAATTATTAGTCAATGAAAAATATTTCCATAGACAATAATTATGTTTAAACATTTTCATGAACGATAAAAATATTTTCTATTCATTTTTTTGTAAGTAATTATTTTTAGGCTAATGTTTTTCAAATTATTCATTTTCAAGAAACAAACAAACCCTAAATTTGTTAACAAGTCGGTCTGCTCCACCTATTAGTCTAGTCTACTCAAACCTAATGGCTCAAAACTCTATCTACCTCCAGAGAATGTTCATAAAACCATCACAGGCAAGTATAACATTGAAACTTTTCGTGCCATCCCCCTTTTTTATAACCATATGAGCAGGAAGGGATAGCACATCGGCAATTCGCCTTGAATGGTATCATACGAGTATCGTACACGCTAAGGAATGTTAATTTTGAGCCATCTGTGAGGATGAGCCTATCACTCCCACTGTGATGAACGCAAGTGAGGGCCGAAGGCTCACCTTAGCCCTCGAACATGGGACCACAGCTCCTCTTAAAATCACGTTGAAAATCACTTGAAAGTAAGTCTCGCACCATTTGGTTAACCCCCACGATCGTGTGGCAACTTAAATCTAGCAACCTCTAACGATGTCAAGCATTTGGCAAGGTCAACTTAACATGAAATTAAGTCACATGTAGTTATTAGTCAATTTAGTTTTTCCATAGGGTAAATTGAAGCCACTAAATGCACTAACTCGCGCTCCCCTAGTCCTGATAAGCCACACCCAACCGAACCAATTCAGATCAAATCAATACATCTAATTAATGGGTCTACCATTCTCGGGTTTTATAGGGATAATTTTGGTTAATTGATACCGGACCAAATAAAACGCAACCAAATTGTAATTTTAATAAATTTAGCGATACTTATAACAAGTTGAGATGTATATCCTACACATTCATTATCTCATAACATTAGAAGTATTTTCCTATTCAAGTTGGTCGTTGCTGATGGATTTTGAATCTTGAAGAAGGCTCGTGAAAATAAATTCACGTGTTTTCGTACGTTTGTTTCGTAGTTATACCACCCTTTCCTCAAATGGTTATGGGAAGATATGTGATTATTTCTTTGGTTTGGTTCTCTTTATGATAATGGCGCCAACCCTTACGTTGAACTAGCATTGGTATTGGTCTGAAATCCAAGATGTAGTCGACATGGTGCACGGCTTCTTCACTACAGGCACTTTCAACCCCTCCCTTAACTTGACCCAAATTGTATTAATTCCAAAAATAGCCAACCCGGAATATATTTCACAATTCAGGCCAATAAGCTTGTGCAACTTCAGTTACAAGATTATTGCAAAAGTTATGGCCAATCGTCTCAAACCATGGCTCCCTGAGATTATTGCGATAGAACAAAGTGCTTTTATGGGTGGCAGACAAATACAGGATAATATCCTGATCATCCAGGAGATGCTACACCAACTCCGAATCCGAAAGAGAGAAAAGAAAGTTCAGGCTGTTCTCAAACTTAATATGCAAAAGGCCTACGATAGAGTCGAATAGGACTTCCTATGTGACTGCATGAGGACAATGGGATTATGCGAAGAATGGGTACAACGGGTAAAACAATGTATCTCTACGGTGACTTTCAGCGTGAAAATGAATGGAGAACCTCTCCAACAATTTCAGCCATCCCGAGGGATAAGACAGGGAGACCCACTTTCACCATATCTCTTTATCATAATGGCTAATGTATTATCTTCACTTATGAACAGGGCAATTTCAAATGGCAGCCTGCGACGAATCAAACTAAATAGATGGTGCCCTACAATCTCCCATCTACTTTTCGCGGATGATGCAATCTTCTTCCTTGATGGCACAATTAAAGAATGCCAAAGCATGTCCAATATTTTAAACCAACACTACTATGCTTCGGGGCAGGCAATAAATCTAAACAAATTGGGCATCTTCTTTGGGCCAAACTGTCCGCTGCTATTAAAGGAGAAGATGGTAAATGAGCTACGAGTCCCTATTATTGACAAAACAGGTAAATACTTGGGAATTCCTTCCGACTGGGGACAATCAAAGAAACAGATGTTTGCTTGGGTCTTAGCACGTGTCAACTCGAAGCTGGAGGGTTAGAAAGAGAAACTGATTTCTAAAGTGGGAAAGGAGATCCTCATCAAGATAGTGGTCCAGGCACTTCCACAGTATGCGATGTCCATTTTCAAAATTCCGGTTTCAATTTGCAGATCAATGGAGAGAAGAATTGCTTGTTTCTGGTGGAAACAAAATGTAGAGCGTAAAGGAATCCACCGGAAGAAATGGGAGTCACTGAAAACAAGGAAAGATGAGGGAGGACTAGGATTCAGGGACTTAGTGGAGTTCAATAAGGCAATGCTAGGGAGACAAGCATGGAGACTAATACAAGCACCTCAAAACCTATGGAGTCAAGTTATGAAGGGAATATATTATCCACAGGGTGAATTCTGGCATGCCGGAATGGGCAATCGCCCTTCATGGGGTTGGCAAAGCATATTGACTGTGAGAGAGGTAATTGAATTGGATGTGAGATGGAGAGTGGGAGATGGCAAAAGTATCCGAATCAACGAGGACCTTTGGCTACCTAGTGGCCACATCGGTGGCCCGACGAATCAACATGACCATAAATACGTAGAGGAACTAATTGAACCAATGACTCAAGACTGGAACCTAGTGAAGCTAAATGAACTTTTTGAACAAAGGATAATCCAAGAGATCCTTGCCATCCCGCTAAGCATCGATTCACATAAGGACAGTCAAGTGTGGACAGGTAATAGCATGGGCTTATATTCAATCAAAAGTGGCTACAACAGAACGTGCTCCTAGTCAAAAAAATTTAACACCAACTTGGCGTCAACATCATATCAGCATCCTAAGAACCTATGGACTCGCATATGGCAGATTTAGCACTACTCGAAAGTTCGCTTCTTCCTATGGAGTGTATGCAACAACGCTCTCCCAATGAAGGAAAACCTTTACAAGAGAAGACTCGTACTCGATCCATTGTGTCCGATGTGTAAGAATGCTCCTAAAACGCTCAAACATCTCATCCTTCTGTGTGACTGGACAAGGGAAATATGGTTAGATTCAAGCATTAAGCAAAGACATCAACGGAAGCAGTCACTCGAATGGATAAATGACTTGCAGAGAACCTACCTTCCCAAGTAGGGTCAAAATTGGGTGGAATTCTGGCCAGAGTGCTTTGGCTCATCTAGAAAGAACGGAACGCAAAGGTTTTCCGGAATAGTAAACCACGACCACAGGGAGTAATAATTGAAGCAATTAGCGACCTCAATCTATATGAACACTGGAACCAAAAGGAGGGGAAACAGAGGGAAAGTGAAGAGAGAGGCTTACCAATTGAGGGATGGTCACCACCTCCGTCGGGCTCGTAAAAAATTGAACGTCGATGGATCGTGGTATAGTGAATAGCGGCAAGGAGCGGTGGCTGGAATCTGCAAAGACCATCTCAGGCGGCTGGTGGGAGGCTTTGTGAAGAAAATCGTCGCTCCATCCGCCCTCGCCGTCAAAACCCTAGCCTTGAAGGAGGGCTTGCTGTTCATGAAAAGTCAAAGGGAAGTTTCGCCTAGCGTACTAAATGAAGGAAGCGTACTGATGAAACGAAGAAATCTAGTGAAGATTGAGTCAGACTGTACTTTGCTGGAGAGATACATCACGGGTTGGGCTAAAGCTCCATGGGCCATCCAAACATTAATCAAAGATTGCACAAACCTCTTGGTCTACTTAGAGGGTGTCTCAGTAACTTCTTGTTCGAGAGAAGAAAACCGGGCTGCGAATTGGGTAGTGAAAGCCCACCGAAACGATTCATTACCTATGAACTGACTGTCTACTATTCTCATTTCTCTATTTTCGTTGTTATGTAATGACATGGGACCATGCTATGGTAAACTTACTTTTTAGTAATGAAAGAAGTATTTATCGATAAAAAAAAAAAAAAACTAGCATCAGGTTCTGCAGATGTTAGAGCAAGGACAGAAAAGCTAGGCGCAAGTTGCTCTGAAAATGCGTAGTGTATGTAAGCATTAGACCTGTTATCTCAGTTGTGGTGGCTGGTCGAGTGGTTCAACAGTTGATTTGCAAACTAAAGATTGCCCATCTGGGTTTCTCGTTCTATCTTGGCAGAGTACTATGGATTGACTTAAGTCGAGTTTTTCCAATGCTAAGCATAAAATACCATTTTATCTCGTTATTTGCTTTCCAGAGTTGACTTTCATACAAATCATGTTCATTCATATAACCTTTTACCTCAGTTGTGGTAATTGGTCGAGTGGTTCAATACTTGATTCGCAAACTAAAGATGGCCGATTAGGTTTCTCGTTCTATCTTGGCAAAGTTCTGTGGATTGACTTAAGTGAGAGTGTTTCCAATACTAAGGATAAAATACCATTTTGACTCATTATTTGCTTTCCAAAATCTGACTTTCTTATATATTATATTCATTGATGTAATTGCCCACTATCTTTCTATGCAAATATAACCACCCTTTTGGTCTCATTTATCACAACCGCAGATAGGAATTAGGCACAATACCATCATTAAACCTATACTTTTATATATATGCTGGTTTTATTTCATCTCTAAAATGATATCATTGATAAAATTAGCAAAATTCAATTTACAATATCATCTTAAAAGTGATTGGACACACGGAGCGCATGCACGAGAACTAGTTTCCAATGTAATCAAAGGGTGGGCCAATTCAGCCAAAGCTAAGAACTCTATAATGAAATTAATTGAGCCTATTCAAGAAAAAGAGAACTTATAATGGGCATACAATTTCGAGTTTGGAATTGAGTTTTATCAAAGCCATTTGAGCTCGTCAACCCAACTTGCTCAAGTTGAAGAACTCAAAATGATCTATCACCCCATGTGGAGGTGGGCTGATGTAGGGCAGCAGTACCCAAAAGAAGCTCCAAATTAAGACCCTACTAGACTTTACGAGTCATTACTATCCGCCCTTATCAACTTCTCCTTTCGTGATGCTTCTTAAGCAATGACCGTCATGCTCATGACTAGGTATGGTAAGAGAACCAATTTCATTATCACGAAAGAGATTCATTCATAAACTTGACTCTCAGGCGATCTGAACTTGATAGTCGATACGGCATGAACATTCCATTCATGTTGCCATGCCCATAATCACATTTACTAGTCCCTAGCTCGCACATTGGTGCGACTTATTTTGTCACGCAAAAGAGTTAATCTAATTGATAAAAATCCGTTCCTTGAAAACTTTGATGATTCAAAAAGAAATGATTCATCTATGAGTATGTTAGGCTCGATGAACGAAATTTGTGTACGAATTAGGTGCACGATAAATGTTCGATTTATTCGTACCATCGAGTGTTAATAGAAATTAGATCATCTAATTGGATTTTGACATGTACATTACATGATCCATGATGTTATTGGGGTTATTTTCCATAAGAAACGCGATTCACCGGTAATCTAATATCAATTTTATTTATGGAAATAATCTATTATGATCACCAGGTATTTAAACAATAATATCTATAGAAATAGTTAAAAAAATTATTGATTATCCAATTATATTTAAGTGGGGGAAATTTTTCATTTTTAGCGAATTAAAATTGTCACTCAATGTAAAATTTACGTTTTTTTTTTTTTTTTCTGAATTAGCTCAGAATGTGAGTTACATTGTAGGCTTAAAACACCTTTTTCCCGTAGGAATATTTCTCTTTATTGAGATCTGGGTCCCACTATAAATTGCACGTGGGTCCCACCAATCTTTGGCGTTTTTTAACCCGCCCCCCCCTTTGGGCCCCACCTCTATTCATCCACAATTGCGGCCTGATTTAGTGGCCCATGGCACGATTTTACGCGAAATTGATTTGACTTGTCCAGTGCACCGAAGCCAATGCGACTCAAAATTTACCAAATAGAAAAGGAGATTGCACCAATTTTACTCTTCTCCCTCTTTGCAAAGTCTCTTCCAGTCGCTCGTGCTAGTCAATCGTGGAAGCCGGAAGGGGCCTAGGATGCGATCGCAGCGCACCTTGCACGCGTTGCGCGAACCACGGGTGTTCGGCAAAGACAAAAGGTTGCTCGGCGGCGAGTGTGTGATGTGCAAATAGCCGTTGGTTCCTTGTCGCTTTGTACTTGAATGGGCAGTCGGTGTGGCCTGTTCTGTTGGACTAGCTGATGAGCTTCCCCAAGACATGAATTGTGTGCGCTTGCTGACTTCTTACAATAGGGGAGGACCTTGATTTTCGATGTCTTCCAAACAGTGGATGTTCATCCCCGCGAAGTTTGCACGGAATCGTTTGAGATTTGATGATCGTCGTGTTTAGGATGGGGTTTCACCGAGGAAAGGGTGTTGATGATGCGGGAGCATCCGATTCAATGGAACAATTCTTAAGTTCTAACTTGATTCCATTGACTAACGCAGCATAATCGATGTTTATACAAGCTAAGATAGACTTTGGTCATAACTTGCTTCGGTGTATTGAGAATCAATGTGAAGGCTATCGATCAAGTTATCGATTAAGGAGTTGTCGATTCTTCTTTTGCCAATTAAGTTCCAATTCACCAAGACTAGTTGCCAATTTCAAAGCCAATCAACAATATATTTTGATGGGAGGCTATTTAGAGCAATTTTCATGAATATTTGTTGATCTCCTAAGATGGTTGTTTTCTCATCAAGGCTGGTGGACGAATTTTGGAAGATGGTTGTTTTCTGTCATTTATGCAGTTTTCTAGTTCCTGGGACTTTAGTTGCTTTCTAGTTCTCATGTCTTTGATGTTTGGAAAATTTTCATGTCTTTAATGCTTAGTCTATTTTCAATGTATCGGTTCCTATATAAATAGATGCGAATTCTCAAACGTAAGGGGGCAAATGACTTGATGAGTACGGGAGAATTTCTCTGTGAATTTCTACACGATTCTTTATCCAAGTTCCATGGTGGCGAATCAAATAATTCTTATCCTGGATCAGTGGAGCAATCGTTTACACCTTAGCGGTGAGCTGTCATTATTCCATATCTTTATCCTTAGGTGGTGGCTTGCGCCTTTACACTTTAGTGGTGAATCTTCCTTATTCGACCCATCTCAACACTCATTTCCATACACTTAATCCAGAAGAATCTCCATTTTGGGAAACACTTGTCCCGCATACGTATCAGTTGGCATCCCCTTGGAGAGGGTACGTGGCAGTTTCCCGTGTCGTTGGGGGCAATGAAGGAATGGAGCTACCACTACCCGCCTAGAGGTATTGGCTCACCATCTAGGAAGCCGGCAAGATTACGGTTATGGTCCTACGCAAGATCGAAATAATGAGGGAATTGTGTATAAAAAGTGGAAATTTATTACAAAGTTAAAATTTTTTGAGTATTTACGAGAGAATGAGAATTTGTCTTAAGATGGATGAAGTTGGGAAGGAGAGGAAAAGACCATTAGTTCATAGGAAAAGGTCTTTTTCTCTTTAATTTTATTTTGTTCATTTATTTTGTAAGCGATATAGACGATTATTTTTAGAAAAATATTTTTAAAATTATTTATTTTCGCGAAACAAACATACCCTTAGTATATATAGATATTCATTTCCAGCACGAAAAGTTTTGGAAAAGTTATAAACTTATTGCATTTGTGCCATTTTAGTCCTAAATCTTTTTATCTTGAGCCAATTCGGTCATTTGAGCTAATTTTGGCTGGACATTGTTAACGTGGACGTCAGCTGACCTACGTGACGTAGTCGATGCTGATGTGAATAACTTTTAATAATATTTTAATATTTTTTGAATTATTTTTTTCTTTTGTTTTTTTTTCTTTTCCTTCCTTCTTCCTCTAGTCGGTCGTCGAACCTTGATGACTGGCCAATGACCTCGCTGGCCATTGATGAGGCTCACCCTCGCGGCATTTGGCGAGGGTCAAGCCTTACCAGCCAAGGGCGAGGCCTGACCTCGGTTGCCTTTGCGAACTCTGACGAGAGCTCGAGCCTCTCCAGAGGCCGGGCAAGGCTTGCCTTTGTCGGCTCTTGCCTTTGGTTGGTCGCTGCGAGCGGCTGGAGAAAGAAGGAAGGGAAGGAAAAAAAAGATAAAGAAAAGAAAAAAAGGAAAAATAAATAACAAATAAAGAATTTGGAAAATAATATTAAAATATTATTAAAAGTTATTCACGTCAGCGCCGCTCGTGTCAAGTAGGCGGGCCAATGTCTACATCAGCAAAATCCGGTCAAAATTCGCCGGAAAGACTGAGTCGGCTTTAGGTCAAAAGGTTCAGAATTAAATTGGCATATTAAAATGTTTATGACTAAATTGATACAAATATAACAAGTTTAGAACTTTTCCGATACTTTTCCCGGTAAATTCCAATCTCCAGCATTTTATCGGTAAGAAAAGTTAACAAAAAATTAAAAATAAATAAAAAAGAAAGAAAGAAAGAAAGAAAACATCTCTATCTGTCATTTCTCTCTCTCTCTTTCTTTTTGTACACATTTGTTCATTTTTTTGTATTTTCCACGCAAATTCTGCATACCATTTTGTACATATATATATATTTCACCGGACGAGCACCCGACAAGCGCCCAATCGCATCGCCTCTCGTCGATCCGAGCTCCGATCGTCGTCTCGTCGGGGTTCTAGGGTTTTCGCCGGGACGAATCGCAACGACCGAATGGGCTCCGACGCAGATCCCAGCGACGCCGCCGCCGCCGCCGACGCCACCCGAGCGCCGCCCGGCGGCGAGGACGGGGCGGTCGCGATCAACGTCCGGTGCTCCAACGGCTCCAAGATCGCGGTCGCGGCGAGCTTGGGGTCCACGATCGGGGCCTTCAAGTCGGCCCTGGCCCGGGACTGCGACGTCCCGGCGGATCAGCAGCGGCTGATTTACAAAGGCCGGATTTTGAAGGACGACCAGACCTTGGCCAGCTACGGTACGTCGTTTCCCGTTCTTTTCCGTTGAATGATCTCGTGGGTTTTCGGTGCTTCGTCAGGTTGTTGCCATTGATTTTGCGAGGCTTCTGTTGGTATGGCGGCGATTATTGGGCGCGCATTTAGCTGTCTGATTGTTGTAGTTATGCAATGCCAAGTTACAGAATGTTGGGGCTTGGGTTCTGAGTGTTAATCATGGGCAATCTTCTTATTGTAAAGCCCTCCGCATCACTGGATTAAAGGTTTCTCGTTCAGGATCATTTTACTTATTTTTAATTTCGGGTTAGTGAAGAACGAGCTACATTGCGTAGATCTTTGATGTTTTCGAGTGGCGAAAGTGTTAGCATCTGGAGGAGTGGCCTCCTAATGAATTGAATGTCGATGATGCCTTTTGATTTCGCGTCCTGACTGCATGGACCATTGAAGGAAGTGGTTTCCTGACCTCCCTGCTCTAATCTTTGAACAATGCAGTGGGTTCTTTTGGTACTGCAATATAGAAGGACTGCCTATTTGTGCGAACTTTTTCCTTCTTTTTGTTCCCCTGCAGGTATTATGCAAATCATAGATTATATCCCTTCTACATAGCTAAATAATCAAATGACCTAGTTTGAGTTAAAGGAGAACAAAAGTGGTATTCAGTAACTGGAGTAATATATTTTATTGGAAGATGCCAACTTTAGATTTCTTTGTCCAATGATGTAGGCAAAATGAAAACCATCTCTGGCAATTGCTCTCAACTGTTTTGGTTAAGTTCAAATTAACAGTTGTGAATGATTTGGAACGGTTAAAAGATCAGGTTCTAAGCAAATTTTGAGGTGGGAAAAAGGGAGAACGATACATTAAAATGAACTAAACCTAGGAAGTTTGATTTATTGTTTTATTGGGATGGGTTTTTTTCCTCATCAATTTATGAAATCAATGATTTTAAGGAATAAGTTAATGCTTTTAGTTAGCAGCAAATTGCAGTATGAACTATCCTGTATCTAAGATGTCTCTTAACTATCTAATGAGACGTTGCACTTATCAAGTTGGTGTGTTCCTTATCAATCTTGAACATTGCGATAGTCCATGAAGGAGTTTAGTTGGTAGTTTTATGTTTTTATGTACAATAATTGAACATTTTCTGAAGTTATGGATTATTTCATTGATTTGATGGCAATTTACTATTTTGTTTTATTTTATGGAGAAAAATGCGTTTTCTTTTGTTGATTTCCATCAATAACGAAAGAATGTAGTCTAAAATAAGTTCAAGCTTCTTATTTGTTTCAGCTTCGTGTCATGGGTTTGAAAAATCAAATGAATACCATGCTGTAGGTATCAGTTTGGTTGTTTGGTTTGAGTTGAGAATACTGCAACTGAACAAAACTGAACCATGAAGACCCTGGTGAATATTTTTTGCTTCCCATACTTTTCACTAGTTTTTTGGTTTAGCAGGACTGACAAAGCCCTAACTCTTCTAAAATTACATATTGATGAAAACAAAGATGTATTGCACTTGGCAAAAATGACTGAAGAGATCAAGAACAATCCACAACTAGGCCTGCAAGCTGAATGTGGAGATGTAGAAACACGTGATTCAGATAAATGACTATAGCATTTCCATACTCCATACTTCTAGAGATAATCATGATATGTATATATTTGTATTCAGTTTTTCAAATAAACTGTTTGAAGAAATTTGTTGATCCTTGGGAAAAGTAGTTGGGCAGAACGAAGAAACATGTATCCGGTGATCCAAAAAAGCAAATATGAGAGGTGTTTGGCCACAATGGTTCCATAGAAAGGGGTAAAGATGGGATGTTAACATGAAAACAACTTTGATGTTTCGACTCTGTGAATTATACATCTCTACGCTCCATATCTGAAAAGTCATCCTGTTTCACATTCATATAATGACTGCTCAAACGGATGGGCGGTAGTTGATGATATCTGCATTAATTCATTTGACAGAGTTGAAGGAGTTAGGTGATGTCGTGGTATAAATTAGTGCAATAGTGCCCTTTGCCGGAGCGAGGATCATGATATAATGAATACTGACAGAACGGTTGACCTTTTTTGAGACTGGACAAAACACGAGTTAGATGAGTTTCAGAAGGGTTTGCATTTAGGTGAGAACCAGCTAAACAAATTGTTCACTCCTCTTCTATGGAAGCTTAGACATAAGTTATGGGAGGTTCCTTCACCAGAAACAAATTTCTTATGTTTCCCCATCTTGTTAACACGATGATATAAGCTACGGACATAGGCATGTGTTTGCGTCATGTGATATGGATCATTAAAGCTGCTTTGCTTGAAGGTACAGAGTTTCTATTTCTTGTTCATGGCATTTTCTGTTCATATCCGAATGTGAATTGGCTATTGGTTCTGTGTCAGCCTTCTGCCTTTCACAGTGCATGTGGATGTATGCTAGTGACTGGTGCTGTTAGTGGGTGACTTGTTTTCTCTAATTTTTATGTGCTTCCTACTTTTATTTTTTCTTATTTATGGGATCCTATGTCTAACTAAAATCTAGTCAGTTGGCTTGCTATATCCTTCTAACAAATGCATGACTTTTTCTTAGTTTTACGAATTGATGGAATTTTTTGGTTTGCCGCTTTTGAAGGTCTGCAGGCTGATCATACTGTGCATATGGTTCGAGGTTCTCCCCCATCGGCAGGCACGCCTCCTTCTGCTGCTCCTGGTGCTGGAAGCGGTAACTCTGCATCAGGTGTTACAAGTAATGTTGCTTCGGATGAAGGTGCCGGTGCTGGTCTTGGGGCGACTTTATTTGGAGCTCCTAATTCATTTGGAGCTGGTTTTCCCGAAATTGAACAAGTTCATCAGCAGCTTACTCAAAATCCTGATATGATGAGAGAGATCATGAACATGCCTTCCATGCAAAACCTTATGAATAATCCTGATTTAATGCACAGCTTAATAATGGGCAACCCTCAAATGCGTGAGATCATTGACCGGAATCCGGAGCTAGCACATATTCTTAATGATCCTGGCATTCTTCGGCAGACTTTAGAAGTTGCAAGGAACCCTGAACTTATGCGTGAGATGATGCGAAACACTGACAGGGCTATGAGCAACATTGAAGCCTCTCCTGAGGGATTTAACATGCTAAGACGCATGTATGAAAATGTTCAGGAACCCTTCCTGAATGCGACAACCATGGGAGGGAACAGTGGAAATGACTCTAGTTCAAACCCATTTGCTACTCTTTTGAGAAGCCAAGGCGGTTCACAAGTTAGAGATGGGACTAATCCTCCTTCAAGCGTCTCTTCTGAAGCAACTGCGGGGCTTGCTCCAAATACAAGCCCATTGCCTAATCCTTGGAGCAATACTGGTGGTAAGAAGCTTCGTCTTCTTTTTTTATTTTTATAAAATCTTTACTCAGGGTGGTTAGTTTCCCTTGTGTTTTAGATCCCTTTCTCTTGGTTCAAGCGTGAATCCTTTTTCCTCTTTAGAACATGGTGCTATTGAAAAAACAGGTTCTTCAATTAATAATGAGTGTTACACTTATGTAGAGGCCAATATGTGGAACTAGGACATGTCTTAAATTTGCAGCCTCCATTGACCATTTATTCAATATGTAATTGTCTAGATGGTGAAGCCATGAAGATGCTGATTTCTTTTTTTCTTTTTTTTATTGCTTTATTGGCTGCTTTTCCTCTGCTGTACTGATCCACCCTATTATGAAGTATGTCGAACAGTTTTGGTTAGGAAAAACTGAAATATGTAGTTGAGAGATGGTTTTCTGGCTGCAGTTAGGAACAGGAAATAAGTTGACTATTCATCAGGAAACTGTTTATAGGACGATTGTCCTTTGATGTCTTTAGACGTTCGCATGGAAATGGACATGCACTTTAGTTTGGGGAATTGTTTTGTAAGACTTCTAACATAAATTTGCTTGTGTTGCTTAACATCAGGAGGGACCCAGACGAACAATACCACCAGGTCAAATACTGCGACCAATGCTCAACCACCTAGCATTGCTGGATTAGGAAATCTTAATTTTCCACAGATGGATGAGATGTTTTCCAGTTCAGCAGATGTTGCTTTATTGAATCAGTTAATGCAAAATCCTGCCCTATCGCAGATGATGCAGTCCGTATTTTCGGATCCCCAGTATATTAATCAGGTAATGATGATTTTGTCAAAAACTCTGCAAAAGTGAGTGCTGATGAGTTTTTAGCTGGATCAACTACTGAAGAAGTCCTCTTAATTTAGATTATCAGCCTCAACCCCCAGCTGCGCAGCATGGTTGATATGAACCCTCCAGTAAGAGAAATTTTGCAAAATCCAGAACTCCTTCGCCAGCTTACTTCCCCTGAAACAATGCAGGTATGTTGCTCATCTAATGTATGAACACCTTTCTCCGCGTTTCCTGCCGCTCCTCAAGACCGACCCAAACCTCTCTCTCTCTCTCTCTCTCTCTCTCTCTCTCTCTAAACCTTGCCCTCGGTGAATAGGTAAAACAGAGACAAAGCCTTTGGCATGCTTTGCACACACATCCCTTGCACAGAATCAATATTGCAACAATGTACCTTTTCACACATTTTCTTCATGCATCCAATTGCATCAAGATGATATTTTTTAACATCCGGAGATAGAGTTGTTACCAATCCTGTCTGTCTTTTGGAATGGAGGAAAATTTTCGTTCTTGTGCGAATAAATGTACAGCATTCAAAACATGCCTATTTGTAGTTTCATTACATTCTTGCTTCCTGTAAAGTGTTCTCCCAACCCTCCTCTTGGTTCTGCAACTACTGTTGATTGGCGTAATATAGGACAGTATGTGCATCAATTGGGCAATTTTGGGTGTGCATGAGTTTTTGCATGGTGTTGATAATACTTTTGCATTAGTGCCATTTCTTTGTCTAGTCATATCAGAGTTGATGCTATTGTGTGCTAGTCAAGCTCGGTAACAAGATGAAGTCTGGCTGGCCTATGTATGTTGTCATTGGCATTAAGAAAACTATAACTTGATGCCCATGTTAAGAGGTTAATTTGAGCAAGCGTGATGACTGATGTAATATAGTGTTCCAATTTTTGAGTTACTAGTTGCTGAATTTTCTCACAGCAAATGCTAGCTCTCCAACGATCAGTTCAATCAATCAGTCGACCACAGTCAAACCAGTAAGTGGAAATGCATGAGAAAGCACTTCTTTTCCTCAATTTTAGACGAGCTCATTGAACAAACAGTGAGATCTCTTGATCTCGTAATCTACTAGTAGCTTCTAAAAGTTAACTATCCAGTGCTGGACCATGCTCTTTGTTGCTAATAATTTGCACCTCCTTGCAGCGGGCAGGGTCAGACCGGTGAAACTGCAGGTAACTTGATGAGTTGTTATATTCCATAATTCTGAACCTCTTTATGAATCTCAGTTTCAGTATTGCGTTCATCGTGGTTTGCTGGCCTTAGTGAAAATGCTTGCATACAGCAGGCACTCCAACGAATGCTGGAATTGAGCAGCTGATGAACATGTTTGGTGGTCTTGGAGCTGGTACTTTAACTCCAAGCGTGCCTGATGGTTGGGTCTTTTTTTCCCGTCTCTCATTTATCCCCCTGTTCATCATCGCTATCATAAGCTGCTTAGGGATTTAATTACTAGCAACTGATTTCTTTGACCTATGTTTTGTAGTACCGCCAGAAGAACTTTATGCCACCCAGCTGTCGCAGCTTCAAGAAATGGGCTTCTTTGATACCCAGGAGAACATTAGGGCCCTGCGTGCAACATCTGGAAATGTCCATGCTGCTGTTGACCGACTTTTGATGAATCTAGGTCAATAATGTTATGGGGCTCCTTACTTTTATCTTTACAACAGAGAAAATCATGATCGCATTAAATTAATCAACTGGGATGTGCTAAAAGATGCAAGATTGTGTCCTTGGCTTATAGACAAGCATGCAAAGTGGTAGAGCTCTGAACCTTGGGGTCGGCTTGTGCAACAAGCTATATTCACACACTCTTTACCTCACACATCTGTACATACATATGCACATTGATAAGTATTATATCTTGAAGTCTCCTCGGTTCATTCAATGTAAGATTCTAAAGCTTGTGGATGATGGAAGCAGTGCACTCGCCATGATTCAAGTTGCCAGCCACTTTAACTATGCTTCTTTTTCCCCTTTCTTAAAACACTCGGTCCATTTGTGTAATCAATGTTGTCTGTGCAGTTCGTGTTGGATTTGTTGGATCTAGATTAAATCTACTTGAACCTTTTTCCTTTCAACTCCTGGAAGCTTTCATTTAAGTTGCCAAGCTCGTTAACATATTGAATTAACGGGCATAGAGGTGACTGTAAAGTGCTGAGACCACTAGGTTGACAGCTTTCGTGAAGGGAGAGAAATTTCCGTCAAACACCATTTTCGCCACACCCTTACTGTGCACCGTTTGTCTAAAACAAGGCTTGTCACCTTAAGCCAATTGAGTGTCATATCAGCACCAAAAGACTAGAGCTTTGCAGCTGTTCTTCAAGTTTCTAGTTGGTTATGACTGCGATTGACACAACAGATATGGCCTGAGTTGAACCAACTTGTGTTGTTCCTATACTGTTTGTCATTTCGGACACAGACGATTGATTTGTTATTCATGCTTTTAGGTATCTGAACTAAGAACTAACAAACAGAAGAATGAGAAAGAGAAATCTGAGTGGGATTGGTCTTTTCCCTGTTTTGTTCGAGTCTAGGATACTTAATACTTGTAGGTTCAGGTTGGTCTATTTCGGGCTGATGAATTCTCATTTTACGTCGGATCTTTTCGCTCTGAAACAAATGGGTATGGTTCAATTTGGTCCTCCAAAAAGAATGGTCATTGCCACTTCCTAATTTTAAAGAAGGTCGCAACAAAAATTGGATGACTGTAAAATCGTTAGTACTTGTACTTCAATGTTAGCGAACGTCATTACACCAACCGAAGCGGATTGATCTAGGACTTGTCATGAAACCGCTTGTAACTGGTGAATGCGGTAGATGAATGAAACAATCCGTCGTTGATTTCAGTTCACATGTATTTTGTTTTATAACATTTGTACGTCAAGTGAAGTGACGAATTGTCATTGGGTATCGTTTCCTCGTACTCTGCCAACAGTTCACTCAACGTACGACTTTGCAGACCAATTTCCATATCAGACATTGCTCTCACGGTCCCATACCCATTCACTTCCTGTGTTCTGCTCTTGACAACCACGATTCAAATTGCTTAGTTTGCGAGTGAAGATGGGGATAAGCATTCTGTACAAACGGAAAATAACTTCTCAATGAAAAGAACCCGCGTGTCCTCTCCCGTACAGTTGACAAAAAACGTAACCGCTCATATCTTCATATTTCCTTTTCCCACCTACAGGAACACATCTTCAAGCCCCAACAAAAGACAACCCACCCGTGCAGCAAGTGCAGGGAGAAGTTCTGGTCGTGGAAGGCCCGGCTCAGGGCACATGAGGTGCCACCCCGAGTGCCCTGGCGGGGGATGAACCTGCCGCCACCCCCCAGGGAGTTGCAGTGGCACTTTTCCAAGACCAAGCCTTGGAGGTGGAATCTGTGAGGACTGATGAGCGAGCAGTCTCACAAAGTCACGGCTTGCCTGCTGATGCTGGCCAACGGCCCCAGTGCTGCTGCTCTGATTGTTCAGTCACCTTGTGTGCCAAGCAATCTGGGACTTTGCCAATTTTTGAAGTGAGCCTGAGGAGTGACGTGTATGGCTTGGCTGAGTTTGGTTCCAGTGGCCAGTTTGAGTGCTCGAGCTGTAGAAAGGTGTTCGGGGTTCCATTAGGCCCTAGGGGGGCACAGGTCTAGCCACAAGAATATGAAGGGATGGTTTTGCGATGGCCAGGGGCAATGCCAATACCAAGTTCAGCAATTGAAGCGACGAGGATGATGTTGACAGTCATTGAGATGGGGATAAGAAAGTGCTGATGTTACTAGGGGCACAAGCGTCGGGTATATTCAGGGTACTCCAGTGATCGGACCTTTGGTGGGCAGTTAAGGTGCAAATTGGGGTACAATGGAGAAGAACAATCCTTCACTCAAACTTTCATCTACTCCTCGGTCACAACGAACGAGAGCTGCGAACTCAACTTGAATTTGCATGCCCCAATTGAAGAATACGATCAGTCCTCCTCTTGCTCTTCAGACCTGCCTTTGGACCTGAGGTTGGGGCTTTAAAGATTATTCTTTTGGTTCTTATGTTTCTTTATTTGCGCTGCATAAATTTAGGGCTAGGAGATGGTGTAATGTCGATAGGTCACTGAAAGAGGGTAATGTTTGTAGGCTGTGTAATGACATGAAGTTTGATAATGAACTTGTTACCGATTAAATCATCTTACTATGCTTATAGCAGTATTAGAACTCATTCAATTGTCTCAGCGCATGTTTGGTTCTGTTCTAATTTATTGAATCTAGTATATAATGAGACAGTCTAAGTGCACAGCCAAATGCAATTTTTCTTTGTAAGCATGTGTCATGTAATATGCTCAGTTGAGGGAAAAAGCCATGAATAGGGAGGCTTACTGATCAGAAACATTGCCAGTCTATAATACTTTTGACGACTCAGGCGACGAAAGGTAAAATTCCTTATATACTATTTCTTCTGTATAAAGAAAAAAATATGTTGCAAGTATGAAAGAGAATGACCAAAAGTTGGTGCCGAAAAACCAAGCGGCTACTGTTGAAAAGCAGAATGGGAAGATGGTTGAAGCACAGTTTAAATGCTGGCATCAGCTTTGTCTCTTTACTTGCTGAACCGAAGGAATTAGGTGCTCATCGAATGGTATTGTCCTAAAACTAGTCAGTCAAGTAAGTTGTTGAAAGATTTCGTTTTAAGCTGTCTCTCAATCTCAATGAAGCTTCTTCAATGAGAGACATGGGACTTTCTTTCCTTGAGTAATCCTTGTGTATATCCATGTAGTGTAGGTCCTAAAAGTCGAACTTTGGTCTGAGATCTGTGAACTCAAGGTCTTCCATGAGAAGTCGAAAAAATCTCCATTGGTTAAAGGGATTCCACTACAACCTCCGACAGAGTTCACATAATCTTATCTTTTTATCGGCTAGATAAGCTCTGCGATACCATCCCCTGCATTTGGACATGGATACTAAACAATGCCTGAGAGGCATTGTTGAGCTTTGACTCTGGAAATTGTCAATGGGGACAAAACATGCATGTACTTAGAAACAGACACTGGTGTATCTTGCTAAGAATGACTTCATTCAAACTTCTACTCATCAGTGATGGTTCCATATTGTATGGAGAAGAATATCCATTGACATCAGTATACAGAATAAGAAGAACAACCACCACATCTTAGATGACATCACATTCCTTCATTTTTACATTATGGCATTAGCTGGCCTAGTCATTAGGTCATATGACCAGATTCCGTGTTAATCTACCAATTTTCGACGCACCATGGGTATTTCTTTAACTTAGACAACTCAGAAAGTTCAATGATCGCTTTTTCATTGGTCCTTGGATCTGAAACGGATAATATTTTCCTGTATTTTAGGATTCAAGGCCATATGACCTCTTGGCTGTGCAAAATGATGTAGGTTCTATCAATTTTCATCTACCACCATCTGACTAACAAACGTGCGTACTGCTTTTTTTTACTGCTTATTCAGCTTGTCTGAAGTTTACATTGAGGGAAAGGATTGATTTCCTCTGACTTGAATCCTTGTTAGCTATCTCTTAATTTTTACCATTCAACTCCTTTCAACAACAGCTAAAGAAGGCATCATTGGACCTCCATGTTTGGTACACGACACGTAGAATCTTTCTACTTCGATCTGCGCAAATGTTGAATCTTTCTTGCTATTAGAAAAATGAGTTAGTAGACACCCATCACGAATCCAGTTGGCGCATTCGATTCTATTGGCTCGTGTATTGCAGAGTGACATAGAGTATTACTAGAACCAGAATAATTCACTAAATAATTGATTTTTGACTTTATTAGTTGAAGCATGTAACATGGGGCCTGTATGGATACATTGACAAGTGAAAAGTGGCCTGAGAAAGTAGAATTATGTTCTTCTGGTTAATGTGAAACTCTACTGATAAGAATTCAGTGATTCCTTCATATTCGCGTATTTAGGATAAATTAATCGACAAGTAAAAAGTGGCTTAAGAAAGTTGGATTGTGTTTATCTGGTTAATCTGGAATTCTACTGATAAGAATTCAGTGATTCCTTCATATTCTCGTATATAGGATAAATCATCCCTGAGGTGATATTAGCTCACAGCTGAAAGGAGGAAAATTTTTTTGATTATGCATCTCAACGAAATATGCATGACCTCCTGTGCATGGAACACAGGATGTTATCTTGTCAGTTTACAAGGTAAAATTTGAAATGATGGATGAAAGAAAGGTGCAGTCCACAAAGAAAGCAGTTTTCCTATTATCACGTCAGAATTAATCCTTTTCCACTTGAACAGTTGAAGAGATTTCCAGATGGAGTCGAGAGTTTTTAATCGTCTTATGATATGTGAACAGTTCTATCGCTACCGCCACCAACTCCATGCCTTTATTGATCGATACAGTTAGCTCTATCAGGAACAACCAAAAGCATCCCTTGAACACTGTCTGCTATGTACCCCGCTTTCTCAATTGTGTCCTTTCAGTTTGCCTTACCTTCGTCTAAGGACAGATCCATGCGCGCGTTCAAAACTGCCATTGAGGAACATAGGCAACTAGATTTGAGTGGAACAGGTGTGAGCATATTAGTAAAATACGAAAAAAATGCATTCAACCTAAAAGCACACGGGTTTGGCTTCCAATATGTCAATTAGGAGTGACAGTTTCGTGTCCTGATGTGGTGCCAACGTCCGCAAGAAGCAGGGATTGGTTGAGAATCAGACTTGGAGTGTGCAAGTGGGACATGCAGCCTCAGAATATTCATCATTGACCATAGTATAATGCTGAGTAACCAGCTAAAGTTTTGTGTGGAGCACGTAAGGGCCACTTCATTACTCTACCATTACCAGCTATAAACTAATTGCATTTCAAATTGTTCTCCCTTATTTAAATAGAAGCTTACACTCAACAAAACATCAGCTGACATATACAGGCAAGAAGAGTAACAAAAGGCCCGACTTTCTTAATCCTTCAGCGTAAAATAATGTCATCAGTTGGCTATTAGCTTTTGATGAATCAGAAGCAGTCCAAAGTATCGTGAATATTCAGATCGGATTGTGTAGGCTATTGGAAGCAAATCAGACCTCACAATTGAGGTGCGTCTTTCTGATACTGTCATATTTGGTTTAAGTGCAGACTAATAGGGTCATGTCTAATCATCTTATCGGAAAAATTTGTACGAATTTTCCATTCATTTCGCTCAGTGCTAAGAGCATCAGTTTAGCCTTTCATTGCTCAGCTTATAATGGAAATTGCTTCTCAGGTTGAAACCTTCCTGTTACCAGGACGGCAGAAGCAGTGGCTCACCTTGCACAAACTTAAGTAAAAAACAAATGGATGATGTGGACTTTGCTGATGAAACTTTAAGGAGGACTGCCAGAATTTGTTATTAGAGTCATCAATCAGTATTAGCTTAATCAGCATCAATTTTTTTATCCGTTTAGTGTTGGTGCTTCCTCATAAGCAACACCTGGTGGGACCTCATCCCTGCTTGCCATACTCTTGAACTAATCAAACTTCGGGCTCACCCGAGCTGCTTCCGGATCAAATTGCAGGAGCAGAAGCCAGTATCATCCATCAGGTTCAGCACTCGTGCTTGTTTGAGAAAGGGGTTTCTCTGAAAACAATCAACAAGATGATTGACCTCAAGTCATTACTACAGAGACTGAAGTGAGTTTTTGATCAGAAGATCCTAATGATCCAGTATATAGTGAGACATGGAATAATCTTAAGAGCGAGATGCATCCAACCTGCTATGTTGGAAGTCGGGTTAGCAGGTGAGCTGCAGGTATCGCCAAATTACAAAGGAGCTATGAACAATAATAATAAAGAAAAGCCATCTTTCGATGTGTTAGGGACAAGTGGGATAGATAAAATAATAAGAGGGGCGGCTGAGGCCATGTACTTGAAGATGCGGCAACTCGAGCAAGAGAAGTTCAAGAAGAGACCTTTGGCCTCCCAAACAATTCGAGAGGCACATGTAATGTGGCCAACATGCGCAGCTTGAGGGTAACCCCTGAACCTGTATAAAAACTAGACATTTCTTGGAGTCTGCTAATTGGTTAAGGCTTCAATCTGATGCAAGCCGGAAGACATGTCAAGAATTGATTGTAGAGGCAGGAAAATTTGATAATTTTTCTTTGCAACGACTCGCTTTCACCGAGTTGCCATGAATTCTTGACCTAGCCACATCAAAACTATATTACACTTAAGAGAAGTTCTTATTCTGTGGATCATCAGTATTTCTTTTCCTTTTATTGGAATATTTTACTGGAAAAGCTACAATGCATACTCCTTTTATTTGAAAATCTTGCTGTTTCTGTCATAAACATAATTCATCATAGACAGCTAGTGGGAAATGAAAATTCAATTCATTCCCTTTTCTTACCTGAATTCTAAACTAATACTAATTTTCCAAGATCGTGATCAGGAAAAGGAGAAAAGGTGAGTGACATTAGAAAATACCACATTCATCATGCACTTGGTCATTAATAATCCCCTTTCCTCGGCCATGTAGAACCTCAACAAACTTAATAGAATAAACAAGAGATGCATAGACCTCTGTTTTAGGCAATACATTCGAAGTAAACTGATGGGCTGCAGGCAAAACTAAAGCATCTTCCCACCTTGGTTTAGATATATGAATTCACTTTTGATCTAGCCAGTGAAATGGCTTATATATGGTGCTTAAGATGAATTTTAGTCTTTACCAAAAAAAGATGAATTTTAGTCAAAAGAAAAAGGGGGACCAAAAGAAGACAGAAGAAAAGGAAAAAGTGGACTCCTCTGCTGTATTTTCCAATTGGAAATAGATAAGGAATCTCTGTTTGGGAATCTTCCCTTGAACAGCACCAATTCACTGAACCCGGCCAGAACCGAATTTACCTGTAAATTATTTTCACATGAAACACAGAAGACAGAAAAACCGTAAACGGCTGTAACTCTCACGGATCGCAGCACCAGGGGGAAAAACAGAGCCGTCACCAGAAACCCTCTCTCTCTCTCTCTCTCTCTCTCTCTCTCTCTCAGGAAGAGTAGACTTCAATCAATCACAAGGAGAAGAATCTGATGAAGCCGTGTGTTTGTTTGTTGGGTCATGACTGGGTTTGGGTGATTCTATGGCAACGGGTGATTTCATGATATTACATTCCAACCACTATCTGAAGAAAGCAATAGCTCTTCTTTTTCTTGCGTGTTCGTGGTTGTCTTCTGGTGACCGAATCCCTTTGGTCTGAGACTCTCTGACTTAGCATATGGGGGCGAAGTGTTGCCTCTGAGTTAAGATTTTTCTTGCTGGGGGAATCAAGATTCTTTTGGGTGGGTGAGTTGTTTTGCTTCGGATTCATCACTCTCTGTCATTTTGTCTTTCTTTTCACCCATGTTCAGAAACCGATTGCACCCTCTCTTTTCTCTTGTTCTTTTCATTTTGTGCTTTGGAGTGCCATTTCTGGGAAATTTGTGAACTTGAGTTTTCGAGTTATGACCATGGTTCATGGGATTTTTCCTCCCCTGTTGTCTCTCTGGTATAGTGCTGTCTTACAGTCCAACTTAATTTCTCATTGGTGATGATGAACGAAGGCTCATAGAGTTAAATCTGGCATTCGAATTGGTAGCTTTCCTTCTACAATACATTTCTTTCTGCAGTTTCTGAGCCATTTTGGTTCACAATGTTTTTTTGAATTAAACAGATTGAGAATTGGGATTCGGGCCTAAATCCTCGGTGGAAGTTCATCCTCCATCTCTACTGTAGTTTTCTTTCTTGGATCATAATCGTGCCTGTAATGATTTGAGTGACTTCTGGACTCAAGGGACAAGCTGCAATGGACTATGGTCCCCCCACACCCAAGTCTCCCTTTGAGAAAATTTCTGATGTTGATATCGACCTGGATTTCTTAGATGAGTTCTTTCTTGATGGTTGCTGGGTAGAAACAGCTGATGCCTTCAGCCTCTTCCCGCAGAGTCTGACTTCTGCTGCTTCAAATGAAGCCCCAAGCCATTCAGTCTCAGAGGAGACTCATACTGGTAATTCAAGTATCGACTCATATCAGAATGCATTTCAAGAAGAAACTAGAGGAAATAACTTGTCAGGATTTTCACCTTCGGCTGATCCTCAAACTGGCAAACTCGTGGAACCTGGAACTCAAGATGTGAATTCTGTTGGAAACGCCACATCTCTTGGCCAAGTTCAAGGTACTGAAGCGAGTAAAAGAATGTGGATCGCGCCAAAGAGCAGTCCGGGTTTATCTTCATCTATAAAGCTGAGATTAATGCAGGCTATTAGTCACTTGAGCAAATCCAGCAAAGGCAAAGATATGCTTATCCAGATATGGGTGCCGGTTAGGAGAGAAGGCAGGCAGGTGCTTACAACAGAAGACCAGCCCTTTTCACTCGGTCTCAACTCAAGAAGCCTCAATATATACAGAAGTGTATCTAAATCATACCAATTTTCAGCTGATGATGATTCGAAAGACCACATCGGATTGCCCGGCCGTGTTTTCATTGGGAAGCTTCCTGAGTGGACTCCTGATGTCCGTTTCTTCAGTACCGAAGAATACCCGCGCATTAATTATGCACGGCAGTACAATGTTTGCGGGTCTCTTGCGGTTCCAGTCTTCGAACACGGGAGCGGGACGTGCCTGGGTGTTGTCGAGATCGTGATGACGTCTCAAAAGATTAATTACCGTCCTGATCTGGAGAATGTTTGTAAAGCTTTGGAGGTTGCTTCCTTTCTCCCACTCTAGGTTTTCTTGAAGCTCTCAAAGTTCTACAGAGGAAAATTGCAGTAATGGTATCTTTTGGTCGAAGGTCGAACAATAGAACAATGAGAAGGATATGATAAAGCTGAAATCTGAATAGATAAAACTGATCAAAGGGTCTTTCCTCCAACATTTGTATTTACTTTTTGAGACTTCAATGTTTCATTTATCTGCATTTCATGATAACTTAAAATTTCTGATGCCAAGGTATATAGTGCTGGGTTATTACATCACAATTACCAAATTCATATGTTAGACAGCAAAGTGCAAATAATACTTTTGTGTATGTTTCATTTTGCAATTCTCCTTTAATGACCCTACATTATTTTGGTACAATAATTCATTTGTGTGAGTCAGTTATCCCGCATGGTTTCTTTTAAAAAGCAAAAAACCTTTCAAAACCACCAAAAGGTCATGCTTAAGTCTATTCATTTATAATATTAGGTTGTCAGTTGTCACCTGTGAACTTAAATAAGAACTTACCTTCTAGGTCTCACGAAGCTTATAAATATTTGCAGGCTGTTGATCTTAGAAGTACCCAAAGCTTCAACCCCTCTTCTGTGAAGGTACATAAAATCTCTGCCTTCTTGAAGCCCGGAATTCCGTTTCCATTTCTCACATGTGGTTTGCCTTATAGGTTGATGTGGTGTACGAAGCAGTAATACCACAAATTCAAGAGGTTTTGAAGTTTGTGAACAAGACATACAATTTGCCAATAGCCTTGACTTGGGCCTCGTGCATCAAACAAGGCAAAGAAGGATGCCGGCATTCAGACGAGAATTATTCTCTCTGCCTCTCCACCATGGACTCCGCTTGCTTGGTAGCGGATCTCAAATTGCTTGGGTTTCATGAGGCATGTTCTGAGCATCACCTTCTAAAGGGCCAAGGAATTGTTGGAGAAGCATTCACAACAGATAAACCCTGCTTCTCCAATGATATAACTGCCTTTGGCCACATCAAGTACCCACTCTCTCACCATGCTAGAATGTTCGGGTTACAATCTGCCTTCGCTATTCCCGTGATAAACATATACACGGGATTAGCTGAATTTGTACTGGAGCTTTTTTTACCGAAGGATTTTGAAGACATGGAGAGGGGAAAGCGGACACTGAATTTGCTGTGTGCTGACGTACATCAAGCATTTCAGAATTCTCAGTTTTTGACTGAGAAAGATCTTAGTGGGACCATTGTTTTGCCTGTTAGAGAGATAGGAGTTGCCACGGAGAAGAGGCTTCAGAAGAAAGAAACTGAGGTAGTGTCCTCTTCTAGGAAACGAACCTCATCAGAAGATTCATCCTGGATTGCTCACATGGTGGAGACTCAGACAATGGGCAATGAAGTCTCCATTTCATCAACTTACGCCACTGGAACCAAAGAATCATTCAACATAACAACGCAACATCAGGAGTTTTGGCACCTTCAGCAGAATTCTGAGCACATCACCAGTGTTGAGGGCAGGAGCGATTCTTCATCTTTGCTGGAAGGCTCAAGAGGTAGCAGAAAAGCTGGTCAGAAGGGACAAACTAAGATGGAGAAGACTATTAGCATGGATGTTCTCCGACAATACTTTGCTGGAAGCCTCAAAGATGCTGCAAAAAAAATAGGAGGTAGCATTTTTCTGTTTCTAAAACTGCATGATTCAAAATCTAGTTTAGATTCTCTGGAGATGAATGAGTTTAATCACTCAATTTGGTACTCTTAAATGATTGATTCATAAATTGCGCAAGCATGCATTAGCCTCAGCAGGAAACTGCATCCTTCTTTAGAACCTAAACTGGTAAATGGTCTCAAATCCACCGAACAGTCGATTTAGCTGAGCTCCAGTTCCACTAATCCAAGAAAAATAAATGCTTAGGTCAAAGCAATTTCTGGGGTAGTTTCACATTAGGGTTTCCCTTATATAATCTATTGCAAGAACGTACAGATATCAACGGAGATTCTCAAGTTCCAGATTTCACTTGACTTTTCTCTTTGAAACTTATGTCCTCGCAATGCCCCAGCATCGATGTTGTAAATGTCACATGACCCTCCAGGCACTCAGAATTACAAATCAGTCGCTTACCTTCCCATTATCCGCCTCATTCAAATTTAATTTTTCTTCCACCAATTCTTCTGATAAACAGAAATAATCTTTGCAGCATTTCTCCATGTGATGAGCTCAAGGAGAGAACCATCTGCGAATATCCTCAAGTCATCTCAATCACCCTAAAATGTTGAGTAAAATTTTACTGTTCACACCATCGTGCTTGATCTCAATATAAGATCCTTTGAACTTATGAACCATACAATTGCTCTTTTTGATCTTTTCTCTTCTATTGGGTGCAAATCCTCGGCAGTTTCTATTTCCAGGAACTGCTGACTTAGGAGCAGCAATAAGAATTCTGGTGACAGTGGATGGCAATAAGCAGCCTTATTCATTTCTTTCATAAAGACATGTTCTCTTCCCCACTGTTGCTCCTTAACCATTCCAGTTTATATCATGCAGTGTGTCCAACGACTCTCAAAAGGATATGCCGGCAGCATGGAATAGCCCGGTGGCCTTCACGAAAGATCAAGAAGGTAAATCATTCCCTAAAGAAACTCCAGCACGTAATTGACTCGGTCCAAGGAACTGAGGGTACTATCAAGCTTGGGTCCTTTTATGCAAGCTTCCCCGAACTAAGTCCGAAGATCTCTGGAGATGGACCCAGCTCGTCAAAGCAGAGCGATCCTCCAAAACAAACAGGTCATCAGCCTGATATCAACATAGATAGTTCTGCAGCCACCACTTCGAATTCTCCATCTGCATCATGCAGTCGGAGCTCCCCTTCAACCACTTCTTGCTCCACTGGAGCAAATATGGATTCTACCACCATCCCAGCCTCAAGCAGCAGAAATGATCAGATGATTGAAGACCCTTTTCAATTACTAAAGAGGGCTTGCAGTCATGCAGAATTACACGTTCCACCTACAAATGAACCACAGATTCTTGCGAGATCCCATAGCCACAAGTCACTTGGCGAGCTTCCCTTGCCAAACTTTCAGGGCCAGTATCTTCAGGATGGACTAATTTTCAAAGTGAAGGCCATGTTTGGGGAAGAAAAAATCCGGTTGGTGTTGCAACCAACATGGGGTTTTGCAGATCTGCGACAAGAGATTGCAAAGCGTTTCAGTATAGATGTTGGTGAAATCGACCTAAAATATTTGGATGATGATAGGGAATGGGTTCTTTTGACATGTGATGCTGACCTCGAAGAGTGCATGGATGTGTATAGAACATCCCAAGGCCACACCATCCGTATATCCGTCCATCTGGCTTCCCATCCACATAGAAATTCATTGGGAAGCAGCGGGTCCACTGATAAGCGTTTTCTATGAGCTAAGTGTTCCATGTATTTCTTTAATAAGATGGCGTTGACTTTCAAAAATCTGGGCAGACCTGTCAATGTACAGTGTAAGCAGATAGAACAATCATAAGAACAGGTATTTGCTCTCTTCCGCATGGGTGACTGTTATAACAGCAATGAGCATCAACCTTGTAAATCAAAAATGAAGTTAGTAAATGAGGAGCTCCCTATAATACAACGTTGCAATGTGGAGACATGCCTACAATAGTTTCAATAAATACTTTGTTTAGTCGTAGTGAAGGAATTTAATCACCATAAATATCATGCTAATTCATTTTACGTAGGCTTCAGCAAATTCCTATGTACGGAAGTTTCCAAGTCATTCAATGTTCTATATTCCAGCTTATACGAACTTCCAACTATTATAGAAGGCACAAACTGATCTTTATGTGGTCTCTGGCAGTGAAGCATTCCATTATCTACATCATATGTATTGAAATAACAACAACAAGCACAAGACTAGCAATGAGAATAGAGGGTAAAGCGAATATCAGGCGAAGCTTTTTAAATAATGCGTGCAGATAATAACCAATTACTCAGGGAATGATAATTTGGAATAGAGGGTAAAGCGAGACTAGCAATGAGAATCTGCTTCAAAGTAGGTCGCCATAGGGATTTTAAGGAAGAAAAGTAAAAGAAAACAAGGTAGGCAGGTGAGATATACACAAATGTAGGAATATGCCATGAGAATCTGCTTCTTAGTTTGGTCAATCCTTTACTCTTTATGGATCATATGAGCACTCTTGAATCAATAAATTCCTGCATGAAGCTACCGTCATCACTTTCTTCTGGAGATTTCAGCAGTAACAATTATTACCTCATCTTCACCTCTACAACATCACACATCTTCCGATCAGCTTCCTACTTTACTCTCCTTGTGGCCATGAAGTTCTCTTCTATCAAGGCAATCGGCTTGACATTTTATTTGTCACTCGCAGTTTCACATGAAACTATAGTCAACGAGTTGCTTTCGACATACCTGGTTCTCATAGATCACATCCCCTGTGGTTATGCGCCATAACTGTAACCATCTCCAGTGAATTCTAGCAAATCTCCCTGTAATCCATAGATCGTGCATGTTTTCATTTTTCCTGTGGAGACATGCGTGTGATTGCTACAGGGGAGAGCCCACACGTGGTTCCTACAAATTATCCTAGGAATGTTGCCTCCGTTCTCCAACATGTAATCCTCGTGCAATCCGCAAACGAGACCTCTCTATTTAGAACTCCACAAGCGAGTACAGTCTGTTTAATGCATATTTGCCACTTTATCAACAAGCCCTCTTTTCCATCCCGGCAGAAACAAAACATGAGCCCTTGTTTTCCCCTCCTCGATATTTAGCCTGGTAAGAAGAAACAGCAGGAGGAGAACCCTTCCCTTTAAACTCGTTGATCAATGTTTTTTTTTTCCTTTCTTTTCAAGTAATTTCAGGGACTCGAAATTACATTTTATGATTCCTTGGCCAAAAAGAAAGGGAGAATCATGGATAGCTAAAAAGGAACAAGGATTCTTGTCAGCCTCCCAAGCTCTCTGAATTTGCCGAAGACACTACTTACGAGTAAAATAAGAGACCAACAGCTTGCTTCCTTTTCCGGCTGACGGACGTCAAACATGCCCAGAAGATAAATGTTCTTCAGTTACTTCAATTCCATTGTGTTAAGGCTAGTGTTATCACCTAGAGGAGGAGTGAATAGGTAATTTTACAATTTAAATGATTTAAACGTGTGGAATGAATATAGTTGATGTCAACAACTCATATGATTAATATCAAAAGGATGCGTATTACAAACTTGTACATAAATTATCGTCAAATGATTGCGCCTGATGACTAAAACGATGTTCTGACGAACTTGTTTGACAGATATGTATGCAGTATAATGTCAGCAATAATGAATAAAAGTTTAGGAACAGAGAATACTGCACATGGATTTTTTTGGTGGTTCGACTTTATCGAGCTTACGTCCACCCTCTACGCTGACAGCTTGTTGGCTGTATTTCACTATTGAATCACCAGAAGATTACAAAAGTAGTGCTTCTTAGATGATAGATTACACTATCACATACACTCTTCACTCAAGTAATTTTCTTTCTAAAAACACAACGTGAAAAACAGCAATCACAAGTGTGTAAGATCGAAACTCTATTCAGACTATGAAATTTTCGATTTTGGTTCTTGTTTCTTGTACGACGTTTGCACTCTTTTTATACTCCTCTACTTCCAATCTATCCGTTAGACAGTCTTCAGAGGATTGATCTCCAAATCAACCTATTGGAGATTCATCCCAAAATAGGATGCATAGTTGTTAGAAGAAGAACCATTATCTCCTAGTGATTTGATCGCCCATACAATCAAATCAAGGTTTCCATAAGTATAGTTCTTTGTGTTTAAGGAACGATCTTGTGATTACCAATTAGGATATCTTAAAATATCAATTTGATTATCTTGCACAAACTTGCCAAAAATAACACTCATTGAATCTAACGAGTAATTTTGAGTCTGATGACAAAGTCCTTTTATCAACTAAGTTTGATGACTCAGCATTTACCTGCATCAAATAACTTAAGTGTAATTCTGGTCAGGAATAGATAGTTTTGTCATTCTTCAAAACTTATTAGGGATTTTTCTTAACAATCTCCCCCTTTTTGATGATGACAAAACTGTCTGTATACAATGTAAATAGTCAATTTAGATGATATAACTTTTGAAGCATATTGTCACGCCCCGAATCCCGTCGAGCCCGCGACATCCCGACTTCGGTCGAATAGTTGCGACGTTCCAGGTTATCGCCGACCTCATTTAAACATCAGAGATTTAATTGCGCAAACGGAAACCATAAATATCCTGACAAATTAAACTGGGGAGAATTGGAAGAATATACATTTGCATTTTTAAAGAAACTTGTTCCAAACTATATACAATATTACAAACCTTAGTTCACCGGCGCATACATTTCTACAACCTTCAAAAGTAAGAGCAAAAACCCATGACCTGACCTGCTAACATCCAAAAATGCTACCCTTCAAAAATCCTACCGTTCAACCTGTATTAGCCTCTAACACCCCTTGCTTGGCGTCCACTCAAAACCTGATTCTACATCGTCCGAGTCTGAACTTTCTTCAACAGTCTGCTCCTCCGAAGAACCCGATTCTGCCTCAATCTCGATCTGGTGATTGATGTCGCCCGATTATGATGGAACCTCGTTCTGATATTCCTCGGCTAACACATTTCAGAAATGAATCTTGGGCTCAAAGTTAGGGTCCAAATATTGTTCAAACGGCAGTATATACTCTGGTTCTCCTACAAGCTCATCAAACTCAACGTGATGATCCTCCGGTTCTACTTCAGGCTCCTCAGACTCGACAGGGTTATCCTCAGGTTCCCCTACAGGCTCTGCTACACCGGATTCTTCCTCGGGAATCGGTTCTAAGTCTATATCCATCGGATCGTCCTCAGCATGCGATGCCTCTAATTCAGGTTCGTACTCAGCCCCTGAGGATCCTTGTACCGTAGGGTCGAGATGCATACCAGATTGAGCTAAGCTGACTTCAGTACTTGTCAATTCATCGTCTATTGGGGATATGACAGCTGGTTCCCAGTCCTAAACTAAATCATATGGAACGTCAAAACCTCTAACTGGACCAAATTCATCCCCGTCAGCATCTCTAAAATACCAAGCTGTATACACGTTGGTCTCCCATAACGGTAATCCTATCTCTACATATACGGTTGTCGTATGCCTAATCCAGGTCATCCCGTTACCCATTTGAAACTCTGCCGTCTTATACTCCGTGTGCATTGGAACTCCAAATTGTACTGGTGGTGGAGGGTTCATCGCTCAGGTCGGGGTTTTGAAAATTTTTGGTTTACACAATCATGAGATTATATCTCAGTAAGTACATCCCTAAACCCAACCTAGGCTATCACGTACCTCTAGACAATCACGCAAACACGCACATTCATGTACATTAAGTAATCACGTCACAGGCACATCAATTAATATAGTCAGGCTCAATTATGCACATGCCCGCACTCAATCACAATCACGTCATATGCAAACACACACATGTACTGTTCTCATCCCATTATTCTTTCCATTCACATTTTCCACTTTCACCTTTCTCGCCAATGACCCACGTTGAAGTACACGTCTCAGGCATATTGCGATAATTCATTTTCCACTTTTACTCGCCAGTGACCTGCGTTGAAGTACACGCCTCAGGCACATTGCGATAATTCATTTTCCACTTTCACTCGCTAGTGACCCGTGTTGAAGTACACACCTCAGGCACATTGCGATAATTAGTCATATCACTTCCGGCCCACGTTGAAGTACACACCTCAGATCATGTTTCTTACCCGCGTAAACGTATACGCCTCAGGCTCAACATCTACCACCCACTGCACAACCCACGTTGAAGTATATGCCTCAGGCTAGCAGTCTTCTGGTAATACCGGGTATCGTCCCACATTGAAATACACACCTCAGAACGGCACAATTTTCCACAATTTCTCATGCCATGCCACACACCATCACTTTCTTTCTCATGCACACGCTCGGCACGCAATTGCTGCAGTCTCCTGGCCTATTATACGCGGCCCGCACACGCATTATTTTACACACAGCTCATGCTCACTCAGCATTAGACATGGCAATATCAACAATTAAATCAATCTAACTCACGTGGGCACCTGACAAGCATATTCAGTCACTTAATTATACAATAACACACTCAATTAAATCACCACAATTTATTAATAATTCAAATATACATCAAACGCGTTAATTCCCATTTTTCTCCCACCAAACGGTGTTGGATTAATTCCGATCCTTCACGGGACTTTCTCACCATTAAATACCAGTTCTAAAAATCCAACTTGCGTCCCGATTCATCAACCACAGCCCCGTGAACAGTAAATTACAGCTCGTGAACAGTACTTCACAGCTTATAATTCACCTCAAATTGTCCTCCAAAAATTCCAAAAATAATCCTCAAGGCCCACCACAACATTCCAATCTTAAACTCCAATATTTCGCACTCGCATAAACCCAATTTCACCCAAATTAAATCATCCTTTGATACCCAATGTTCTAAATCGGGTTTAGGGAGCGATTTACCGAATTCTAGACTTAATCGGCTAGAACGGGAAGCGGCGGCACTCTACAGCGACAGCGTACGACTCACGGCGGCATCCGGCTTGGGCGGCGGTGGTCCGGAGGCGGCGTGGGGCTTGCTCGGCCATGGGTCTTAGCTCAAGGTGGAGAGAGAGAGAGGGAGAGAGAGAGACGGTGGCTAGTGGTGGTGGTTTGAGAGCGGTCCAGGCGGTGGTGGCGAGTGACGGCGCCGGCGGTGGGCTTCCCGGTGAACGGCAAGGAGCTCACGGTGGAGAGAGGGAGGATTTCATGGCAAAAGGGGCTGATCGTGAAGATGAAGAAGAGAATGGAGAGAGAGAAGACATTCTGGACTCAAATAGTGACCACTGAACCAAGGGGAAAATGACCATATTACCCTTTCCTCACATTTTGTAATCCAACAGTCCCGATTTGATCTTATCTTAATCCGACGGCCAAGATCGATTTTTGCACAAAAATATCTAAGGGTATAGTTGTAATTTCCCAAAAATCCAAAGGTAAAATTGTCCAATCAAAATTTTAGGGCAAAATTACCCTTAAAACATACCTTTTAATAAATTCTAGGGGTATTTTGGTCACTTTCTCCATTTCTTGTCCAAATCGAATTTTTCCAAACGAATTGAGCGCACCAAAAATTCACACGTGTCCCTTGCAACGTTGTCCTAGCGCTCCGTCGCGACTTCCTTATTTTTCGGTGTCCAATTTGGGCAAAAATCCAATGATTAAATTCTATTAAACGCAACTCGAGCGTTTCTTGAGCTAACGGGCGGTTTGTTGGGGAAATTCGCAGAATCGACTCATGACTGATACTGAATCGAGTCACATGCAAGTCCGTTCGGTGCGTGACGACCTCGGTTGTCATTAAAATTGTGAAAATCAATTACTTGATCCGAGGGGTATGATCATTCGGTATAATTTCAGAATCATTCGTCAAGTCGTTTCATGGTCCAATGGAATCACCCACAATCCACTACTAGGACAGTGACGAACTGACCCATAACTATCTTTGGATCAACCAACAATAGTTCAAAATATCATTTCCGCGATTTAATGGTCAAAATCCATTTACAATCAAATTTTCTTTAGTTGCGTGAATTTAATTCCCTTATTAGCCTTTCCCTATTGGTTAGCATTCCCAGGATTGATCAGTTCCGAGCAAGAATTTACTGCGAGTACATATCATAAAACTCAATTATTCAATAAATTCCAATTGGTGGAATTTCGGAATGTCACACATATGAAGCATTGTTAAGCTTTGAAATCAATATATATATATATATATATATATATATATATATATATATATATATATATCAATTCATATTTTGCCGCTTCTATACTGTAATACTTGTAGTCACATCTTTTGCCGCTATAATACTTCTCCCCCTTTTTGACATCAGCAGAAAAGATAAATAGCAAAATCAATAAAAATGCAATAAGAGTTCAGTATAAGTTAAACAACCATTGTCGACTCATAAATCAATATTCAGAGTTCACACCAAGTCAAACACATAACAAAAAGCAATATTGAAGTTTGAAATAAATAGTTCAGCAATGATAAGTTAGGAAGAGATGTGATCAATTTTGCTGATGTGTTGGAGGAGTTGAGGGTCCTGCGGGTTTAGATGAACAAATTCCAAATGGTGCAGATAGGAAAGACACTTGGACAAGATAGAAACTAGAAAGTTGGTTCAATCGTTGCTCAATATGTGATGAGAGTTGATGAATCTGGCCTGCAGTGTTAATTGCTGCAATTTGTACATCAGTTCTAACGTGAGTCTTCAAATTGTTGAATCTTGCTTCCATCAAGTCTTTGATCTCCTGAATTCCTTCTTTAAGTTCATTGCGAAGTTCCCGGACTTCATTATGAACTACAGCTTGTCTCCATCTTAGATTAGTAATGGCTGCATGGTATGACATGGATGAGGAGATGTTGTATCCAGAAGGAGTATGAGTGGTCTGAATGTCAATAGATGCTGCTTCTTTCCCTTTGTCTCTTGGTTGAGTTTCATATGAACTGTTTTCACAATCATCTCCTTCAAAGGGAAAGTCTGCAGAAGTTGCTGTTGAAAAGAGTTGCTTCTTGTGCATTCTAATTGTGGTCCTCCTGTATGTCAGCCAAATTAAGATCATTGTCCTCACCATCTTGAGCATTTTCTTCTTCAAACTCCTCCTGCATTTCAGCTAGATTAATATTATTTTCCTCGTCATTGTGAGCATTTTCTTGCTTAAACTCCTCATGCATTTCAGCTTCATGATCATGTTCAAACTCCCTCCGTCTCCTAGAGGGTTCTTCCTCAGCCTCTTTCTCGGCGGTGGCCATTGTTTTTTGCTGATTTTCCATGACTACTTTGTTGATGATGTCACTAAGTGAATTCATTAGGTGCTCCTCCTCTTCTCGCAGTCCCTGAATTTCAAGCCGAGTGGCAGTATGTCTGTCTGCACGGGCTTTATACTTGGCATCTTGAATATTAGCCATTGCATAAACCTTAACTCCTCAAGGTTTCTTTCATTAGTTTGAGACTGGTCAGCAGATTGGTCATTGGATATCTACATCTCATTAAAATTATTGGCCACGGCTTGAGTTCTTTTGGCTGGTCTTTTAGTTATAGAGGCTGTCAGCTGTACTTTCCTCTTTCTTACTAAGGGTTCAATTGATTCTTCCTCATCAAAATCATGGAAAATGTTAACAGAGCCCTTGTTCTGTGCACTCATCACTTCTGTAGAAATAATCTTCTCCTTCTTATCTTTCCAATTTTCACCATCAAATCTGTATCCCATCTTAGTCATTATGAGTTCTTCAACGGTCATAGTTTGAAGAGATTTACCTTTGACTTTTTCAGAAATGGAGATTTTTAGATACTTAAAGATAGCGCGATCAAAGCTCCATAAGGGAGTTGACCTTTACTCTTCTTCACAGTTTAATACATTTGAAGAAGAATCATATGTGACAGAGAAATGGGAAAGGTGGTTTGAATTGCCCAAATCAACTTGGCCTCATAGTGAGAGACATCAATTTTGGAAGAACCTTTGGGTCTGAGACAATTGATGATGATTTTGTGCAGGATAATTGAATTTAGAGGAAAAAGAGAGTGAGATACATGAGATGTGGAGCCTTTGATGAAAGAAGAGTCACCAGACAGAGATCGATATGCCAAATTTGAAGTGATAGGAATAAAAGAGAATTCTGTATGTTTTACTCCTAGAATGGCAGTGAGATCAAAGGTTGATAATTTGTAATCTTGTTGAAAAACAGAGAACTCTATTTCACCAGGAGAGATGAATGACAGATTTGAATAAAAGTAAGTCGTGAGTTCTGGGTAGACTTTGTGAGAGAGGGGGCACATTCTTTGAAAATCAAAATTTTCAATCATACTCTAAAGCTTGATATTGAAATTTTCAAAGAAGTTAAAGTCTACAACTCTGTTATTCATTATTCCTCTGGCTAAAAGAGAATTATAAGCAACTTGATGAATTTTGTTTCTAAATAAGCTATCACTTTTCTTGTCATAGGGAGGAATTTCAGATATGGGCACAAACTCAGCAAATAGTTTTTCATCATTATCTTCCTTCCTACTATCAATTTTCTGCTTTTCTCCAAAGTCTACCATTCCTCTTCACCAACGAATTCTTCTCTTTTAACATTCGAATGTTCTCCTACTTTCTCTTTTCCTTTTCGACAAACTCCTTTCTTTATGGTTACAGGGGTTTCCTAAACATTAGAGGATTCTCTAAGAACTATCCCCTTTTCAGCAATAGGCGATCTTCCAAGCCTTATACCCTTATCATATTCTTCCATAACTTCACGCTCAAATAGAAAACCTAAGGTTTTACATATGTCATTTACAGTATTCTGGTCACTCCGATTTTCTCAAAGTACTCAAATGGTTTTTATCAATCGTTTTGCCATAACAAAACAATCGTGTTCTTGAATAGGGATACATGGAGATTTGTTACCTACAGACGACGCTTGCTCTGACCTCGAGTCAGAGATATCGATTTTCTCTGCTTCTCCTTCTTTGTCTGCTCTGGTGAACATTCTAGCGATTATGTTCGATCGTCTGGAACCCTCGATTCCTTTCTTTGATTTAGTGGTCGATTTTGATGTCATTGAAGAGATTTTTGAGTTTTTGGAGAGAAATGTGAGATCTTTTAGCGTAAAACGTGTATTTAGAGATCTTTAGGGTTTCAGAGAGTAGAATGTGTGTTTGGAGAGAGTATGAGAGTGAGAGAGAAGATGAAAAAGGTTTTAAACCGAGGAGTGCAATATATCGATTTTTATAAAACCCTTTTTGGAAACTGTCAATTGACAATTATTGAAATTTCGGAAATTATATTCCGAAAATTTTGAAATTATAATTCTCAAACGGTATCAATCAAAGCAACTAATTTCAAACAATCATGATATTTAAAATATATGAGATATACATACCTTTTATAAGATGAGTTGTGCGCTAAAATCAGACACTTTAAATATATGTTTGATCAAATAAGTCATCAGATGTAATATAACTTTATGCTGCACAGCTCAATAAAGTGGGTTAATGATGTTTAATTTATCTCTAATAAGCTCAAAACTTTTCTTTTCTAAAGGTTTTGTAAAAATGTCTTAATATCAATATGCTTAGCTCTTGAATGTAGAATAGGATTTTTTGTCAGATTGATGACACTGGTATTGTCATACTTGATCTCCACAGTTGAGTCTTTGATGTTAAAGTCTCTCAATTGTTGTTTCATCCAAAGAATGTGAGCACGGTAACTACCAAGTGGGACATATTCTGCTTCTGCCGTTGAAAGAGCTACAGTTTGTTGTTTCCTCGAATATCATGAAACAAGCATGTGTTCTAACAATTGACATGTCCCTGAAGTGATTTTTCTGCCTATCTTGCAACCAGCATAATCAGTATCAGAATATCCAATAAGAGTAAAATTTGATCCCTAAGGATACCACAACCCAAGTGTATGATTGGTGCTAACATATTTGATAATTCTTTTGACTGCAGTAAGATGAGATTCTTTTGGTTCCGATTGGAACCTTGCACACAGACAAACATTGAATGAAATATCTAGTCGTGAAGCAGTTAAATATAAGAGAGAACCAATCATGCTTCTATATAATTTTTTATCTACTGGTTTTCCTTTTCCATCCTTGTTTAATTTAATGGAATATGATATCGGAGTATTTATCTTTTTGCAATTTACCAAACTAAACTTTTTCGTAATTTCCCTAGCATTCTTTTCTTGACAAAGAAATGTGTCATTTTTGGTTTGTTTAGTCTGTAATCCAAGGAAGAAAGTTAACTCTCCCATCATGCTCATTTCAAATTCACTTTGCATCATTTTAGAGAAATTCTTACACAATTTTTCATCTGAAGAACCAAAAATGATATCGTCTACATAGATTTAAACAATTAAAATATCTTTACCTTTTCTTTTGATATATAGGGTAGTGTCTACATTACCTTTTGTGAATCCATTTTGTTATAGAAAGCTGCTCAGTCTTTCGTACCAAACACGTGATGCTTGTTTGAGACTGTATAAAGCTTTCTTAAGAGTATATACCTGACCAGGCTTATGAGGATCTTCAAAACCTGGAGGTTGTTCTACATATGCTTCCTCTTTGATGTAGCCATTTAAGAATGGGCCTTTTACGTTCATCTGAAACAATTTAAAATCATAGAAACAAGCATAAGCCAGTAAAATTCTTATTGCTTCTAACTTGGCCAATGGAGCATAGATTTCAGCGTAATCTATTCCTTCCTTCTGTGAATATCCTTTGGCCATAAGTCTTGCTTTGTTTCTGACGAATTTTCCTTAACCATCCAGTTTATTTCGAAATACCCATTTTGTTCCAATAACTGAATGATTTTTGGGTTTGGGAACAAGTTCCCATACTTGATTGAACTGGAATTGTAAAAGTTCCTCTTGTATAGCTTCAATCCAGCTTTTATCTTTCAATGCATCTTCAACATTCTTTGGTTCAACTTCAGAGACGAGGGCTATTGTATTTATGACTTCCTTTGCCTTTGCTCTAGTTTTGATTCCTTCATCTAAATTTCCAATGATAAGATCTTTGAGATGACTGGATTTTTGCTTCCAGTTTTTGTTGAGTCTTTCATTGTTTTCATCATTAAGATTTGATGATTCTTCATTGTCTTGTTGGTTTGATGATTCCTGAGCTTCATCAGATTTTTTATTTTGATCATTTTCACTTGCCATCAATTTATCAGATGCTATGTCCTGTTCTTCATTTGCTGGGTTTTCAGTGTCGTAATCATTTTGTTGAGTTTGAATTAAGTCTTCAAACTTAACATTTAATGATTCTTTCACTGTTTGAATATTTTTATTATATATTCTGTAGGCCTTGCTTTTTGTTGAGTATCTAAGAAATATTTCTTCATCTGACTTTTCATCAAACTCCAAGACTTAGAATTTGAGTAGGTCCGAAAATGTCCATATGAAGCAACTTTAGAACAAGCTGAACATAATTCTCTGCTTTTAAAATTTCGTTATGACAATCCTTTGACAAGTTTCTTGGAAGCTATTTTGGAAAGTAACTTGACACTTACGTGTCCAAGCTTCCCGTGCCACTGATCAGATTCTTCTTTTATGGAAACATGACATTACAAGTCATTAGACTTTATGTCTAATCGGTAGATGTTTCTATGTCTTTGACCCGTAAATGATTGCTTGTTGTCTTTACTTATCCCAGAGCATTTGTTTTCTTGGAAAGTAATTCTATAACCAATATCACATAATTGACTAATGTTAATTAAATTGAAATTCAAACCTTTAACAAATGAGACTTCATTGATGATGAGATTATTGATTCTGACAGTTCCCTTACTAATTAGTTTTCCTTTGTTGTTGCCTTCAAAGGATACACTTTCTCCTTTAATTCTAACTTAATGAATTTCAGAACATCTCTAGTCATGTGTCTTGAGCAACCACTGTCAAGGTACCACTTGTTTTTTCTTTTCTTTAGTACGTGCAAAAGATAAGCAACTAACTTTTTCTTTGGTACCCATATTTTCTTGGGTCCATTTTGGTTAGAATCAGTCATTTTCAAAATATCTCTCTGAATAGGTCTCCAAACCTTAAGACAATCACTCTTAAAATGATTTGAATCATCGCAATTTGAACATTTTTGGGAAGTTTGACCATTGTATTTACAAACTACTTTTGAAAGTGATTTTTATAATCAAATTTAGAAGGTCTTTCCTTCAGTCTTTCTTTGACATTTGGAAAAGAATTTTTCAATTCAGTATTTTTTTCAAAATCCAATCCTGATTTATTATAATAAGGAACTTGAATTGATAAAATATGTTGAAGATTTTTCAAACCCATTGAGAATTTTTTAGTTATATTAGAAATGTCATTTTTCAAAAGTTATTTTTCATTAGAGATGCAATTAAAACTTTCTTTAGAAATATTTTTCAGATAAGAAATTTCCTTTTTTAGTGAATCATTTTCCTTTTCAAGAAAATCTTTACTCTTCTTGATAAGATTAAACTCTTTTTGCAAGAAATCAATCTTATCCTTTTGCGAAATATCTCGCTGTTTTAAAGGATTATTTTCCTTTTTTAAACATTTAATTGACTCATTAATTTCCTTGTTTTGAGTGGTACTTCTTAAAGACACAATCTCCTTCTTCAATATAGAAATCTTTTTGAAGACAGTTTTATTAACAGAGATTAATTCATCAATATAATTTGCACCTGCTTTAGGAATATTTGAATTAATTACCTCATCTTCTTCATCAGAACTTGATTCTGAGTTTGATTTTGCCATCAAACAAATATTGGCAAACTCTTGCTCGGTTTCATCATCCTCTGAATCACTCTATGTTTCAGCTTTGAAAGCCTTTTTATATCGTTCATATTTTCCTTTGTTCTTCTTGAGAAGAGGACATTTGGGCTTTATGTGTCTGTTCTTTTTATAGTGGAAACATATCACATCTTTGTTTTCTTCATCTTCGACACTGGATTTCTTCTAAAAATTTTGTTTCTTAGCTTTTGATGGCTCAGAATTCTTGAATTGCTTCTTTGACTTATTTATCTTCACCTTCTTTGCTATCTTTCTCAGTTTCTTGACCATTAGAGCCAATTCTTCATCTTCATCTGTATCTATGTCATCAGAATCAATGTTAGTTTTTAAAGCAATGAACCTTTTACCTTTGGGTTCTTCAATTTCTAAGAACTTTTCAGTTTCATAGGATTGAAGAGTTCCGATAAGTTCGTCCCGGTGAGTGGTCTAATCCCCTGAGTTTCTCGAATAGAAACTTTAATGTTGTTCCACTCTTTTGAAAGAGCTCTTAGCAATTTGTTCACCTTCATAGGTTCTGAGATGAGATTTTTTTGGAATTCAATCCCATTTACAATCTCAGTGAATCTGCTCTGCATCTTAGAAATTGTTTCATTTGGTTTCTGAGTAAAGGACTTGTACTGTCCAAGGAGAATATTGAGATTTGTCTCCTTGACTCTTTTTGTTCCTTCATGGACAAGCTTGAGACGATCCTAAATTTCTTTTGCAGTTTTGAGATTTGCAATTCGTTTATATTCAACACTTGCTAGACCATTGTATATGGCCATTCTGATCTTTGCATCCAGATGGATTCTTCTGGAAATTTACTTGGTTGAGAGAGGTAAGGCTTGAGGTCTGATTAACTCTCTAACTCCTTCAGAAGAAAGTGTCTCATTTTGCCCTTTTGAATTTTCTGGGGATTTTATTTCGTTTGGGATGATTCCATGTTCAACGATGTCCCATATGTCTTGATCTATTCCCAAGATGAATATCTTCATCTTGTTTTCCCAAACACTGTACTCAGTTCCTTTAAAATAAGCTGGTCTGTTGTTGTGACCTAACTCAGCATTACTAGCCATCAAGAATTGTTAGCTCAGAAATAAAATAACACTTTAAAGAAAAATGAGCACTAGGCTCTGATACCAATTGTTAGGGCTAGTGCTATCACCTAGAGGGCGTGAATAGGTGATTTTACAATTTAAATAATTTAAACGTGCAGAATGAATATAGTTGAGGTCAACAATTCGCATAATTAATATCAGATGGATGCGTATTACAAACTTGTATATAAATTGTTGTCAGATGATTGCGTCTGATGACTAAGACGATGTTCTGACGAATTTGTTTGATAGATATGTATGTAGTATATTGTCAGCAATAATAAATAAAATTTTAGGGAAAGAGAATACTGCACACAGATCTTTATAGTGGCTCGGCTTTATCGAGCTTACGTCCACTCTCTACGCTGGCAGCCTATTGGCTGTATTTCACTATTGAATCGCCAAAAGATTACAAGAGCAGTGCTTCTCAGATGATAGATTATATTATTACATACACTCTTCACTCAAGTAATTTTCTTTCTAAAAACACAATGTGAAAAACAGTAATTACAAATGTGTAAGATCGAAGCTCTATTCAGACTTTGGAATTCTCGATTTTGGTTCTTGTTTCTTGTACGACGTTTGCACTCCTTTTATACTCCTTTACTTTCAATCTATCCGTTGGACAGTCTTCAGAGGATTGATCTCCAAATCAACTCGTTGGAGATTCTTCCCAAAATAGGATGCATAGCCGTTAGAAGAAGAACCATTATCTCCGAGTGATTTGATCGCCCATACAATCAAATCAAAGTTTCCATAAGTATAGTTCTTCACGTTTGAGTAACGATCTTGTGATTACCAATTAAGATATCTTAAAATATCAATTTGATTATCCTGCACAAACTTGCCAAAAATAACACTCATTGAATCTGATGAGTAATTTTGAGTTTGATGACAAAGTCATTTCATCGACTAAGTTTGATGACTCATCATTTACCTACATCAAATAACTTAAGTGTAATTCTGGTAAGGAATAGATAGTTTTGTCATTCCTCAAAACTTATTAGGGATTTTTCTCAACACATCACTCAAACGTTGCTCAATGATGGATCCATGACTCAAACATTGCCCACAATTTCATCTGCACCATAAGTTGGTTCAACAAAAAGCAGGTCATAGCATCTATCTACTCTTCATCAAATTTGAACTTCTCCCCTACTAAACTGGCCCTGCTGGCAAAACCAGTGACAGTCAACACCATGTGAAAGTGGGGCAACAAGTAATTTTTCAGCAACTTATGTGAAAATGTAAGCTAAGCTTCCTTGTTGGAAAAAAAAAAGAATATTTTTCTCAATCCAAGCTCATCTTGTGAATCGGATTTTTGCAATTATTATCTAGAGACTTGGAGTCTTGGAAATTATTATCTAGGAAATTATGTTTACTTCTTGAAAAAAATCATGTTTACTTTTAGTTATCTAAAGGGTCTATAAATTTTATGTAATCCTTCAAGACATTTGAATATCAATTTCAAATTTTATTTTTCCAACATTTGGCATCAAAACCAATTTTGGCGGAGTTTTATGAATTCAGCTTAGAAAATCTCATGTCATATGGCCTTTGTGAATGGTGTCGGGACGATCCAACCTCAACTCCCATGGTTTGATGGGAAGAATTTTGAGCATTAGAAGATCCAGATGGAGGTGCTATCTGGGTTTCAGGAGCAAACCGAGATTATGGAAGAAGGATTCGAGGAGCTAGAAACGTCGACAGATTTGACAACGGAGGAGCAGAGGACAATAAAAGAAAATCGCAAGAAAGATTGTAAGGCTCTCTTTTACATCTTTCAAGCAATAGATTAGTCAATCATTGAAAAAGTGGCAAATTCGAAGACGGCAAAAGAAGCTTAGGACTCTCTCATCAAAATATACAAAGGTGTTGAGAAGGTCCAGAAGGTTTGGCTTCAGGCTCTTTGTCGACAATTCGAGCTCCTTCAAATAGAAAAGTCGAAGTCCATTTCCGACTATTTCTCACGGACATTGGCTCTTGTCAATCAAATGAAGGCCAATGGTGAGACTATTGGTGACCAACAGATCATTGAGAAGATTCTTCGAACGCTAACTTTGCAGTTCGAATATATTGTAACTTCCATTGAAGAGTCTTGGCATCTCTCTATTTTGACCGTTGATGAGTTGATGGGCTCTCTGCAAATGCATGAGTAGCAACTCAAGGAGAAATCCAAGACGGTAGAGGAAGCTCTACAAAGCTAGTTGGTGTTGCCCGATGAAAAGAAGAAACTTTCTACTCAAAGAAAAGATAAAAAGTGGCAAGAGAAGCATTCTGGACAACAGAAAGATAAGTCCCATATTCAGTGTTTTAATTGTAAAAAGTATGAGCATTATCAATTTGATTGTCGAAGCAAGAAGATTGGTGGTCAAAAGTTTCATGCTAAGGTAGCAAGATTTGTTGATAGTGACGATGAGCATGACAATGCTCTTTTATTCACGTGTGATGTTGTGGTGGAAAACCAGAAGAACGTTTAGTTCTTAGACACCGAATGCAGCAATCACATGTGCGGCAAGAAGGAATTATTCTCAAAACTTGATGACGCCTTTCGTTCTTAGGTGAGGTTTGGGAATAATGCCAAAGTTCCTATCATGGGAAAGGGGACAACTAAAATCAAGGTGAAGGATGGGTCGGTTCAAAGCATTTCCAACGTTCATTATGTTCCCGGTCTTCGAGAAAATCTCCTAGGCATCGGACAATTGTTCGAGCGAGGCTATCACATGACCATTAAGGATGAGCTTTGCATGATTCATAATGCCAAAGGAGGGTTGATTGCGAAGGTAAAAATGGCTCGAAATCGACTTTTTCCTTTGTATATTAATTATGCTACCTCGTGTTTTAGTGCCTCGGTGCAAGATTCTTCATGGCTTTGGCACAAGCAGTTTAGGCATGTGAATTTTGATAGCTAGAAGCTGTTGTCTCAAAAGAAGATGGTGCGTCGACTATCTGAAATTTCTTCTCCAAAGGAGATATGTGAACCATGTGTTATTGGAAAAAAGTGCAAAGAAAGCTTCCCTTCAGGACAATCATGGAGGGCTTCAAAGCCGTTGGAGTTAGTGCACTCTAACCTTTGAGGACCGCTCAATGAATCGTCAAATACAAGTATTTTGTTACCTTCATTGATGACTTTAGCCGGAAAACATGGGTTTATTTCTTGAAGCACAAGTCCGACGCCATTGATGCTTTCAAGGAGTTCAAAGCCTATGTAGAAAAACAAAGTGGGCACCAAATTCGGATTCTCTGAACTGATTATGGTACAAAATATTTGGTTGGTGATGGCTTCTTCAAACAATCGGCATCAAGCATCAATTGATAGCATGCTCATCAACATAACGGAGTAGCGGAGAGAAAAAACTGCACTGTTGTTGATATGGTTCATACCATGCTTCATTCCAAACAATTGCCTAGCATTTCTGGGCAGAGGTGGTTGCTTGTGCTGTTTACTTGTTGAATTGGTGTCCTACTAAAGGTCTTGAGTTCAAGACTCCGGCGGAGGTGTGGAATGGTCGAACCCCTTCGGTTCAGCATCTTTACGTGTTTGGGTGTATTGCTTATGCCCATGTGCCAAATGAGCTTCGCAAGAAGCTTGATGAGAAGAGTGAGAAGTGCATCTTCCTTGGTTACAGTAATGAGACCAAGGGTTATTGGTTGTATAATCCGGTAACAAAGAAGGTGGTTATCAATTGAGATGTCACCTTTGATGAGGAAGGTGAGTGGACTTGGAGTACAGAGGAGAAGAAGCAGTTTCACGTTGTCCTGGACGAGGAGAAGTTGGTTCAACCCGATTCAGATAGTCAATATGAACTAGTAGCGGCATTGATGCAACCTAATCCGATAATAGAGACTCAGTTGGATTATGCTGAAATGTCCTCATGTCCACGGCGAGAACGAGTTTTATCGGCTCGTTTGAGGGATTGTGTTTTGTCCAATGATAATGATCCCTCTGATGAAGAAATTATTAATTTTGCTCTCTTTGCAGATTGTGATCCGACAAACTTTAAGGAGGCTTCCCAAGATGATGGTTGGGTTCGTGCTGTAGATGATGAGATATATGTGATTGAGAAAAATGACACGTGGGAGCTCACCTCTCTTCCAAAATGCAAGAAGTCCATCGGCATGAAATGGGTCTATAAGACCAAGTACAAGCCTAATGGTGATGTTGATTGGTTGAAGGCTCGTCTTGTAGACAAGGGTTACAAACAAAAACCCGGGATTATCTATTTTGAGGTATTTGCTCCAGTTGCAAGAATGGAAACTATTCACGTGATCTTTGCTTTAGCTGCTCAATGATGTTGAAAAATACACCAAATGAATGTCAAGTCCGCATTTCTTAATGGCGTACTTGAGGAGGAGGTGTATGTGGATCAACCTGAGGGGTATGTCAAGAAAGGACAACAGGGTTTCGTTTACAAATTGAAAAAAGGTCTTTACGGTCTCAAGCAAGCACCGCGACCATAGTATTCCAAAATTGGTTCTTATTTCATGAATCAAGATTTTAACCAATGTCCTTATGAGCATGCTTTATATGTGAAGATTGGCTTGAACGGTGAGATGCTCATTGTTTGCCTATATGTTGATGATCTCATATTTACCGAAAATTGCCAAGAGATGATTTCTGATTTCAGGGAGACCATGACTCGTGAGTTTGAGATGGCAGACATGGGTCTCATGTATTAATTTCCTGGCCTTGAAGTTACACAATCGAAGAATGGTATTTTTATTTATCAACAAAAGTATGCCAAGGATATTCTTGAGCGTTTCAAGATGGCTACTTGTAAATCAATTAGCACTCCAATGGAGGAAAGATTGAAGTTGACAAAAGATGGAAGTGGCTCCGAAATTGATCCTACATATTTCAAGAGGCTAGTCAGGAGTCTACGATATTTGACTTCTACTCAGCCATATCTTGTTTATAGTGTTAGGATGGTAAGCGGATATATGAAGACTTCTAGACAATCACACTTGCAGGCGGTAAAAAGAATTCTACGGTACATTAAAGGTACTGTGGATGATGGTATATTCTACCCTATTTTTAATGATTTTTAGCTTATGAGATACATCGATAGTGATTGGGGAGGTGATATTGAAGAAAGGAAGAGCACTTCCGATTATGTTTTCTCTTTAGGAAATGGAATTTTTTCTTGGTCCTTGAGGAAGCAAAAGGTGGTTGCTTTGTCCAGTGTGGAAGTGGAATACATAGCAGTGGCTTATTGTGCTACTCAACTAGTTTGGCTACGTTTGATGTTTACTGAATTACATCATTAACAGGAGCATCCGACGGTGATTAATTGTGATAATAAGTCAGCAATTGCCCTTGCAAAGAATCCGGTCTTTCATGGAAGAAGCAAGCACATTGATATAAAGTATCATTTCATTCAAGATCTAGTGAAGTCTGAGGAGATTGTGTTACAGTTTTGCAAGTCGGAAGATCAAGTGGCTGACATGTTTATTAAGCCGTTGAAGATGGACTCCTTCCTTAAACTCTAGAGAATGATAAGCATGGTCAAGATGAGCTCGGTTTAAGGGAGGCTGTTGGAAATAAAAAAGATTTTTCGTAATCCAAGCTCATCTTGTGAATTGAATTCTTACAATTATTATCTAGAGACTTGGAGTCTTAGAAATTATTATCTAGAAAATTATGTTTACTTATTGTTGCTTGTTTTCAAGATAGTTTTTAATTATTATAGTTATCTAAAGGGTCTATAAATATTATGTAATCCTTCAAGACATATTTGAATATCAATTCCAAATTTTATTTTTTCAACATTCCTTCTACAAATCCAAGAGTTGAAGACCCCAGCTAAACTGTATATCATGTACAATTGCCACATTAAACGTCATCCTTTTCAGAAATCCCTCAATTACTCCAAACCACACTGAAGTAACTGAACAAGTGTAACGCAGGATTTTGTAGTACCACAGGGTTAAAAAACATATATTATGATGCCTGTCCACCATCCCATAAGTCCTTTAATAATTCATTGTCTACATTTAGAGTCTTGATACCTTTAACACTATTGCTGTCTATATCTTCACCCATTGAATACCTTTTGGCTTTGACAATCCTCTTCGACAAGTTCTACATTTTAACAAGATCTCCGACAGTAACATCCTTCTTCCATTATTCTCAACTGAAATTTTTCTTTCGTTCATCATCCCTACCAAAACTAAAGAAAGAAGAAAGAAAGACAAATCGTAACACCTACTACAATTTGTAGGAGTCTATCAACAGACTAGACATATAAAATGCATAAAATCCAAACCGACAAATCTGCGACGTAAGTACTACCACACAACCAGGACTTTTGAACGATGAAATATGAAACAAGCACAAGGTCGAGGATTAACCGCCACAAAGGACATTGCAGAGATCATTTCATTGAATTCGACAACGAAACTGTATCATGAATGTTGGTGTTTGTTTGTATAAATAAGGCATTTTCCTGAACCCACATAGGAAAGAAAGGAAAATTTTGGTCTATTTATAAGTTAAAGTGTTATCTACTATTGTAAATAGAGAAAATGAGTGAGTGGGCTAGACTCCACGATACCCGCGTGCAGGTGTGAGGTTATTAGTTGCACTTAACACTTCGCAAGTTTGTGTGCCGTGAATCAAAATAAGCCTTAATCAACAATTTTTTTAACTTATGACTATTCGGACAAAATTGATGGGTTTTTATAATTTTGGGCCGCCCATGTTGGGCTAACCCAGCCCATTAGACATGAAAGAGCCCATGAGAGAGAGATAACCGCCGAGGCAGTTATACGTGGAAACTGAAAAAGGAACAAAATAGTGAGGCAGGAGTTGAACATACATTCTAAAAAGTTTTGATATTGACACTCACAAGAGTAAACTCTCTCACTCAAGAAGAAAAAGGGCTCTCACTTTCAATCGAAGAATCGTACTCTCTTGGGGTTGCAATCGAAGCATTTAATCCGTGAAAAACAAGGTACGTCCTTCTTGGTGATGTACTTTAAACAATCGGTGATTCAAGTTTCAACTGGGCACGTTTCCGCATATGTTTTAGCGTTACTTGTTAGTTCGAGTTTTTCGTCATTTAGGAATTTGTTCCCGTTTTTCCGCATTTTGTTTAGGAATCGATTTTCAACATATCAGAGCATGTGTTCTTGTTTCATGATCGTTTAACGTGTTTATAAAACGGATTGTTGGCCAGGATTTGTGAAACGGCGCCGACGAACGCTCAAGTACGAAAAACCAACACCCGGTCGTACTGTTCAAGGTTGTTTCTCGATTTCCGTATGTCAAAATTTATTTTTGAAAGTGTAGGGTTGTAGTGCTCGTCGAGAAGAGAAAAATGACGGGTAGTACACCTCCGGGGGAGGCCGGATGCGCCTTCACGCACCGCCGCAAGTGGCGACTCACAGGCACGTGCGTTGCATGTGCGTGGCACGCGCCAAGCGTGCGCATGTGTACGTGGCTAATGTCAGAATGACGTCAACCACGCCGGTTACTCTCCTAGGCCAAAAGGCCTAGCCCAACCTAGAAGCCCAACTCGGTTGGTCCAATTCGACGACTAAACCCGTGGACCCATTTGACCTGTGGACCCGACCTGGTCATCTGTTGATTGTTGACTGAAGTTGACCACCATTGACCAGCGTTGACTACCATTGACCGACATTGACCATCGAGAAAAAAAAATGCTAATCATGTACTTTAAGGATTATGTGTAATCTTGTTTGGTTCTGCATTTATTGTAGGAATAATGTCGCCTCATAAGTTGCGCACACCTATTATCCCACAATTGGCTAAACAAAAGGCAAGACTTGCAGCGTTGAGAGCTAAATTAGATGCTTATCGATGGGAAAATGACGATTTGGAGAATCATGTGGTCAGGGTCAATAAGATAATATAGAAAATTATCTAGAATGGTTATTGTATGCCTAACTTTGAGAAGTTGAATGTTTTTGTCAACACTCTTCCATCTGAATGGAAAAAGGTGTTGCATCGCCTATGGGAGGTCAACGTGGTCCCGGCCTACAAAAAACTTGCAATAGATTTTGTGAGGAAATACTATAGGATTGAGACAACAAAGACTTCAACCCTAAGGATGAATAGGACTTGGTGAAGAATGAATGTGCCATGGAGAAATCCTAAGGGATACTCGATAGTCTTTTCTTGGTTGCTAAAGAAAGGGATTAAGTTTCCTAAGAAATTTGATAAATCATTCCTTGTTTATAGGAAAGTTAGGTATGGTTGATTTTATTTTTAGGTTGGTTTTAGATATCCTAGGTGAATATTTCTTTTCACATTGATGTTATTGTTTCTTTCCTATGCTGGATTCGTTCCTTATGTAAATAGTATTTAGTTCATGAATTTTGATGGATATTTTTTTGTTGTGAATAGTTTACGGTACTATTCTTATTTAATATATATCTTATTAGTATCATGTTGTTGAGTGGGAATTCTAAAAGTTTTAGTAACTTTAAAGAACGTAATTTTACCTTAATGATTATATTAACGATAATTTCACATTAGGATTTTAAATGATGATTGGGAACATAGTAAACTTTCGAATCTAAAAACTATGTGAAATTACTCATTAATATAATCAATTTGTGTAAAACTGATGCATAAATGAGTGGCATTAATAATTCATGCTATATGTCTAAAATGTTCAGATACCATGGCTTCAGCAACTAAGAACATAGTGGCTGAATTGAACAAAGGAGAAAAATTGAACGGCGGAAATTATGAAATATGAAACATGAAAATCCAATATGTGCAAGAAGAACAAGAAGTGCTAGAAGCTCTTAACCAACTTATGGAAGAACTTGAGAATGGGACAACTGCACAGCATAAGAGAGATAGAGATGCATTTGCTGCATTGAAGAAGAAGAACTCGATTGCTCACATCATATTGCTGAATTACATGGAGAATGATATCATGCTAGAGTTCAGGCGTTTTGAGAATGCCAAGGAAATGTGGGAAGCATCTGCAGCAAGATTTGGTCATATATCGGTGATCAAGCTGAGACAGCTCACTATAAGGTTTGACTCGTATAAAAAGCCTCATGGTCAGTCCATGAAACAACACCTGAGAAAGATGTCGAATATGATCATTGAGCTGAAGGATGCTGGACATATTCTGACTTATAAACAGCAAGTGCAAGCAGTGATTCATTCCTTGCCTCAAAGCTCGGAGAACATGAAGTACACTTGACCCATAATAAAAATATCAAAACTTTTGAAGATACCATGCGCCATCTTGAGTTAGAAGAGGAGTGCCTCATGGCGGCAAAACCATAAATCGACATCTATTATGCTGGTTCTAGCTCATACGGGGCTTCGGGCTCTAAGCACAAGCGCGTCAAAAGGTTCATGAAGTGGAAAGGCAAGGGAGCAAGTTCTTCAGGTAAGAAACCAAAATTTAATCAACATGACAAAGGAAAGCGTTCTTTTGTTAAGAAGATGTCGAGGATAAAATGCTACAACTGTAGCAAGAAAGGCCACTTGGTTCGTGAATGTGACGAGCCAAAGAAAGTAAACTCCTCTTACACTTTTGAGAACTTTGCTTATGTATCAAGTTCTGTATTTTTAACTGAGTCTAATGTGGATTGTAGATTTGGGAGCAACAGAACATGTAGCGAAGGACAGAGATGCCTTTGCGGGGTTCCAATCGGAACAAAATGGATATATGTAGGGAACAACTCTAAAACTGAAATTAAAGATATTAGCATTTGCCAGTTACTGATACGTGGTGGATGCACATTGTTCCTACATGACGTATTATATGCTCCGGAGATTCGTTAGAATTTAGTGTCTGTATTAGTGTTGGTTAGACTTGGTTTTAATTTGAACTTCCATAATAGTGGTGTTGATTTGTATTTGAATACGCATTACTATGGTTGTGGATACTTTCTGGATGGTTTTATTGTATTAAATGTTAACTATGGTGATGTTAACGTTTGTTATTCCCTATTTGCATCTTCCAATTCCTATGAAAATGATGTGAATGTGTGGCATGCTAGACTTGGTCATATTGGCCAACGACAAATACAACGATTAGCCAAAGAGGGCTTATTAGGCAATATTGAAAAAAGTTGATTCGCCTATTTGTGAGCATTGCCTGGTGGGGAAAACAACAACGAAACCATTCGAAAATGGTACAAGAGCTGAGTTTCCTTTGCAATTAATCCATTTTGACATTCGTAGTCCAATGAATGTAAGAGCAAGGCATGGGGCTGTGTATTTCATCACATTTATAGATGATTATACTCAATTTGGATATGTCTATTTGATTTCTCATAAATATGAGGCATTAAGTTGTTTCAAGAAATTTATGAACTTGGTAGAAAATCAATTAGATATGAAAATAAAAACATTTAGATCTGATCGAGGTCGAGAATATTTATCTAATGAGCACAGAAATTTATGTGATGAAAAAAAAATAGAAAGACAGTTGTCTATTCCATATACTCCTCAACAAAATGGTGTTACCAAGAGGAGAAATAAAACCCTATTGAAAACGATTAGGTTTATGATGGCACAAGCTAACTTACCTATCACTTTTTAGGGTAATGCTTTGTTAACTGCTGCCTATATCCTTAATCGTGTGCCTTCTAAATTAGTTACTTCCACTCCGTATGAGTTATGGATAGGTAGAAAACCCGATTCAAGTTTTCTTAAACCTTCGGGCTGTACTGCTTATACTCACGAGCCCTCTCATAAATATGAGAAATTAGATCCCAGAGGCAAGAAGAATATTTTCATAAGATACACAGAGCACTCGAAAGAGTATGTGTTTATAGGTGAGCAAGAAAGTAGGAGTATAACTGAATTTATATCACGAGATGTCACTTTCTTAGAAAATGAGTTTCTAAGAAGTGTCAAATAGGTGAGGACTACTCACTATTTGAAACCTTGGATCCTGATAATAAAATTGATGAAGTTCATTCAAGTGGGAGCAATGTGAGAAGTGAGGAATTAAATTCAACTCAATCTCAATTGTAACCGTTTGATAAGACGATACCGTCATTATCTAATATAAGTAGGAGCAAAATAGAGAATGATGTAACACGTGTATGGACTTCTGTATGGCGAACAAGTCGCAAAAGTATTCCCCGACGACGTTTTGATATTGAAGGGGAAACTTTCATGGTTGCTCCAAAAGATAAAGATGAGCCAAGAAATGTAAATGAGGCTTTAAGTTGCCATAATAAGGAAAAATGGATGTTTGCAATGAAAGAAAAAATGGAGTCAATAAAGTCAAACCATGTTTGAGAATTGGTTAATCTTCCAAAGGACGCAAAACTATTAGGAATAAATGGGTTCTTAAAATAAAGCAAAAAGCTTATGGCTTAATAGAAAGATATAAAGCTCGCCGTATGGCGAAAGGGTATAATCAACAGGAAGGAATTGATTATGAGGAAACTTTTTCTCCTATAATGAGATTTACCTCAATTCGCCTTATTCTGGCAATAGTGGCAAGTATGGATATTAAATTACATCAAATGGATGTAAACACTGCTTTTTTAAATGGAGAATTAGAAGAAAAAATTTACATGGAGCAACCCGTTGGCTTCATTGTAAAAAGGCAAGAACAAAAAGTATGTCGACTTTTAAGATCGATATATGGCCTTAAGCAATCTTCGAAATAATGGTATGTACGTTTTCATAATGCTATAGTAACGTATGATTTTACAATGATTGATGAAGATCATTAGGTATATATCAAAAGATCCAAATATCAATTTGTGATCTTGTCATTGTATATTGATGACATATTGATTGCCGGAAGCAATATGGAGTTGGTTAATACTGAAAAAATTTGTTTATCGTCTAACTTTGAAATGAAAGATATGGGTGAGGCTGCATATATTCTTGGAGTTAAGATTTCAAGAGATCATTCCAAGAGATTATTGTCTCTTTTGCAAAAGACTTATATAAACAAAGTTCTTGAACGATTTTGTATGCATGACTGTAAACTCCTGGATACTCCTATAGCAAAAGGTGAATGATTGAGCCATAGATTGTGTCCTAAGACTCATCAAGAAAAGGAACAAATGAAACGTGTTCCTTATGTTAGTGCCATTGGAAGTTTAAGACCTGACATATGTTTTGCAGTTGGAATGGTAAGTAGATACCAATCCAATCCAGATTAAGCACATTGGAAAGCCGTCAAAAGAATCATGAGGTATCTAAAGGGTACTGCTGATTTTTCTTTAAGTTATCAAGGAAAGGATATGAGACTTGAAGGCTACTCAGATGCTGACTAGGGAGGAGATTTGGATGAAAGGATATCTACCTTTGGATTTGTTTACTTACTGAACAATGATGCCATATCTTGGAGCAGTAAAAAACAAACTTGTATAGCCTTATCCACCATGGAAGCTGAGTTCGTGGCATTGTCAACAGTAATACAAGAGGGAGTTTGGCTTAAGAGATTTTTGGATCATTTAAGTGTTACTGAGAATGCTGCAACCTCATTATTGGTTTATTGTGATAACCAAGCAATGATAGCTTACACTAAGGATCTAAAATATCATTGTAAGACCAAACATATAGATACCAAGTACAACTTTATTAAAAATATGGTAGCACGAAAGGATGTGAACTTGCAGTACATATTTACGCATAGAATGATAACAGATCCTATGACAAAACTAATTCCTAGAAATGTTTTCTATGGTCATGTAAAATCTCTAGGACTGTGTAGAGAGTAATGTACTTAATATTGCATTTTCCCTGAATGTTCACATTTAATGAAGTTGTTATGTCATTATTAATGCCTCTGAGTTTATTTGATATTTATGCATCTTAATGCTCAGTGCGTTATGTTGAGAAAGTATGTCGGACAGATGAGATTAGCTCACTCACACAGGTAATCGCCTCTATTTACTGTGTGATAAATAAAGATGAGACAATTTTAAGCTTATTATCTAGGTGATAATTGAGAGCTCAAGCTTAAAATATAATTGTCGCCTTAGTTGAGTGTTAAGATAAGGACATAATATTTACTATATTCGAAAGTAAAATAAAAATAGCCAACATATTTTACTTTATCTGTCTTTGATGCCAGATGTGAGTTATGATGGAATTTTTAAAAGAGTAGATACGTGAACTCAAGTTTAGACATTGAGTATGTCTAAACTATCATCTGTACAGTATTGGATGTGAAGACATACACTCCATGGGAAAGGAGTTAATGCCATAATACGTATTTCATACTACGTATGCATGAGACGACCAATAAAAGTGGCAAAAACTTTGATCTCAACTTTATGCCGTGTGAGACTCTTGAGGATAAGAGTTCCTCATTTAGTACCCTTACGACTCTGACTTATTCTCAAAATTTCTATTCAGTGTTCACTATCTTAGGGTGTTGCCAATGGTTATGAATGATTCGATCTAATGGGACATTTCTAGAAAAGGCGAACCAGACTGAAATGGAGATGTTTAAGGAAAGAGGAAAATCAATTTGTTTATGATATCACATTCTATTTGTGTAGTCACTGGTCGACGAATTATGATTTTGAGTAAATTATAGTTGTAAATACAATATACGAGATACTAAAAGAGATCAAGAGAGAAATAAATGTGACTGATTGATCTATGGTACTGCATGCTATATCTACTCAGAAAACGTTATGCCCAATTTGAGCTGCTATGTATTCCTAACAAATGCATGGGAACGAGTTTTTAAAGTATGCTGATCGCACGGATTATTTGCTAGTATGAATATTGCAGAAAAGAGAGAGTCATGATAGCTTACCATGTGCGAATGAGAGATGATGAGTTTTTATAATTTTGGGCTGCCCATGTTGGGCTAACTCGGCCCATTAGACATGAAAGAGCCCATGAGAGAGAGATAACCGTCGAGGCAGTTATTTGTGAAAAATGAAAAAGGAATAAAATAGTGAGGCAGAAGTCGAACAAACGCTCTGAAAAGTTTTGATATTGACACTCACAAGAATAAACTCTCTCACTCAAGAAGAAAAAGGGCTCTCACTTTCAATCGAAGAATCGTACTTTCTCGGGGTTGCAATCGAAGTATTTAATCTGTGAAAAATAAAGTACGTCCTTCTCGGTGATGTACTTCAAACGATCAGTGATTCAAGTTTCAACTGGGCACGTTTCCGTATATGTTTTAGCGTTACTGGTTAGTTCGAGTTTTTTGTCGTTTAGGAATTTGTTTCCGTTTTTCCGCATTTTGTTTAGGAATCGGTTTCCAACAAAAATTGTCCGTTTTTAGGACATGAAGGGTATGTCCAAAATTGACAGTTTGATAGTTTTCATGCTTGAAAATTGCAATTTTTCGGACATGAAGGGTTGTGTTCGAATGGCGGTTTTCACACATAAAGGGATATGCCCGAATTGCAATTTTTCGAACATGAATGGGTGTGTCCGTATTGGCAGTTTAGACACTAAGAGGTGTATTCTATTTGTATTATATATTGGACAACTTAGTTCAATTTTTTGTGATTCCTTCATTTTTTCGTCTTCCTTCAAAGGCAAAAAGGAGACAGTCATTTTTTCAATTGTTTTCGTCGAGAGTTTTAGGATATTTATTGGAATTGCTATCTCGTACTCTCACCGTCACTTTGTTCTATCATGAAGGGAATTTGCCAATAACTTATAGTAACTTCGTAGGGTAAATTGATCCTAAAAGAGAGTCTCGTGTCCCACCAATTCACATTTGATGACTGTTGGAGCTTTGTACGAAGCGCGCGAGCGAGACACTCCAGGAAATTTTCAGTTTGACCTTGGGAAGTTTGATCTTATTCCTATTTTGTCCCCAACTCAAAGTTATTCACTTCATTTCACTCCCATGTCCTCCCTACATTTCAGCAATTTGTCTCTGATCGGAGAACTACATTTTCGCCCTCCAAGTTTTTGGGGACCGTAGCAAGTTGTCCCTGACGATTCCATTTTTGCAATTTGCCCTGTGAGCTTTTAAAATTTGGTGGCGAAGTGCCCCTAGCATCGACTCCGGCCAAATTTTCCTAACATATCTGATCACATGATGACACATGAGTAGTTACAGAAGGCAAACAACTAAAACATCATTTACATATGTGCGAAAAAAATATAGTATTTACTCAAAAATATATTTTGCGACTATATATCGATATGCATTTGGCGTTGACTCCAATCAAATTCTTGACGGAGCTCAGCTATATTTCTAAATTATCTTTCACCTTATAAGAATATACTTATATGACAAATTTGTCCCATGTAATTAGTCACGTGCTATCACGTGGTTGGAGCTCCAAGTAAAATTTGGTTGTAGTTCCAACACCAGGGGAAATATTGCAACCAATTACTAAAATTTGAGGGCAAATCAAGAAAATTGAAACGTCATGGGTAGTTTGCAACAATCCTAAAACTTGGGCAATATGTAATTTGCCCCATTATCATAACACGAGCAGGGTGGATCAATGTTTTAAAACCATATTGGAGATCATATTGGATAGGTCGTCGGTACGCAGTTCAACCAATTTAACTAGAAGAACCGGGTGATTTGTACAAGATTACGCAAAACGTCATGGTATTGACTATCATCGTATGCTGATGCACGACTCTTTTTTAGATGATGGTGCAAAAGAACTATGATCGGATCAGAGGCGCGACTAATACCGGGTCGAACCAATTGAACCAGTTGATCCCGTCCGATTTTTAAATCACTGAGTGTTTTTGCAGCATTTGCCCACTTTATTGAATGAGAAATTATTCAAATTTTTAATGGATTGGCCACATCGATGAACTATAAAATCTTCTTCATTCGGTTATTTAATAAGCACCACTGGGATATTTTATAAGATCGTCGTGACGGAATTGGTAAGGTCCTTCAACTTGCAACTGCACTTTCAGAAAAGGTTCATCATTCTGTCTTGGGATTGTTTCTAAAGGCGATTTAGCTGACAAGGACCCGCTGGCACTTTTGCTGTTTAACTAAGGAACTGCTTTTTAAGAAAAAAATGTTAAAAAACAAAGTCCACTGCATCTTTAAAAATTCCAAAAGGTCCTCGCGCCTTCCACTGGGCTGTGCATTTCGACCTAAATTGCCATGGCAATCGAAGTTGCACATTAATCCCAATTGTTGTCGTGATTTAGGGTTTAAAAACTCTCGCCGGCGTCAAACACCGGCCGGTGGTCCTCGCCCAACCTTTGGGTAGGGTCGATTAGGCGACGGTGGCCCAACCCTTCCCTCCGTCTATTTCAACACTATTTTCCCTTCTTTACTAATCACGATTACTTTTTTCGATGTTGACTTTGACCCCTGTATTTTTTTTTTCCAAATTAGTATTTTGGTATCCATACTAGTATTTCGATGAAATAGTTTAATGGAAGGACTAATAGTAGATCTTATAAAAAAAGTTATACGGGTTGGATGTCCGAAGAATGTAAGGATGATTTTGGATTTCAAGTCAAAATAAAGAATTCTTGATGTGTGTTGTAAATTTTTGTCTTGTGCCATGTTATACAAAATCTTAGGTTGTGTTTGGCTGAATAGAATGCCCATTTTTTATGTTTTTGTTTGGTTTTTTGTTTTTTTTAGGTGATATATAGTCAATATAGAACCAATTATAAAATGATACTTGCTGATCAATGCTGCATTAGAAATCATATTAATGTCTTTAATCACATGTAGGCTTCACAAGGTTTTCATATTATTCACACATCGGAATCTTCTAAATTTAGATGGATAATGTTGTAATGTAATTAAATAGATATTACACTATAATGTAATAGAGACATCATATCCATTAGACTAATACCTAGTATATTATTTGGTTTCATTAATGACATATAGAATAAGAGTGGAATAGCATCATAATTCGCAAAATAGCCCTAAAATCAAAATTAGAGGAGATATAGTAATTATCACTTTAAGGATCAATTGCGAATTTTCATGAGTTCAAAACCACACATATGAATTAGATATATAATTTAGTGTATCCAATACTTATTTTTGTTTTAATAATCTATCTATGATTATGATAAAAATTTAAACACATAGCATGTGATTATATTAGAAAAAATAATATATTATAGCTTTAATAGCCAATTGTGAGTGTATATCACATATGTATTATCAATATTACAACTTAATATGCCAATTTTATCTAATACTTAATAATTAAGTTATAATTGTGATTTAAATTTAGTCATACGATATGAGATCATATTAAAATAAATATTATTTCTTATAGAACGATTGAAATAATGATTTTGTAACGACTAGACGGGTACGTAATATAAGTAGTAACTAAGGTAATCATTATTTAGTTATGAGCATTTATATAACACAATGAGAAACTAACACTATGCTAATTATTGTAGTATGAATAATTACCAATGTATTAGGATAACATAAATATTTATAACATCAATCATTTACCTATTATTTGATTTTTTGTTTATTAGTAATAAAGTGATTAAGTCAAAATAATCATAATTGGTGTTGTTTATATAAATAATATAAATAGATTTACTCATAATTTATGTACAGTCAGGCTGTAATAGCTATTACACAAGGGTCACATGCATTAGCTATTGGCTGTAATAGCAATTACGATGTAACATATTACTGCAAACGAACACCGTAGTAGGCAATCAATCTGCAATAAACCCATACTACCATTAAAGAGGCCCTGTTAACAAGATTTTGTTCGCGGTCACCCGCTGTAGCGGCCACACCTATGTTGAGTAGACAAACACACATCTTGTCAATGCCCATTTAAAACGAAATGAATAAGTATTGGGTATACTCTGATAACGTGAGCCGCATTCATCTTTAGATCAAGTGGGTTTCATATGGGACTTATTTCATCCAACAATGTTCATGAGTTGGGTTCACATGTACCGGGCACACCTACGATTTCCGAAAAGGATGAACACATCTGACCAAGTATGTACGGTCGTCATATCTTATCTTTTTTTCTCATTTGTGTCCGTGGGGAATCAATTTCTCGTATCCTTGCTCAAATTCAGGTGTCGAGATGACTATTGCATATCTACTAGGACTCACAACTCACATGGACGGCCCAGCTTGGAGAAGAGCATCGAAATGGAGCAGGTATTTTCATGGAGGAAGGACAAGTCAACTCTCGGTGGTGAGTGACATGAATGCTCTGACCCTTCCAATCTTTCAAAACAGAAGCTGCAAAATGTCTACCTTCCGTTAGTGCTCTAAAAAGGACCAGACCCAGAACGATGAGGTAGAAACTTTGTGTGTCAACGCATCCCCCCATTTCCATCCCCAAAATAGGAGCCACCACAGTGGAAAAAGGATCATGATGCCCAAGACAAAGTTCTCAGTGGTTCCATGGGGCCAGAAGAAAACCATACTCCCCTCTGGAATGTCAGATTCCGTCTTTGGTCTCGAGCGTTCGTTCTATTCGCCGTGGAATAGAATGTTCATCGAAAGTAATACCAATGATCTTGCTACGAGGCCAATCGCCTGATTCTGGGATGACTAGTCAGTGGAAGAGCGACTTCCATGATCATCGAATCTTGCGCGTATTGTTGCCGAATCACAGACGGAGCAGTTTGGCTTTCGTTGGCCGTTGATGGAAGATGGAAAGATGTAGAGTGCTCTTTCGGCTTAGTGACGAAATAACACAAGGAGCATTCACTTATTCTCTTCTAGGACACAAGACACATGGTAAAATGAAATAAAGGAATGTACATTCTACCCCCAGTAACTTCACCACTCGGATTACAGTAGTACAGCTCTAGGACTCTTCTTTTTCCCAGGAGACGAAGGGCAAACATCCACGTCTGCAATGAAGTCTCACTACAGTGGTACAACAATTGGCAAACAAAGCCTTTTCGAGGGACAACTGCTCAATGGGGACAACACCATCTCGTGCGAAAATTTTCGGTACAAACCTATCTCCATAACATCCAACAATCACTGTTCTCTCCACCATGTCGCTTGAATAGAGTTGAAGAAAGTCTTCACTGATCTATAGTTTTATCTTGCCAGAGGCGGATGTTGGCTGGCTTGACCCTTTTCCTGCCTCTGGTGGAGAGGGGACCGGTGGTGCAAGGGCTCTTGGCTGCACCGATGAGCCATAGAATGATAGGAACGAGCCCTGGGCTCTCTTGCTCTCTCACTCGAAGCTTCGAGCTGTTCTAGCGTCTCCACAACTTCTTTCATTGATGGGCGACATTTTGGCTCAGGGCCAAGGCAACGTAAGGCAAGCTGAGCCACTTGGAATACGGTTTTTGCAGGATATTTTCCCTCCAGGTTGGAGTCCATAAGGGTCTTCAACTTTCGCCTATCAGCTAAATACGGCTTGACCCAGTCCACGAGATTATGTTTTCCACTTGGGCGATTGGTATCGAGCGCCCGCAGCCCCGTGAGCATCTCCGCCAATACCACGCCAAATCCATACACATCACTCTTGATATACAGATGCCCTGCAATTTAATCACTCCACAGGGTAAGATCACGTTGCTCAGACAATAGTCAAGCAATGATTGATCACAACAATGGGAATACAGCTTTAAAAGAAATCATTTATCAATTACCTGTGGCCACATACTCTGGCGCGGCATACCCGTATGTTCCCATGACACGCGTAGTCACATGAGATTGACTAGCAGAAGGACCCAACTTCGCCAATCCAAAGTCCGATAACTTGGCATTATAGGACTGAAAAAGGAGGAAAACTTAGTCCAAGTGAGAAAATGTCTGATAAATTTGTCATGGTAAAGTTCTTTATTGTCAATGCAATGTTGAGGGAGTATTTGACTACTCGTTGATGGGTTTCTCGAATCTAGTTCAAGATAAAATTGTCCTTACCCCGTCAAGGAGAATATTAGAGGCCTTGAAGTCTCTGTATATCACATGCTTGTCCGATGTATGTAGAAATGCAAGGCCTCGAGCTGCTCCGAGGGCGATTTTGATCCTTATTTCCATTGGAAGAGGCTGAACAGCCGAGCCCCCTACAAAGATGCATTCCCATGGTTAACTAAAAGACCGAAAAGTACTTGCGGTTTATCAAAATAACATAGTGTCCTCATTAAGGCGATTTCACAGCACTGGAAAGCTTTCTACTTTAAAAGGTGCTTACTTCCAAATAGATGATTCTCTAAGCTGCCCTTCTGCATGAATTCATACACAAGGAGCAGCTCTCTGTCTTCATAGCAGTATCCCATTAACTTCACAAGGTTTGGATGAGAAAGCCGTCCTAAGAAATGTATCTCAGACTGCACAACAAAACAACCACAGTGATGAGGAATGATACCAGTCGCACCTATGAGTAAGAAATAAATGAGGGCCACGAAATTTTTCTTGTTTACTCGATAAACTAGTTTGATCTACTTGATCTACCATAAACATCTTATCCTATTCGGCAACTGAATTTTGTGAAGACAATAAATTGAGTTGTATAGGCGATACACACCCAAGAAGGCAGAACCCTCCCACATGTCAGCAATTTCAGTCCCTAAATCTTTTACCTCCTTGATTTTGTTCCCGAATCAATTAAGAAACCCAATTTTTCAGTACAGAAACAGCCTTATCTTTGGAGACAAAAGACCAAAAGGGGCGTGAACAACTTCAGAGAATTAAAAGGTACATTCCACCTACCGGGTCCATATTATAATAAGCATATGAAGCAATGAAATCGTGCAATGAGACCAAATGACATTAATAAACTATGTGAAAAGATAACAACAAGGAAGCACAATCCAAAAGACAACAGGAAAAAGAGCATCTAAATCATTATAGAGCATAAAGATTCCATATTGTCTTTCTGAGTTTTGGAGATTAACCTGCCATTCCTCAACACCTTGCAGGCTTTCGGAGTTCAATTTTTTTACTGCGATCACAGATCCGCTGCCGCTTCTTGACGAAGGCTTCTCTTCGAGCCATCCTTTGTACACTTTGCCAAATCCTCCTTCACCAAGAACCATATCGGCTCTAAAATTCTTGGTTGCCGCCTTTAACTCCGAGAAAGTGTAGATCCTCAGATTTGGGTGCGGCAAGATCTGCCCATTGGGAAAAGCCTCGTCCCCGCTTGACGCGGAGAAGCGACTGTTCCGAGAGATATTGCTGCCTCCTGAGGATGTCGTGTTACTGGTTGTCTGGGAGATGACCTCTACAACCACACAAGCCCAAGCAAGAACACCGAAGATATTCAGAAGTCAAGAAAGAGTAGTGGCATCATTATGAATTGAGACAACTAAGCATGATTAAAGACAACCCAATCAGCCAATTGCTGGCTAAGGAAGGACATGCCAGAAATCTACAGGGGCGAGAACCACAAGGACAGTGGAATTGAACAGATTTTGGCACAAATCATGCAAGTATAAGTCGCTTGAATAGGATAAATGAACATGTTTTAACAAAGGAAAAACAGAGACAAGGCACAAACACTCAAATCACAGGGTGAAGCAGAAGAAACCCAGATGAAGAAAACGGATAGACCAACCAAATTCACCCAGACAACAAAAGAATAGCGGCAGTAAGTTTTGGTGGGCACCTGAAGGGAGATGATCAGGAGTCACAGATGCTGGCGTTTCAGCTGGAGAGCCCCAGCAATTCCCCATCTGAATCTACTTCTTATATTCTCCTTCCTTCCTTCCTTCCTTCCTTCTTCTTCCTGGGGGATCTTCTGCAGACCGTGAGCTGAAAAAACACCTCCTTGTACCCAGGTTCAAGCAAAAGAGAAAGAAGCTCTAACTCAGAGAGAGAGAGTTAGAGAGAGAGACAGAGAAAGAGCAAAGTAGCAAAGCCCTCACAGCAAGGTCTTCTCCAACCAAATTGGTCTCGTTTCTTTTTCCCTTATTCTATGCGCTTAATTTATCATTGACAAGCACCCCTCCTCCTCCCCCTCTTTCCACTTCTCTCCGGGTCCATCTCGATGTCACCCTGGTTTTTCTTATCACATCCCGGTGCAAGAACCCATTTCACATTTCAGCAGTTCCATCACTTTGCAGTTAAAAAGAAGAGGACCGAGTCATGGCTCTTTGGGGGGGATAGATTATATCATGAATTGTACATTCATGGGCAGAAAAACAGGGACAAAAGGGAGTGAAAAAAAGCGAAAGAGGAAGGTGTTGGGGGGGTGTTCTTGCTCTGGCGCGAGCCGAGGAGGAGGAGGAGGTTTCTGAGTCCAAGTCAACTTGCCGTGTCAGAGAAATTTTGCCCGGTCAAACTTTACGAAATTCAAGCCGTAAGAAAGTGACACCGCGAAAATGAAATTCTGAATAAATAAAAAAAATAATATTGCGGGCCAGCTGAAGCATTGAATGGAAATTGGAATTGGAAACCTACCGGGTCATTTCGTTCTTATTATTTTATATTATTTTTATTGTTATTTTTTTCCTTTTGTTTCTTGACCCCACCGTCCGCATAACAAAAGTTGGGTTAGCTTTCCAAGTGACTAGTAAAATACTCAAAAAAATATTCGTGCCAAAAGGGGAAAAGTACTCAAAAGTATTTGCAGGAGTGAGTCTTAAGTTAAGGAAGAGGAAAGTATTGAAGATATGTATGTAATCATCTAAAATGAATTTAAGAGTCTCTATGATATAAAGAGTCTTTTTTACGGGATTATAGCTATTGCCTAATTTTATTTTTTATTATTCATTCGATAGAGAAAAAGAAAAAAACGATGACTCGTTTAAATGATAAGCATGAGCAGTCGTGGAAAAATGATCAAAAATTTGAGGTTTACAACTTCCTTTGTGTAAATTGTCAAGTACTGCATTTTGGATGATCCTAGAATTCTACTTTTTAGTCAGCCACGTTAAATTGATAATGTAGGAATTACAATAGAAATGGATCAGCAAACGATGACAAAAGAAAGATTGCCCATCTATATTAATTCTATATAGCATATTGAATATAACACGAATTGAACTTTTGTATATCTTCTTCATGAAGCTTTCTTTCTCTTTTCCCTATACCCCAAATACAAAAGAAAGCTTGAACAATAGATTTTGAGTACGAATAGCTTTGAATATGTTCAAATGTGTGTATAAGGTTAATTTTCTTAATGGTATGGTTACATCTGCATATAAGTCATCTATATCTGACATGAAAGCTATTGCAAATGGGATGATCTTAGAGTTTTGATGTCATTTTTTTTTTCCATCTTTCTTAGTTGCCCCTCCTCCTTGTCCTCCCTCTTCATTATTTAACTATTTAATTGTAGCTAATTTGTATTTAAGAAATGACTTTTTTTAATAAAATATTTTTTTTCCTATGCTAGTTGTATATCCATTTGACTAATAATAAATAGTTTACAAGCTCTAACGCATTGTCAACTCAGCTTTTTTAGTGTTTTTCTTAAACTCCATTTGCTTTATGGAAAATAAATGACTTGAAAAATAATTTTCTAAAAACGATTGCTTGCATAAAAAAAAAAGTCATAGTCTAGGAATATGTTTGACATAAATTATTGTCTATAATAAATACATTTTCCATTGACTAATTATTTTAAGCGATACAAATAATCATTCTTAGAAAAATATTTTTCAAGTAATTTATTTTCTATAAAACAAACAATGCCTTAGACTCAAGTTTGTGGTCATTCAGATTACTATATTCATGAAGTATTCACCGTTATGTTTATTCCTAATTAATTGTCTCCGTAATCCGTGGTAATTTATTTCATTAATTCGTTACGACATGAACAGCCTTTTATTGCCTTCCTTATTAATATCCTTTAAGTTAATAATTTATTCAAACTTTTTGTAGCAACATTCTTATCGCAATAATCTCTCTCCTAACTTCTCATGTTTTATATAAATGAAAATTTAGCGCTGATAATTTAATGATTGAATTTCAAGTGTCGACAATTAAAAGTGCTGAAAATGGAGAAAAAAAAGTTGTTTGGCAACTATCTCTAAATCTAACTAATTTCTTATTATATATCGACTTACGATCAAGCTTCCAAACCTCGTCATCTTCCTCAACACGCTTTGAATTCTCGTCGGATCAAGCTTCATATGTTGAACTTTTGTTGAATGAAGCGTCAACAACATCGAGATTTCACCGGATCTTGCTTCAAAGCCTCATCACCTTTGTCATTGTTCGTCTGAATTCAATTGGATAAAGCTTCAATGCCCCGAAGATTTCAAGAAATCAAGCTTCATTCAATGTCAATCGCTTAGGCAATTGCGGAGATATAATTTAATCCAGTTGTGAAGCTATAGATAGTATCCACATCGTTAAACTCGGCACTAAATTTTCTTTTATGTAATTTATACTCGAAATTTATTTGTGTACGGTCGTATACATGTGTAGTCATTGTAACATCATTTTGACTCAATTTTGTTTGTTGCTTTTTTTACTCTTTTTTATCTTATAGGATCCCACGGACAATACGGGTTAAAAACCATAAATACAATATATTCACAAATCATATGTATTTGAAACATAATAAAGGTTATATAAAATGGGTCATTACATTATGTTCGTGAGTTTGATTGCATAAGGTGCTTCAAAATTTGATAATTTACTTTTCTTTCCAAAATCTTGTTTTACTAAGTTTTTTTTTGATGTTTTGCATATGGGCCTTATGCCGTAGGTCCTCCATAAAAATTTCTAAATTCCATTGATTAGTAGCTGAGACAGTCGTGTGATGTATTTCGCATTCCACAAGTACATCTATATCAACATCCAAGTTAGGAGGTCAATTGTTTCTCAAAAAATGAATAATTTAAAAAAAATTTGCTTGAAATAATTAGTTAATGAAACATATTTTCATTATTAAAAATAAATTATATCTAACTATTTCATAGACGATGAAAATAATTTTAGCTCATTCATTTTTGTAAGCGGTACAAGTAATCATTTTTAGCAAAATATTTTCCAAACCATAAATTTTTCGTGAAATAAACGAATGATAAATTACTTGTATTTTTTAATATAATACTGAAATATAATTTTTTAAAAATATTATTAGAATTGTCTTACTTTAATGGCAATCCACACAGCACGCGGATTGTGATCGAATTTAATATAAAAAGTACTGCAAATGGGATGATATTTTTTTTTATTTTTTGTGTCAATTTTTGTCATTTTGCTTAGTTGGCAACATTAGAAGCTCCCCCATAATGCCACTAATTTATTGCCCTCCTCCTTATCCTCGCTATTTAAATTTACTATTTAGCTGTGACTCATTTATAGTTCTTTTTTTTGGTCAAAACTCATGTATAGTTAAAAAACTATGTTTTTCTTTAACAAAGTACACCCATTTAAACTTTTTCCTATATTAGTTAGTAAACAAAAGCTTCTATTGCTTTATGTGCATATGAGAAATATGAAAGATATTATATCGTTACAATTTCTTCTGACTTCAAAATTTAATTTTATGTGTACCTTTTACAATTAACGACACCTTAGAGTATTGCGAGATCTGTGCTTATACAATATTTTAATTCCGTTTGCAATTAAATTGTATTTTAATTTATACTTGTTGCATTTTTAATTATAATTCGCAAGACAATCCGTACAATTCGCAGGTAAACGTCCGGCTTGTCAAAAGTCTATTTACTCAGAGATGATTTGCTACGTTATTGGGAAAGTCAATTTTGTGAACAAATTCTAGAATTCCTCTTCGAGCATCCGTACTTTCTTGGAGACAGCTTCATGCTAAAAGTAGTTCACTTTCTGCATATTCATGAGCACTGCAACGTCATTGATGACCTAGAGATCTATGAAGTCACGTAATGCAATAACATCTTAAAAGTCTCTTTGACTTGAGCTAAGTAGTTGCTGTAGTTTCCAACTAATTCATGTAGGGCCATCGTTTATTTTCTATCTATCCAATTGATGCTCTAAGTTAATGTATTATGAAAGATTATCGACAAAAAGAAGTTTGCTAGAGACAGCGAAACTGAGTTTATCTTAAGCGTATTGCCAATGGAAACTTTTGGCTGCGCGAGCGACTCTATGATCAAGACATCGTGTACTCACTTTGATGGTGAACAGCGCTCATGTCGTGTGTAATCAATGTAATTCTGACCACCAGCTCAATGTATAATAATCCGAGTTATGATAGAGCGTGTACCAACTAGTAATGGGGGGTGAGTTCGTGGGCGCTCATGTTTCAAGAGGTGTTTCTAGTGACTAATTGCCTGATTTGCTAAGGCTTTTGCGGCAAATGAATCATCGCAGGGTCTGTTTTGGCTATAGTTTTGCAAAGGGGAAATTACCCAATCAATTCTAAACCTATTGTTTGAATGTCAACTTAGTTATAAAGCTTCGCACAAAATTGCAATGTAGTCTGTCCAGTTAATTTTTGCTAGAAATTGACTTCGCAATTCAGTTATTGCACACCGCCATGTTAGTGATTTGCGGCGAAAATTGACTGGAGTGATTATATTGAAATTTCGCACAAAGATGTATGACTAAATTGGCAAAATTAGAAAGTTTAGAACTGAATTATCATTTGTATAATAGGTTTAAGACTAATTGGACAATTTCCCCGTTCCGCAAACCCTAGGATATACCATAGAATCACACGTTGAATGAGGAACATTACATGAGCGCTGCTGTATACGTACCGGGGTAAATCTGCATCATTGAGAAGCGCTAGGGTCTCGAGGGGGGTTCCCACCAGACCCAACCGTTCAAAATCTGAGTTAATATGTACACCGAGTTTATTGAATAATTCTCCAAGGTTGAATCATAGCGCACGGCGTCGCGATCAATTCTGCCGATCTTATCCTCTCGCATTCGAGACGTGTTCCGTGGAAAAAGCTTGGTCGATCTAGGTTTGGCTCGGACAATCCGAGCCCTATGACGAACGGACCTGAATTGTCAAATCCAAGGACGGGAGATCATACGAATCCGGGCACGAAAGTTACGTCGTCTTCCGGGCATTTACTAGATAAAGCCACCATTCAAGGTCGAGAAATTCAACGGAGGAGCTTCCGAGACACCGAAGAAGAAAGGGTGGACCCAAGACTCAACCTCGAAAGGAAGAAAGTCCACGGTCAAATTTGGCACGTACGAGAATGCCAACGAATTCAACCCGACTGATAAGTTTATCGCCTCCAAGAACGAATCAAAAAACCCTAATGAAAGGTTACCTGCATCAATCTGTAATCTAATAATAATAATTACAATAGGTGATCATGATGATGACGAAGATTTTGTGAATATATACTTGGGAGGCATTTGTTAAACAACCTGATTAAAAAATTCACGGTTTCTAAAGCTTTCTCATGTCATGCACGAGTAAATTTTTATTGGTATTTGCATTATTCTAAATTAAAGTATACGTGACTAGGCTTTTGGTATACTCGTCGACATCAACCTAATATTAATTATAATAATAGTACTAAAGATAACTACTGTTGATATTGCAGAGAAGATAGACGAGCTGGAGATTTGAGAACCGTTGAGTCGGTCAAAGAAGACATTGTTAGTGAATTAGGAGTCCGAAACAAGTTTATGACCCGGAAATTTCGGTTCCTTATGACGGTGATGCTGTCACAAGCTAATGAGCTCAGCCAAGCAAGATGTGAAAACCTTTCCTTTAAGTATCAAAATGCGCAAAAATGGACCGGGAAAAGAGCCTTGAAAAATATTATAAATAGGAGAAAGATTACGACATATATATCTGTAATTGTCGATTGAAAGGAAAGAGAAACATTGGCAATTTCCCTTTAGATCCTCTACCTCATGTGGCGTTTTCTTTTGATGCAGTGAGTGATCGATTTCGAATCTAATCCCTTTCGCATAAATTGACGATTGAGATGTTGGGGATAACGAAATGGGGCCATGAATCGATATAGAGAAAGCTAAACTTTAGGTACTATTTGGAAAATAATTTATATGCGGATATATTTTACTTGAACTTTCTTGAATTGGAAATCAAACGTTGAATTCGCTGTAAAATCATGATTTTTCATTAGACCAATGTTTCCATTTCTCTCATGCTCACTTGTTGTTACTATTCAATGCATGCAAATCGATTTGAAAAGTGGGATGACTTGGAGGTATTCCAAAGCTATTGCTCTGAGTGATTCTACTATAATTTCTGCCAAACCAATCTTACCTATTTTCCTTCAATTATTTTCTCCTGGTCCAAACGTACCGATAACCTTAGTCCATCCCTTTCTCTTCTTTTAGTGATTATTAGAAGGCCGTCGAGTGCGAAAATATATATCGACCAATGATAACACATCATAATTGTCTATTAAAGAGAAGTATATGCTCGAAATCTACGTATTTGAGCTATACTATTTTGACCTCCAAATTGAGTTTTGGTTCCATTAAACAAAATATATATACACACACGGAGAAATCATGACGAGGGCAAATTACACTCACAAATTGATAACAGTTAATAAACAATCTTAGAATATAAGTGAAACATTAATCTTATCCTACTTTTTAGGCATAAGAACATATATCTTAAACAAATTTACATTGTCTTGTTTTTTTTTTTTTTGTAATCATATATCATATAGCCCCCAATAAGAAAAAATTATGGATTGGGATTTGCCTTCACTTCTTTCCAAAAAATAAATAATCCATAGATATATGTTAATTATGGACCCAAGAGCTAGCACGGTGTTGCCTCTTGTACTCGAAGCATTTCATTAGTCAAATATATGTTTACCCAATAAAAATTTTATATCTCACCCCTCCTCGATTAGGTCACGGTAATTTTTTTCTTGTTCTTAAGCTAAATTTAGTCTTCATCTCGTCATCGCCATCATCAATATTATTCTAACAGTCTTCACCACGCAATTGTTTCTTGACATCACAAGTTTATGAATTGAAAAAATATTGCGAGATAATTGTCCAAAAAGTTCTAAATCTATTACATGGTGGTCAATTCGGTCCTAAACTTTTCATTTGTGACAATTTAGTCTTGAATTTTTTGACAATTTGCCAATTTATTCATAAACCTTTCAAATAATTTAGTTATAAACTTTTTGACAATTTGCTAATTTAGTCAATCCAGCCAATTTTGGCTGAAAATCGCTAACATGGACACAGAGCGGTTAGCACTGACATGGACAATTTTTACAATTTTTAAAAATATTTTTGAATTTATTATTATTTTTTTTGTTTTTTTTCCTTTCTTTTTTTTTTTTTTTTTCAAACTTTGGGCCAATGAGGTTGCTAGCCAATCCTCGCTTGGTCTGGGTAAAGGTGTCGCAACCCTTGCTGGCCACAAGCGAGGGCGCACCCTCGCCAACCACACTTGCTTAGATCCAAATGAGTGCTGCATCCCCCACTTGCTGGTTGGCAAGGGCCGCGATGCCCTTGCTTGGATCTTGGCGAGGGTGTGCCCTCGCCTATGGCCTACAAGAACCATGAAGCTCTCACAATGACCAAATGAGGGTCATCGGCTAGCAACCTTGCCAGCCCAGAGTTGGAAAAGAAAAGAAAAGAAAAGAAATAGTTGAAAAAAAAATTCAAAACAATTTGAAAAAATCCAAAAAGTTACAAAAATTGTCTACATTAGCAACAGTTGTGCCATGTGGGTTGTGCCATGTAGGATTCTTGGCACGCCATGTGGTGCACGCTTAGCGCTGAACAGATCGCTACTTTAGCGATTTCTGATTAAAATTGATCGAAATGACTAAATTAGCCAATCTTCAAAAGGTTTTGAACTAATTTGGCAAATCATCAAAATGTTTAAGAATGAACTGGCACAATTAAAAGATTTAGGACTAAATTAGTAAATTGTCAAAATATTTAGGACTAAATTGACAAATCATAAAAAAGTTTAGGACTAAACCGACAAATCATCAAAAAGTTTAAAACTAAATTAACTGCTATACAATAAATTTAAAACTTTTTTGGACAACTTTCCCCAATGTTGCACATCATGTAATCACCTATGAATTCTTAAACACCTAAATTACGCGACACCAAATGTTTAACCCGAACATCAACACGACATGACTTAGCACATTTTCATTGTGAACCGATTTTTTAGCTTATAAAGTTGTAATTAGCATGTTTTATCTACAAATCACACAGACAACGATGATAAGCTGATAACCCGAATTTGTCAAAACCCGAGCTACGAGATTGTGCTGATACTGATCTATGCGTAAACTAGAAGTTTTAGGTAACTGGAAAGATTATAATATATTCCACTTGAACTAAAGTGGGCCAAGCTCTTACCAAAACGACATATAGAGATCTTGTCAAGTCATAATTGGAAAGGGTTAATACTACGAAAAATCCCAAACTAGTATATTTGTGACAATTTTACCCTGAATTAATATTTTGATCATCAAAAATCTTAAACTGGTGCACCTGTGATAATTTTACTTCGAACTATTTTTTTAACCACCAGAAACCCTACACCGGTACACTTGTGACAATTTTATTCCGAATCAATTTTTTAATCACCAAAAACCCAAACCGATATACATGTGATAAATTTACTCCAAACTAATTTTTTAACCACTAAAAATCCCAAACTTGTATATTTGTGACAATTTTATCCTCCGTTAGTGTCCATTAAATTGGATTAATATCACGAAAAATCACAAATTAATAAACTTGTGACAAACAGAGGGGTAAAACCTCAAAATGGTACATCCATCAACTGCCATATGTCATCAAACTTAGCAATTCATTAGTAAAATTTAGCGGAAACTAACAGAGGGTAAATTTATCACAAATGTACCAGTTTAGGATTTTTTGTGGTTAAAAAATTAGTTCGGGGTAAAATTATTACAGGTGTACCAATGTAAAGTTTTTGATGGTCAAAAAAATAATTTGGAGTAAAATTATCACATGTGTAGTTTGGGATATTTCATGATATTAACCTTAAGTGGAAAGATGAGCGAGGTTGCTTGTACATGTACATGCTCATTAAGGCCCATACACAAAACAAGCTCGGTCCAAGGATGCAATACATCAAATATGATGCGAATTACCAATTTGGGTTGGACTAATATCGAGATTGGTCCAATTGGGATGGACCATCCCCGTAAACAAAAATACTAAAATTAGGCTCCGTTTGTTCACAGAAAAATGAATGATTTAAAAAATATTTCCTAGTAAATGATCGCTTGTATCGTTTACAAAATGAATGAATAAAAAGTATTTCCATTATCCATAGAATTGTTTAGATATAAATTGTGATCGATAATGAAATATTTCCTATTGAAAAATAATTTCAAGCGACACAAGCGATTATTTTTAAGGAAAATATTTTTTTAAATCGTTAATTTTCTGCAAAACAAATAGAGTCTAAAATCAGGTCCTGTTTGTTTTGCTAAAAAAATGAATGATTTGGAAAATATTTTGTAAAAATCATCGTCTGTATCACTTGAAATAAGTAGTCGATGAAAAATATTTTCATTATCGATGAATAAATTTGTCTAAACAATTTCATATATGACGACAATATATTTCTATTTATTCATTTTTGTGAGTGATATAAACAATCATTTTCAGGAAAATATTTTTAAAATAATCTCTTATATTACTCACAAAAATGAAAGAACGAAAATTATTTCCATTGCTCAGAAAAATATTTAGACATAAATTGATATCAATAATGAATTTTTTTGCATTGACTAATTATTTCAAATACTACAAGCGATCATTTTCAAGACAATGTTTTTCAAATCATTTATTTTCCATGAAACAAACGAAGCCTAAATGAAATTGAGTAGGTCGACAAATTGCAATTTTCAGTTCTTTTTCTTCTTTTTTTTTATTTTCACTCTATTATGCAATTTTCTGCCAAAGTATTTTTTTATGCACATGTCTAGAAAAACTGTCTTTTATGTGGGAAATACAAACTTTATGATAGAAAGGCATAGTGAGATTCACATTGCAGTGCACTCAATTTTAACTTTCATTTGACATGCATGAGTTGTCAATTCTCAAGAAATGAAATTAACACAGCGTATTTCACAATCAATGTATTGGTATTAAAATCTATATTGAAAATGTAGATTACCAATATAAATAAGTAGTGTCTCAAAATTTTTTTTTTTTTTTTTTTTGCGGTGGATCTCGGTAATAGCGACACAAAAAATGCATTTTACGGAGGAATTGTAAATTACGAACCAAACATTTTTGGACAAAAAAAATTAATTATACGCATTCGTCCGATACCCGTTATTTCCTCCTTTCAAGAATTTTCATTACAAGATTGTTCATGATACATCCTTTAGGTTTAAAAAAGAAAAAAAAAAAATTCGACTGGGCCGCTTAAGATTGAATGCGTCAACATAGTGTCGAATAACAGCAGGCTACCTCCAACAGTCACCCGCGTTAGAATTATTCATCAGATGGATTGTTGCAAAAGTTCAAAATAGATTTTTATCATTGGCCATTTTAAAGAATTCCAAAAATAAATTCCTTCCAATGAGATTCATGCACAAATGCAATCATAGTGATAAAAACTCTGTTATTGATGATACATGACTGTCAATTTGTCAATGACCCCTGGTGTTCTTAGATATGCATCTCCTTCGTTCTTGCTTCTTCCGAGAGAAGAGCTTGGACAACCCCGTTTGGCTCCGAACACGACCGGGAGAGCGACATTGAGCTGAGTTAACTAGGCGTCCGGCGGAGGAGGCACTCTGAATGCAACCGAAAGAATTTTCATCGGAACTAATCAACTACGAGCGATTATGCAATTTATGGGGGCTAATTAATTGATGTGCACAAGGATTTCCTGTGCAGGTCAATAGGCTGAGCTTAAGTGGACTACTTCAACGTCACAAGCCAGTCAAATTGATAAACTGCTACGCCCATTGAAGGCCGAAGAGCACATAATGAGGAAATCCATCTTTCTCCATCACAATCGGAGCAAATTATTACCTTGACAATTACATGCTTCCGGTGCTCTCCATCGGCGCCCCGATCTCCGAGGTCCCCGACGCCTTCATAGACGACATGATCGACCACTTGCAGACCAACTTATGGTGCGTACATCTCTTTACATAGTCAACCTCCACTACAAAAAACAATGGATTTGCGACGAAAAAATTTGCAAAATCCATAACAAATTGAATTTGTGACGAATTTAGCAACGGAAAAAATTCCGTCGCTACTAGGGCGTCGCAAAATTTTGCGTCGGAAAATTTACGACGGAAAAAATCTCGTAGCAAAATTCGTTGCAAATAATTCATCGCAAATTAGTCACGAACACTATCCGTCGCAAATTAGCAACGAACACAATTCGTCACAAATTAGCCACGAAAAATATCCGTCGCAAATTAGCAACAAAAACAATTCGTCGCAAATTAGCCACGAACAATATCCGTCGCAAAATTCGTCGCAAATTAGCGACGAATACAATTCGTCGCAAATTAGCCACGAATAATATCCGTCGCAAATTTCATCACAAAATTCGGTGCAAATTTCGTCGCAAATTTCAACACAAAATTCGTTGCAAACTTTGTACGTCGCAAAATTCGTCGAAAAATTCGTCGCAAAATCCGTCGTAAATTTGGCACAAACTTTATTCGTTGCAAAATTTATCGCAAAATTCGTCGCAAAATGTATTCGTCATTACTTATTCATCGCAAATTAGTCACGAACTATAATGGTCGCAAAATTTGTCTCTAAATATTCGTTGCAAATTTTACACCATTTTGGCCATCAAATCTTGTTCATATCAATAGATACACATTAATGAACATCATGTAATATATTCAAAACAATCAAAGGACACGAGACAACCATAGATTCCGCTTCAGAAAAAGAAAACGAACAAACCATACACAATGCCATATAATTGAAAATATAACTGAAGGAAAGATGCTAATCTGCAAAAAATAATGATATATGCAAAGTTGCAAAGTCTGACGTGATGCTATTTGATATCCAATCTTATAATATATTCAAAACATTCATAGGAGACGAGACAACCATAGATTCTACTTAAAAAACGAAAAATAGATAAACCAAACACAAGATTGGGCAGCTTTGGTACTCGGCATAACACCAAATGCAGTCACTTTTATCGACACATGATGAAATGTTGATACATAAATAAAGATATTCAATCAGTCCATAATATAAAAGAAGCATTTATGCATGGATATGGAATTAGGTATAACAAAACAAGTAAGAGGATTAACAAAAAAACGTTTCAGGACGAATATCAATGTTCTTACATATGAATATGAGTCAACATATGTTATAAAAGATTATGAAGCAAGTTTACCCTTGATTTTGGGAATTTTAACTAAAAATGACCGAGAAAATCATCATCAGCAGCAGCAATCTCAGCATAATTGTGTCGCTCATCATTGTACCCATCATCTATTGGATTGGCGGGAGGTACAGGAGGAACCTCATAGCGTTTGAGGTTGAAGTGTCCCATAACGATTTGCATTTATTGTTTCAAGTCATTTATTTCATCGTCCTTTTGTATAAGTATATTTTTCAGTTGGTTCACTTTTTGGGTTAATTATTCGTCATGTCATGACCTCCTTCGACCAGTCGCATTGGATGATAAAGTTCCAGCATCTTTCGCCTTGTACATCCTTGACAAGGATCCCATTCCAAATATTTTTCCTTTTTTCATCCCACATGTTGCCTTCACCCATAATGCCATATTGTCAGCCAATGGCTCAAACGCAGCACAACCATCACTACCACTAGCATTGCTCATTAAAAGTTCATCATATTTTCCTTCATTAACAATATAGATGAAAATAAAATAACTTTATATATATCTACCATAAATATTAAAAGTATTAACGATTTTCATTCTAGTTTCCATGAAACCCAAAGTATAACCTTACATACCTTAATAACTTTTGCTCGATCGTCAGTCCATATCTTATCTTTCTTTTGAAATGTGCTTTCAAATGTAGCTGCAAATGTCGGTTCCGTCCCCAATTATTGTGCCTACAAAATGTAAACATGAGTAATTGAATTAAATTAACCTATAATTTATTTAACAAACTTACTAGTCGTTTACGATACTCCCAAATGTTGATAGAGCCCCCAGCATATGTGGCAGACCCTTCACTAGAACTAGAAGATCGATTCTTTTTATTCTGCTCACTGATTTACTGACTCTTTTCAGTTTCCCAAATTCTGTTAATTTCTGTCCAATTGTTAGCTGTAATGAAAGCCGGCTTCACTTGCTTGGTTTTCGCTCTATTCATCACATTTCATATAAAATCATCGACTTTCTTCTGAAAAATTCTTCTCATTTCATCCTCTTCCTCTTCATCCCACATGAACTTCCACTGCAATCAATACAAAAAAAAAAGTGAAAGTTATTATGATAGTCACATATCCAACCAAACTTAGTTGGTAAAAAAATAGAATATCTAAAACTTACCTTGAACTCATTCCATCACAAATCTTTCACTTCTTGTGGAACACTTCTGTAATTAATATACTGCTCCATCCAATAGTTTTTGACTATTTTATTCAGTTCCCTCACAACAAACGGAGCATCCGTGAATCTGCAAACATACGGATATTGTACAACATCGACAATTCAGTTGACATCCATATCTAAAGCCATAAATATTACATATACTAAAAAAAATGAAGTACTTACGAATCTCCAAATGGACATATCATGAGTCGATTATCTTCTTCAACCGTGTTTCCGTCATTATTCGAATAATAAGGTGGAACGGAAAGAGAGGGAGCTAAAGGAGATGGAACTGGAGGAGATTCAGTTCACATGTGGCCAAATCCCCTAACATGTTCTTGAGTGTTGGAGAAAGGGCCAATGTGTCCATATTGTCCATCAGAATATTGTGATTGAGGGTTAGATGAAAGAACAGGGGAAGAGGAAAGGGACGGGGACGGGGACGAGGAAGAGGTTGGTCTTCTATACATGTGACCTCCACGTTTATACTGACAAGTAGGAAGGTTATGCAAATATGTAAAAAAATATGAACACATATTATAGACACATAATGATGAACATGACGAAACTTACCATTTTGTTTCAGAATCAGAAAATGTTTTCTCGAAATTAGCTAATGCCGAGTGTTTATAACGTGCAATTTCCTACGAACAAATATACTATGAATCGCACTCAATTTGATATCAAACATCAATATACGAGCACAATATGTCATGCTAAGCAGACAATAGCCATAATTAACCACACGACCCACTTTCAAACCACGCAATAATTCATCAAGTACAAGATCAACCATGAAACATCAATTTCAGCCACATAATCTTCGTTCTTGGCCACACGATAATGAATTAACCAACACGATCGGGCCATAGTTAACTAATTACACATTTAAGCAAAGCAACCACATGATTAATCTAATTAATCATACGATTGGCATTAAACAACTAAGGGTGTGAATGGTAACCATTCTGCTCCGTCAATCAAAATGTTGCCAGAAATTAATTGTTCGCATTCTTGCCAGAAATTGAGTTGTGAATGAGAAATCTGTTTGATTTGTTGAATTTTTTTGCCCATGAAATTTTTTTTGTGCACCTACAAAAATTTAAATTTCACTGAAAGTGGGTGGCCACAGATATTTTACGTCATTTTGTAAAGTTTTGTAATAAAAATGATTTTATTATTTATAAAACTTATTAGGCACCCAAAAAAAATTAAATTTCACTAAAAGTGGGTGGCCATGGATATTCTAAAATATTATGTAAAGTTTTGAAATTTTTTAGTTTTTATTTTTTTAAAATTTTTTCCGAGGAATTAAAAAAATTTTAATTTCACTAAAAGTGGATGGCCACATGTATTCTAAACCATTCTGTAAAGTTATGAAACTTTTTAATTTTTTGTATTTTTAAATTTTTTACGGCACGTTAAAAAATAAAATTTTCACTAAAAGTGGGTGGCCACAAATATTATAAGCCATTCTGTGAAATTTCAAAATTTTTTAAATATTTAATTTTTTTGGCCACCTAAAAAAATTAAATTTTACTAAAAGTGGATGGCCACATGTTTTCTAAGCAATTCTGTGAAGTTTTGAAATTTTATATTTTATTATAATTTTTAATTTTTTTGTGAACCTAAAAATTTAAAATTTCTCTCATAATGGGTGGCCACAAGTATTGTCTATCAGTTTAAAAAGTTATGAAAATTGCAAATTTTTTTTATTATTCTTTTTTGGACACCTAAAAAAATCTAAATTTCACTCAAAATGGGTGACCACAGTTATTTTTTGCCATTTTGTGATAGTTTGAAATTTTTGTTTATTTATATTTTTTTAAAAAAATTAGCACCAAATTTAATATTTTCTCAAAATATGACTGTTTTAAATTTTGTTGATTTTTTTATGAATTTTTGTAGAATTGTTCAATTTTCATGCATTTTCTGAGAAAACGCATAATCAAGCACCTGATCGTCATTGAACACTTAATCGGCGACATAATGGACAAATTGACCAGTCGAACATCGATCAAAGTCACTTGCAATCCTTAAATCGACCCCTAACTTAGCCAACTAATCAGACATTAAACAATCTCTAAACAAGTTCGATTAATACTCATTATATTAGGTAGGGTTTAGGGAGTTGCTTACTTGGTTCAATGATAAGAAAAACCAACAATGATAATATTTTTGCCGGTTGGCCAGTGGCGGACCTGACGCGGGCGTGAGCCCAAATGGTTGCTAGTCGGCCAGGCGGTTGACCACAGCCGGGCGAACGACGGTGGAGCTCGACGGCGACGGCGTCGGGTGGCAGTGATAGTGTCGGGCTGCGGCTGGGCGGTGGCTGGGCAGTGGTGATGGCGGCTGGTGGCGGCCGGTGGCGGCCGAGCGCCGACTTCGAATGGGCGGCGTCGGGCGGTGGCTGGCCAGCAGCTGGGCACCGATGGCAAGTGCTCGAGTGAGGGCGGCGACAGCAACGGGTTCAGTCCGCTGCTCGACGGCTGTGCGGTGGGGCGGGAAGGCGCGCGAGCGCGCTGGAGACGGCGACTTTCGACGATGGGGTGGGGAGTGGGTAGCAAAGGCAACGGCGACGGTGGCCGCGAGCAAGCAAATCTGGTCGGCAAGTTGTGAGGTGGGGTGGGGAGGTGCGTGGGCGAGTTGGTTGGGTGGCAATGGTGACGGCGGCGGTGACGGCGGGGTGGGGAGGCTAGGCGACGACGGCGACGGCAACGGCGGCCGCAAGCAAGTAGATCTGGCCGACGAGTTGCGAGGCGAGGCGGGGAGGTGCGCGGGCGAGTTGGCTGGCCAGCGACGGCGACTGCGAGCAAGCAGATCTGGCCGGTGAATGGCAAGGCGGGGCAGGGTACGGGAGGAAGAAGAAGAGGAGAATTCGGCTAAAAAAAAAATGTCCGTCGCATATTTGCGATGAGCGATTATGTTCCGTCGCAAATTTGCGACAGACCAAAAACATCCTCCCAAATTTGCGGTAGAAAAAAATGTCCGTCGCAAATTTTTGACTGACAAAAAAATTTGCGACAGGATAAAAAAATCCATCGCAAATATGCGACGGAAAAGAAAGTCCGTTGTAAATTTAAGAGGGAATATTTTTTGTCGATCTCAAATTTGCGATGGAACACAAACGTCCATCGCAAATTTGCAATGCAAAATATTTGTTCGTCGCAAATTTGGGAGGGAATTTTTTTTGTCCCAAATTTGCGACGGATTACATGTCCGTCGCGAATTTGCAACAGATAATATTTGTTCGTCGGAAATATGCGACAAAGTTTTTTACTATGATCAATTTGGGATGTATTTTTTTTCAGTCCAAAATTTTGCATCTCATTTATTTCGAATTGCAAAAATAAAGAACATTTTTGAAGTCGTCGGAAAATTGCAACGGATTTGGAAAATTGCCGTGAATTTTACTTTCGTCACTAATTCTTCGGTGAACACTAGCTACGAATAAGTTATTGTCTAAAAATGAGCGACGAAATTAGTAACGATCCAAATACAATGGAAAATAGAATATCACAAATGTCATTGCACGAATAATATTTGACTTATCGTCATTTAGCGACAAATTTTCTGACGATCAAATAAATTAATAAGAATAATCGACAATAACAATAACAATAATAATAAGAACAATAATAATAATAATGACAACCAAAATAACATTTGTCGCAATAATAACTACACATCATTAGTGTTTTATCACAAAATTTTAATATTCATTTTTGTCTTCGTCTTCATCTTCGTCTTTGTCTTCATTTTCGTTCTCGTCTTCGTCTTCATCTTCGTTCTCGTTTTTGTCTTCATCCTCGTCTTGATCTTCATCTTCATCATCCGTCTTAAAATCAGATTCTGAACATTCTTGTATATTTAATTCGTAAATTTCGGTTGGATCCACATTTGTCATTGCTTCACATGGATCTCATAAAGTTAGAATGTTATATTCCTCAATTTCAACAGTGTTACATACTTCCTCTTGTTGGTAGGCTTTATCCTTCCAGTGTTTCTCGATTTTTCTCCATGCTTTGATTTTACATACAGCCCACCAATCAGTTTTGTCACGTTTCAAACTAGGATATGATGCATAACATACTTGACTTGTATGTTGTGCCAAGACAAATGGTTCATATTTCATATACCTTTTTCTTGTGATTTGCTTCAACCAAATAAAACTTCGTATGCACCTTCATTCATTTGGTCAAATCACATGCACTTAAATAACACAACCCACATCATTAATGGTTCAGGGTACTCTATCTCTATAATTTCATCTAACAAGCCATAAAAATCATCTTTTGAACTGCCACAAATGGATGACTGAACAGACACACTACTATTCATTATGGCTTTTCCCATTCCATATTCTTGGGTGTGAAAATTATATTCATTTATGAAATATGCTGGCCAATTTCGAACTCTTAATTGTGGACCCCATGACAGATGATATAACAATCATCGCTCTCCAAATTCATCATGATTACTGTGAACCTAAGGTTACACATGCAAAGTCAATAATATATATTTTAATAAATGATGTATAAAATTTTAATAACTTAGTTTTAATCTATAGGCAACTTACATATGTTTTGAACCATGCTGCAAATTGTTCATTGCACAAACAATCAAACTCATTTGGTTGTAGTCCATACATTGAAGTTTGGAAAATCATAATAATAAAAACCATTTACATATTAGCAAATATTTGACACACAATACATATATTTGCAAATTTATACTTATTTGAAGTATGGCTCGACTTTTGGGCAGTTCAGTAAAATAAATGTATGGGCTGCATGAAATTCTTCTCCTGTTAAGTAACGAAATTGACATGCGCCGCTTAGTTGACCCAGATAATTGAAAATAGAGAATGCTTTACAATTGGGATCAATGGGGCCCTCATCATTTCTGCCTATTCTCCGCCTCTTGCACTACACGTGCGGCTCAAAATAGTATGATGCAGATGTTGTCACTTCTTCTACAATATATGCATTACAAATTGAAGCTTCAACACATGCTTTATTCTTCACTTTTTTTTTCAAATGATATAAGAATCTAGTTGTAATAAAAAGAAACTTATCGGAACATAATATATAATAAAGTAATTTGAACTTTATTTTTAAAAAAATTACCTCTCAAATGGATACTTCCATCAAAATTGGACGGGACCTGCAACTTTGGCCTCATAAGGCAAGTGAACTAAGAAATGCTCCATCGAATCAAAAAACGATGGAAGAAATATCCTTTCTAAGTTGCAAAGAGTAATTGGAATATCTCTCTCTAGTTTCTCCATGTGCGATAATTTTAACACTGTCGAACAAATATCATGCAGGAAATTGCTTAACTCTGTAATAGCGCTCCATACAAAGTTTGGTAGAACTTCCTTAAAAGCTATTGGAATTAGTCTTTCCATCAATATGTGGCAATTATGACTTTTCAAACCTGTCAACTTGCATTCATTCAAATCAACACATGTCCAGGTTCAAAGCATATCCATCAGGAAACCATACAGATTTCAACCATTGACAAGCAACTCGCCTCTGCTCCTTATCCAATGTATAAATTGCTTTTGGTTTTGGTCCTCTGCTGCTTGCATCCACATCTAGTGTTGGCCGATCACAAATATCTCTCATATCTTTTCTTACGTTCAAGTTGTCTTTTGTTTTTTCAGCGACATCCATCACAGTATTTATGACATTGTTGAAAACATTATTTTCTATATGCATGATGTCAAGATTATGATGAATAAGATGGGCCTTTTAATATGGTAGATCCCAAAATATACTGCGTTTTGTCCATTTATGTGTACTTTCGTACGCAAAAGTCGTGTCGTGCGAGTTCTCAACAACAGTTGGAAAGTCCTGCACCAATTCTCAAATTTGATCGCCGGTCAACCTCAATGGTGAACATGTTCTTTTAGTCTTATTCTTGATGAACTCTTTTTTATTCATTTTGAAATGATGATTTAGCGGTAAAAATTGTTTGTGACAGTCAAAATAGCTGGGCTTCTTTCCATGTTTTAATCTAAATGACTTTGATCTCTAAAAAAATATCGGACATTCTAAGATCTCAGCTGTACTCCATTCAGATAACATTTCGTAAGCTGGAAAGTTATTTATCGTCCAAAAAAGGACAGCCTTCATTACAAATATTTGATCGGTAGAAACGTCATACGTAGGGACACCTTCAACCCATAGCTGTTGTAACTCTTCAATCAATGGTTGCATATAAACATCTATCAGCTTTTTCGAATTTTGTGGGTCTGTCACGATCAATATAAAAAATATATAAGTTGTCTTCATGCACATACTAGGTGGAAGATTGTACAGCGTTAAGATAACTGGCCAACATAAATAACTTTTTCTTGATTTCCCAAATGGGGCAAATCTATCAGCACTGAGACCTAACCTGATGTTTCGAGGCTCCATCGTAAACTCAGGGTATGTTCTATCAAAATGTTTCTATGTCTCTGCATCTGAAGGATGACACATGAAACCCTCTTCTGTTTCATGATTTACATGTCAAGTCATGTGTTCAGCGGTGGCTTTAGACGCATAAAACCTTTGCAATCTGGGGATTAAAGGCAGATAAAATATTTGCTTGCATGGTTTACGCTTTTGATTACGACCCAGCCTCATGTTAATCTTGTACTTAGGTTAGCTACAGAATTTGCAAGATTCTGTATTTTTATTATCTCTCTAATATAATATACAACCCCTACTACATATATCAATCCTTACAATCGGAAGACCTAAGTTATCCACTAGCTTTTTCATATCATAAAAATCAATTGGCATGATGTTATCACAGGGCATTGATTCTCGCATTATTTCAACAAAAGAGTTGAAGCAATCCACCGACACATTATGCTCTGCTTTGATATTTAGCAGTCTTGCTGTCACCGATAACTTAGTGTGGTTCTCACAACCTGTCCATAAAGGTTCATCTGCTGTTTTCAATACATCCCAAAACTGATTAGATGGAAAAGTTTCATTATAGACATTCTCATCAAAACCCGTTACTCCTATCTCTTCGAATTGTGATGCATGAATAGTACTCACTTGTTCACATGTAAGAGTAAAACTAGAACTTGCATGATTCGATTCTGAAACAAAATTTTGACTAACTACATCAATTATCATCCTCTCGTATGGGTTCAATTGATTATAATAGCTAAATTTTTCCCTAATTAAAAATTGGTCACTTCTTCGATATCATTCATCAGATATAAATGGTTCACCATGGAAAGTCAAATTATAATAATTCGGAGTAAACCCAAATGTACAAAGATGTTCTCTAACTTTATTACACACAAGAAATTTACCATTACCACACTTTTTACATGGACACCTTAACTTATTTTCATCCATGAACTCATATTTACTACTAGCAAAGTCTAAAAATAATTCCAACCCAGTACGAAACTCATCTGTCAATCCTCGATGTCCAGGTAAGTTCTTATTATACATCAAAACCCTTTCTCTTTGCATTGTATCTGTATTAAAATAAAAAAATTCTCGTAAAATATTTAAAATATCATATCTACTGTTCTTAATTAAAACCAAAAAATTATGAAAATTATAATTTTGTTATTCAAGCAACAATTACTTTGAAATTGCAAAAATTGAAAAAAATTGCCATGTAAAGAAGACTTACCCAAATATTTGACTAAAATCTTGATAGCAAAAAGTGGTCAATTTGATGAGAATTGCAACATCCACTTGGATTGCGAGACCTTCAATTGGACACGTACATAAAAAAAATAATCACTTAAGAATCATTTTTTAATAGTTTTAAATTTTTTTTCGAATTTCTTTCAATTTTTGTTTCTCTTTTTTCCCCATTATGTTTCTCTGTTTGCCGGTTTGGCGACCGACGACCGGCTGTGACCGGCGAGTTCGACCTCGCCGTCGCCCGGATCTGGGTGGTGGTGAGGTTGACCTTGTGACGGAATTAAGTTTTGCAATGGAAACGGAATTCATCCGTTGCAAATTTGTGACGGAAACGTAATTCCGTCGCAAATTTGCGACGAATAAAAAAAGCTCGGCCTCCCCTCATGGCCGGCGTGGCCGTTCAGCCTCCTCCCAAGGCCGGCGAGGTATCGCCGGTCGCCGGTCATTGAACCGGCGACGAAGTTATGAGAAAAAAACAAAAAAAAATCTATAAAAAAAAAAGAAATTCCAATCCAGTAATGAATAGTCACAAAGTTAGCTATGATACTTACCGGTAAAAAAGCTTTACCGAGATTGATTTGTGTATCCGCGAATTTTGCAAATTTGAGACACACGAAAAATGGAGAAAAGCGAGAGAGAGAGAGAGAGAGATTAATGTGGAATATTACAGAAGGTGTGATAAACCACAAATTAGCAATGAATTCATTTTCGTCGCAAATTTGCGATGAATTTTTTATCCGTTGCAAAAACCGTCGCCAATTTGCGACGGAAAACTTGTCATTGGAAATTAACGATGGATTTTGCGACGGATTTATTTTCCATTGCCTATTTGCGACGGATTTTTTTTCATCGCAAATTTGTGATGGATTTTTATTTCGTGGTAAATTCTGTCGCAAATTTGTGACAAAAATTAATCGTCGCTAATTTGCGACGGAAAATGAAATCTGTCGTAAAGTTCGTCGCAAATTTGCAACGAGAAATTTCCCGTTGCAAATTTCCGTGGCAAATTACGTGTTTTTTTGTAGTGCTCGAGAAATGACCTCAGCGATACATTTGACAACATCTGATTGGCCATGTCAATTACAGAGGCTTTATAAGCTGGATGCTAGGGATTTTGTGCTCGAGAACGTCGGCCTGATCAGTTCCATACCTTATCAAAAGACGATGAATCAGGTGAACCCTGACGGATGTGCCGACTTGCCAAACGTACTTGCGAAGCAGTGCAATGGAATGTTGAAGGATTTGCTGGCCAAGCTCACGGACAACCTCCCGGGAGCCACTTTTGTCCAAGCCAACGCCTATGATATGGTCATTGAAGTCATAACCAGCTTTGACAAACATGCCACTGTCTCACTACGAATAGAGAAAATTTACACTTTTATTTGACTCTACTTTGCATATATCGTGTTTTCGCAAGCAGCATAGGTTGATTCACAGACATATAGCCTTCTAGATATCTTTATTGATAGAGAATGCACACTTGGGTTTGAATAGCAGGATTTACGGTGGCGAACCGTGCATGCTGCAGAAACGTAGGCCAATTTGCAGGTATGATACCATTCGGTCCGACCACCAGCATGTGCGAGGACTGGTCGGAGCACATTTTTGGGACCCGTACCACCCGAGCGAAGCCACAAATATCATACTCGCCAAGCAGCTGGTTGACGGTGAGTGCCGTCACATCATCCCATGAATCTCGAAACTCCGAGATTTTCCTATCCTAATCAACTTCTCCATGTTGCTTGTGAACCACCAAGTACCAGTCTCGCAACAGTACTGGCGCAAAAGGATCGGTCCTTCACTTGCTGGTCGTTAGCAATTGGGCACTGATATTCTGAGTCTCCCAATTATACATGTTTTAGGGAGTTGAACGTCTTGTTCTTATGAGTGGCCTATGTAAACATAAGCGAGGAGCAAGTATTTGGGAAAGTGAAATTCGATATTGCCAATGCAAGTCGATGTTCCTGATATGAAAATGAAAGTGGAGTGAAAGCCGGTCCTAAGCAGGATCCAAAGGCGTTCAAATGCAGTTCGGATAATAACGACCGATTGGGGACGCCTTGGCGATTGTTACTCGTGCAATTACACGTGGCCCGTTGCTTCTTTGTAGCCTCGTTTTGAATTATAAATATACTCAAAAGGAAATTTAGTTTTCTTTCTACATGTATGTTTAGGGTTCAATGTTCATGTTGTTAATTTTATTGGTTCACAGAACTTGATTCAGCACAAAGTATTTCTCTGTCTAAAGATTGGGATAAGCTCAGCGAGCATGAGAAGCTCTCGCAGAGCCAGAAGGTTGCATGACAGATAGAGCCTCATCAACATTGAGCGATGCAATTACAGACTTTCAAACCCATCATCATTTGACCAACCAAAAACAAAACCATCATTCATTTAAGGGGGAGTGGAAACACCGAACATGAACAAGGAAACGCCAAACACGACGCTTTGCTTTCTCTCTCCAAGTTAACACAGATGAACTAGCAATTCTTCTCTTCTCTCCCGTGCCTGCTCCCCATTCGGAGTAACGAGTAGAGTTCCCGCGAATAGATTAAAAATGCAAAAAAGGAGAAGAAAAAAGAGGACACAAAATCAAAAGAGAGAGAACCACTATACCCTTCCCGCCACTCGAAGCCGCCAGCCTCGAGGGTCTCCCTCATTTGTTGTATTGAGGGCGTCTATCATATTGCCATCGGGGACGGGGCCATGAACTGTCGCCCTTTGAAGCAGGGAGTGAAACTTCTTCTAATAGGTCCATATAGCTTCTACTTCATCCACTAGAAGCTATCGTGGAGCTGCTAGAAGGAGTTCCATTCGCATGCAAGCGCGCGGGTGTGCTTGGCACAGCGAAGCCTCCTCTGTTCGGAGACCTGAACGAGCCTCGCAAGAGCAGCGGGAGGTGATCAGCCATGGTTTGTGTTTGTTTTGAAAAGAGCGGAAAATGGCAACGTGATTTTCACTAGGAGATTGAGCCTTTATATAACGGACTCCGATGACTTTTTAGCCGCTGGATATGCCAAGCTGATTGGGGGCCCTCCATGAATAAAGCTTGCAGGCGCTTCTGAAAGGCAAAGAGTGGCTTCTGCTGGTGTCGTGCAGTACTCCCGCAGGCGCGGTTGAAAGGCAAAGAGAACCATTTGCGTGTTTGAAGGGACCCAGCTTTGAATGAGGATTGAGACTCTGCGTGTGTTCATTAAAAGCAGACTCGCGTGTAGGTTGAAAGGTGTATCTTCCTTTACTTTAAAAGCAGACTTCCTGTTCTGCGATGAGGGCAGGTTTCCAGCCATGGCATTAATGGCACAATATAGCTCTTTCTTCCTCCGACTTAAGCTATTGAATTTGATAAACACAATTAATTTACTCCTATGATGCAAATTCATGGATCGAAATTATTTGGAGCAAACGAATAAATTGTACTCTTTCGAGTCAACGGCGCAATCAGTTTACTTTGCCGATGTTCATTCATTGATGGCACAATTTGTGGCGGGACAAAACCAAGGAAACATCGGTTTGTTTTTCTGAGGAGCAACTTGATCTTGTAACAAGATAAAGAAAGATTCCTACTTTATAAGAATGTTTCATTTGACAAAATAAGCAGAAATCAATATGGTAATTCCTCTCAAACAAGGAATCATGTCGGACTTTGTATTTCTACCCAAAATCGTGGGACAAAGATTTCATTCTTCCATATGATCACATTCGATATGATTTGTTAAGCATATTTAATTTGAACTATTAAAATTTTCAAGATTGATAAATTTTTGAATTTCCAAGACGCCATTGCTAACGTGAATGCCTACGGTTTTACGTGACATGGTCAGAGCTAACATGAAATTATTTTACAACTTTTTAATATTTTTTTCTGAATTTTTAATTATTGTTTTCTTTTTTCTTTTCTTTTCTTTTGGCCAACAAATTCGTCAGTCGGCCATCACCGGTCACAAGCGAGGGCTCCAATGCCCTCGCCAACCACTGGTGAGAGCTGCCACGCTTAATAAATTCAAAGGTGTTTCCAGTGATTAATTGCCTTTTGCTTCTAAGTGACTGATTGCCTAATTAGCTAAAGCTTTCGCAGATACACCAACATTGCAATACAGTCGTTCCGGTTATTTTTCACTGAAAATCACTAACATGACTGTTCAATTATTGTCGGTTGTCCTATATGGCACATCACCACATTAGTGATTTTAGACGAAAATTGACTGGAATAACTACATTAGGATTTTGTGCAAAGATTTATGACTAAATTAAAAATTTATGACTGAATTAACATCTGTATAATAAATTTATGATTGATTGGACCATTTCCCCGTTTCACAAACCCTAGGGCATACCATAGAAACACATGTTAAATGAGGAACATTACATGGGTGTTGTTGCATATGCACCGTGTCGAATCCAAATCATTGAAAAACAATAGGGTCTCATGTGAGTCTCACTAGCCCTAACGGTTCAAAATTGACTTAGTATGTACACCGAGTTTATTGAATAGTTCGCCATGGTGAATAAAGTATGATGCCATGATCGATTCCAACCTTTTTCTTTCGCATTCGAGACATGTTCGGTGGAAAAGCTTGGTCGATTGGGTTTGGTTCGGACGATTGAAGCCGATGATGAACGGACTTGAATATGGTCTATGCACGGTCAAATTTGGCATGTACGAGAGAGCCAATGAATTAAACCTAACTGATGAGTTTATCGCCTCCAAGAACGAATTAAAACCCTAATGAAAGGTTACATGCATCAATCGGTAATATAATAATAATAATAATAATAATAATAATAGGTAATCATGATGATGATGAAGATTTTGTGATTAATATTTCAAAAGTATTTGTTAAACCTCCTACTAAAAAAATTCACAGTTTCTAAAGTTTTCTTATATCTTATGCACGAGTAATTTCTTGGTAAACATTGACATTTTCTCTTCGGATCCTCTACTACATACGGTGTTTTCTTTTGATGCAGTAAGTGATCGATTTCGAAACTAATCCCTTTCTCATGAATTGATGATTGAGATATCGGAGATACCGAAATGGGGTCGCAAATCAAGATAGAAAAAGCTAAACTTTAGGTTCTATTTGGAAAATAATTTACATGAGGATATTTATTACTTAAGCTTCAATTTTCGAACTCGAAATCAAAAGTCGGATTCGCCGTGAAATTACAATCTTCATTAGACCAATGTTTCCATATCTCTCGTGCTTAATTGTTGTAACTACTCAATGCTTGCAAATCCTTTTGAATCGTGGGATGACTTGTAGGTATTCAAAAGCTATTGCTCTTACGGGTGCATTTGTTTAAGGGAAAATATTTTCCAGGAATCCATTTTCCTAATTTTCACCCATTTGGTGTATCGAAAATAATTAGTTAACTGAAAACATTTTCCAGTTAAGGAAAACATTCATGTATAAAATTATGAAAGTGAATTCCCTAATCTAATAAGGTAAAAACACTTTTCGGAATTGCTTCCCATGACTTTTTAAATATTTAATTCTTTTCTTTCTTGTCTCTTTTTTATTTTTAAAAATAAAAATATTTAAAAATTCAAAATTACTTTTTTTGCTTGATAAAATCATGTGATTGAAATCATTTTCCAAATGAGATCTAAACACCAAAAAAAATTTTCGATTACATATCACCAAACAAAGGAAATCTTACTATTTTTCTAGAAAATGATTTTTCCGAAAATATTTTTCGAAAACGTTACGTTTTCTATGAAACAAATGTGCCATAGGTGATTTTACTATAATTTCTACCAATTTTATCTATTTCCCTTCAGTTATTTTCTCCTTGTCCAAACATCTCGAGTACATTAGTTGATCCCTTTCTCTTCTTTAGTGATTACTATAACGCCGTCTTTTGTGAAAATTATATCGACCAATCATAGCACATCATAATTGTAGATTAAAGAGAAGTATAAACTCGAAATCTATGTATTTGAATTAACCTATGGAGTTGCTTAGTGCATAGGGGACAAATTTGAGTGTGGGTCTAGAACACAGCACGGGTTTGGTATCTCGTAATATCAAGTACAAACAATTCAAATGTTTAGATCACCAACAGGGATGAGCTTACAATTTTGTGCCCCGAGTCACTTCCTTGTAGTTGTTATGGAATATTTTGTCATGAATGTCCTTTAAGTAATCTCATACTATTTTGACCTTCCAAATTGAGTTTTGCCCCCATTAAATTACAAAAAAAAAAAAATGCATATATATATATAAGTCATAGTGAGGGCAAATTGCACTCGCAAATTGGTAACAATCGATACACAATTGTAGGATACAATTGTTATAGATAAACGAACATTAACTGCATCATACTTTTTCGGCATAAGAACACTACTTTTACATCTAAAACAAATATACTCGATTTTCTTTGTAGTAATGAATCATATTAGCCCTGAATAAGAAAAATTATGGATCGGTCATTGGTAACCAATATGAACTTTGGCTCACCTCTTACTAAGATCATGAAATTAGTAGGGCATTTCATGTATTAGAGTTTACCTGAACTTCTTCCCATAAAATGAAATTTACGGATTTATATTAGTTATGGACCCAAGAGCCAACGGGGCGTCACCTTTGGTACTCGAAGCATTTCATTAGTGTGTATGTTCTATTGTTTATGTTACACTTTTATATCTAAGCCTTCTTGGATTAGGTTATCGCAAATATTTGTCTTGTTCTTAAGTTAAATTTATGCTTAATCTCATAATTATCAGCATCATCATCGTTATACTATAGCCTTCAACACATCACGTCTTTTTGGCATAATCAAGTTTATGAATTCAAAATGATGTTGCATAAAATATAGTCGTCCTTGAATTTCAAACACCGATAGAATTCTTTGCAAATCTCAATTAAAGTCGATTAAGTACTTTTGTAAGATCATAAAGCCGAGCGGACTCGGCTTGCCCAACTTTTCACCTTAAATAAGAGTAGGTCTAGTGATTTGGACAAGACTCGTCTGCACTATGAACACTACACGAGGCAAAACATGAATTACAAAGCAAAAGAACTTAAAAAACGCGACACGAGACGTTTGATCTAGACATTAACATGACACGGGTCAGCACCTTTCCATTCCAGACCGATTTGTTGATAGAATCAAAATCATAGTGTTTTATATGCTAACAAGAAGTTATATAAATGACCAGCACGATGACAACTTGGTAACCCCAATTTGTCAGACCCTCAATACGAGATTGTGCGGAACATGATCTACATGTGATGCCCCTACACCTTTTAGGCAAGATTAGCAACATGCAAGGAATTACTTCCTCAAGCAGAAGTCAAACCAGAGACCTTTTTGCAGTAGGTTGAGGAAACTCCGGAGAATCTAGATGGCCGGATTTTCTCAAAAACCTCAAACTTTAGGTTGGAGGTGTCAAAATGAGTTGAAACCCATTTTTTACCCATATTTAATGATTTGGGTCAAATATGAGTTAGTCAAGTTTTAATGAATGGGTTTTTTAATGGATTTGAATTCTAAGCCTTTCTTATATGCTGGTTTAAAGACAAACCCATATACAACTCATTTTCAACCCACCCATTAGGTCCACACACACTCTCTCCCTCTTTATAAATATATATTTTTAAAATTGAAATTATCTTAATTTTTTTCTCTTTTCCTTTATTTTTCTTTTTCTTTTTTCTTTACTTTCAGCTAGTAGCTGGCTGTGGCGATAGCCGGCACTGGCCACAGGGCAAGGACAAGCTCGCCAGAGGTCGGCAAAGCTCAAACTCACCAATCCAGCAAGGCTCGAGCCTCGCTAGCCTTAGGCGACGCTTGAGCCTCGAGCTCGTCATCCTCAGGCGAGCTCGACCTTGCCAACTCTGGCTCGGCTCGGCTCGGCTTGCTAGAATCGGGTGAGCTCGAGCCTCGCTTGAGGTCGGCGAGGCTGAGGCCTCGCCATATTGGCAAGCTCATCCTCCTCCTATGGCCGGTCACCGGCCGTTGCCATGGTCGGGCACCGGCCAAAAATAAAGGAAAAAGAAAAAAGAAAAAAAAATTAAAAATTTGTCTTAAAAAAATAAAAATTATTAAAATGAGTGCACGAAGTAAAATCAAATTAGATTTTAAATACCAAACATTCAAAAACATTTTCTAGAAATGTTGCATTTTTCGTAAAACAAACGGAGCCTCAATTTTCAAAAAAAATTATAAAAAATTGTTCACTAATTTTGTATTGCATAGAAATATTTTAACAGTGCAATTTTTAATAAAAATCACAATAAATATGTTTTTCTAGATTTGGTTAAATATAGAAGTGTTTTAGTAATATTAGTCAGGTATGGGTCGGGAAATTTGCATTATGATAAATGGGTTAATATGGGTTAGACCATTTATAACTCGACTCGACTCACCTATTTGACACCCCTACTTTAGGTTTAATCTCAATTTTGCTCCGAACTCTTTTTCTTTTTCTCTTTCTTTTTTTGATTTCCCCATATTTCACTATAGTCCCGAATCTGCTAATGCGTTCAAAGATCGCCACTACTTTCTTCAAAAATTATCAACATCGAGGCCACTTAGAGATTCATCATCAGAACCTGCATTTTTATCGACACCCTCCCTCACATTTGTATGGAACAAGATTCATCACCATAAGCCATGTCTTCATCAACACGCTCACTTGTATAACACAACAGCAACCTCTTAATGTTAATAATCTTAAAGAAACTAATTGCGATATTGGATGAATAAGCAGATTCGAGACTAAAGTGAAAGTTGGAGATTTTTTCTAAAAGGGTTAATACCATGAAAAACCTTAAACTGGTATACATGTGATAATTTTATCCCAAACTAATTTTTTGACCATAAAAAATCTCAAACTGGTACATCTGTAATAAATTTACCCCGAACTATTTTTTTTTGCCACAAAAAATCATACATTGGTACACTTATGATAAATTTACCTCAAACTATTTTTTTAATTACCATAAACCCCAAACTGGTACACCCATGATATTTTTACCCGAACTAATTTTTTGACTATTAAAAATCCCAAACCAGTACATTTGTGATAAATTTAGCCTCCGTTAGTGTACATTAAATTGGATTAATATAACGAAAAATCACAAATTGATAATCTTGTGACAAACAAAGGGGTAAAACTCCAAACTAGTATACTCGTCAACTATCATGTATCATCAAACTTAACAATTTGACAGTAAAATTTAATGAAAATTAACGGAGGGCAAATTTATCATAAGTGTACTAGTTTGAGGCTTTTGTAGTAAAAAAATTATTTCGGAGTAAAATCGTCATAGATGTACTGGTTTTTGGTTTTTTGTGGTGAAAAAATAGTTTATGGTAAATTTGTTACAGGTGTACCAATTTGAGGTTTTTTGTAGTATTAACCCTTTCTAAAACAACAAGAATCTCGGGATGAAATTAGGATTAGGCCCAAAGTTGGGGACTTTTTTTGGGAATTAGCCCGAATTTAGATTCATTTGCCCAATCTCGTATATAGTGGACTTATAAATCGACATATTCTACTGGAATTGAAGCGGGCCAAGCTCTTACCAAACCTACATAGATCAGCGTGGCTGCTGTGTATGCTCATTTCATTGAGGCCCATACACAAAACAAGCTCGGTCCAAAGTTACAACGCATCAAATTTGATACGAATTGCTAATTTGGGTAAGATTAATATCGAGATTGGTCCGACTCGGATTCACACTCTAAAATCAAAAATATTAAAATACCTCAGTTTGTTTCGAGGAAAATGAATTATCTAAAAAATACTTTCCTAAAAATGATTATTTGTATTGCTCGAAATAATTAGTTAATGGAAAATATATTCATTATCGATAATTTATATTTAAATGTTTTCGTAGATTATGATAACATTTTTTTTATTTATTTGTTTTTGTAAGTAATATCATTAATTTTCAGCGAAACAATACGAATGTGAGCGGATTAACTAATTGTCGACCACCTATAAAGGAGAGTAGTTTCTAATGCTACTTCACCTTCGCCTACGCTTTCTTCCTAGTTCCTACTCCCCTCTTTCAGTTCGTTTTTTTCTTTACCTTTTTTATGTAATTTTTCCCTAAAGTATTTTTTTAGGCACTTGTCTAGAAATACAGTACTTTATGTGCTTGGCACATGACAAAATACACATTCGTTGGAGAGCATCGTGTGAGGATACAAGTCGATGATATAACATGCGTTTGGATCCACATTACAGTGCACTTAATATAACTTTTATTTCATATGCATAAGTTGACAATTCTGAAAATGAAATTAAGAAGGCACATTTCATGGTTATCGTATAAAAATACCTATCGATTTTATGTTAATTTGATGTCTCTCGAATCAAAACTATATCTCTACTTCTAACGCTTATCGGGCTAGAAAGTGGTGATTTCTTTCCATAAAAAAACATGTTTTTAATCAGCTAGATCGAATATGCAAATTATCAACATAAATAAGTGATCCCCAAATAATTTTTCTTATGCGATGCCTAACTTGTTAGAAAAGTGCTATTTCAAAGGGTAAAAAAGGAAAGGAGTATACTATATGCATATTCACTCATCTTGCTAATAGCGAGACAAAAATTGCATTTCAATGAAATATTCCAGGACCAAACCAAACATTTTTGCCCAAAAATTATAAACACATGCCTTCGTTTCATATCCATTGCTTCCTCCTTTCTGGAATGTTTATTGCGAGATTGCTCATGATACATCATTTATTTTATATTATATAAAAATTTGGACCGAACCAGTTAAGATTGAACGCGTTGAATACTGTCAAACACGATTATATCCGAAACAAATTGCACCCCTTAATAGCACTAGAGTAACTCCAACATTTCAAGAAATTAGATCCATTCATCAGATAAAGGGCGGCCTCGTTTTATTTTTGTGGAAAATACTTACATTCAGATTAGCTAAAACAGATCCCCAATCGGAAAAGGTAGCCAAAAACGAACGAACAAACTAACAAAAAAAATCAACCAAACTCAAGCGGCGCACGTGGTGCACGTGCAGCCATTGCCGCAGCGGCAGTGGAGCCTGCCGGTGCCGGTGGCGGCCCCTGCCTTGGCGCACGAGCAAGGGTTGCAGCCACAGTGCTCGCCGCAAGTGCATCGCTTGTGAGCTTCGTCCCCACCCAAGGCCTTGCTAATCGATGTGCACCTGTTCAAATTAAACGTTTAATCGTTTAATTATGTGTACACATGGTTCAATTCCACACAGGTTTAAAAGGGTATTGACATAAATGCAAACAGCGCACAGCTAAGGCATTACAATTAATCGTAATATATATCTACAAAACATCACAATTGATTAATACATAATCCCAGAAGGCATGGCATTAAGTACCACAAATCGATAGTGCTAAGTTTCTAATGGGGCGCACCTGCAAGCGTCACGGCCAGGACAGGGGTTGGGACAGCCGCACCGGTCGTTGCAGCCAGCGGTGGTTCCGCTCCGATCCGCCATGTTCTTCAGCTGTTCTTTCTTGTCCTCTTTCGGCTGTGAGGGACAGTGCGATGCCAAACGCCGCCATGGAAGTGAAGCTCTATTGGGAATTTATAGAAGGGAGGGTTTCTCAGTTCTGCATGCTTCCTCGTCCCACGTGGCATGCCAAGTGTTTCAAGCTCGTTTGCCGATCTCGACACGTGGCGGGTTCCTGCGTTGAAGTCGGCTGAGAGTTCCGATTGTAGAGGATCTTCTGTTGCTCGATTGTGATGAACTAACGGAATTAGATAAGCCTTGTTTCTTGCCGATCAAATCATCTGTCACTCTATTCGGTTTGACCAGATTATTGGTCGGATTTATTGTTGAAAACGTTCAAAATAAATTTATTAAAATCAACGCATGTCAATTGTAATTTTTAGGAATTTTTTTAGAAAAATTCAAGTTTAATAAAAATATTTTGTTTCTATGCACAAGGTCAACTAGCAATATAAACACAGGAAATTAAAAAATTTTAGGAATAGAAAATTGCAAAAAAGAAATTCCATCAAATAGTTTTCATCAGCTCAAACCAAATCAATGTTTCATTAGGTTTTTTTCTTCGGCCTAATACTCTAAAAAACCTCTAATTTTAGCTATTGTCCCTTTTCATAAAAAAAAAAAAAATCCTAACTTTAGGTCCAGTTTCAATTTCACGCTAATTTTTTTGTCTTATAAAATATCACTAACTTTTACTTTGGTCCCAAATATGCTTTCCATTAATATTCCGTCAATATCTCCCTTAGGAATTTTGTGCTAGGCCTTCGATCTCTTATGCTTGGGAATGTTCCATCTCCCGTGGTCGAAAAGCTCACGCTCGGGACACTCGAATAACTTGTGCTTGGGAGTAGTTCATCTCTTGGTTGTTAACGAGAAATTTTTGACCGAGAGCTAATGGGGGCAGATTTGTAACTCAAGTAAAAGTTTGTAATTTTTTATGAGACTATAAATATTTTAGGGAAAACTTGGGATTGGATGATAAAACTGGGACAAGATCCAAAGTTGAGGGTTTTTCACAGGGCAAAAAAAAGTCTAGAGTATAATTGAGACATAACCTAAAGTTGAGAGTTTTTTATAGGACAAACAAAAGTTTATGGTAGAATTAAAACATAATCAAAAGTTAGAGGTTTTTAATGAGGCAAAAGGTAAAGTTGAAGGTTTTTTAGAGTATTAGCCCCTTTTTTTCATAGGACTTTAGGCATAGTTTGACCTATTTCTAGATATTCTTGAGATGTGTAATGCATGTAGGGAAAATGAAACAAATAGTCTTTCAACTTTGACTCAATATGCAATATGGACTTTGAACTTTTAATTTGTTCATATGGTCCCTAAACTTTAGCCCAATGACAATGTCATCATTAAGTTTTTAATTTGTTCAATGCGGTTCTAGATTTTTTGTACATGTTCAATTTAGTCTCTGAACTATATGAAAATATTGTCTTGAATTTGAATTAATAGAAGGACAACATTGAAAAACATTAAACATGTATCATACATTAAAAGTTCAGGGATCACATTGCACGTTAAATTAAAGTTATGGGATCACATAAAATAAATTAAAAGTTTAGGTAATACATTGCATATTGATCAAAGTTCAAGGACCATTTGTGTCGTTATTCCATACATGTATTATGTCATTAGTGCCCATGATCTTATAAGATGTTTTTCTGTTTTTTCAGTAAATCAAAACATCTAAAAACGATTATTCAGTCCTTACAAATTTCATGTCATGACTTTTTCCCATTGTCACTCGCCTTTCTATAATTAATAAGATCATCATCAATTCCAAAGTATTAATGAAAAATATAGCAAAAGAACCAATACATAAAAATTGCAATATTTTCTCAATTAATTATTACATAGGTGCCATTGGGTCAAAGTTTAGCAAAATCTTATTTTGTTAATCCGTAAAGTTGTGCGATTTTTTTTATGCTAACAAAAGAGGATGAGATAGGACCCGACAAGCTACCACAGAATGTATGGCTAGCGGTTCCACTCGATCATGTTCCCTTACGGACTGTTGCACACTACTCTCATGGATTATACTCTGAAAGTGCCAAACGGACACGAGCCCATTTTAAAGTGGATCAATGGCTAGGAGTCTAATCCTCAAACTCGTAAAATTCGGACTCACGACCACTTGAAAGAAAGTAAGCCCTTACCCGCTTAAGCCGCCGCCTTCGCGGTGATAAGGTTCCGTGTTATCCGACCACATACTGTAGAGTTGATATATGATGGGTCATTCAAAATACAATTGCCAAAAAGCACAAATTTTAGAGAACGTTATTTAAAGCAAGAGGAAGAGAATTCTAAACTTTCTTGACACTGCCCATGCCCATGAGCCGAAGTATCTTTCCTCTTTATGAGCATTTCCTCCAAGTGGTTCGATGCCCATCTCATTTTTTTTTTTGGTTCATACTACGAAAAATCTCAAACTGATATATTTATGACAATTTTACCCCAAACTAATTTTGTAACCACGAAAAATCTCAAACTGGTACCCCTATGATAAATTTACCCCAAACTAATTTTTGACCACAAAAAATCCCGAACTGGTATATTTATGACAAATTTACCTCTCTATTAGTTTCCATTAAATTGAATTAATACCACCAAAAATCATAAACCGGTACACCTATGACAAATAGAGAGTAAAACATAAAATTAGTACATCTGTCAATTACTGCATGTTATTTAACAAAGTAATTTAACAGTAAAATTTAACGGAAATAAACTAAAGGTAAATTTGTCATAGGTATATTAGTTTAGGGTTTTTTATGGTTTAAAAATTAATTTTGAGCAAAATTATCATAATCGTACCAGTTTGGAGTTTTTCGCAGTATTAACCCTTTTTTCTTTTCTTTGCAAAGGCCAGGCTGACATTGTTTGGGATGATGGATGAGGAAAATGGATGTGAAAACTACCTTTCAAACAAATTGCCCTCATATTTAAAAAGTCTCAAATCGATTCCCCCATAATACATTCATCACGTACTAATTTTCGTCTCACAAAATATCACAAACCGATTCACTTAACATATTTTCACCCAAACTAATTTCCTTTTCACAAAAAAATCTCAAATCGGTATCGCTGACCCGATCTACCCTCCACGTCCGATCCCAAACTACCACGGCAGATTAGAATTGAATCAAGGGTACCCATTCAAGATTGTTTGTAAGATGAAAATTTGAACGGGGTAAATGCATAACAGGTTACCAAATTGGATTTTTTGTGAGGTTAAGGTTCTTTTGTTTGAAGGAAAATTGTTTCCAAGAAATTATTTTTCGACTTTTTGGTGTTTAGACAACGAAAAATGGAAAACTAATCGATACATGAAATTTTTTTTTTTATGGACAAAATCATAGATAGTTTAGATTTGGGGAATTCCTCTTCAAGCAAGAAAAAAATGCCAATAAGCATGTGGCCCTACTGGTAAAGGGATTGAGGGGTGGGAACGAACGCTAATATCTATAGGCGATTGGTTCCTGGTCCGATCAGATCCAATTTCGGTTCAAGTCTAATGGAACCAGTCACTTTTTTTTCCCACTACTTAATATTATATATGTTCGAATTAAAATTGTCTTCCCATGCCAGCTACACGTATATTCTAAAATTGGGATTGTATTCCCCATGTTAACTATATAAAATCACAAAAAATATATATAATCTCCTGGGAATCGGACCAAACTGGCCAATTCGAGTGGTTCCATGTTTGGGTAGTAAGTTTTGCTCACCCTTACTAATATAACAGGTACTTTGCAAGAGGCAGAACAAAAGTATGCCATGGTGCAAACGTACCCTGAAATTAGTTTGGGACAAATGTGTCATGATACACCAGTATAAGATTCTTAACTGGACTAGCCTCTTTTGAAATATATATATTTTCATTTTTACCCCAAAACTTTCTATTCCTCCCATTTTGCTCCCCTTCCCAAACTCAACGAGCTAATCGTCCAACTCAAGCAAGGGAAAAGGGCAAAGTGAGAGACCGGAAGGACAGGACAGCCCCTTTCTTTTATTCTCTTCATCATTTCAATGGGATCGATTAGCGGGGGCCATCTTCTCGTGGACCAGAGAATCAAACGTACCAAAGATGTCCGCCCCGGTTTGGATATTTGGGGGATATTTTTGCCCATCGTCCTTTGCTGTTTTGCACAATGTGCAATCCAATTTGGACGTTCATGTGTACATAGAGAGTGAGGAATCACACTGTTCCCACAAAGAATAATATCATGTACATTGAATAGATATAACGTATATATGTAAACGTGATCTCACTTCAGTCCGTTCGATTGCGACGGAACGGAGCACGTAGGCTAAACTCGAGATGAATTTTCTTCGATTCAAGTGCAAATATAACATTAAAGTTCGCATGATTCCTAAAAAAACGACAAATGAGATAATATCATTGCATGACATAGCAGTATTCCTCTTGCATTTCAATTTTTTTCTAGCGCTTTTTTTAATAGCTTTCTCGAAATAATGATTGTCCTATTCGTCTTGATTACGAGGAATTCGTTAATGACCCTCCTTTGAGTAGGGATTATAAATGCTAGTGAAAAACACTTTCTAGATTACGACAGGTATGGAAAAGGCAAAAAATTTTACAACGCCGCATCGAGATGTTGTCTCTCTCCTAACCAAATTGAAGAAAATATCTAAATGCGACCTATAAATCAAATCGACAACACCCACCAAAACGATAGATCCTACATGAACATTCGACCCATGAATGCTATTTTTCCCAAGGGATCGATTTTCTTTTTTTCGCTCTAACGGAAATCCCTAAAGCATGGCGACGAGCCGTATGCTGTTCTCATTTTATTGCACTCATTTATCGATAGGTGCCGGGTCGAGACCAACGCCGACGCGAAAGGGTCCATAGTTTCAACGGGGCATACGTCATGACAAGTCAGAAAGTTATTTATGACCAAGGTCGTTGGATCTCCTCCAACTTTTCAAAAAAAATATGTGTCCTTTCTCTCTCCCCCTCCATCTCCTCTTCACGGGGGCAACAGCTGCCTTCCAACGAAAGGGGAGCCTCCCACACAGGAAAACCCTAAACTCTTCCTTCTTTTGAAACTCCCTTGTCAAAGGGGCAAACGCGAAAACAAAAGCGAGTGGGTGGGGGGGGGGAGGGCTTTGTTTCGTCTTTACCTCTTTGGCAATGGGCTGTAAAAGTGACAAAACAATAATCAATCATCTTCCTCTTGTGAGGGCCCCTCCCCTGCATTAGCTGTTGATCACTGACTGATGCCCTTCTCTGTTAAAAACTGACTTTTATAGAGAAAAGTTGGGTCACCTCCCCCCCCCCCTCCCCTCCTCTCTCTTCCCAAAAAGTCTCTCTCCAACCACCGGCATCAAACCCATCCTGATTGAAGCTGGAGATGCCCTTGATGCTCCTCAGCTTTCGATCATGGTGCACAGCTTCGTCTGTCCTTAGGGCTTTTGATCTGAACAATGGAAAGGTGAGTAGTGGAGGAGGTCAAGGCCGTGATTGGAGTTGGGTTGGAGAGTCCTCTTGCTTGATGGGTTTTGTCGATTGTGCGTGACTGTCGATCAGATGCCGCGTCAGTCGACTCCGTTTGACCATCGGAAACTCGGTTTCGGTCACGATTTGAGCTCGACTCTCGGCCTGCTGAAATTCATCTTCAGACTTGAAGTGGATGAATCAAGTTCGAACGGTCTAATTCAGGCCCGAGCATCAACGGACATGCGGCCTTATCGATAATAGAATTGGGGAGCGGGACTGGAGAGTATCAGGTCTGGAATTCAATTCCCGTGAGCACCACACACATGCGTACATAGTAGAGAGGAGTGAGACAAAAAAAAAAGTTCGGGACTTGAGCCGTTTGCAAGTATGTTTGGCTTTTGTATATGCTATGCTCGCATGATTATCGTGTGTGTAGTATAATGATCATTAGGGATTATTTTCTTTTTCTTTTTCTTTTTCTTTTTCTATGTAGGTTATACCTTTTGATCTTTTTTGACTTTGGTGTTAAGAGTTGAGAATTAGCAATGCACAAGGATTACTATTGTTTGTAAATAACTTATCATGCGTTATAGAATTAGTACCCATATCAGGGTTTTGGACTCATATGGAATATAGTAATACTATTTACAGCTAGCTTTCATTTTCGCGCGTGCAAATTTATTATTATATGAAGTGAGGATTAAAGCATGTGCTTCGCTTTTTTTAATCAATAAACATAAAAAAAAAATTAAATTTATAAATTGAAAAATAAATAACAATTTGAAAATTAATGATATGTGAAGAAGGAAAGGTGCAAAGACTCCCATTTTCATGAAATCACTTAGACATATAGATTTAAATTGGAAATCCATGGCTATTTTGTAAAGTTATTTGTTAGCACAATTTCGTCTGAAAATATTACGCGTTTGCGCTTTTATAGAGTCACTTTTGTCAATCAAATTTAATTATAGGCACAAATTTGGAGATTAAAAGTGAGATATCGAATTCAAGAGTTTCCTTAATAAGAGTACTCGTTTCTTATAGCGCATGTATGATTCGAGATGGAATTAGAATGGACAAAAAAGTATGGGTAAAAATTTCAAATATGAGAATACACTCTCACAAAAGTAGGAGATTTGATAGATTCGAACACAACATCGAATTTCGACTGTCAATTATATTTAACCTTCCTTTTTACTTTTTTCTTATGTTGGAATGAGAAGAGTGTTTTGATTCTATATATAAAAAATAGAATGGAAACCAAATTCGACAATCGGCTCTATATGTAATATGGAAAATTGTTTTTAAAACCCACTTTCCTAAAAATGGTTTATATTACCATAAAAAATCTAAAAGACTAATCAAAATCAGAGAAAAAAATAGACCAGATGATCTAGATCTGTGGGTTTAAATTTAGACTATAGTTCAACCAAATTGGGTGGGAGAAATTGACTTAATTAAAATAGCAAAATAATGGACTGGCATACGACCCTTGTCAATTTTTGTCTCAATAAATCCAAATTGTCCGTGAAGGCATAGTGCTGACAAGATTAGGAAGTTAAGTGAGTGCTTACCACTAATTAATTGCTGACAAAAAGAAAAGGTTAACATCCCAAGATTTCAAACCGAGCAAGACCCACTTGCAATTTTCACTCAGCCGTGTACAATATAAAAAGAAATAAAATGATATTCATATATATAAAGCATCTATCATGAACTTTTTACATCTAAGTAAAAATTCTAAATGCTAAGGAAATAAAAAATCAGGGGACAAAGAAAAATAGAAAATCATCTCATCTCCTGTCTTCTTCAAGCATCTACTCCAACAGGCAACCACTTCCATGATGTGCTTCCTCCAATCTCCCCAAACCCTTTTTTTTTATTTCCAAAAAAACCCCAGAAAATTGATTAAAAAAGGGAAAAAAATCACTTTTAAGAAAAATGAAATTTGGAAAAAAGAGAATTTTGAAAATTAAAAATCAGTCCAAAGCATTTGGACCGGCACAGGCCTTCAACACGGGGCTCCACAGCCACTGCACCAAGAACCGCCGCCCGCTCCGGCCGTTCATGTTGAAGCTCCGCCCTCCGCCGTCCCTCATCACCTGGCCAATGTACCCGCCGCCGCCACCCGTCCCGTAGAGCCCCTCGCAGAGGTCACCGATCTCCGTCGGCGCCGTCGGATCCTCCCCGGCGTACCACGCGTTCACCAGCGGGTTCGACGACAGCTCCGCCAGCTCGTGCCCGATCACGCTGATCATGCCGTCCACGCCGACGTCCCCATTCGGCGGCGACAGCGGCTTCGACCCCCCGGCGCCGCCGCCGCCCATGTAGCCGGGGATGGCGAAGGGGTAGGCGCAGACCTCCGGGCACTGGCGGCCGGAGTTGCCGACCCAGGCGTAGGGGAGGGTGTAGCCCACCATGGAGGGGAAGGTGAAGTAGTGGAACCCGCAGACGGCGCGGCAGAAGTCCTGCATCGTGACGTCCTCGCCGGTGAGGACGAGGTAGACGCCATTGCTGTGGTCGACGGGGAAGGGGAGGGCTCGCTTGGCGGTGGCGATGACCTGCTGCACGGAGAGCCGCGTGAGGGAGCGGCCGTGGGAGCAGGCGGCGTCCTCGTGCTCCCCGGCGACGACGACCGCGCGGGAGACGTTGGCCCCCGTCTGGTCGGTGTAGAGGGACACGGTGCGCCACCACTCCGCCACGGACGGGGACCTCGTCGCCGCCGCCGCCGCGGCGCCGGAGGAGCGGCGGCCGGAGGCGGCGGAGATGGAGAGGAGGAAGTCCTTGATGAGAAGCTTCTGCGGGGAGGCCCAGCGGCCGTACCAGATGACGTAGAGGTTGATGGGGGAGTTGGAGAGGACGGGGCCCATGTGGTAGCGGAGCCGGACGAGGTCCGACGAGCCCTCGAACTTCTTCGAGGAGGAGAGGGAGAGGGCTCGCGGCGGCAGCTTCGGGTTGTGGTATTGGATTTGCGGGTCGGGGGTGGTTTTCAAGCTTTGCTGCTTATGAGGAGCGACAGATGCATCGGTGGAGCGGAGGAGGAGGAGGAGGAGGAGGAGGGAGACACTGAAGTGGGTGGGCGACATCTTCTTGTTTCTGGGCGGCGGTCGGCGGCGGCGGCGGCGGCGGCGGTTGCCGTGGTGGGGAGGAGGAGGAGTGGGGGTGGGGGGCATATAAAGAGGCTAGGGAGTGAAGAAGGGAGGAGGTTTTGGGAGGGAAATGGCCTGGAGACAGCTTGCGATGTGTGTGGGCACCCCCTCTGCTTTCATTGTGGGGTGAGTGATGTACGTGTGCTCGGTTTCTGTTCATTTACACCACCATGTATTCAAGCTCAAATTCATCGTATCTACCTTACTTTTTTTCTGTATTTCTTAAAATTATCTCTAGAACATCTGATATTTATTCATTGGGGGTGACCACTTATTTTCTTTCCATCCATGTGTAAATCACCATTTCCTCTCAATAATATTTTTCGCAAACGTTGTCGTGATCTAGAAACGCTATCTTATAATAGTTCTCTATTCCTAAAATGTAACTCGCTAAATTTAGCACATAAAATTTACATTGCCGTCTCGAAAGTAGCTGCGCCCGAGTAACGCATGCGTGAGAACTAATTTGCCCTTTTTGTCCGGCACTTGATGAGTAGTTTAATAATAAACCGAAAAAAGTGCGGCTTTTTTTTAACTCCCCCGTCAAATTTTGAAATGCCATTCAAGTTTCACAAAATCAGGAAAAATCATATATAACTCTACGTATCAACATTTGGGTGTTACCAACGTTTGGGAGTTTTAGATTTAGAAAATGTCACATGCATTGTCAAAAGGATCTGAGTGCGTCGAACATTCAAGTTTTATGACTCAAAATGTACGAAAAGAAAGTTTCAGAGCCTTAATTACCTCACCACGGCAAGTTTCAAAACTTATCTCGTAGTTCTCCCTCGAGATCACCATCATCGGAGTAGTAGTGCCTGGTTCGCGAGGATCAGGCTGGATCGTTGCGAACTCCCTCGCTTGTCGCTCATTTTTGTGACCCGAAAAATGGGGAATCTAATTGTCTTTTAGCTTTGGGGGTCGGTCCAATTTGAACGTGGGAGCGACCCGATTGGCCCCCCTTTCTCTATGCTGCTTGTTTGGAAAACCGACCGTTCTGTGTGGCTCTGGGGGGTTGGACGGTTGGTGCTTTTCCTAGCTAATTAGTTTAAGTTCGGTTTTGTTACTTCCAGGCGTTTGCAGTTTTCTAAGCTTTTCTTGATTAGAGTGCCAAGGAGATAATTAATCATAGATCAGTGATTGTTAATCTTGAGAAGATAAGTGACTGATCGATATTCGTTTCGCAAAAATAAATAATTTGAAATTTTTTTTTCTAAAAGTAATTATTTGTATCGCTTGAAATAATTAATCGATGGAAACTATTTTTATTATCGATAACCATTTTTGTTTCGACAAAATATTTTTTATTCGTTTATTTTTGCAAACGATACAAGTAATTATTTTTAAGAAAATATTTTTCAAATCATTTATTTTCAATAAAACAATGGAGCCTTAAAGTAGGTCTCTAGATAACAAATGTCTTTAAAATAATCAAAAAGCGTCAATCAAGACTTTTGCAAAACCCGGATCATTTGGCGCATGATTAATCGAGCGTCCAACCAGAATTTATAGCATAAGCAAGTTATTTTTGATGATGGGTTAGTGCAAAATACAAAAATGGTATCGATGTTGGTGTCACTGTTAGCAATTTTTTATGGCGAGAAAACCCTAAAGTTTATGATTGTACCAACGATGAGGCAAAATGGTTCTTGGGATGTTTTGGATTTTTATGTCGCCGATCGCGATGGTTGCCAAACAAGTAGAACTGTTACTAGTAGTCATGCAGATATTAATAACCTACATTTCTTTAAATTAATTTTATTTTTATCCACAGGAACTCATTGCAGAATATTAAAAAGAATTGACCCAGGAAAGAAAGCTGAAATGGGAAGAAAAGTGCTCCTAAACAAACCCTAATCAGAGGTGACTTTCATGGTCTCCTCACATGTGGATCGTGGACAAAGACAAAAAACACTCAAGGACCAAGATTTATCCAAATCATGGGTCACATGGACCTCCTTAGATTAAAGTTTAAATTTAAACCCTCCCCCTTAAACTAAGAGCACAAAATATCTTATTATAATTATATAAATAGATATATTATATTCTCGATTTGAATTCAAATTATATTTTCGATAATTGAGCAGACCCGACTTCAGATTGGATCTGGCAATCAGCAAGAGAGCTCGAGCAGGGTTAATGAAGGGGGGGGGGGGGGGGTTTCATGAGAGTCATAGTTCTTGAATTCATGAGCCAAATATCTCTGGCTTCATTCAGTTTGGACATAAAAATATGAATGCCCATTCATTTGGCTTCATGAGTAGGTGGGGGATTTTATTTTGGTGGCAGAGAATTTATGGAGGAGCTAAGATATATACATGTATACACACATATATATAATTTATTTATTTATTTATCTATGAGATATTTGGCGGAAGTTTCATCCACCTGATATTATGGTGAGTCACTGAAATCATTGAATCCTAGGCATGGGAGTCAGCTCAAGCAAGTGGTGCATTAGTTGACTTTTTCCTTGAATTGATTCGAGAGGACGATGATTCCAGTGCATGTTGGAGTGGAGTCCACTAATACGTAGAGAAGTATAGTATAGTATAGTATAGTATAGTGTGTAGTCCATGATTGTTGTTCCATGTTTTCTTGGTCTTGGTCAACGGTTCGTCCATGGCTCGTCCATTAATATCTTCTTTTTGAAAAGCTTTTACTTTCTTTTCATATATGAGAAGAGATTTTGTTATTTTCATTTGATCTAACCCAAGAGTTTAAGCCGAATTAGTTCAAATGTAGAATTTCATGCTTTCTGAAAGTGAAAATTTTCTTCAACTCATTCATCCCATGCAATTTGTTTTTGTGTAATCGCACGGGATTGGTTTGACGGGTGAAGAGCAAATTTGCATGTGTGAATTAGAGGCATTGACAAAGTTTTAAGCAGAAATTTCTAACTTTTCTATTTTCCTCAGAAAAAAAAAAAACACACGCTTTCCGGATGTAAATGATCCTGTTTATAAGGTAACCGCTTGGGTTTTAGTTCAGGTTTTATCTGGTCTTCGAAGTTAATATGGTATTTCGAAATTCGGAGTTTATCCTGCTTGGTGGGCCTCAATGAGAATAGGGCCCTCGTGTACCGTCCCTTGTTGTGAGTTCTAGGTTGTTACTTGTAAGTTCCTTGTCCTACGTTCCAATTATGTTCATCCCATACGGTCATCCAACAAAATAAATAAAAAATTGTAGACATCAATAGAAAATGTAAGAAAGCAAAGCACCTCTAAGGATTATCTTCATCGATGACACACGGAACTCTATATAATGAGTAAATCTTTCTTCTTATTGTAAAGAGTGATTTTCCTCCACTCTCCACAAGAAAATGGTGCCATGCCACCACCTACGCATCTTTTCCCAACTCACCATCCAAAATTTCACGACTTGCCGACTCGATTAGCTACCCAATTTCTAAATCGAATGCTAACTTTATTTGTATTTTTTCCTATCAAAATCCGAAATTTAATCAGGTAAAAGTTGCCATCTGTGCCTACTTTCCTTTGATCGTTGAGCTGGTAAGACGAGGGGCGTCGTTCGAAATGATGTCGCCTCATTAGGGTTTGCTTTTTTGTTGAAAACTTTGAGAAATCGTGCCAATTTCAGGGGGATTTATAGTATTTTTTCCATTTGAAAAGAACCCTTTTTCCCCAAAATTAATATACTACATTTTTTCTAAAATTGTATTTTGGCCATCAAACAGAAACCACGACTGTAAAGAGACGATAAATGGTCATCATAGACATTTGGTCGCATGAATGCCATGATGGCCCATCACTTTCCACATCGTCATCATCATCGATTTATCGTGGTGTCCGTCGCAGGCCACTTTCGTCATGGAAAGGAGCCAAAATAATCCCAGCTTGCAGCTCATGATTTGGGTGATGGTCCAAAGAAAAAAAAATTAAAAAAAAAAATCCACGCGCGACAGTTAATGCATCCACTTGGCGCCGACATGTCGGAACTCCATTGCATGCCCAAAGACAACGATTGATATCTTGAAAGAGAACAAGCCAGCTGGTTTAGAAGGTGGAGAGCTGTCTGTGCCCCTCCTCTGCTTTTGTCACCACGCGACAGTTTCATGGATTCAAATCAGAAAGATCAGGTGGCCACAACTACGGTATAATTTTGTATCATGGACCGAGTACAGCAGAGTCGTTGATTATATGATTCACGCGTATACATCTCGTAAATCAATGGCTATGGTGATTCTGGATCCACAGATGAGGATTGAAGCTTCTTTAAGAGGAAATAATATGCGGCATTATAATCAAGTGAAATGATGCCTTCATTATATTGTGCTATGTATGTTAGGAGTGATTTGTTTTAGGATGGGTAGATTCCAAATTTCAAGTCTATAACTTATCTTAGTAGGGTCGGTTCTCAATTTTTTGGAACTAAGATCCAACTTTGTTGATTCTATAATCCGCTTAGAGCCAAACCACCCAGTTCTAGGATTAACCCGAAAACTGAGGCAAAGCTTTTTTAATGTTTCATTTTATCATACATGTCAAATATGAATACAATTCTTTTTACTTGAGGATATTATATCAAAACTATTCAATTTCCACAAATATTTTCTATCTTATAAAAAAGAGAGAGAATTTACTTAGGGTGAGGGATAAACCCCTTTAAAACCGATTTGGTTCCAAGTACCTAGATAGAACTAGCTGGTTCAGGATATATAATCGAAAACTAAATTAGCCACGGATAATTCCTAGTTTTTGGAACTGGGAACTGGACCGGTCCCCTTGTTAATCGGTCGGCTCTACTCATTTGGGCCGTTCCCAAGTCGAACCTGTCCCATTGCTCACCCCTAATGCATGCATATGAGAAATTTAGAATATTTCTTAGAACATATTAATCTACACATGATTAGACAGATATTAATGGTTAAATTGAAAATTTTAGTTACATGATAACTTGATATGATACTTATTGCGATAGTGTACAAAAAGGGTTATGCTTAACTTGATTTTTCTGATGATGCACTTGCAAACGATGGTTAGTACCTTAATACTATTTAGAAGATAATATTAAATTATACCAAAGGAGGAAGCAATACAATAGTAATCCAAAAACATACTGACACTTTAAGAATTTTTTTTTTCCTTTCGGCTTTTACTTTGATTTATTTATTTGGTTAGAGTTTCTGCTTTCACTTGAGAAAGTCGAAAGATTGTGGGCCATGCTGAAAATTAGGCCATTAGCTCAAGTAAAAGAGTTAGTGGGCTGAGGGAGGCCAAGCTTGTAAAGAGGATTTCCGTGTTTCTTGGGCTCATCCTAAAAAATGACTCACCAATGGTCATTTTTATTTGAGAAAACACTACTAAAAACCCCAAACAATATCATTTGTGACAAATTTATCTTGAACTTTTTTTGTGACATCAAAAATCACAAACTATGCAACTTGTGATATATTTACCCCATAATATATTTGTCCATAGGCATTTTCGTTTTTTTCTTTTTTCTATTTTTTTTCCTTTTTTTTTTCTTCTCCCTTCCCCTCCGTCGTGGTCGGCGGAGGGAAGTCGGTGAGGGTCGCCCTCACTAGATCCGGCGAGGGTGACCCTCGCCCGACTCAGGCGAGGGCTGCCTTCCTCGGATCTGATGAGTCGGGCGAGGGTGACCCTCACCGGCATCGGGTGTGGACAGCCCTTGCCTAAGTCGGGCGAGGGTTGCCCTCACCCGCTTCCCTCCGCCGACCATGGCAAAGGGGAAGAGAGAAGGAAAAAAGAAAAGGGAAAAAAATAGAAAAAAAAGACGAAAATGCCCTTGGACAAATGTAATGTGTGGTAAATGTGTCACAAGTGGCAAAGTTTGGGATTTTTTGTATCACAAAAAAAAGTTCGGGGTAAATTGTCATAAATGATATAGTTTGAGGTTTTTGGTAGTGTTTTCCCTTTTTATTTAGAATTCCAAGAGAAATCCCAAACCGGTATATTTGTAATAAATTTACTTAAAACTAAGTTTTTTTTACCACCAAAAATCCCAAACCGGTACACATATGATAATTTTACCGTCAGTTAGTTTTCATTAAAATTTTATCTCTAATTTTTTGAGTTGGATGACACGTGGTAGTTACGGGTGTACCGATTTAGGGTTTTACTCTCCGTTTGTCACATGTATATCAGTTTATGATTTTTCATGATATTAATTTAATTTAACACAGAATAAATTTATCACAAATGTGCTGGTTTGGAGTTTTTGGTGGTCAAAAAACTAGTTTGGGGTAAATTTATTACAGATGTACTAGTTTAGGATTTTTGTTAGTAAAAAAATTAGTTTGGATAAATTTATCACATGTGTACCAGTATTGAGCTTTTTGTGATATGAACCCTTTTATTTAGGGAAAAAACAACCAAAAATCCCAAACTATATCACCTGTGATACATTTACCTTGAACTTTTTTTTGTGACACTAAAAACCCTAAATTATGCTATTTGTGACACATTTACCCCATTGAACTTTAGTCCATGGGTATTTTCATCTTTTTTTTTTTTCTTTTTTTTCCTTTTTGGCGAGGGTAGCTCTCACTGGATCTGGTGTCGAACGACCTTCGCCGGCATCGGGTAAGGGTCATCCTTGCCCAACTCAGGTGAGGGCCGCCCTCGCCCGACTCAGGCAAGGCGACCCTCGCCGATGTCTGGCAAGGGTCGCCCTCGTCGACATTCGGCAAGGGTTGCCCTCGTCGACATCGGGTTAGAGCCGCCCTTGCTCGCCCAGGCGAGGCGACCCTTGCCTGACTCAAGCGAGGGCGGTCCTCGCCGAAAAGGCAAAAAAAAAAAGAAAAAGCAAAAAAGACGAAAATGCCTATGGACTAAAGTACATTGGGGTAAATGTGTCATAAATAGTATAGTTTTTGGTTTCTTGTGTTACAAAAAAAAGTTCAAGATAAACGTGTCACAAGTGACATAGTTTGGGGTTTTTGGTAGTTTTTTCCCTTTTATTTATTATGTAAACTGTCTGTCCCAACCTTCAAGCATCTGATTGATCTACGTCACTTATACCACATACTAATTAAAATCTTCGTCACCTATACCATATACTAACTAAAATTAAGGGCTGTAAATCATTGCTTAGATGAATGCAAATCTGAATTATCATTTAAAAAGATTAGTTCGGGAAAAGAACTAAGAAACTAACAACCTACTATGGAATTGTTGTTTGAAAGTTAAATTTAAATGAATGATGCAATTAAAAGAAATATTAGCTAGGCTTATAAAGATTTCGAAACGACACCAAAAAGTGAAGCTAGTGTAATGAACTTGTAATGAGTTGTAACGCAACACCATCGAAGTTAAATGAAGTATTGACCAATCACGTTGTTCGTGAGACGGGCATTTCTACCACTTTCCATTCGAATCTCGAAATCACTTACCAATGATTAGCTTGATTGTCCACGCGTCACTATTACGTGATACATTTATTGCACAAATACCTTCTCGAACGCTGTGATCCTTCATAGGATGTGTCATAAAACTTTAATATAGCCATTATTTTGTACATTGCATTGTGAGCCTTGCTTTGTACACATCAATTGAGTTTACTACTACTAATTAGGTCTATCATAACGCAACTTAGTTTTTTTTTTTCCGCTAAAATGTGAGTATTCGAAAAAAGAAAATGTTTTCTTGACACCATAAATGAAAAGGTGAGAGAAATCATTATTTAGGGGGAAAATTCTAAATAAGGGCCTAAAGTACTCTCGTTTTTTTAAATAAGGGTATGAAGTGGAATTTGTCTCAAATAAGGACCTAAAGTGGACATTATCTCAAATAAGGGCCTGAAGTAGACATTGTCTCAATAAAGGCTTAAAGTGACCAAATCGTATCAAATAAGGATATAGAGTGGCTAAATCATCTTAAGTAAAGACCTTTGGCTGGCTGGTGACTATTCTGGCATCGGAGAAGGGATATTTTAGTCAAATAAATTTGGAGTAATTTTTTTTATTTTTTTACTTTCCTTTTCTTTTTTTCTTTTTACTTTTTTCCTCTTTTCCTCCCTGACCATCATTGCGCCTAGCCGGATGAGGGTGAGGGTTGCCCTTGCCGGTGTTGAGCAAGGGTCGCCCTCACCAGATCCAATGAGGACAACCCTACTGGCGAGAGATGAGGGCAAGGGTGGCCCTTGCTTGGGTAGGCGAGAGCCACCCTCACTGAGTCTGACCACCTCCGTTGGCCATTGGCGATGGTCAATGGAGGGAAGAGGAAAAAAAGAAAAAAAAAGAAAATGAAAAAACGTAAAAAGGAAAGAAAAAAAGGAAAAAAAATGTAAATGACGAAAATGCCATTCAATCAGATAAGTCATGTTTTTATGTGATACTGATATAGTCACTTTAGACTCTTTTTTGAAATAAGTTCAACTTCAGACCTTTATTTAAAAAAATGAGAGCACCTCAGACTCTTATTTGGAATTTTCTTTTGTTTAGGGCAAATTTCAAAAACCTTCCTTACATTTGCGCGCACACCCATGAAAGATCCTCCCTAATTTTCAAAACTTGGAAAAGCCATCTTTAAAAATGATTTTCACGGAAAATATTTTACTTTATACTAAAGTTTTTTTCTGAAATAAACACACCATAGATTTAAATCCTATTTACAAATATGTCATTATTCTCCAAATAAACCCCTCCCACCATTGGAAACCTACCTACCACAAAACACGCTTAAATCAAAACCCTAAATAACCCATCTTAACCCTTCCTCCCTATCGTCCGCCCACGACCGACACTACAATTGTCGGTCTTGCAAAGAACCCTAAATGTGCATTGCCTCTTCTCCCCTCCTCTCTCATAGATTCGTCGCCGTCAACCTTGTCCGGTGTTACAGCCACACCATTCCCTCGCACTTTATTGCCGTCGCCATCGCTATCGCCAAAGCTCTAGCTCTTGTGGCTTAGTCCTCCTCTCTCTCTCCCCCGCGGCCCCTCTGAGAAGGGGAAGAGCTCAATTGCGTGCCTCTACGAAATGATACTGTAGCCTTGGATCGAGGTTGAGCCCCTAGACTCGAGGTCCTGGCCTCACCGCTCAATCAATTTAGACCTCAACAAAGAGAGATATAAAGAGGGACGGCCATGCTGAACTAGACTCAATAGATTGTGGGAGGCGGGGCTTGGATGACGGTTGGCAATAGGGACAAAAAGGGAAAAAAGGGAAAGAAAATTTGAAAAAGAAGGAAAAAGAGAGAACGAATCTAGACCATTCAAAAAACACACGTATGGAGGAGGTGTCAACCTTTTAATCACTTTTTAAGAGTCCTTAATTGTGCTTTGGAAATATGAATATTTTTTAAGCTTAGAACTTTTTTGAAATATGTATTAATTTTCAAGATGTGTTGATATGCAATTTTATTAATTTTAATAGTCTTAACTCGTATCCATGGGTAACCTATTAACTAGGAGTGAGTATGGGTCCAGGTAGAATCGGAAATCGGACTGAACTGATCATGAGAATCAGTCCGATTCCAAGTTCTAGTGAGAATCGGTTTGGTTTCCGATTCCAACATTTTGGAATCTTTACTATTGGGTTTGGTTCTCAATTCCTGGCAGGAACCGGACTGTGAACTGAAGAGCCGGAGAATCAGAGAACTGGCCATTGGTAAGTCATGTATATCTCATTTTATTTAATCTATTCTTTTATTAGAGATATAAATTGTCTTAACAAGGAGATTATCATCAATAAATAGAGTTTATGAGTTTAAGTGAAATATATATGTGACGTTTTCTTGTTTTAGTTTATTGAATAGAAAATGTAAAACTATTATTAAGTAAGTACTATGTTTGTTGTTTCTTTTGTGGTTAAATTTTGGAGCAACATTTTGTGGATGAATGAGACATGAAGTTTGATAATTCATGTTTAATGTTACGTGTTTTGAACTTTTGATTTGTTATTTTATTTTTACCTTTTTATCTTTTATGAATTTTTGCTATTGTTTGATGGGAATTTTTGTTATTGCTTTAACTTTCATTTTGCTTGATAAAAAATGAAAAAAATGGAATTGGTTGGTTCCTAGGTAGACCCTCGGTTCTAAGATATACAAGATAGGTTCTAGGTTCTAGAAATTGAGAATCTATTTTGACAAGGTAAGTTTTAGGTTCTAAGTGGAATTGAAACCTACCCTAAAACCGCTCATGTGACCTCCAAAATTATCTATATTATTAGGATGGTTTTTAAAATTTGTAGTCACCCGAAGTGTGATACTTTAAAATTAAATTGATAGATGTCAACATGTACGTTGATGGTGTAGAGTGATGGTAATTGATTTACTGCCATTAGTTATAGAAGGGGAACGATATGCCCTGAAATAATTATTTATTGGTTTTCAAGTTTTAAAATTTACTAAGCAAAGATTTTCCTAGTATCCGATTATTTTCATTAAAAATTTTAGTAGGTTCAAAATATTTTTCTGATTTACCAATGTTTAGAACGGACATTGCTTTCCTTGTTTACAAACCAATTTACTAGAAATTTTGATAACTTAACAAAATACCTACTTTGAAAACCATATAATTGAGCCATTTGTCACTTTCTAATTTAAGCACTTCTCACTTATTTTCAACTATGTGTTTTTAGCTTCAAGCCATCGTTGCTTTTAACCTTGATTATACATTCTTATCTCTAGGTAACTCTTGGTCTTTTAAATTCATTCCTCTTGGCCTTATCATTGGAAAGAGCCATGTGATTATACCACTTGTAACTTTTCAACTTGAACACCTCTTTAGGTCATTAATGCTCTTGATAAGTTTGAATCTTCATTCATGCTTCTCATTTTGGCTACTCACATTAATTAGATGGCAGGAGGCGGGCAGCAAAGGATGGTGGCGAGAGGCAGCGGACGATGGCAGATGGCGGCTAGAGGTGGTGGATGACGGCAAGAGGTAGTCGGCGGCTGACAGCAGGAGGTAGCCGATGTCGAGTAATGGTGGAGGACGGTAGATGGCGAGTAGCGGTAGCGGGAGACAGGCAGCAATGGCAGGCGGTCGGTAGGCGACAAGCTAGTAGCAAAGGTGAGCGATGAGAATAGTTTTTTTTTCTTATTTCTATTCCAGAAATAGAAAAGTAGAAAATTTTTACTTCTTATTTCTATTCTAAACCTATTTTTGAAATCAAAATTTATTCTAGAAATAGAAAAATGAAATTGTTTTACCAAATGAATTTCTGTTTTAAACATGTTCTCAAAAAAGAAAAATAGAGAAACAGAGTGGTTATCAGATCACCGTCACTTTCCTCTCTTATTATCACTTTCAAATCTTTCGAGTAAAAGCAAATACTCCATACTTGTGTTGTCAAAACTTCAAAATTCATCTTTCAAGGTTTTTTTTTTTTTGTCAAAATCTTTCAAGAGTTTTCAAGGTGAACTTTTGAGCTTTATTCTCTTTTCTCAAACAAGTTTTTAATCTTTCCTATTGTTTATTTTGTTTTAGGGTATGTGACAACTCTAGGGGCTAAGTTAGGTTGATCTACTTAGCACTCATGACTTGGTTGATTAATGTCTGCTAGTTTGGTTTGAATTTGATGTAAGTGAAAGCTCTATGGGCTAAGTTAGGTTGATCTACTTAATACTCTTGACTTGGTTGGCTGATATTTGTTAATTTAGTTTGAATTTGATGGTAAATGAAACCTCTAGGGATTATGATAGATTGATCTACTTAGCATTTTTTACTTGATTAGTTGATATTTGTTAATTTAGTTTGAATTTGATGAAAAGTATGAGCAAACCTTAACAACCGCGTGTTAAGATATTATGATGATTTGACTTTTTTTTTTATGAGTTCTGTGATATCTTGAAAATTCGACCAAACTTGGTGATTTATGAAATGGTGATTTCATCAACGCTCTATTAATTAATTCTTGCTATAGCCTGATCACTTAGGGAATACTAACCAAAAGGGAAAGGCTATTAAAGAATTTTTTTCTAGCAACCACCCGTTAGTTCAAGATAAACTATAGTTGCGATTGATCGATTTCAGCCATGAATTAAGATCCGATTTTGCGTGTTGAATGCTCAAGGATAATACATCCGAATTATAGGACGTCGCCTCATAATTTTTACGAATTGGCTATGTAAAATTATTGGCTAACTTGCCCTTCTAGAAACCTTTTTGTTAGATTAAATCCTGGCCGTTGGATGGAATTATTATGCGTATTTATCATGGAAAACCCTCAGAAAATCTTGTGATTAAGTACGGCGGGGGTTGTATTTTTGTGCCAATTGATCTATTTCATATAACTCGAGTGGCTCGAGTCAATTGCGTGGGAATTCAGCAAATCTAGAAGGTTTTAGGGAGTACACGGTTCGGGAAATTAGTGGAAGAATCTAAAGGATAAGGCCTTGACCAAATCAAAACTTATCCTCCAAGCTTCATTAATTGGCCATTATTATTCTTAACTTTGGAGGCCACCCTCATAATGGCTTTCATTTATTAAGTTAGACTTTGGTGACCCTTCACGATGGTGTGCATTAATGCATGAAGACTTTGAGGCCCCCATCATGATGACAAGTCATCATGACTCTTGACTTTGAGGCACCGTTATCATGACCGATATTAAAGTCCTAGAGTAGTGACCAAGAAAAGAACCTCTATAAATAGGAATCCCTCTCTCTCTCTCCTCACTTTCTCTCTTATTCTCTCTCTCTCTCCCATTCTCTCTCTCTCTCCCTCTCTCTCGGCCAAATCACCCCACCACCGCCGTTCACCCACCAACACCCTCACGCCACCACCCTTAAGCCCCGTAGATCGCCATGTGCCGTTCATCGCCATTTGTCGCTTGCCATGTCAAGCCGAGGCCGCCACAAACAACTCGTGTTGTTGCCGTCATCCTCACGTTGTCTTCATTTTTAGACGAGTAAGTTAACATCTAATCCATTGTTTATGATATTTAACTCTTATTGGGTAGTTGATCTGGGTATTGTTTTAGTGTGTTTGAACTCCTAAAATGAGCGTTGGCGAATCTTGATTGCTAGACTAAGTTGAAATAGATGTTGGATGTTGATTTGAACTCTTGGTGTGGTATTTTCATGGCTGAGAAGTGGTGGATCTTAAAGTTGAAGGTGTTTCTTGGAGTTTTTATCTTGATTTCAGAACTGATTTTATTGTACGTCCCTAGTTTTCCATTTTTATAGAGCATTTTGTGGTTAGAATCTTGAAATGTGTTCTTCATAAAAGTTGTTCACAAGATCTTCATTTATAACATACTTAAATTTCGGATTTTTCTGAACTCAAATGGGTTATAAGAAGGTCCAATTTCTTACCAGATCAGAACTGTTTTGTACTGTAGATTCCGTGACCTTCATGCCTTCTCAGAATTTTATAAAAATTTCCAGTTCAATTTCGACCATACTTCCTTCACAAGATTTGTAAATGAAATCCATGTCTACAACATATAAAAATTTCAAAGTGTTTTGAAAAGATTTGGTTTGTAAAACAACTATTTATTGTGGTTCAGTTCATCTGTTCCAGCGGACCAGTTTTGGGTTATTTTCGAGCCATCAAAAGTGATCTTTGTATAAGGATTTTGGGATTGTGTTCTTCATGGAAAATATTTGTGAAGGTCTTGTTTATAACGTATTCGAACTTCATAATTCTTGGAAACCATTTGCTATACTTTTGAAGTTGATTTCCCAAATCATGCATATCTGTCCAGTTTTACTAGAATTTCATAATCTGCTGGTCTTTACTTGAAATCTTTGGCTTTCGATTTCCGGCCTAGTAGAGACAGTAACCACAATTACCTAGTTTTCAATAATGTTTATTTGGCTGTGATCCGATGTTGAATGCTTTTGTATATTCATGTTTCAAAAGGAGGTTCACGAAGTCGATTGACTGTTTGCATGTGTGACCATTTGTTATTGTTGTGTGGCATTGATATGAGCACGATTCATGGATGCATTGGCTAAATGAAAAGATAAGAATTGGCCTAAATGCTTGTGTGCTCGTGTGGTCACACGTTGGAGCCGTCTTGTTGTAGATCGCTTGACGATGCCTGATTTATCGAGGTCTTGCTGTAGATCGCTTGACAATACTTGATTTATTGGATGCTTGGAGATTATTTGGATTGCCGATACTCCAGATGCCTTGTTGCGGCCCGAGGCTGGATTCGATGCTCCTTACGGGATATCATCTTACTGCAGATCGTTTGATGTTGCCGTATTGGAATACCGTCTTACTATAGATCATTTGACGTAGCCGTGCCCGACGGGGCAGGACGGAGCCCGATTTTTTTTTTTTTATTGGTAGACTGCCATCTTGCTGCAGATCGTTTGATGTATAGTAGCCTCGATGGGGCATAATAAATGGAATACGTGTGATGCATAGTGCTTGATTATGGGGTAAAAACTGCTAAGCATAGTATAGGACGTGCCCAAGCGGATTTTGCCTTATAATCAAGATACATGCGACTGTGATACACTGATGCATGAGAAATTTCATTACACGTTCTGAGTATGTGATATGTTTGATGCATTACTGTGACATATAACTATCTATGTTATGCAAAATATGTGTGCCAAGGTAAGGTAAGGATGCATATGATTGGTTAATGATTTGTGTCTAGTGCATGATCACGTGATTAGGGACCCCCGAGGTGAGTTGGCATTCTAAAAGGGGCTTAGGTGTTGACTTATTGAGATTTTATCTCATTTGTGGTTGTTAAACATTTTTCAGGCCCTTAACATGTTAATGCACCCAGTATGGTTCGGGGTGCTTGGAAGCTGATTTTTGGTGAAGTAGATTGACCCCAGCATGACATCTTTTTGCAAACTTTTATGGATATGCCCAAGGTGGGCTTGTAAAAAATATTCCCAAGGGTTAATCAAGTAAATGTTAAGATGGTGTTTTGATTTCAAGGTTGTAAACCGTTTTCCTATCTATCCTTGTTTATTGTTATTGTATGGGTGAATCTTTATTTAACTTTTGCATGTGTAATCACAAGAGAAAATGTTGGGTTGGCGATGCGTCCTGGGACGTCGCATCATAACGACCATTGCAGGATGTTGCGCGCTCACGAGATCCGGGGTGTGACAAGTTCTTACATGCCTAAATGTGTTTGAACGATTTATGTGAGGTGTGGTAGCATTTTGGATACAAAAGATGTGACAATGACGAAATTGGACTTTCTTTTTTGGTCGAATACGAAATTGAACTTGATAGTGTTATTTTCATAAATTTTGACTCGCTGCTTATATCCACTTATTGCTTATATCCACTTGATGGTTCTATCCACTTACCACCTATAACCACTTACCACCTATATCCACTTGTAGGTTATAACTACTTGCCGAGTATACTCTCTTGGCAATTATATCCACTTGTCAGTTATACCTACTGCCGATTATACCCACTTATCGATTGTTTGGATTGTCAATGTTTATGTTGCCAATTCTTTGAGTATGTTATCATTAATTAAATGAGAAAGGACAAAACCATGAGGTCCATTATGGGACTGGTCAAACAAACAATACCTTAAGCGAGTTAATCTAGGGAAGCCAAAGCGGGGCCCTCTCTAGGAGATGTGTGGTTTGCGAATCAACCAAATAGAGGCCAGTGGGCTGCTAACGATCTAGTTCAATAAGAGTAAGGATTGGTCGTTAGGGCCAGAGGGCTCGAATAAGTAGTGGCTCTTGACAGGCTTTTAGGATAGCGAAGGAGGTATGAATGAACCGAATTATACACCGAACGGGGGTTGGGGTGTCCCTGGAGGCGAGATGAAACGATATGCTAATAACGAGTATGATGTATCTCTATGTGTGTGTATAAAACATATATTCACACATTTCCATTAATGAATTAATTGGTGATAATTGTAAGCGACAATATGTTATGCCATCCTCTTGCATTTGAGTGAATCATCTTAAGCAATGTTTTTAATGGTTTCCATTGGTATATCATGATAAGAAAGATAGATTATTTGCTTTTACACTTGTCATGCATGGTTATTTTGAATTGCTTTGAACTCACGTTGGTTGTTGGGGTAGGATAATTTCCTACCTTAAACTTAGAAATTTCATTTGCTAAGCTTTAGCTCATCCCTTGTTTTTTTAATATTTGTAGATGGATCACCCTTCATCACTGCTTTTTGGATCTTCCATTTATTGTGATTATGAATACCAAAATGTGCTTATACCTAAATCGACCGTAGGATGGATCACCCTCCACCACTGTTTTTTTTAGGCAAAATGACACAAGAAGTGTCATAAGTTGTGTACAGAGATCACCTTGGTGCCATAACTTTTTTTCGGATCACTTTGGTGTTAAATCGGAGGAAAATATATCACGTTAGTGACTTTGGCCAAAAAGCTGATGTGGCATTTATATTTTAAAAAACTGTTTTGACTTGTATACGTGAAAATTATGTGGCTTTTTTTTTCGAATTTTTTAATATTTTTTTTCCTAACTTTTTTCCGGTCGCCGATTCGGCGATTGGCTAGAGGGAGGGCTGGCAAGGCCAACTTCGCCAGCCTCTAGCAAAGCTCACCTCGCCGGCCACTGGCGAGGGCGAGCCTCGCCGTTGCCTAGGTCAAGGCGATGGCAAGATCGGCCTCGCCTTTACCGGGCGAGAGGAGACCTCACCGTTGCTACCCAGGCGACGGCAAGGTCAGCCTCGCCAAATCTAGCGAAGCTCATCGGTGGCCGGCGGGGCGAGCTTCGCTAGATCTGGCGAGACCGACCCCGCCATTGCCTGGGTCGCAACGACGAGATCTCACCTCGCCAGCAAAGGTGATTGCTTCCTCTCGGCGAGGATCGCTGGCCCTTCCTGGCGATGGTGGGGTGGCAGCAGCAGCGGCAAGGGAGGCCTCGCCATTGCTGTAGTGTTTGATTTTTTTAATATAAATAAATAAATATAATATAAATTTTATTTTTCTAAAAAAGTATACATCAGCGAACTAAACGGCATCGTTTTTAGTTTTTAATGCTGATTGGACCTCTTCAGCAAGCCATGGACCTCTCCGGCGAGCCATTTCAGCGCCTTGCAGGATTTCCGGCAAGTCATATCAGCATTGGCACTAAAATGATCGTTTTTCAAAAAAGTTAGCATCAAAGTGATTCGAAAAAAAGTTCTGGCACCAAAGTGATCTCCGTACACAAATTATGGCATTGATAGTGTCCTTTTGCTGTTTTTTTTAGACTTAGTATATACTAATTGTAATTCCACTATATGGGTTGATGGGGAGTTTGTTGAACTACTTAGTTGTTTTGATGGTCCCTTAGTTTTAATGGTGACGACTTGTCAGTTGTTGATCCATAGTTTAAAAGCGTGGCCTTGTACAGGCAAGGTTTTGGAGCAGGAGTGGCGCAATGATTTTAGGTGACCCGACCCTTCTCATGAGTTTTGTAATGTATGCTATTTGTTTAATAATATATAAAGATGGTAACTACTGGTATTAATATAAAGAAGCTTATGTATATTAATTTAAACTTTTGCGATTTCTTATATGGGATGTTGTGAAAATTTTATTCTGCTTCCACATGTGATATAATTGAAAAGAAATGTATCGCACGTGACTTTCTGAGACGTTAAAACTCACCCCTACTGTTAACAAATCCCAGAGAAGAAAAAGAGGATATCATTATGTTAGCAATATTGGTCTCGAGATTATGCGTATATCTCCTTTGATTATGTATATGTCTGATTAATAATAATTGGCATTTTGTTATTTTATTGCTTCAATGTATTCTTCTTCAAGACACATATATCAAAATATTAACAAAATCCTTATTTCTCTCTTATGCATTATTATTTCTCAACTTAGTTTTAGAGCCATCGATTTTTATGAAACCTTAAATGCACCGATTGCACATAACACTCAAGCACCTTGGTGAACATAGCACCCAAGCACCTGGTGCACACCTAAATAAATCAATCCCTATCAAGCACAAGTCTTATATGAGGAAGCGCTTAGTCGAGTCCATTCCAGGATGGTTGTGTTTTGATGACGACTGCATCGCCCAATCAAGCCTTTTTCATGGAGGTGGTTTTCTTTCGATGCTAGCCGGACATGCCTCGTTGATTAGTGACAATTTTCACAAGTTAGCTCTATTGGTTACTGGATGCTATGATATAAACCGTATTGCTGCGTCGGTCAGTTACTATTTCTCAAGTAAGCTGCATCAGCTGCTTGTTGTTGCCTCTCTGATCCTCAACTTTTTCGCTGCATGTTTTGAGAAGTAGACACCACCAATAGATTTGCTGCCCTAAGACGTGTAGTAGCCTGAAGTTTCATCACGAACACCCACAGGACCCCGCCTCATGCATCGCCATATGCTGCTTTGCCACAAATCCACCAAGCTCGAGTAGCATCGTTGGGGAAACAAGTTTTCGTGGCATTGTTTGACTTAATTTCAAACTTCAATTGACTTCTTTGAAGTCACTTGAGTTTGAGGGGATGTCAACGATATTATCTTTTTGATTTTCCATATCTCTCAAGATTATACATGCATTTCCCTTAATTGCGCATATCCCTGATTGATAATAATTGATATTATGTTTATCTTATTACTTTAAATAGTCTAGTAAAATCGATAAATAGCCTCATGTATCTTCAAGACATATGGAAATATAGATAAATTCCTTATTTCTCTATTCCGCATTATAATTTCTTAACTCGCTATAAGATTACCATACTTGACCACATTGTCATTGGAGAAAAGGAATCTCGTAAACCAAAGCCATAGCATGCTCCCATTTGCATGTCAAGTAAACACCACAGTTAAAGTATGTAAGGGGACAATTACAATTATATGTACGCTTTTCAAGCAGGTGCCTTTCATCATTAGAGTGTATTTGGAGGAAAAAAACAACATAAGAGCAACCGCACACGCGCGTAAAAAAAGGAATTTTGGAAGCACCGCGATAATAATTTTTTGATCGTTGGACTAAGAAGAAAATCAGATGATGGGCCACATGATTAGACTTATGGATGTCATCTCGACAGCTTTGTCCATAATAAATTCCCTATTTTTCAAACATCACATTTTCAATTTCGCTACGTCCCTTTCATAACTAATCATGGGCTGCCCATTGGGCTAAAAATTAAGGCGCTCTCCGTTTTACCCTTCTCTATCGACACTATTACTAATTTGTAATTCCGTGATTAAAAAAATTAATTAAATCAGTAATTAATATCATTTTCGTTGGGAGTCTAAACATCCAACTCGGGGACCACCATTTTCTTTTGCAAAATTTAACAGCATATAGTAGGAAAAGATAAAGAGAAATTCGTCATCTTCGGCATCATTTACCCTTCTTTGTCGACATTATCTTCAATGGGGGATGATGTGCATCTATCACCTGTATGGCCATTCAAGTAAATGATTTCCTTTACTTGATGTGCTCGCATTCAAAACATGTGAAGAGCACTAGGGATGGTCGTAAATACATCAATTGAAAGTGTGAGATAATGCTTAAGAGGACATAAGTTCCCACATCGGAAAGGAAAGATAACCAAATATGAACTAAAATTTATTTGATTGTTGTTTTTTTTTTTATGTTTTCCTTTTCTTTTTACACAGTCTTTAATTTTGGTTAGTGACTCCTGACGTACTTGATGGCGTGTCGCATGCCACCATGTCATTTGGTAATTGGAAGGCTAAATGACTCCGGTCGTAGGCAAAAGCGGTGGCTCTTAGCAGAGCCAGGATGAGAAGTCTAATCGGAAGGAACTTCATCAGGGTTGTGCACCGGAGAGTTGGGGCTTTGGTATCTTCTCTTCTTTTCTTTTGGTTGGGATGGGAGTGAGATGTCTTGCATGGAGACATTTTCCCAATTTACATATGCTGGTGGTGTTGACTCGTTACTAAATTTTCTCAGATAAGCAACGCTTTTTCAGATCTTTACCAAGTCTCCTACGTTGGAGTTTATTTCTTATTCCAAGAGAGGAATTGTTCCACAACTGCTCCAACAACATGCCCCTTACTTTGACCTGTCCTCTTTCCCAGATAAGAAAAAGTATGTTATCTGGCATGGAAGTGGACTTCTGCAATCATACTTAAATCTTCGGTTTCCTTCTAAACGGTTTCGATGCCGTGCACGATTCGAGTTCAGCTGGATTGAGCGAGGGCCAGTTCTTCTCGAGGAGCACCATGCGTTCATATCGATTTGCCAACTCAAGATGATGTAGGAACCAGTGTTTTCACATGCATCTTCATCTTCCAGAAGGAAAACACTCGCTAAGCTGCGGATTCACTTCCTATGGATATCATGTTCCCTTTTTTCTACGAACATGCAGGGTGTTCGCACATAAAGAGAATATCCACAAATCATCAGTTGCCTCAGTTTTCTGTCTGATTACCCGTGCTCTAAAAATTCGAGCATGGCGTCTAAAGTTGCTACTATGCATCCATTATAGACTAGGAAATCTGAGAATATAAAAAGATGAAGAGCAAAGTGGAATCCTTCTCGTCGAAGACGGAATGACTAATTCTCGATGAAGGCTTTTAGTTTTACAAGCAAGATAGAATCACTGCCGTGGACTTGGCAGCGTTCCTGGTTTCGGCTGTTTCCTGCAGGCCAATTGACCGGGACTGAGTCAAATGAGTGACTCCTATATATAGAGTTGCTACACATGCAGCATTTCACAACAATTCTCAACGAAGCAGAATTACCGAGACAGACTAAACCAAGCTCAGAAATTTTTCCATGATGAAGTTCTTTCAAACATTCGTCCTCTTGGCTTTGGCATCATCCTGTGCCTTTGCTTCTGACCCGAGTCCTCTTCAGGATTTCTGTGTCGCCGTCCCGGACCCGAACTCTGCGGTGTTTGTGAATGGGATGTTCTGCAAGGATCCGAAGCTCGCCACAGCAGATGATTTCTCCTTCACAAAGTTCAGATATCCCGGGAACACATCGAATCCGCTCGGATCCAAAGTCACAACTGCTTTTGTCGACCAATTCCCAGGACTCAACACTCTTGGCATCGCCATGGCCCGCCTCGACTTTGCTCCGTATGGTCTAAACCCCCCACACATCCATCCTCGTGGAACCGAGATGCTAGCGGTCGTGGAGGGCACGCTTCTTGTCGGTTTCGTCACATCCAACCAATTAAACAACACTCTATTTTCCAAAGTTCTGACCAAAGGAGATGTTTTCGTGTTTCCGCAAGGCCTCATTCACTTCCAGCTGAACATCGGACAAACTAATGCACTGGCCTTTGCTTTCTTGAGCAGCCAGAACCCCGGACTCATAACAATCGCGAATTCAGTCTTTGGGTCGAAGCCGCCGATCAATGTTGACGTCCTCACAAAGGCCTTCCGAGTGGACAGCAAACTGATCAACTATCTCCAGGCACAGAACTGGTTTGACAACCATTAGGCAGATGTTCACATGAATAATGTGTTTGTTCATTACATCATAAAGAAATATTCTTTCGAATAAACATACTGACTTTTGGATACTAGTACAATTGCTTGTCACCTCTCTCTCTCTCTCTCTCTGAATGCGTGCGTGGCTCTACATTGTTTATTGAGATGAAACTGTATACCATATAGTGAATATTACATTATTATGAGCAGTGAATTTGCATTTTGCATCTCATCTGTAAAAGGACATGGATAGTGATTTTTCTTTCTTCAAATTTCAGACTTATTTTGCTGTAATTCTGGAAAGGAAAAATTTTTCATATCGTCGGAGGGCTGATTTTGGATTGGTTTGGATCTTTAATTTGATGCGGTATTTAGTCAAGTGAAATTTAATTGATAAAATTCAGGATAAATCAATAGGGCACCTGGAATGAAGATAAACTCAAACATGTAAGAATTTTCAAAATATGGCGTGACTCAATTACAATTAAGTACGCATTTCATAGAGGTGCCTTTCATCATTGGAGTGCATTCGTGGGAAAAAAACAACATAAGAACAACGGCTCATGCGCGTAAAAGAAGGAATTTTCGAGGCACTCCGATAACAATTTTGTGATCGTTGGACCAAAGAAGAAAAGCCAGGTGATGGGCCACATAATTAGGCTTATGGATAACATAAGCCTAATTATTGGGCTGAAAATTAACACGCTCTCCATTTTACCCTTCTCTGTCAATATTATTAATAATGAGCAATTTTGTAACTAATTAAACTTAATTGAATCAATAATCAGTATCATATCAATCGGAGTCTAAACATACAACTCGTAGACCCTCGTTTTCCTTTATAAAATTTAATAGCAACTAATAGGAAAATACAAAGAGAAATTCCGCGTCTTCGTCATAGTTTATTCTTCTTTCTTGACATTATGTTCGATGGGGAATGATGTGCATCTATCACCTTTATGGCCTTGCCAGCTACTATCGAGGGGTGGCCTCACCTGTCACTAGCGAGGCCCTCGTCCAGCTCGTCTCGGGTGTCGCCGGTGGCCGGTAGATCGGAAAAGGAAAAAAAGAAAATAAAGAAAAAAAGAAAGAAAAGGAAAAAAGAAAAAAATTATTTAAAATAAAAATGCTGACTGTACATGCTACCTAATCTTCTAGCGAGCCACATCGGCTTCAAAAATTAATAAAAAAATGCCACGTCGGATTTCCGATCAAACTGACCGGAGTTGGCACTTAAGTGATTGTTTTTCAAAAATTTTGGCACTTAAGTGATCCGGCAAAAAATTTTGGCATTAAAGTGAGCACCGTACATAAGTTTTGACACTTGTAGAGTCCTTGTTCTGATTTCCTTTACTTGGTGTGCTTGCATTCAAACATATGTAGAGCTTCAAGGATTGTTGTGCATACAACAAATGAAAGTGTGAAATAATGCTTAATAGGACATCTGTTGCCATAATTGAAAAGGAAGATAAAGAAATATAAACTAGAATTTCTTTTGTTGCCGTTTTTGGATGCACGTCCTCCTTTTCTTTTTCTACGGTTTTTAATTTTGATTACTGACTTCGAACGTACTTGATAAGACGGTGCATGCCATCATGTCATTTAGTAAGAAACTTTTAGTAAACAGACAGAGTATTATAGTTCCGAAAATTGCTCATACCCCACCAATCCATAAGACTAGAATGCGTCACAGTTAGTAATGTGAAACCATCACAATCACCTCCGTGGCATAATTTCTTAATTAAACATGACTAATCTAGGCAAAATGGAAACGGAGATTACACATTAATTGCTAACAGTTATATCACATTCCATGCAAACTGAGACAACAGATGACCACACATTCTGATATCCAACACAAACTCTAGCGCAAAACATGAGCAATAAAAAAGTTCTTTGGGAGAAAGTGCAACCGCAGGATCTGTTGGAAGTGAAGGAAGAAATCAAATACACATAAACCTAAGCGAGTCTGGTTCAAATCATTCATAAAGAATGATCCTGTAGTACTGAAACATTCACCATTAACAAAGAGCACTTCTCTTATTCGGAAACAATTGTCAATCTAAGCAATCATGTATGGACAATGTAGGGGTAATCCTATGTCTTGGAGGTCAACGCATCCGCTTAATTGGCGTATCAAAACTGTGCCTAGAGATAGTCAACAACCTTCTTGTCCACTTGGAAGGCCTTGGTGAGAACATCGGCTGATATGAGCGGCTTCGATCCGAACACTGCATTAGCAATGGTAATGACTCCTGGGTTCTGGCTGCTCAGAGCAGCAAAGGCCAATGCGGGGGTCATTCCGATGTTCAACTGGAAGTGGATGAGACTGATTGGGAACGCAAACACATCCCCTCTGTACAAGACTTTGGTGAAGAGAGTGTTGTTTGATTGGTTGGATGTGATGAAGCCAACGAGCAGCGTGCTTCAACGACGACCAGAATCTCGAACCCATGAGGGTGAGTGTGGGGAGGATTCAGGCCACTCGGAGCGAAGTCAATACGGGCCATGGAAATGCCGAGAGTGTTGAGTCTTGGGAATTGGTCCACAAAAGGGAGCGTGACTATTGATCCGAGTGGGTTTGCAGTATTCCCTGGTATCTGAACCCCTTAAAGAGGAAATCATTTGCTATGACTTGTTTTGGGTCCTTGCAAAACTTTCCATTCACAAATACTGCATAAGAAACAGAATTTGTGTGATTAGGCATATTCAAGCAAAAACTCTTCCCGGAGCAATTCCTTTAGGATCATTAGAACGGAAATATACTAGTGACGCTACAGTAGAGGTCCTACCTTTGGGATCATTGATGGCCACACAGAAGTCTTGAAGAGGACTGGGGTTGCAGGCAAAAGCGGTGGCTATTGCCAGAGCCAAGATGAGAAGGCTAGTTGGAAGAAACTTCATTGGGGCTATGCACCAGAGAGTTGGGGCTTGGATATCTTCTCTTCTTTTGTTTACTTGAAATAGAAGTGGGATGTCTTGCATGGGGAAGTGATCCCTTTTATAGAAGATGGTGGTGTCGACTCAGTATTAAATTTTCTATGATAAGTGTGACATTCCGAAATTTCCACCAATTGGAATTTATTGAATAACTGAGTTTTATGAAATGTGATCGTAGTAAATTCTCACCTGGAATTGATCATTCTTGAGATGCTAACTATTAGCGAAAGGCTAATAGGGGAATTAAACTCACACGACTAAAGAAAATTCGATCGTGAGTTGATTTTCGATCATTAAATCGTTAAAGTGATATTTTGAGCCACCGTTGGCCGATCCAAGGATAATTAGGGGTCAGTTCGCCACTGTCACAGCAGTGGATCGCAGGTGATTCTATTAAACCACGAAATGACTTGACAATTGATCCTGATCCTATACCAAACGATCATACCCCTCGGATCAAGTGATTGATCATCACGATTTTATTAACAATCAAGGTTGTCACGAACCGAACGGACTTGCACGTGACTCGATTCAGTATCAGTCATGAGTTGACTCCGCGAAATTTCCCTAGCAAGCCGCCCATTAGCTCGAGAAACGCTCGAGTTGCGTTTAATAGAATTTAATTATTGAATTTTTGCCCAAATTGGACACCGGAAAATTAGGAAGTCACGACGGAACGCTAGGACGACGTTGCAGGGGACACGTGTCAATTTTTGGTGCGCTTAAATCTTTCGGAAAAATTCGATTTGGACAAGAAACGGAGAAAGTGACCAAAATACCCCTAGGATTTATTAAAGTGTATGTTTTAAGGGTAAATGGCATTTTGGTAATTTTGTCCTAAAATTTTGATTGAACAATTTTACCCTTAAATTTTTGAGAAATTACAAGTATACCCTTGGATATTTTTGCGCAAGAATTGATCTCGGCCGTCGAATCAAGATAAGATCGAATCGGGACCGTCGGCTGAAAAATATGAGAAAAGGGTAATATGGTCATTTTTCCCTTGGGTCAATGGTCACTATTTGAGTCAAGAATGTCTTCTCTCTCTCCATTCTCTTCTTCATCTTCACCGATCAGCCCTCCTTTGCCGTGAAATCCTCCCCCCTCTACTATGAGCTCCTTGCCATCCACCGGGAAGCCCACCGCCAGCGTCGCCGCTCGCCACCACCGCCTGGACCGCTCTCAAGCCACCACCACCAGCCGCTGTCTCTCTCTTTCTCTCCCTTTCTCTCTCTCACGTGAGGCAAGACCCACGGCCAAGTAAGCCCCTTGCCGTCGCCCAAGCCGGACCGCTGCCGTGAGTCCCTGTCGTTCCCGATTTAGTGCCGCTGCTTTCCGTTTTAGCCGTTTTAGCCTAGAACTCGGTAAGTCGAGCCATAAACCCGATTTAGGACATTGGGTATCGAAAGATAATTAATTTTGGGTGAAATCGGGTTTTATGCGGGTGTGAAATTGTGTGAAATAAAGTCGGAAGATTGTGGTGGGCCTTGAGGATTATTTTTGGAAATTTTGGAGGACATTTAGAGGTGAATATTGAGCTGTGAGTTACTGTTTACGGGGCTATGATGATTTGTTAGGGACGCGAGTCAGGTTTTTAGAACCGACATTTAACGGCGAGAAAGTGCCATGAAAGATCGGAATTAATCTGACGCTGTTTGATTGGAGAAAAATGATGATTAACGCGTTTGATGCATACTTGAATTATTAATAAATTGTGGTGATTTAATTGAGTGTATTGTTGTGCAATTAAGTGACTGAATATGCATGTCAGGTGCCCACGTGAGTTAGATTGAATTAATTATTAAAATTTGCCATGTCTAATGCTGAGTGAGCATGAGCTGTGTGTGAAATAATGGGTGTGCGGGCCACATGTAATGGGGCCAGGATAGTGTAGCAATTGCGTGTCAAGTGTGTGCGTGAGCAAGAAAGTGATGGTGTGTGGCATGGCATGAAAAATTGTGGAAAATGGTTCTGTCCTAAGGTGTATACTGTAATGTGTGACGATGCCCGGTATTACTAGATGACTGTCAGCCTAAAGCGTGTACTTCAACGCGGGCAAGAAACATGGCCTGAGGCGTGTACTTCAACGTGAACCGGAAGTGATGTGACGAATAGTCGCAGTGTGCCTGAGGCGTGTACTTCAACGCGGGTCACTGGCGATGAATGTGAAAGAAGAAATGAGAATGGGTGGAATAGTGGGATGAGAATGGTACATGCGCGTGTTTGCATATGACTTGATTGTGATTGAGTGCGGGTGTGCGCATGATTGAGCCAGACAATATTAATTGATGTACCTGCAATGTTATGACTGGATGTGCACAAATGTATGTGTGTTTGTATGATTGTCTGGAGGTACGTGATAGCCTAGGTTGGGTTTAGGGGTGTGCTTGCTGAGATGTAATCTCACGGTTGTATCAATCAACAATTTTCAGAACCCCGACTTGAGACATGAACCCTCCACCACCACCACCACCACCAATATGTTTTGGATTACTAGTGCACACGGAGTACGAGACGGCAGAGTTTTAGATGGGTGATGGGATGACCTGGATTAGACACATGACGACCGTATATGTAGAAGTAGGATTACCGTTGTGGGAGACCAACGTATACATGGCTTGGTACTTTAGGGATGCTGATGGGGATGAATTTAGTCCCGTTAGAGGTTTCGACGTTCCGTATGATTTAGTTGGTGATTGGGACCCAGCTGCCGTGCCCCTAATCGATGGAGAGTTAACTAGTACCGAGGTTAGCATGGCTCAGTCTGGCCTGTATCCAGCAGCCGCAGCACAGGGATCTTCCGGAGCCGAGCACGAACCCGAACCCGAGGTGTCGCAAGTCGAAGCTAAGCCGATGGATATAGACTAAGATCCTATCCCTAAAGAAGAACCAGATTAGGACGTAGGACCCGAGGCAGAACCTGAGATTGAGCTTGAGAACAATCCTATAGAATTAGAAGAGCAAGTAGGGGAACCGGAGTACATATTCCCATTTGAGCAGTATATGAATCCCAACTTTGAGCCTGAGATCCATTTTTGGGATGTATTAGCCGAGAACGGGCAGGAGGAGGTTCCAGCAGAATCGGGCGATATCAACCACCCAATAGTGATCGAGGCGAAACCGGAATCCTCTGAGGATCAATCGGAAACAAAAAGCTCAGAATCGGAAAACGAGGAGTCGGATTCAGAATGGACGCCGAGTAAAAGGCGTAAAGGCTAGGGTGTAGGTTGGACAGCCAGACTTTTGAAGAGGATCAATTTTGAGGACGAATGCCAGGTCGTCAATCCCATTTGATTTTATTGGTTTTAGGAAAGTGTGCACTCGTTTATAAAGTTTGTGAAAATGTGATTATTGTGGTGGTACAAGTTAAATGAGAAATGAATGTGTATATTCTTCCTAATCTCCCTAGTTACATTTGTCAGGGTGGTTTATGGTTTTCGTTGCGATAATAAATCTCTGATGTTTGTTTGAGGTCGACGATACCCTGGGACGTTGCAACTATTTGACCTGGAGCGGGATGGCGCGGGCTCGACGGGGGTTTGGGGCGTGACAATAAGCCTCTGACTTTTCCAGAGATGAATTGCTCCAAGACTCAAGAAGCCTCTTACTTTTCTCAGATAAGAAAAAGCTTGTTATTTGATGTAGAAATGGACTTCTTCAATCATCTCTAAATCTTCGGTTTCCTTCTTTACTGTTTGGATGTCGTGCGCGGATTCTAGCTCAGCTGGATTGAGCGAGGGCCGATTCTTCTCTAAGTGCATCGTTCGATCAAATCAATCTGTCCATTAAAAATGATGTAGGAACCTGTGTGTTCACATGCATCTCCATCCTCCACCAGGATAACGCTTATTCACTTCCTATAGATGTTATGTATACTTTCTTATACAAACATGCAGGATGTTCACATTAAAGGGAATATCCAAAAATCATCAGTTCCCTCAGTTTGATTACCCGCGCTCTAAAATTTACAACGTGGCATCTGAAGTTGAATTAGCCGTAGTAGGCATCCGTTGTAGACTAGAAAATCTGAGAATGGGAAAAGATGAAAAGTGAAGTGGATCTCTTCTCGTCAAAGATCGAATGACTAGTTCTCTATGAGAACTCGTTTATTTTTTCAAGCAAGGCAGAAACATGAGGTGGTTGAGGTTGCAGAATGATTCCCCAGCAACACGGAAGTATAAACAATTGTCGTGGACTTGGCAGCGTTCCTGGCTTCTGCTTCTTCCTGCAGGCCAATTGACTGGGACAAAGTCAAATGACTGACGCCTATGTATAGAGTTGCTAAACATTCCGCATTTCACAACAATTCTCAACGAAGCAGAATTACCAAGACCTCCAAGCTCAGAAATTTTTCCATGATGAAGTTCTTTCAAACATTTGTCCCCTTGGCTTTGGCATCATCCTGTGCCTTTGGCTCTGAGCCGAGTCCGCTTCAGGAGAAAATGTTAAGTAGTACCAAAGCGCCGTGTCAGCAGCTGATGTGCCGCGCATTTGTCTAGTCAGATCCATTCAGACGCTGACACGTGTCAAACTTATATAAACACGTCTGAGAATTGGACAGCTGCCCATAAATGTTTTTGGCAGCGTTTTGCAGCAAAAAATTTGAGCGCTCGCCCAGAAGAGAAGAGAGTGAATTTCTCCTTCGTCCTTCCAATGCTTAGAATAGCTCAAACGTCTCTGTTTTCACTTAGAATCGAACTCCTTCATCTTCAGCCGACTGCAGCCTCGAAAACATCCATTTTTGCGAGTACCGCCACTCGAAGATCTCCACTTTTGCAAAGACCTCTGCTCTACAGTCACTTCCAAGACCTCCATTTTCACGAGGACGGCCGCTTCAAAGACCTCCACTTTCATTAGGACTGCTGCTTTTGCTTAGAAGACCTCCTTGAAGCGGCGGGAGATGGAATTCCCAATCCTGGACTCTGATTTCCAGAGATTTTGTGCTCTTCGTGGCATTTTCCCAGCTTCGTCGACCCCTCCCTGTTCTTAGCCGTTTGGCCGCAGAGGAAAGAAAGAAAATACTGAACTAATAGCTATTCTTTGTCAATGATATATCATTAACCTTGATCACAGGGAAAATGGAGTTTTTGCTTGTCTTAGCAGCCAACAATAGCGATTGTTTGTAATAGGGTGCTGCATTTCAATGTAGCTGTTTGTTGATAAAATTTCTGTCCTTTAAATTTTGGGTTATTTCTGTTTGCAGACGCAACCAAGAGTTTTTCAAGAAGTTATGATGAAAGATTAATATTCATCGACTCAATTTCATCCCTGATCACGCCAATACTTGGCAGCAGTGGTTCACAGGGTACACACTCTTGAATGTATGCGCAGTTTCCATGTCTTCTAAAGCACTGGACTGATATGATTTATGTATATTATGCCTCGACTTGCAATTTGCATTTATCATCATTGTCTCCACAAAATGTGGACGTAGCCGAGCTTGGAGAGGCATCAAACGAAAACGAACAAAGTGGAACTTGAGTGGAGCAACATAAGTTTGGCCGCTGTAATTCTTCAATCTTTAACTAAATTATTATCTGAATGACAGTATCTAGATGTCCAGATGAAACTCGCATTCTTTAAGGGAAACATCTTGTTCAAAGTTTCATATGAGAAATTAATATCTATGCATTGTAGCTGCTTCTACAAGAAAAATCGAAGGAGAAAGTTTTATTGTAGCTTACATAAAAACTTCTGAACAATCCCAACTTCTGTTTGTTCTCTCACTGGATGAGCACAATGTTAAATTGGGAGTGCAAAAGTGGATGCCAGAATAGTTAGCCACCGGAGTGTGCACCATATTCATCTCCTTTTCTAGCTATAGACTCGAAACTTCTCTATGATCCATTTTCAAGGTAATATATTCTATATAAGGTAAGCAACAATCTCTCCGAAAATAGAAGTTGAGAAATATATAGAAGATGTCAAGCAATGAACAAAGAAGTCTTCCCCAAACAAAAAAACAGATCCTTGAAAATCTGATGCATCGATTGCTTCCACATTCAACTTGCTTGCTGAAGGAAGATTAAAAAAGCAAACTTTTTTTGGGTTTCCTGCACAAAAGAATATTAGAATTACCTTATGTCTTTCTCATGCTCAAATGCATTTTTAGAATGGAATGCTGCATATCAGTAAGCCAAAAGGATTAATGGAATAATTTTATCACATTAAATAAGCATTGTGAGGTGGGATTGGTGGAGAGTGTTATTCGCAATTACAAACAAATGTGCATCTCTGCAATACTCCTTTACTTTTGTTTGCTTTATGTCCTTTTTCGCATTTCAAATCCCTTGCAAATTGCACATGCATTATATGTATTGTAAGTTTCATCTTCATTAGCAAACATCATACCAATTCTAAATTCAAATTCTTCATCAATATTATACACGATGATATTATCTTTTGAAAGCTCCAAAATTTTACAAAAAGAATGTAATCATTAATATAGAGCAAATAGAAATTTAATTCTAAAAAGATAGTCATGGCCATTTCTCCTGAGAACAAGGCATTGCTGGAAGTGAATCTCAAACACGAGTTTTGCAGTCCGCTCATATTGGTTTCTCACGGTGACACGGAGAGGCGTTCAATCGTTGTTTGGCCTCGAGGATTGCATTGCGACCAAAGCATCTAACACAATCCCACGAATTTTTAGCAAATCGTGAACCATTCATCTCCATATTACTCCCCACAATGTTATCATTAACTAAGCAGGGCTCAAATTGACTCAGCAAGCGCGAAACGAAAGAAAAAAAATGAAAGTTTAGAACAGCTCTGCAAGCACCGCACTCATGAACAGAGTAATCAGCGAGCTGCAATGTCACGTCCCGAACCCCCGTCAAGCCCGCGACGTCCCACTCCTGGTCAAAAGAGTGCAACATCACAGGGTATCGCCGACCTCATTATAATCATCAGAAGTTTAATCCAATAGTGGAAATCATAAACTCACCCTAACAATTAAAACTGGGGAGAATATGGAGAATATACATTTTACATTCAAACTTATGCCATAATATTCACAATCTTCCAAACCCTAATATACACGTGTACACCGTATTAAACCATCGAGATCAAAAGGATCTATGACCTAGCGTTCAACCATAAAAAATGATACTCTTCCAAAAATCCTACTGCCCATCCAATGTGCTAACCCCTACGCCCCTAACTCGGCGTTCACTCTGAGTCTAACTCTTCATCACTCGAATCCGAATCCCCTTAAACCGTTTGCTCCTCCGAGGACTCCGGCTCTGCCTCAATCTTAGTCGGGTGATTGATGTCACTCGATTCCGCTGGAGCTTTGTCCTGGTCTTCCTCAGCTAGTACATCAAAGAAATTGAACTCAGGCACAAAATTGGGATCCATGTACTACTCAAATGGGAGTATATACTCTAGATCTCCCTCAGGCTCCTGAGACTCGTCGGGATTATTCTTAAGTTCTACTTCGGGCTCCACCTCACCTGGTTCTTCCTCAGGAATTGTATCTAAATTTATATCCATCGAATCAACCTCAGCTTGCGACGTTTTGGGTTTAGGTTCGTGCTCAGCTTCTGAAGACCTTGTGCTGCGAGTTCTGGATGCAATTCAGACTGAGCTAAACTAACTTCTGCGCTGGTCAACTCCCCATCTATCAGGGGTATAGCAGAATGATCCCAATCTCCAACCAAATCAAACGGAATGTCAAAACCTCCAACATGACCGAACTCATCCCCTACTGCGTCCCAAAAATACCAAGCGGTATATACATGGGTCTCCCATAAAGGTAGTCCTATCTCTACATAAACAATCGTAGTATGCTTAATCCAGGTCATGCCATCACCCATAGGAAATTCCGCAACCTCATATTCGGTGTGTACTGGTACTTCAAAACACTTTGGTGGCGGTGGCGGAGGATTCATGGCTAGGGTTGGGATTCTGAAAATGTTGATTGAAACAACCATGAGACTACATCTCAGTAAGTACACCCCTAAACCCCACCTAGGCTATCACGTACCTCTAGACAATCACACAAACATACACATTCACGCACATCGAATCATCACATAGCAGGTATATCAATTATTCTTGTCAGAGTCTATTATGCGTACAACTTGCACGTTAGTCACAACCACGCCATATGCAATCACACGCATGCACAAATTTCGTTTCGCTCATTAGTTCCATTCTCATTTTCTTCTTTCCACATCATTCGCTAGTGACCCGCGTAAATGTACACACCTCAGGTACATTGCAACCACTTATCACAACACTTTAGGCTTGCATAAACGTACACGCCTCAAGCCATGTTTCATGCCCACGTAAATGTACACGCCTCAAGCTTAACACCTACCACCTACTGCGCAACCCGTATTGAAATACATGCCTCAGGCTGGCAGTCTTCCGGTAATACCGGGCTTCGTCCCGCGTTGAAGTACATGCCTCAAGATGGCACAATTCTCACGATCACATGTCATGCCATACACAATCATTTTCTTACTCATGCACATGCTCAAGACGCATTTACTACACTCCACTGGCTCATTACACGTAGCTCGTGCACGCATCAAGTCACACACAAAACCGTGCTCACTCAGCATTTGACATGGCCAATTTCAATAATTAAATCAGTCTGGCCCATGCGTACACCCAATAGGCATATTTCAATTATATAATTACACAACCACGAACCAAATTTCATCACCATAATTTAGTAATAATTCAAACACGTATTAAACACACAAATTGACATTTTTCTCCAACCAAAAGGCGTCGGATCAATTCCGGTCCTTCATGACACTTTCTCGCCATTAATTACAGGTTCTAAAAATCCAACTCGCATTCCGATCGGCCCATCACAGCCCCATGAACAGTCCTCCACAGCCCACTATCATCCTCAAAATTTCCATTAAAATTTTCCGAATTCAATCTTTGGCCCGCTAATCAATCCTGCTCCCAAACATACAACTTCCGCACTCAAATAAACCCGATTTCACCTAAAAATAACTCATCCGTTGATACCCAATGTCCTAAATTGGGTTTAGGCAAAACTTACCAAGTTCTAGACTAAATAGGCTAGAATGGAAAGCGGCAGCGCTCAATTGGGAACGGCGGGGACGGCGACGAGCGGTGATGCGGCTTGGCGGTGGCAATCGGCGCACGGCGACAGCGGTGGCGTGGCTCCCTTGTTTGTGACCCATGGCCACGTGAAAGAAAGGGAGGGAGAGAGACGGCGGCGCGGGATGGTGGTGGCGATGGCGCGGTACGGCGATGGTGAGGCGGCGACGTGATTGGCGGGCGGTTCGGCGGTCCGGCGAGAGAGAGAGAGAGAGAGAGAGAGAGAGAGAGAGAGAGAGAGGGAACCGAATGAGGGGAGAGAGAAGAGAGAGAGAAGATAAGGCTTGGTCAAACTTGGTGACCAAGTTTTGACCCAAAATCAAAAATGACCAAAATGCCCCTCCCTAACCTTTTTAATCCAATGATCGAGATTCGATCTAATCTTGAAATCAACGGTTATGATTGAATCTTGCTTGAAAAATATCCAAGGGCATTGTGTCTTTTCCAACTTTGGGGGTAAAATGACCAAAACGCCCTTGCCTTATAAAACTAACCCTTTATTAATTCCCATGGGTAAAATGGTCACTTTCTCCATTTCTTGCCCAAATCGAATTTTTCTGAAGGATTCGAGCACACCCAAAAATCGCACATGTCCTCAGCAACGTCGTCTTACGTCCCATTGTGACTTCCTAATTTTCTGATGTCCAATTTGGGCTAAAATTACATAATTAAATTTTATTAAATGCAACTCGAGTGTTTCTCAAACTAACGGACGGCTTGTTGGGGAAATTCGCATATTTGACCCGTGCTTGATATTAATCAAGTCACATGCAAGTTTGTTCGGTATGTGACGACCTCGGTTGTCATTAAAATCGCGAAGATCAATCACTAGCTTCGAGGGGTACGATCGTTTGGTATAGATTCAGGATCATTTGTCAAGTCATTTCGTGGTCCAACGGAATTACCCGCATTCCATTAGTAGGACGGTGGCGAACTGACCCCTGACTATCCTTAAATCAGCCAACAGTGGCTCAAAATATCACTTCACTGATTTTATGGTCGAAAATCAATTCATGATCGAATTTTCTTTAGTCGAGCGAATTTAATTCCCCTATTAGCCTTTCCCTATTGGTTAGTATCCCATGAATGATTAGTTCCGGGCAAAATTTATTACGAGTACATTTCATAAAATTCAGTATTTTATAAATCCCAAATGGACAAATTTTCATGATGTCACATCCGGCAACAAATTCGCGCACTTGGGACACCGAACCAGCCGAACTTTCTCCGCGTTCTCCATTCAAAGACAAACCTCTGAGAACCAGAGCGACGAGTCCAAGTAGAATATAAAAAGCTTCTTTTATTATATGGGAGAAAATCAGGGGGACAGAAGGTCATTGAGCTGGATTCCTGAGGCCACTGGTTGGTCTCTAATGCGAGCTTTTTTTATGGTACAAAAATACAAAGCTTCCCCTCCAGATTTTCACCTTAAATCCTTCCGGCAGTCTTCAGAGCGGCGGTCGAGCAGCGGTCTTCATGAAAGTTTTCGTGTTTCCACAAGGCCTCATTCACTTCCAACTGAACATTGGGCAAACTAATGCCCTGGCCTTTGCTTTCCTGAGCAGCCAGAACCCGGGACTCATAACAATCGCGAATTCAGTCTTTGGGTCGAAGCCGCCCATCAATGTCAACGTCCTCACAAAGGCCTTCCAAGTGGACAGCAAACCGATCGACTATCTCCAGGCACAGAACTGGTTTGACAACCATCAGGAATAATGTGTTGGCTCATTACATCACAAGGAAAAATTCTTTCGAATAACATACTGACTTTTGGATACTAGCACCATTGCTTGTCACCGCTCTCTCTCTCTCTCTGAATGTGTGCCTGGCTCTACATTGTTTATTGAGATGAAACTGTATACCATGTAGTGAATCTTACATTAAATATGAGCAGAGAATTTGCATTGTGCATCTCATCCGCAAAACGATATGAGTAGTAATTCTTTTTTCTTGAAAATTAGTGTGCTTTCCGTTTTGCCCTTCTCTATTGACAATATTACTAATTAGTAATTCCGTGATTAAATTAAACCTAATTAATATCAGTAATTAATATCATTTTGGTTCCGAGTCTAAACATCCAATTCGTAGGCCCTCATTTTCCTTTACAAAAGTTAACAGCAAATGGTAGGAAAAGAGAGAGAAATTCGTCGTCTTCGTCGTCATTTACCCTTCTTTGTCGACAATATGTTCAATGGGGATGATGTGCATCTATCACCCCTATGGCCATTCAAGGAATTCATTTCCTTTATTTGGTGTCCTCTCATTCAGAACATATGAAGAGCTTCAAGGATTGTTGTATGCATCAAATAAAAGCGTGAGATAATGCTTAAGAGGGCATATGTTGCCATATCGGAAAGGAAAGAAACCAAAATATAAACTAAAATTTCTTTGGTTGTTGTTTTTATTTGCGTTTTCCTTTTCTTTTTCTACTGTCTTTAATTTTGATTGGTGACTCTAGACGTCCTTGATGGCTTGGCGCATGCCACCATGTCATTTAGTAAGAAACTTTTAGTACACGGAGAGACTATTATAGTTCCCAAAATTGCTCACCCCCCGCCTATCCATAAGATTTGAATGTGTTACGGTTATTAATGTAAAACCATCGGAATCACCTCAGTGGCATAATAGTGACAAATCTAGACAAAATGGAAAGAGATTGCACGTTAATTGCTCGCAGCAGTATCACAATCCATGCAAATGGAGACAACAGATAATCACACATTCTAAAATCCAACACAAAACATGAGAACTCTTTGGGAGAAAGTGCAACGGCAAAATCTGTGGGAAGCATGAGAAGAAATCAAACACGCAATAACCTAAGCGAGTCTGGTTCATATCAATCACAAAGAATATTTTTGTTGCTCAAACAATCACCATCAGTTACATAAAGAGCACTTCTCTTACTGGGAAGCAATTGTCAATCTAAGAAGCAATCATGTATGGAGAATATAGGGGTAATCCGATGTCTTGGAGGTCAACGCATCCGCTTAATTGTCGTACCAAAACTGTGCCTGGAGGTAGTCCACAACCTTCTTGTCCACTTGGAAGGCCTTGGTGAGAACATCGGCTGATATGAGCGGCTTTGATCCGAACACCGCATTAGCGACGGCAATGACTCCGGGGTTCTGGCTGCTCAGAGCAGCAAATGCCAATGCGGGGGTCTTTCCAATGTTCAGCTGGAAGTGGATGAGACCGATTGGAAACGCAAACACATCCCCTTTGTGCAAGACTTTGGTGAAGAGGGTGTTGCTTAATTGGTTGGATGTGACGAAGCCGACAAGCAGTGTGCCCTCAACGACAACCAGAATCTCGGACCCACGAGGGTGAGTGTGGGGAGGATTCAGGCCACCCGGAGCGAAGTCAATACGAGCCATGGAAATGCCAAGGGTGTTGAGTCCAGGAAATTGGTCCACAAAAGCAGGTGTGACTTTTGATCCGAGAGAATTCGCAGTATTCCCTTGGTATCTGAACCCCTTAAAGAGGAAATCATTTGCCGTGACTTGTTTTGGGTCCTTGCAAAACTTTCCATTCACAAATACTGCATAAGAAAGGGAATTTGTGTTATTAGGCTTATCCAAGGAGAAACTCTTTTTGGAGCAATTCCTTTAGGATCATTAAAACAGAAATATACGAGTGACACCTCTATGGCAGAGGTCCTACCTTTGGGGTCATTGATGGCCACACAGAAGTCCTGAAGAGGACTGGGGTCGTAGGCGAAAGCGGTGGCTATTGCCAGAGCCAAGATGAGAAGGCAGGTTGGAAGAAACTTCATTGGGGTTGTGCGCCGGAGACTTGGGGCTTGGATATCTTCTCCTCTTTTGTTTGCTTGAGATAGGAGCGGGATGTCTTGCATGGAGAAGTGATCCCTTTTTATAGAAGATGGTGATGTTGACCTAGTATTAAATTTTGTACAATAAGCAACACGGCCAGGCCTAGACCAGGTCTCCTATGTGCTTGTTAATATCTTATTCCCAGAGATGAATTGTTCCAAAACTCAAAAGGCCTCTTACTTTGGCCCATCCGTTTTCCCATATAAGAAAACACTTGTTATCCGATATAGAAATGGACTTCTTCAATCATCTCTAAACCTTCGGTTTCCTTCTTTACTGTTTTAATGTCCTGTGCTGATTCAGGCTCAGCTGGCCAGAGCGAGGGCCGATTCTTCTATAAGGGCATCGTTTGATCAAATCAATATGTCCATTAAAAATGGCGTGGGAACCAATGTGTTCACATGCATCCCCATCCTCCACCTGGAAAACACTAAATCACTTCCTATAGATATTATGTTTACTTTCTTATACAAACATGCAGGGTGTTCGCATTAAAGGAATATCCATAAATCATCTATTCCCTTAGTTTTCTAGGTCTGATTACCACATAGCATCTAAATTTGAAATAGCCCTATGCATTTATTATAGACTAGAAAATCTGAGAATATAAAAAGATGAAAAGCAAAGTGGGAATCCTTCTCGTTGAAGATGGAATGACTAGTTCTCAATGAGAACGCGTTTAGTTTTACAATGATTCCGCAGCAACACGGAAGAACAAACAATTGTCGTGGACTTGGCAGCGTTCCTTGCTTCGGCTGCTTCCTGCAGGCCAACTGACTGGGACTGAGTCAAATGAATGACTCCTATATGTGATTTGCTACGTATGGAGCATTTCACAACAATTCTCAACGAAGCAGAATTACCGATACAGACTAAACCAAGCTCAGAAATTTTTCCATGATGAAGTTCTTTCAAATATTTGTCTTCTTGGCTATGGCATCCTCCTGTGCCTTTGCCTCTGACCCGAGTCCTCTTCAGGACTTCTGTGTCGCCGTGGATAACCCCAACTCTGCAGTGTTTGTGAATGGCATGTTCTGCAAAGACCCGAAGCTCGCCACAGCAGATGATTTCTCATTCACAAAGTTTAGATATCCCGGGAACACATCAAATCCGCTCGGATCCAAAGTCACGACTGCTTTCATCGACCAATTCCTAGGACTCAACACTCTCGGCATCACCATGGCCCGCCTTGACTTTGCTCCATATGGTCTGAACCCCCCACACATCCATCCTCGTGGAACCGAGATGCTTGCAGTCGTGGAAGGCACGCTTCTTGTCGGTTTCGTCACATCCAACCAATTGAACAACACTCTATTTTCCAAAGTCCTGACCAAAGGAGATGTTTTTGTGTTTCCGCATGGCCTCATTCACTTCCAGCTGAACATCGGACAAACTAATGCACTAGCCTTTGCTTTCTTGAGCAGCCAGAACCCCGGACTCATAACAATCGTGAATTCAGTCTTTGGGTCGAAGCCGCCCATCAATGTTGACGTCCTCACAAAGGCCTTCCGTGTGGACAGCAAACTGATCGACTATCTCCAGGCACGGAACTGGCTTGACAACCATTAGACAGATGTTCACAAGAACAATTGTGTTTGTTCATTACGTCACAGAGAAAAATTCTTTTGAATAGCATACTGACTTTTGGATACTAGTACAATGGCTTGTCATCTCTCTCTCTCTCTCTCTCTTTCGCTGAATGTGTGCGTGGCTCTACATTGTTTACGGAGATGAAACTGTATGCCATATAGTGAATCTTGCATTAAATATGAGCAGTGAACTTGCATTTTGCATCTCATCCGCAAAAGGACATTAGCAGTATTTTTTTTCTTAAAATTTCCGACTTATTTCTCTGTAATTCTGGGAAGGAAACAAATTTCATATATTCGTAGGGCTAATTTTGGATTAGTTTGGATCTTTACTTTGATGCAATTTTTAGTCAAGCGAAATTTAATTGATAAACATTCAGGAAAAATCAATATGGGCACCTGGAACGGAGATCAATTTAAACGTGTAAGGATTTTCAAAATATGGCGTGACTCAATTACAATTACGTACGCATTTCAAGCAGGTGCCTTTCATCACTGGAGTGCATTCGGGGAAAAAAACAACACGAGAGCAACTGCTCATTCGCGTAGAAGAAGGAATTTTTTGAAGCACTGGGACAATAATTTTTTGATCGTTGGACCAAAGAAGAAAGGCCAGGTGATGGACCACATGATTAGGCTTATGGATCTCGTCTCGACAACCATGTCACTAACAAATTCCCTATTTTTCTAATTTCTTTTTGCAGTTTCGCAACTTGCCTTCAATAACTAATTATTGGGCTGCCCATTGGGCTGAAAATTAATGCACTCTCCGTTTTTCCCTTCTCTGTTGACATTATTTATAATTAGTAATTTTGTGATTAATTAAACTTAATTAAATCAATAATCAATATCATTTCGTTCGGAGTCTAAACATAAAACTCGTAGACCCTCGTTTTCCTTATTAAAATTTGACAGCAAATAATAGGAAAATGCAAAGAGAAATTCGTCATCTTCATCATCATTTTACCTCGACATTACGTTCATTGGGGCATGATGTGCATCTATCGCCTGGATGTCCGTTCAAGGAATTGATTTCCTTTACTTGGTGTGCCCGCATTCAAAACATATGAAGAGCTTCATGGATTGTCGTGCATTCCCGTTCCATTGGATTCTCTAACCGTCCTAGAGAAGCCTCCGACGTGTTATCCTTCTTTTTCAAAGCGGCATTTTGCTCGGAATGGTTTCCTAGTTGGAGTTGGCACACATAGGCCTCTAACCGGAGGAAGGAATAGAGTCAGGCGTTTACCGATCTGTTCTATCAAATGAAAGTGTGAGATAATGTGACATTCCGAAATTCCACAAATTGAAATTTATTGAATAATTGAGTTTTATGAAAATGTACTCGCAGTAAATTCTCGCCCGAAACTGATCATTCCTGGGAATGCTAACCATTAGGGAAAGGCTAATAGAGGAATTAAATTCGCGCGACTAAAGAAAATTCGATCGTGAATGGATTTCGACAATTAAATTGCGAAAGTGATATTTTGAGCCACTGTTGGCCAATCCAAGGATAGTTAGGGTTCAGTTCGTCACTATCCTAGTAGTGGATCGCGGGTGGTTCCGTAGGACCACGAAACGACTTGATGAATGATTCCGAAATTATTTCGAACGATCGTACCCCTCAGATCAAGTGATTGATATTCGCGATTTTAATGACAACCGAGGTTGTCACGCACCGAATGGACTTGCACGTGACTCGATTTCATATTAGTCACGAGTCGATTTTGCGAATTTCCCCAGCAAGCCACCCTTTAGCTCGAGAAACGCTCGAATTACGTTTAATAGAATTTAATTATTGAATTTTTACCAAAATTGGATACTGGAAAATTAGGAAGTCGCGATGGAACGTTAGGACGACGTTGCACGTGACACGTGTCAATTTTTTGTGAGCTCAAATCCTTCGGAAAAACTCGATTTTGATGAGAAATGCATAATCGGACCATTTTACCCCTATAAGTTAATAAAGGGCTAGTTTTGTTGGATAAGGGCATTTTGGTCATTTTAGGCCCTAAGTTGGATTTGACATAATTACCCTTGGATATTTTTAAGTAAGATTCGATCTGGGCCATTGATTTTAAGATTAGATCGAATCTCGACCGTTGGATCAAAAAGAATAGAGGAGGGTATTTTGGTAAATTACCGAAAAGGTGGTCAAAATTGGACATTTAATCTTTGACCCTCTCTTTCTCTCCCCATTTTCCCCCATTTAGCAGCCCCTCTCCCCCGTGCAACCCCCCCCCCCCCCCCCCACCGTTGACTCTCTTTCTCTCTTTCTCCTTGCCGATCGCCGTCCAAGCCGCGCTGTTGCCACCCAAGCCGATCGCCGCCCATTGGGAGTTGTACACCGTCGCCACCGTTCCCGATTAAGTGCCGCCGCTTTCCGTTCTAGCCACGATAGTCTAGAATGCGGGTAAGTCGTGCTCTAAACCCAATTTAGGATTTCGGGTATCGACGGGCGATTTTGGGTGAAACCGGGCATAGGGTAGGTGCGGAATTGCATGATTTAGGAGTGGAATTATGTAGCAGGCCTTAGAATCGAAACCGGAAAATTTTATTGGAAAATTCGGAATAATAGTGAGCTGTGGGTACTGCTCACAAGCTGCGAATCACTGTTCACGAGCTGTGATTCACTGTTCACGAGGCTGTGATGGGCCGATGGGGTCGCAAGTTGGATTTTTAGAACCGAGAATTTATGGCGAGAAAATCTTGTGAAGGACCCGAATCGATTTGAGGCCATTTGGTCAGAGAAAAATAAGGATTTCTGTGTTTTACGTGCATTTGAATTATAATTAGGTTGTGGTGGTGAAGCTAAATGTGTGATTGTGCAATTGGTTGATTTAATTATGCCTGTTGGGTGCACACATGGGCCAAATTATTTTAATCATCAAAATTGGCCATGTTATATGCTGAATGAGCATGATTTGTGTATAATTATTGCTTGCACGGGTCACGTGTGATTGACCTATTAAATGGCAAGTGATTGTTACATGTGTAAAAGAATGAGAAATAGTGTGTGGTAAGGTATGTGAGACCGTGGGAATTGTGCCGTCCTGAGGCGTGTACTTTTACGCGGGACGATGCTCGGTTTTTACCGGAGGACTGCCAGCCTGAGGCATGTACTTCAATGCGGATTGTGCAATAGGTGGTAGATGTTGAGCCTGAGGCGTGTACATTTACGCGGGCAAGAAACATGGCCTGAGGCGTGTACTTCAACGCGAGCTGGAAGTGATGTGATGAATGATCGCAGTGTGCCTAAGGCGTGTACTTCAACGCGGGTCACTGGCGAGTATTGTGGAAAGTAAGTGCTCGCAGTGTGCCTAAGGCGTGTACTTCAACGCGAGTCACTGGCGAGTGTTGTGGAAAGTGAGTGGTCGCAGTGGACCTGAGGCGTATACTGTAACGCGGGTCACTAGCGAGAGTGTGAAAAGAGATGTGATGAGACTGGAATGAATGCGTGAGAATGCGAAATTAATTATGCATGTGATTGCATTTGATGTGATTGTGACTAACGTGCAGGGTGTGAGCAGAATAGGCTCAAGTAAATAATTGACGTGCTTGATATGTGATGATTTAGCGTTCGTGTGTGATTGTGTTTATGAAATTGTTTGGAGGTACGTGATAGCCTAGGTTGGGTTTATGGGTGAACTTACTGAGAAGTGTTCTCACGGTTGTTTGAACCAACAATTTTCAGAACCCTGACCTGAGCAATGAACCCTCCACCACCACCACCAGTACGTTTTGGATTACCAGTGCACACGGAGTATGAAGTAGCAGAGTTTCTGATGGGTGTCGATTGGAAGGCCAAGCTTTTGACGAGAACCAATTTTGAGGACGAATGATAGGTCATCGATTCCTTTTGGTTTTGATAGTTTCAGTAAAATGTGCACTGATAGACTAAGGTTTGTAATATTGTATATAGTTTGGAATAAGTTTCATTGAGAATGCAAATGTATATTCTCCCAATTCTCTCCAATTTTTTTTGTCAAGGTGTTTTCTGATTTCCGTTGGCGCGATTAAAACTCTGATGTGTTTGGATGAGGTCGGCGACAACCTGGGATGTCGCAACCGTTCGACCTGAAACGGGACGTCGTGAACTCGACAGAGGTTCGGGGCGTGACATCCCCGTTTGGAATGGTATCAGAGCCAAGTTAGCTCGATCTAAGATTGGTCGAATTGGAGTGATAAGGAGCAGAAACCATGGGGTAGTAATTGGGGAGATCTTAGTGGGGTGTAGAGTAGAATGAGTTACATGTGCCTCCATATTGTTTGTTGTGATTGTTTGTGTAAGTTAAGTGTGTGTGGTAATTGAATTGCAGGTACGTCTGGACCTGAAGTAAGTGTTCAGGCTTTTGCAAGTGTGATTTTGTGATTGGTAGCAGGGAAATTGATTATTGAATCAGTTTTTGTGTTAATTCACTGCTTAGAATCGGATTGAGCTAGTCGGTTTAGACCGCTAATTCCTGAGTGGAATTACAGCAGGTAGTAGAGTGATAGGATCGTGACGATGAGCAGCGAAGGAAGAGGAGTAGGAAGAGTCCCAAGAATGGGCACAGGAAGAGGAATGAGAGGTCGAGGTCGTGCTTGAGCTAGGGCTGTAGAGGACCTCAGAATGGGTGCTAGAGCAGTAGAGAATCCTAGAGTGGATGTTGGAGCTACAAGGGACCCTAGAGTAGAAGTTAGACCTGCTGAGGATCCTCGAATGGAAGTGGTTATGAGGACGTTGGAACGAATCGGAAATCTGTTAGAACAGCAAACTCAGGAGCGAGCTGCTCTGATTGCCCAAGCTACCGAGCCCGTAGCTGTTGCTAATGATAATGAGAATCAAGGTCAAGGGCAAGTGGTTGTAAATAAACCTATGCACCAGCTGGTAGAGTAGTTTATTAAGCTGAAATCACCTAAGTTTTTTGGGAAAGGAAATCCTGAGGCTGTATCTCGATGGGTAGAGGAGCTTGAGAAAGCGTTTGAGGTGCTGGAGTGTAATGATCTTGAGAAAGTGACTCTAGCAGTATATCAGTTGCAAGATAACGCAAATAATTGGTGGAAGGCCACCAGAGATAGGATTTTTCCTGAGGGTACAACCAGGACTTGGGCTGTTTTTACTGAGAGATTTTATGAGAAATACTTTTCAACTAGTGCTAGAGAAAGAAAACTAGCGGAATTTATGAGACTCTACCAAGGTCAGATGACGGTAGATCAGTATGAGGCGGAATTTGCGAGATTGTCTAAATTTGCGCCGAGAATGGTGGAACATCCTGAGGATAAGGCGCGGAGATTTCTGGATGGATTGAGAGCTGACATCCGTAGCCAGTTGTTACTGGTAAATTTGGGGACCTACGAGCAGATATTTGATAGAGCTCAAATCCTAGAGCGAGATCAGATGGATAGGGCCGTCGCTTCTGGGTCGAGATTTGTCCAGGGTTGGAATAATCGTAATATTGGGAAGAGGCCGATGGTGGATAATAGGCGTTTCACTCCACCAGCAAAAAGGAATATTGGAAAGCCAATCCGGATTGGAAATGGTACGTACAGGATTTGTGGAGGCCGACATGGAAACGGACCTTGTCCAACCAGGGGTGGAGCTTGCATTAGATACGGAAGATTTGGGCATCACATAAGGAATTGCCCCAATCTCAGGCAGAATAGACCGTCTGTTTTGCCGCCACCTTGGAATGAGAATCATACTGGAGCGGCCCAGACAGCAAATCCGAATCAAAATAGGCCTCAAGCGCAAGGACGAGTGTATGCGATGGCCAGACGAGAGGCTGTGAACGCGCCAGGGGTTGTCATAGGTACGATTTCTCTGTGCAACCATGCTGCGTATGCTTTATTTGATCCTGGAGCTTCGCATTCTTTTATATCGAAGCAGTTTGTTGAGTTGATTGGAATAGAACCACAGTTGCTTGATGTTGTGCTATGTGTGAAGACTCCCTCAAATGATAAGATGTTGATTTTGTTGGGTTGTCCAAACTGTAAGATCGTGATTGGAGATAGGGATGAATTGATTGATTTAGCGGTTCTAGATATGTATGATTTTGATGTGATAATAGGAATGGATTGGTTGTCTAAGCAGAGGGCTGTAATGGATTGCAATAGCAGAATAATCCAATTTAATCTTGTTGGACATCCGGAATTTAAATTTGTGGGAAGTCGAGGAGGACCCTTGATTCCACTGATATCCTCGATGGAAATAACGAAATTATTGAATGAGGGATGCCAAGGATTTCTAGCTGTAGTAGTTGATTCGACAGCTGAAGAGCCGAGACTAGAGGATATAGCGGTAGTGTGTGAATATCCCGATGTGTTTCCTCAAGAATTGCCGGGATTACCGCCGGAAAGAGAAGTAGAGTTTGTAATCGAGTTAGCACCTGGAACTGAGCCAATCTCGCAGGCACCTTATAGAATGTCGCTGACGGAGTTAAAGGAATTAAAGGTGCAAATGCAAGAGTTGTTAGACAAGGGGTTTATTAGACCCAGTGTATCTTCGTGGGGAGCACCGGTTTTATTTGTAAGGAAGAAAGATGGATCGTTGAGATTGTGTATAGATTACAGGCAACTGAATCAACTGACAATTAAAAATAAGTATCCTTTGCCAAGGATTGACGATTTGTTTGATCAGTTACAAGGGGTTTCGGTGTTCTCTACGATTGATTTGAGAACGAGATACCTTCAGTTGAGAATAAAGAAGGAGGATGTACCGAAGACGGCATTTAGGAAGAGATACGGGCATTATGAATTTACGGTAATGCCGTTTGGATTAACAAATGCCCCTGTTGCCTTTATAGATTTGATGAATAGAATGTTTAAGGAATTTCTAGATCAGTTTGTGATTGTTTTTACTGACGATATACTGGTATACTCGAAAAGCCTGGAGGAACATGAATTCCATTTGCATCAAGTATTGCGAACTTTGAGGGAGAACGCACTGTATGCTAAGTTTAGCAAGTGCGAATTTTGGCTAAGTCAAGTAGCATTTCTCGGTCATGTAATTTCCGGAGAAAGAATAGCTGTGGATCCATCGAAGATTGAGGCTGTGATGAAGTGGCCTAAACCGACAACGGTGACCGAAGTTCGAAGTTTTCTAGGTCTAGCTGGATATTACTGTCGCTTCGTGGAAGGATTTTCGTCGATAGCAATGCCGTTGACGCGGTTATTAAAGAAGGAAAAGAGATTTGAATGGACAGATCAGTGTGAAGGGAGTTTCCAAGAGTTGAAGCACAGGTTAACAACGGCACCAGTATTAACGATTCCATCAGGACCGGGAGGATATGAAATATATAGTGATGCGTCATTGAAAGAATTAGAGTGTGTGTTGATGCAACATAGGCAAGTGGTAGCCTATGCATCCAGGCAATTGAGGCTCCATGAATTGAATTATCCGACACACGATTTGGAGTTAGCAGCAATAGTGTTTGCCTTGAAGATTTGGCGACACTATTTATGCGGAGAAAGATTCCAGATTTATACTGACCATCAGAGCCTCAAGTACTTATTTTCGCAGAAAGAGTTGAATATGAGGCAACGACGCTGGATGGAATTATTAAAGGATTATGATTGTGATATTCTATATCACCCTGGAAAGGCAAATCGAGTAGTGGATGCATTGAGCCGGAAATCAAGCATCGCGCATTTGATGGTCAAGGAGTGGACTCTCTAAGCTAAATCTTCGGGTAGTTTTGCAGCTAAAAGGCAGTTCCTGAAGGGCTTGAACAAGAGGTTCGCTCATGTGGAATAGCATACCTGCTATAAGCTGACCTGGTTTTCCCTGACTTTCAGTATAGATCCCCTCATTGGTATCAGAGCTTGGTTTTATGTCTAGCTTGGTTCGTTCTATGCGCTTAGTTAGTAATTGTCCAGTGCTGCGAAGAATCCTTTCTCCTCATTATGTCCGACCCAGATACAGCTCCAATCGCTTTTACTGCTTCTCTTACTCCATCGTCTTCTTCTTCAACTTTAACTGAGTTCCATACTTCACATGCCTCTAAGATAGATTATCTCTATGAAGTCTCTTTTAGTGATGAAACCAAGATTTCCGAAACACAACTTCCTCTCATGAATCCATATTCAACCTTTGTCAAACCTACTACATCTTTTTCATCCATCAGGTCTATGAGACATCTCATCCGTCAAACTCCGAAAGAAGTCAAAGAATACGTCCAATCTTCCAAGTTTAACTAGCACCCAATTCCTGCTTCTGAAAAGGAGTACTTTGTTACTCTTCAAATTCCTCATGAATTTCCCAAACAATGGATCCAATAAGGGTATTCGCATATTCACTATGGCGCAGTCCGTCTTGCTCTTACCTTTCATGGGAGAAAAGGTTTGCCTGTTGCAGCAAGAATGACTCTTTTGGATACTAGGTTCCTAGAATACCAGCGTGCTTGTATTGGTACTGTCCAAACCACCTTAAATGCTGGAATAGTCTTCGTAACCCTTTATCCAAATTTCAATATTGCCTTTTCCGATCCCCAGCTACTTTCTTTCTTGAAAGTACAACTTCAGCTTACTGGAGCTCCTCAAACTGCCGATTCCATTGCCACAACTCTTCACTACCAAATGGTGTATAGAGTCTAAAATCATGTCTTAGATCTGAATTTCCAACATGGAAATGAAGATGCACTGTTCATCTCCATGCAAAATGATCAAGCTTCTTGTATTCATATTCCTCGGTAGATCCCAAAAGAAAAGTTAGCCAAACTTCTTCTCGATTCTTGGATTACAAATTATGAAAAGCTCCACCAAATTAGCCAACCTCTTCAATCTTCAGAATCTGAATTTGTCAGACAATGAGATGGTATTGTAAGTATCAAATTCCGCAAAGAAAAGGAAGAAACTCCTTCTATCTTTCCTACTATCTTTATGATAGAACCCTATGTTCCTATTCCAATTCCTGAGGAACCAGACCCAAAAAAGTTAGTCCAATACTTCAAAAGTGATCGACATCCTGTCCATCACTACAAAGACCCTTATGGTCATTGTTTCTGGGATCCTTTTTGCCAATGTTCTCCATGCACAAACTCCCCAGATGAAGTAGATTCAGCTACCAGGCTCAAGCAAAAAGCTAGGAAGGCCAAGGACAGCTTCTACCAAAGATATTTAGATGGAGACCTTACCATTGATACTCTTGGAGAAAATAGTGGATACCGGTTTATGGTTTCATATGGTACACCATCACCTTCATCATCCCCATCAACTCCATCACCTCCATTATCCCCACCATCACCTCCAGCTTCACCCCCATATAAAAAATCTGTTGTTTCTTCTTTTTATAAACCCATCTACAAGTGGGCAAAGAAAAATTCTCATCCACTTGAAATTCTAGTCTTTCCTGAAAACCCAACTACTGGACAACTTCCATCTATCTCCATGTTTAATGAAGCTGATTTCCCTCCTCTAAATCCTGTTGACAGTTCTCAACTTTCTTTTCCTGCTATTGAGGAATTTACTGATCCACAACGAAGATACCTTCATGCTCCAAAAATCCCTTCTCCTATTGATGTGGATGAACGTGGAAGGCCAAAAAGAACGCCTGCTGCTGAGGCTGTTCTCAATTGGCAGTCGGAAACTCTCCTAGCACAAAATCAGGCTTTCAAGACGTTTGACTCCAAAATTATTGATGTACAACAAGACATCCAAAGGTACGATGAGTCCATCAAAAAGATGCTTGTGGATTTCCATAAAAGACTTCATGCTCTAGAATCGGTCCAGCATCTCGGCTACCATTATCTTGAAAGTCCGAAAAATGAAATAGAGAAACTCAGAAGGCAAATCAGTCTTCTTGAAGAAGGAAAATTCAAGCCTATTGATTTTTTCTCTATTCCAAGAATCGGACACTCTCTTCCACCACCGCAAAGTTCTCCAGTTTTTGCTGCAGCTGCTCTTACAGCCGAAACTTCTACTCAACGAGACAGAAGTGATATGACAGAAATGCGCAATCGCATTCGGGAAATGGAGAAGCTCCGAAAGGAAAGAATGAAAGAAAAATTTGTTCCTGAATCCTCTGAAAAACTTGAAAAGAGTTCTGACCTGCAGATGATGATCTCAAAACCCCTTGGAATCTTTTTTGAGGGATTTAAGCAAAGATCAACAACAAAATCCAAAAACTGATTCAGACCAACATCTACCAGAGTACACTTCTCAAAAAGCAAAGGTATCAAATTTGCTAAACTCAGATTCAGAATCTGACTCCCTATCCTATTCCTCTTCGTCCACTTTCCCAATTCCTTCCATTTAATCTTTCCAAGTACCACCAACTACTCCTCCAATTTTCATGGCTGATCCTCCAGAACAAGAAATGGAACCAAATCCATCAGAACCAGAAGTTATCCAAATCAATAACCCATCTCATATTTCTGTTTCCTCATCCAAACAATTTTTCACTCTTGATGACACTCCTTATTCCAAATGGCCAGAAAGATTGGATGAATTCCATGCTTGGTTGAACACCAGAGCTCTTACTGTTGAAAGCAAATATGATGTTCTTCTAGAATTCGCTACAAGGTTCACTGGAAGCCTTAAACACTGGTGACAATCAACTTTTGAAACAGACCAAATGACTTTTCTTCTTCTGCAAGACTTTTCCTAGGCCATTGGAATCATTTACCTATATTTCATAGGAAAACCTGCTGATCTTCTTGAACTCAAAAGAAGAGAATATTTTGAAAGAAAGTGTTGTTCTCTTCAAAAAAGACACCTAGATCGCCATTACAGAGAAATGCTTAAACTCTTTTATGGCCTAGGAGCTGATCCAAATTTGAAACAAGTCTTCTTAGTCTCCATTCCTAAAGAACTCTCCCAACAGGTTGAGAGATCTTTTTTCAACAAGCAAAGAAGAATTGTTGATATTCCTTTTGGAGAACTGCAACAAGAAATTCATCTTTGTCTTGATGAACTTTGCCTCCGAAGATAGATGATGAAGAACTACAACAGAGACAATCGTGAACTCGATGGTGCTTGCTCTAAGCAATATTTGAAGATCAAATGTTCAAAGAAAGATTGTGACGGATCCTGCGAAGAATATTCAAAGAAAAACAAGCACTTCAAAAAGTATCGAGTCAAAAGATCCAAGCATTTCAGAAGGAAGAAGAAATGGCGATTCCTGCGGAAACGAAGAAACTTCACAGGACGCAAGAAACCAAATCGTTGCTTCATTTGCAACAAGAAGGGCCACTTTACCAAAAACTGTCCCCAAGCAAAGAAAGGTCAGAATCATCTCATTCATAACATCAAATTAGAAATAGGAATTTCTCTTGACAATGATGATATTGAATCCTTGTTCTTTGTCAATGAAAATCCCACTAATCAAACACTTTGTATCATTCCTTATTATCACACCCCTAGTGAAACAGATTCTGACTCGGAACCTGAAGAACTTTTCCATCTATCATCACAACCAGAAAATCAAGACCCTGGTATACATTCCAATCAACTTCATTGTCCCCACTTCCCAATCAAAATTTATCTCTCAAAGTTTGCCAAACCAATTTCAGTCATTGCTCTCATAGATACTGGTGCTAGTGCTTCAATCCTAGACACTAAAGTTCTCCCTAAAGAATACTGGACTTCCTGTGTTCGGTATTTTAACTCTGCTTCAGGAGACACTTTTTCTACAAATGTTCGCACCACACCTGTATCCATTCAGTTTTTCCGACAGTGCTCCATTACCACTAAAATTCTTGGATCTAGTTTTCCTAATAAAGACTTGATTATTGGGTGGGATATCATGACTCAACTTCCGGACTTAAGGATTGTTCCTGGAAAAGGACTTAGGTATAAAGATCAATTCTCTGAATTTGTCAATATCCAAAGACTCTTTTCCATTCAAATGAGTCTGTTAGATCCAATCATGCATAAACTATTGGAATAATGCTGAGAAAATCGTTTCAAGTTCTCCCAAAAATGTTCTCATCATTTGTGAAAAAATCCAGAATTCTATGCTCAACTCCCTTTCAAGAAAAATGAGGATATAAATCCTACAAAGGCAAGTCATTCGGGAATGAATCCAGAGCATTTGGCTCTTGCTCAAAAGGAATGCTCAAAATTGTTACAACAAAGCCTTATTGAAATTTCAAATTCTCAATGGGCTTGTGAAGCCTTCTATGTTAATAAACGTGCTGAGCAAAATCGGGGAAAAATGAGATTGGTGATTAACTACCAACCTCTCAATCTTTTCCTCCAAGATGACAAATTCCCTTTGCCTTCTCGAAATTCCCTTTTTGCAGGAATCACTAAAGCCCATATTTATTCAAAGTTTGATCTTAAAGCCGGATTCTAGCAATTGGGCATTTATCCTGATGACAGACCGAAGACGGGATTCTGTATCCCCAACCAACACTTTCAATGGCAAGTTCTTCCATTTGGTCTCAAGGTTGCTCCTTCCTTATTCCAAAAGGCTATGTGTCGCATATTCCAGCCAATCTTATCCAGCGCAGCTGTCTATATTGACGACATATTGCTCTACAGCCCAGACGAAGAATCCCACTGTCAACTTCTTGAGCAGTTTGCAGAAATTGTGAAGAAATATGACATCAAGCTTTCTCAAAAAAAGATGACCATTGCCCAAACAGAAGTTGAATTCCTTGGCATGCACCTTAGCAAAGGCACATATTATCCAGAACTGCACATCGCTAGGGAATTACTAAAATTTCCTGAAAATAATTTTACAACCCAGCAAGTTCAACAATTTCTTGGGATAATCAATTATCTCAGAGATTTTGTCCCGAATATTGCAAGGTTGTTAATTCCTTTGCAACTGATGTTAAAAAAGCATCTAGTACCATGGGGAAAGGCACAAACCAAAGCAGTTGCAGAACTCAAAGAAATTATGCAAGATCTTCCCCCTTTGCAAATCCCATCCACAGGGAAGAGAATTTTACAGACTGATGCCAGTGATGAATATTGGGCAGCCATATTGTTCGAAGAACTTCATGGTAAGTGACATCTTTGCGCTTACAAAAGTGGCAAGTTTTCTCAGGCAGAAATGCATTATCATTCTACCTTCAAAGAAATTTTGGCAGTAAAGAATGGAATAAAAAAGTTTGAATTCCATCTTATTGGCCATTATTTTTTGGTAGAACTGAATATGGCTTCTTTTCCCCAAATGACCAAATTCAAGCAGAAGCAAATCCCTCATCCTTAGCTACTTAGATGGGCTGAATGGTTTTTGAAATATTCTTTCGAAACCAAACACATTGCAGGAAAGAAAAATGTGCTTGCAGATTTTCTCTCCAGACCGAAAGCATCGGCAGAAATCAACATGTATATTCTCAGGCATTCCTTCCCGCTCCGGGCAGACAAGTACAAGATTGAATGGTTCCGAGATTGGCCAAGCCTGGACAATCCTCAAGAAATAATTGAGCAAATTCAAAAGGATAAGCTCATTGAAAATCTTGACAATCTCATGTGGCAATGCCACACAGACCTTTTTTGTCACCATAGAGGATCTATTCTTGACTCTTCTGGATTACACTCGAGGTACCCTTTTATTCACCCGTTACTTTGGAGAAAAAATGATTTCCCTGACAAACTTAAATGGCTATTATGGTATCTAACCAACAAGTACGTAATAGCTATTGAGTTTCCTACCAGAAAATTTATTCTCCAATTGACCAACTTGCTTCTGGCTAACCACGTTCAGCTAAATGAACACGAGAAAAACCTTTTAACTGTGCTTAAATGGTTTTACCCTCCTGTTTATTGGAAATGACTCTTTCTTGAAGAGGTGAAAAAAGTTCGAGATGATCCGGAAATACACATTGTTGTACTCCTCCACCGTCCTTGGACTTTTGTGCATAATAATGGTACCATTTTCAATACTCCCGCCGCAGTAGGTACTACTACCTACAAGCCTCAGACAGAACTCCAGGTTGCACGTGTCTATAAATCATTCCCCGATCGCATTGGTTCTGTTGAATATAATTACAGAGAACTCCAAAGGATCCTATGCCAAGAAAATTGCATTATTCCAAAAGAAGCATGGGATTACTTCACACCTGTCTCATGGGATCATGAAGGATCTTCCTCTACAACAAGACAGGCACTCAGAGAATACGAGCACGAACATGCACAGACACATCTCGGATTATCACAAGATCACGAAATGTCAGATATAGGAGATTCGGCACAGTCATCTCAAGATCTAGTACAGTCATCTCAAGATCCAGTGCAGTCATCTCAAGATCCATGGGGTGGACCACTCTCTCAAGACCCTTATGACTATGAACCATTGTCCTTATCCGTTGGACTTGACCCAGCTCCTCCTTTTACTATACACAACTAGGAAATTGGCCCCAACCAGTGTTGACCCAGTCAATCTTACCTGAACCAAATCCGCAATCAAGCCTTGGCATCAGAATGTGGAATGACCTCTTGTTACCACAAAACGCTCCAAATACTGCTCTTCCAGACCTTTCGACACATGCATCCTCTTCCTCGAACCCAGCGCCAGTTATCACTGAAGATAACTTCGAACATATTCTGACACAGAGACAGATAGCAGAATATGAACGTGCAAATAGTTCAGACAGTTCAGATTATGACTACAACTCTGGATGGAGATAAGCTTGTACTAGAATCCTGTTCTACCTATAAATAGGTTTTAAGTGTTCTACGAGTAAGGGTGCCAAATAATGTACTTAGTTAGGTAAAGTTTGTGTGTTTGTAGACACGAGTCCATTATTGTACCCCGTTCTAAGTGTGCTTTGTCTTACCTGGACCCTTGTCCAGCATGTATTCCCCAACGCCTATATAAGGCCGTGTAATTCTTCGGTTTGAATAAGAGGGAAAGTTATAAAATTTCAATTCTCTCACTTTTCATGGCTCTCTAAAATTCCTTTCTTCAAAGCCTGGCATGATCCTCTAAGAAAGGCAGCTCGGCCAGTTAGGCATAACATCATCCTGGTCACTCTGAGCGTCTCTATACTTTGAGCTAAATCTCCGGATAGTTTTGCAGCTAAAAGGCAGTTCCTGAAGGGCTTGAACAAGAGGTTCGCCCATGTGGAATAGCATACCTGGTTTTCCCTAGCTTTCAGTATAGATCCCCTCATTTCAAAGCAGGAATTGGGTGCTGGTCAAACTTGGAAGATTTGACGTATTCTTTGACTTTTTTCGAAGTTTGACGGATGAGATGTCTTATAGACATGATGGGCGAAAAAGATGTAGTAGGTATGGCAAAGCCTGAATATGGATTCATGAGAGGAAGTTGTGTTTCGGAAATCTTGGTTTCATCACTAAGAGAGACTTGATAGAGATAATTGAGAACAGCCTCAGCAGCAGGTGTTCTTTTTGGCCTTCCACGTTCATCCACATCAATGGGAGAAGGGATTTTTGGAGCATGAAGGTATCTTCGTTGTGGATCAGTAAATTCCTCAGTAGCAGGAAAAGAAAGTTAAGAACTTTCAACAGAATTTAGAGGAGGGAAATCAGCTTCATTAAACATGGAGATAGATGGAAGTTGTCTAGTAGTTGGGTTTTCAGGAAAGACTGGAATTTCAAGTGGATGAGAATTTTTCTTTGCTCACTTGTAGATGGGTTTGTAAAAAGGAGAAACAATAGATTTTTTATATGGGAGTGAAGCTGGAGGTGATGGTGGGGATAATAAAGGTGATGGAGTTGATGGGGATGATGAAGGTGATGGTGTACCATATGAAACCATAAACTGGTATCCACTATTTTCTCCAAGAGTATCAATTGTAGGGTCTCCATCTAAATATCTTTGGTAGAAGTTATCCTTGGCCTTTCTAGCTTTTCGCTTGAGCCTGGTAGCTGAATCTACTTCATCTGGGGAGTTTGTGCATGAAGAACATTGGCAAAAAGGATCCCAAAAACAATGACCATAAGGGTCTTTGTAGTGATGGACAGGATGTCCGTCACTTTTGAAGTATTGGACTAACTTTTTTGGGTCTGGTTCCTCAGGAATTGGATTAGGAACACAGGGTTCTATCATAAAGATAGTAGGAAAGATGGAAGGAGTTTCTTCCTTTTCTTTGCGGAATTTGATGGTTACAGTACCATCTCTTTGTCTGACAAATTCAGATTTTGAAGATTGAAGATGTTGGCTAATTTGGTGGAGCTTTTCATAATTTGTAATCCAAGAATCGAGAAGAAGTTTGGCTAACTTTTCTTTTGGGATCTGCCGAGGAATATGAATACAAGAAGCTTGATCATTTTGCATTGAGATGAACAGTGCATCTTCATTTCCATGTTGGAAATTCAGATCTAAGGCATGATTTTGGACTCTATATACCATTTGGTAGTGAAGAGTTGCGGCAATGGAATCGGCAGTTTGAGGAGCTCCAGTAAGCTGAAGTTGTACTTTCAAGAAAGAAAGTAGCTGGGGATCGGAAAGGGCAATATTGAAATTTGGATAAAGGGTTACGAAGACTGTTCCAACATTTAAGGTGGTTTGGACAGTACTAATACAAGCATGCTGGTATTCTAGGAACCTAGTATCCAAAAGAGCCATTCTTGCTACAACAGGCAAACCTTTTCTCCCATAAAAGGTAAGAGCAAGACGGACTGCGCCATAGTGAATATGCGAATACCCTTGTTGGATCCACTGTTTGGGAAATTCATGAGGAATTTGAAGAGTAACAAGTTGGAAGTGAGTCGAGTCTTGAGCCTGTTAGCTACGTTAAGGATTGAGCCAGAAATCCAGGCTAAAGTTAAAGCTTTGTAGTCTACGGACTCAGAGATACGAAAGATTATGGGGATGGACGCTGCTAAGAGAAAACCGGATTTTCAAATATCCGAGGATGGTGTGTTGAAATTTCGTGGAAGGTTGTGTGTGCTAGACGATGCAGGAGTGAAGGAAGAAATTTTATCTAAAGCGCATCGTAGCCAGTACAGTATCCATCCAGGTAGTACTAAAATGTACAGGAATTTGAGACAGTATTACTGATGGAATGGTATGAAGTCGGATATTGCTAAGCACGTGGCTAAGTGCCTGACGTGTCAGCAGGTGAAAGCGCAACATTGCAAGCCTGGAGGATTGTTGCGACTATTGGAAATCCCAGAGTGGAAATGGGAGCATATAACCATGGATTTTGTGTCGAGATTGCCAAGAAGTCAAAGAGTCATGACACTATTTGGGTGATTATCGATAGATTAACTAAGTCGGCACACTTTTTGGCAGTGCGAAAGGATTTCACGTTAGAACGATATGCGGAGTTATACATGCAACAAATTATTCGCCTGCATAAAGTACCAGTATCTATAATTTCGGATCGTGATCCTAGGTTCACCGCTAATTTTTGGAAAAGTCTGTAGACGACGTTGGGATCTAAGCTACAGTTCAGTACAGCTTATCATCCTCAGACAGATAGCCAGTCTGAGAGGACAATTCAGACCCTAGAGGATATGCTCAGGGCGTGTGTGCTGGACTTTCAAGGTAAATGGGAAGAGCAACTGCCCTTAGTAGAGTTTGCTTATAATAATAGTTTTCAGCATAGCATTGGAATGGCGCCATTTGAAGCATTATATGGCCGTGCTTGTAGAACGCCAGTGTGTTAGGACGAAGTGGGAGAACGAGCGATAACGGGGCCAGAATTAGTGGAGCAATCGATCGAGGCAGTTAAGATCATTCATGAAAGGCTGAAGACAACGCAAAGCCGCCAAAAGAGTTATGCAGACGGAAGGCGGAGACCGTTGGAATTCCTAGTGTGAGATCACGTATTTTTAAAGGTGTCACCCATGCGAGCATTGTCCCGATTCGGAAAGAAATGGAAGTTGAGTCCAAGGTATGTAGGACCCTTCGAAGTTTTGGAACGAATTAGAGACTTGGCGTATCGTCTCGCGTTGCCGCCAAACATGTCACAAGTACATAACGTATTCCACGTATCAATGTTAAGGAAGTATGAATTGGACCAGACACATGTATTAAACTATGAAGAGATAGAAGTGGATGAGAAAGTATCGTATGTTGAGAGACCGATCAAGATTGAAGATCGGAAGGAACGGATCCTGAGGAATAAAACAATCTCGATGGTCAAGGTTATCTGGGAGCACCATGGGACTGAAGGCGCAACGTGGGAAAGCGGAAAAATAATGCAACGTTAGTACCCCCAGTTGTTTGAGTAGCAGGAAGAATTGTAAATTTTGAGTAGCAGTGAGATTGTAAATTTTGAGGGCGAAATTTCATAAGGGGGGAAGATTATGACATTCCGAAATTCCACAAATTAGAATTTATTGAATAATTGAGTTTTATGAAAATGTACTCGCAGTATATTCTTGCCCGGAACTGATCATTTCTGGGAATGCTAACCATTAGGGAAAGGCTAATAGGGGAATTAAATTCGTGCGACTAAAGAAAATTCGATCGTGAATAGATTTCAACCATTAAATCGCAGAAGTAATATTTTGAGCCACTATTGGCCGGTCCAAGAATAGTTAGGGTCAGTTCGCCACTGTCTTAGTAGTGGATCGTGGGTGATTCTGTAGGACCATGAAACGACTTGACGAATGATTCCGAACGATCGTACCCCTCGGATCAAGTGATTGATCTTCGCGATTTTAATGACAACCGAAGTCGTCACACACCGAACGGACTTGCACGTGACTTGATTTCATATCAGTCACGAGTCGATTCTACGAATTTCCCTAGCAAGTCGCCCGTTAGTTCGAGAAACGCTCGAGTTACGTTTAATAGAATTTAATTATTGAATTTTTACCAAAATTGGATACTGAAAAATTAGGAAGTCGCAACGGAACGTTAGGACGACATTGCACGTGACACGTGTCAATTTTTTGTGCGCTCAAATCCTTCATAAAAGCTCGATTTTGATGAGAAACGCAGAATCGGACCATTTTACCCCTATAAGTTAATAAATGGCTAGTTTTGTTGGACAAGGGCATTTTGGTCATTTTAGGCCCTAAGTTGGATTTGACATAATTACCCTTGGATATTTTTGAGTAAGATTCGATCTGGGCCATTGATTTTAAGATTATATCGAATCTCGACCGTTAGATCAAAAAGATTAAAGGAGGGTATTTTGGTAAATTACCAAAAAGGTGGTCAAAATTGGACATTTAATCTTTGACCCTCTCTTTCTCTCCCCATTTTCCCCCATTCGGCAGTCCCTCTCCCCGGTGAAACCCCCCCCCCCCACTGTAGACTCTCTTTCTCCTTGCCAATCGCCGCCCAAGCTGCACCGTCGCCACCCAAGCCGATCGCCGCCCGCCGGGAGTCGTACACCGTCGCCGCCATTCCCAATTAAGTGTCGCCGCTTTCCGTTCTAGCCACAATAGTCTAGAACACGGGTAAGTCACGCTCTAAACCCAATTTAGGATTTCAGGTATTGACGGGCGATTTTGGGTGAAACCAGGCATAGGGTAGGTGCGGAATTGCTTGATTTAGGAGTGAAATTATGTGGCGGGCCTTAGAATCGAAACCAGAAAATTTTTATTAGAAAATTCGGAATAATAGTGAGCTGTGGGTACTGTTCACAAGCTGCGAATCACTGTTCACGAGCTGTGATTCACTGTTTACGAGGCTGTGATGGGCCGATCGGGTCGTAAGTTGGATTTTTAGAACCGAGAATTTATGGCGAGAAAGTTTTGTGAAGGACCCGAATCAATTTGAGGCCATTTGGTCATAGAAAAATAAGGATTTCTGTGTTTTACATGCGTTTGAATTATAATTAGGTTGTGGTGGTGAAGCTAAATGTGTGATTGTGCAATTGGTTGATTTAATTATGCCTGTTGGGTGCATGTGTGGGCCAGATTATTTTAATTATCAAAATTGGCCATGTTATATGCTGAATGAGCATGATTTGTGTATAATTATTGCGTGTACGGATCACGTGTGATTGACCTATTAAATGACAAGTGAATGTTGCACGTGTAAAAGAATGAGAAATAGTGTGTGGTAAGGTATGTGAGACCGTGGGAATTGTGCCGTCCTGAGGCGTGTACGTTTATGCGGGACGACGCCCGGTTTTTACCGGAGGACTGCCAGCCTGAGGCGTATACTTTAATGCGGGTTGTGCAGTAGGTGGTAGATGTTGAGCCTGAGGCGTGTACTTCAACGCGGGCCGGAAGTGATGTGACGAATGATCGCAGTATGCCTGAGACGTGTACTTCAACGCGGGTCACTGGCGAGTGTTGTGGAAAGTGAGTGGTCGCAGTGTGCCTAAGGCGTGTACTTCAACGCGGGTCACTGGCGAGTGTCGTGGAAAGTGAGTGGTCGCAGTGGACCTGAGGCATGTACTGTAACGCGGGTCACTGGCGAGAGTGTGAAAAGAGATGTGATGAGACTGGAATGAATGCGCGAGAATGCGAAATTAATTATGCATGTGATTGCATTTGATGCGATTGTGACTAACGTGCAGGGTGTGAGCAAAATAGGCTCAAGTAAATAATTGATGTGCTTGATATGTGATGATTTAGCATTCGTGTGTGATTGTGTTTATGAAATTGTTTGGAGGTACATGATAGCCTAGGTTGGGTTTATGGGTGAACTTACTGAGAAGTGTTCTCACGGTTGTTTCAACCAACAATTTTCAGAACCCTAACCTGAGCAATGAACCCTCCACCACCACCACCAGTACGTTTTGGATTACCAGTGCACACGGAGTACGAAGTAGCAGAGTTTTTGATGGGTGTCGATTGGAAGGCTAAGCTTTTGACGAGAACCAATTTTGAGGACGAATGATAGGTCATCGATTCCTTTTGGTTTCGATAGTTTCAGTAAAATGTGCACTGATAGACTAAGGTTTGTAATATTGTATATAGTTTGAAATAAGTTTCATTGAGAATGCAAATGTATATTCTCCCAATTCTCCCCAGTTTTTTTTGTCAAGGTGTTTTCTGGTTTCCGTTGGCGCGATTAAAACTCTGATGTGTTTAGATGAAGTCAGCGACAACCGGGGACGTCGTAAACGTTCGACCTGAAGCGGGACGTCGTGAGCTCGACGGAGGTTCGGGGCGTGACAAATAATGCTTTAGAACATTTGAAAGGGAAGATAACAAAACATAAACTAAAATTTCTTTAAGTTGTGTTTGTTTATGTCTTCCTTATTCTTTTTCTACGGTGTTCAATTTTGATTACCAATTCCAGACGTACTCGATGGCATGGCGCATGCCACCATGTCATTTGGTAAGAAACTTTTAGTACACCAAGAAAGCATTACAGTTCCGAAAATTGCTCACACGTACCCCACCTATCCATAAGATTAGAATGCGTCACAGTTGCTAATATAAAACGATCATAATCACCTCCGTGGCATAATTTCTTAATTAAACATGACTAATCTAGGCAAAATGGAAACCGAGATTACGCGTCAGTTGCTAACAATTGTATCACTATCCATGCAACGGAGACAACAGATGACCACACATTCGGATATCCAATACAAACTCCAGCACAAAACGTGAGCAATAAAAAGTTCTTTGGGAGAATGTGCAACAGCAGAATTTGTTGGAAGTGAAAGAAGAAATCAAATACACATGAACCTAAGCTAGTCTGGTTCACATCAATCGTAAAGAATGATCCGATAGTACTCAAACGTTCACCAATACACAAAGAGCACTTCTCTTATTTGGAAACAATTGTCAGTCTAATCAATCATGCATGGACAATGTAGGGGTAATCCGATGTCTAAGAGGTCAATGTATCTGCTTAATTGTCATACCAAAATTGCGCCTGGAGGTAGTCAACAAACATCTTGTCCACTTGGAAGGCCTTGGTGAGAACATCGGCTGATATGGGCGGCTTTGATCCGAACACCGCATTAGCAACCGTAATGACTCCTGGGTTCTGGCTGCTCAGAGCAGCAAATGCCAGTGCAGGGGTCTTTCCAATGTTTAGCTGGAAGTGGATGAGACCGATTGGGAATGCAAACACATCCCCTTTGTACAAGACTTTGGTGAAGAGGGTGTTATTTAATTGGTTGGACGTGAAGAAGCCGACAAGCAACGTGCCCTCAGCAATGACCAGAATCTCGAACCCACGAGGGTGAGTGTGGGGAGGATTCAAGCCACCCGGAGCAAAGTCGATACAAGCCATGGAAATGTCGAGAGTGTTGAGTCTAGGAAATTGGTCCACCAAAGCGAGCGTGACTTTCAATCCAAGCGAATTCGCAGTATTCCCTTGGTATCTGAACCCCTTAAAGAGGAAATCATCTGCCGTGACTTGTTTTGTGTCCTTGCAAAACTTTCCATTCACAAATACTGCATAAGAAAGGGAATTCGTGTTATTTGGCTTTTCCAGGCGGAAACTCTTTTTGGAGCAATTCCTTTAGGCTCATTAGAACGGAAAATATACGAGTGACGACTCTATGGCAGAGATCCTACCTTTTGGGTCATTAATGGCCACATAGAAGTCCTAAAGAGGACTGGGGTCATGCTGGAGATGTGCGCCGGAGAGTTGGAAGAAACTTCATTGGGGATGTGCGCCGGAGAGTTGGGGCTTGGATAACTTCTCTTCTTTTGTTTGCTTGAGATAGGAGCGAGATGTCTTGCATGGAGAAGTGATCCCTTTTTATAGGAGATGGTGGTGTTGACCCAGTATTAAATTTTCCATGATAAGCAACACGGCCAGGCCTATACTAGGTCTACTATGTGCTTTTTAATATCTTATTCGCATAGAAGAATTGTTCCAAAACTCAAAAAGCCTCTTACTTTGACCCATCCTCTTTCCTAGATAAGAAGACACTTGTTATCTGATATAGAAGTGGACTTCTTCAATCATCTCTAAATCTTCGGTTTCCTTCTTTTCTGTTTGGATGTCGTGCGCAGATTCTAACTCAGCTGGATTGAGCGAGGGCCAATTCTTCTCTAAGTGCATGGTTTGATCAAATCAATCTGTCCATTAAAATTGGTGTAAGAACCTGTGCATTCACATGCATCTGCATCCTCCACCAGTAAAACACTTATTCACTTCCCGTAGATGTTTGTATACTTTCTTATACAAACATGCAGGATGTTCATATTAAAGGGAGTATTCACAAACCAAATAGAAGCTGGTAGGCCTCTAACGACCTGGTTCGATGAGAGTAGGAAGTGGTCATCAGGACCAAAGGACTCGAATAAGAAGTGGCTCCTGACAGGCTTCTAAGATTGCGAAGCGGGCATGAATGAATTAAATTGTACACCGAACGAGGGTTGGGATGCCCGAAGAGTCGGGATGAAATGATATGCTAATAATAAATATGATGTATCTCTATGTGTGTGTATAAATGCATATATTCACACATTTCCATTAATGAATTAATTGGTAATAATTGTAAGTGACAATATGTTATGCCATCCTCTTGCGTTTGAGTGAATCATCTTATGCAATGTTTTTAATAGTTTCCATTGCATATCATGATAAGAAAGATAGATCATTTGCTTTTACATTGGTCATACATGGTTATTTTGAATTGCTTTGAACTCACGTTGGTTGTCAGGGTAAGATAATTTACTATCTTAAACTTAGAAATTTCATTTTGGGCTCGTTTGGTTCGGCTTTTGAAATGCTACTTGGGGGAATACAAATACCTTTAGGTTAAAACCCCTTGGAGAAATGCAAGTGGAATTTGGTAAAAAATCATTTGTAAAGCTACTTTGAGTTAAGTAGTGCTTGGTAAATTTTTTTTTGCAAAAGGGCTTTGGAAATTATCTTTTTTTATTTGAAAAAAAACCTACTATACCCTTCGCCAGAGCCCACCTTCCGACGAAGGCCGACAGCTGCCAGCGAGCTAGATTTGGCGCCGACGGGTGAGCTAAGTCAGGTGACCACCGGTGAGCCAAATTTGCCACCGGCGGCCATCGCTCAAGGCCAGGCGACCGGTGCCTGAGTCGCGCGAACTCAGGCAGCCGTCGCCTGGGTTGCCCGACGTCAAGCAACCGTTGCCTAAGGTCGAGCAACCTAGGTGACAGCCGCCTGGGTCGGGCGACTTAGGCAGCGACGATTGAGCGACCTAGGCATCGCTAGCCTAGGCAGTCATGCGACCTCACACAGCCGTCGCCTGGGTCGTGTGCCCTCGTCGGCCCGATCCGATGCCGGCCTCCCTTGCCGGCCACCTCATGAAGAAGATGAACAGTAATAAGAGGGGCAAAATCAAAATAAGCCAAAATAAGTAAGGGCAATTTGGGGAAAAAAATTTGGCTTCGGCATTCCAAATGCTAGCATTTGGCCAATACTAGACCAAATACTAAACCAAACGGTTCAACATTTTAGGAAGGGGCTTTCAAGGCCGAAAGCCCCTTTCCAAAGCTGAACTAAATAGGGCCTTACTAAGCTTTGGCTCACCTATTACTTTTTTTTAGATTTGTAGGATGGATCACCCTTCACCATTGCTTTTTTGGATCTTCCATATATTGTGATTATGAATACCAAAATGTGCTTATACCTAAATTGATCGTAGGATGGATCACCCTCCACCACTATTTTTCTTAGACTTAGTATATGCTAAATGTAGTTCCACTGTATGGGTTGACAGAGAGTTTGTTGAATTACTTAGGTGTTTTGATGGTCCCTTAATTTTAATGGCGACGACTTGTCAATGGGCAAGGTTGTTGATCTGTAGTTTAAAAGCGTGGCCTTGTACAAACAAGTTTTTGGAGCAAGAGTGGTGCTATGGTTGTAGGTGAACCAACCCTTCCCATGAGTTTTGTAATGCATGCTATTTGTTGAATAATATATAAAGATGGTAACTAGTAGTGTTAATATAAAGAAGCTTATGTATATTAATTTAAACTTGTGCGATTTCTTATATGGGATGTTGTGAACAGTTTATTGTGCTTCCACATGTTATTAATAATTAGAAGATGTAATTGAAAAGACATGTATCATACATGACATTCCAGGGAGTTATAGCTCACCCCTACTGTTAACAAATCCCAAAAAAGAAAAAGAGGATATCACTACGTTAGCGATACTGGTCTCAAGATTATGCATATATCTCCTCTGATTGTGTATATGCCTGATTAATTATAATTGGTATTATATTATTTTATTGCCTCAATGTATTCTTCTTCAAGACACATATATCAAAATATTAACAAAATCCTTATTTCTCTCTTATGCATTATTATTTCTCTACTTAGTTTCAAAGCCATTGTTTGTGAGGAAACCTTAAATGCACCGATTGCACGTAGCATTCGAGCACCTTGGTGCACATAGCAGCCGAGCAACTTGGTGCACACCTAAATAAATCAATCCCTATCAAGCACAAGTCTTATATGAGGAAGCACTTAGTCGAGTCCATTCTAGGATGGTTGTGTTTTGATGACGACTGCATCGCCCAATTAAGCCTTTTTCACGGAGGTGGCTTTCTTTTGTTGCTAGCCGGACATGCCTCGTTGATCAGTGATGATTTTCACAAGTTAGCTCTCCTGGTTACTTGATGCTACGATATAAACCGTATTGCTGCGACGGTCAGTTACTATTTCATAAGTAAGCTGCATCGGCTGCTTGTTGTTTCCTCTCCAATCCTCAACTTTTTCGCTACTCGTTTTGAGAAGTAGACACCACCAATAGATTCGCTGCCCTAGGACGAGTAGTAGCCTGAAGTTTCATCTCGAACACCCATAGGACCCCACCTCATGCACTGCCATATGCCCCGCTCCGCCGCAGATCCACCAAGCTCGAGTAGCATCGTTGGGGAAATAAGTTTTTGTGGCACTATTTGACTTAATTTCAAACTTCAATTGACTTCTTTGAAGTCACTTGAGTTTGAGGGGATGTCAACGATATTATCTTTTTGATTCTCCGTATCTCTTAACATTATACATATATTTCTCTAAATTGTGCATATCCCTGATTGATAATAATTGGCGTTATGTTTATCTTATTACTTTAAATAGTCTAGTAAAATTGATAAATAGCCTCGTGTATCTTCAAGACATATGGAAATATAGATAAATTCCTTATTTCTCTATTCCGCATTATAATTTCTTAACTCACTATAAGATTACCATACTTGACCACATTGTCATTGGAGAAAAGGAATCTCGTAAACCAAAGCCATAGCATGCTCCCATTTGCATGTCAAGTAAACACCACAGTTAAAGTATGTAAGGGGACAATTACAATTATATGTACGCTTTTCAAGCAGGTGCCTTTCATCATTAGAGTGTATTTGGAGGAAAAAAACAACATAAGAGCAACCGCACACGCGCGTAAAAAAAGGAATTTTGGAAGCACCGCGATAATAATTTTTTGATCGTTGGACTAAGAAGAAAATCAGATGATGGGCCACATGATTAGACTAATGGATGTCATCTCGGCAAGTTTGTCCATAATAAATTCCCTATTTTTCGAACATCACTTTTTCAATTTCGCTACGTCCCTTTCATAACTAATCATGGGCTGCCCATTGGGCTAAAAATTAAGGCGCTCTCCGTTTTACCCTTCCCTATCGACACTACTGCTAATTTGTAATTCCGTGATTAAAAAAATTAATTAAATCAGTAATTAATATCATTTTCGTTGGGAGTCTAAATATCCATCTCGGGGACCACCATTTTCTTTTGCAAAATTTGACAGCATATAGTAGGAAAAGATAAAGAGAAATTCGTCATCTTCGTCATCATTTACCCTTCTTTGTCGACATTATCTTCAATGGGGGATGATGCGCATCTATCACTGTCGCGACCTAAAAAATTTTCATTTTTCGGGCTAATGGATTATTAAGACTAATCTTAACTCGGGCCCTCCCAAGCCCTACCAATTTGCAACTTAGGGTTTAAGTCTTTAACATGCAAATATTTTTATGCTTGGAGTCGCCACTAATCAATTTACGGTAGGTCGATTAGAAACCTAAATAAAACATAGGGAGATATGTTTTATTCCTATGAACCAGAGATTCTAAGCTCGGGGACTTGGTTATGCTAGATATAGTCTAACGCCCTTTCGGTACCTTTTCTTTTCAAGAATATTTTGGCAGGCAGTTTGGATCCATTTTAACTTAATTACTAGCATGTGAGGTGTTCATGCGGGTGCGCAAACCACCAATTTAACACCCAGGACAGCATTAAATAAATTGCAAGTTGGAAGAATTACTTACCTCGAACCAACGCAAGCATCTGGATTGTTAGCTAGAAAATCACATCAATCAACCCTAATATGATTTCTAATTAACAAGCAATTCACTCAATTTCTCTTTTGATTTTCACTTATTTAAATGAAATCTAATCTATATGCAATGACGTGCAAAAATTGACATGCGAATTAATGCAACCTAGCATGCAAACTATATGTCATGCGACGACGTGACCTAATTCTGATGATGGGCAAATGATTTATTTTTGATATTTTATAATGAAATTCGGAATAAAAATATGCCTAAATTAACATGCAACCTATGATGACTTAGCATATCCTAACATGACTTATTTTTAGGATTTTTGTTAAAATTCGAAATAATAAATTACTTAAATTAAGAATGCAATCTATCATAATCTACCATAAAGCAATTCATTCTTTTTTTGGGGTTTTCATGAAAATTCGGAATTAAAAAATAACCTAAATAATCTAATAAGATTAGAATATTGCTTAATTTAAACTAGGAAATAGATTATCTCAAGTCCTAATTTAAATTAAATAATTATTCTATTTTCTAGATACATTTAGGGTTCCCTAAACATGCAAAACTCAAATTCAAATCCTAACTGATATTTTTTGAATTTTCTGTTTAAAGGAAAGCAAATAATAAAAAAAAAAAGACAAGGATAGCAACCACATTCAAATCGTCCACGTAATCCGCCAAATTTGTTTCAAACTCGGATTAGGCACAAAAATCGAACTATCGGTCATATCTATAGGGTTATAGATATTGACGGAAAGTTGATCGTTTAAATTTGGAAAGTAGATAAAGATCATTATCGTATCCAAGTGATTATGGATAGGATAATAATTTTCCGTATCGCCGCGTATCGTACCTTAGGAATAAGGTCAGATAGTCATCCAGATACATTGCTAAATTAGGAACGATTCCTAATTTTGAATATTTTCAAATATTGCGGATATATCGAACATTATCCTAAGATATCTAAATATCCACATGATATTCATGAAATATTCAAAACATGCAAATTAGGAAATTAAATATTCTGAAAAATATAGGATAATGTTCAATCACCTAATTTGCAGATAATCTCCAACTTTATCAATTTTGGAGAAACATCTTCTGAATTCTAAAGGAATGAAAATCAGATCTGGATACAGATACTGATCAGATTGTGAAAATTCCTTTTGAAAATCCAAATGACCTCTGATTTTGATGAAATTAGTATCAATGGAAAGATCTCGATCTCAGTATGAACTTTCATGAAGAAAAATTTTTCAGATTTCGAACATACAAATTTATGAAAATTGAAGAACACACGAAGGTCAATCTATAACTGATCTGTCATCAGATTCATGCATATATGACATTGCAGATCGTATCATGCTAACATGCTTGGAATTTTATGAAAATTTTATGGTGAACAGACAAAGATGTGATCTACAATTTTTGTGAAAAATGTTTTTTCAAAAAATGATCATAGAAAATTATAAAAATCACGAAACAGGACAACATCAGTCAGAACATTATCAGAACAAACTTCAACATCATATTCTAGATTCTGATCCTAACTTCCGAAATAGTTTTGACATAGCAAATCAGGTCCGATTGAGGCATATGATATATCAAATCAAAGCTTAAGACGTGCTTTACGATTCTCTAGTTCATCACTTCACAAGATTTTGATAATAACGAGCTGAAATCGGTATCTCAAGCATACTGGTTTCTATGTATACGATTTTACAGAACAAAGTCCAAGTGCACTTACCTTGTTTAACGATGCTCCGGCACGAAATCGAGCGATCTGGCCTCCGTATTCAAATCAAAAACAACACGGAGAAATCTCAGAAAGCTCGGCCAACCTATGATAATAGATTGCACAAAATATAGTGAGAATCGATTCGATCTGGCACTAGTGGACTAGTAATGAAGAATCAAGTCAAGAGATGTGATTCGGCGGTCGTTTAATGAGAAACCGGCTACCACAGTGATGTGAAGATGCTAAGGAGTGTTGTCGCAGGTTCTGGATCGCCGAAGGAAGTCGCTGATCAGCCGGTTCAGCCGCTTGAACCGGCTGATCACATCATCGGCAGCAGTGTTAGCGGAAGGCAGCGACGTCGGCGGGCGGTTGAGGCGCGACGACGGCGGTGCGGCGGCGTGCGGCGTGCCCTCCGGTGGTGGTGCGCGACGTCACTTTCTCTCTCACACTTGCCTTTCTCTAAAAATCAGATCTGAATTATGTGTTGTCCCCTCAAAATTCTGACCTAAATATGTTTATATAGTGCTAACTTAGGTCAATTAGATGGGCTTACTAATCCTAATGGGCTTAGACCTTAATCTAATTTTTGATTTTATTTAATTCCTAAGCGGGCTAAATTAACTTGGGTTTTAATTTAATTGAACATAATGGGCTGAATTAAGCTCAAATTAAAACGACCAAACCTATTTGACTCATGATTTTCGGCCCTTGCCTTTCCGAGCAAACCAAGTCCCATTCGATGAAATTTAAGCTCGTTCGCCATCACCGGTCCGATGCAAAATGCGATTAAATTAAAATGAACATAAACTATATGTTATGCAATTTAAATATTTTTGTTTAGGGGTTAAAAATTAATCCCTAATTTTCTATGCAAATTACGACTAAATGATTAGTAAAATTTAGGTGTCAACAGCTGCCCCTCTTTGAAGGTGAGCTCGCAGATGTTGCATTCAAAGACTAAATGATACCTAAATTTCAACTATGCAAATGCAATGAATGTTGTTTTTGTTGGGATTATGAATCCCATTTTTTAAAATGCAATAAGAAATGATGCATGCTGACATGAATGGAAAAAATACCTGGAATTGCTTACTTGATGTCGCAAGATAATGCAATTCGAGGCATGACTTTGACTTGTATATTGTTCGGCAAATGTCTAGGCTCAGTCCCATAGGTTTTGCCTGATATACTGTTGATGAACTTCGGTGATTTGCAATTAAGTCAAAACACACGAAGAAAGCTCGACGTATCGAATCATCATCTAGATTCGCGAAAGCAGTTTGTAGCAAAAAAAAATGTAAAAACGTTCCGACCTTTACAAACTACCTATACATCTCCATAAGTATTTGTAAAGATTTAACCGCTGCGCCTATATCTTTGACTCATAGGTGCGTCACGGGGGAACTCAAGAGGATATTCCGACCCTTATGAGATACTTATACATCTCCATAGATACTCATAAGGATTTGGCCGCTTCACCTATACATCTCCATAAGTGAACTACGGGGGAACACCTGAGGTTGAGGAATATTCCGACCTTTATGAGATACCTATACATCTCCATAGGTACTCATAAAGATTTGGCCGCTCCACCTTTACATCTCCATAGGTGAACTACGGGGGAACACCTGAGGTTGAGGAATATTCCGACCTTTATGAGATGCCTATACATCTCCATAGGTACTCATAAAGATTTGGCCGCTCCACCTATACATCTCCATAGGTGAGTAGCGGGGGAATATCTAGGACAGGGAGAATATTCCGACCTTTATAAGATACCTATACATCTCCATAGGTACTTGTAAAGATTTAGCCATTTCACCTATACATCTCTATAGGTGAATCACGGGGGAATTTTCTCGAGATTGTGTAAAAATCTATGATTTGGTGAACAAAGGGGATAGCCCGAATGTTCGAGGGTTTCTTGACAAAGTACTTGGACATCATCGGAGGTACCTGAAAAGGGCTTGATCAATAGACACCTAAACATCATCAAAGGCATCTAGAGATCGCAACAAAAAGATCAAATATGGGACCTGATGATTGCTCGAACAGGTTGGGAATACCTAGATAGTCATAGACATCCAAGGGATAGAGATATACTTACCTGGTGATATCTCCGACTCTTGAGGGTGTGTCTCCTGTTAGACACGGTTTTAGGCAACATGTAATATGCATTCGCATTATCAAGAACACATATACATATGCACTATGATTTCAACTGGTTTTTCATGCACGATGGTTTCGTCAAATCGGCATTACAAACTTCGCTGGGGATAAATCATGACAAGACAATCCGAATTCACAAGCGGGTATCTTGAAAATGTCGAATGAGGGACTTTCAGTCCGAAAGGTCTTTCACTCATTCTCATTGAAAAAGGCTGATTTATGAGAATCTCTCCATCTCACCATCATCATGTGAACAAGGGTCCGAGTATTCTCACAAGCGGTACGACCTTACCAATCTGAGAGGTCTTTACTGGGAATGTAACATGGCTTGGTCAATGGCTTAGCAAAAGGGACTCTTCGAGTCAAGGCTATTGAAAGAATATCCTTCGTAATCGTCTCCGGGCTTACAAGTCAAGAACCCTGCAAAATGAGATAGAAACGGACTTGCTCGCACTTCTTCGAGCTAAGCTTATAAGCATCTAAAACACTACGTTAGTTCAAGTGCCCTAATCTAAAAAGACTTTGTAAAGGACGTAACGTAGGCTAGACTCATGGGTTGAGAAATGAATGGATCATTAGGCTCAAAATGTGTATAATTGGGGTGAATAAGTTGGTGATCATCTTGGCATTGTCACCAGTCTTCTTATTCACCAGGGATTATCTCCTCGGTAGATGTTCCATTAGCTTCGAGAGTTCATCACTTGATTCCTTTGAGACTTGTAGGATTGCTGCTCTACTAGGGATGATTTTGATATGTCATATCCTGACACATTTTTTGTTGGGCATTGGCCTTGCTTTTATCAGGCACACTGCTTTTTCTTGCCCTTCCTTCTCTTTTTTTTTTTTTGACATTTAATACATGTTGCTTACAACGTAAACACTGGCCAGCTAATCTAACTGATTGACTTACTGCTTGAACTCAGAAGCTCATCGTCTTTTGTCTTCTATCGACACTTCGGATATGCTGTGTAGACAATGACGACTTTTGCCTTGCCCCAGTGTGGGGGATGATCACCAACTGGGTTTAAGAAATGAAATTGTAGGCTCAATTGGGCTTAGCAAATGATAAAATGTGTATAGGATAGAGAAAGAAATGCTCTTCGTCATCTTAAGGCACTTGAACTTTCGTGTGAATTCATCTGAAAAAGCAACACTCGAAGATTGATGCAAGTGAGAGCAAGAAAATTTCAATTCATTTTTCACCTTATGATACTGATTTACCTCCAGTTTGCCCCAATGTGGGGTGGTTCTTAACAAGGGTAATTTGAATGAATTTCTCCAAGTGTTTAGGCTCAAAGTGGTGAAACAATGGATAAACTGTAGTGTTTGAGATAGAGAAATGAAATGCCTCTTGTCATCTCGGTCGTCGTACCTTTTGCGAGATAACTCTTTACCTTGCAGGCATTGAATTTTTTCAACTCAACTCACTGGGGATTAATGCATGGGACTGTGTATAGGATATGGCTTACCTTTCATCATCCCAATGTACCTCATTCAACACATTCAATTCATTCCACATGAATTGTCAGATTGTCCAAATGGATTTCCCCCCTTGAAATCGATGATACAGACCGACAAAATAACCATGCAAAAATTAAAGCCAATGCAAACATCTTAGCTTGAAATTGTTCGAAATCATTTATTCATCAGTGAATTGTTTGCAATTCAAAACATGAAATCAAACATTTGAAAATTTTGCTGCAAAATGTGAGATTTTATCAGAGATAATACATCTTCACGGCATCAGAATTAACAGGAGTGGAGAACTCACGACCATCCATTTCTGCATGAATCAGGGTACCTTCGGGAAGCACCTTTTTTAACCACATATGGACCAATGTAGTTTGGGGCAAATTTACCACCAGGAATAGGAAAGACTGGCAGTACCTTCCTTAGGACTAGATCATTTACCTTGAAGTGTCTTTGACGCACTTTATGGTTGAAAGACTTACCTACTCATGCGGCAACTGGATTGTTCGAAATCATTTATTCATCAGTGAATTGTTTGCAATTCAAAACATGAAATCAAACATTTGAAAATTTTGCTGCAAAATGTGAGATTTTATCAGAGATAATACATTTTCACGGCATCAGAATTAACAGGAGTGGAGAACTCACGACCATCCATTTCTGCAAGAATCAGGGTACCTTCGGGAAGCACATTTTTTAACCACATATGAACCAATGTAGTTTGGGGCAAATTTACCCCCAGGAATAGGAAAGACTGGCAGTACCTTCCTTAGGACTAGATCATTTACCTTGAAGTGTCTTTGACACACTTTATGGTTGAAAAACTTACCTACTTATGCGGCAACTGGATTAGGCGTTTCGTCTCACTCTCAGGAAGAATTGCCCCTATTTTTACCTCTTTAGTTTCTCCTGAGTCACTCAGGTTAACGATAACAGTTTGGTCTACCGTCAAGACTTTAGGTCTTTCATGATGCTCAAGATCACGCTGAAGGTCCGAGGAATCATCAAGTTTGCCGGCATCATTGGGATCAATCTCGGTTGCATATAATTCATGATGTTGGACCATTCCCATACCCTCACGTGTCACAAGATTATCTCTGAAACATAAAGTAAGGGATTCAGAAGGACAAACAGGGCTAAACATTGCATTTTTTTTTGTAATTTTTGTTTTTTTTTTTTTAAATTCTTTTCGAAAAAATTTTAACGCGAGGGAGCATGAAGAAGCCCAGGCCTCAGAATTCTCCTTGGACTATATTTTTCTTTTATCGGTTGGATATCATCACGGGACTGATTTGATGTACCTCAACATGCCCTCAAAAAACTGAAAATAACTTGTAATTTCATTGATCATTTTGAAATGAATTACATTTATTGAATAGAAATTGCAACAACCAAGTCCTAGAAACGAGAACGGAAAGCAGCACCCGAGATGGGGCAAATCCTAAAAAGCAGTAAAAACTCCCATACAGGGGAGTGTGCGAAAAAGTAAAGATTTTACTCTTGTGGGCTAGTGCCCATTCCCTCTAACGGTCCTTCTTCGATAGCTCCAATGAAGACATTATCGAACAAGGCAGTAATTCCTTCCATTGCATCATCAGAATCTCATGTCATTTGAGGTGTTGGATCATCCATATCTCCCCATCCGTCAAAGATAATGTCACGGGGGTCAACATAAAAACTCAGGGGTGCTAAGTACTTCACATAATAGTCGAACTTGCCGCTCGGTTGCCCTAAAGTGTCGATCACCTCCTTCTCTTCATGCATCATTCTTGCAAGGCCTGAGAATGTGGTGCGAATGTGTTGATGCAACCTACCACGCCCAAGCTCTCCGTTATTTTGGATAATTCCACGCCCACGTTCTTCATCATTCGGCTCTCCTTCGGATCGCTGTCTATTTTGCCCGTCTCCTCGACCTCGACCTCGACCACGAGCACGTCCATGTCCATGCCCCACATTATTTGGTACGCTTGACCCCCAGTACCCCAACCCAGTAGTGTGGGGCCTCCGATAGACCTCCACCAGTTGGCGGATACCTTGACCATTCCTGCCAAGGCCTTCTCCCAGAGTAAAGCCATGGGACACCATTACTCTTCCAACCATGACTGCAGTATTTGACACTTCAGGAACGGGTGGCGATGATCCTCTAGACACATGTATGGTCGATACGAGCTCGAGCGACTGATAACTCGATTCTATTTTGCAATCCGGCTCAACATAGGGGATAGCCGTTGCGTAGTAAATTGGGTGCTCTTCTTCACCGTGGACTGTGACTAACTTTCTCTCCACAACAAACTTCACCTTCTGATGTAGACTGGATGGCACAGCTCCGGCAGTATGAATCCATGGACGACCCAACAAAAAATTGAATGCAGTAGGAATGTCCATAACTTGAAATAGGACGTTGAACACTGTTGGTCCTATCTGTATGTCAAGGGGGATTTCTCCCATTACTTCTTTCTTCGTTCCGTCAAAGGCTCATACGGTGGTCTTCGCAGCATTTATTCTAGAATGATCTATCTTGAGGCGGTGTAAAGTTGCCAAAGGACAGATAATCAAGGCCGAACCATTATCAATGAGTACCCGGGCTACGTGTGAGGCCTTGTATTTGACGGAAATATACAGAACTTTGGTATGTCCTCTGCCTTCTGTAGGGAATTCTTCATTCGAAAAGGCTATAAGGTCTTTGAGGAGTATGGAACCCACAAACTCTTCTAGTTTCTCATGATCAATCGTCTCAGGCACGTGGACTTCACTTAACACTTTCATCAGGGCCTTTTGATGTTTGACAGACGTCTGGAGGAGTTCAAGCAGAGAGATTTGCGCAGGCATCTTGCGCAACTGCTCAACTATGTTGTATTCACTATCCTTGATGACGGCCAAGAATTCTTTAGTTTCTTCATCAGTGACAGGCTTTGCAGGTTGAGCATTTGCTTGGCCATAAGCACGTCCAGATCTGGTGACTAAGTCAACATCGAGACTGTAGGACCAAGGGACTGCCTTATCATCCGAGTATTCATACGGTTGAAGTATCTCAATCACTATCCCTTCATTAGCTGCGGGCGTGTTTATTATGATCCCTTCATCATGAGTCGCGTCTTCGAGCGGAGGCATGTCTCCCGGCAAAGGGTCGAGCTTGTCCTTCCCGGTGTTCAGCGTTGCAAACTCTTTGTCCCAGTTAATGACGACCTCGGAGGTAGTAGAGATGATGCCGGTGTGGTCGGCATAAACGATCAACCCAGCCTGTACCATCCCTGAGATTCTTTCTCTCATGATGGCCAAGGAAAGAACTTCATTACTCGGGTAATAACCGGCTTTCACCAACTCAGGGCTCGAAACTTCTCTATGATCCATTTTCAAGGTAATAAATTCTATGTAAGGTAAGCAACAATCTCTCCGAAAATAGAAATTGAGAAATATATAGAAGATGTCAAGCAATGAACAAAGAAGTCTTCCCCAGACAAAAAACCAGATCCTTGAAAATCTGATGCATCGATTGCTTCCACATTCAACTTGCTTGCTGAAGGAAGATTAAAAAAGCAAACTTTTTTTGGGGTTCCTGCACAAAAGAGTATTAGAATTACCTTATGTCTTTCTCATGCTCAAATGCATTTTTAGAATGGAATGCTGCATATCAATAAGCCAAAAGGATTAATGGAATAATTTTATCACATTAAATAAGCATCGTGAGGTGGGATTGGTGGAGAGTGTTACTCGCAATTACATACAATTGTGCATCTTTGCAATACTCCTTTAATTTTGTTTGCTTTATGTCCTTTTTCGCACTTCAAATCCCTTGCAAATTGCACATGCATTATATGTACTGTAAGTTTCATCTTCATTAGCAAACATCATACCAATTCTAAATTCAAATTCTTCATCAATATTATGCACGATGATATTATCTTTTGAAAACTCCAAAATTTTACGAAAAGAATGTAATCATTAATATAGAGCAAATAGAAATTTAATTCTAAAAAGATAGTCATGGCCATTTCTCCTGAGAACAAGGCATTGCTGGAAGTGAATCTCAAACAAGAGTTTTGCAGTCCGCTCATATTGGTTTCTCACGGTGACACGGAGAGGCGTTCAATCGTTGTTTGGCCTGGAGGATTGCATTCCGACCAAAGCATCTAACACAATCCCACGACTTTTTAGCAAGTCGTGAACCATTCATCTCCTTATTACTCCCCACAGTGTCATCATTAACTAAGCAGGGCTCAAATTGACTCAGCAAGCGCGAAACAAAAGAAAAAAATGAAAGTTTAGAACAGCTCTGCAAGCACTGCACCCATAAACAGAGTAATCAGCGAGCTCCGGCAACAGATTCGCGCACTTGGGACACCGAACCAGCCGAACTCTCTCCACGTTCTCCATTCAAAGACAAACATCTGAGAACCAGAGCGACAAGTCCAAGCAGAATATAAAATGCTTCTTTTATTATATGGGAGAAAATCAGGGGGACAGAAGGTCATTGAGCTGGATTCCTGAGGCCACTGGGTGGTCTCTAATGCGAGCTTTTTATATGGTACAAAAATACAAAGCTTTCCCTCTAGATTTTCACCTTAAATCCTTCCGGCAGTCTTCAGAGCGGCGGTCGAGCAGCGGTCTTCATGAAAGTTTTCGTGTTTCCACAAGGCCTCATTCACTTCCAACTGAACATTGGGCAAAATAATGCCCTGGCCTTTGCTTTCCTGAGCAGCCAGAACCCGGGACTCATAACAATCGCGAATTCAGTCTTTGGGTCGAAGCCGCCCATCAATGTCGACATCCTCACAAAGGCCTTCCAAGTGGACAGCAAACCGATCAACCATCTCCAGGCACAGAACTGGTTTGACAACCATCAGGAATAATGTGTTGGTTCATTACATCACAAGGAAAAATTCTTTCGAATAACATACTGACTTTTGGATACCAGCACCATTGCTTGTCACCGCTCTCTCTCTCGCTCTGAATGTGTGCCTGGCTCTGCATTGTTTATTGAAATGAAACTATATACCATATAGTGAATCTTACATTAAATATGAGCAGAGAATTTGCATTTTGCATCTCATCCGCAAAACGATATGAGTAGTAATTCTTTTTTCTTGAAAATTAGTGCGCTCTCCGTTTTGCCCTTCTCTATTGACAATATTACTAATTAGTAATTCCGTGATTAATTAAACTTAATTAATATCAGTAATTAATATCATTTTGGTTCCGAGTCTAAACATCCAATTCGTAGGCCCTCATTTTCCTTTACAAAAGTTAACAGCAAATGGTAGGAAAAGAGAGAGAAATTCGTCGTCTTCGTCGTCATTTACCCTTCTTTGTCGACAATATGTTCAATGGGGATGATGTGCATCTATCACCCCTATGGCCATTCAAGGAATTCATTTCCTTTATTTGGTGTCCTCTCATTCAGAACATATGAAGAGCTTCAAGGATTGTTGTATGCATCAAATAAAAGCGTGAGATAATGCTTAAGAGGGCATATGTTGCCGTATCGGAAAGGAAAGAAACCAAAATATAAACTAAAATTTCTTTGGTTGTTGTTTTTATTTGCGTTTTCCTTTTCTTTTTCTACTGTCTTTAATTTTGATTAGTGACTCTAGACGTCCTTGATGGCTTGGCGCATGCCACCATGTCATTTAGTAAGAAACTTTTAGTACACGGAGAGACTATTATAGTTCCCAAAATTGCTCACCCCCCGCCTATCCATAAGATTTGAATGTGTTACGGTTATTAATATAAAACCATCGGAATCACCTCAGTGGCATAATAGTGACAAATCTAAACAAAATGGAAAGAGATTGCACGTTAATTGCTCGCAGCAGTATCACAATCCATGCAAATGGAGACAACAGATAATCACACATTCTAAAATCCAACACAAACTCCAACACTAAACATGAGAACTCTTTGGGAGAAAGTGCAACGGCAGAATCTGTGGGAAGCATGAGAAGAAATCAAACACGCAATAACCTAAGCGAATCTGGTTCATATCAATCACAAAAAATATTTTTGTTACTCAAACAATCACCATCAGTTACATAAAGAGCACTTCTCTTATTGGGAAGCAATTGTCAGTCTAAGAAGCAATCATGCATGGAGAATATAGGGGTAATCCGATGTCTTGGAGGTCAACGCATCCACTTAATTGTCGTACCAAAACCGTGCCTGGAGGTAGTCCACAACCTTCTTGTCCACTTGGAAGGCCTTGGTGAGAACATTGGCCGATATGAGCGGCTTTGATCCGAACACCGCATTAGCGACGGCAATGACTCCGGGGTTCTGGCTGCTCAAAGCAGCAAATGCCAATGCAGGGGTCTTTCCGATGTTCATTTGGAAGTGGATGAGACCGATTGGAAACGCAAACACATCCCCTTTGTACAAGACTTTGGTGAAGAGGGTGTTGTTTAATTGATTGGATGTGACGAAGCCAACAAGCAGTGTGCCCTCAGTGACAACCAGAATCTCGGAACCACGAGGGTGAGTGTGGGGAGGATTCAAGCCACTCGGAGCGAAGTCGATACGAGCCATGGAAATGCCAAGGGTGTTAAGTCCAGGAAATTGGTCCACAAAAGCAGGCGTGACTTTTGATCCGAGAGAATTCGCAGTATTCCCCTGGTATCTGAACCCCTTAAAGAGGAAATCATCTGCCGTGACTTGTTTTGGGTCCTTGCAAAACTTTCCATTCACAAATACTGCATCAGAAAGGGAATTCGTGTTATTAGGCTTATCCAAGGAGAAACTCTTTTTGGAGCAATTCCATTAGGATCATTAGAACAGAAATATACAAGTGATGCCTCTGTGGTAGAGGTCCTACCTTTGGGGTCATTGATGGCCACACAGAAGTCCTGAAGAGGACTAGGGTCGTAGGCGAAAGCGGTGGCTGTTGCCACAGCCAAGATGAGAAGGCAAGTTGGAAGAAACTTCATTGGGGTTGTGCGCCGGAGAGTTGGGGCTTGGATATCTTCTCTTCTTTTGTTTGCTTGAGATAGGAGCGGGATGTCTTGCATGGAGAAGTGATCCCTTTTTATAGAAGATGGTGATGTTGACCTAGTATTAAATTTCCTATGATAAGCAACACGGCCAAGCCTAGACCAGGTCTCCTATGTGCTTGTTAATATCTTATTCCCAAAGATGAATTGTTCCAAAACTCAAAAGGCCTCTTATTTTGGCCCATCCGCATTCCCAGATAAGAAAACGCTTGTTATCTGATATAGAAATGGATTTCTTCAATCATGTTTAAACTTTCGGTTTCCTTCTTTACTGCTTTAATGTCCTGTGCTGATTCAGGCTCGACTGGACAAAGCGAGGGCCAATTCTTCTCTAAGGGAATCGTTTGATCAAATCAATATGTCCATTAAAAATGGCGTAGGAGCCAATGTGTTCACATGCATCTCCATCCTCCACCTGGATAACACTAAATCACTTCCTATAGGTATTATGTTTACTTTCTTATATAAACATGCAGGGTGTTCGCATTAAAGGAATATCCATAAATCATCTGTTCCCTCAGTTTTCTAGGTCTGATTACCCGTTTTCTAAACATTCGAACATCGCATCTAAATTTGAAATAGCCCTATGCATTTATTACAGACTAGAAAATCCGAGAATATAAAAAGATGAAAAGCAAAGTGGGAATCCTTCTCGTCGAAGACGGAATGACTAGTTCTCAATGAGAACGCGTTTAGTTTTGCAATGATTCCCCAGCAACACGGAAGAATAAACAATTGTCGTGGACTTGGCAGCGTTCCTGGCTTCGGCTGCTTCCTGGAGGCCAACTGACTGGGACTGAGTCAAATGAATGACTCCTATATGTAGATTTGCTACGCATGGAGCATTTCACAACAATTCTCAACGAAGCAGGATTACCGATACAGACTAAACCAAGCTCAGAAATTTTTCCATGATGAAGTTCTTTCAAATATTTGTCTTCTTGGCTATGGCATCCTCCTCTGCCTTTGCCTCTGATCCGAGTCCTCTTCAGGACTTCTGTGTCGCCGTGGATAACCCCAACTCTGCAGTGTTTGTGAATGGGATGTTCTGCAAGGACCCGAAGCTCGCCACAGCAGATGATTTCTCCTTCACAAAGTTCAGATATCCTGGGAACACATCAAATCCGCTCGGATCCAAAGTCACGACTGCTTTCGTTGACCAATTCCCGGGACTCAACACTCTCGGCATCGCCATGGCCCGCCTTGACTTTGCTCCGTATGGTCTAAACCCCCCACACATCCATCCTCGTGGAACCGAGATGCTTGCGGTCGTGGAGGGCACGCTTCTTGTCGGTTTCGTCACATCCAACCAATTGAACAACACTCTATTTTCCAAAGTCCTGACCAAAGGAGATGTTTTCGTGTTTCCGCAAGGCCTCATTCACTTCCAGCTGAACATCGGACAAACTAATGCACTGGCCTTTGCTTTCTTGAGCAGCCAGAACCCGGGACTCATAACAATCGCGAATTCAGTCTTTGGGTCGAAGCCGCCCATCAATGTCGACGTCCTCACAAAGGCCTTCCGAGCGGACAGCAAACTGATCAACTATCTCCAGGCACAGAACTGGTTTGACAACCATTAGACAGATGTTCACAAGAACAATTGTGTTTGTTCATTACGTCACTGAGAAAAATTCTTTTGAATAGCATACTGACTTTTGGATACTAGTACAATGGCTTGTCATCTCTCTCTCTCTCTCTCTCTCGCTGAATGTGTGCGTGGCTCTGCATTGTTTATGGACATGAAACTGTATGCCATACAGTGAATCTTGCGTTAAATATGAGCAGTGAACTTGCATTTTGCATCTCATCCGCAAAAGGACATTTTGGATTAGTAGTATTTTTTTTCTTAAAATTTCCGACTTATTTCTCTGTAATTCTGGGAAGGAAACAAATTTCATATATTCGTAGGGCTAATTTTGGATTAGTTTGGATCTTTACTTTGATGCAATTTTTAGTCAAGCGAAATTTAATTGATAAACATTCAGGAAAAATCAATATGGGCACCTGGAACGGAGATCAATTTAAACGTGTAAGGATTTTCAAAATATGGCGTGACTCAATTACAATTACGTACGCATTTCAAGCAGGTGCCTTTCATCACTGGAGTGCATTCGGGGAAAAAAACAACACGAGAGCAACTGCTCATTCGCGTAGAAGAAGGAATTTTTTGAAGCACTGGGACAATAATTTTTTGATCGTTGGACCAAAGAAGAAAGGCCAGGTGATGGACCACATGATTAGGCTTATGGATCTCGTCTCGACAACCATGTCACTAACAAATTCCCTATTTTTCTAATTTCTTTTTGCAGTTTCGCAACTTGCCTTCAATAACTAATTATTGGGCTGAAAATTAATGCACTCTCCGTTTTTCCCTTCTCTGTTGACATTATTTATAATTAGTAATTTTGTGATTAATTAAACTTAATTAAATCAATAATCAATATCATTTCGTTCGGAGTCTAAACATAAAACTCGTAGACCCTCGTTTTCCTTATTAAAATTTGACAGCAAATAATAGGAAAATGCAAAGAGAAATTCGTCATCTTCATCATCATTTTACCTCGACATTACGTTCATTGGGGCATGATGTGCATCTATCGCCTGGATGTCCGTTCAAGGAATTGATTTCCTTTACTTGGTGTGCCCGCATTCAAAACATATGAAGAGCTTCATGGATTGTCGAGCATTCCCGTTCCATTGGATTCTCTAACCGTCCTAGAGAAGCCTCCGACGTGTTATCCTTCTTTTTCAAAGCGGCATTTTGCTCGGAATGGTTTCCTAGTTGGAGTTGGCACACATAGGCCTCTAACCGGAGGAAGGAATAGAGTCAGGCGTTTACCGATCTGTTCTATCAAATGAAAGTGTGAGATAATGCTTTAGAGCATTTGAAAGGGAAGATAACAAAATCTAAACTAAAATTTCTTTAAGTTGTGTTTGTTTATGTCTTCCTTTTTCTTTTTGTACGGTCTTCAATTTTGATTACCAATTCCAGACGTACTCGATGGCATGGCGCATGCCACCATGTCATTTGGTAAGAAACTTTTAGTACACCAAGAAAGCATTACAGTTCCGAAAATTGCTCACACGTACCCCACCTATCCATAAGATTAGAATGCGTCGCAGTTGCTAATATAAAACGATCATAATCACCTCCGTGGCATAATTTCTTAATTAAACATGACTAATCTAGGCAAAATGGAAACCGAGATCACACGTCAGTTGCTAACAATTGTATCACAATCCATGCAACGGAGACAACAGATGACCACACATTCTGATATCCAACACAAACTCCAGCACAAAACGTGAGCAATGAAAAGTTCTTTGGGAGAATGTGCAACAGCAGAATCTGTTGAAAGTGAAAGAAGAAATCAAATACACATCAACCTAATCTAGTCTGGTTCACATCAATCGTAAAGAATGATCCTATAGTACTCAAACGTTCACCAGTACACAGAGCACTTCTCTTATTTGGAAACAATTGTCAGTCTAATCAATCATGTATGGACAATGTAGGGGTAATCCGATGTCTTGGAGGTCAATGTATCTGCTTAATTGCCATACCGAAATTGCGCCTGGAGGTAGTCGACAAACTTCTTGTCCACTTGGAAGGCCTTGGTGAGAACGTCGGCCGATATGGGCGGCTTTGATCCAAACACCGCATTAGCAACCGTAATGACTCCTGGGTTCTGGCTGCTCAGAGCAGCAAATGCCAGTGCAGGGGTCTTTCCAATGTTCAGCTGGAAGTGGATGAGACCGATTGGGAACGCAAACACATCCCCTTTGTACAAGACTTTGGTGAAGAGGGTGTTGTTTAATTGGTTGGACGTGACGAAGCCGACAAGTAACGTGCCCTCAGCAACGACCAGAATCTCGGACCCACGAGGGTGAGTGTGGGGAGGATTCAGGCCACCCAGAGCAAAGTCGATACGAGCCATGGAAATGCCGAGAGTGTTGAGTCTAGGAAATTGGTCCACAAAAGCGGGCGTGACTTTCGATCCGAGCGAATTCGCAGTTTTCCCTTGGTATCTGAACCCCTTAAAGAGGAAATCATCTGCCGTGACTTATTTTGTGTCCTTGCAAAACTTTCCATTCACAAATACTGCAAAAGAAAGGGAATTCGTGTTATTTGGCTTTTCCAGGCAGAAACTCTTTTTGGAGCAATTCCTTTAGGCTCATTAGAACAGAAATATACGAGTGACGACTCTATGGCAGAAGTCCTACCTTTTGGGTCATTGATGGCCACATAGAAGTCCTAAAGAGGACTGGGGTCGTAGGTGAAAGCGGTGGCTGTTGCCAGAGCAAAGATGAGAAGGCAAGTTGGAAGAAACTTCATTGGGGATGTGCACCGGAGAGTTGGGGCTTGGATATCTTCTCTTCTTTTGTTTGCTTGAGATAGAAGCGGGATGTCTTGCATGGAGAAGTGATCCCTTTTTATAGAAGATGGTGGTGTTGACCCAGTATTAAATTTTCCATGATAAGCAACACGGCCAAGCCTATACTAGGTCTACTATGTGCTTGTTAATATCTTATTCGCAGAGAAGAATTGTTCCAAAACTCAAAAAGCCTCTTACTTTGACCCATCCTCTTTCCTAGATAAGAAGACACTTGTTATCTGATATAGAAGTGGACTTCTTCAATCATCTCTAAATCTTTGGTTTCCTTCTTTTCTGTTTGGATGTTGTGCGCAGATTCTAACTCAGCTGGATTGAGCGAGAGCCAATTCTTCTCTAAGTGCATGGTTTGATCAGATCAATCTGTCCATTAAAATTGGTGTAGGAACCTGTGCGTTCACATGCATCTCCATCCTCCACCAGAAAAGCACTTATTCACTTCCTGTAGATGTTTGTATGCTTTCTTATACAAACATGCAAGATGTTCACATTAAAGGGAGTATTCACAAACCAAATAGAAGCTGGTAGGCCTCTAACGACCTGGTTCGATGAGAGTAGGAAGTGGTCGTCAAGACCAAAGGGCTCGAATAAGAAGTGGCTCCCGGCAGGCTTCTAAGATTGCGAAGCGGGCATGAATGAATTGAATTGTACACCGAACGAGGGTTGGGATGCCCTAAGAGTCGGGATGAAATGATATGCTAATAATGAATATGATGTATCTCTATGTACATGTATAAATGCATATATTCACACATTTCCATTAATGAATTAATTGGTAATAATTGTAAGTGACAATATGTTATACCATCCTCTTTCATTTAAGTGAATCATCTTATGCAATGTTTTTAATAGTTTCCATTGGCATATCATGATAAGAAAGATAGATAATTTGCTTTTACATTGGTCATACATGGTTATTTTGAATTGCTTTGAACTCACGTTGGTTGTCAGGGTAAGATAATTTACTATCTTAAACTTAGAAATTTCATTTAGGGCTCGTTTGGTTCGGCTTTTGAAATACCACTTGGGGGAATGCAAATACCTTTAGGTTAAAACCCCTTGGGGAAATGCAAGTGGAATTTGGTAAAAAAATCATTTGTAAAGCTACTTTGGGTTAAGTAGTGTTTGGTAAATTTTTTTTGCAAAAGGGCTTTGGAAATTATCTTTTTTATTTAAAAAAAAAACCTACTATACCCTTCACCAGAGCCCACCTTCCGACGAAGGCCGACAGCTGCCGGCGAGCTAGATCTGGCGCCGACGGGTGAGCTAGGTCAAGTGACCACCGGTGAGCCAAATTTGCCGCCGACGGCCATCGCTCAAGGCCAGGCGACCGTCACCTGGGTCGCGCGACCTCAGGCAGCCGTCGTCTGGGTCGCGCGACCTCAGGCAACCGTTGCCTAAGGTCAATAAATCTAGGTGACGGCCGCCTAGGTTGGGCGACCCAGGCAGCGACGGTCAAGCGACCTAAGCATCGCCGGCCTAGGCAATTGTGTGACCTCAGGCAACCGTCGCCTGGGTCGTGTGCCCTCGTCGGCCCGATCCGATGCCGGCCTCCCTCGCCGGCCACCTCATGAAGAAGATGAACAGTAATAAGAGGGACAAAATCGAAATAAGCCAAAATAAGTAAGAGTAGTTTGGGGACAAAAAATTTGGCTTCGGCATTCCAAATGCTAGCATTTGGCCAATACTAGACCAAATATTAAACCAAACGGTTCAACATTTTGAGAAGGGGCTTTCGATCCAAAGCTGAACCAAACGGGGCCTTACTAAGCTTTGGCTCACCCATTACTTTTTTTTAGATTTGTAGGATGGATCACCCTTCACCATTGCTTTTTGGATCTTCCATATATTGTGATTATGAATACCAAAATGTGCTTATACCTAAATTGATCGTAGGATGGATCACCCTCCACCGCTATTTTTCTTAGACTTAGTATATGCTAAGTGTAGTTCCACTGTATGGGTTGACGGGGAGTTTGTTGAATTACTTAAGTGTTTTGATGGTCCCTTAATTTTAATGGCGACGACTTGTCAATGGGCAAGGTTGTTGATCTGTAGTTTAAAAGCGTGGCCTTGTACAAACAAGTTTTTAGGAGCAGGAGTGGTGCTATGGTTGTAGGTGAACCAACCCTTCCCATGAGTTTTGTAATGCATGCTATTTGTTGAATAATATATAAAGATGGTAACTAGTAGTGTTAATATAAAGAAGCTTATGTATATTAATTTAAACTTGTGCGATTTCTTATATGGGATGTTGTGAACAGTTTATTGTGCTTCCACATGTTATTAATAATTAGAAGATATAATTGAAAAAACATGTATCACACGTGACATTCCGGAGCGTTATAGCTCACCCCTCCTGTTAACAAATCCCAAAGAAGAAAAAGAGGATATCACTATGTTAGCGATACTGGTCTCAAGATTATGCATATATCTCCTCTGATTGTGTATATGCCTGATTAATTATAATTGGTATTTTATTATTTTATTGCCTCAATGTATTCTTCTTCAAGACACATATATCAAAATATTAACAAAATCCTTAGTTCTCTCTTATGCATTATTATTTCTCAACTTAGTTTCAAAGTCATTGTTTGTGAGGAAACCTTAAATGCACCGATTGCACGTAGCACTTGAGCACCTTGGTGCACGTAGCAGCCGAGCAACTTGGTGAACACCTAAATAAATCAATCCCTATCAAGCACGAGTCTTATATGAGGAAGCACTTAGTCGAGTCCATTCTAGGATGGTTGTGTTTTGATGACGACTGCATCGCCCAGTCAAGCCTTCTTCACGAAGGTGGCTTTCTTTCGTTGCTAGCCGGACATGCCTCGTTGATCAGTGACAATTTTGACAAGTTAGCTCTACTGGTCACTTGATGCTACGATATAAACCGTATTGCCGCGATGGTCAGTTACTATTTCGTAAGTAAGCTGCATCGGCTGCTTGTTGTTTCCTCTCCGATCCTCAACTTTTTCGCTACTCGTTTTGAGAAGTAGACACCACCAATAGATTCGTTGCCCTAGGACGAGTAGTAGCCTGAAGTTTCATCTCGAACACCCATAGGACCCCGCCTCATGCACCGACATATGCTGCTCCGCCGCAGATCCACCAAGCTCGAGCAACGTCGTTGGGGAAATAAGTTTTTGTGGCACTATTTGACTTAATTTCAAACTTCAATTGACTTCTTTGAAGTCACTTGAGTTTGAGGGGATGTCAACGATATTATCTTTTTGATTCTCCATATCTCTCAAGATTATACATATATTTCCCTTAATTGTGCATATCCCTGATTGATAATAATTGGCGTTGTGTTTATCTTATTACTTTAAATAGTCTAGTAAAATCGATAAATAGCCTCATGTATCTTCAAGACATATGGAAATATAGATAAATTCCTTATTTCTCTATTCCGCATTATAATTTCTTAACTCACTATAAGATTACCATACTTGACCACATTGTCATTGGAGAAAAGGAATCTCGTAAACCAAAGCCATAGCATGCTCCCATTTGCATGTCAAGTAAACACCACAGTTAAAGTATGTAAGAGGACAATTACAATTATATGTACGCTTTTCAAGCAGGTGCCTTTCGTCATTAGAGTGTATTTGGAGGAAAAAAACAACATAAGAGCAACAACCGCACACGCGCGTAAAAAAAGGAATTTTGGAAGCACCGCGATAATAATTTTTTGATCGTTGGACTAAGAAGAAAATCAGATGATGGGCCACATGATTAGACTTATGGATGTCATCTCGACAGCTTTGTCCATAATAAATTCCCTATTTTTCAAACATCAGATTTTCAATTTCGCTACGTCCCTTTCATAACTAATCATGGGCTGCCCATTGGGCTAAAAATTAAGGCGCTCTCCGTTTTACCCTTCTCTATCGACACTATTACTAATTTGTAATTCCGTGATTAAAAAAATTAATTAAATCAGTAATTAATATCATTTTCGTTGGGAGTCTAAACATCCAACTCGGGGACCACCATTTTCTTTTGCAAAATTTAACAGCATATAGTAGGAAAAGATAAAGAGAAATTCGTCATCTTCGGCATCATTTACCCTTCTTTGTCGACATTATCTTCAATGGGGGATGGTGTGCATCTATCACCTGTATGGCCATTCAAGTAAATGATTTCCTTTACTTGATGTGCTCGCATTCAAAACATGTGAAGAGCACTAGGGATGGTCGTAAATACATCAATTGAAAGTGTGAGATAATGCTTAAGAGGACATAAGTTCCCACATCGGCAAGGAAAGATAACCAAATATGAACTAAAATTTATTTGATTGTTGTTTTTTTTTATGTTTTCCTTTTTTTTTTACACAGTCTTTAATTTTGATTAGTGACTCCTGACGTACTTGATGGCGTGTCGCATGCCACCATGTCATTTGGTAATTGGAAGGCTAAATGACTCCGGTCGTAGGCAAAAGCGGTGGCTCTTAGCAGAGCCAGGATGAGAAGTCTAATCGGAAGGAACTTCATCAGGGTTGTGCACCGGAGAGTTGGGGCTTTGGTATCTTCTCTTCTTTTCTTTTGGTTGGGATGGGAGTGAGATGTCTTGCATGGAGACATTTTCCCAATTTACATATGCTGGTGGTGTTGACTCGTTACTAAATTTTCTCAGATAAGCAACGCTTTTTCAGATCTTTACCAAGTCTCCTACGTTGGAGTTTATTTCTTATTCCAAGAGAGGAATTGTTCCACAACTGCTCCAACAACATGCCCCTTACTTTGACCTGTCCTCTTTCCCAGATAAGAAAAAGTATGTTATCTGGCATGGAAGTGGACTTCTGCAATCATACTTAAATCTTCGGTTTCCTTCTAAACGGTTTCGATGCCGTGCACGATTCGAGTTCAGCTGGATTGAGCGAGGGCCAGTTCTTCTCGAGGAGCACCATGCGTTCATATCGATTTGCCAACTCAAGATGATGTAGGAACCAGTGTTTTCACATGCATCTTCATCTTCCAGAAGGAAAACACTCGCTAAGCTGCGGATTCACTTCCTATGGATATCATGTTCCCTTTTTTCTACGAACATGCAGGGTGTTCGCACATAAAGAGAATATCCACAAATCATCAGTTGCCTCAGTTTTCTGTCTGATTACCCGTGCTCTAAAAATTCGAGCATGGCGTCTAAAGTTGCTACTATGCATCCATTATAGACTAGGAAATCTGAGAATATAAAAAGATGAAGAGCAAAGTGGAATCCTTCTCGTCGAAGACGGAATGACTAATTCTCGATGAAGGCTTTTAGTTTTACAAGCAAGATAGAATCACTGCCGTGGACTTGGCAGCGTTCCTGGTTTCGGCTGTTTCCTGCAGGCCAATTGACCGGGACTGAGTCAAATGAGTGACTCCTATATATAGAGTTGCTACACATGCAGCATTTCACAACAATTCTCAACGAAGCAGAATTACCGAGACAGACTAAACCAAGCTCAGAAATTTTTCCATGATGAAGTTCTTTCAAACATTCGTCCTCTTGGCTTTGGCATCATCCTGTGCCTTTGCTTCTGACCCGAGTCCTCTTCAGGATTTCTGTGTCGCCGTCCCGGACCCGAACTCTGCGGTGTTTGTGAATGGGATGTTCTGCAAGGATCCGAAGCTCGCCACAGCAGATGATTTCTCCTTCACAAAGTTCAGATATCCCAGGAACACATCGAATCCGCTCGGATCCAAAGTCACAACTGCTTTTGTCGACCAATTCCCAGGACTCAACACTCTTGGCATCGCCATGGCCCGCCTCGACTTTGCTCCGTATGGTCTAAACCCCCCACACATCCATCCTCGTGGAACCGAGATGCTAGCAGTTGTGGAGGGCACGCTTCTTGTCAGTTTCGTCACATCCAACCAATTAAACAACACTCTATTTTCCAAAGTTCTGACCAAAGGAGATGTTTTCGTGTTTCCGCAAGGCCTCATTCACTTCCAGCTGAACATCGGACAAACTAATGCACTGGCCTTTGCTTTCTTGAGCAGCCAGAACCCGGGACTCATAACAATCGCGAATTCCGTCTTTGGGTCGAAGCCGCCCATCAATGTCGACGTTCTCACAAAGGCCTTCCGAGTGGACAGCAAACTGGTCAACTATCTCCAGGCACAGAACTGGTTTGACAACCATTAGGCAGATGTTCACATGAATAATGTGTTTGTTCATTACATCATAAAGAAATATTCTTTCGAATAAACATACTGACTTTTGGATACTAGTACAATTGCTTGTCACCTCTCTCTCTCTCTCTGAATGCGTGCGTGGCTCTACATTGTTTATTGAGATGAAACTGTGTACCATTTAGTGAATCTTACATTACTATGAGCAGTGAATTTGCATTTTGCATCTCATCTGTAAAAGGACATGGATAGTGATTTTTCTTTCTTCAAATTTCAGACTTATTTTGCTGTAATTCTGGAAAGGAAAAATTTTTCATATCGTCGGAGGGCTGATTTTGGATTGGTTTGGATCTTTAATTTGATGCGGTATTTAGTCAAGTGAAATTTAATTGATAAAATTCAGGATAAATCAATAGGGCACCAAGAATGAAGATAAACTCAAACATGTAAGAATTTTCAAAATATGGCGTGACTCAATTACAATTAAGTACGCATTTCATAGAGGTGCCTTTCATCATTGGAGTGCATTCGTGGGAAAAAAACAACATAAGAACAACGGCTCATGCGCGTAAAAGAAGGAATTTTCGAGGCACTCCGATAACAATTTTGTGATCGTTGGACCAAAGAAGAAAAGCCAGGTGATGGGCCACATAATTAGGCTTATGGATAACATAAGCCTAATTATTGGGCTGAAAATTTACACGCTCTCCGTTTTACCCTTCTCTGTCAATATTATTAATAATGAGCAATTTTGTAACTAATTAAACTTAATTGAATCAATAATCAGTATCATATCAATCGGAGTCTAAACATACAACTCGTAGACCCTCGTTTTCCTTTATAAAATTTAATAGCAACTAATAGGAAAATACAAAGAGAAATTCCGCGTCTTCGTCATAGTTTATTCTTCTTTCTTGACATTATGTTCGATGGGGAATGATGTGCATCTATCACCTTTATGGCCTTGCCAGCTACTATCGAGGGGTAGCCTCACCTGTCACTAGCGAGGCCCTCGTCCAGCCCTTCTCGGGTGTCGCCGGTGGCCGGTAGATCGGAAAAGGAAAAAAAGAAAATAAAGAAAAAAAGAAAGAAAAGGAAAAAAGAAAAAAATTATTTAAAATAAAAATGCTGACTGTACATGCTACCTAATCTTCTAGCGAGCCACATCGGCTTCAAAAATTAATAAAAAAATGCCACGTCAGATTTTCGATCAAGCTGACCGGAGTTGGCACTTAAGTGATTGTTTTTCAAAAATTTTGGCACTTAAGTGATCCGGCAAAAAATTTTGGCATTAAAGTGAGCACCGTACATAAGTTTTGACACTTGTAGAGTCCTTGTTCTGATTTCCTTTACTTGGTGTGCTTGCATTCAAACATATGTAGAGCTTCAAGGATTGTTGTGCATACAACAAATGAAAGTGTGAAATAATGCTTAAGAGGACATCTGTTGCCAAAATTGAAAAGGAAGATAAAGAAATATAAACTAGAATTTCTTTTGTTGCCGTTTTTGGATGCACGTCCTCCTTTTCTTTTTCTACGGTTTTTAATTTTGATTACTGACTTCGAACGTACTTGATAAGACGGTGCATGCCATCATATCATTTAGTAAGAAACTTTTAGTAAACAGACAGAGTATTATAGTTCCGAAAATTGCTCACACCCCACCAATCCATAAGACTAGAATGTGTCACAGTTAGTAATGTGAAACCATCACAATCACCTCCGTGGCATAATTTCTTAATTAAACATGACTAATCTAGGCAAAATGGAAACAGAGATTACACATTAATTGCTAACAATTATATCACATTCCATGCAAACTGAGACAACAGATGACCACACATTCTGATATCCAACACAAACTCTAGCGCAAAACATGAGCAATAAAAAAGTTCTTTGGGAGAAAGTGCAACCGCAGGATCTGTTGGAAGTGAAGGAAGAAATCAAATACACATAAACCTAAGCGAGTCTGGTTCAAATCATTCATAAAGAATGATCCTGTAGTACTGAAACATTCACCATTAACAAAGAGCACTTCTCTTATTCGGAAACAATTGTCAATCTAAGCAATCATGTATGGACAATGTAGGGGTAATCCTATGTCTTGGAGGTCAACGCATCCGCTTAATTGGCATATCAAAACTGTGCCTAGAGATAGTTAACAACCTTTTTATCCACTTGGAAGGCCTTGGTGAGAACATCGGTTGATATGAGCGGCTTCGATCCGAACGCTGCATTAGCGATGGTAATGACTCCTGGGTTCTGGCTGCTCAGAGCAGCAAAGGCCAATGCGGGGGTCATTCCGATGTTCAGCTGGAAGTGGATGAGACTGATTGGGAACGCAAACACATCCCCTCTGTACAAGACTTTGGTGAAGAGAGTGTTGTTTGATTGGTTGGATGTGATGAAGCCGACGAGCAGCGTGCTTCAGCGACGACCAGAATCTCGAACCCATGAGGGTGAGTGTGGGGAGGATTTAGGCCACTCGGAGCGAAGTCAATACGGGCCATGGAAATGCCGAGAGTGTTGAGTCTTGGGAATTGGTCCACAAAAGGGAGCGTGACTATTGATCCGAGTGGGTTTGCACTATTCCCTGGTATCTGAACCCCTTAAAGAGGAAATCATTTGCTATGACTTGTTTTGGGTCCTTGCAAAACTTTCCATTCACAAATACTGCATAAGAAACAGAATTTGTGTGATTAGGCATATTCAAGCAAAAACTCTTCCTGGAGCAATTCCTTTAGGATCATTAGAACGGAAATATACTAGTGACGCTACAGCAGAGGTCCTACCTTTGGGATCATTGATGGCCACACAGAAGTCTTGAAGAGGACTGGGGTTGCAGGCAAAAGCAGTGGCTATTGCCAGAGCCAAGATGAGAAGGCTAGTTGGAAGAAACTTCATTGGGGCTATGCACCGGAGAGTTGGGGCTTGGATATCTTCTCTTCTTTTGTTTACTTGAAATAGAAGCGGGATGTCTTGCATGGGGAAGTGATCCCTTTTTATAGAAGATGGTGGTGTCGACCCAGTATTAAATTTTCTATGATAAGTGTGATATTCCGAAATTTCCACCAATTGGAATTTATTGAATAACTGAGTTTTATGAAATGTGATCGTAGTAAATTCTCACCTGGAATTGATCATTCTTGAGATGCTAATTATTAGGGAAAGGCTAATAAGGGAATTAAACTCACATGACTAAAGAAAATTCGATGGTGAGTTGATTTTCGATCATTAAATCGTTAAAGTGATATTTTGAGCCATCGTTGGCCGATCCAATGATAATTAGGGGTCAGTTCGCCACTGTCACAGTAGTGGATCGCAGGTGATTCTATTAAACCACAAAATGACTTGACAATTGATCCCGATCCTATACCAAATGATCATACCCCTCGGATCAAGTGATTGATCTTCGCGATTTTATTGACAATCAAGATTGTCACGAACCGAACGGACTTGCACGTGACTCGATTCAGTATCAGTCATGAGTTGACTTCGCGAAATTTCCCCAGCAAGCCGCCCATTAGCTCGAGAAACGCTCGAGTTGCGTTTAATAGAATTTAATTATTGAATTTTTGCTCAAATTGGACACCGGAAAATTAGGAAGTCACGACGGAACGCTAGGACGACGTTGCAGGGGACATGTGTCAATTTTTGGTGCGCTTAAATCTTTCGGAAAAATTCGATTTGGACAAGAAACGGAGAAAGTGACCAAAATACCCCTAGGATTTATTAAAGTGTATGTTTTAAGGATAAAGGGCATTTTGGTAATTTTGTCCTAAAATTTTGATTGAACAATTTTACCCTTAAATTTTTGAGAAATTACAAGTATACCCTTGGATATTTTTGCGCAAGAATTGATCTCGGCCGTCGAATCAAGATAAGATCGAATCGGGACCGTCGGTTGAAAAATATGAGAAAAGGGTAATATGGTCATTTTCCCCTTGGGTCAATGGTCACTATTTGAGTCAAGAATGTCTTCTCTCTCTCTATTCTCTTCTTCATCTTCACCGATCAGCCCTCCTTTGCCGTGAAATCCTCCCCCCTCTACTATGAGCTCCTTGCCATCCACCGGGAAGCCCACCGCCAGCGTCGCCGCTCGCCACCACCGCCTGGACCGCTCTCAAGCCACCACCACCAGCCGCCGTCTCTCTCTTTCTCTCCCTTTCTCTCTCTCACGTGAGGCAAGACCCACGGCCAAGTAAGCCCCTCGCCGCCGCCCAAGCCGGACCGCCGCCGTGAGTCCCTGTCGTTCCCGATTTAGTGCCGCTGCTTTCCGTTTTAGCCGTTTTAGCCTAGAACTCGGTAAGTCGAGCCATAAACCCGATTTAGGACATTGGGTATCAAAAGATAATTAATTTTGGGTGAAATCGGGTTTTATGCGGGTGTGAAATTGTGTGAAATAAAGTCGGAAGATTGTGGTGGGCCTTGAGGATTATTTTTGGAAATTTTGGAGGACATTTAGAGGTGAATATTGAGCTGTGAGTTACTGTTTACGGGGCTATGATGATTTGTTAGGGACGCGAGTCAGGTTTTTAGAACCGACATTTAACGGCGAGAAAGTGCCATGAAAGATCGGAATTAATATGACGCTGTTTGATTGGAGAAAAATGATGATTAACGCGTCTGATGCATACTTGAATTATTAATAAATTGTGGTGATTTAATTGAGTGTGTTGTTGTGCAATTAAGTGACTGAATATGCATGTCAGGTGCCCACGTGAGTTAGATTGAATTAATTATTAAAATTTGCCATGTCTAATGCTGAGTGAGCATGAGCTGTGTGTGAAATAATGGGTGTGCGGGCCACATGTAATGGGGCCAGGATAGTGTAGCAATTGCGTGTCAAGTGTGTGGGTGAGCAAGAAAGTGATGGTGTGTGGCATGGCATGAAAAATTGTGGAAAATGGTTCCGTCCTAAGGTGTATACTGTAATGCGTGACGATGCCCGGTATTACTAGATGACTGTCAGCCTAAAGCGTGTACTTCAACGCGGGCAAGAAACATGGCCTGAGGCGTGTACTTCAATGTGAACTGGAAGTGATGTGACGAATAGTCGCAGTGTGCCTGAGGCGTATACTTCAACGCGGGTCACTGGCGATGAATGTGAAAGAAGAAATGAGAATGGGTGGAACAGTGGGATGAGAATGGTACATGCGTGTGTTTGCATATGACTTGATTATGATTGAGTGCGGGTGTGCGCATGATTGAGCCTGATAATATTAATTGATGTACCTGCAATGTTATGACTGGATGTGCACAAATGCATGTGTGTTTGTATGATTGTTTGGAGGTACGTGATAGCCTAGGTTGGGTTTAGGGGTGTGCTTGCTGAGATGTAATCTCACGGTTGTATCAATCAACAATTTTCAGAACCCCGACTTGAGACATGGACCCTCCACCACCCTCACCACCAATATGTTTTGGATTACCAGTGCACACGGAGTACGAGACGGCAGAGTTTTAGATGGGTGATGGGATGACCTTGATTAGACACATGACGACCGTATATGTAGAAGTAGGATTACCGTTGTGGGAGACCAACGTATACATGGCTTGGTACTTTAGGGATGCTGATGGGGATGAATTTAGTCCCGTCAAAGGTTTCGACGTTCCATATGATTTAGTTGGTGATTGGGACCCAGCTGCCGTGCCCCTAATCGATGGAGAGTTAATTAGTACCGAGGTTAGCATGGCTCAGTCTGGCCTGTATCCAGCAGCCGCAGCACAGGGATCTTCCGGAGCCGAGCACGAACCCGAACCCGAGGCGTCGCAAGTTGAAGCTAAGCCGATGGATATAGACTAAGATCCTATCCTTGAAGAAGAACCAGATTAGGACGTAGGACCCGAGGCAGAACCTTAGGTTGAGCTTGAGAACAATCCTATAGAATTAGAAGAGCAAGTAGGGGAACCGGAGTACATATTCCTATTTGAGTAGTATATGAATCCCAACTTTGAGCCTGAGATCCATTTCTGGGATGTATTAGCCGAGAACGGGCAGGAGGAGGTTTCAGTAGAATCGGGCGATATCAACCACCCAATAGTGATCGAGGCGAAACCGGAATCCTCTGAGGATCAATCGGAAAGAAAAAGCTCAGAATCGGAAAACGAGGAGTCGGATTCAGAATGGACGCCGAGTAAAAGGCGTAAAGGCTAGGGTGTAGGTTGGACAGCCAGACTTTTGAAGAGGAGCAATTTTGAGGACGAATGCCAGGTCGTCAATCCCATTTGATTTTATTGGTTTTAGGAAAGTGTGCACTCGTTTATAAAGTTTGTGAAAATGTGATTATTGTGGTGGTACAAGTTAAATGAGAAATGAATGTGTATATTCTTCCTAATCTCCCTAGTTACATTTGTCAGGGTGTTTTATAGTTTCCGTTGCGATAATAAATCTGTGATGTTTGTTTGAGGTTGACGATACCCTGGGACGTTGCAACTATTTGACCTGGAGCGGGATGGCGCGGGCTCGACGGGGGTTTGGGGCGTGACAATAAGCCTCTGACTTTTCCGGAGATGAATTGCTCCAAAACTCAAGAAGCCTCTTACTTTTCTCAGATAAGAAAAAGCTTGTTATCTGATGTAGAAATGGACTTCTTCAATCATCTCTAAATCTTCGGTTTCCTTCTTTACTGTTTGGATGTCGTGCGCGGATTCTAGCTCAGCTGGATTGAGCGAGGGCCGATTCTTCTCTAAGTGCATCGTTCGATCAAATCAATCTGTCCATTAAAAATGATGTAGGAACCTGTGTTCACATGCATTTCCATCCTCCCCCAGGATAACGCTTATTCACTTCCTATGGATGTTATGTTTACTTTCTTAAACAAACATGCAGGATGTTCACATTAAAGGGAATATCCACAAATCATCAGTTCCCTCAGTTTGATTACCCACGCTCTAAAAATTACAACGTGGCATCTGAAGTTGAATTAGCCGTAGTAGGCATCCGTTGTAGACTAGAAAATCTGAGAATGGGAAAAGATGAAAAGTGAAGTGGATCTCTTCTCGTCAAAGATCGAACGACTAGTTCTCTATGAGAACTCGTTTATTTTTTCAAGCAAGGCAGAAACATGAGGTGGTTGAGGTTGCAGAATGATTCCCCAGCAACACGGAAGTATAAACAATTGTCGTGGACTTGGCAGCGTTCCTGGCTTCTGCTTCTTCCTGCAGGCCAATTGACTGGGACAAAGTCAAATGACTGACGCCCATGTATAGAGTTGCTAAACATTTCGCATTTCTCAACAATTCTCAACGAAGCAGAATTACCAAGACCTCCAAGCTCAGAAATTTTTCCATGATGAAGTTCTTTCAAACATTTGACCCCTTGGCTTTGGCATCATCCTGTGCCTTTGGCTCTGAGCCGAGTCCTCTTCAGGAGAAAATGTTAAGTAGTACCAAAGCACCATGTCAGTGGCTGATGTGCCGCGCATTTGTCTAGTCAGATCCATTCAGAGGCTGACACGTGTCAACTTACATAAACACGTCTGAGAATTGGACAGCTGCCCATAAATGTTTTTGGCAGCGTTTTGCAGCAAAAAATTTGAGCGCTCGCCCAGAAGAGAAGAGAGAGAATTTCTCCTTCGTCCTTCCAATGCTTAGAATAGCTCAAACGTCTCTGTTTTCACTTAGAATCGAACTCCTTCATCTTCAGCCGACTGCAGCCTCGAAAACATCCATTTTTGCGAGTACCGCCACTCGAAGATCTCCACTTTTGCAAAGACCTCTGCTCTACAGTCACTTCCAAGACCTCCATTTTCGCGAGGACGGCCGCTTCAAAGACCTCCACTTTCATTAGGACTGCTGCTTTTGCTTAGAAGACCTCCTTGAAGCGGCGGGAGATGGAATTCCCAATCCTGGACTCTGATTTCCAGAGATTTTGTGCTCTTCGTGGCATTTTCCCAGGTTCATCGACCCCTCCCTGTTCTTAGCCGTTTGGCCGCAGAGGAAAGAAAGAAAATACTGAACTAATAGCTATTCTTTGTCAATGATATATCATTAACCTTGATCACAGGGAAAATGCAGTTTTTGCTTGTCTTAGCAGCCAACAATAGCGATTGTTTGCAATAGGGTGCTGCATTTCAGTGTAGCTGTTTGTTGATAAAATTTCTGTCCTTTAAATTTTGGGTTATTTCTGTTTGCAGACGCAACCAAGAGTTTTTCAAGAAGTTATGATGAAAGATTAATATTCATCGACTCAATTTCATCCATGATCACGCCAATACTTGGCAGCAGTGGTTCACAGGGTACACACTCTTGAATGTATGCGCAGTTTCCATGTCTTCTAAAGCACTGGACTGATATGATTTATGTATATTATGCCTCGACTTGCAATTTGCATTTATCATCATTGTCTCTACAAAATGTGGACGTAGCCGAGCTTGGAGAGGCATCAAACGAAAACGAACAAAGTGGAACTTGAGTGGAGCAACATAAGTTTGACCGCTGTAATTCTTCAATCTTTAACTAAATTATTATCTGAATGACAGTATCTAGATGTCCAGATGAAACTCGCATTCTTTAAGGGAAACATCTTGTTCAAAGTTTCATATGAGAAATTAATATCTATGCATTGTAGCTGCTTCTACAAGAAAAATCGAAGGAGAAAGTTTTATTGTAGCTTACATAAAAACTTCTGAACAATCCCAACTTCTGTTTGTTCTCTCACTGGATGAGCACAATGTTAAATTGGGAGTGCAAAAGTGGATGCCAGAATAGTTAGCCACCGGAGTGTGCACCATATTCATCTCCTTTTCTAGCTATAGACTCGAAACTTCTCTATGATCCATTTTCAAGGTAATATATTCTATATAAGGTAAGCAACAATCTCTCCGAAAATAGAAGTTGAGAAATATATAGAAGATGTCAAGCAATGAACAAAGAAGTCTTCCCCAAACAAAAAAACAGATCCTTGAAAATCTGATGCATCGATTGCTTCCACATTCAACTTGCTTGCTGAAGGAAGATTAAAAAAGCAAACTTTTTTTGGGTTTCCTGCACAAAAGAATATTAGAATTACCTTATGTCTTTCTCATGCTCAAATGCATTTTTAGAATGGAATGCTGCATATCAGTAAGCCAAAAGGATTAATGGAATAATTTTATCACATTAAATAAGCATTGTGAGGTGGGATTGGTGGAGAGTGTTATTCGCAATTACAAACAAATGTGCATCTCTGCAATACTCCTTTACTTTTGTTTGCTTTATGTCCTTTTTCGCATTTCAAATCCCTTGCAAATTGCACATGCATTATATGTATTGTAAGTTTCATCTTCATTAGCAAACATCATACCAATTCTAAATTCAAATTCTTCATCAATATTATACACGATGATATTATCTTTTGAAAGCTCCAAAATTTTACAAAAAGAATGTAATCATTAATATAGAGCAAATAGAAATTTAATTCTAAACAGATAGTCATGGCCATTTCTCCTGAGAACAAGGCATTGCTGGAAGTGAATCTCAAACACGAGTTTTGCAGTCCGCTCATATTGGTTTCTCACGGTGACACGGAGAGGCGTTCAATCGTTGTTTGGCCTCGAGGATTGCATTGCGACCAAAGCATCTAACACAATCCCACGAATTTTTAGCAAATCGTGAACCATTCATCTCCATATTACTCCCCACAATGTTATCATTAACTAAGCAGGGCTCAAATTGACTCAGCAAGCGCGAAACGAAAGAAAAAAAATGAAAGTTTAGAACAGCTCTGCAAGCACCGCACTCATAAACAGAGTAATCAGCGAGCTCCAATGTCACGTCCCGAACCCCCGTCAAGCCCGCGACGTCCCACTCCTGGTCAAAAGAGTGCAACATCACAGGGTATCGCCGACCTCATTATAATCATCAGAAGTTTAATCCAACAGTGGAAATCATAAACTCACCCTAACAATTAAAACTGGGGAGAATATGGAGAATATACATTTTACATTCAAACTTATGCCATAATATTCACAATCTTCCAAACCCTAATATACACGTGTACACCGTATTAAACCATCGAGATCAAAAGGATCTATGACCTAGCGTTCAACCATAAAAAATGATACTCTTCCAAAAATCCTACTGCCCATCCAACGTGCTAACCCCTACGCCCCTAACTCGGCGTCCACTCTGAGTCTAACTCTTCATCACTCGAATCCGAATCCCCTTGAACCGTTTGCTCCTCCGAGGACTCCGGCTCTACCTCAATCTTAGTCGGGTGATTGATGTCACTCGATTCCGCTGGAGCTTTGTCCTGGTCTTCCTCAGCTAGTACATCAAAGAAATTGAACTCAAGCACAAAATTGGGATCCATGTACTACTCAAATGGGAGTATATACTCTAGATCTCCCTCAGGCTCCTGAGACTCGTCGGGATTATTCTTAAGTTCTACTTCGGGCTCCACCTCACCTGGTTCTTCCTCAGGAATTGTATCTAAATTTATATCCATCGAATCAACCTCAGCTTGCGATGTTTCGGGTTCAGGTTCGTGCTCAGCTTCTGAAGACCTTGTGCTGCGAGTTCTGGATGCAATTCAGACTGAGCTAAACTAACTTCTGCGTTGGTCAACTCCCCATTTATCGGGGGTATAGCAGAATGATCCCAATCTCCAACCAAATCAAACGGAATGTCAAAACCTCCAACATGACCGAACTCATCCCCGACTGCGTCCCAAAAATACCAAGCGGTATATACATGGGTCTCCCATAAAGGTAGTCCTACCTCTACATAAACAATTGTAGTATGCTTAATCCAGGTCATGCCATCACCCATAGGAAATTCCGCAACCTCATATTCGGTGTGCACTGGTACTTCAAAACGCTTTGGTGGCGGTGGCGGAGGATTCATGGCTAGGGTTGGGGTTCTGAAAATGTTGATTGAAACAACCATGAGACTACATCTCAGTAAGTACACCCCTAAACCCCACCTAGGCTATCACGTACCTCTAGACAATCACACAAACATACACATTCACGCACATCGAATCATCATATAGCAGGTATATCAATTATTCTTGTCAGAGTCTATTATGCGTACAACTTGCACGTTAGTCACAACCACGCCATATGCAATCACACGCATGCACAAATTTCGTTTCGCTCATTAGTTCTATTCTCATTTTCTCTTTTCCACATCATTCGCTAGTGACCCGCGTAAATGTACACACCTCAGGTACATTGCAACCACTTATCACAACACTTTAGGCTTGCATAAACGTACACGCCTCAAGCCATGTTTCATGCCCACGTAAATGTACATGCCTCAAGCTTAACACCTACTACCTACTGCTTAACCCGTGTTGAAATACATGCCTTAGGCTGGCAGTCTTCCGGTAATACCGGGCATCGTCCCGCGTTGAAGTACATGCCTCAAGACGGCACAATTCTCACGATCACATGTCATGCCACACACAATCATTTTCTTACTCATGCACATGCTCAAGACGCATTTACCACACTCCACTGGCTTATTACACGTAGCCCGTGCACACATCAAGTCACACACAAAACCGTGCTCACTCAGCATTTGACATGGTCAATTTCAATAATTAAATCAGTCTGGCCCATGCGTACGCCCAATAGGCATATTTCAATTATATAATTACACAACCACGAACCAAATTTCATCACCATAATTTAGTTATAATTCAAACACGTATCAAACACACAAATTGACATTTTTCTCCAACCAAAAGGCGTCGGATCAATTCCGATCCTTCATGACACTTTCTCGCCATTAATTACCGGTTCTAAAAATCCAACTCGCATTCCGATCGGCCCATCACAGCCCCATGAACAGTTCTCCACAGCCCACTATCATCCTCAAAATTTCCATTAAAATTTTCCGAATTCAATCTTTAGCCCGCTAATCAATCCTGCTCCCAAACATACAACTTCCGCACTCAAATAAACCCGATTTCACCTAAAAATAACTCATCCGTTGATACCCAATGTCCTAAATTGGGTTTAGGCAAAACTTACCAAGTTCTAGACTAAATAGGCTAGAACGGAAAGCGGCAGCGCTCAATCGGGAACGGCGGGGACGGCGACGAGCGGTGATGCGGCTTGGCGGTGGCAATCGGCGCACGGCGACAGCGGTGACGCGGCTCCCTTGTTCGTGACCCATGGCCACGCGAAAGAAAGGGAGGGAGAGAGACGGCGGCGCGGGATGGTGGTGGCGATGGTGCGGTACGGTGATGGTGAGGCGGCGGCGTGATCGGAGGGCGGTTCGGCGGTCCGGCGAGAGAGAGAGAGAGAGAGAGAGAGAGAGGGGAACCGAATGAGGGGAGAGAGAAGAGAGAGAGAAGATAAGGCTTGGTCAAACTTGGTGACCAAGTTTTGACCCAAAAGCAAAAATGACCAAAATGCCCCTCCCTAACCTTTTTAATCCAACGATCGAGATTCGATCTAATCTTGAAATCAACGGTTATGATTGAATCTTGCTTGAAAAATATCCAAGGGCATTGTGTCTTTTCCAACTTTGGGGGTAAAATGACCAAAACGCCCTTGCCTTATAAAACTAACCCTTTATTAATTCCCATGGGTAAAATGGTCACTTTCTCCATTTCTTGCCCAAATCGAATTTTTCTGAAGGATTCGAGCACACCCAAAAATCGCACAAGTCCTCAGCAACGTCGTCTTACGTCCCATTGTGACTTCCTAATTTTCTGATGTCCAATTTGGGCTAAAATTACATAATTAAATTTTATTAAATGCAACTTGAGTGTTTCTCAAACTAACGGGCGGCTTGTTGGGGAAATTCGCATATTTGACCCGTGCTTGATATTAATCAAGTCACATGCAAGTTTATTCGGTATGTGACGACCTCGGTTGTCATTAAAATCGCGAAGATCAATCACTAGCTTCGAGGGGTACGATCGTTTGGTATAGATTCAGAATCATTTGTCAAGTCATTTCGTGGTCCAACGGAATTACCCGCAATCCATTAGTAGGACGGTGGCGAACTGACCCCTGACTATCCTTAAATCGGCCAACAGTGGCTCAAAATATCACTTCACTGATTTTATGGTCGAAAATCAATTCATGATCGAATTTTCTTTAGTCGAGCGAATTTAATTCCCCTATTAGCCTTTCCCTATTGGTTAGTATCCCATGAATGATTAGTTCCGGGCAAAATTTATTACGAGTACATTTCATAAAATTCAGTATTTTATAAATCCCAAATGGACAAATTTTCATGATGTCACATCCGGCAACAAATTCGCGCACTTGGGACACCGAACCAGCCGAAATTTCTCCGCGTTCTCCATTCAAAGACAAACCTCTGAGAACCAGAGCGACGAGTCCAAGCAGAATATAAAAAGCTTCTTTTATTATATGGGAGAAAATCAGGGGGACAGAAGGTCACTGAGCTGGATTCCTGAGGCCACTGGTTGGTCTCTAATGCGAGCTTTTTTTATGGTACAAAAATACAAAGCTTCCCCTCCAGATTTTCACCTTAAATCCTTCCGGCAGTCTTCAGAGCGGCGGTCGAGCAGCGGTCTTCATGAAAGTTTTCGTGTTTCCACAAGGCCTCATTCACTTCCAACTGAACATTGGGCAAACTAATGCCCTGGCCTTTGCTTTCCTGAGCAGCCAGAACCCAGGACTCATAACAATCGCGAATTCAGTCTTTGGGTCGAAGCCGCCCATCAATGTCGACGTCCTCACAAAGGCCTTCCAAGTGGACAGCAAACCGATCAACCATCTCCAGGCACAGAACTGGTTTGACAACCATCAGGAATAATGTGTTGGTTCATTACATCACAAGGAAAAATTCTTTCGAATAACATACTGACTTTTGGATACTAGCACCATTGCTTGTCACCGCTCTCTCTCTCGCTCTGAATGTGTGCCTGGCTCTGCATTGTTTATTGAAATGAAACTGTATTCCATATAGTGAATCTTACATTAAATATGAGCAGAGAATTTGCATTTTGCATCTCATCCGCAAAACCATATGAGTAGTAATTCTTTTTTCTTGAAAATTAGTGCGCTCTCCGTTTTGCCCTTCTCTATTGACAATATTACTAATTAGTAATTCCGTGATTAATTAAACTTAATTAATATCAGTAATTAATATCATTTTGGTTCCGAGTCTAAACATCCAATTCGTAGGCCCTCATTTTCCTTTACAAAAGTTAACAGCAAATGGTAGGAAAAGAGAGAGAAATTCGTCGGCTTCGTCGTCATTTACCCTTCTTTGTCGACAATATGTTCAATGGGGATGATGTGCATCTATCACCCCTATGGCCATTCAAGGAATTCATTTCCTTTATTTGGTGTCCTCACATTCAGAACATATGAAGAGCTTCAAGGATTGTTGTATGCATCAAATAAAAGCGTGAGATAATGCTTAAGAGGGCATATGTTGCCATATCGGAAAGGAAAGAAACCGAAATATAAACTAAAATTTCTTTGGTTGTTGTTTTTATTTGCGTTTTCCTTTTCTTTTTCTACTGTCTTTAATTTTGATTAGTGACTCTAGACGTCCTTGATGGCTTGGCGCATGCCACCATGTCATTTAGTAAGAAACTTTTAGTACACGGAGAGAGTATTATAGTTCCCAAAATTGCTCACCCCCCGCCTATCCATAAGATTTGAATGTGTTACGGTTATTAATGTAAAACCATCGGAATCACCTCAGTGGCATAATAGTGACAAATCTAAACAAAATGGAAAGAGATTGCACGTTAATTGCTTGCAGCAGTATCACAATCCATGCAAATGGAGACAACAGATAATCACACATTCTAAAATCCAACACAAACTCCAACACGAAACATGAGAACTCTTTGGGAGAAAGTGCAACGGCAGAATCTGTGGGAAGCATGAGAAGAAATCAAACACGCAATAACCTAAGCGAATCTGGTTCATATCAATCACAAAGAATATTTTTGTTACTCAAACAATCACCATCAGTTACATAAAGAGCACTTCTCTTACTGGGAAGCAATTGTCAATCTAAGAAGCAATCATGTATGGAGAATATAGGGGTAATCCGATGTCTTGGAGGTCAACGCATTCGCTTAATTGTCGTACCAAAACTGTGCCTGGAGGTAGTCCACAACCTTCTTGTCCACTTGGAAGGCCTTGGTGAGAACATCGGCTGATATGAGCGGCTTTGATCCGAACACCGCATTAGCGACGGCAATGACTCCGGGGTTCTGGCTGCTCAGAGCAGCAAATGCCAATGCGGGGGTCTTTCCAATGTTCAGCTGGAAGTGGATGAGACTGATTGGAAACGCAAACACATCCCCTTTGTACAAGACTTTGGTGAAGAGGGTGTTGTTTAATTGGTTGGATGTGACGAAGCCGACAAGCAGTGTGCCCTCAGCGACAACCAGAATCTCGGACCCACGAGGGTGAGTGTGGGGAGGATTCAGGCCACCCGGAGCGAAGTCAATACGAGCCATGGAAATGCCAAGGGTGTTGAGTCCAGGAAATTGGTCCACAAAAGCAGGTGTGACTTTTGATCCGAGAGAATTCGCAGTATTCCCTTGGTATCTGAACCCCTTAAAGAGGAAATCATTTGCCGTGACTTGTTTTGGGTCCTTGCAAAACTTTCCATTCACAAATACTGCATAAGAAAGGGAATTTGTGTTATTAGGCTTATCCAAGGAGAAACTCTTTTTGGAGCAATTCCTTTAGGATCATTAAAACAGAAATATACGAGTGACACCTCTGTGGCAGAGGTCCTACCTTTGGGGTCATTGATGGCCACACAGAAGTCCTGAAGAGGACTGGGATCGTAGGCGAAAGCGGTGGCTATTGCCAGAGCCAAGATGAGAAGGCAGGTTGGAAGAAACTTCATTGGGGTTGTGCGCCGGAGACTTGGGGCTTGGATATCTTCTCCTCTTTTGTTTGCTTGAGATAGGAGCGGGATGTCTTGCATGGAGAAGTGATCCCTTTTTATAGAAGATGGTGATGTTGACCTAGTATTAAATTTTGTACGATAAGCAACACGGCCAGGCCTAGACCAAGTCTCCTATGTGCTTGTTAATATCTTATTCCCAGAGATGAATTGTTCCAAAACTCAAAAGGCCTCTTACTGTGGCCCATCCGTTTTCCCAGATAAGAAAACACTTGTTATCCGATATAGAAATGGACTTCTTCAATCATCTCTAAACCTTCGGTTTCCTTCTTTACTGTTTTAATGTCCTGTGCTGATTCAGGCTCAGCTGGACAGAGCGAGGGCCGATTCTTCTATAAGGGCATCGTTTGATCAAATCAATATGTCCATTAAAAATGGCGTGGGAACCAATGTGTTCACATGCATCCCCATCCTCCACCTGGAAAACACTAAATCACTTCCTATAGATATTATGTTTACTTTCTTATACAAACATGCAGGGTGTTCGCATTAAAGGAATATCCATAAATCATCTATTCCCTTAGTTTTCTAGGTCTGATTACCACATAGCATCTAAATTTGAAATAGCCCTATGCATTTATTATAGACTAGAAAATCTGAGAATATAAAAAGATGAAAAGCAAAGTGGGAATCCTTCTCGTCGAAGATGGAATGACTAGTTCTCAATGAGAACGCGTTTAGTTTTACAATGATTCCCCAGCAACACGGAAGAACAAACAATTGTCGTGGACTTGGCAGCGTTCCTTGCTTCGGCTGCTTCCTGCAGGCCAGCTGACTGGGACTGAGTCAAATGAATGACTCCTATATGTAGATTTGCTACGCATGGAGCATTTCACAACAATTCTCAACGAAGCAGGATTACCGATACAGACTAAACCAAGCTCAGAAATTTTTCCATGATGAAGTTCTTTCAAATATTTGTCTTCTTGGCTATGGCATCCTCCTCTGCCTTTGCCTCTGATCCGAGTCCTCTTCAGGACTTCTGTGTCGCCGTGGATAACCCCAACTCTGCAGTGTTTATGAATGGGATGTTCTGCAAGGACCCGAAGCTCGCCACAGCAGATGATTTCTCATTCACAAAGTTCAGATATCCTGGGAACACATCAAATCCGCTCGGATCCAAAGTCACAACTGCTTTCATTGACCAATTCCCGGGACTCAACACTCTCGGCATCGCCATGGCCCGCCTTGACTTTGCTCCGTATGGTCTAAACCCCCCACACATCCATCCTCGTGGAACCGAGATGCTTGCGGTCGTGGAGGGCACGCTTCTTGTCGGTTTCGTCACATCCAACCAATTGAACAACACTCTATTTTCCAAAGTCCTGACCAAAGGAGATGTTTTCGTGTTTCCGCAAGGCCTCATTCACTTTCAGCTGAACATCGGACAAACTAATGCACTGGCCTTTGCTTTCTTGAGCAGCCAGAACCCGGGACTCATAACAATCGCGAATTCAGTCTTTGGGTCAAAGCCGCCCATCAATGTCGACGTCCTCACAAAGGCCTTCCGAGCGGACAGCAAACTGATCAACTATCTCCAGGCACAGAACTGGTTTGACAACCATTAGACAGATGTTCACAAGAACAATTGTGTTTGTTCATTACGTCACTGAGAAAAATTCTTTTGAATAGCATACTGACTTTTGGATACTAGTACAATGGCTTGTCATCTCTCTCTCTCTCTCTCTCTTTCGCTGAATGTGTGCGTGGCTCTACATTGTTTACGGAGATGAAACTGTATGCCATATAGTGAATCTTGCATTAAATATGAGCAGTGAACTTGCATTTTGCATCTCATCCGCAAAAGGACATTAGCAGTATTTTTTTTCTTAAAATTTCCGACTTATTTCTCTGTAATTCTGGGAAGGAAACAAATTTCATATATTCGTAGGGCTAATTTTGGATTAGTTTGGATCTTTACTTTGATGCAATTTTTAGTCAAGCGAAATTTAATTGATAAACATTCAGGAAAAATCAATATGGGCACCTGGAACGGAGATCAATTTAAACGTGTAAGGATTTTCAAAATATGGCGTGACTCAATTACAATTACGTACGCATTTCAAGCAGGTGCCTTTCATCACTGGAGTGCATTCGGGGAAAAAAACAACACGAGAGCAACTGCTCATTCGCGTAGAAGAAGGAATTTTTTGAAGCACTGGGACAATAATTTTTTGATCGTTGGACCAAAGAAGAAAGGCCAGGTGATGGACCACATGATTAGGCTTATGGATCTCGTCTCGACAACCATGTCACTAACAAATTCCCTATTTTTCTAATTTCTTTTTGCAGTTTCGCAACTTGCCTTCAATAACTAATTATTGGGCTGCCCATTGGGCTGAAAATTAATGCACTCTCCGTTTTTCCCTTCTCTGTTGACATTATTTATAATTAGTAATTTTGTGATTAATTAAACTTAATTAAATCAATAATCAATATCATTTCGTTCGGAGTCTAAACATAAAACTCGTAGACCCTCGTTTTCCTTATTAAAATTTGACAGCAAATAATAGGAAAATGCAAAGAGAAATTCGTCATCTTCATCATCATTTTACCTCGACATTACGTTCATTGGGGCATGATGTGCATCTATCGCCTGGATGTCCGTTCAAGGAATTGATTTCCTTTACTTGGTGTGCCCGCATTCAAAACATATGAAGAGCGTCATGGATTGTCGTGCATTCCCGTTCCATTGGATTCTCTAACCGTCCTAAAGAAGCCTCCGACGTGTTATCCTTCTTTTTCAAAGCGGCATTTTGCTCGGAATGGTTTCCTAGTTGGAGTTGACACACATAGGCCTCTAACCGGAGGAAGGAATAGAGTCAGGCGTTTACCGATCAGTTCTATCAAATGAAAGTGTGAGATAATGTGACATTCCGAAATTCCACAAATTGAAATTTATTGAATAATTGAGTTTTATGAAAACGTACTCGCAGTAAATTCTCGCCCGGAACTGATCATTCCTGATAATGCTAACCATTAGGGAAAGGCTAATAGAGGAATTAAATTCGCGCGACTAAAGAAAATTCGATCCTGAATGGATTTCGACCATTAAATCGCAGAAGTGATATTTTGAGCCACTGTTGGCCGATCCAAGGATAGTTAGGGGTCAGTTCGTCACTATCCTAATAGTGGATCGCGAGTGATTCCGTAAGACTACGAAACGACTTGACGAATGATTCCGAAATTATTTCGAACGATCATACCCCTCGGATCAAGTGATTGATCTTCGCGATTTTAAGATTAGATCGAATCTCGACCGTTAGATCAAAAAGATTAGAGGAGGGTATTTTGGTAAATTACCAAAAAGGTGGTCAAAATTGGACATTTAATCTTTGACCCTCTCTTTCTCTCCCCATTTTCCCCCATTCGGCAGCCCCTCTCCCCCGTGCAACCCCCCCCCCCCCCACCGTAGACTCTCTTTCTCTCTTTCTCCTTGCCGATCGCCGTCCAAGCCGCGCCGTCGCCACCCAAGCCGATCGCCGCCTGCTGGGAGTCGTACACCGTCGCCGCCATTCCCGATTAAGTGCCGCCGTTTTCCGTTCTAGCCGCAATAGTCTAGAACGTGGGTAAGTCGCGCTCTAAACCCAATTTAGGATTTCGGGTATCGACGGGCGATTTTGGGTGAAACCGGGCATAGGGTAGGTGCGGAATTGCATGATTTAGGAGTGGAATTATGTGGCGGGCCTTAGAATCAAAACCGGAAAATTTTTATTGGAAAATTCGGAATAATAGTGAGCTGTGGGTACTGTTCACAAGCTGCGAATCACTGCTCACGAGCTGTGATTCACTGTTCATGAGGCTGTGATGGGCCGATCGGGTCGTAAGTTAGATTTTTAGAACCGAGAATTTATGGCGAGAAAGTCTTGTGAAGGACCCGAATCGATTTGAGGCCATTTGGTCAAAGAAAAATAAGGATTTCTGTGTTTTACGTGCGTTTGAATTATAATTAGGTTGTGGTGGTGAAGCTAAATGTGTGATTGTGCAATTGGTTGATTTAATTATGCCTGTTGGGTGCACGCGTGGGCCAGATTATTTTAATCATCAAAATTGGCCATGTTATATGCTGAATGAGCATGATTTGTGTATAATTATTGCGTGCACGGGTCACGTGTGATTGACCTATTAAATGGCAAGTGATTGTTGCACGTGTAAAAGAATGAGAAATAGTGTGTGGTAAGGTATGTGAGACCGTGGGAATTGTGCCGTCCTGAGGCGTGTACGTTTACGCGGGACGATGTCCGGTTTTTACCGGAGGATTGCCAGCCTGAGGCGTGTACTTCAACGCGGGTTGTGCAGTAGATGGTAGATGTTGAGCCTGAGGCGTGTACGTTTACACGGGCAAGAAATATGGCCTGAGGCGTGTACTTCAACGCGGGCCGGAAGTGATGTGACGAATGATCGCAGTGTGCCTGAGGCGTGTACTTCAACGCGGGTCACTGGCGAGTGTTGTGGAAAGTGAGTGGTCGCAATGTACCTGAAGCGTGTACTTCAACGCGGGTCACTAGCGAGTATTATGGAACGTGACTGGTTACAGTGGACCTAAGGCGTGTACTGTAACGCGGGTCACTGGCGAGAGTGTGAAAAGAGATGTGATGAGACTGGAATGAATGCGTGAGAATGCGAAATTAATTATGCATGTGATTGCATTTAATGCGATTGTGACTAACGTGCAGGGTGTGAGCAGAATAGGCTCAAGTAAATAATTGACGTGCTTGATATGTGATGATTTAGCGTTCGTGTGTGATTGTGTTTATGAAATTGTTTGGAGGTACGTGATAGCTTAGGTTGGGTTTAGGGGTGAACTTACTGAGAAGTGTTCTCACGGTTGTTTCAACCAACAATTTTCAGAACCCCGACCTGAGCAATGAACCCTCTACCACCACCACCAGTACGTTTTGGATTACTAGTGCACACGGAGTACGAAGTAGCAGAGTTTCTGATGGGTGTCGATTGGAAGGCCAAGCTTTTGACGAGAACCAATTTTGAGGACGAATGATAGGTCATTGATTCCTTTTGGTTTCGATAGTTTCAGTAAAATGTGCACTGATAGACTAAGGTTTGTAATATTGTATATAGTTTGGAATAAGTTTCATTGAGAATGCAAATGTATATTCTCTCAATTCTCCCCAGTTTTTTTTGTCATGGTGTTTTCTGGTTTCCGTTGTCGCAATTAAAACTCTGATATGTTTAGATGAGGTCGGCAACAACCTGGGACGTCGTAACCGTTCGACCTGAAACGGGACGTCGTAAGCTCAACGGAGGTTCAAGGCGTGACATCCCCGTTTGGAATGGTTCGGAGCATGACATCCTCGATGGGTAAAGGAGCTTGAGAAAGCGTTTGAGGTGCTGGAGTGTAATGATCATAAGAAAGTGACTCTAGTAATATATCAGTTGCAAGATAACGCAAATGATTGGTGGAAGGCCACTAGAGATAGGATTTTTCCTGAGAGTACAGTCAGGACTTGGGCTGTTTTTATTAAGAGATTTTATGAGAAATACTTTTCAGCTAGTGCTAGAGAAAGAAAACTCGCGGAATTTATGAGACTCTGCCAAGGTCAGATGACGGTAGATCAGTATGAGGCGGAATTTGAGAGATTGTCTAAATTTGCGGCAAGAATGGTGGAACATCCTGAGGATAAGGTGCGGAGATTTCTGGATGGATTGGGAGCTGACATCCGTAGCCAGTTGTTACTGGTAAATTTGGGGACCTACGAGCAGATATTTGATAGAGCTCAAATCCTAGAGCGAGATCAGATGGATAGGGCCATCGCTTCTAGGTCGAGATTTGTCCAGGGTTGGAATAATCGTAATCCTGAGAAGAGGCCGATGGTGGATAATAGGCGTTTCACTCCACCAGCAAAAAGGAATATTGGAAAGCCAATTCGGATTGGAAATGGTACATGCAGGATTTGTGGAGGCCGACATGGAAACGGACCTTGTCTAACAAGGGGTGGAGCTTGCTTTGGATGCGAAAGATTTTGGCATCACATAAGGAATTGCCCCAATCCCAGGCAGAATAGATTGCCTGCTTTGCCGCCACCTCGGAATGAGAATCATACTGGAGCGGCCCAGACAGCGAATCCGAATCAAAATAGGCCTCAAGCGCAAGGACGAGTGTATGCGATGGCCGGACGAGAGGCTGAGAACACGCCGAGGGTTGTCACAGGTACGATTTCTCTGTGCAACCATGCTGCGTATGCTTTATTTGATCCTGGAGCTTCGCATTCTTTTATATCGAAGCAGTTTGTTGAGTTGATTGGAATAGAACCACAGTTGCTTGATATTGTGCTATGTGTGACGACTCCCTCAAATGATAAGATGTTGATTTCATTGGGTTGTCCAAACTGTAAGATCGTGATTGGAGATAGGGAGGAATTGATTGATCTAGCGGTTCTAAATATGTATGATTTTGATGTGATAATAGGAATGGATTGGTTGTCTAAGCAGAGGGCTGTAATGGATTACAATAGCAGAGTGATCCAATTTAATCCTGTTGGACATCCGGAATTTAAATTTGTGGGAAGTCGAGGAGGACCCTCGATTCCGCTGATATCCTCGATGGAAATGACGAAATTGTTGAATGAGGGATGCCAAGGATTTCTAGCTGTAGTAGTTGATTCGACGGCTGAAATCTTAGACTAGAGGATATAGCAGTAGTGTGTGAATATCCCGATGTGTTTCCTCAAGAATTGCCGGGATTACCGCCGGAAAGAGAAGTAGAGTTTGTAATCGAGTTGGCACCTGGAACTGAGCCAATCTCGAAGGCACCTTATAGAATGTTGCTGTCGAAGTTAAAGGAATTAAATTTGCAGATGCAAGAGTTGTTAGACAAGGGGTTTATTAGACCTAGTGCATATCCACGGGGAGCACTGGTTTTATTTGTAAGGAAGAAATATGGATCGTTGAGATTGTGTATAAATTACAGGCAACTGAATCAAGTGACAATTAAAAATAAGTATCCTTTGCCAAGGATTGACGATTTGTTTGATCAGTTACAAGGGGTTTCGGTGTTCTCTACGATTGATTTGAAAACGGGATACCATCAGTTGAGAATAAAGAAGGAGGATATACCGAAGACGGCATTTAGGACAAGATACGGGCATTATGAATTTACGGTAATGCCATTCGGATTGACAAACGCCCCTGCTGCCTTTATGGATTTGATGAATAGAGTGTTTAAGAAATTTCTAGATCAGTTTGTGATTGTTTTTACTGACGATATACTGGTATACTCGAAAAGCCTGAAGGAACATGAATTCCATTTGCATCAAGTATTACGAACTTTGAGGGAGAATGCACTGTATGCTAAGTTTAGCAAGTGCGAATTTTGGCTAAGTCGAGTAGCATTTCTCGGTCATGTAATTTTCAGAGAAGGAATAGCTGTGGATCCATCGAAGATTGAGGCTGTGATGAAGTGGCCTAGACCGACAACGATGACCGAAGTTCGAAGTTTTCTAGGTCTAGCTGGATATTACCGTCGCTTTATGGAAGGATTTTCGTCGATAGCAATGCCGTTGACGCAGTTATTAAAGAAGGAAAAGAGATTTGAATGGATAGATCAGTGTGAATGGAGTTTCCAAGAGTTGAAGCACAGGTTGACAACGACACCAGTATTAATGATTCCATCAGGACCGAGAGGATATGAAATATATAGTGATGCGTTATTGAAAGAATTAGAGTGTGTGTTGATGCAACATAGGCAAGTGGTAGCCTATGCATCCAGGCAATTGAGGCTCCATGAATTGAATTATCCGACACACGATTTGGAGTTAGCAGCAATAGTGTTTGCCCTGAAGATTTGGCGACACTATTTATGCAGAGAAAGATTCCAGATTTATACTGACCATCAGAGCCTCAAGTACTTATTTTCGCAGAAAGAGTTGAATATGAGACAACGACGCTGGATGGAATTATTGAAGGATTATGATTGTGATATTCTATATCACCCTGGAAAGGCAAATCGAGTAGCAGATGCATTGAGCCGGAAATCAAGCATCGCGCATTTGATGGTCAAGGAATGAACTCTATTGGAGACCATGCGAGATTCAGAGTTCAAGTTGGAAGTGAGTCGAGTCTTGAGCCTGTTAGCTACGTTAACGATTGAGCCAGAAATCCAGGCTAAAGTTAAAGCTTTGCAGTCTACAGACTCAGAGATACGGAAGATTATGGGGATGGACGCTGCTAAGAGAAAACCGGATTTTCAAATATCCGAGGATGGTGTGTTGAAATTTCGTGGAAGGTTGTGTGTGCCAGACGATGTAGAAGTGAATGAAGAAATTTTATCTGAAGCACATCGTAGCTAGTACAGTATCCACCCAGGTAGTACTAAAATGTACAGGAATTTGAGGCAATATTACTGATGGAATGGTATGAAGTCGGATATTGCTAAGCACGTGGCTAAGTGCCTGACGTGTCAGCAGGTGAAAGCGCAACATTACAAGCCTAGAGGATTGTTGCGACTATTGGAAATCCCAGAGTGGAAATGGGAGCATATAACCATGGATTTTGTGTCGGGATTGCCAAGAAGTCAAAGAGGTCATGACACTATTTGGGTGATTGTCGACGGATTAACTAAGTTGGCACACTTTTTGGCAGTGCGAAAGGATTTCGCGTTAGAACGATATGCAGAGTTGTACGTGCAACAAATTATTCACCTGCATGGAGTACTAGTGTCTATAATTTCGGATCGTGATCCTAGGTTCATCGCCAATTTTTGAAAAAGTCTGCAGATGGCGTTGGGATCTAAGCTGCAGTTCAGTACAGCTTATTATCCTCAGACAGATGGCTAGTCTGAGAGGACAATTCAAACCCTGGAGGATATGCTCAGGGCGTGTGTGCTGGATTTTCAAGGTAAATGGGAAGAGCAACTACCCTTAGTGGAGTTTGCTTATAATAATAGTTTTCAGCAGAGCATTGGAATGGCGCCATTTGAAGCGTTATATGGCCATGCTTGTAGAACGCCAGTGTGTTGGGACGAAGTGGGAGAACGAGCGATAACGGGGCCAGAATTAGTGGAGCAATCGATCGAGGCAGTTAAGATCATTCGTGAAAGGCTGAAGACAGCGCAGAGCCACCAAAAGAGTTATGCAGACAGAAGGCGGAGACCGTTGGAATTCCTAGTAGGAGATCATGTATTTTTAAAGGTGTCACCCATGCGAGGATTGTCCCGATTCGGGAAGAAATGGAAGTTGAGTCCAAGGTATGTAGGACCCTTCGAAGTTTTGGAACGAATTGGAGAGTTGGCGTATCGCCTCGCGTTGCCGCCAAACATGTCACAAGTACATAACGTATTCCACGTATCAATGTTAAGGAAGTATGAACCGAACCCGACGCATGTATTAAACTATGAAGAGATAGAAGTGGATGAGAAAGTATCGTATGTTGAGAGACCGATCAGGATTGAAGATCGGAAGGAACGGGTCCTGAGGAATAAAACAATCTCGATGGTCAAGGTTATCTGAGAGCACCATGGGACTGAAGGCGCACCATGGGACTGAAGGCGCAACGTGGGAAAGCGAAGAAATAATGCAACGTCAGTACCCCTAGTTGTTTGAATAGCAGTAAGAACTGTAAATTTTGAGTAGCGGTGAGATTGTAAATTTCGATGGCGAAATTTCATAAGGGGGGAAGATTGTGACATTCCGAAATTCCACAAATTGGAATTTATTGAATAATTGAGTTTTATGAAAATGTACTCGCAGTAAATTCTCGCCCGGAACTGATCATTCCTGGGAATGCTAACTATTAGGGAAAGGCTAATAGGGGAATTAAATTCGCGCGACTAAAGAAAATTCGATCGTGAATGGATTTTGACCATTAAATCGCGGAAGTAATATTTTGAGCCACCATTGGCCGATCCAAGGATAGTTAAGGGTCGGTTCGCCACTGTCTTAGTAGTGGATCGCGGGTGATTCCGTAGGACCACGAAACGACTTGACAAATGATTCCGAAATTATTCCGAACGATCGTACCCCTCGGATCAAGTGATTGATCTTCGCCATTTTAATGACAATCGAGGTCGTCATGCACCGAACGGACTTGCACGTAACTCGATTTCATATCAGTCACGAATCGATTCTGTGAATTTCCCCGACAAGCCACCCGTTAGCTGGAGAAACGCTCGAGTTACGTTTAATATAATTTAATTATTGAATTTTTGCCAAAATTGGATACCGGAAAATTAGGAAGTCGCGACGGAACGTTAGGACGACGTTGCATGTGACACATGTCAATTTTTTGTGCGCTCAAATCCTATGGAAAAACTCGATTTTGATGAGAAACGCAGAATCAGACCATTTTACCCCTATAAGTTAATAAATGGCTAGTTTTGTTGGACAAGGGCATTTTGGTCATTTTAGGCCTTAAGTTGGATTTGACATAATTACCCTTGGATATTTTTAAGTAAGATTCGATCTGCGCCATTGATTTTAAGATTATATCGAATCTCGACCGTTGGATCAAAAAGATTAGAGGAGAGTATTTTGATAAATTACCAAAAAAGTGGTCAAAATTGGACATTTAATCTTTGACCCTCTCTTTCTCTCCCCATTTTCCCCCATTCGGCAGTCCCTCTCCCCCATGAAACCCCCCCCCCCCACCGTAGACTCTCTTTCTCACTTTCTCCTTGCCGATCACCGCCCAAGCCGCGCCGTCGCCACCCAAGCTGATCGTCGCCCACCGGGAATCGTACACTGTCGCCGCCATTCCCGATTAAGTGCTGCCGTTTTCCGTTCTAGCCGCAATAGTCTAGAACGTGGATAAGTCGCGCTCTAAACCCAATTTAGGATTTCGGGTATCGACGGGCGATTTTGGGTGAAACCGGGCATAGGGTAGGTGCGGAATTGCATGATTTAGGAGTGGAATTATGTGGCGGGCCTTAGAATCGAAACCGGAAAATTTTTATTGGAAAATTCGGAATAATAGTGAGCTGTGGGTACTGTTCACAAGCTGCGAATCACTGCTCACGAGCTGTGATTCACTGTTCATGAGGCTGTGATGGGCCGATCGGGTCGTAAGTTAGATTTTTATAACCGAGAATTTATGGCGAGAAAGTCTTGTGAAGGACCCGAATCGATTTGAGGCCATTTGGTCAAAGAAAAATAAGGATTTCTGTGTTTTACGTGCGTTTGAATTATAATTAGGTTGTGGTGGTGAAGCTAAATGTGTGATTGTGCAATTGGTTGATTTAATTATGCCTGTTGGGTGCACGCGTGGGCCAGATTATTTTAATCATCAAAATTGGCCATGTTATATGCTGAATGAGCATGATTTGTGTATAATTATTGCGTGCACGGGTCACGTGTGATTGACCTATTAAATGGCAAGTGATTGTTGCACGTGTAAAAGAATGAGAAATAGTGTGTGGTAAGGTATGTGAGACCGTGGGAATTGTGCCGTCCTGAGGCGTGTACGTTTACGCGGGACGATGTCCGGCTTTTACCGGAGGATTGCCAGCCTGAGGCGTGTACTTCAACGCGGGTTGTGCAGTAGGTGGTAGATGTTGAGCCTGAGGCATGTACGTTTACACAGACAAGAAACATGGCCTGATGCGTGTACTTCAACGCGGGTCGGAAGTGATGTGATGAATTATCGCAGTATACCTAAGGCGTGTACTTCAACGCGGGTCACTGGCGAGTATTGTGGAAAGTGAGTGGTCGCAGTGTGCCTGAGGCATATACTTCAACGTAGGTCACTGGCGAGTATTGTGGAAAGTGAGTGGTCGCAGTGGACCTGAAGCGTGTACTGTAACGCGGGTTACTGGCGAAAGTGTGAAAAGAGATGTGATGAGACTGGAATGAATGCATGAGAATGCAAAATTAATTATGCATGGGATTGTATTTGATGCGATTGTAACTAACGTGCAAGGTATGAGCAGAATAGGCTCAAGTAAATAATTGATGTGCTTGATATGTGATGATTTAGCGTTCGTGTGTGATTGTGTTTATGAAATTGTTTGGAGATACGTAATAGTCTAGGTTGGGTTTAAGGGTGAACTTACTGAGAAGTGCTCTCACGGTTGTTTCAATCAACAATTTTTAGAATCCCGACCTGAGCAATGAACCCTCCACCACCATCACCAGTACGTTTTGGATTACCAGTGCATACGGAGTACGAAGTAGCAAAGTTTCTGATGGGTGTCAATTGGAAGGCCAAGCTTTTGACGAGAACCAATTTTGAGGACGAATGATAGGTCATCGATTCCTTTTGGTTTCGATAGTTTCAGTAAAATGTGCACTGATAGACTAAGGTTTGTAATATTGTATATAGTTTGGAATAAGTTTCATTGAGAATGCAAATGTATATTCTTCCAATTCTCGCTAGTTTTTTTTGTCGTGGTGTTTTCTGGTTTCCGTTGGCACGATTAAAACTCTGATGTGTTTAGATGAGGTCGGCGACAACCTAGAACGTCGCAACCGTTTGACCTGAAGCGGGACGTCGCAAGCTCGACGGAGGTTCGGAGCATGACAGATAATGCTTTAGAACATTTGAAAGGGAAGATAACAAAATATAAACTAAAATTTCTTTAAGTTGTGTTTGTTTATGTCTTCCTTTTTCTTTTTCTACGGTCTTCAATTTTGATTACCAATTCCAAACGTACTCGATGGCATGGCGCATGCCACCATGTCATTTGGTAAGAAACTTTTAGTACACCAAGAAAGCATTACAGTTCCGAAAATTGCTCACACGTACCCCACCTTTCCATAAGATTAGAATGCGTCACAGTTGCTAATATAAAAAGATCATAATCACCTCCGTGGCATAATTTCTTAATTAAACATGACTAATCTAGGCAAAATGGAAACTGAGATTACGCGTCAGTTGCTAACAATTGTATCACTATCCATGCAACGGAGACAACAGATGACCACACATTCTGATATCCAACACAAACTCCAGCACAAAACGTGAGTAATAAAAAGTTCTTTGGGAGAATGTGCAACAGCAGAATCTGTTGGAAGTGAAAGAAGAAATCAAATACACATCAACCTAAGCTAGTCTGGTTCACATCAATCGTAAAGAATGATCCTATAGTACTCAAACGTTCACCAGTACACAAAGAGCACTTCTCTTATTTGGAAACAATTGTCAGTCTAATCAATCATGTATGGACAATGTAGGGGTAATCCGATGTCTTGGAGGTCAATGTATCTGCTTAATTGTCATACCAAAATTGCGCCTGGAGGTAGTCGACAAACTTCATGTCCACTTGGAAGGCCTTGGTGAGAACGTCAGCCGATATGGGCGGCTTTCATCTGAACACTGCGTTAGCAACCATAATGACTCCTGGGTTCTGGCTGCTCAGAGCAGCAAATGCCAGTGCAGGGGTCTTTCCAATGTTTAGCTGGAAGTGGATGAGACCGATTGGGAACGCAAACACATCCCCTTTGTACAGGACTTTGGTGAAGAGGGTGTTGTTTAATTGGTTGGACGTGACGAAGCCGACAAGCAACATGCCCTCAGCAACGACCAGAATCTCGGACCCACGAGGGTGAGTGTGGGGAGGATTCAGGCCACCCGGAGCAAAGTTGATACGAGCCATGGAAATGCCGAGAGTGTTGAGTCTAGGAAATTGGTCCACAAAAGCGGGCGTGACTTTCGATCCGAGCGAATTCGCAGTATTCCCCTGGTATCTGAACCCCTTAAAGAGGAAATCATCTGCCGTGACTTGTTTTGTGTCCTTGCAAAACTTTCCATTCACAAATACTGCATAAGAAAGGGAATTCGTGTTATTTGGCTTTTCCAGGCGGAAACTCTTTTTGGAGCAATTCCTTTAGGCTCATTAGAACGGAAATATACGAGTGACGACTCTATGGCAAAGGTCCTACCTTTTGGGTCATTGATGGCCACACAGAAGTCCTAAAGAGGACTGGGGTCATGGGTGAAAGCGGTGGCTGTTGCCAGAGCAAAGATGAGAAGGCAAGTTGGAAGAAACTTCATTGGGGATGTGCGCCAAAGAGTTGGGGCTTGGATATCTTCTCTTCTTTTGTTTGCTTGAGATAGGAGCGGGATGTCTTGCATGGAGAAGTGATCCCTTTTTATAGAAGATGGTGGTGTTGACCCAGTATTAAATTTTCCATGATAAGCAACACGGCCAGGCCTATACTAGGTCTACTATGTGCTTGTTAATATCTTATTCGCAGAGAAGAATTGTTCCAAAACTCAAAAAGCCTCTTACTTTGACCCATCCTCTTTCCTAGATAAGAAGACACTTGTTATCTGATATAGAAGTGGACTTCTTCAATCATCTCTAAATCTTCGGTTTCCTTCTTTTCTGTTTGGATGTTGTGCACAGATTCTAACTCAGCTGGATTGAGCGAGGGCCAATTCTTCTCTAAGTGCATGGTTTGATCAAATCAATCTGTCCACTAAAATTGGTGTAGGAACCTGTGTGTTCACATGCATCTGCATCCTCCACCAGTAAAACACTTATTCACTTCCTATAGATGTTTGTATACTTTCTTATACAAACATGCAAGATGTTCACATTAAAGGGAGTATTCACAAACCAAATAGAAGCTGGTAGGCCTCTAACGACCTGGTTCGATGAGAGTAGGAAGTGGTCGTCAGGACCAAAGGACTCGAATAAGAAGTGGCTCCTGGCAGGCTTCTAAGATTGCGAAGCGAGCATGAATGAATTGAATTGTACACCGAACGAGGTTTGGGATGCCCTAAGAGTCGGGATGAAATGATATGCTAATAATGAATATGATGTATCTCTATGTGTGTGTATAAATGCATATATTCACACATTTCCATTAATGAATTAATTGGTAATAATTGTAAGTGACAATATGTTATGCCATCCTCTTGCGTTTGAGTGAATCATCTTATGCAATGTTTTTAATAGTTTCCATTGGCATATCATGATAAGAAAGATAGATCATTTGCTTTTACATTGGTCATACATGGTTATTTTGAATTGCTTTGAACTCACGTTGGTTGTCAGGGTAAGAAAATTTACTATCTTAAACTTAGAAATTTCATTTAGGGCTCGTTTGGTTCGGCTTTTGAAATGCTACTTGGGGGAATGCAAATACTTTTAGGTTAAAGCCCCTTGGAGAAATGCAAGTGGAATTTGGTAAAAAATCATTTGTAAAGCTACTTTGGGTTAAGTAGTGTTTGGTAAATTTTTTTTGCGAAAGGGCTTTGGAAATTATCTTTTTTTATTAAAAAAAAAACCTATTATACCCTTCGCCAGAGCCCACCTTCCGACGAAGGCCGACAGCTGCCGGCGAGCTAGATCTAGCGCCGACGGGTGAGCTAAGTCAGGTGACCACCGGTGAGCCAAATTTGCCGCCAGCGGCCATCGCTCAAGGCCAGGCGACCCAAGGTGACCGGTGCCTCGGTCACGCGACCTCAAGCGGCCGTCGCCTGGGTTGCGCGATCTCAAGCAACCGTTGCCTAAGGTCGAGCAACCTAGGTGACAGCCGCTTGGGTCGGGCGACCCAGGCAGCGACGGTTGAGCGACCTAGGCATCGCCGGCCTAGGCAATCATGCGACCTCACGCAACTGTCGCCTGGGTCGTGTGCCCTCGTCGGCCCGATCCGATGCTGGCCTCTCTCGCCAGCCACCTCACGAATAAAATGAACAGTAATAAGAGGGGCAAAATCGAATTAAGCCAAAACAAGTAAGGGCAGTTTGGGGAAAAAAAATTTGGCTTCGACATTCCAAATGCTGGCATTTGGCCAATACTAGACCAAATACTAAACCAAACGGTTCAACATTTTGGAAATGGGCTTTCAAGGCCGAAATCCTCTTTCTAAAGCTGAACCAAACGGGGCCTTACTAAGCTTTGGCTCACCTATTACTTTTTTTTAGATTTGTAGGATGGATCACCCTTCACCATTGCTTTTTTGGATCTTCCATATATTGTGATTATGAATACCAAAATGTGCTTATACCTAAATTGATCGTAGGATGGATCACCCTCCACCACTATTTTTCTTAGACTTAGTATATGCTAAGTGTAGTTCCACTGTATGGGTTGACGGGGAGTTTGTTGAATTACTTAGGTGTTTTGATGGTCCCTTAATTTTAATGGCGACGACTTGTCAATGGGCAAGGTTGTTGATATGTAGTTTAAAAGCGTGGCCTTGTACAAACAAGTTTTTGGAGCAAGAGTGGAGCTATGGTTGTAGGTGAACCAACCCTTCCCATGAGTTTTGTAATTCATGCTATTTGTTGAATAATATATAAAGATGGTAACTAGTAGTGTTAATATAAAGAAGCTTATGTACATTAATTTAAACTCGTGCGATTTCTTATATGGGATGTTGTGAACAGTTTATTGTGCTTCCACATGTTATTAATAATTAGAAGATATAATTGAAAAGACATGTATCACACGTGACATTCCGGAGAGTTATAGCTCACCCCTACTATTAACAAATCCCAAAGAAGAAAAAGAGGATATCACTACGTTAGCGTTACTTGTCTCAAGATTATACATATATCTCCTCTGATTGTGTATATGCCTGATTAATTATAATTGGTATTATATTATTTTATTGCCTCAATGTATTCTTCTTCAAGACACATATATCAAAATATTAACAAAACCCTTATTTCTCTCTTATGCATTATTATTTCTCAACTTAGTTTCAAAGCCATTGTTTGTGAGGAAACCTCAAATGCACCAATTGCACGTAGCACTCGAGCACCTTGGTGCACATAGCACCCGAGCAACTTGGTGCACACCTAAATAAATCAATCCCTATCAAGCACAAGTCTTATATGAGGAAGCACTTAGTTGAGTCCATTCTAGGATGGTTGTGTTTTGATGACGACTGCATCGCCCAATCAAGCCTTTTTCACAGAGGTGGCTTTCTTTTGTTGCTAGCCGGACATGCCTCGTTGATCAGTGACGATTTTCACAAGTTAGCTCTACTGGTTACTTGATGCTATGATATAAACCGTATTGCTGCGACGGTCAGTTACTATTTCGAAAGTAAGCTGCATCGGCTGCTTGTTGTTTCCTCTCCGATCCTCAACTTTTTCACTACTCATTTTGAGAAGTAGACACCACCAATAGATTCGCTGCCCTAGGACGAGTAGTAGCCTGAAGTTTCATCTCGAACACCCATAGGACCCCGCCTCATGCACCGCCATATGCCCCGCTCCACTGCAAATCCACCAAGCTCAAGCAGCATCGTTGGGGAAATAAGTTTTTGTGGCACTATTTGACTTAATTTCAAACTTCAATTGACTTCTTTGAAGTCACTTGAGTTTGAGGGGATGTCAACGATATTATCTTTTTGATTCTCCATATCTCTTAAGATTATACATATATTTCTTTTAATTGTGCATATCCCAGATTGATAATAATTGGCGTTATGTTTATCTTATTACTTTAAATAGTCTAGTAAAATCGATAAATAGCCTCATGTATCTTCAAGACATATGGAAATATAGATAAATTCCTTATTTCTCTATTCCGCATTATAATTTCTTAACTCGCTATAAGATTACCATACTTGACCACACTGTCATTGGAGAAAAGGAATCTCGTAAACCAAAGCCATAGCATGCTCCCATTTGCATGTCAAGTAAACACCACAGTTAAAGTATGTAAGGGGACAATTACAATTATATGTACGCTTTTCAAGCAGGTGCCTTTCATCATTAGAGTGTATTTGGAGGAAAAAAACAACATAAGAGCAACCGCACACGCGTGTAAAAAAAGGAATTTTGGAAGCACAGCGATAATAATTTTTTGATCGTTGGACTAAGAAGAAAATCAGATGATGGGCCACATGATTAGACTTATGGATGTCATCTCGACAAGTTTGTCCATAATAAATTCCCTATTTTTCTAACATCACATTTTCAATTTCGCTACGTCCCTTTCATAACTAATCATGGTCTGCCCATTGGGCTAAAAATTAAGGCGCTCTCCGTTTTACCCTTCCCTATCGACACTATTACTAATTTGTAATTCCGTGATTAAAAAAATTAATTAAATCAGTAATTAATATCATTTTCGTTGGGAGTCTAAACATCCAACTCGGCGACCACCATTTTCTTTTGCAAAATTTAACAGCATATAGTAGGAAAAGATAAAGAGAAATTCGTCATCTTCGGCATCATTTACCCTTCTTTGTCGACATTATCTTCAATGGGGGATGGTGTGCATCTATCACCTGTATGGCCATTCAAGTAAATGATTTCCTTTACTTGATGTGCTCGCATTCAAAACATGTGAAGAGCACTAGGGATGGTCGTAAATACATCAATTGAAAGTGTGAGATAATGCTTAAGAGGACATAAGTTCCCACATCGGAAAGGAAAGATAACCAAATATGAACTAAAATTTATTTGATTGTTGTTTTTTTTTATGTTTTCCTTTTTTTTTTACACAGTCTTTAATTTTGATTAGTGACTCCTGACGTACTTGATGGCGTGTCGCATGCCACCATGTCATTTGGTAATTGGAAGGCTAAATGACTCCGGTCGTAGGCAAAAGCGGTGGCTCTTAGCAGAGCCAGGATGAGAAGTCTAATCGGAAGGAACTTCATCAGGGTTGTGCACCGGAGAGTTGGGGCTTTGGTATCTTCTCTTCTTTTCTTTTGGTTGGGATGGGAGTGAGATGTCTTGCATGGAGACATTTTCCCAATTTACATATGCTGGTGGTGTTGACTCGTTACTAAATTTTCTCAGATAAGCAACGCTTTTTCAGATCTTTACCAAGTCTCCTACGTTGGAGTTTATTTCTTATTCCAAGAGAGGAATTGTTCCACAACTGCTCCAACAACATGCCCCATACTTTGACCTATCCTCTTTCCCAGAAAAGAAAAAGTATGTTATCTGGCATGGAAGTGGACTTCTTCAATCATACTTAAATCTTCGGTTTCCTTCTAAACGGTTTTGATGCCGTGCACGATTCAAGTTCAGCTGGATTGAGCGAGGGCCAGTTCTTCTCGAGGAGCACCATGTGTTCATATCGATTTGTCAACTCAAGATGATGTAGGAACCAGTGTTTTCACATGCATCTTCATCTTCCAGAAGGAAAACACTCGCTAAGCTGCGGATTCACTTCCTATGGATATCATGTTCCCTTTTTTCTACGAACATGCAGGGTGTTCGCACATAAAGAGAATATCCACAAATCGTCAGTTGCCTCAGTTTTCTATGTCTGATTACCCGTGCTCTAAAAATTCGAGCATGGCGTCTAAAGTTGCTACTATGCATCCATTATAGACTAGGAAATCTGAGAATATAAAAAGACGAAGAGCAAAGTGGAATCCTTCTCGTCGAAGACGGAATGACGAATTCTCGATGAAGGCTTTTAGTTTTACAAGCAAGATAGAAACATTGCCGTGGACTTGGCAGCGTTCCTGGTTTCGGCTGTTTCCTGCCGGCCAATTGACCGGGACTGAGTCAAATGAGTGACTCCTATATATAGAGTTGCTACACATGCAGCATTTCACAACAATTCTCAACGAAGCAGAATTACCGAGACAGACTAAACCAAGCTCAGAAATTTTTCCATGATGAAGTTCTTTCAAACATTCGTCCTCTTGGCCTTGGCATCATCCTGTGCCTTTGCTTCTGACCCGAGTCCTCTTCAGGATTTCTGTGTCGCCGTCCCGGACCCGAACTCTGCGGTGTTTGTGAATGGGATGTTCTGCAAGGATCCGAAGCTCGCCACAGCAGATGATTTCTCCTTCACAAAGTTCAGATATCCCGGGAACACATCGAATCCGCTCGGATCCAAAGTCACAACTGCTTTTGTCGACCAATTCCCAGGACTCAACACTCTTGGCATCGCCATGGCCCGCCTTGACTTTGCTCCGTATGGTCTAAACCCCCCACACATCCATCCTCGTGGAACCGAGATGCTAGCGGTCGTGGAGGGCACGCTTCTTGTCGGTTTCGTCACATCCAACCAATTAAACAACACTCTATTTTCCAAAGTTCTGACCAAAGGAGATGTTTTCGTGTTTCCGCAAGGCCTCATTCACTTCCAGCTGAACATCGGACAAACTAATGCACTGGCCTTTGCTTTCTTGAGCAGCCAGAACCCCGGACTCATAACAATCGCGAATTCAGTCTTTGGGTCGAAGCCGCCGATCAATGTTGACGTCCTCACAAAGGCCTTCCGAGGGGACAGCAAACTGATCAACTATCTCCAGGCACAGAACTGGTTTGACAACCATTAGGCAGATGTTCACATGAATAATGTGTTTGTTCATTACATCATAAAGAAATATTCTTTCGAATAAACATACTGACTTTTGGATACTAGTACAATTGCTTGTCACCTCTCTCTCTCTCTCTCTCTCTGAATGCGTGCGTGGCTCTACATTGTTTATTGAGATGAAACTGTATACCATATAGTGAATATTACATTAATATGAGCAGTGAATTTGCATTTTGCATCTCATCTGTAAAAGGACATGGATAGTGATTTTTCTTTCTTCAAATTTCAGACTTATTTTGCTGTAATTCTGGAAAGGAAAAATTTTTCATATCGTCGGAGGGCTGATTTTGGATTGGTTTGGATCTTTAATTTGATGCGGTATTTAGTCAAGTGAAATTTAATTGATAAAATTCAGGATAAATCAATAGGGCACCTAGAATGAAGATAAACTCAAACATGTAAGAATTTTCAAAATATGGCGTGACTCAATTACAATTAAGTACGCATTTCATAGAGGTGCCTTTCATCATTGGAGTGCATTCGTGGGAAAAAAACAACATAAGAACAACGGCTCATGCGCGTAAAAGAAGGAATTTTCGAGGCACTCCGATAACAATTTTGTGATCGTTGGACCAAAGAAGAAAAGCCAGGTGATGGGCCACATAATTAGGCTTATGGATAACATAAGCCTAATTATTGGGCTGAAAATTAACACGCTCTCCGTTTTACCCTTCTCTGTCAATATTATTAATAATGAGCAATTTTGTAACTAATTAAACTTAATTGAATCAATAATCAGTATCATATCAATCGGAGTCTAAACATACAACTCGTAGACCCTCGTTTTCCTTTATAAAATTTAATAGCAACTAATAGGAAAATACAAAGAGAAATTCCGCGTCTTCGTCATAGTTTATTCTTCTTTCTTGACATTATGTTCGATGGGGAATGATGTGCATCTATCACCTTTATGGCCTTGCCAGCTACTATCGAGGGGTGGCCTCACCTGTCACTAGTGAGGCCCTCGTCCTGCCCTTCTCGAGCGTCGCCGGTGGCCGGTAGATCGGAAAAGGAAAAAAAGAAAATAAAGAAAAAAAGAAAGAAAAGGAAAAAAGAAAAAAATTATTTAAAATAAAAATGTTGACTGTACATGCTACCTAATCTTCTAGCGAGCCACATCGGCTTCAAAAATTAATAAAAAAATGCCACGTCGGATTTCCGATCAAACGGACCGGAGTTGGCACTTAAGTGATTGTTTTTCAAAAATTTTGGCACTTAAGTGATCCAGCAAAAAATTTTGGCATTAAAGTGAGTACCGTACACAAGTTTTGACACTTGTAGGGTCCTTTTTCTGATTTCCTTTACTTGGTGTGCTTGCATTCAAACATATGTAGAGAGCTTCAAGGATTGTTGTGCATACAACAAATGAAAGTGTGAAATAATGCTTAAGAGGACATCTGTTGCCATAATTGAAAAGGAAGATAAAGAAATATAAACTAGAATTTCTTTTGTTGCCGTTTTTGGATGCACGTCCTCCTTTTCTTTTTCTATGGTTTTTAATTTTGATTACTGACTTCGAACGTACTTGATAAGACGGTGCATGCCATCATGTCATTTAGTAAGAAACTTTTAGTAAACAGACAGAGTATTATAGTTCCGAAAATTGCTCACACCCCACCAATCCATAAGACTAGAATGCGTCACAGTTAGTAATGTGAAACCATCACAATCACCTCCGTAGCATAATTTCTTAATTAAACATGACTAATCTAGGCAAAATGGAAACGGAGATTACACATTAATTGCTAACAGTTATATCACATTCCATGCAAACTGAGACAACAGATGACCACATATTCTGATATCCAACACAAACTCTAGCGCAAAACATGAGCAATAAAAAAGTTCTTTGGGAGAAAGTGCAACCGCAGGATCTGTTGGAAGTGAAGGAAGAAATCAAATACACATAAACCTAAGCGAGTCTGGTTCAAATCATTCATAAAGAATGATCCTGTAGTACTGAAACATTCACCATTAACAAAGAGCACTTCTCTTATTCAGAAACAATTGTCAATCTAAGCAATCATGTATGGACAATGTAGGGGTAATCCTATGTCTTGGAGGTCAACGCATCCGCTTAATTGGCGTATCAAAACTGTGCCTAGAGATAGTCAACAACCTTCTTGTCCACTTGGAAGGCCTTGGTGAGAACATCGGCTGATATGAGCGGCTTCGATCCGAACACTGCATTAGCAATGGTAATGATTCCTGGGTTTTGGCTGCTCAGAGCAGCAAAGGCCAATGCGGGGGTCATTCCGATGTTCAGCTGGAAGTGGATGAGACTGATTGGGAATGCAAACACATCCCCTCTGTACAAGACTTTGGTGAAGAGAGTGTTGTTTGATTGGTTGGATGTGATGAAGCCGACGAGCAGCGTGCTTCAGCGACGACCAGAATCTCGAACCCATGAGGGTGAGTGTGGGGAGGATTCAGGCCACTCGGAGCGAAGTCAATACGGGCCATGGAAATGCCGAGAGTGTTGAGTCTTGGGAATTGGTCCACAAAAGGGAGCGTGACTATTGATCCGAGTGGGTTTGCAGTATTCCCTGGTATTTGAACCCCTTAAAGAGGAAATCATTTGCTATGACTTGTTTTGGGTCCTTGCAAAACTTTCCATTCACAAATACTGCATAAGAAACAGAATTTGTGTGATTAGGCATATTCAAGCAAAAACTCTTCCTGGAGCAATTCCTTTAGGATCATTAGAACGGAAATATACTAGTGACGCTACAGCAGAGGTCCTACCTTTGGGATCATTGATGGCCACACAGAAGTCTTGAAGAGGACTGGGGTTGCAGGCAAAAGCGGTGGCTATTGCCAGAGCCAAGATGAGAAGGCTAATTGGAAGAAACTTCATTGGGGCTATGCACCGGAGAGTTGGGGCTTGGATATCTTCTCTTCTTTTGTTTACTTGAAATAGAAGCGGGATGTCTTGCATGGGGAAGTGATCCCTTTTTATAGAAGATGGTGGTGTCGACCCAGTATTAAATTTTCTATGATAAGTGTGACATTCTGAAATTTCCACCAATTGGAATTTATTGAATAACTAAGTTTTATGAAATGTGATCGTAGTAAATTCTCACATGGAATTGATCATTCTTGAGATGCTAACTATTAGGAAAAGGCTAATAGGGGAATTAAACTCACACGACTAAAGAAAATTCGATCGTGAGTTGATTTTCGATCATTAAATCGTTAAAGTGATATTTTAAGCCACCGTTGACCGATCCAAGGATAATTAGGAGTCAGTTCCCCACTGTCACAGTAGTGGATCGCAGGTGATTCTATTAAACCACGAAATGACTTGACAATTGATCATGATCCTATACCAAACGATCATACCCCTCGGATCAAGTGATTGATCTTCGCGATTTTATTGACAATCAAGGTTGTCACGAACCGAACGGACTTGCACGTGACTCGATTCAGTATCAGTCATGAGTTGACTCCGCGAAATTTCCCCAGCAAGCCGCCCATTAGCTCGAGAAATGCTCGAGTTGCGTTTAATATAATTTAATTATTGAATTTTTGCCCAAATTGGACACCGGAAAATTAGGAATTCACGACGGAACGCTAGGACGACGTTGCAGAGGACACGTGTCAATTTTTGGTGCGCTTAAATCTTTCGGAAAAATTCGATTTGGACAAGAAACGGAGAAAGTGACCAAAATACCCCTAGGATTTATTAAAGTGTATGTTTTAAGGGTAAAGGGCATTTTGGTAATTTTGTCCTAAAATTTTGATTGAACAATTTGACCCTTAAATTTTTGAGAAATTACAAGTATACCCTTGGATATTTTTGCGCAAGAATTGATCTCGGCCGTCGAATGAAGATAAAATCGAATCAAGACCGTCGGCTGAAAAATATGAGAAAATGGTAATATGGTCATTTTCCCCTTGGGTCAATGGTCACTATTTGAGTCAAGAATGTCTTCTCTCTCTCCATTCTCTTCTTCATCTTCACCGATCAGCCCTCCTTTGCCGTGAAATCCTCCTCCCTCTACTATGAGCTCCTTGCCATCCACCGGGAAGCCCACCGCCAGCGTCGCCGCTCGCCACCACCGCCTGGACCGCTCTCAAGCCACCACCACCAGCCGCCGTCTCTCTCTTTCTCTCCCTTTCTCTCTCTCACGTGAGGCAAGACCCACGGCCAAGTAAGCCCCTCGCCGCCGCCCAAGCCGGACCGCCGCCGTGAGTCCCTGTCGTTCCCGATTTAGTGCCGCTGCTTTCCGTTTTAGCTGTTTTAGCCTAGAACTCGGTAAGTCGAGCCATAAACCCGATTTAGGACATTGGGTATCGAAAGATAATTAATTTTGGGTGAAATCGGGTTTTATGCGGGTGAGAAATTGTGTGAAATAAAGTCGGAAGATTGTGGTGGGCCTTGAGGATTATTTTTGGAAATTTTGGAGGACATTTAGAGGTGAATATTGAGCTGTGAGTTACTGTTTACGGGGCTATGATGATTTGTTAGGGACGCGAGTCAGGTTTTTAGAACCAACATTTAACGGCGAGAAAGTGCCATGAAAGATCGGAATTATTCTGACGCTGTTTGATTGGAGAAAAATGATGATTAACGCGTTTGATGCATACTTGAATTATTAATAAATTGTGGTGATTTAATTGAGTGTGTTGTTGTGCAATTAAGTGACTGAATATGCATGTCAGGTGCCCACGTGAGTTAGATTGAATTAATTATTAAAATTTACCATGTCTAATGCTGAGTGAGCATGAGCTGTGTTTCAAATAATAGGTGTGCGGGCCACATGTAATGGGGCCAGGATAGTGTAGCAATTGTGTGTCAAGTGTGTGCGTGAGCAAGAAAGTGATGGTGTGTGGCATGGCATGAAAATTTGTGGAAAATGGTTCCGTCCTAAGGTGTATACTGTAATGCGTGACGATGCCCGGTATTACTAGATGACCGTCAGCCTAAAGCGTGTACTTCAACGCGGGCAAGAAACATGGCTTGAGGCGTGTACTTCAACGTGAACCGGAAGTGATGTGACGAATAGTCACAGTGTGCCTGAGGCGTGTACTTCAACGCGGGTCACTGGCGATGAATGTGAAAGAAGAAATGAGAATGGGTGAAACAGTGAGATGAGAATGGTACATGCGCATGTTTGCATATGACTTGATTGTGATTGAGTGCGGGTGTGCACATGATTGAGCCTGACAATATTAATTGATGTACCTGCAATGTTATGACTGGATGTGCACAAATGCATGTGTGTTTGTATGATTGTCTGGAGGTACGTGATAGCCTAGATTGGGTTTAGGGGTGTGCTTGCTGAGATGTAATCTCATGGTTGTATCAATCAACAATTTTCAAAACCCCGACTTGAGACATGAACCCTCCACCACCACCACTACCAATATGTTTTGGATTACCAGTGCACACGGAGTACGAGACGGCAGAGTTTTAGATGGGTGATGGGATAACCTGGATTAGACACATGACGACCGTATATGTAGAAGTAGGATTACCGTTGTGGGAGACCAACGTATACATGGCTTGGTTTTAGGAAAGTGTGCACTCGTTTATAAAGTTTGTGAAAATGTGATTATTGTGGTGGTACAAGTTAAATGAGAAATGAATGTGTATATTCTTCCTAATCTCCCTAGTTACATTTGTCAGGGTGTTTTATGGTTTCCGTTGCGATAATAAATCTCTGATGTTTGTTTGAGGTCAACGATACCCTGGGACGTTGCAACTATTTGACCTGGAGTGGGATGGCGCGGGCTCGACGGGGGTTTGGGGCGTGACAATAAGCCTCTGACTTTTCCGGAGATGAATTGCTCCAAAACTCAAGAAGCCTCTTACTTTTCTCAGATAAGAAAAAGCTTGTTATCTGATGTAGAAATGGACTTCTTCAATCATCTCTAAATCTTCGGTTTCCTTCTTTACTGTTTGGATGTCGTGCGCGGATTCTAGCTCAGCTGGATTGAGCGAGGGCCGATTCTTCTCTAAGTGCATCGTTCGATCAAATCAATCTGTCCATTAAAAATGATGTAGGAACCTGTGTTCACATGCATTTCCATCCTCCCCCAGGATAACGCTTATTCACTTCCTATGGATGTTATGTTTACTTTCTTAAACAAACATGCAGGATGTTCACATTAAAGGGAATATCCACAAATCATCAGTTCCCTCAGTTTGATTACCCACGCTCTAAAAATTACAACGTGGCATCTGAAGTTGAATTAGCCGTAGTAGGCATCCGTTGTAGACTAGAAAATCTGAGAATGGGAAAAGATGAAAAGTGAAGTGGATCTCTTCTCGTCAAAGATCGAATGACTAGTTCTCTATGAGAACTCGTTTATTTTTTCAAGCAAGGCAGAAACATGAGGTGGTTGAGGTTGCAGAATGATTCCCCAGCAACACGGACGTATAAACAATTGTCGTGGACTTGGCAGCGTTCCTGGCTCCTGCTTCTTCCTGCAGGCCAATTGACTGGGACAAAGTCAAATGACTGACGCCTATGTATAGAGTTGCTAAACATTCCGCATTTCACAACAATTCTCAACGAAGCAGAATTACCAAGACCTTCAAGCTCAGAAATTTTTCCATGATGAAGTTCTTTCAAACATTTGTCCCCTTGGCTTTGGCATCATCCTGTGCCTTTGGCTCTGAGCCGAGTCCGCTTCAGGAGAAAATGTTAAGTAGTACCAAAGCGCCGTGTCAGCAGCTGATGTGCCGCGCATTTGTCTAGTCAGATCCATTCAGAGGCTGACACGTGTCAAACTTATATAAACACGTCTGAGAATTGGACAGCTGCCCATAAATGTTTTTGGCAGCGTTTTGCAGCAAAAAATTTGAGCGCTCGCCCAGAAGAGAAGAGAGAGAATTTCTCCTTCGTCCTTCCAATGCTTAGAATAGCTCAAACGTCTCTGTTTTCACTTAGAATCGAACTCCTTCATCTTCAGCCGACTGCAGCCTCGAAAACATCCATTTTTGCGAGTACCGCCACTCGAAGATCTCCACTTTTGCAAAGACCTCTGCTCTACAGTCACTTCCAAGACCTCCATTTTCGCGAGGACGGCCGCTTCAAAGACCTCCACTTTCATTAGGACTGCTGCTTTTGCTTAGAAGACCTCCTTGAAGCGGCGGGAGATGGAATTCCCAATCCTGGACTCTGATTTCCAGAGATTTTGTGCTCTTCGTGGCATTTTCCCAGGTTCATCGACCCCTCCCTGTTCTTAGCCGTTTGGCCGCAGAGGAAAGAAAGAAAATACTGAACTAATAGCTATTCTTTGTCAATGATATATCATTAACCTTGATCACAGGGAAAATGCAGTTTTTGCTTGTCTTAGCAGCCAACAATAGCGATTGTTTGCAATAGGGTGCTGCATTTCAGTGTAGCTGTTTGTTGATAAAATTTCTGTCCTTTAAATTTTGGGTTATTTCTGTTTGCAGACGCAACCAAGAGTTTTTCAAGAAGTTATGATGAAAGATTAATATTCATCGACTCAATTTCATCCCTGATCACGCCAATACTTGGCAGCAGTGGTTCACAGGGTACACACTCTTGAATGTATGCGCAGTTTCCATGTCTTCTAAAGCACTGGACTGATATGATTTATGTATATTATGCCTCGACTTGCAATTTGCATTTATCATCATTGTCTCCACAAAATGTGGACGTAGCCGAGCTTGGAGAGGCATCAAACGAAAACGAACAAAGTGGAACTTGAGTGGAGCAACATAAGTTTGACCGCTGTAATTCTTCAATCTTTAACTAAATTATTATCTGAATGACAGTATCTAGATGTCCAGATGAAACTCGCATTCTTTAAGGGAAACATCTTGTTCAAAGTTTCATATGAGAAATTAATATCTATGCATTGTAGCTGCTTCTACAAGAAAAATCGAAGGAGAAAGTTTTATTGTAGCTTACATAAAAACTTCTGAACAATCCCAACTTCTGTTTGTTCTCTCACTGGATGAGCACAATGTTAAATTGGGAGTGCAAAAGTGGATGCCAGAATAGTTAGCCACCGGAGTGTGCACCATATTCATCTCCTTTTCTAGCTATAGACTCGAAACTTCTCTATGATCCATTTTCAAGGTAGTATATTCTATATAAGGTAAGCAACAATCTCTCCGAAAATAGAAGTTGAGAAATATATAGAAGATGTCAAGCAATGAACAAAGAAGTCTTCCCCACACAAAAAAACAGATCCTTGAAAATCTGATGCATCGATTGCTTCCACATTCAACTTGCTTGCTGAAGGAAGATTAAAAAAGCAAACTTTTTTTGGGTTTCCTGCACAAAAGAATATTAGAATTACCTTATGTCTTTCTCATGCTCAAATGCATTTTTAGAATGGAATGCTGCATATCAGTAAGCCAAAAGGATTAATGGAATAATTTTATCACATTAAATAAGCATTGTGAGGTGGGATTGGTGGAGAGTGTTATTCGCAATTACAAACAAATGTGCATCTCTGCAGTACTCCTTTACTTTTGTTTGCTTTATGTCCTTTTTCGCATTTCAAATCCCTTGCAAATTGCACATGCATTATATGTATTGTAAGTTTCATCTTCATTAGCAAACATCATACCAATTCTAAATTCAAATTCTTCATCAATATTATACACGATGATATTATCTTTTGAAAGCTCCAAAATTTTACAAAAAGAATGTAATCATTAATATAGAGCAAATAGAAATTTAATTCTAAAAAGATAGTCATGGCCATTTCTCCTGAGAACAAGGCATTGCTGGAAGTGAATCTCAAACACGAGTTTTGCAGTCCGCTGATATTTGTTTCTCACGGTGACACGGAGAGGCGTTCAATCGTTGTTTGGCCTCGAGGATTGCATTGCGACCAAAGCATCTAACACAATCCCACGAATTTTTAGCAAATCGTGAACCATTCATCTCCATATTACTCCCCACAATGTTATCATTAACTAAGCAGGGCTCAAATTGACTCAGCAAGCGCGAAACGAAAGAAAAAAAAATTAAAGTTTAGAACAGCTCTGCAAGCACCGCACTCATAAACAGAGTAATCAGCGAGCTCCAATTTCACGTCCCGAACCCCCGTCAACCCCGCGACGTCCCACTCCTGGTCAAAAGAGTGCAACATCACAGGGTATCGCCGACCTCATTATAATCATCAGAAGTTTAATCCAACAGTGGAAATCGTAAACTCACCATAACAATTAAAACTGGGGAGAATATGGAGAATATACATTTTACATTCAAACTTATGCCATAATATTCACAATCTTCCAAACCCTAATATACACGTGTACACCGTATTAAACCATCGAGATCAAAAGGATCTATGACCTAGCGTTCAACCATAAAAAATGATACTCTTCCAAAAATCCTACTGCCCATCCAACGTGCTAACCCCTATGCCCCTAACTCGGCGTCCACTCTGAGTCTAACTCTTCATCACTCGAATCCGAATCCCCTTGAACCGTTTGCTCCTCCGAGGACTCCGGCTCTGCCTCAATCTTAGTCGGGTGATTGATGTCACTCGATTTCGCTGGAGCTTTGTCCTGGTCTTCCTCAGCTAGTACATCAAAGAAATTGAACTCAGGCACAAAATTGGGATCCATGTACTACTCAAATGGGAGTATATACTCTAGATCTCCCTCAGGCTCCTAAGACTCGTCGGGATTATTCTTAGGTTCTACTTCGGGCTCCACCTCACCTGGTTCTTCCTCAGGAATTGTATCTAAATTTATATCCATCGGATCAACCTCAGCTTGTGATGTTTCGGGTTCAGGTTCGTGCTCAGCTTCTGAAGACCTTGTGCTGCGAGTTATGGATGCAATTCAGACTGAGCTAAACTAACTTCTGCACTAGTCAACTCCCCATCTATCGGGGGTATAGCAGAATGATCCCAATCTCCAACCAAATCAAACGGAATGTCAAAACCTCCAACATGACCGAACTCATCCCCGACTGCGTCCCAAAAATACCAAGCGGTATATACATGGGTCTCCCATAAAGGTAGTCCTACCTCTACATAAACAATCGTAGTATGCTTAATCCAGGTCATGCCATCACCCATAGGAAATTCCGCAACCTCATATTCGGTGTGCACTGGTACTTCAAAACGCTTTGGTGGCGGTGGCAGAGGATTCATGGTTAGTGTTGGGGTTCTAAAAATGTTGATTGAAACAACCATGAGACTACATCTCAGTAAGTACACCCTAAACCCCACCTAGGCTATCACGTACCTCTAGACAATCACACAAACATACACATTCACGCACATCGAATCATCACATAGCAGGTATATCAATTATTCTTGTCAGAGTCTATTATGCGTACAACTTGCACGTTAGTCACAACCACGCCATATGCAATCACACGCATGCACAAATTTCGTTTCGCTCATTAGTTCTATTCTCATTTTCTCTTTTCCACATCATTCGCTAGTGACCCGCATAAATGTACACACCTCAGGTACATCGCAACCACTTATCACAACACTTTAGGCTTGCATAAACGTACACGCCTCAAGCCATGTTTCATGCCCACGTAAATGTACACGCCACAAGCTTAACACCTACCACCTACTGCGCAACCCGTGTTGAAATACATGCCTCAGGCTGGCAGTCTTCCGGTAATACCGGGCATCGTCCCGCGTTGAAGTACATGCCTCAAGACGGCACAATTCTCACGATCACATGTCATGCCACACACAATCATTTTCTTACTCATGCACATGCTCAAGACGCATTTACCACACTCCACTGGCTCATTACACGTAGCCCGTGCACGCATCAAGTCACACACAAAACCGTGCTCACTCAGCATTTGACATGACCAATTTCAATAATTAAATCAGTCTGGCCCATGCGTACACCCAATAGGCATATTTCAATTATATAATTACACAACCACGAACCAAATTTCATCACCATAATTTAGTAATAATTCAAACACGTATCAAACACACAAATTGACATTTTTCTCCAACCAAAAGGCGTCGGATCGATTCCGGTCCTTCATGACACTTTCTCGCCATTAATTACCGGTTCTAAAAATCCAACTCGCATTCCGATCGGCCCATCACAGCCCCATGAACAGTCCTCCACAGCCCACTATCATCCTCAAAATTTCCATTAAAATTTTACGAATTCAATCTTTGGCCCGCTAATCAATCCTGCTCCCAAACATACAACTTCCGCACTCAAATAAACCCGATTTCACCTAAAAATAACTCATCCGTTGATACCCAATGTCCTAAATTGGGTTTAGGCAAAACTTACCAAGTTCTAGACTAAATAGGCTAGAACGGAAAGCGGCAGCGCTCAATCGGGAACGGCGGGGACGGCGACGAGCGGTGATGCGGCTTGGCGGTGGCAATCAGCGCACGGCGACAGCGGTGGCGCGGCTCCCTTGTCCGTGACCCATGGCCACGTGAAAGAAAGGGAGGGAGAGAGACGGCGGCGCGGGATGGTGGTGGCGATGGTGCGGTACGGCGATGGTGAGGCGGCGGAGTGATTGGCGGGCGGTTCGGCGGTCCGGCGAGAGAGAGAGAGAGAGAGAGAGAGAGGGGGGGAACCGAATGAGGGGAGAGAGAAGAGAGAGAGAAGATAAGGCTTGGTCAAACTTGGTGACCAAGTTTTGACCCAAAAGCAAAAATGACCAAAATGCCCCTCCCTAACCTGTTTAATCCAACGATCGAGATTCGATCTAATCTTGAAATCAACGGTTATGATTGAATCTTGCTTGAAAAATATCCAAGGGCATTGTGTCTTTTCCAACTTTGGGGGTAAAATGACCAAAACGCCATTGCCTTATAAAACTAACCCTTTATTAATTCCCATGGGTAAAATGGTCACTTTCTCCATTTCTTGCCCAAATCGAATTTTTCTGAAGGATTCGAGCAGACCCAAAAATCGCACATGTCCTCAGCAACGTCATCTTACGTCCCATTGTGACTTCCTAATTTTCTGATGTCCAATTTGGGCTAAAATTACATAATTAAATTTTATTAAATGCAACTCGAGTGTTTCTCAAACTAACGGGCGGCTTGTTGGAGAAATTCGCATATTTGACCCGTGCTTGATATTAATCAAGTCACATGCAAGTTTGTTCGGTATGTGACGACCTCGGTTGTCATTAAAATCGCGAAGATCAATCACTAGCTTCGAGGGGTACGATCGTTTGGTATAGATTCAGGATCATTTGTCAAGTCATTTCGTGGTCCAACGGAATTACCCGCAATCCATTAGTAGGACGGTGGCGAACTGACCCCTGACTATCCTTAAATCAGCCAACAGTGGCTCAAAATATCACTTCACTGATTTTATGGTCGAAAATCAATTCATGATCGAATTTTCTTTAGTCGAGCAAATTTAATTCCCCTATTAGCCTTTCCCTATTGGTTAATATCCCATGAATGATTAGTTCTGGGCGAAATTTATTACGAGTACATTTCATAAAATTCAGTATTTTATAAATCCCAAATGGACAAATTTTCATGATGTCACATCCGGCAACAAATTCGCGCACTTGGGACACCGAACCAGCCGAACTTTCTCCGCGTTCTCCATTCAAAGACAAACCTCTGAGAACCAGAGCGACGAGTCCAAGCAGAATATAAAAGCTTCTTTTATTATATGGGAGAAAATCAGGGGGACAGAAGGTCATTGAGCTGGATTCCTGAGGCCACTGGTTGGTCTCTAATGCGAGCTTTTTTTATGGTACAAAAATACAAAGCTTCCCCTCCAGATTTTCACCTTAAATCCTTCCGGCAGTCTTCAGAGCGGCGGTCGAGCAGCGGTCTTCATGAAAGTTTTCGTGTTTCCACAAGGCCTCATTCACTTCCAACTGAACATTGGGCAAAATAATGCCCTGGCCTTTGCTTTCCTGAGCAGCCAGAACCCAGGACTCATAACAATCGCGAATTCAGTCTTTGGGTCGAAGCCGCCCATCAATGTCAACGTCCTCACAAAGGCCTTCCAAGTGGACAGCAAACCGATCGACTATCTCCAGGCACAGAACTGGTTTGACAACCATCAGGAATAATGTGTTGGCTCATTACATCACAAGGAAAAATTCTTTCGAATAACATACTGACTTTTGGATACTAGCACCATTGCTTGTCACCGCTCTCTCTCTCTCTCTGAATGTGTGCCTGGCTCTACATTGTTTATTGAGATGAAACTGTATACCATGTAGTGAATCTTACATTAAATATGAGCAGAGAATTTGCATTGTGCATCTCATCCGCAAAACGATATGAGTAGTAATTCTTTTTTCTTGAAAATTAGTGCGCTCTCCGTTTTGCCCTTCTCTATTGACAATATTACTAATTAGTAATTCCGTGATTAATTAAACCTAATTAATATCAGTAATTAATATCATTTTGGTTCCGAGTCTAAACATCCAATTCGTAGGCCCTCATTTTCCTTTACAAAAGTTAACAGCAAATGGTAGGAAAAGAGAGAGAAATTCGTCGTCTTCGTCGTCATTTACCCTTCTTTGTCGACAATATGTTCAATGGGGATGATGTGCATCTATCACCCCTATGGCCATTCAAGGAATTCATTTCCTTTATTTGGTGTCCTCTCATTCAGAACATATGAAGAGCTTCAAGGATTGTTGTATGCATCAAATAAAAGCGTGAGATAATGCTTAAGAGGGCATATGTTGCCATATCGGAAAGGAAAGATACCGAAATATAAACTAAAATTTCTTTGGTTGTTGTTTTTATTTGCGTTTTCCTTTTCTTTTTCTACTGTCTTTAATTTTGATTAGTGACTCTAGACGTCCTTGATGGCTTGGCGCATGCCACCATGTCATTTAGTAAGAAACTTTTAGTACACGGAGAGAGTATTATTGTTCCGAAAATTGCTCACCCCCCGCCTATCCATAAGATTTGAATGTGTTACGGTTATTAATGTAAAACCATCGGAATCACCTCAGTGGCATAATAGTGACAAATCTAGACAAAATGGAAAGAGATTGCACGTTAATTGCTCGCAGCAGTATCACAATCCATGCAAATGGAGACAACAGATAATCACACATTCTAAAATCCAACACAAAACATGAGAACTCTTTGGGAGAAAGTGCAACGGCAAAATCTGTGGGAAGCATGAGAAGAAATCAAACACGCAATAACCTAAGCGAGTCTGGTTCATATCAATCACAAAGAATATTTTTGTTACTTAAACAATCACCATCAGTTACATAAAGAGCACTTCTCTTATTGGGAAGCAATTGTCAATCTAAGAAGCAATCATGTATGGAGAATATAGGGGTAATCCGATGTCTTGGAGGTCAACGCATCCGCTTAATTGTCGTACCAAAACTGTGCCTGGAGGTAGTCCACAACCTTCTTGTCCACTTGGAAGGCCTTGGTGAGAACATCGGCTGATATGAGCGGCTTTGATCCGAACACCGCATTAGCGACGGCAATGACTCCGGGGTTCTGGCTGCTCAGAGCAGCAAATGCCAATGCGGGGGTCTTTCCAATGTTCAGCTGGAAGTGGATGAGACCGATTGGAAACGCAAACACATCCCCTTTGTGCAAGACTTTGGTGAAGAGGGTGTTGCTTAATTGGTTGGATGTGACGAAGCCGACAAGCAGTGTGCCCTCAACGACAACCAGAATCTCGGACCCACGAGGGTGAGTGTGGGGAGGATTCAGGCCACCCGGAGCGAAGTCAATACGAGCCATGGAAATGCCAAGGGTGTTGAGTCCAGGAAATTGGTCCACAAAAGCAGGTGTGACTTTTGATCCGAGAGAATTCGCAGTATTCCCTTGGTATCTGAACCCCTTAAAGAGGAAATCATTTGCCGTGACTTGTTTTGGGTCCTTGCAAAACTTTCCATTCACAAATACTGCATAAGAAAGGGAATTTGTGTTATTAGGCTTATCCAAGGAGAAACTCTTTTTGGAGCAATTCCTTTAGGATCATTAAAACAGAAATATACGAGTGACACCTCTATGGCAGAGGTCCTACCTTTGGGGTCATTGATGGCCACACAGAAGTCCTGAAGAGGACTGGGGTCGTAGGCGAAAGCGGTGGCTATTGCCAGAGCCAAGATGAGAAGGCAGGTTGGAAGAAACTTCATTGGGGTTGTGCGCCGGAGACTTGGGGCTTGGATATCTTCTCCTCTTTTGTTTGCTTGAGATAGGAGCGGGATGTCTTGCATGGAGAAGTGATCCCTTTTTATAGAAGATGGTGATGTTGACCTAGTATTAAATTTTGTACAATAAGCAACACGGCCAGGCCTAGACCAGGTCTCCTATGTGCTTGTTAATATCTTATTCCCAGAGATGAATTGTTCCAAAACTCAAAAGGCCTCTTACTTTGGCCCATCCGTTTTCCCATATAAGAAAACACTTGTTATCCGATATAGAAATGGACTTCTTCAATCATCTCTAAACTTCTCTATGATCCATTTTCAAGGTAATAAATTCTATGTAAGGTAAGCAACAATCTCTCCGAAAATAGAAATTGAGAAATATATAGAAGATGTCAAGCAATGAACAAAGAAGTCTTCCCCAGACAAAAAACCAGATCCTTGAAAATCTGATGCATCGATTGCTTCCACATTCAACTTGCTTGCTGAAGGAAGATTAAAAAAGCAAACTTTTTTTGGGGTTCCTGCACAAAAGAGTATTAGAATTACCTTATGTCTTTCTCATGCTCAAATGCATTTTTAGAATGGAATGCTGCATATCAATAAGCCAAAAGGATTAATGGAATAATTTTATCACATTAAATAAGCATCGTGAGGTGGGATTGGTGGAGAGTGTTACTCGCAATTACATACAATTGTGCATCTTTGCAATACTCCTTTAATTTTGTTTGCTTTATGTCCTTTTTCGCACTTCAAATCCCTTGCAAATTGCACATGCATTATATGTACTGTAAGTTTCATCTTCATTAGCAAACATCATACCAATTCTAAATTCAAATTCTTCATCAATATTATGCACGATGATATTATCTTTTGAAAACTCCAAAATTTTACGAAAAGAATGTAATCATTAATATAGAGCAAATAGAAATTTAATTCTAAAAAGATAGTCATGGCCATTTCTCCTGAGAACAAGGCATTGCTGGAAGTGAATCTCAAACAAGAGTTTTGCAGTCCGCTCATATTGGTTTCTCACGGTGACACGGAGAGGCGTTCAATCGTTGTTTGGCCTGGAGGATTGCATTCCGACCAAAGCATCTAACACAATCCCACGACTTTTTAGCAAGTCGTGAACCATTCATCTCCTTATTACTCCCCACAGTGTCATCATTAACTAAGCAGGGCTCAAATTGACTCAGCAAGCGCGAAACAAAAGAAAAAAATGAAAGTTTAGAACAGCTCTGCAAGCACTGCACCCATAAACAGAGTAATCAGCGAGCTCCGGCAACAGATTCGCGCACTTGGGACACCGAACCAGCCGAACTCTCTCCACGTTCTCCATTCAAAGACAAACATCTGAGAACCAGAGCGACAAGTCCAAGCAGAATATAAAATGCTTCTTTTATTATATGGGAGAAAATCAGGGGGACAGAAGGTCATTGAGCTGGATTCCTGAGGCCACTGGGTGGTCTCTAATGCGAGCTTTTTATATGGTACAAAAATACAAAGCTTTCCCTCTAGATTTTCACCTTAAATCCTTCCGGCAGTCTTCAGAGCGGCGGTCGAGCAGCGGTCTTCATGAAAGTTTTCGTGTTTCCACAAGGCCTCATTCACTTCCAACTGAACATTGGGCAAAATAATGCCCTGGCCTTTGCTTTCCTGAGCAGCCAGAACCCGGGACTCATAACAATCGCGAATTCAGTCTTTGGGTCGAAGCCGCCCATCAATGTCGACATCCTCACAAAGGCCTTCCAAGTGGACAGCAAACCGATCAACCATCTCCAGGCACAGAACTGGTTTGACAACCATCAGGAATAATGTGTTGGTTCATTACATCACAAGGAAAAATTCTTTCGAATAACATACTGACTTTTGGATACCAGCACCATTGCTTGTCACCGCTCTCTCTCTCGCTCTGAATGTGTGCCTGGCTCTGCATTGTTTATTGAAATGAAACTATATACCATATAGTGAATCTTACATTAAATATGAGCAGAGAATTTGCATTTTGCATCTCATCCGCAAAACGATATGAGTAGTAATTCTTTTTTCTTGAAAATTAGTGCGCTCTCCGTTTTGCCCTTCTCTATTGACAATATTACTAATTAGTAATTCCGTGATTAATTAAACTTAATTAATATCAGTAATTAATATCATTTTGGTTCCGAGTCTAAACATCCAATTCGTAGGCCCTCATTTTCCTTTACAAAAGTTAACAGCAAATGGTAGGAAAAGAGAGAGAAATTCGTCGTCTTCGTCGTCATTTACCCTTCTTTGTCGACAATATGTTCAATGGGGATGATGTGCATCTATCACCCCTATGGCCATTCAAGGAATTCATTTCCTTTATTTGGTGTCCTCTCATTCAGAACATATGAAGAGCTTCAAGGATTGTTGTATGCATCAAATAAAAGCGTGAGATAATGCTTAAGAGGGCATATGTTGCCATATCGGAAAGGAAAGATACCGAAATATAAACTAAAATTTCTTTGGTTGTTGTTTTTATTTGCGTTTTCCTTTTCTTTTTCTACTGTCTTTAATTTTGATTAGTGACTCTAGACGTCCTTGATGGCTTGGCGCATGCCACCATGTCATTTAGTAAGAAACTTTTAGTACACGGAGAGAGTATTATTGTTCCGAAAATTGCTCACCCCCCGCCTATCCATAAGATTTGAATGTGTTACGGTTATTAATGTAAAACCATCGGAATCACCTCAGTGGCATAATAGTGACAAATCTAGACAAAATGGAAAGAGATTGCACGTTAATTGCTCGCAGCAGTATCACAATCCATGCAAATGGAGACAACAGATAATCACACATTCTAAAATCCAACACAAAACATGAGAACTCTTTGGGAGAAAGTGCAACGGCAAAATCTGTGGGAAGCATGAGAAGAAATCAAACACGCAATAACCTAAGCGAGTCTGGTTCATATCAATCACAAAGAATATTTTTGTTACTTAAACAATCACCATCAGTTACATAAAGAGCACTTCTCTTATTGGGAAGCAATTGTCAGTCTAAGAAGCAATCATGTATGGAGAATATAAGGGTAATCCGATGTCTTGGAGGTCAACGTATCCGCTTAATTGTCGTACCAATACCATGCCTGGAGGTAGTCCACAACCTTATTGTCCACTTGGAAGGCCTTGGTGAGAACATCGGCCGATATGGGCGGCTTTGATACAAACACCGCATTAGCGACGGTAATGACTCCGGGGTTCTAGCTGCTCAGAGCAACAAATGCCAATGCGGGGGTCTTTCCGATGTTCAGCTGGAAGTGGATGAGACTGATTGGAAACGCAAACACATCCCCTTTGTACACGACTTTGGCGAAGAGGGTGTTGTTTAATTGGTTGGATGTGACGAAGCCAACGAGCAGCGTGCCCTCAGCAACAACCAGAATCTCGGACCCACGAGGGTGAGTGTGGGGAGGATTCAGGCCACTCGGAGCGAAGTCGATACGAGCCATGGAAATGCCAAGGGTGTTGAGTCCAGGAAATTGGTCCACAAAAGCGAGCGTGACTTTCGATCCAAGAGAATTGGCAGTACTCCCCGGGTATCTGAACCCCTTAAAGAGGAAATCATCTACCGTGACTTGTTTTGGGTCCTTGCAAAACTTTTCATTCACAAATACTGCATAAGAAAGGGAATTCGGGTTATTAGGCTTATCCAAGGAGAAACTCTTTTTGGAGCAATTCCTTTAGAATCATTAGAACAGAAATATACGAGTGACACCTCTGTGGCAGAAGTCCTACCTTTGGAATCATTGATGGCCACACAGAAGTCCTGAAGAGGATTAGGGTCGTTGGCGAAAGCGGTGGCTTTTGCCAAAGCCAAGATGAGAAGGCAAGTTGGACGAAACTTCATTGGGGTTGTGCGCCGGAGAGTTGGGGCTTGGATATCTTCTCTTCTTTTGTTTGCTTGAGATAGGAGCCGAATGCCTTGCATGGAGAAGTGATCCCTTTTTATAGAAGATGGTGGTGTTGACCCAGTATTAAATTTTCTATGATAAGTGTAACGTCCTGAATTCGACCCACTTCCGGGACTAATAAAATAGATGATTATTTCTCATTTCGTTTTAGTAAGTCTCACCCGGAACTAATTATTCTCGAAATACTGACCATTAAGAAATGGCTAACTAGGAAAACGGTGCGTGGACCTAAGAATTCGACTATGAATCGAGTCCGATTCCGAGAAGCGACGAGGGAATATTTTGTGCCGATATGGGCCGGTCCAAGGAGAGTGACGGATTTGGTTCGATCGACGATGTGCGATCGGATAGCGGGTGATTCCGCACGATCGAAAGTACGTGTGGCGAACGATCCCGAACTTATTCCGGAAGACCGCGACCCTTGGGACTAGCGATAATTCTCGTGTTCTCTGGGAAATCGAGACCAACATTACTCGAGTAGCCCTAGGTCGATACGCGCAACCCCTAAACAGCCGTCCATTAGTGAGAGACGCTAAAATTGCAAATTGAGCAAAATCGATCGTGGAATTGAGTCCGGACTTCAGTGCCGAATTTTGTGGACGTATGCAACTATTTTGCGAGAACGACGTCATTTTTATGTGGCCACCATACTTGGGATCAATAGAGTCAAAAATTGGAAATTTGACCTGGGACCGGAAAATTACCGTTTTGCCCTTGTACCCCTAACTTTAGATTCTGAATTTTGGGGTTATTTGGAGATTATTTTAAGGTTTTATAATGATTTGTTTCAGCCCAATAATGCTGGAATTTGAGGACCATAATGCCCCCAAGAGTTTTAGCAAGTTTTAATCCAAGCCCTTGGATTAGGGGCAAGATGGTCATTATGGGAAAGTTGGTCAACCACTCCCACTTAGCCCAAGCTTTATACACTCTAGTCTCTCTCTCTCTTCCTCATTTCCCCCATCACCACGACCGGCCCCTCCTTTCTCTCTCCCTCTCCCGTGATCTCTCTCGACCGCCTGCCGGGAAGCCACCGCCGGTGCCAGCGCCGTGTGCCGCCGTCCCCCTCGCCTTACCACCAGCCAGTCGCCCCATTTTCTCTCTCTCTCCTCTCTTCCCAGCCGTGTGAGCAACCCCATTCGCATAGGACTGCCACTACCCGTAAGTCGCCGCCGCACGCACCGCCAGGAAAGCCGCCCGTCGCCGCCGCTACCCCGCCGCTGTCCAGCCACCCTTGCTGCTTGTTCAACCTCAATTAAAGCTTAGGATTTCAAGTGAGTACAACCATAAACCCTAATTAGGCTAATATACATTTCTAGATGGGTTTTAGGGGTTAATTAGGGTATTTTAGGGGTTAAATTGTAGAGGTTGTTAGGGGCTGATATTGCGGCCAATTTGAGGGCCTAGGGTGATCATTTAATTGAGGTTTAGCGGCCCGCACCGTGCTATGCAATGACTGGAAGTTTGGAATTGAGTTGGCCCGAGCTCAATCAAGTTCGGGCTCAATTGTGGATTATTGTGTGCACCTCGCATTGTCCTCTTGATGGCTGATTTGGGGAATGTCTTAGAGAGTCAAATGGAGTATTTTGAAGATATATATTGGCCTAGAGTAATCTGTTTAGCGGCCGTCCATGCCGGGATTAAACTAGACTAGGCGAGATCAATTTAGGGGTTAAATTGTTACGGGCTATAGGGACTGATTTGGTGGCTTTTTTGTGGGCTTAGTGTGGCAACCTAATTGAGATTTAGTGGCTCATATAGTGTTGTGCGGCTATGCATAAGCACATTGATTTGGGGCGAAAATGTGGATTATGCGGGTGTAATTTGTGGACCGAGTAGTGGCTGTTTCCATGACAATTTTTGTGGCCTACTGGGATGATTTAGAAGTGATTTGATGGCCTAAGATAGGCTGTTCATGGCTGATTTGGTATCGGGTCAATTCATGCCATAATTGATTTATCGAGGTTTTAGGACGAATTGCTAGGGAATGGCAATCAGCCCGTGAGGATGCTAAGTTAATCATGACTAAAGAGTGATTGTGCAATGCTCTAGGATGTGCTCGGCGTGGCCAATTTATGAGATGTTTGGTAGGCTATCGACATGTGTAGTTTTGATGTCTAATTAAGTGAAATTGGGTGCTAAACTATATGTTGTGAATGATTTGGTTCGATTGGTTCATTGGCCATATTGAATTGTGAATTGAGCATGTTGTAGTGTTATTTGAATAAATAGCCAAATCATATTGAGTGCCCAGTATGAATTTCACAAATGCCGAGTGTGACATTGTGGCTATGAGTGTGCATCTCGAGTATCGGCATAACATGTGCATATGTGACTGTGCACGAATGGCATGAGCATGTGATCACCCAAAATGCCATAATGCGTCTTACACGGAATTCAGATAATAATCAGTGTATGTGAGTGTGTGATCACATAAAGCCCTGATGCGTTTTACACAAGGTATTAAACCTGTCCTGAGGCGTGTTACGCGGAACAATGCCCGGACTACCAGAAGATGACCAACCTGATACGTGTTACGCAGATTTTGTGTCATGAGCCTGATGCGTTTTACGCGGGCCAGAGATTGATCTCGAAGTGATGGACCTAATGCGTTTTACGCGGGTCGGACTTGATGCGTTTAACGCTGGTCGGAGGAGAATTGATAAATTGCAAGTGTGCAAGGGTGCAAGTGTGCGAAGTGCATTGATGAGGCATGAGCACGAGTGTGAGCACCGGCATATGCATGACATGCGTTGTGACCAAGTGACGTGTGCATGTGCCGTGATTGAGTTCTACATTATTATTGTGAATTATAAGTGCCTAACCTGCAGGGCCAAGGTAAGTTTTGGATTTAGGCCCGAGGGCCTAAGTTATTCATATTCTGGATTGTGTGTTGTTTAGTGCTCGTCAGGAGGTGCATGTTAGCCTAGTTTAGGTTTAAGAAACCTACTCGCTGAGATTTATTCTCACTATTGTATAACCCAAACTTTTCAGACCCCAGCCTTGAGGATGGCAAGCGTACCGATACGTTTTGGGAGGAGCCCCGGTTAAATATAGTGCTTGACCGCAGAGCCACGTACCCCCTTTTGATGTTAGTGGCCGTTGACCCACTTTTAGTTAGCGTTTAGTTCTGTATTGATGGATTTTGTAAATCCCTGTTATTAATGCAAGTTGTATTTATTGTTTTCAATGTTACCCTTGGTCATGTTATTTTATATTGTACGGGTGTTTGTTACTTCCGCATGTGCTTTGTTCTCTGTTTGGGGTTTTGGGTCGGCAATGCGTCCTGGGACGTCGCATTGAATTGACCTCAGCAGGGTTGTCGCATGCCATAAGGTTCGGGGTGTGACAATAAGCAACACGGCCAGGCCTATACCAAGTCTCCTATGTGCTTGTTAATATCTTATTCCCAGAGATGAATTGTTACAAAACTCAAAAGGCCTCTTACTTTGGCCCATCCGCTTTCCCAGATAAGAAAACGCTTGTTATCCGATATAGAAATGGACTTCTTCAATCATCTTTAAACCTTCCGTTTCCTTCTTTACTGTTTTAATGTCCTATGCTGATTTTGGCTCGGCTAGACAGAGCGAGGGCCAATTCTTCTCTAAGGGCATCGTTTTGATCAAATCAATATGTCCATTAAAAATGGCGTAGGAACCAATGTGTTCACATGCATCTCCATCCTCCACCTGGAAAACGCTAAATCACTTCCAATAGATATTATGTTTACTTTCTTATACAAACATGCAGGGTGTTTGCATTAAAGGAATATCCATAAATCATCTGTTCCCTCAGTTTTCTAGGTCTGATTACCACATAGCATCTAAATTTGAAATAGCCCTATGCATTTGTTGTAGACTAGAAAATCCGAGAATATAAAAAGATGAAAAGCAAAGTAGGAATCCTTCTCGTCGAAGATGGAATGACTAGTTCTCAATGAGAACACGTTTAGTTTTGCAATGATTCCCCAGCAACACGGAAGAATAAACAATTGTCGTGGACTTGGCAGCGTTCCTGGCTTCGGCTGCTTCCTGCAGGCCAGCTGACTGGGACCGAGTCAAATGAGTGACTCCTATATATAGAGTTGCTACGCATGGAGCATTTCACAACAATTCTCAACGAAGCAGAATTACCGATACAGACTAAACAAAGCTCAGAAATTTTTCCATGATGAAGTTCTTTCAAATATTTGTCTTCTTGGCTATGGCATCCTCCTCTGCCATTGCCTCTGACCCAAGTCCTCTTCAGGACTTCTGTGTCGCCGTGGATAACCCCAACTCTGCGGCGTTTGTGAATGGGATGTTCTGCAAGGACCCGAAGCTCGCCACAGCAGATGATTTCTCGTTCACAAAGTTCAGATATCCCGGGAACACATCGAATCCGCTCGGATCCAAAGTCACGACTGCTTTCGTCGACCAATTCCCGGGACTCAACACTCTCGGCATTGCCATGGCCCGCCTCGACTTTGCTCCGTATGGTCTAAACCCCCCACACATCCATCCTCGTGGAACTGAGATGCTAGCGGTCGTGGAGGGCACGCTTCTTGTCGGTTTCGTCACATCCAACCAATTGAACAACACTCTATTTTCCACAGTCCTGACCAAAGGAGATGTTTTCGTGTTTCCGCAAGGCCTCATTCACTTCCAGCTGAACATTGGACAAACTAATGCACTGGCCTTTGCTTTCTTGAGCAGCCAGAACCCGGGACTCATAACAATTGCGAATTCAGTCTTCGGGTCGAAGCCACCCATCAATGTCGACGTCCTCGCAAAGGCCTTCCAAGTGGACAGCAAACTCATCAACTATCTCCAGGCACAGAACTGGTTTGACAACCATTAGACTGATGTTCACAAGAACAATTGTGTTTGTTCATTACACTACAAAGAAGAGTTCTTCTGAATCACGACATAATGACTGTTGGATACTAGTACAGTTGCGTGCTATCTCTCTCTCTCTCTCTATGATGTTTATCGAGATAAAACTATAAATTATATAGTGAATCTTACATTAAATATGAATAGTGAATTTTCATCTTACATCTTATCCGCAAAGTGACATAAATAGTATTTTTTTTTTAAATTTATTACTTATTTTGCTTTGCTGTCACGGAGAATTTGGAGCAAAAAGGAATTTTATTGCTGAGCAAATACCACAATACGCACTACGAAAGGTGGCAATGGATAGAATTACAAGGGATTAAGTCGAACGGGGCATAGGGCCAAGGGGAGCAAAAAGGATTTTTCATGAGATTTTAAATGAAAACTTTATCTTTCTATCCGATATCTTTATAGTAATCGGAAAATCTCATGACCCCTCATGCATAAGCACAGATCCGATTGGTCTATCTTCATAGAGAAAGAGGAGGATCTCTGGCAAGGGGTTCCCACAATGGCTAGAGTAGTAAGTAAAATCATATGAAAAGAAAAATGGGATACGAAATAACCATATTTTGAACTATAATCCCAAGAAAGTGAGCTATGCAGCCTAAAAATTCTTACTCTTTTTTATCATCTAATTTATTCGAACCATTTCGGTTCAAGACATTACTACTCAAGCTACGTCATATCCTTATCGCCAATATAGGATTGTGACCCAACACCATTGATCAAAAGCCACACTAACAGCGGTAGCCATAAAAGAATTAGGCATTCTTTCTTTCTTTACTAACTTTCTTATAAAATGTGATGTAACACTTACGTGAATCAAAATTGAGATGGGCCCAAGGGGAAAAGTGGTGGGTAGGCAGGTGATGTTATAAAGCGAAGTCAGCTCCTTTTTAGGTGTTCTAGCATTTGAAAGCTGTTCCATCGCCCTGACATCGTAATACAACATGGCCCCCATCGTAGATCAAGGAATGGGCCAAGGGCTAGCAAACAAAAGGGCACACTACAGGAACGGAAATGAAAGTCTGAGAGGGTACTCTGCAGGTCTTATGGCCCAGTTTCGGGTCCGTAGCATTTCATATTGTAGGTTGTGGAACCAAACGATTTCCGACTGGGCTTGAAACCAGCGGAATAAAGGAACGATTTTTGGCAAGTTTAACTTAAATACATGTAAGTGATATCATGTTTCAAGTTAGGAAAATGAATTTCCTAATCTAAAGAGGAGCAAACTTCTTTCTTTTTTCGTTTTTCTGGAGAATGATTTCTCGGGGCTCATTTTCTTTTATCACGAAATTTCCCCAAAACAAACACATCCTAAATCTTCATTCTAAATGCCCGTATTAATTGATCATTTTCAGCAAATCAAACGCGTGAAAATAAAAAAAATTAATTTGCAAAAAATTGTTTCACTGAATATGAATGATTTAGAAAATATTTTCCAAAAAATGATTGCTTGTATCGCTAAAAAAAATGAATGAACAAAAAATATTTCAGTCGTCCACGAAAATATTTAGACACAAATTATTATTGATGATGTTAATATTTTTTATTATCTAAATATCAAATAATACAAATGATCATTGTTAAGAAAAATATTTTTTAAATTATCCATTTTCTAAAATGGAGTCTTAAATGATATAAGAATTTTCAATATGGTTTAACTGACTCGATTTTGATCTTCTATATATTTCAAGCAGCTGTATTTTGTAACATTCTCAATTTCAGTCCATGGGAAATGACTATAGTTTAAGCTTTGTGGTTTTCCAATTGGAGCCACTTTTACTCCTATTCTGGAAAATCCATATTCTGATCTTTTGTACCCCTTTCGTTTTGTTATTTTTGTGGAGACTTTTGTTATCCGAATTTCCAAATACTTCCTTCTTAAAAGTTTCTTCAAACATCTTGAAGTTTTACATACTTTAATTTTAGAATTTTTGGACTTGATATGAGTAGTTTGATAGCCTAATTTTCAAACAGTGTAAAACTGCCTAGAATGGATATTTCGGTGATGTTCACCCTTTCTCGATTTTCTACAAACTTTTATGGGCTGAATTTGAACAAATTTCCCTCACAAAAATTGTTAAGAATTTCTTTCTCTATAACATATATAAATTTTGGAATTTTTGGAGATAATTTGGATTTTGAAAAGAGCTTACTTTGAGAAGCAAAGATTATGTTCCGGAAAATCGATTTTAGTCTGTCTTTGAGCTATCAAAAGTTGTGTTTATAGAAAGATTCAAATTTCGTATTCTCATGGAAAATGTTTGTTAAGGTCTTTTTTATGACATATTCAAATTTGAGAATTTTCGGAGTTCATTTACTATGTTTTTAAGCTCGATTTTTAAAATAGTGCGAAAACTGCCAGTTTTGTCAAATTTCAAAAATTCATCATTTTCTACATGAGAACGTCTGAATCTCGACATAATGTCTTCTAGTGATTTAATATTCTCATTCTGAGATTTCAAATGAGATATTATAAGCTTTGATTGGAGGTCACACGAAGGGGGAAACCAAGAGGGAGTCGAGAGACAAAAAGTAGGGTTCTAGAAAGTCAAAACCTGATGAGCAAGTTGATTCAAGCTTGTTGAACAAGTTGGCAAAGCTTGGTGAGCAAGTGGTCAAAACTTGGGCAACAAGTTTTAATTTGGAAGAGTCTAAAGAGTCAATAACTTGTGGAGCAAGTTTTGATTCTTAAACTTGGTGAATAAGTTAGTAATTTGCCTATAAATAGGCTTGGTTCCCCTCTTAGTTTTCACATGTCACATCTTCTTCCTCTCATCTCTCACACTCTCTCTCACCATCACGCCAATCATCCCTCTCTTGCTGTTGGCCACCACCAACCGCCGTAGAGGTTTTCTTGAGCTTATAGGTGAATGAATTCCCTAACACTTGAATAGGGCAGTGTGTTACATGGTTAGAACGCGGCATGTAAATGGATTCCCTAATCTCGGGATAGAAAGTTATAATGCATTGTTGACTTGAGCTCTCGCCCAAGCATTTGTTGAGACTTGCATGTTGTTGTTTATCTTGATGTTGCACGCATCGCTTGTTACCATGCTTGATGTTTTTATCCATGCTTGTTGATTTACAAGAAGATAGGACGTGGTATTATGAGTTTGGCTCGAGTAGCGACCATGTTTGTCATGCTCGATGTTCGCATGAATGCTTCTTGTTTTGCTTCATAATCATAAGTCAAGGCACGTACGAGTCACGAAATGGGGTGTCGTATGGTCTCTTACTCATGTTGTGGTATTACGGGACGAGTTTAGCTTAGTGTGGGTTTACATTGGGATGTGTAGATCCAGGCCAAATTTGACTCTAAGCTGGCACTTGGCATGGCAAATCGAACCACATGCCCTCAACCGCGATCCACATGTTAGGCGAATATTCTAGAGAGCATGATTACACAAGCATAGCACGTCTTTGAACTTGATTGCATAGACTAATGAAATCAAGATAATAAACCGGTTTGTGTGACCCATGATGTGTGATCACTAAGAAGAAGATTGTCGTCACATAGCGTTGGCGGCGATGTCTCAGTAAACTAGCACCGGGATGTCCTAGTTGAGCTAGGATGCTTAGGTTGAGCCCGGGTGCCTCGGTAAACTAATGCTGAGATACCTTAGTTAAGTTAGGATGCCTTGGTTGAGCCTGAATGCCTCGGGTGAGCTAACCTCGGATGCCTCGGTTGAGCTGGGATGCCTCGGTTGAGTGAGGATGCTTAGCATGAAGCCAGATGCCTCGGTTGAGCTGGAATGCCTTGGTTGAGACAGGATGATGATACATGAATCTTATATGTGTATCGATATATGTGCTTATTGGTAAGCTAAATTTATATGACCAGATAAAGATGAGTTTCCATGTGAACATAGCAAGGGCAAGGTCAAAATCTTTGTTATTAATTTGCCATCAACATAAGGTGAGGAAAATATTTGTATGCATTAGTAGAATGGCAATGCATCATCCTGTACGAGTATTAGTGAATTTACTCATTGAGTCTCCTCAACTCATTTCCCGTTGTTTTTCCTCTTTTCAGGTCCATAAGACGGAGGATCACATAGAGGAGTTACGATTAATCTCGGCCTTCACTTGTGATATGATTTATGCGTAGACAGCCCGTGGAAAAAGGGCTTGTAAAATATGTTTAAGTAAATTGCAATAATGTGTCTTGCTCGTTATGTTTTTCTTGATTTCCAGCTGTTATTATGTTTGGAATTGTTTATATACGTTTTTGCATGTGTTTAATAATCGGATGGTACATATTAATACAAAGTTTGCTCATAATACTTGTCATAACCCCGTTGTTTGTTTAGCTTGTGATTATTCCGAATTAATTACTTTCGCTTAACGAACGGGATATCGCACTAATAACCCCCGAGGTAGGGGCGTTACACCTTTCTTCACTCGAGATCATTTGCGGATCAAAAAAAGACAAAGGAGCAATCGCTAACGTCCATAAAGGAAGAAAATTTCGAAGTATCGCCAAAATAATTTCCATTTTTAATATTTGGATTAAGAAGAAAAGCCAGGTGATGGACGAAAGCTAATAAATCTCAACAAGCTCGTCTCTTAGGATCCCATGTTCCTAATTTTATGGGAAAAAGCAACAAAAAAAAAACCAAAATATAATCATTGTAACACATTTACTCTGAACGTTTTTTTGTAATGTAAAAAACTTTAAATTATGCCAATTGTGACTATTTACTGCAGAATTTCTTTTTGTAACATAAAAAATCCAAAACTTGAATCTATGTGATACATTTTACCCCTGGTAATTTTTCAGTCAAAATAATGTCGTTTTTATTTCACTGAAGCCATATAGAAGCGGGTGCCGCATCAACATTATTTGCAATCTAACGTCTATGTACACAGTTTTCTAACGGTTCTCCTTGACATAACTTTTTCCTTTGGTTTGGTCGGAATATAAATGTGCCAAAGAAAAAAAAAGCTTAAAATAATTGTGTCGAGTAGGGGTGTGTAAAAAAACCGAAACCCGTCCAGACCACTCGGGATTGCCTGGAACCGGTGGTTCTCAAGGGAACTAGTCCGGTTCCAAGTATGGAACCGCTCACCCGCCCACCCAGACTGGACCGGACTAGTAATATAATAATAATATATTTATTTTTTAAAATTTTAATTAAAAAAATCTAACCAAAAAAAATTAAAATAATAAAATAAAATAGGATAGTTGTTGTTTTGTTTACTTGTTGACTATTGTGAACTCGTGACAAACTCTCACGTGTGATATATTATATAGACTACAGATGTATCTATTGTGAAGCTTGTGAAGTTGTGAATTTTGTGACGAATCTTGTTGTGAACACAACTCACCAACGGGCAAGAATTAGACCGGTCGATTTTTTGATTTGTTAAGGGAAACTTAGTGGGACTGGTTCCATAAACCTACCCGAGAACTGGACCGTGCGGTTCGATTCCTGGGTGAATCCATGGAACCAATGGACGGTTCTCAGTTTTAATTTTTTGGAACTGATCCTTAGTGGGCGGTCCACGGTTTTGGGGTGAGAATCGCCTACCCGGACCATGCTCACCCCTAGTGTCAAGTCCCTTTCGTTACTAAATGAATGGGCCGCCAATTGGGCCGGGAATCAACGCGATCTCCCCGTTCTGCCCCTCCCTTTTCGACATTATCACTAATCACTAACGCCGTGATTAATTAACTTCTAATTAAGCCGATAATCAAATATAGCTTCGTTCGAAGTCCCTGAACATGACAGCATTACATCTGGTAGAGACCGTCAATTTTTTTTTTGCCCCGTTTTCATAAAAAATAAACATTTTCGCAGGTTGAATCGGGAGAAAAAAAGGTCTCGGGAAGAAATTGGTCGTCATCATCATCTTCTTCACCGTCTTCAACTTCATCATCGTCTTCATCTTCGATTTCTGCTTCTTCTTCTTCTTCTTCTGAGAAGGCTCGCTCTCCTCCGTTGCTCTCGCTCCTCGATCCTCCGATTCGAAGGGGAAGCGGCCGTGAATCTCTGGTCTTCGGAGGAGCGGTCCGAAGCGGAGGCGCTGCTGCTGCTGCTCCTCTCCATGTTGTCGCTCCGTGATTCCTCCGCGCTCTGACCGGTCGGCGGGGGGTTCCCGAAATCGGACCGGGGGGGGGGGGGGGATCGGCGGCGGACCTGTTAGCCATGGCGGCGTCGGCGCAGAACCAGCCGGCCAATGTGGATCTCTTCGATTTGTACTTCAGGAGAGCGGATTTGGATCGGGACGGCCGGATCAGCGGCCTCGAGGCCGTCACCTTCTTCCAGGCCTCCGGCTTGCCCAAGCCCGTCCTCGCGAAGGTGATCCCGGAATGTTTTGTCTCTCTTTTGCGGGGTTTTTTTGTTTTTGAAGGATGCGCGCGTCTGTGTGGTTGTGTGCGTGTGTCGGGTCGCGAGCTCGATTCCGTTCGGACGATTGATGCTGTCAGCGGGAGGGAGTGGCGTGGATAGGGTTGGGAGGATGGTTTGGATGCTTTAAGTGGTTTTAGTAGCAGTACCAACTGTGATGGTCAAATGAGAGAGTTCTTTGGTGGTTGGTTTGAATTTTGGAGACGCAAATTGTTAGTGTATGGTCTTCATGGAAAATTGGAGTTCACATTGTAGATTATATATCAAACGTGAGTGGGATCGAAGTTATGAGAACTTAGATAGCCGCTTTATCTAATTGTGTAGGCATTGTATATGTTACTAGCGCTCATTGGAGGAGTTTCGTGTGCGGCGCAGTTGCTTTCTTTACTTTCTTTTGCAGATAAAAACGATCTAGTCACTGGGCATATCCAGAAAAAAATTATAGTATCTACTATATGAATCGATGTGTATGTTGTGATGACACACCTCCACACAGATACACACATTAAAATTCCTTGCCAAGGTGTGTTACTATATTAACAAGTCAAGACTGTTCTTGACGACATTGTTATGTGAAAATGGAACCTTTTCATATTCCTCTAAATCGAGTGTCCCACCAAGGACGGTGGCTGTTGTTGGAGGAAATGTACACACCTAACTGGTAGAGTCTAAGGAGTGCCTAGTGCAAAAATGCATGAGGAGTGCTTGCTAGGGTGAAGAAATGATCGAAATTTCATTGAAATTGATTCAGGATCTGCAATGAACAATGCCTGGTTATACAAGCTAAAAGGGTGAGAATAGAAGTATGATCTGAACCAACAAAAGAGCTTCGAGGAGTGAGAGGAAGCAATACACGAATGGATAAGGACGTCATATGAATGTTTTAACAGTGGCTGTTTCTCTGTGTTTTTCTATTTTTAGTTGGCAATTTTTTTTGTGATAAAGTTTATTTCTCCACAGTTGGCTGTATATGAAAATGATGCATCATATGTGGACCCATTTGGAGGTTATAGGAGTAAGTTCTACAATGGAAAGTCAACATTTGAATGGTGTTTCCTGCGTACATGTGAAAAAATGTGTTGTCCTTTTGCATTTGAAGATGCTTTTTCATGTTACAACTTGCTAGTGTGATCAATTCATTGAAGTCGAGGCCCTCTTTTAGAGATCCTAAATTCATCCCCATCTCTGACATCATTTTCTCTTTCGAAGGTATGGGACTATGCTGACCAGAATCGAACTGGTTTCCTTGGTCGGGCTGAATTTTATAATGCTCTTAAACTCGTAACAGTAGCACAAAAGAAACGGGAACTGACTCCTGAAATTGTGAAGGCTGCATTATATAGCCCAGCTGCTGCTAAAATCCCTGCACCACAGATAAATCTTGCTGGTGTTTCTGCACCACAACCAAACACTGGCACACAAGCAGCTGCTCCTCAAGCTGGCATCGTTGCTTCATCAACTCCCCAGAGTCTTGGATTTGGAGGATCACAAGCACCTCTTGGCGTAAACTTGAGCCAGCAGCAGCTCTCTTCTCAAGCTAGTCTGTTGCGTCCGCAGGCAGTACCTGTTGCAGCTTTGCAGCCAACACAGGGTGCTCCCACCCAGGGTTTTCCCTTGAGAGGTGCTGTAGTGGGTCCATCTCTTCCGAACTCAAGCACTTCAAGTGATTGGACAGGTGGAAGGATGGGGGGACCTCCTAGTGGAACAATCCCACAGGTCCCCAATAGAGGAGTTGCCTCCTCTATGACACCGCATGGATTTGGGATTTCTACATCAGGCCATGAAACTTCACTGCCGCCTAGGCCACAGGCCCCCTCTGCGATACCATCCAGGCCAGATGTTAGGGATCCCAAACAAATGGGTGTTTCAGGCAATGGATTTGCTGCCGACTCTTTTTTCGGAGAAGGTGCCTTCTCAGCAAGCCAACCTCAACCACGACAAGAATCTTCTGCACTCAGTGCACCTAACTCATCAGCCACTTCTCTTCTGTCTGCTGCTAATCAGCCTTCTGTTCGGCCAAATGCTCTTGAATCTCTGCAAACTTCATTTACTATGCAACCTGTGGGTGGGCAACCCCGGCCAGCTCAGTCTATTTTGAGACCGGCCCAGCAGGTCTCGGCCGCAAGTACATCCACATTTTCATCATCTGTGGTTTCACCCCCATCTGCTAATGCACCTTCCGGCCAATCACAGATGCCATGGCCTAAAATGACTCAAATGGATGTCCAGAAGTATATGAAAGTATTTGTGGAAGTAGACAAAGACAAAGATGGGAAAATTACTGGTGAACAGGCGCGCAACCTCTTTCTGAGTTGGAGACTTCCTCGAGGTAAAATGTGATAGTTTTTTTTTGGATTGGCTGTTCTGCTAGTTAGCTATTTCAGTGACTGAAAATGGGCAACATCTAAACTGGGACTCTTTTATTCTCTTTAATGGCAATGTCTTGAGTTGAGTGTTCTGCTGGTTTTTCAGCAAACTCTGGAAGTTGGAGTGACGATTCTTACTGCATATTGAAGTAAATGAAGCTTTGGATGTGTTATAGTGACAAATGTAATCTCTTATATGAACTCTGGGTTTTATAAATTTTATTATAGCCAATCTAAAGGCACTGTAATGAAAGAGTGATGAAAGAATGTTCTGCTGAACCCCAGAAAAAAAGTCATGAAGTGAAAGCTTTCTATTGTTAACTATAGGATGAATCATGAAACTTTAAGATGAGTGCGTCCTTTTATTTTGCATGATGGGCTTGCGCAGGAATTTTGATTGGGCTTGAAGCATATGTTTGATTTGCCATTATGCATTATGTTGTTTTTATTGGTTTTTATTTCTGGAGTTGATGCTTTATGTTTTTTGGACACATTTTCTCATCATCTACTGCCTGTTTGTGTTTGTCAGAGATTTTAAAGCAAGTGTGGGACTTATCGGATCAGGATAACGATAGCATGCTTTCTCTCAGGGAGTTCTGTATTGCACTCTATTTGTTGGAGCGATATAGAGAGGGTCGCACCCTTCCAACTGTCCTTCCGAGCAACATTTTATTTGACCAGCCTGGTCAACCATCTGTGGGATATGCAAATGCAGCTTGGGTGCAGGCATCTGGTACTGATGGAACAACCTCTTTATGTATTACTGCTCAAACGTTTCTGACATCATAACCAAATTATGCCTTTTGTTATTGGTAGGTTTGCAGCAACAAGGGATGGCTGCGCCTGGTTCTCAGCACATGGCACATTCAGCCAGAGGAAGGCCTCCCAGGCCCCCTGCTGCCCCTCCATCGGATGATGCGGTACAGCCCAGGCAGCAGAAAAAAGTTCCCGTGTTGGAGAAGCACCTTGTGGACCAGCTTAGTAAGGAGGAACAGAGTTCTCTCAGTTCAAAGTTCCAGGAAGCGATGGATGCTGATAAGAAGGTAATGCGGATCTTGGTTCTTCCTTATCTGTTTGAAATTGATTTGTGATGTGGAGTGTGCTTTTGTTTGTAATTTGTATGTAGTTATTATATGACCGTTTGAAAAGTATTTTGGCTATCTAAGAATTATCATATAACATTTGCTTAGGTACCGTGATTCACAATCCAACATTCTCCACTCTGGCTCATAAGTTACATTTGCATGAACCATACCGTCGTAACTTTGGATAAGATAAAATTAGTTGAAGTGGAACTCTTGGCAGACTATTATCAGTTGCATACGTGGTTAGTGATCATATAGAAGATCTCCCTTGTGCCATACTGTCTTGAGTATAGATTGATCTTCCCTCTGCATCTACATCAAGAAGTAATTGATGGTTTTAGTAGCAGCTGCCGTTCTGCAAAACTTTTGGAGTTCATTTTTCTTGAGCATGATTTCAAAGATTATATAATCCCACATATGAATATTTGTTCCTTTTTTCTGTTTTTGGCAATGATTGACATATTTCTCTTGACCTTTTTTTTTCACTGTAGGTGGGGGAGCTGGAGAAAGAAATAATGGATTCTAGAGAGAAAATTGAGTTTTACCGTACTAAGATGCAAGAACTCGTGAGTAATTTCTCTTCATATGAGCTTCTTTGTTATTGAAGGGAGTATGTTATTCAGGATGCGTACACTCCCAGTGTCCATCCATCAAATGATTTAGCTCGTGTGTTTTATTTTGGTATTGCCATCTTTTGACAATAACTACATAAACCTCTTACCCACAGAATACTGCCCGTCATCCATTGTTATGTGTTGGTTTGACAATTCAGTGACTAGCAAACAGAAAAGCTTGATTCAGCTTATCTACCCACTACATCTCACTTTCACCTTTTGGATACTTTGTTCATGTCTTTGTCTCAATGGTCGCCAACCATCATTACACCATTCACATTCTCAACATATTAGTGTTTACTTGGTAGTCTGAGGATATTATCTGTACATTCGGCCGGCCTTTGACTTCCCTTCTCTAATAGGTTCTGTATAAGAGCAGATGTGACAATCGCGTCAATGAAATCATGGAAAGAGCATCTGGCGACAAACATGAGGTACTTGTTCAATGCTCATATCTAAATATTAGCAACTCTATCATAGTAGTCCTGACATAAAAACCTATTGACTTAGGTGGAGACCTTAGCAAAAAAATACGAAGAGAAATGCAGGCAAGCTGGAGATGTGGCCTCTAAGTTAACCATTGAGGAAGCAACATTCCGCGATTTACAGGTATTATTTGTTGTAGTAGACTATTGACCTGACTAGGTAATTGGTTTTGGATAATTCATCTGATGCGTCGAGCACTAGAATTAAAGACTGGCCCTTCAAACTAAAGAGAGCAAAAAATGGGAGCGACTTTATGTGGAATTCCCTCTGCTTGAATAGAATGGAGCTTTGTTTCCCTCTCAATTAGATGTTTTTATTTGTTTTTCTTACAGGAGAAGAAAATGGAGCTGTACCGAGCTATTGTCAGCATGGAAAAAGATGGTGGTGCTGATGGTGCTCTACAGGTAAATATTTAATAGGTGCGCTTGTTTAAATTTTAAAGAAATACTTAATTTCCCTTTTTTCCCCCTTCTCAGGGCCGTGCTGATCATATCCAGACTGATCTTGATGAGCTTGTGAAAAATCTCAATGAGCGCTGCAAGAAGTACGGACTACGTGCAAAGCCAATTTCAGTTCTTGAACTTCCATTTGGTAATTTCCTTCTACAATTCTTTAATTTTATGAAATTTGGCAGTATAACAAAATACTTCTGGTTACTGCTAGCTAGTTTTTTCTTGTTTTTAATTAATTTAATGAAGATTTCAGTGGCTGTATTCTGTTTATTTTTCTTGTGAGAAGCAGATGACTTTAGGAGTGGTTGAGAAGGTCAACTTCTATCAACTCAAGGAATGATCTTACTGTTATTTCTATAGGAACTCAAGCTGCCTCTTTCCTAGTTATTGAGAAAAATTAACTTGGGTCTCATCATTGGACACTTAAATGATGCAAATGTTCATCATTGTCACCTTGACCTCTCGGTAGTTTGTGCATAAGATTTATTCCTTGGGAGAGGAGGAGAGATATTTTGTGTGATTATGAGAGGCAAATGAAGATAGACATTTAAGTTTTACCCAAACAGAGGGAAGGTACACAAAGTATTGGAATCTTAGACCCATTTTCTGGTTCAAAAACTTTTTGCAATCTCGAGAAAAAGATTGCAAATCATGTAGGTGAAAGAATGATGAATTGATTGACAATACCGGTTTATTTTTTTTTCGAAAGATCCTAGATTTGGAAGCGGAGTTTCATCTTGACATGTATAATTCATCAACATTCCAAATACAATATGGTGGAAAGTGATCTGTAAACTTTAGTAAGATTGCTTTGGGCTTGTTTTTTGAGTGTTGGAGACTTTCTTGATGGTTTTCTATGGTCTGTACAGTATCCACATCAAGAAACTGCTTCATCTTGTGGGGCATTCTTTTCACAGATAAAATTAGCTGACAGCTGTATTGAGGTTGTGAGTGTTGTCTGTCCATCTGCAAAGATTCGCATGTGAACAGTGATTATTTCGTTTAGCCTAGGTGTCACTATCTCGTCGATTAGCTTTGAGACATTTAAACATAGCTGCAGAATATTACTGAAAGGGGTGCTTCTCGTGCACTACATAATGATTACAGGTTATTGTGATCGTTAAGCTCATCAATTTCATGTGCTCTCCTCTGTTATGTTTGTCTATTTGTTCTGTTTGTGTTTGCAAGAGTTTAGCTTCACTGATGCTTCTGGCTGCTTAATATTTCCTTGTCCATGGTTGAAGGCTGGCAACCTGGTATCCAAGAGACAGCTACTGATTGGGATGAAGACTGGGATAAGTTTGAAGAAGAAGGTGTGATATTTTTTATCCTCCGTGTTTTTTGATAATGGATTTCCCTTTTTTTAGGTATTCTAATAGGAATTGGCCAATAATATTGAGTTGTGACCTCTCTACTGTCTCATCCCATTGCATGGAGGATTTTATCATTGAGCTAGCATACAGTTATTGGAAGTTAGGATGTAGGGAGATCTAGTCTGACATAATTCCTTCATGGATTACATTGATGCATTGGCTGCATCATTTGTAATTTCAATGTCAAAAGATTGTATGTAATGGTTATCAGTGGTTCTATCTTACTTTTTCAGTTCTGTAGATTTATATGCAAAATAATGCTTCTGCAGTTTTTAATGATGTAGCTATGTTCCATCAATTCAGGTTTCACATTTGTCAAGGAGTTCACGCTTGATGTACAAAATGTCATAGCACCCCCTAAAGAGAAATCTTTATCAGCTCAGGTAGCAAAGCCATCTGCACATAAGAGCCCTGTTGCCCCTTCATCACCTCATGCAGATGTGGACAAAGAGAAGCCTTTGACTTCAGATGGGCATGTAGTAGAAAATGGAATACACCACAAAAAAAGTGAAGATGGCACACCCAAAAGCGCACCGAGCAGTCCTGCAGCTACAAGCACAATTGAAAGTCCCTCTAGAGATTTTGCGCATTCTGGCTATGGAAAGACAACCACTGAGGATTCTTCATTGCATTATTACAAAGAAACTCAAAGGTAAAAAATATTAGTACAATGCAATGCCACAAATGCAAAGTGAGTAGGTAAATCTTTCGGTAATTTTAGCACATGCCATGTGTTTCAGATAGTAGAGGTAGAATGCAGTTTACTGTTACAGCAACATAATTGGTGTCTTAATGTCGAAATCTAGTTCCTCCCTTTGTTACTGTTAGTTTATCTGCATATGTGCAAATTGTCATTGGAGAACTTCATCTGCTTTCTGGTCGATGGAGAATGATGTTAGATGCTGAGTCCCAAAGTAGTGAGTCACCCTGATTAGATTGAGAATTTGAAGAGAACTCAAAATGAATGATAACTCAGAACGAGTAAATATTTTTAGGCATGACGCTTTTATAAGCATCACCCCTAACATTTCTTAGGCGTCACACTTAAGGGAAGAATTGCAAGACACTATTCCTAAGTGGAGACGTAATACAATTTGATTTCAATATTAACGATGTGTGTGTGTGTGTATTTATTCCTCCTCGAACTTGAAATACGAAACCTAAATAGAAAATGTCATTCCAACTTCAAACAGAAGTAAGAAACATGATATTCTAGTTCAAATAAAAGGCTGAAATTAGAATCCTAATAAAGCTCAAAGTCTAATAGATTGTTGACTAATTGAATTTGGAGAAGAATCTTAATCCTTTAGGACTCTTAGTCGAGTTGTAATGCAATGCCAAAGGTCAATCTTTTCTAAAACTTGATTGTAGCATTGGTATTTAGGTCTCAAACCACTCATTTGATGTTATGGGCTGCATCACTAGTTCCACAATGCTTGGTGATTGAATATTTATTTTTCTTTTGGGACACTGGACAAATGCTTCATGATTTCGGCATATACTACCCCCTAACTGTTTAGTGGGGTTGTGATAGACGGAGGAGTGATGTTAGCAAAAAAGAGTGGTTAAATTAAATGCAGATGGACTGGTGTTCTTTGATGTTTGGGTTTCTTGACAATCCTCTCTGTCTCTGTCTCTGTCTCTGTCTCTGTCTGTCTGTCTGTCTCTCTCTCTCTCTCTCTCTCTCTCTCTCTCTCTCTCACTTAGGATAGGATTGACAATCCATTTTGATTCAAGATTATTGCCTGCATGTTTTCCTTTTGTGCTACAGTACTCATTACGTTTATCCATGGGAGGATAGTTTCCGGTAGTATGGTCCCAGCGGGGATGTGGTTTGTGTTTGATATTTTGTATAGGAAGAACATATATTTATGTAGTTTCAGGTGTATTTAAGACACCCTAAGAAAAGAGTTAGCCCTAATTCGAAATTAACAATAGCTTGGTACTTAATGTATATTCAGAAATAAAAATAGCCCATTGAATGTAAGTGGTTTCCTTTTCCTTTTATTCCCCTGTTAAAATGGAAAATTCTTTTCCAGCCCCTCATTACATTTTTCCATGAGAGGATAGTTCCGGTAGTATGGTCCCAGCGGGGATGTGGTTTCTGTTTGATATTTTGTACAGGAAGGACATATACATTTATGTAGTTTTAGGTGTATTTAAGACACCCTAAGAAAAGAGTTAGCACTAATTCGAATTTAACAATTGCTTGGTATTTAATGTTTATTCAGAAATAAAAATAACCCATTGAATGTAAGTGGTTTTCTTTTCGTTATCTTTCCCTGTTGAAAAGGACAATTTTTTTCCAGCTCAAAAGGGCATTGTGATTCGTTCTTTGTTTTATTGTGAGGGATCTTCACCTTGCTTTTTACCATTATACTTTACATCCTTGATCTTTGCAGTGTTGTGTGGGAGGTGGAGCTCTTTTGTTATGGTGTGATCAAATTCAGCAAGCCAATCTTACTTTCACTGACAATTGCATGTGTACTTTTACCACATGCAGTGATCATGAGGCTGCTGGCTCTGTCCTCTCTGGGGATAGGAGTTTTGATGAACCTGCATGGGGAACATTCGATACTAATGATGATGTAGACTCCGTGTGGGGATTCAACCAAGTAAGTTCTAGCAAGGTAAGATTCTTCTTGTACCATCTAGTGTATGCTTACATGTTCCAAAGGTTGGTTACATAATGCATCTTATTATCTGAACTGCTGGGTGAGTGCCCACATACATGAATTATGAGGATTTTTTTTCAACCAATTGGTTTGTTCTGGGTAAGCATAGACTTTTCTTAAAGTTTCATTCTTTTGATTTTATAATGTGGGAGATCGAGTCAATTCTTATTGTGAATTGAGAAGGTGACAATTGTGTGCCAACTTATTGAGCTTGGATATATTGGTTCTTGAATTGTTGAGGGTCTTCTTTATCTCATTGTATGTGTATTTTAAGTATGGCTGGTGTGGAATTTGGAGCTGAGCTTTGTTGTCAAAATCATGTTTTTTTAATCTTAAAGTTGCTTGATTTAAAAATTGAGAATTGGGAAAGTGAATTATTTTGGAAATAGAGAAGTAAAATAATGTGTCGACTTGTTTGACTAGTTGAGATTGCTGACTTGCTAGATTGAGCTGCTATAAATATTCCTACATCTTTGTCAGTCAGAAGAGCCTGTCCTGTTCCATTTTTCATTCATCTTCAGAGACTTTTTCTCGGCCATTGTGAGAAGATCCAGCTCACTTTGTTCATTACTCGTGATCGACTTGCTTGATTTTTAGTCGAGCTTGAGCTCAAGCTACTTGAGTGACTTGTTGAGTTGAGCTTGAGATCACCAATGCTCAGCTCGATAGGCTCACTAGCCTAATCAAGCTTCTATTTTTTTTTTACAAAAAATTTGATTACAGAGTCAGTCACAAAGATCTACAAAATATTTTCCCCTGCAATTATATAATTTCAGGGTAAAGGAAAATATTCAAGATTATTTGTAACTTGATATTGTTTTCAAGTTGAGTTGACTCAAACTTAAGTATCTTAAATTTTTATTCAATTCGAGCTTGAGCGGGAATTAAACTCATTCAATCGAGAATGTGAGGCGAGTTGAGGTCAGGCTAGACACTGAATTGCCTTGATCACACCAGCTTGATTTCACCCCTATGTTTCATTGGACTAGTAAATTGTGTTTCAGTAGCTTTGTCCTATAGCTACTGCAGTCTGCAGATCAGCAAGCAACAGAGGAATGGCTCCACTGAGATATGCATAGAGTTGCTTCTTCTAATACTCTTGTGTCTCTTTTAAGGCACTATTACTGTCTCTTTTGATTCTTATTCATCTCAGATTTTCTGAACACTGGCTGACAAGTTCCCAAAATCATTTTCTGTAATTGAGATTGTGATCAATTAGAGCTTGAGAACACGGCACAGTAACCTCTATTTAGTTCTGGATATTCGAGGTAGGTTTGATTTATCTCTGGAAAAAGCAAATGTCTCTAGACATTTGATTGACACTTGATAAAAAGTTATGTTAAAGGAAGTTGTGTTTGTATTTTCTTTTAATATGATTACATTTGTCATGTGTATATCATCGTCATGTTTAACATTACATTGCTTAACCAGGTAATCTATAGTTCCTTTTGGTGTCTCCTCACTCATGGTTGGTGTCGTTGTAGCTAGGTTATGAAATTTTATGTTTCTATGATTGGATCTTAGGATTCAATTAATGGGCATCTTTCAGGACCGAAATAAATGAGTAATTCTGACTGATCATACTTTTCGTCAATTGCACTTCCATATAGTTATAGCTGAGCGGTCAATTTCCCTTCTGCTCTATAAAAATTTCATCATGTTTTCACTTTTCGTATGTGATGTAGGATACGGATCATGAAGGACTCAAAGATGATTACTTATTTGGATCAATGGAATTTGGCCTTAATCCTATCCGGACTGGGCCACCACAGGCTGGTTTTCAGAAGAAGAGCATGTTTTTTGATGAATCTGTTCCCAGCACACCACTCTATACTTCAGGCTTTTCTCCAAAATACAGTGAGACATCACGGCCATCATTCGACAGCTTCTCGGGTCAGAAGAAGAGCATATTTTTTGATGAATCTGTTCCCAGCACACCACTCTATACTTCGGGCTTTTCTCCAAAATACGGTGAGCCATCAGGACCATCATTCGACAGCTCCTCAAGATTTGATTCTTTTAACATGCACGACAGTGGAGTCTTTTCCCAGCGCGACGCATTCTCGCGGTTCGATTCTTTCAACACGCAAGACAGCGGAACCTTCCCCCAACGTGATATATTCTCGAGATTTGATTCTTTCAACACACATGATGGCGAAAGCTTTCCCCAACGCGAAACATTAACGCGATTTGATTCAATGCGCAGCAGTGTCGACTTCGATCATGGTCATGGTTTCTCATCATTTGATGATTCGGATCCTTTTGGGACTGGTCCATTTAGGACTTCCAAGGAGAGTCAAACTCCAAAAAGTTCAGATAATTGGGGTCATACTCCAAAGAGCTCAGATAACTGGAGTGCCTTTTAGCTGGTGAAAGAGTCGTACCTCATCACTTCCTGCACCAAGCTGTTGAATTCATCAAGTGGTTTGCTTGTGTCGCATCTTGTTTCGCAACCGATTGGAGGTCCATAGAGTATTCTCTTGTATTATTTTTTGTGTGTATTAATAGCTTTTCAGTGATCTGTGCTTTATTTTTGGCAGCTTCGACAATGGATGATATCTTCTCTTTCTTCCTCTTCTTGTCCTAGTGTTCTCGAATTCTTCATTTTCCATGTTCTACTGATTGAGGATCTTAAATTCTTTATGTCATACAACAGCTACAGGGAAGCTGTTTTGATCCCGTTCGGACTGTTGGATGAATAAAATAGTTTTTGCGCTAGCTTCCTTTGTACTCTATTGCAGTTGACACTACTTTCTTACGCAAGGATTGCTTCGTGAATTGTAATCTGGTTCTTCGATTTGCATAGAATCCAAGCGAGGACAGATCATTTGGTGAGGAAGTGTTTTCCTTATTCTGTTTCTATAGGTTCGGTATTATTTGCCGTTGGTTAAAAGGTTGATCGAGTATTATTTTCCCTGTCGGGTGCCTAATTGATATTGCGATTTCTGCAATACCGAATTGCTGATTGATGACTCTAAGCAGTGTTGAGTAATACGCATTCGTCAAAGAGTGTTCCTTAGCGACGGTTCGGTCCTTTGAAGATTTGACCTTCCTTCGGGACATCAAACTGGCAATCTGAGCGTTTCTACAAGAGCTTCGGCGGTAAAAACGGCTTCCATCCTTTTCAGTCATCCTTTAAGTTCACTGAGTTTTATGTGGATGAAACGCAGCTGTCCGTGCACAGGTTTCTTATACTGGTCCAAACAAAAGAGTCACCGTCGTTCTGTACTCCATTCCAAATCCATGTCCTCAAAAGGAAGCCGACTGGAAGACGCCTTTCAAGTTTGAACCGTAATTAATTCGCATCATTCCAAACTCATGTCCTTATCAAAAAAGAAAGCTCCCTTTCAAGTTTGAGCTGTAATAATTGGCACTGTTACAAATTTTCAAGGTTCGGATTGTTGAAAATCTATCGAATCTCAAATTAACAAATATGAATCGTTCATAGAAAACCTCTGAAGTCAACAATGGAGGTATGACAAATGTATTTTGAATGCAACTCTTTTTAGGATGGTGAATCGATCCCTTGAGAATTGTCAACAAAATATGTGTCTTGACAGCTGTTTTTAGTTTTCTCTTTGCTTATTGACTACGGCACGTCCACAGAACATCCCTATAAACTCATCTTTTGTTATCTTCAAAGGACTGCACTTCTCATTGATCGATCATTAGCTCTTCTGGCACGAGAAAATGGTTTGACTGGGAGGAAACGAGATCAAGGCCTCGACACTCATTTATTAACAAGAATCTATAGTTTTCAGATGAGAGCCAAAGATCAGGGGCCACATACGTCGAGAAAGTTACGCCCTTGCGACTACTTTTCCTGAGTATAAATTCTTGAGCAGTGCGTGCCGACAGGAGTTTTCAACCCTTCACTAATGCTGGCACGAAACTAACGAAGAAGCAGACATGGTCATTACATCAAGTATCGATCATACATTCACACATCTCTGATCTCGCAACTCAGACCACTCCCTGGCAATTCTTGCCGTGCACGAGTTTCAACTTTTCATTTCCCTTTTCTTTTTCTCTCTTCAGACTGAGGAAAAAGATTGACAAAGAAATGTCAGTGCCGTAAGATGAGAAACACTCGCGTGAAGATGAGCACTTTGCCAACTTGAGGAATGCCCTATAACTCGAGAACTCTCATTGCTAAGGTTGTACTTTGTTTACTCGAATGGTCTAAACCGTTCGAAGAAACCGACTGGACAAGAATAGCGTGAAATCAACCCACATTTTCCTCGAGAGAACACAAAGCAAAATGAAAGTAGACATATGAAAGCCCGGTTGACTTATCATATCGACACAGTACTTAGTTTTTAATTTGTCAAAGAAATGAATCACCCGAGTAGACAATGAGATAAAAGCTTTCTTGAAAGTTGTTGCACGCCTTTGGGATATTTCGACCCCGAGTGAGCAAGTCATTATAGACAAATCAAAAATTGCTACAGTTGAGAAGCAACCCTGCTATGTGTACTTGGGTCCATTTCTTTCCTTTTTCTTTTATACAGAGAAAGCTCACCTCACGTAGGTGTATCCCAAATTTATGACATATTCCGCTGCTCTCACGGATGAGATTTGATGCAAGCCACTTCAAGAACTAACAGTCAATTAATTTGCATCCTCACGGTAAAATGTCTACTTTTGTCTCCCCGAACTGGAGCATATGTTTCGTATGACTCTTTGTACCACTGAACTTCAAATCCCCTGTTTCACCAACAGAAAGGTATGCACCATCAGCCATGCTCTGCATAGATGTTGAGATTGAGTGCTTCGCAGGGATTAGAAACTGCGCAGGGTCTTCCACTTACTAGGGAATATGGTACAGGAACTCATAAGTTCCTCCAAGAAAGTAATGAAAAAAACTTCTTTACCATAAACTCTTGAAGGGGTGCCCAACTTTCTCCCAAAACTTTGCTTCCAGTGAATAGATGTAGTTCATAAGCATACCACCATGAGCTCTATCTTTATTAACTACTACTCTGTGTACAATTAATTCACTCAACCATCGCTCAACAGGAAAATAACGTAACCAACAAACCGATTGATCAAACAAAGCATTAATCTAAAATGCTTCTGAAAGTTGACAAGGTATAGGTGCGTCGCGATCTGAAAATCAGTAGAAGATGAGAGTTGAGAACATGGCAATCGTATTTACATTTCAGATGATTCTTGCTTAGCACACCCATATATGTACTGCTCATTGGATTTTTTCCAAAGGATAAACAAATACTAAGCGCTCAGTGATTTTATTGTGCAGGGAAAGAGGCCATTCTCATGATAGAGTGATACAAATGTTTATCACGCCGCTACACTGTATGAAACTTGAAAATGAAGCTCAAAATCATACCTTCGTGGAGAAAATTTCCACGAGTGCATACCAAGTCCCTGAAATACCTAGCACGACTCCCAGCACAATAATCCCCACGTCCACACTCCTGCCTTTCCAACTCATCTCTTCCTTGCACACCAGAAAGTGAAACAGAGACGGCAACACAAATCCCAGTCCACAGCATACGCTGCTTCCGACCAATGACAAGAAATCCCCAAAGTTAGGCACCAGCAGGGCAATCAAACCCACTACTAAAACCAGCAGCCATCTCAGCCAAATGCAATATCTTCCGCCCCAGAAACGCCTCTCCACAATTTCATAAACTGGGTGCATCATCAAAGGGAAGGTAAAAAACAAATTGATACAAAGACCCAGTTGCACCATGGTACTAATCAAGCCCTTCCCCATGTTAGCCGTGATTATATCTCTGGTGTTTTCGCCAAACGCCAGGTAACCCAGCAACCCAAATCCTCCGTACATCAATGCAATAAAAGCCATCGCAATGGCCAAGATCATCCCGAACTTACTCTTATCTTTCATCTCAGACTCCAAAGGCAACGCCATGCCGATCCCTTCAAAAGCATAAACAGCCACACCCATTCCATAAAAGAACACAGACAGACCCCCAAAGGCCTGAACCTCTGCCCCGTTCTTCCAAACAATACCCACATCATCAATCATCACCACGGCCATAGCTCCGAGATCGACTATATCGGCGAAAATGCTCAGAGGTGCCAAATGCGTCAATGTTTTGATTGAATTTAAGCCCAACTGGAATGGCAGAGATCCCCATATATAAAAACTCTTCGCGGAAATACCCCATATCTTTGAACTCAAATACGCAGCCACACGCCTATCCGAACCCGAATTAAACAATTTAGCCATCGTATTGCCGATATAAATCAAATAACCGACGCAAAACCCAGCCTGCGACAACACCATCATGATGTCGACAACCATTCGGCCGATCGAACCGCACACCGCGAACCCCAGATCGCCGAAGGACGCGATTTTCGCGAACCCGTCGACGGATTCGAGCTTGCGGCGGGTGATGACCACGCGCATCATGCAGTGGTAGGTCAGGGCGGCGACGGAGAAGAGCATGAGCAGGCTGGTGAGCCACCCGGTGCGCTTGAACGCGTACGGCAGGCCGAGGACCCCCGCCCCGACGATGGCGATGAACACGTTGGCGAAGGTCTTGGCCGGCGAGGACAGAGGGCGCGGCTTACCCAGAAGCGGCGTGTCCTCGCGGGGGAGGGCCTTCAGGGTCTGCGACGACGAGCTCGCTTCTTTGTCGAAACCCATGTTCGGAATTCGACCCAAGATCGATCCGATCACGTCCGAATCCGAAGTGGGTCGCGGCCGAAAGGATTCCTGCCGAAGAAAGACGCCGACTTTTTTCGATTACGCGCGACAATCGGCGGCTTTACAACATGCGGGTCAGGATTGCACTCAGATTCGAAAGCGATTCCAAGTTCTTGCGAGGAGATGATGGAGGACTCAGAGGTATAAGCAAGAACGACAGAGACGGCAAGCCACGATGGTTGGTTTCGATTCCTCCTCGGGGCTTCAGCTTCTGGGTCGGCTATAATGAAGATGAAGATGAAGACGAAGACGAAGATGGTGGCGGTCTGAAAATCTTGGCAGTTGTAGAAGAAGATGATGATACAGAGGAAGGAGGAGGAGAGAGAAGGAAGGTGTGTTGATGGAGTTCCTGTGGATTGTTTGGCAAATGTCTACTCTTCGGGAAAATATATTGTTATATATACATAGATGTATGAATTTTTTTTTATTGTTTTTGGATGATCTGATTTCAAAAAAATCTAATAATTAAAAAAAAAAAAAAATTCAGATTGTCTTTTTAGATTTCTATCTATATATATATATATATAGAAGAGAGAGAGCCGTAGGAAATAGGAATTATTGGCATGGGCACACAGATCATCATACCATTTATATTATAAGCTCATCTCATTTTCCTAACATTTGCAATCATAGCCTGAAATTCAATGAATTTTATAATTCCTCACGTGTGGGGGGAAAGATTGGGACTTTCCAATAATTTGTCAATTGACTAAACATAAAGTGAGATGAAGTGATTTTACTTTAGTTGATTGTGGCCACTGATTTAATGTATATATTTGGGATGTCTTTACACGTTATGACATAGCTGCCAGTGATTGCAGCCATGCCACTCTGGGTAATCAGCCTTCTTGTCCAACTTTGGAGCTCACCTTGATTTGTCCGTTCACCTTATTTGGAATGTAATCTGATCCATCATCAGTTGTATTTGTGTCATTCTTCAAGTATTTCCTAAAAAAGAAAGACTATAGTTATTAAACTCTAAGAAAATGATACTATCAGTTCTTGAATTTTGATAATATGTGCAATCCCATCATTGCACTTTTAATTTGTTAACCGTGATTGTTGAACTGATCCTTGATGTTCAATCCGTCAAAGTCATGTTCAATTCCCAAGTTTCTATAATTACAATATTGTTCGGGTTTTAAAATATATGGTTCATTTCAATCCACTATCTTAAGGGAAAGACCACGAAAAATCCCAAATTATATCCACTTCGACACATTTACCTTAAATTATTCTCTATGACACCAAAAATCTCAAACTTGCACTTATATGACATATTTATCCTTCATCAAGATTCCATCAATGAATATCATTAAAAATCTGTCAACACAAATGTCAAAACGCAAACGGTGTTGCTATGGGATTCATGTGACTTAAGTTAAATAAAAATGATATTGTTTTGACTGAAAAATCATTTGATAGAACCTTAACATAAGGTAAATGTATCATGTAGATACAAGTTTGAGTTTTTTATGTTGCAAGAAAAAGTTTAGGATTAATGTGTTACATTAGGCATAGTTTGAGGTTTTTAATACACCAAAAAAATTTTATGATAAATGTGTCACGGTAAGTATAATTTAGAGTTTTTTGTAGCTTTTTCGCTTATCTAAATATTTTTTTACCTTTTTGTTCTTTACAATTGTTATGATAGTTCCATTTAAAGAAACTAAAATAGCAAGAATATCAACCTCATATTACTCTATATGAGGTTCAACTTATCCATTGTAGAGATCATAAGTTACGGCATACTTAAATGGAACTATCATAACATTTATAAAGACAAACGAAAAAGTAATAAAAGTATCGCATTTTTTTTGTTGATTTAGATAATAGATAGAAATGAAAATATACATTAAAATATGGGGAATAATGCAATTAAGAAAACTTGTGAAATAGTAATGAAGGATGACGTTGAAGATTTACAAATCGTTGAAGGACTAGATTGATCAAATTTAAAGTTTAGGGATTATATTGAATATTTAGAAATAGTATAAGGACCATATTAAATAAATTAAAAGTTTAAGGACGACATTGCATATTGTGTCAAAGTTAATAAATTATTAGCATCATTTTTTCTTAAACGTTTTATGGCAATTTGTGCGGTGCATAGAAACGACGAGACATATATGTTTGAGTAAATCTATGTGCCAATGCAACAATTCATTTAGGCCATGATTGGACTGGACTGGTATTGTTTGCCATGTTTCAGTGATTGGCCCGGAGACGCCAACATGCTGAGCTTCAAAACTATGTCCGCACACGGCAGGCGGAATCCTACTGTCCCAGGTTAGGGACCATGCTACATAGGCATAATCAGCGTAAGTGCAGCCTTTTCTGAGCTTCTCTAACGTCGTTCAAACGGTTCCACAGCGTCGTTTTTCTCGTCGAAACCCTTTTTGCCACGCCGGTGTTGCCTGTATGTAGGTGCGAGGTCATAGGGCCTCTTCGAGATAGCTTCAAAGGTCACGGTATTGAACAAGTTAGTTGTGTTTTTGAAGCTGATGATGCCTGTCCCCGTTCAAGTGCATTCCCAGAAGGCCAAGAGATCGGATGACGAAATCGGTGTTTGGCAGCTCAGTTTTGAGTATGCGATGGCAGCCTCATTGCGAGTCAAATGGTGGCCTTCTGACGAGAACTGTTTACGGATGAGAAGCCCGTAGACATCGGCATTCTTTCTCTTGGCCATTGTTTCAATTTGACTTGACCTTGCAGTGTACAGAATGTACGAGGGGTCGAAGCCATTTTCGATCAAATTTGTTTACCATATGTTTCTTTTAATGCAATGACACAAGCTTATCTGAAGTGAATTGTTCCGCAATTCAAGCTTATTGCCACTTTCTGTTTTCTTTCCTCTTATTGGATAACTGAGACATAATTTATGGTTGCAAGGCAGCTATTTAATTGCCATAGGCATATATAGACGACTCTTCATATCAAATCTGCAGAAGGTAAATCGTATCTGTGAATCATACTGAAGCTGGAAATACTTTTTGCGGTGCCAATATTCATGATTCTTATGTGGGAACTTTAGTCTAGCTTTTAATAATGATATCTTTCATCTGAAAACCAGAAAATCAAATATTCATAAGGCAACTGGTTATCAGATGCAATGGTTATTACTTGGTAGATCTCCATAGTGATACCAACCGTTCTAGCTACTGGAAATCAGAACAAATTCCTAAGTCGATTGTGTTATGTCAAAAAAGTATATATTCCAAGCGCCTACTTTACACCCAAAGATCCATGCAAAAGTGGAGCAGTTCATTCAACCTTTATTACAGAGCGGACTACAGCCATCCTTGAATTGAACAAACACTAACATCTTTGAAAATAACAACAAAATCGTTTGCTGAAAACTAAAAATAAAAGTGAAGAAAGATAATCGTCATCTTCCTTCGACTGTTGTACTAGTGACCGTGTTAACAGACCAGATGCTTTCTTGCTGTGATGGAATAGCACGATTTGGCAATTCAGTTTGGAAAGTGAATGTAGGCTGTCTTGGCTGAGGAAGATCTGATTCGCCACTTAGCATCAAAACCACATTGGACATGTTTGGTCTATCCATGGCATGGTCCTGAACACAGAGAAGCCCAACATGGATGCATCTTGTTACCTCCAACGGAGAGCTAACAGCAATCGTTTCATCCATTAGGTCCAATGTGCAGCCTTCACTCCATAAATGCCAAGCCTATAAGATAGAACTATGTCATAATATCGCAGGGAACTCACACTATCACATAAGGTTGGAATTTGGCACTTACGTAGGAAAGGAGATTCAGATATTGTCCCTGGTCACACAGGGCCGTGTTCTTTTTGCCACTAACAATCTCCAATAGCAACACCCCAAAGCTATAGATGTCAGACCTCTCGGAAAACATTCCACCCATGGCATACTCAGGAGCCATATAGCCACTGCAGTTGAGTTGAACATGTTATGTACTCTTTTGTTCTATTGAAGGAAAACAGAATGAAACTTGTGCAAAGTGACAGGTTTGTTGCGATAAATCAGCCATTTCTGTTTGCTTGAAAAGTTTGACTCAACGGATTGATGATTCAAGTAGGACTAGAGAGCTTACAGTGTTCCAACAATTTTGTGAGTGTTCACCAAAACTTGAGTGCCCTCGAACATTCGGGCCAACCCAAAATCCGAAATTTTCGGGTTCATTTTTTCATCCAAGAGAATATTGCTCACTTTTAAATCTCGATGTACAACCCTAAGGCAAGAATCTCGATGGAGGTAGAGAAGCCCCCTTGCAATCCCTTGAATAATTTGGAATCGTTTGCCCCAGTCGAGTTCTGCCTTCTTTCTTGAATCTAACAAACAGGACAAACAAGAACAGTCATCGACTTTTAGTGCTATGCCATAACCAAAAACAGTAATTCGGAGAGAAAAACCCAACCAAAGAGAAAGGTGTCCAAGCTTTTGTTCGACAGGTACTCGTATACCAAAATCTTTTCTTCTCCTTCAATGCACCAACCCAGGAGTTTAACAAGATTTCGATGTTGGAGTTTCGATATTAGGACAATCTCATTCTTGAACTCTTCAATGCCTTGGGCTGAGCTACTAGAAAGCCTTTTCACAGCTACCATCCCACCATTCAGCTTTCCCTGTTTCGCAATACCAATAGCGTTTAGACCTTGAATTATTCTATATTTCCATTTATCGAATGTCCTGCAGAATGGTTTTACCTTGTAAACGGAGCCAAACCCTCCTTGGCCGAGTTTACTTGTCGTGCTGAACTTGTTTGTAGCAAGTAGTATGCTATCAAAACTGAAAAGGGTCAAATCCGGTGAATCATCTTGCTTCAATTCACCCAGATTTTCAGGTGCATCTACTGAGTCAAGGACCCTTAGAATTTTGCTCAAGTTTCCTGTGTTTATTATTGGCGAAGAATTAACTTACCTTCTTCATAATGATGAAAGATTAAACAAAATAGAAGCACAATCCTTTGATAACATTAATGTGGCTCTTTTATGGTACCTCTTTTCTTAGCTCTCCATTTGCAAAGACCAAAACCAAGTACGGCAAAGAACATGATCCCGGCAATAGTACTCAGGCTGATGCTAACTGCTTTCCGTGATGATCCTCCTGAAATGGGACAGAGATTTATGTAAAAGACAATTGGTGTTGTTCAAACTCATCTCAGTGAAACAATTTCTAACCTGTTTTCACATGTGCCACTCGAACAAATAGATCTTCCCCATCTGTGGAAAATTTCTGAAGATCGATGAGGTCATTAGTCCAAACCATACATCCGATGGAGCTGACATAAGAATAAGCCAAGCAAGAACAATTGCTCAGGCACCAGCTTAGACATCCTTCTTGATCTCCAATGTATGATAAATAGTCACCAGAGTCGGGTAGTTTCATCTGGCTTATTCGCCCAAAGGCATCTTTCTTTACGTTTGTCGAAGCTGGTGTGCTTGTGTTTTTCTGGCAATTCAATTCTGTTTCTCTTACACATCCTCCGGTCCAGTTTATACTGTTCCATTCCACATTTGACTTTGGCACAAATCCATCTAGGCATCTGCAAATAGGTGATTTCAACAAGTCACAAACTCCAAAAGGACCACAAGTTCCATAAATCTCGCAAGTATTGTTCGGTCCCTCCCAATTCGTCAACCACACCTTAGCTCCATCATCCCAGTACATAAACTCAAGAGATCCTCCCGGCGAAACAAACAAGTATGCAAAGAGGCTGTCGTAAGTATTGATCCAAAAGTAAGTGGTTCCCTGCTGAATATCTTGCTGGACATTGAACACACTCAAGTATGATTCTCCCATGTTTTCTATGCCAATAAATTTTGATTTGTCCCATTGCCCGCCTCTCCAGTAAGGGGTCGAACCGTTCCAAGTAAAAGGTTGAGGCGGCATCTCCGATGTCATTCCAGTCGAGAACCTTCCAGGGGACGGATCAGTGTCACTTCTCCAGGAAATTAAGTACTGTTTCGCTCCAGTCCTGACATTTAGTCCCATCTTCATGCTCGGAAGAAGAGTGTCCGTCGGATCCTCGAAGCTTCCCCACAATTCTCTATAATTTGCATCTTGCAGAACAAAATTCCCACTATCTAATAGCGCTGCTGAAGTATTATTGGACTGACCGGAGACATTGGTGGACCAAACTATACTCTGTTGACCGTCCATGAGCTTCAAATTCCCATCGCTGCCTATCGTTAATTTCGCAGACTGATCTGTGTACGCAAGCGGCGCATCTCTATTGGCCACCCACACGATTTTAGAAGGCGTCAAGTTCTTGTACCGTATGCCAACATACCGATTTTCTGACCCATTCAGCGTGAAGAACCCAAGCTCGAAGATTTTGCCAGAGGAGAGGAGAGTTTGGTTTGCAAAGAGTGGGTCCGATGCAGTAATATTGTAATCCATGCCGCTGGCTATATCACTTGCCTGAAGTAGGAAGAAGACGATTAAGCAAGAGCACCAAGCAATTATAAGTCGCATGATAAGAATGACTGAACGAGCCTATCGAATTCGGTGGGTCGGTTATTCTGCACTTTCTGCCGATCAAGAATAGATGAACAAGATCTTTTGCGAGGCAAGCTATGGTGCTCAAGGTATGATGACTTTCAAGTTTTTTTTATGCTAGTCCAAAGTTCATTTCACCGACAAACTAACCACTTGGCGCTGATATTGCCACAGAATGGCCGAAAGGGTCATGTTGAGATTGTTGTTTTGTTACCACTTGCATCTTATTGTGCGGCGGCCAAATCATTTGAGTCAAAAAGGGTGGCTCAAAATCAATTGTATTCAGAACAACACATCCCCGTTGACTGCCTCAAATTTGACTAAACGTTGGGATTATTCCTCGCCTTCCTCGCCACCTATTCAAATTTGATTCAGCCTCTCAGTTCACACTCGAACGACCCTCCCCCACAAATTCGAATTGCGTGTGTTAACCAAGATATCGGATGAGATCGAAGTATTGTGTTACCAACTATACAAAGCTTCGCAATGTCATGAGAAAACGGGTTTAATGTAGAAATACTCCATATGTAAATTCAGTCGTGCCAAAAAAAGGTCAACTCTCTAGTACCTTTTCCTGTTTAAAAATCAGTTTCAAATGATTGTAACCGAACCGTGAAAATTTCTTTCCACCAAAACACATATTTAAAAGTGGGTCATAAGTGAAAATCTACATCGCGTGGTTAAAACTGACCTTTAGATTTTTGGACGGAGGGTTAACGGACAATTTTGGAACTAAATTAATTTTTTTATATATTTTTAGACGAAAATTTTTGAGTCAAAATAGAGATCAAACCTAAAATTGAGGGTAATTTAGGGAATTAGGCCTGTAAATATCGGAATTCTAGGAAAATATCCCACCAACAGCTTACTCAGGAGACATGTAGCTGCTGCATAGTTCAAATGTTAAATTCCAGTCCATAGAATATCATAATCAAAATAGAGCTATAAGACCTTGACCGAAGATTTGTGGGGCGCACTTAGAAAATTAGAAAGTCCTTAAATAAGCTAGGATGAAGGTCAGAAAAGCTGAGGCTGATAGCTTTGCGACATCCCGAGCACCAACACCTTTTTGCTCTTGATTCTTAAGAAATTACTATCGATCTTGTGGACATGCACTAGGTGAATTTGTTTTTCTTTCTATTTATTGAATTTTGTATCCCTGAATATGTTTCCTTTTACCATTTATTCTTTTTCACATGATTGTTATTTGAAAAGGTCTTTTTCTTTGGTCGAAAGAGAAACGCACTTCATTATAAACTAGAGCAAAGTTTGTGAAACATCTTAGCATAATAAATCTAAAACATCTTAGGGTGTGGTTCGCTCCACGACCTGATTTGCGTCTTTGAGACAATGGGCTAGCCGGACACCTTTAAATTGGCCCGGCCGGAATCTACAATCTTCAATCCAAGGACGGATGGCCCATGGGCTCTGCTCATTTCCCATCACGTAGTGCACAAGCGATAGATTATCACTCTCCACAACAACCTGCAAATCAGTGCCACTATGCAGATCGAAGAGAGTCTTCACCCGTTCGAGCGTCTATTGCAGAACTAGGGTTTCAACTTCAATTACTGACGAAGCTCGGAGCGATTTGGCAAAACCGTCCACTACAACACCATTCGAGTCCCGGCACACTCCTGCGACAACTCCGTCCTTTGTCCCTTCCACCAACGAACCGTCTGTGTTAAACTTCAATACACCATATGTAGCTCTTTTGCACTGAGAAGGCATTGTCTACCACCATTGCGGCTAGCGGCTGTCTTGATTGAAAAATATAAACATTTCGGGCTTTCCAAATTGACCACAGGATTCCGACTAGCTCTTCTTTGGACGGTAAGAGATTCTTCGATTCAAACAGCTGTTGGACCCATATATCCATTCGCGTAATGTCCTGTTGCTGAATTTTAACCTGGAGCCTTTGATCAGTCCAAACCTCTTTTGTCCAGTTGCAAAGGAGAAAACAAATGTTCTGTTGTTTCGGGCATCTGGCGGCATAGGGGGCAAAGCGGGTCAGGTACAGCTTTCCTCTTGGAGAGATTCTCCTTAGTAGGGATTGCGTTCTGACATTCCATAGAAATAGACAAATCTTAGGATAGGCATTGAGTTTCCATATATTCGTCCGTAGTGCTCTAGGTGGTTGATAGGAGGATGATGGTTGCTCAATACTCTGCTGCTGGGCCGTGGATTGTAGCTTGTTATACGCGCTTTTGACTGTGAAGCTTCCGGCTTTATGTACTGTCCGCACAAGTCTGTCTTCCCCAGCGTTCCTACTCAGAGGAATGGCCATAATTTCCTCCACGATACGCTCATCGAACCACCATTCAACAACTGTTCATTCCTTTCCACCTCGTTGTGGTTAATCAACTCCTCCGCTCTTTGAGGGACCCCTAGGTTAATTGGTCCCCCTGGCTCCCCCATTGATAACCAAGTGTCCTCCCAAATGTTGACAGATTTTCCATTTCCTACTGACCACCGAACATCCTGCGTAATGGAATCCCTTCCCAACATTAAACTTTGACATCCCCGAGACGGTCTTGTTCCCCTTCTTGCAGCCCAAAAATTTCCCTGTCGGAAGTATATGCCCTTCAACAACCTACTCCATAGAGCGTTAGGTGATCGCGAGAGCCTCCAAGCTTGTTTACCCAACATTGCTCCATTGAAGATGATTAAATCCCGAAAACCCAAACGTCCCATGTCTTTTCTAGTCTTGAGAATCTCCCATTTCTTCCAATGCAATCCGGCACAAGCCTCGTTCTGTTTCCACCAAAAAATATGCAATCTTTAAGGATGAAATGGTCTTTAAACATTACTTTTATATGTGTTAACATGTCTAGTTGTGTCACGTGGAAACGGATGACACGTAATTTAAATGCGTCGATTCTTATCTAAACTGCTTCAGCACCGCTCAAGCAACACACGATTTTAAATGTGTGACCTGTCAAATCCATTTAAACCAAAACCAAACACATTTAATTGCATGTTGTGTCCATCTTTAGTGATGGCAAAATGGGTCATAAATTTCATTTTTTACTCATATTTGATGGGACAAATCATAAATGGGTTGTCTAAAATTTTAAAAGTAGGTTCAAATGGGTTCAAGAAGTAAAGGCCTTAGTATATATATTGGTCTCGATTGTTCGAAAACATAGGCTTTTGAAGTCCATTGCATTGCAGCATAATTACCCATTAAAGGCTGGGAAAATTATCAAAAAAGTTATCAATTTATTGCGATTATATCAATTCAGTCTTGTACCCTTTTTTTTTTCCAATTGAGTCTTAAATTTTTTGTATATGTGCCAATTCAGTCAGTCTGGCCAATTTTGATAGGAAATTACTGACATGAATGCCAATTGTCATACGTGGCGCGGCCGGTGCTACATGGACATTTTTAATGTTACTTTAATAACTTTTCAAATTATTTATTTATTTATTCTTTTCTTTTTCCTTGTTTTCATTTCCTTCTCTTTCTTTTTTTCTTCCCTTCTTCCTCCAACAGGTCATCGAACGCCAGCAACTAGCCAGAGGCGAGGGCCAACGAGATCGACCTTGTTGGTCACTAGCGAGGTCGAACCACACCGAGGCTTGACCTTGTCAGCTCTTTCCCTCTCTAGTGTCAAAATCGTTCGCTCATCTACTGCATTCAACAACGAGGCCAACTTCGCCTAGCCATGGAGAGGCTTGCCCTTGCCGGCCCACGCCTTTGGCCAATCGCCGAGGTACGGCAACCGGCTAGACAAAGAAGGGAAGGACAAAAAAAAAATAGAAAGAGAGCGAAAAGAAAAAAAGGAAAAATAAAAGACAAAATAATAAACTCGAAAATTTATTTTATTAAAATATTATATAAAAATGTCTACGTTAACGCTGGTCACACCATGTAAGATGGTTGTTATTTATGTCAACGATTTTTTGCCAAAATTGACCGGATGAACTGAATTGACACTAATGCAAAAGATTTATATCTCAATTAAAAAAAATTTATGATTGAATTGATATAAATATAATAAGTTTAAGACTTTTTTTTTGTAATTCTCCTGTTAAAGGCCTGAACTTCCCCTTGCTCACCCCCTCCTACGTTCTACATCTACGTCCACGGTGCTCCCATCAAAAGTAATAATCGTTTTTCTTCATTCAATTTCATCAGTTCTTCAACTATAATTCTGACTTTCTTCATGTTTTTAGTTTCATGTAAATCTAGGTAGATGTTAGGATACACCCATCTCCAACATAAATTTTTTTTATCTATCTATAACGTTTATATTCATTGACACAATACCATTTAGAAAGGAGAAAAAAACGAAATATATATTGAATAAATTGATTTTTATCAGCTCCCTACGACAAGAGTGTAAGAAAATTTTACACAATGACTATCATATATGTCTCTTATTATTCAAAAATTCGAAATTAATCACATAACCAAATTTTTTTATGTGTCAATCACGTATTTTTCCGCTGCCAATTAGGGAAAATTTTTACATGAATGCTGGATATGTACTAAATTAAATCGCATTGACACTAGTAAGTCTCATGTAGATTTTATATAAGAGCCACTAGATTTGATAACTCAAATTCAATACTTGTTGCGCTTCCCAAAGGGAATTTAAATGTGAAAGGTTTTTAGTTGACTTTTGAATTTTGAGATATGCTTAGGTGATCGGAAATTTATGTACGTTGAGCAGATTTGATGATGGGAAAACAAGAATAGAAGCAGAAAGTGACGTGGGCATATTCACTTTGGTGGAGGGTAGTTCCGAGGCAAAATTCTCCAACAAACATTATAAACCCACACTGAGGAATCAGAAGGATTTGATGAACTTAACTTTCTTTTTGCAAGTGACTGGTCTCAGGCAAAAACAAGAAAAAAATAAGAAAATTCATAAGAATTTTAAAAATTCTGAAAATCAACCACATTAGTATCGGCCATGTCACGTTAGTCAAACAGTATCATGTCAGCGATTTCTTATTAAAATTGGTTGGAACTAGGCTTAGGACTTAATTGAGACAACTGAAAGGTTTAGGACTAAATTGACTGCTGTACAATAAATTTAGAACTTGTTGGACAATTATCCCATCATTTGATGGGCCAACAAAATGCAAATGAGTTGTGTTGGGAATTACCTATTCTAAATAGACATGTTATCATGGACACAATCTCACTATGATTCTCAAGAAAGTAATACAGGTTATGATTAAAATACATCAATTACTTTACTGTCAATCTTGACTAGCCATCCACTGATCTAGAACCTCACAACAAGTTGTCAAACCATGTACACAAGTCCAAGAACCTCTAGCAATATGATTCGTGGATCATCCGCAACCTAAGTATTAAAAAGTTGAATATATTGCGCAAGTTTAGGTGACTTCTAAAGTTCCACATCAATCACATGCAAATATATTCATTTAAATGTTTCCTTGACGAGATCAATGATTAACCCACTAGGGCCACAACATCTTATGGTGAGGACCAATTTTCCCATTACGAGATTGAATTACATCGAACCACACAACACGAAGTTAAGGTCCTTCGAATGGACTAAGGATGCCTTTGGTTGGACTTTGTCAAATGCCTTTGGATGACCCCATTTTTATTTTCAAGAGATCAAATATAAAATAAGGCTTAAGAATCGAAGCAGGAATATTATTACGTGGGAACTTTAGTCTAGCTTTAATGATGGTATCTTTCATCTTAAAAAACCAGAAAATCAAATCTTCTTATGGCAACTGGCGATGAGACATGAGGGTGATTGCTCGGTAATTCTCCTTAATGATACCAACCGTCGTGGCTATTGTAAATCAGAACAAATTCTTAAGTTGATCGTGCTATGTCAAAAAAGCATATATTCTAAGCGCCTAAAGTGGAGCAGTTCATTAAACCTTTTTGAACAGTGCGGACTAAAGCCATCCATGAATTGAGCAAACACTAATATTTTAGAAAATAACAACAAAATCGTCTGTTGAAAAAGGAATAGAAAAGTGAAGAAAGATAACTGTCATCTTCCTTCGACCATTGTAGTAGTGACGGTGTTAACAGACCAGACGCCTTCTTGCTTTGATGGGATAGCACGATTTGGCATTTCGGTTTGGAAAGTGAATGCAGGCTGTCTCGGTTGAGGAAGATCCGATTCACCACTTAGCATCAGAACCACATCAGACATGTTTGGTCTATCCACGGCATGGTCCTGAACACAGAGAAGCCCGATATGGATGCATCTTGTTACCACCATCGGAGAGCTAATGGCAATTGTTTCGTCCATTAGGTCCAATGCGTAGCCTTCACTCCATAATTGCCATGCCTATAAGAAAAAACTATGTCGTAAAATCACAGCAAACTTAGACCATGGAATAAGGCTGGAATTTGGCACTTACGTAGGAAAGGAGATTGAGATATTGTCCCCGGTCACACAGGGCCGTGTTCTTTCTGCCACTAACGATCTCCAGCAGCAAGACCCCAAAGCTATAGACGTCGGATCTCTCAGAAAACATTCCGCCCATGGCATACTCAGGAGCCATATAGCCACTGCAGTTGAGTTGAACGTGTTTTGTACTCTTTTGTTCTATTGAAGGAAAACAGAACGAAACTTGCGTAGAGTGACAGGTTTGTTGCGATAAATCAGCCATTTCTGTTTGCTTGAAAAGTTTGACTCAACGGATTGATAATTCAAGTAGGACTAGAGAGCTTACAGTGTTCCAACAATTTTGTGAGTGTTCACCAAAACTTGAGTGCCCTCGAACATTCGGGCCAACCCAAAATCCGAAATTTTCGGGTTCATTTTTTCATCCAAGAGAATATTGCTCGCTTTTAAATCTCGATGTACAACCCTAAGGCAAGAATCTCGATGGAGGTAGAGAAGCCCCCTTGCAATCCCCTGAATAATTTGGAATCGTTTGCCCCAGTCGAGTTCTGTCTTCTTTCTTGATTCTAACAAACAGGACAAACAAGAACAGTTTTCAACTTTTAGTGCTATGCCAAAATACATTACCAAAAACAGTAACTCAGAGAGGAAAAGCCAACCAAAGAGAAAGGTGTCCAAGCTTTTGTTCGACAAGTACTCGTATACCAAAATCTTTTCTTCTCCTTCAATGCAGCAACCCACGAGTTTAACAAGATTTCGATGTTGAAGTTTCGATATTAGGATGATCTCATTCTTGAACTCTTCAACGCCTTGGGCCGAGCTACTAGATAGTCTTTTCACAGCTACCTCTTTCCCATCATTCAGCTTTCCCTGTTTTGCAGTTCACATAGCTTTTCAACCTTTAATAATTTCTATATTTCCATTTATCGAATGTCCTACAGAATGGTTTTACCTTAAAAACAGTGCCAAACCCTCCTTGGCCGAGTTTACTTGTCGTGCTGAACTTGTTTGTAGCAAGTAGTATGCTATCAAAACTGAATAGGGTCACTTCCAGTGAATCATCTTGCTTCAACTGCTCTTTCCATGCATTTCCTCGTACCAGTTCACCCAGATTTTCGGGTGCATCTACCGAGTCAAGAAGCCTAGGAATTTTGCTCAAATTTCCTGTGCTTATTATTGGTGAGGAATTAACTTAACTTCTTCATAGCGATGGAAGATTAAACAAATAGAAGCGCAATTCTCTGGAAACACTAATCTAACTCTTTAATAGTACCTTTTTTCTTGGCTCTCCATTTGTAAAGACCAAAAACAAAAACGGCAAAGAACATGATCCCAGCAATAGTACTTAGGCTGATGCTAACTGCTTTCTGTGATGATCCTCCTGAAATGGGACAGAGAGTTGTGTAAAAGACAATTGGTGTCGTTCAAACTCATCTCAATCCAACAATTTCTAACCTGTTTTTACATGTGCAACTCGAACAAATAGATCTTCCCCAACTGTGCGAAATTCCTGAAGATCGATGAGGTCCTTAGTCCAAACCATACACCCGATGGTGCTGACATAAGAATAAGCCAAGCAAGAACAATTGCTCAGGCACCAGCGTAGACATCCTTCTTGATCTCCAATGTATGATAAATAGTCACCAGAGTCGGGTAGTTTCATCTGGCTCAATCGCCCAAAGGCATCTTTCTTTACGTTTGTCGAAGCTGATGTGCTTGTGTTTTTCTGGCAATTCAATTCTGTTTCTCTTACACATCCTCCAGTCCAGTTTCCAACTTTCCATTCTCCATTTGACTTTGGCACAAACCCATATAAGCATCTGCAAATAGGTGAATTCAATGAGTTACAAACTCCGAAAGGACCACAAGTTCCATAAATCTCGCATGTATTGTTCGTCCCCACCCAATTCGTCAACCATGCCTTAGCTCCATCATCCCATGTCATTGTCTTGAGAGATCCTCCAGGCGAAACAAACGAGTATGCAAAGAATTGGTTGTATGTATCGAACCAAAAGTAAGTGGTTCCCTGCTGAATATCTTGCTGGACATTGAACCCACTCAAGTATGATTCTTCCATGTCTTCTATGCCAATAAATTTTAATTTGTCCCATTGCCCGCCTCTCCAGTAAGGGGTCGAACCATTCCAAGTAAAAGGTTGAGGTGGCGTCTCCGATGTCATTCCAGTCGAGAAACTTCCAGGGGATGGATCATTGTCACTTCTCCAGGAAATTAAGTATTGTTTCGCTCCAGTCCTGACATTTAGTCCCATCTTCATACCTGGAAGAAGAGTGTCTGTTGGATCCTCGAAGCTTCCCCATATTACAGTATAGGTGGCATCTTGCAGAACAAAATTCCCACTATCTAATAGCGCTGCTGAAGTATTATTGGACCGACCGGAGACATTGGTGGACCAAACTATATTCTGTTGACCGTCCATGAGCTTCAAATTCCCATCACTGCCTATCGTTAATTTCGCAGACTGATCTGTGTACACGAGCGGCACATCTCTATTGGCCACCCACACGATTTTAGAAGGTGTCAAGTTCTTGTACCATATGCCAACATACTGATTTTCTGACCCATTCAGTGTGAAGAACCCAAGCTCGAAGATTTGGCCAGAGGAGACAAGACTTCGATTCATAAAGAGTGGCTCGGATGTAGTAACATTGTAAACCGCGCTGCTGGCTATATGACTTGCCTGAAGTAGGAAGAAGAAGACCAAGCAAGAGCACCAAGCAATCATAATTCGCATGACAAGAATGAGTGAATGAGCCTAGCGAGTGCGATGGGTCAGTTTTCTGCAATTTCTGCAGATCAAGAATAGATGAACAAGATCTTCTGCGGGTCAAACCTTGGTGCTTAAGGTATAATGTCTTTTAAGTCTATTTCTTATGCTTGTCCAAAGTTCATTTAGTCAACAAACTAACCACTCGGTGCTGATAATGCCTGCCTCAGACGACATGTACATGTTGAGATTATTGTTATGTTACTTGCATATAGTGTAACATCACAACCATCTGAGTCAAAAGGGTGGCTAAAAAACAATCTTTTTCATAAGAGCACGTCTTCATTGACTGTTTAATAAGGTTGGAATTGTTCCTCGCCACCTTTCAAATTTGACTCAGCCTCAGTTTACACTTGAATCATCCTCCATTAAAAATTCGAATTAATGGTGTTAACCGAGACATCGGATGAGATCAAAGAGTTGTGTAATTTACTATTTAAGGCCGTAGTACCTCATCCAGTTTAAGGATCAGTTTCAACTTATTGCAACTGAACCTAGAAAAATTCTTCTAACACAAAAAACAAAAAAAAAACACGTGGGATGATGACACAAATAACGTTGAATGTATAATGTTATCCAGGGACTCTCAATTGTTTGTCCAACATGCGATATGATCTCTAAATTTTTAATTGCTTGAATTTGTATTGGAATAAATGTTTGAGATGAGTACATCAAAGCCATTTAAATTGAGGAGACTTCCAATCATAAAACCCTCAACAAATTCCATATTAACTTAAAAACTTGTTTTGATTGTACTTGCAAGACTCCTAACTCCTCCTTAATCAAAACTAATGTCCCATGTGTGATTTCGTTTCTTCAGATAACATTTATACATTTACAAATAACTTAAAGTTAATTGATCGCTTGTTGGAGTTTTCAAATTTGATAGGAAATAAAAAATCTTTTTTGTTTCTAAATCAGGCTTTGACCTGACGCAGCCTAGACCGAACCAAACTGATTCGGCCAATTTTCTTTTAAGGAAAAAACCACCAAAAACCGCAAACTTTCCCACTTGTAACATATTTACCCCGAACTTTTTTTTGTGACACAAAAAACCCAAAACTTTGTTATTTGTGATACATTTACCATAATATACATTATCCATGGGCATTTTCGTCTTTTTAGCTTTTTCTTTTTTTTGTTATTTTTTTTTTCTTTCCGGCGAGGGTGTCGGGCGAGGCTCGCCCTCGCCTGGGCGAGCGAGGGTGAGCCTCGCCCGATGCCGGCAAGCCTCGCCCTCGCCAGATCGAACGAGGGCGAGCCTCGCCCGACGCCGGCGAGGGCGAGGGCGAGCCTCGCCCGACGCCGGCGAGGGCGAGGGCGAGCCTCGCCCGACGCCGGCGAGGGCGAGGGCGAGCCTCGCCCGACGCCGGCGAGGGCGAGGGCGAGCCTCGCCCGACGCCGGCAAGGGCCGCCCTTGCTTGACGCCGGCGAGGGCCCCCCTCGCAGGAAAGAAAAAAAAAAGTAAAAAAAAGGAAAAATCTAAAAAGACAAAAATGCCCATGGATAATATATATTGGGGTAAATATGTCACAAATAACAAAATTTAGGATTTTTGTGTCACAAAAAAAAAAATTCGGGGTAAATGTGTCATAAGTGAGAAAGTTTGGGGTTTTGAGTGGTTTTTTCCCTTTCTTTTAATTAGAGCTAGGCCATTGAGCGAGCCCATAAAATTTACCCTCGGTTTTTCGTGCCTGGTCAAGAAAACGCTCTAGACTTAGCCCGTGGAACCCTTTTGCATACCTTGCTTTCTACCTGAGCACCGATCTAGTGGATTGCCACTGTCACTGTTGATTTGATGCCTGCGAGCTGGACGGACTCAACAGCTAATTTACTTCGAACAGATTGTGCGTTCGCTTCTTGACACTGCGAGCTCAAGCTAGTTGATGAATATAGTACTTAGTGAGTGAGGATAGAAACCGCCTCTTCGACAGAGGGATATCAGCCAGACCACGCCACCGGCAGAGGGAACCTCTTGCTTCAATTCAGGTCCATGAGTCCAAAATAATCTCATGGTTGATCGTGTGGGACATATTTTGTGGGTTCACATGATCAACGATTACGTTAGACCTGGTCCATGTGTACCTAGATCCAAGCAAGGGTATGACAACTGATGAACCCCTCACTTCAGAATTCTCATCCATCTCCTCTGTTTTTCAGTTTGGCCTAGAGATCAGTGAGAGTCTCCCAAAACTGAACCGTCCGTTCATCCTTATGTACAGAATGCAGACAGAAGATGACAATTGATCATCTACGTTCAACGACAGTGCTAGTGAAAGCGTTTGTGGACCAAATACTTTCTTCTTGTGATGGCTGGATTTCATGAGATGTTAAGCTTTGAGAGGTAAATGTAGGTTGTTTCGGCTGAGGAAGATCCGATTCGCCGCTAAGCATCAGAACCACGGGTGACATGACGGGCCTATCCACGACATGGTCTTGCACGCAGAGAAGCCCTACGTGAATTCATTGAATCACCTCTGACGGCGAAAAGGCGTCGCCAATCGCCTCATCCATTAGTTGTGAGATAGATGTTGCCCTTACTTGAAAGAGGAGATTGAGATGTCCTCTGTCGTATTTTAAGCTAGGGTTCATTTTACTGCTGACTCTGGGAGCAGTAGTCCGAAGCTACAACACATCGGATTTCTCAGAAAATATCCTCCACCCATGGCATCCTCAGGAGACACGTAGCTGCTGTGTAACTCAAACATGTTAAATTCTCATCCACAGAATGGCGCAATCATAATAAAGCTATGAGGCCTGAACCCAAGATTTGCGGGATGCACTTCAAAAGTTAGAAAATCCTTAACTAAGATAGGATTAAGGTCCGAAAAGTTGAGGCCGATAGATTTTACTACATCCCGAGCATCAACAGCTTTGCGCTTGATTCTTAAGAAATTACTCTCGATCTTATGGACATGCACCAGGTGAATTTGTTTTTCTTTATGTTTCATGACTTTGTATCCCTAAAAATGTTTTTTGACCACTTATTCATTTTGACATGTTATTTTTGGAAGCTTTCAAAGATGAGAAGGTCTTTAAATATTAGTGTTAAAAGTGTTAGTTAATTCAAACGTGTCGACTATTGTCTAAACAACTGAAGCGGGTCAATCCACGTAAAACATGATTTCAACCATGGGACTTGTTTATGACAATTGAACTTGTTAATGTCACACTTGTCGTGCACATGGAATTTGTCAAGAATTGTCCGCTCTAATCAAGCATGTTATCACTGATACAATCTCTTTATGGCTCTCATGAAACTAATATAGATCGAGTAAAATGTATCCATGTGAGTGCATTTTGATGTGCTCCGCCTTTATGGTCAATTTGACTAGCGAAACACTGATCTAGCACCTTAGATGTGCTATCAAACCATGTACACCCGTCTAGGAACTTCTGGCAATATGATTCATGGATCATCGGCGACCTAAGCACCGTAAAATAAACATATTGAAATTTATGTTACATGTTTCAATGACATCTAAAGTTCTGCATCAATTCCATACATATGTTTTCATTCAAACATCTCCTTAACGAGATCAATGACTACCCTATCATGGGTGTGCAAAATGGACCATCTAAACTGGGAACCTCCCGGAGTGGACCAGATCGAACCAGTCTATTTACTCCGGTTCTCAAGAGTGTTAGTTCGGCTCCTGATTCCTAAAAGTGGAACCAGTGTCCAGGTATTTTGGATCGTGGTTAAAAAAAAAACTAGACCGACTACATACACTTTTTTTATTTTCTTATTTCTTCAAAAAAATTAATAAAATGTGAACTAAACCTTAAGTGAAGCATGTTTTTTTATTCGTCTTTTCAATTTGAAGATTAATGCATACATATCACTTAATTCAACACGAAAAAATAGCACCAAGTATTGGAAAAAAAAAAAAAAGTGACCGGTTCTATTGGATCAAACCGGAAACCACCCCTATACCCCACAAGGGCCACGACATCTTTTGGTGAGGGCAATTTTTCCCATGACGAGGTTGACTTACGTTGGACCACACATGTAGGATGTTAAGGTTCCTTGGGATGGACCAATAGGAACATGGACTTACATCCATCCACTAGATGACCCTATAGTTCTCCTCTTCTTTTTTCAAAACCTTGATTCAAAAAAAAATCATGGACTTAAGATACGTATCGATTATATTATTAATTAATTGGTAGTGTCTTCTCTCGAACCTAGCTTTGGTTTTCATTTTATTGGTTTCTACCAGGTCGGACAAGGACACATCCACTCAAAGTGCGCCAGATCAATTTGTATCACCTGGCTCGTTCCTTTTCCCCTTCATTTTCCCTTTTCCTGTTCTTGAAATAGCTGTCCCCGAGATTTAAATTCGCGAAAGGGGGGGATTCTTGTCCTTCGAACTGTCTTAATAATGACTTCAAAGAACAGAAAAATGTCTTCAAAAGCATGCCAAAAGTTTGCTCGTTCAGGAAATGATGGGCACGAGGCCATCGCACTTAAGATCATAATTAGCCCTATTAAGATAATCCTATGTTCCCATCATTTGGGACACATAGGAATAAGATAAGGCATCCCCCCGCCCTTAAAAAACCAAATGGTATGGATGGCCCAAAGAGGAAAAATAATAGTGAGGCGTACTTGACATGGATTTCACCTTGTTAAGAAGAGTGATGCTGATCGACTTTTGGAAACTCTGTACGTCTCTCTCGTTCGCGGCTTTGGATTCAAAGAGCAAATAGCTGTATCTTGGTGCTTTTGGAGCCTTTCCAGATCTGTAGGCCTATTATAACTGATCGACCATTACTTAATTGGGATTCTTAATCTAACGCGTTCTATTATGAACAGCTCGAAAAAGCACATAGGACTCGTACAATCAATAGGACAAAAAGGAGGCACGCTCTTTAATCCATGAATCTGTCGAGGTTGCTTTGAAACAATGGATCGCGCGCTCGAATGTACGAATATCAAGGGCCTACACATCAAGGTTATACAGGGAAAATTGTCCAAAAAAATCCCGCACTTATTGCATTTTTGTCGATTAAGTTCTAAACCTTTTTAATTGTATCAATTAAGTCCAGCTGGCCAATTTTGACCGTAAATCGCTGATATAAACACAGGCCATCCTATATGACATGGCGGCATTAGCATGACTTGACGTTGACGTGGACAAGTTTTAATAATATTTTAATTTTATTTTGAATTTTTTATAAATATTTTTATTTTTCCTTTTGTTATTTTCTTCTTTTTTTCATTCGTTGCTTTTTTCTTTTCTTCCTTTTCTCTCTTTTCTTTTTTCTTTTTCCCTTTTTTCCTTCGCCCACCATCATTGGACCTTGTTGATGGCTGGCAAAGGTCACTGGCCTTAGTTGAGACTCGCTCAATTTGGCAAAGGGCTGCCCTTGCTAGCGCAAGCTTGGGCATCCCTCCCCTAAGGCTAGCAAGGGCAACCCTCATTTGAGATCGACGACCTTTGTTGGCCATAGTAAAAAAGAAGAAGAAGAAGAAAAAGAAGATGGAAATGAGAAGAAAAGAAAAAATGAAAAAATAATTTTAAAAATTTTAAAAATATTAAAAACTTATCTACATTACTGTCGATCATGCCACGTAGGACACCAAATGTCCACATCAACGATTTCTGGCCAAAATTGGCCTATGAAATCATTTATGATTCAATTGGCACAATTAATAGGCTTAAGATTAAATTGGTAAAAATACAATATGTTTAGGACTTTTTAGACAATTTGCCAAAATATGCAAGTTGCTTCTTTTTTGTAATTTTATGAACTTATTTAACCAAGATTTCATAAGTGCAACTACCCTTTGATTAGCAACCTTATCTGCACAATGAGCCTTCTCCACTTGCCAAAGTTCTTTTATTAAAGCTTTGTTTTGATGTGTGTGTATATATATATATATATATATATATATATATATATATAGCGGGTCAATCAGTGCTCAATTTTTGGCACACTTTGATCGGTCGGTCTAACTTTCCGATCGATTTTAAGGGCGTACTCCCTCAAATCGATTTGATGGATCATATTCTTTCATATTCTTAAACAAATTAATCATTCAATACATAATCCTATTTCATTTCTGCAGCCAATTAAAATAAAACTATCTATATCAATAGTGATAGATGTGGAATGTGTTGCAAAGATATAGGTGTGCAATTACTATTGATCAACGAACACATTGTACATCACTTAATAAAAGAGTTTTACAAAATCTCTAACACCACGTAAATGACGTGCTACTAAGATGATGGAAGGGGAAACAAATTTCTTCGAGGGTACGGCGTGCCAAGTTGGAGAGGGACCAGCTTGACAGGACAGCCTTGATTAATTATGATTGAAATTATGGTACCATTTGATTAACGCCAGCTTCTTGTCATTATTGTGCATGGGCCCAATAAAAGCCATCAATCATGCTCCTCTCTCTTTTACACAATTGCATGGCATAATGTTTTGAAGGAGCACAAAGAATTAGTACCGAATCGATGGTTAATAAAAGGGTAAATATCATAAAAAAAATCACAAATTATGTTCACTGTGATATAAATACTTCCAACCTTTTTTGTGTCACCAAAAATTTTAAATTTGCCCATAATGATACAATTACCCCAAACTTTTTTTGATTATGAAAAAACCCAAACATATACTTTTGTGACGTATATAACTTTATTTCAGTTCCATCCATGGTACATTTGTTATATTGGGATAAGTTCAGTGTTTTTTATGACAAAAAAGTTTGGGGTATTTGTATTACAATTGACAAGTTTAAAGTTTTTAGTGATAAAAAAAAGTTCGAGGTATTTATGTTTATAACATAGTTTGAGGTTTTATATGGTATTAATCCTTAATAAAATAAGTTGATGATCAATATTCAATAAATATTTATCAAATCACTTAATATATCAACTACGTCTATTGTGTCACTTAATACACAATTCTTATTGTACCCAGTAGTATTTAATGTTTGATCTAACATTTAAGAATTAATATCACGAAAAACACCAAACAAGTACACATATGACAAATTTACTTCACACTAATTTTTTATCCACCAAAAACCCCAAATCGGTATACTTATGATAATTTTACCCTCAATTAGTTTCCGTTAAATTTTACCGTCCAATTGCTGAGTTGAATGACACGTGGCAATTGACGAGTATACTAATTTGAGGTTTCATCTCTCTGTTTGTCACAAAATTTACCAATTTTTGGTTTTTCGTGGTATTAATCCAATTTAATGAATGGTAAATTTGTTACAAATGACAAGTTTAGAGTTTTTGGTGGTCAAAAAATTAATTTAAGGTAAAATTGTCATATGTGTACCAATATGGGTTTTTTTGGGCCAAAAAATTAGTTTGAGATAAATTTATCACAAATGTGCCAATTTGGAGTTTTTCGTGGCAATAACCCAACATTTAATAACCTTGCTAATTTTTTTTATCTTTTCTCTTTTGTAAATAAGTAATAAGACAAAATTACAAAACACCCCTAAACTTTGGCATATTACGTGCGTATCTCCGAGCTCTCAAATGTTACTTAATGCCCCTAAAATTTATTTTGTTCCGGTCATTAACACTGTTTTTCCTATTGGCGTATGCAATGCACATGACTTTTAAGGGGGTTAAAGTACATTTTCATCTCATTATTTTAAGGAAATCTCTTTTTTACATTTAATTGTTGTAAAACATAAGAAATTATAAAATAGGAGAAAACTACATTAGCTAGTACTGATAATAGAAGAAATAAATATAAATAATAATAAGAAAAAGAATTCAAATTTGATAACTATAGCCACTTTAATTAAACAAAAATAACGTACTTTAAGGAAAATAACAAAAATAAATAAATAAAACAAAAAGGGAAGAGGCTTCAATAACAAAAAAGTCGAATGCCAAAAATTGATTCCTCTTTATCTATATTTAAAGGATTATTAAAGGGAAAATTCCAAATAATGACTCGAAGTGCTATCATTTTCTCAAATAGGGGCATGAAATGAATCATGTGTCAAATAAGGACCCGAAGTGCCATCATTTTATCAAATAAGGGTCTGAAGTAAATTTAGTCTTAAATAAGAGTTTGAAATGACCATCTCAGTCTTAAAAAAGGGCCTCACCTCACTAGAGTCAAGGGCATTTTCGTCTTTTTAATTTTTTTTTTAATTTTTAGATTTTTTTCTTTTTCAGTTTTTTCCGTAAAAAGCAAACTCAAAAATGAAAAAAAAAGCTAAAGTTATAAAAAAAAAAAAAACAAGGGGGAAGGGCGCCAGCCCTATGCGAGGTCTGGCGGCCCTCGCCTAGATCGGGGCAAGGTCTATCGACTCTTGTCCAGATATGGGAGAGGGTTGTCGCCCTCTCTCGGCTTTGGTAAGGGCCAGCGGCCCTCGCCTTTGGCCGGCGATGGTTGCCGACAACTTGGTCGCCCCATCGGTGATGGGGCGATGGCCATAGGCGAGGAGGGCTTGTTGCTAGCCCTACCCCCTATTTTTCTTTTTAAAATTTTTTTTTTCTTTAAAAAAAATTTTCTTTAAATTTAAAATCTAATTTAACTAAAATTTGTGTTAAAATTATTTTTGGACGAAAATGCCCTTGGCTAGCAGGAAAATTTGGCTGGCCAGCGAGCCGGTAGGATGAGGTCTCTATTTGAAACTATTATAGCTACTTTAGGTCCTTATTTGAGAACATAAGTCCACTCCAAAGTCCTTATTTGACACAAAGTCTACTTCATGCCCTTATTTGAAAAAAATGAGAGTATTTCGGATTCTTATTTGAAAATTTTCAGATTATTAAATGTAAAAAAATGATTGATTAATAAAAATTTAAGAAAATTGTAAAAGCAAATGATGTCATCAACTCATAAAAGAAACTAATTGATCGAAACCCAATGTGATATTTTCAGATTTTATTAATCAATCATTTCTTGCGTTAATTAACCATTTAAAAATACACAATGAGTATCTAATTTTTGCAATTGACATTTTTGTCATTGAGACCTTTGTCCATTTTAGTTAGTCGTGTTTCTTTTTCCTCAAAAATTATACAAGGTTTATTAATAAATTTATCAAATTATATATATTTTTAAATATTATTATTATTGAATTTCAGTTATTATATTATTATTTAAAATATTATTTGATCATGAAAATATTGATTATCTTCAATTTAATATTTTAAATTAAAATATAATAATTATATGTAAATTGTAGTATCTTTCATCTATGATTTCTAAAAATATCATAAAAAAAGAAATTAGGCTTCAATTATGTATCATTAATGGGTATTATGGAAATTATGTAGTGTTCTTAACTTATTTTTCATGGTATAACGATAAACCATATTCCATTTCACAAACCAAACTAAACAATAGTTGTTTCATTCTTATTGCTAATCCATTCCATTCCCGTCGTTTTGCTTTCCACGAAGCAAACATATTATTAGGCTTTTTTCTGGTGTGTGTTTATTTTAGAGGGTTTTATCAACGATATTTACTTTTTCAATGTATAGGCTGTGTATAATACCAGAAAAACAATACTTTGAAAATGACAAATTTTCTTTATTTAGATATTTAATGAGTGTTTCCAATACACTAGTGAAGAAACTCCCCGTTTAGAAGGCTTTTGGTGGTGTTTATAGTCCTTGCCGTTTTGGTGATAAGTGCATCGATGTTGAAGAAGACAGCTCAATCAAGACCCAGATCTGTTCTGACCTAAAAAAAAACAAAGAACCAGATCTGTGTGCCTGTGCACATTTTGAATTGGGTATAAAGGCTGAAATTTGTATATAATGTTGCAATTAATTTAATATTATATTACGTGGGATTGAGGACGGCAATAACCATTGCATTTTTGGACTGACTTTACTGAAGATTCCAGACATAAAAAAAATGAACATTTTTTAAATTGACCCGTGAGCGATATATTTATATATTTCTACTACTATCATGGACCCTTGTTCGCTTAAATCATCTGCCGCTAATAATTTACAAAAGAGGATTTTTCTTTCTTATTTTTCGCCTCCTCGTTGCAGCTTAAATAATTCCAAGAATTATAATCAGTTTTCTTAAAAGTTTGCGAACTCCAACGCAGGTCTTTCTCGGGGTCCGTGACGGCGAAGCGTGAAGCGTGAGTGAGAAGCAGCAGCAGCGGCAACAGCAACAACAACGTATGACATTTGACTGCTGAGCTGACGTGCGATACACTGAAAGGGCCACAAGAAATAGGTAGTCTTGTTCACGGAGGGTGATGCCCTCGGTTGCGGATGCTTTGGCATCTTTCTCTTTCGTCTTGCTTTCATTTCTAATGAATTGCCTCCTTACCCCCTTTCTTGTTCCTCTTTCCCTGGATGCAATTTCAAATATCTCTTTCTTGGGTGTCTTTAAAAATATCTGATCCCCGCAAAAGCCAACCTTTTAACGCCAAGTGGGAGTGCAAACTGCAAATTCCGCAAGGGCTTCCTTCTTTTTTCTGTCTACGGTGGGGACACATCAGGCAATCAAGCACTCTGAGCTTCGTTGCCTTTCCTGAGGTAGCATAAAGACCACTGTGTTTGTTCTCACGTAGGACCAGGACACCTGAGCTCGCCTGATTTCTGCTGCCCAAGTTACAACGATTTGTTTTTCGATATCTGTTTTTGGGTTTTTGCAGATATAAGGTTGATGGGTCTTGTCTATATAGTCTGAAGAAGTGAACTCTGTCATAACCTTTTGCAAGGGCTTGTTTTGTTGAAGTGGGTGATAGTGATTCAATTCTTGATCTGCAAATTCCAGTGGCTCGTGTGATTTTCTGAGGGGTTGCCAGTTTAGTTCGACAATGAGAGGAGCTGTGTGGGTTGCTGTTGCTGCTTCCGTTGGTAATTTGCTTCAAGGATGGGACAATGCTACTATTGCTGGTAATTTTGCTCTTTTCTTGGTACCTCTTCATGCAACTTCATGAGTTCTATTACCAAGTTCTTGAAATTCCACGCTCTTTTTATCTTTCTTTCTTCAAGTAGTGATTTTGACTTGTCAGTCTTCTTAGATTTCGGAGTTATCCTTATAGACTGCAACTGGTTACTGTCGTGCTTCAAAAACTTTTGCTTTGTTTTAAGAAATTCTCCTTTGAAATCCCAATTTATAAACTGACATGATTATCTTTCGAAAGCAATAGAATCGATAGAACCTTGAAATTAATTTCTTTTTTCTGTTTCTGAATCAGGTGCCGTTTTGTATATAAAGAGGGAATTTAATTTAGATAGTGAACCAGCTTTAGAAGGGCTAATAGTGGCCATGTCACTTATTGGTGCCACTTTGGTTACTACTTGCTCTGGAGCGATTGCAGACTGGCTTGGACGCCGTCCTATGCTAATTATTTCGTCGGTGTTTTATTTCGTCAGCGGTATTGTTATGCTGTGGTCCCCCAATGTTTATGTGCTACTCCTTGCAAGGTTTTTAGACGGACTTGGTGTTGGCTTGGCTGTAACTCTTGTTCCGCTCTACATATCTGAGACTGCCCCGCCGGAAATAAGGGGTACGCTGAATACGCTGCCACAATTCACCGGTTCTGGTGGGATGTTTATATCGTATTGCATGGTTTTCGGGATGTCTTTGATGGAGTCACCGAGTTGGAGGTTGATGCTCGGAGTTCTGTTGGTTCCCTCCCTCGTTTATTTTGTGTTGATGATATTTTTCTTGCCTGAGTCTCCGCGGTGGCTTGTGAGTAAAGGGCGGATGCATGAGGCTAAGAAAGTCTTACAGAAGCTATGTGGCAGAGAAGATGTATCTGGTTAGTTGTCTGACTACTTGTCATGCCATTCCCCTGAATGAAAGTTATTTTCACTGGACTGAGCTTTGATGTTCAAATCAATGCTTTGGTCAATCTTCTATTTATAGGATCTGCAATCTGCTTGTACGGTGGAATCATGTTTGCAAGAACTGGCTTGCAACATATTGTTGCACAAAAGTCATTGGACTATTAGCGGGAGTTGCTCAAGTGGAATGGGAATGCTATCTATAGTTTTGGAATGTGTTTTCTTGATTCTGATATACCTGTCTTAGAACTTTTGAATCTCAATAATTTCCATTTGTCAAGTGTCATATGCTGTGTAGGGCGGTAGCATCCTGGGCTGAAACTAGCTAGGATATCTAGAATCAATCAAATTTTTATTCTTAGGTTGTTAGAAAAACTTTGCTTTGGCATTACTTGAAGCTTAGTTGTAACCGCAACAGATGAAAATGGAGAGCTGATAGATTTCAGATGAACAGGTGAGATGGCTTTGCTGGTGGAGGGATTAGCAGTAGGGGGCGAAGCATCCTTAGAGGAGTACATAATTGGCCCGCCCAATGATCAGATGGATGACCAGGATATATCCAATGAAAAAGACCAAATCAAGTTATACAGCACTGAACAGGGTCTTTCGTGGGTTGCCAGACCCATCTCTGGGCAGAGTGCTGTAGGTCTCGTGTCTCGGCACGGAAGCATGGCAAGCCAGAACATGCCTCTCATAGACCCTCTTGTGACCCTCTTTGGTAGTGTGCACGAGAAGTTCCCTGAGGGAGGAAGCATGCGCAGCATGCTTTTTCCTCACTTTGGCAGCATGTTCAGCGTCGGTGGTAATCAACTGAGGAACGAGGAATGGGATGTGGAGAGTGTTGCCAGGGAGGGCGAGGAGTACCAATCCGATGCAGCTGGTGGTGATTCGGATGACAATCTGCGGAGTCCCTTGATTTCACGGCAAGCAACAAGCTTGGATCGGGACCTGGTCCCGCCTGCCCATGGAAGCGCTTTTAGCATGAGACATGGTAGTCTTGTGCAAGGAGCCGGAGAAGCAGCTGGGAGCACAGGGATCGGCGGCGGATGGCAACTGGCATGGAAATGGTCTGATAAAGAAGGCCCAGATGGAAAGAAGGAAGGGGAGTTCAAACGAATCTATTTGCACCCGGAAGCGGTCCTTGGCTCACGGCGAGGCTCTATGTTTTCAATTCATGGGGGTGAGGGTCCAATGAATGGAGAATTCATCCAAGCTGCCGCTCTGGTGAGTCAACCAGCTTTGTATCCCAAGGAGCTCTTGGAGCAGCATCCGATTGGTCCGGCTATGGTTCATCCAGCCGGAACTGCCGTGAAAGGGCCAAGTTGGAAAGATCTTTTTGAACCAGGAGTCAAGCATGCTTTGGTTGTTGGTGTGGGGATTCAAATTCTTCAGCAGGTGAAATACATTAGCTGATACTTTTAAATTTCATTGGAAATTGCTATCTTCTTTCCAAATATCGTTTTAATGCTCTACTTCTGCCATGAGGAAACTAAATTTCACCTTGCCATTAGACATTATCTCTGGTTTTTAGATATAACATGTCTTGGCTTGCTTTCGGTAAAGATGCTCATGCTATTGCTAGAAAATCACCCAAAACTGCACGAGCACAAAGCCCGACTGTCATTCTTGAGCTTTTAGGGAGCTGTTTTGACTTAATTAATGATGTCATAGACTCGTACCAACATATGTGGGTAGTAAGTATCTTGTGGTCGTGATTAAATGTAACTTTTCTTCTTGATCAGTGGCTATAATTCTGGCCCACCAGTGCTTGATGCGGGCTTTATTGCTGATTTTGCTGAAATTTCAAGAGGTAAACATTTAGAAGGTGGCGGTGCCAGCATGTTTGTTTAGAGTTTTTAACAGGATTGACGGTCCAGACAGCAGTTGAAATTTTTTTTGGTTCTAAAGTCTTCTTTTCTTGAGCAATGTTGTGCAATATAGGGCAAATCATTGCTTTTCTTTAAAGTTATATATTGTGCACAGTAATGGATGCTTTCCTTCTCTACATGAAAAACCTGATATTGGCAGAACTCCTCTTGAATTTTTGACATTCTTGATATTAATTGCAGCATATTGGATTAGACTCTTAGTAGTAGTCAAGGCTAAATTTTTTAATGAAAAATTCCCATGGATATAAGCACTCAGTGCGAATGTGGCAATCTTGCGTTATTAATATTTTCCCACGAATCTTTGCTTATTCTTTTGTCCCTTTGGACTTACTCGCAATTCTCATTTGTGCAGTTCTCTGGAATAAATGGGGTTCTCTACTACACTCCCCAAATTCTTGAGCAAGCAGGAGTCGGAGTTCTACTTTTGAATTTGGGTATTAGTTCAGCTTCTGCATCTCTTCTCATTAGTGCGTTAACGACCTTACTGATGCTTCCCTCAATTGCTGTCGCCATGAGGCTCATGGACATTGCTGGCAGAAGGTACATGATCCAGAGCGATCTCTCGTATCTTATAGTATAAACTTAAAATTAAGCCATATGCTTGATATATTTCTTGTTGCTTGTTTATTCTGTTTTGGGTGTCATCTTCATCGTGTGCCTTATATCCTCACAGGAGCCTGCTGCTCGGTACTATACCGATCCTGATAGCGTCCCTCATCATCCTAGTTCTCAGCAGCATCATAAGTATGGGCTCCGTCGTTCACGCGGTGATCTCTACCATAAGTGTTGTGCTCTACTTTTGTTTCTTCGTGATGGGATTTGGGCCAATCCCCAACATACTCTGCGCCGAGATCTTCCCCACCAGGGTCCGTGGGCTCTGCATTGCCATATGTGCACTCGCATTCTGGATCGGCGACATCATTGTCACATACTCGCTGCCTATGATGCTCAAGTCTGTGGGCCTTGCTGGTGTGTTCGGCATGTATGCAGTTGTGTGCCTCATATCGTGGGGTTTTGTCTTTATGAAAGTCCCCGAAACGAAGGGCATGCCTCTTGAGGTCATCACCGAGTTCTTCTCCGTCGGGGCGAAGCAGGCCGCAGCCGCAAGGAACAACTAATTGCACGGTTGATGTTAGATAGAGAGGTGCTTGAGTTTTCCAGTTTTGGGTGGTTGCCTTCCTCTTTTCTTGGTGTTACCCTCCTTCTCCCCTTATTTTTCGGTTGAAAGAACCAGGAAAGTGACTTCCTTAAGGACTGTAATTTGTAACTTGTTCTTACTTTTATTCGTTTGTTACATCCGGATTTGCTTTTTGTACATGCACAATTTTGGACTTGTGAGTCCTATTCATATTTGAAAGGATACTTTCTGCTAATTCTAACTATATGCCTCACTTCTTTGTCCAGCTGTGCCGGACTAATCTCATCAAGGCAGTTGAATCTCGTTAGCCACTAGACCCATCAAACGGGTGGGGCTGTGTCCGGTTGAAAATGGTCAAACCCAAATTGACCTATTAATTCATTTTGATCAATTTGCATACAATACAAATTTAGTGATACATACCGATCCAACAAATGCCAAATCCGATTCATATTGCTAAAAATCCATATTTGACTTACTCTAGAAAAACTTATATGCAAACTAAGGTGAAAGCGCAGAGTGAGTGAGCATGAGATTAGGTGAGGGTGAGAGAGTTACAAAAATAGGTTGGGTCTAAGTAAGTTGCAAATCCATTTAATACTAGTGTTATTTGGAGTTGTATAATTCTAAACGTATTTATGATCCATTTACTTAATATAACTAACTCATACAACAATTCAACTTATCAAATATGGATTAAGAAATGAGTTTATGATCCATTTTGACAGGTCTACCGACCACTCGTCTCAGCTCTTATCTGCAAACATTGGAAATCCTTCGAGATAAATTGAACAAGTGCATTAGTTGAGGAGTTCACTATGTGAAGATTAATGAGTCAACTTTTGTAGTCACTCATATTAACAATTTTTATTATATTTTTGATCGATCAAAGAAAACGGGGGAAGAAACCTCCGCCTGACCACAGGCGATCATGAAGGAGAAATGAAGTGGGCCGGTGGGCCCTGTACCCGACAATGCGGATCTTCAAGGCCCATTAAACGAGAACGGTCCAAACGTTGCCCTGCCACGTGGATGGAGCTCTTCGTCCACGTGTAAACATTTGCAGCATTCCATTCTCGAAGTCGGAGAAACTCTTGCAATGGATCTTACAGAATGTTTACGAGTCAATTGTTATAAAAAAAAAAGAATTTATGAGTAAATTAGCATAATTATAATAGGTTTAGGATTTTTTTTTATAATTTTCCTCTCATTGACCATGTCGATCCTGTGAAGTGCGAAGTCAAACCGACATGCTAGCCGAGAGAATACGCTCGCTAGAGCAATCAAACACGACGGTCGAGGAAAATGGCCGACGAGTTCTATCCCGACACTATGCCGGACTTTGTAGCAGAGACGATAGCTCTCTCGGAGAAGACGGTGATGGAGGACCGGTATCTATGCTCTTGGTTGCGGTTGTGGGTGGGCTGGTATATCTGACATTGCCCGAATAATTTACGAGTTAAAAATCTGATTTCAGCTAGGTTTTATCCGATGTACAAAGAAATTTCTATTCTCTTGAAATCATAGTTGAAAATCAGGAATAATCAAAATTATACAATATCCATAATTGTTGGCTAAGATGCGTGTATTATATTGGGGGATAATAATACAAACAGTTTATAAATTTTGGCTCAATGTGCAATTTGGTCAATGAACTTTTAATTTGTTTAATGCAGTATTTGAACTTTTAATTTGTTCAATGTAGTCCCTGAACTTTAATCTAATACTCAATGTGGTTCCTGAACTTTTAATTTGTTCAATGCGGTTCATAGACTTTTGATACATATTCAATTTAGTCCCTGAACTATATGAAAATGTTTAATATAATCCTATATATTCAATTTAGTCCCTGAACTATATGAAAATATTCAATGTGGTCCCTGAATTTGAATTAATGAAAAGATTACATTAAATATTTCATATAGATAGTTAAGGTTGAGCATGTATCAAAAGTTTAGGGATGTTATTGAACAAACTAAAAGTTTATGGATCACATTAAACATTAAGTTAAAGTTAAGGGATTGCGTTAAACAAAATAAAAGTTCATGAACTGTTTGTGTTATTTTCTCTAATTTTAAAGATAAATGATTAAACAGGGAGTGTCACTTTTTCTGTTGGAAGTGAAAAATTGGTACCACATGCTAAGTCCGAACATTATTTTACAAATACTTTTCATGTTTTTCTTTATTAATAAAAAAAATGTAATTCCTAGAGATAAGAATAAGGTGGACGATAGAATTGTTGAATTTCTATATATCTTGATATTATGATGAAGGGTACGTATGCCTATAACTTTGTTGGATGATTATCTAAAGTAACGCATCAATCGAAATATATGTTTAACCTTGAAAGATGCGGAGAATCAAGAGAAATATTCAAATGATCTCCAATAAAAGAAAATATCCTAAGAAAATATCTCTAAAACCTAGTACGATATTTTCTTTCTAAAATACTCTTAACTGATTAGCTTTACTATGGTTTTTAGACATTCTTTTACTTGATTTTCTAATATGTTTGAATTATAAGGCTTAAAGTATTCAAATTCTCTTTATTTGTTGTCATATCATGCAATTATTTAAAAACTATTTCAAATTCATGATCAATGCACAAATTTTCTATTTATTCATTCGTCAAAGATGTTATTGTGGAGATATTTCCACATGACAAATATAACCCATTTTCGAAGAAAAAACTATGGAAAAAAGAGAGATGGTTTAATCCGGTTTGAATAGGGTTTTTTATTTTTGTCGAAAGTTTGAATAGGATTGCGTATCGGTTGATCTCAACACATTTACGTGACACATTTTTATGATCCGAACCCATATAAATTTGGACCTAGACCCGTTTTGATCCTCTGAATATTTCACCAAAAAGTTTTCAGTTGCTTTCTAATCTTTTCCCGATTCTTCCACCATAATTTCTCAGCCCGTTAACGGCTATGCGCTCTTTGTTCAATGGTCACGTCATCTTCAAATGAATATGTTACCGGCATCACTAGAGACTTAATATCAGATGTCATGATCATTATTAGCACGTGCTTGATATCACCAGTCTATTGATGCTATCCACAGTTGATCCGTGAGTAATGATTTTGCTATGCTATTCAATAATCCTTCTGAGTATATAAGCACCCAAAGATAATAATTTGATGAAAGATTGATCATGGTATCTCTAAGTCTTCATGAAATCTTCATATTTTGAGACTTATTCTCCTATTGTTGATATCTTCATCGGTCTTTGTTGAACTCTTAGGTTTCGCTGATATCATCACTTTCAGTCTTGATACTACCATGGACTGCCCTTATCATGAAGATATTAATATCAAGGATGGTTTTTGAAATCATCAAAATCTTATAGAAATGATTTCCCAACAAAATAATTTTATGGTCGATAATTATCAATAGCAAAAATGCTTGTCGATGACCGTGATAATCGGCAACCATACAATTATCGATGTGCGATGACCACTGGTTGAAGAATAACACTTAGGAAATCAATTGATGGTTAAATTTGATAGCAATTAGGAAATTGTAATTGCTTGTAGGGAAAGTCGATGTGCAATCATAAAAAGCAATAATGGAACCTAAAATTATGAAAATGCAGTTGAGCTCAGAGATATCAGAAGAGTTGTAACCACTTATAGATAAGACTGACATGCAATCATGGAATGTGATTATGTTGGAGATTCGGTTATAACCTTTAATTTGACTATTAATTGCTTATGAGCGTTTACATTTTGTAATAGGCTATATAAGCCGTATTGAATCGTTGTAGAAAGGGCACAATCATCAACACATACTATGTATCTTTTAGTTTATAAATCTATCTTTCTAGTTCCTGCATTTACTTCTTCTTCTTTTTATAGTAAGTAGTTCTAGTTCTCGGCTACGCGTTTTACTTCCGATGCCCCGGAGTGCAAAGGGAAAGATAGGCAATGAGAACGTCACTTCTTGTGAAAAGCTACAGATAATCTTACAAATTTAAAGGCTAATGTATTTTACGAATGCATCGCAATAGCAATAGGTTGCTTGTTTTTGATCTTTAATACCTTAGGAAACTATATTATTTCCCCTTACATATTTCCAGTTATTGCAAAATGCCCCCTGACCTTTCCACTATTGCACTATGCCCGCCGGTATTTTCCAAATTCTTGTCAATTTACCCCCATAACGTTGAGTCCACCAACGTTTACACCAAAATCCGACCAAGTGACCTACTTGCTCTGATCAAAGGGAGGCAAAATCGTCTTGCCACTGTACGCTGTTTCCGCACCTTCAAAATGAAATCAATAAAATTCTCGGTTTCCTTGACGAGGAATGTTTTTTGCGGTTTTGATATAGTTCGTCTTCGATGACGAATAATTACTCTTGAGGGGTTGACAAACCGATAAGTTTTCAGGATGTACTAAAACTAAGTGACCATTGATGAAAACAACCTTTTAATCTTAGCGTGTACGCGCACATGATGGTAGCTACTTAAAGGATGCGCGATTTTTCCATTGGCTTTTTAGGAAGAAAGCTTTTCTTAATCAATGATGAATTGTGATAAAGAAACAAGGGATATGTGCACTATAAGTTATAAAACTTGTCACAAAAGTCCAATTGAGTCCTAAAACTTTCAAAAAGTGCAAACAAGTCCTAAAATTTGTCATGAAAGTGCACTTGAGTCCTAAAACTTTCAAAAAATGCAAACAAGTTCCAAAACTTGTCACGAAAATGCAAATAAGTCATAAAACTTGTCGTAAAAGTGCAAGCAAGTCCCAAAACTATAAAAAAGTACAATCAATGGAAGAACTTAATTGAACCAATTTGATAAGTTTTAGAATTTGTTTGCACTATCATGACAAGTTTTAGGACTTGTTTGCACTTTTTTAAAGTTTTAGGACTCAAGTGCACTTTTGTGATAAATTTTATGACTTGTTTGCATTTTTTAAAAGTTTTAGGACTCAATTGCACTTTCGTAATAAGTTTTAAGATTTTGAATGCACTTATCCCAATAAACAAAATACTAAGGGAACATGTTATGTATTTTATCAATGAGTTGTTTTTCTTGTGTTATGCCTAATTTTCCTTTTATTTATCAAAGTGTCATGCCTAATTAATATTTATATAAATTTATGATATCCATCCAATCATCTTGTCTATGTGCATCAAATAAGACTTCACCCACATAGGGCCCGTTTGGTTCAACTTTCTGAATGTTACTTGGGGGAATGCAAATACCTTTAGGTTAAAACTCTTGGGGATATGTAAATAGCGTTTGATAAAAAATCCTTTGTAAAGCTACTTTGGGCTAAGTAATGTTTGGTAAATTTTTTTTTTGCAAAAGGGCTATGGGAATTATCTTTTTTATTTAAAAAAAAAAACCTACCCTACCCTTCACTGAAGTCGGCGCCCATCGCCCGAGGTCAGCCGACCCCCGGCGAGCCAGATCTTCTGCCAGTAGTTGTCACCCGAGGCCGAGCGACCCAGGTGACGGCTACCTAAGGTTGAGCGACCCAAGTGCTGGCCGCCTGAGGTCACGCGACTCAAGCGACGGCTACCTGAGTTTGAGCGACCTAAATGCCGACTGCCTAAGTCAAGTGACCCAGGCGCTGGCAGCCTGAGTCAAGTGACCCAGGCGATGGCCGCTTGTGGTGGCGCGACCTAGGCGATAGACGGCCTCACTCGACCCAAGTCAACAGCGCCTGGGCGGTCGCACGACCTCAGGCGGCCGTCACTTGGGTCGTGCAACCTTGCCGGCCCAATCTAGTGTCGGTCCCCCTCGCCGGCCTCCCTTGCCGGCCGCCTCACAAGGAAGATGAATAGTAACAAAAGGGGCAGGACCGGAATAAGCCAAAATAAGTAAGGATAGTTTGGGAACAAAAAACTTGGGTTCAGCATTTGGCCAATGGACTTCCAAATGGTGAGCCAAACAATTCGGCATTTCCCCAGGGGGCTTTCGAGACCAAAAGCCCTTTCCAAATGATGAACCAAATGGGGCTATAATACAACGTGTCTTTATATGTCATGTTGTCATGCTAAGTACCAACACTATGATAGACTATCCTTTTTGTCCTATAATATTACGATAGAATTGTGATAGACAAAATTAATATAAATATAAATATAAATATAAATATAAAATTGGAAATGAATAGACACTAATGCCCCAATCGACCCTCGTAACCCTACAAAAAAAAATTATAAATTTACTTTGTGGGACTTATTTTCATTTTGCTTCTATAAAGCGACTAAGTTCGAATTATGTGGCTTAATTTGAGTTCGGACAATTGAGTTAATCCTAGTGGAGCTCGAGCCTATTATTAAGTTTCAAAAGTATGACTGCACCGACAATTCTGTTAGGGGGCCCATGATAATCGAGTTTAGTCGAGCTCGATGTCTAATCAATTTGATTCGCATTAGTTGGCCGAAGAAAACTTAACTTAATTACACCCTATTGTCCGCTAATTATTTTTAGGGATAAGTGTATTAAAAGTCATAAAATTTGTCACAAAAGTGTAATTGTCCCAAAATCTTTAAAAAAAAAAATGCAATCAAGTCCTTCCATGAACTTCGTTCAACTTAACTAATGAAAAATGCCGATATAACCTTTTATTATTATTTTTACTTTCCTACGTGGTGCCAACATGGCTAAAACATAAAGCGTAAAGTCAAAATGATGTTGTTTTGATTCAAATCTGATTTTTTAATCCAAATTTTATTTAAATTAAATAAAAGCTTTAAAAAAACCAGTTTCAAGCAGCCAGTTTTTCTTTTTTGTTTTCTAATTTTAGTTTATTTTCAATTTGGAGTGTGTTTGTTTCACGAAAAACTCAAGATATATAAAATATTTTCTTAAAAATAATCGCTGGTGTTGCTTTCAAAAAGTGAACGAATGAACAATATTTTTATCACTCGCGAAATTAGTTACGAATAAATATTTATCAATAATTAAAATATTTTTAATTAATTAATTTTTCTAAATGATATAACTTATTGTTTTTTCAAAAATATTTTTCAAATCTTTTCTTTTCCGTAAAAGAAGCACGTCCTAATTTAAATATAACCTCAACCTCCCTCACCTATCACCTCATAACTAGGGGTGAGCGGTTTCAGGTTCCGGGTAGGTTCCGCTAGGAATCTGGAACCTACTCTCAGGTATAGGTTCCTCAAAATGAGAAACATGGAACTTACCCGTCGAAACATGAAACCTGAAACCTACCTTGTCATAGGTTCTGAGGTCGGTTCCAGGTTCCAATAGGTTCTTTTTTTTTAATTTCGATTCCAGGTTACAATTCCATTCCATACAATACAATCAAACACCCCCCCTCGAAAAAAAGAAGAAGAAGAAAACCTATCATTCTCAATAAAGGTGCATTGCCAAATCATCCCCAGATGATTCACTATGATCAAAGCAAGAAGAAAGCCGAAACCTTGTATAATATCTCCAGTCACACGCTCACGCAAAATAAAGAAGTGCCAACGGATTAATAGAGAACACGATAATGTTGATTAGATTAAACATCGAGAATTAGATGACAGCGAGATTCAATGATTAGTTTGACAGGATTAAGACCTTCCTCTGTACTTCATTAGAGAAACTACATTCGAAAATTAGATGAGAACGACAATCAATACTTAAATTACAGAACAAGCAGAGAGATCTTGTTCTCCCAACAGACCAACAGTTAATTAACTCAAAAAGTATGGAGTTTATCATGTATTACTAACCAAGAATTAAAGCCAAATCTTTTGCACATTAGGATCGGGTGTGATTAGAGTTGAGCAAAGCAAATGCAACCTACATCGTTTAATGAGACTTATCATTGGGTAACACAGACCACAAAAGATTAGAGTTGAGCAAAGCAAATGCAACGTTTCACACAGGTGGCCTATTACAGAATTATTACCTGAGGAGACACTAAAACGACTTGAAGAAACTTATTTGGCGAAGGACCCGGCGGCGGCTTCCCCTTCACGAGCGGCAGCGAATCCCCTTCATTGTCCCCGCGTTCCTTTGCAGCTGCACCCGCGGAAGAAGGTCAACTTAGCAGGCGCCACATATACATACGACGATAAAGCTCAAAACTTTTGCGTCAATCCACACTAGCAAATCACACGCCGGAGCTAGAGAAGGAGGGACTTACGGAGAGAAGAAAGGGGGGAGACGGAGAGGCCTGGAGAGGAACGGTGGAGGGCGAGGGCGAAACTCAAAGTTGAGGATAGGAAAGCCGGGAGGACGAAGAAGAAGAGGAGGTCTGGAGCGGAAGTGGAAGTGGAAAGGAGCAATCCCGCTTAGGGTTTTCATGCTACAACAATTTTTCATGTCCATTGCTGCAGCTGGGCCTTTGCGATGACCATTATCTGCTCAGGGGATGCGGATGAATGGCCTCCTCCTCCTCCTCCACCTCTGCTTTCTCTCTGCTCACAGCGGATGACGAGCGAACCGCCAAATAAGAATCATGGAAGTGGAAGCGGAAGCGGGAGCGAGGGCGAGGCGGAAGGCAAAAGCGGAAGTGGGAGGGAGCTTTGGAGGATCGGGTGTGATTCAGGAGGAGAAGGGAGCATTTGGGAATTAGGGTTTCTAATGCTAAGTTTATGGTTTTGGTTCAGTGATTCAGGAGGAGAAGGGAGCATTTGGGAATTAGGGTTTCTAATGCTAAGTTTATGGTTTTGGTTCCTGTTCCAGGTTCCTGTTCTTGATTTCGGTTCCGGTTCCCAGTTCCAGTTCCAGGTTCCGATTCCAGTTCCTATAGGAACCGGGAACCGAAACCGAAACAGCCGGTTCCTAAAAATGGGAAACCGGGAACCGAACCCTCTATCCATGGAACTTGGAACCGAACCGGATCCACCAGGTCCGGTTCTCCGGTTCCCGGTTCTACTCTGGAACCGCGCTCATCCCAACTCACAACAAATCAACCCGCTATTTCTTCCATTGAGGCTAGGAACTAGTGTTTCACCTTCTGGAAAGTCCAAGGAGCATACGTCCGTCCATGGACACTCCATCTCCAAGCAGGCTCTGCGCTTCAGCGGAGGCCGAGGCCGCACCTGAATATGCATGTCACGGCGAGGTAACAATGTCGCTCTGAATTGCTTTCTCTCATAGCTTCTACAATCAGTCTTCACTGAAGAAGACACTCTCTCTCTCGCAGAGCAAAGAACTGACCTTTTTTTTTTTTTTCTGTGGGTATAATAAGCTCAAGCCTTAGATTTGCATGCTGTAGACGATTTGCAAATACAATATTATCTGGGTCATCAGATTTGATTATCTTATCATCATCGTATGATCTGGCATGTTGCGGGCTTAACTTTAATTCGACAACAGTAAGATGTTCGTTGTCTTTTTGGTAGTTTTTCCATGAATTCAGTGTTTTCTTTCCAATTGTCGAATGCAAGTTATATGCCGTCTTCAGATTTGGCCTCATTTCTCTTTCTGTGTTCTTTTTCTAATCTAAATTTGCTTGTCTATGTTTGTTTATTTGTGAATTCTCAATCCGAGAAGGATCGGATCAGCTGCTTGCCGGATGACATTTAAGGAAGCACTAGCAACTACTTGTGTCTCGTGGAGATGGAGGTATTTGTTGATGGCTCAGTGAACTGAGCTCGATTTCGATGGCTTTGGGGACTCGCGCTGTTGGCATTTTCCGTGACCTCAAGTCGCTGAATAAGGCGAGGGCACGAGGGCAAGATTCGCGGAGGGGGTGCATAATGTCTTGGGACACTACGACAGGAGCAATTCCTATCATATGTCCTTCACATCAAACATACCGAATCGTGGAAAAGTTTGAGCAATTTTCTTATGAGAGAGACACTATTCCAATCGAATTGAAAATCGTTCGGAACGGATCGAATCGGCCGGTTTTGGGCGGTTAGCAGGGCACGGGTGATTTTCAGTTAGGGGAAATAGGACTGATCGGTTAATTTTTATTTCTTTATTTATTTTTATTTCTCACGCATTTTACCAAGACAGCAAGAGCTCGTACCTGCGCTTCGTTTTTTTTTTCTCTTACCTTCCTCCTCCTCCTCTCGCACCGATTGTTGTCGGAGTGCGGTTTCACGTCCGCCGATTTTGAGGTATTGCCGCTACTCTGCATTTTCTAGGGCTTTTCCGGTTTTGGGGCTTCTTTCCACGGCCGTTCTTTGTGGCCGTCGGCGTTTGTTTTCTCCGTGGCTGGTTGTGCTGATCTGTTCGGCTATGTGAAGCTTTTTAGTGTCGCCTTTTTGGCTTTAGCTTGGTCGGGTTTCGCTTTTGAGTTCGGCAGATCATGGCCGCTCGTTTTTGTGTTTTAGGTTTTGGATGTTGTTTTCGGTGATCGGTTTGTTTCTGTGGCGGTGTTTTTGGTCTGTCGATCTTTGCTGTGAGCGCTAGTACCGTAAGTAGACAGATACTGTAGGAAAAAGAGGTTTTCCTATTAGGGTTTTGTTTTTGGTCAGTCTGCTTCCGGGATTGCAGAAACTGGGAAATGGTCTTTCTAGTCTGGTTCTCGGTTCCTGGGTGGGACCGGATCGGACTGGACCGAACCGGGAATTGATCACCCCCTAAGCATAATTCCTTGTTTGAAGGGAATTACCATATGATTTCTGCGTAATTTGGCAAATAAACATTCTTATAAAGTAGGGATCTTTCTTTATCATGTTATACGATCAAGTTGCTCCTCAGAAAAAAGGACTGAAATTGTGCCACTAATGCCATTTTCCTCTTCTTGGAATGGAAGCCTCGGGACAGAGAAGGGTTCGCCGTTTGGAGTTCAGCCTCGAGTAATTTACCCGCCGTGCTTGATGCAAAGAGGTGCACGATTTCAATTGCCAATGCTATTTTTATTTATTCTGATTTTCTGTTTTCCTTTTCTTGTCCGTTCGTCAGAGCTGTCCGCGATGCAAAAAGAGCCGCGAAGGCTGCTGATGATGTTTATTTGGCACAATCTTATAAAGTTCTGTACGGAACAAGCACAGTAGAGGTCCACAATGTGGACGAAATCCTAGCTTTGGTGGAGCTCTTAGCATACGCTCCTCCGTATTATCGGCTTTGATGGGTGGAGGTTCGGGGCCGGTCCCCGGTTGGAGACATGGCAGACCCCTCGTGAAAGAAATGAGGGACATGCTCGAGGCTAACGGCTTCAAATTGCTAGAACGGTATATGTATAGTGATTCCTAGCTCTCTTTTGTTTTTTTTTTGCCTCTCTTTTTTTCTCTTTCTCACTTTTAATCTAATTATTTGCAGGAATACCTACTTCCTCCCCATGAGGACCAGGCATAGAGAGAAATGAAGCATGGCAGGTTTCCTTGTTCATGTAATTGTTTAGGAAACAATTTGCTCCGATTGTGATGGAGAAGATGGATTTCCTCATTATGCACTCTTTGGCCTTCGATGAGCCTAGCAATTTATCAATATGTTGTCTTGTGATGTTGAAGTAGTCCACTTGGCTATCCATGCTCAGTATATGGTCTGGATGCTCAGCCTGTTACTTCTGCAGAGTAATCAGTTTTCAATGAGCTTGCTTATTAGAGATCTCCATCTCTATTTCTTTCTTTCTTTCTTCCATTGGTAAATACACGAAAGATGTTGTAAGGGGTTTGAAATTGCGGTCCTCAGACTTACCGTATCATCCATTGCAGGCACAAGAATCCTGTACTCGAGACAGCAGATAAGGCATCATCAAACTCTTGAGTCAAATACTAATTGCTCCCTTTTAGTTATAAAATTTGTCTTCTGAAGCGTCCTGAAACAGTAGTTGTGCACAATCCTATTATTCGCCAAAACAATTCCCGGACTAATATTTACAATCGAATTCTTGTTCGGCAAAAGTTAGGCCTCCGACGTATTGAAGTTTGTGGGTAATATGGCTCAATGCCCTCTACAAACTTACTAACTAGTCTGCGCTATTGCTGCAGTTCAACATAAATACACTGTTATCTCCCAAGGAAATCAATTCGAGATGAAAGACAAATTTCTTTGCAGCAGTAGACCCCGATGACAATGACTGAGTCGACTCAAAGCGATGGCATAACGAGTCATACAGCTTTTTTCTCCGACATTGGAACTTCTTTTGCGGCAGGAGAAGCATCTACAGTATCTGCATCAGCATCCTGTGAAAGTATATTTAAAGTCCAAAACAACCCACATATTATAAGAATCCCATTTACACTGAAGTAACAAAATTTCAACGATACGACATTCAAAAAATAGCAACAGGACTACCCAACTCTCTCACGACGGAAATGCATCATAACTATTCACACCAGCACAAACAACAATTTGCTCTCTCCCAGCACAAGGTCGACATAACAACTAGAATAAACAAATAATCATTCCCCTACGGATGGGTCTCAGAGTCATCGGTGGCTTCTTCGTCACTGCCGCTTTCCTTTTTACTAACTTCCCTGTTCGAATTGTTTACGAGGAATGAACAAATGGCATTTAGATCCTACCTTTAAGATACTGAAAGGGACATCCAAGCAACATACGCACGGGAGAAATGGAAATGCTATGTGCCAACCTTTTTCTTCTGTGGCTCTTCATCACTCTCCTCCAAACTATCATCCTCACTGTCGGTTTCATCAACAGATATTGCGCTGAGGAATGCACAAGAAAGGGAAAACATAAAGACAGAAATCAGATCAAATAAAAAATTCGCATTGCGACCGTGCACCTCTTCTGAGCCATCCAGAACTTAATCGTCATGCGGGTGTACTCAGCACGGCGTTGGTTGCGCTCTCTGGAGGCTAAGACAAGTTTCGAAAGAGATGTGTCCTGACCCGTATTTTTATCAAAGTCAAAACTATGAGATATAAACAACAATCTGGACTGATAAACAAAACTGTTATGCAGAAAGAATCGACAAAATTTGCTATAAACATAAATAAAATGACTATGTATACTGACTTCATCCTCCTCGGATTCATATTCTGAAGACTCGGAATCATCAGAATAAGACTGGCCGAGGCTAGCATATTTAGTCGCCTTCGGAGCAGTTTCCTAAGAAGCAAAAGGGGACCGTTACTGATGCAGCGGTACATTTATATCCAAATTCACAGACGAAACCTCTGAACTACTTTTTTCCAGTCGGCAAACGCACCTTCTCCTCTTCCTCGGAATCAGAATCATCCGAACTGCTATTATACTCTTTCTTCTTTATCGTTGTTTTGGCTTCAGCTTTCTTCTTCTGAATAGATTGCTGCATCCGTCCATCTCTCTTCCGCTTCTTTGCATTCACCTGCTTCTCCAGTGCATCTTCGGTTCCTCTTTTACCTATGCAGCTAACGTCAAAAAGCATGACATTGCAAAGTTCGCAAGTGAACCCGAACAAGGAGGCACATAAAAACCAAACTACTATTTCATGCACGCACTCAGACAGTGCACGCGAGCGATGGACACAGGCAGACGGAGGAATCAGACAAATCGATAAACTCCAGAAGGATAGAAGAACCAAATGCGCGTTCTCAAAACACAGAACAGCAGAGAATAAACCTACCTATCTTGGCAGATTCCGACCCCGCCATGGGAGCAGATTCTTCTTAGTTCGGAAAAAACCCTAATTGTGGAGAGGAGTTAGGGTTTGGGAATCTCATACTCAGTAGTGAAGCGAAGCACGAGGGTGGATTTGAGAATCGTTAGAAAATGTTTTACCTTATCACAGAATTTTTCAATAATTTGGAGAGTTTCGAGATTGAATTCACGGATTATTCCTTTTTCACCCACACTTCAGGATAATATAAACTTTGAAATTATAACTGGATAGGACAAGATATGAAATTTAAAAGATTTGTTATATCCTTTGATGAATCACAGTAATAAATCTAGATATTTTCACCTCTTATCATATCTGTTATTTGTTATGAATAAAACCTAAAAATTGCACAAATAGAGACGATACTCTTACTTCATTTTTATTTGCTTTTTTTTTGTTCCCCTCTCTTTTTTAATTTCTTTTTTCCTCTTCCATCATTTTGTCATAAAATTTTATCAAATAGTAAACTACACTAATATACCTAACAATGTAATAAATATAAATACTCAATGTACTAATTTATATATATGAAATTTATATCATAAGATAGAAAAAAATTTGAATATATAAATAAATATAAGAATAAATAAAAAAGAAATTATTTTTTTTAATTTTAATTTTATATATTCAAATTGAAATATTATTATTATTATTATTTTTTGGTAACCGAGGATCCGTCACCATTCCCTGAGGATGAGCCTGCACAGGTAATTGGAGCGCCTATACCTCGGGGGAGACTAGCCTAGCAATCCACCACCAATGCCCCCCACTTAAATTACGCAAATTGAAATATTATTTATATTCAAATATTATATTAATTTTATTAATTTAACAAGTTTTTTATTTTAGAAAAATAAATTTTATATTCGGTGACCGGCCAGAGGAAGGAGAAGACCAAAAAAAAAAGAAAAAAAAGCAAAAAAAAATAAAAATTCAAAAAATATTAAAATGTTATTTAATTTGTCCACGTTAGTGCCACGTTTGTGCCGGTGACCGGTCGCCGGCCGGTCGGCGTCCACATCGGCAAATTCTGGTCAAAATTGGCTGGAAAGACTAAATTGGCACAAAATAATAGGTTTAGGACTGAATTGATACTAATTTAAAATGTTTAAGACTGAATTGGCATCAAAAAAAGTTTTAGGACTAAATTGACACAAATGTAAGAGGTTTAGGACTGAATTGGTATAAAAAAAAAGGTTTAACACTAAATTGACACTAATGCAAAAAGTTTAGGACTTTTTTGGCACATTTCCCAAAGAAATCGTGCGGGACTAGGACAGGACGTTTGCCAATCGGGACCCTAACATTGCCGCTACCATCGTGTCATACGACGGAAGGGACATTGTCTTCTCAAGCCAAGGGCCTTACTGGAGGAATCTCTGCAAAATATTCGTACGGCAGATAATAAGCAACGCAAGCCTCAACGCCTGTTACAGTTTGAGAAGGCAGGAGGTCAAAAAAGCTCTGAGCGATCTGTATAGAAAACTCGGGATGCCTGTTGATGTCGGTGAATTGGCCCTTCTGATCTTGACTAACGCAATGATGGCGATGCTGTGGGGAGGGACGCTTAAGAAAGAGAAGCACGAAGCCTTTGGCACCGACTTTCGAAATGTGATAGCTAAATTCATAGTGCTCTTAGGTAGTCCGAATGTTTCAGACTTTTTCCCGGCACTCGCTTGGCTTGACCTGCAAGGAGTGGAAAGGGACGTGAAAAGGGCGCATCAGTGGATCGATGATTTTATTCAGTCTGTTATCGATTGCGCCACCACCGAAGGAAGAACGAATGAACTGTTCGAGCAGAAGGAAGAAGAACCTAAAAGCAACGAACAACGAAAGGACTTTTTGCAGATTTTCCTGGACATGGAGATGGATCTTGAAGAAAATCAGTCATTTATGGACAAGAATAGAGCACTTAGAGCCATTCTTACGGTAAGTTTGTTATGCTAGGTGACTTTTTCTAGTATGAATATACATGACCATTCGACAACCTGATGCACACAAAATAGTGAATCCTCAATCTTCAACTCCGTTCTTAATTTCTTGATTTCAGTCCTCATATTGGCTGCCAAGTGCCACATTTAATCCTGAGCCATTGTTCAGCGATTATTAACAGAGTACTGTGCTTATTTTAGAATTAATATTAGGAAAACGTTATCATAATTTTAACGCGTATCATATACACGGGAAAAGTGTGAGAAAAGTCATAAACATATTGCATTGGTATCAATTAAAAGTCCTAAACCTTTCGATAGTACCAATTTAGTCCTAAACTTTTTTACCTAGAGCCAATTCAGTTCTTTCGGCTAATTTTGGTCGGATATTGCTAACATAGACATCGATCAGCCTACATAGCACGGCCAGCATTGACACAGACATCTTTTTAACAATATTTTAATTTTTCTTTCTTTCTTTTTTTCCTTCTCTTTCTTTCGATGGCTGGCATGGCCATGGTCGGCGAGGGTTGGCCTTGGCTAAGCGATCGGCCAAAGGCGAGGGACAGGAAAGGCAAGCCTTGCCAGTGGCCGGCTAGGCTGGCAAAGTCACGCCTCGCCCAAACACCAGTGAGGCTCAACCCTCACCAGATCTGGTGAGGGCAAGCCACGCTAGTGGTTAGGCAAGGCACGACCTCGCCAGATCTAGCGAGGTCAACCTCGTTGGCCCTCGCCTTTGGCCGGTCCTGGCCATAGGAAGAAGGAAGGGAAGGAAAAGAAAGACAAAGAAAAGAAAAAATTAAAAAAATCGAAAAAATATTAAGATATTATGAAAAGTTGTCAACATCAGTGCCGGTCATGCCACATAGGCCAGCCAACTTCACGCCAACAATATCCGGCCAAAATTAATCGAAAGGAGTGAATTGGCTATAAATCAAAAGATTTGAAACTAAATTAACACCATTAAAAAATTTAAAATTATATTGGCACCAATGTAATAAATCTAAGACTTTTCTAACACTTTTCCCTCATATATACAATAGGATAAGTTGAAATTACACAAAAATTTGTCAATCATTTTGTGCCAATTCTCCTGGGTATGTTTGTCATATCTTGATTGATATCTCTTTCCATACTTCTCTTGTTTCACATCCTATCATCTAACTGGGCCGTGTCCAACTCCTCCGTAAAGCCCCATATCTTGACTTTCAGTTTGACTCTTTTCTGTTAGTATTTAAGGTGCTTCATGAACGACGCAACTTTATCAAACATAACAGCATTCTGATCTTTCTGATGAAACTTTGAATGTTCGAATAGCACATCGTGATTGGTGGAACCGATACAACGTCAACAATGATCGAATGGGTGACGGCGGAGTTGCTGCAGAACCGGAATGTGATGGACAAAGTAGTGGAGGAATTGACAGAAGTTGTGGGCGTGGATAAGATGGTCGAAGAGCAGCACTTGCCCAACTTAAAGTACCTCGATGCGGTCATTAAGGAGGTATTTCGCTTGACCTGACACTGCCCTTATTGCTGCCTCGGACCCCGCATGCTTCCTGCATTGTCGGGGGTTACACACTACCGAAGGGCAGTAACATATTCCTGAATGTGGGGTCTATCCACAGGGACCCCACGATTTGGGACAAACCATCGGAGTTTTGACCCGACAGGTTCTTGGAAGATCCTGGCAAGTATGATCTCTCAGGCAACAACTTCACGTACATGCCCTTCGGTTCCAGTCGAAGGATACGTGCGGGGCTTGCGTTGGCAGAGTGGATGCTAACGTTTACTTTGGCCTCTCTTTTGCATTCATTCGATTGGGAATTACTGCAAGGGGCGGAGCTGGAACTGTCGGACAAGTTCGGGATTGTGGTCAAGAAGATGAATCCCCTGGTTGCGATTCCTAGGCCGAGATTGTCCACTCCGGAGCTCTACATGTCAAGTTAGACCTTTCGTTAGAGTCTCCTCAAGACTCTTCATTTCGATTCTGCAAAATAAAAGTATCCTGCAAGTGTGTTTGATGTAGGAGAAAGGATTCCTGTTGTCTATCTGTTCTTCAGATTAGTCGGACTAGAAGGTGAAGTCATGTGATGTAAGTGCAAAAAGTTTGGGGTGCACGCATAGTGAGCTAGGGCTTTTGGATGAAGCGCGGGGCTCTTTCTGTTTTGTTTTGTTTTTTTTTTTTGCTAAAAGGCTCTTTCTGTTTTGTTGTATTAGAACCAGATATGACTTTTCCGTACGGTCTAATTTTCTAATCAGAAATGAATTCTAATTTTTCTCTCTATTCCTTCATAGCTTTGAAAGCTCACGCACAAAAGAAAATGCAGACTTTCCTAATTCAAGTGCTACATAACGAGGTTTAGTATCTCGTGACATTAGCAATTTAGCCAAACTGATTTGTCAAAATTATAGTTAGTTATACCATTAAAGTTGACCTTTTACCCTCATCGGACAGCTTCTGGATAACAGATATAATCTTCCGCAATATATATGCCTTAGCACTATACTTGTGTTCAATCGGCCGGCCGGGCCTCGTGCCTAGCCTAAAAGTATTTTGCCTCTATCAATCATGTTCAGAGCATGTTCTCAGCCAGACAACGTTGCTTTGCATGGTTTTGTTGCAGGCCATGTGGGCTAAAACATTGCCCAGAAAAATATTTGTGCTGCTTTGGTTGGGATATTCTTTAGATCAGTTTGACCGGAAGATGAAGTCGTGATCTAAGAGCAAAACCTTTGGGCTCTCTGCTCAAGTTTTCTCTCATTTCAGAATGCACGAGGAGTTCATGAGTTCTCTTTTTTTTTCTTGCGCTGGAAGGATATAGATTCGATCGACTACTGAGTGCATACGACCACTTCATCAATTATCCAGCATTAAGGAATCAACACGACTGCTTGATCGAAGGAGGAGGTTCCAAAACCGAACTTCCACAGCACGCATTTCTCTAGCTTCAGCGAAGAGGTTACATAGAGGGTGGTTTATTAGCGCCTTAGATATGTACAGCGAGTACTGAAGCACAAGGTCCTTCAGTACAGAATAACTTGACTCCATGAGTCAAGCGGAAGCAGCGGGGTTGCACACCAGCAAGTCCTTTTCCGTGTTGGGCGGGATCCGGAGAATGGGGTTGCTCTCGAAGAAGTTGACCGGTTTCAGATCAAAACTAGCCGACACCATGGGCATGATCGGGAAGTCCTCCTGACACGGAATGTGATGGAAGCCCAGTGTGTACCACACCATGATGTCCTTATTCTCGATCGGCCGATCCCTGCAATTGAACAACAATTCCAGTAAAGTGCAGGTTGCAGAATCTAAGGCCAGTTGGCCTGGGCTCGTCCCGAGGCCACCAGGTCGAATCACACATGGTCTAGCTGAAATTAGAATTTCACTTGAATGCATGCATAGCAAATGCTAGATCGCACCTGTTCGACCACTCAGCAAGAGTGTTCGCCCTGGCTCTGGTAAGTGAACAGCCCGCCCGCCCATATGAAGTAGAGAAATTCACTATCTGATGGATTCTGGAAACGGCTCACGCATATGCGATCTTGATTGCATTTTATTAATTCGTTATTTGGTCATGGAAGTAGGCAGTGAAGGTATCATAAGCGTGTTCTGCATTTTCTTAAAGCCAGGGCACTAATGTCAAGATGATGAATCTCCATGGATCTGTATTGAACTTTGCTCGTTGCTTAATATGCCAATGTGAAGGATGCGCTCTCCGAAGATAGATATATGGCCCTGATCAGGCTGAAAGTATTATCATCAACGGTGGAAACCGATACAAATCATGTTGCCACTCTTTCCTTGTTTTACTTCATGCCTTTATTAATCATCTTGCAAATTCGTACCCTAACATCATTTGCAATTTCTTACTTCAGTTCGGTCGTTGTTTGGTAATGACAATGTCTACGCCCCAGAGGCATTAAAAGAACAGAGGATTTCCACTCTATTGTGGACGATAGTGTGAGATCCAAACTAGAAGTACGGAGGAAGACCTTAAATCAACCGTATTGCTTTCATGTTTTTTGGATAAACATGACAGGTAATCAATGGGTAGCTAGAAAGGTGATTTGCTTTAAGTCCTTGAATGTTTGAGAACTGATCTAGATCTCCAAATGCCATCTTTTCTTGATATACGGCCCAAATAAGAATGTTTTGTTACAGTTGCCACTGAACGGAATTGAGAGTCACACCTGCAAAAACTGTGGTTTCAGTAAAAAATGTGCACCATTTTTGGCTAGGCCGATGGCGACAACAAAGAATCTTCCGATGTAGGTTATTAACCAGCTGTTTTTGGCACTGAATTGATGTGGGAGGAGCTGTACATATGATTTTAATTATGTGGAGAGCTTACTTGGTAATGCATCGGAAGCGACAACTTCCAAGTACATCTGTAATCTTGGCATAGGAATAGCTCATTGGCAATCTTAGGAGTGCAAATTAACTTGGAAGATACTAGTCGTGTTCTTTTATTATCATATTCACAATGGTTTGGTGTGTCTTTGAATCCTAATGAAAGAAATTAGGTTCTTTTATTATTATATTTAGTTGAGAGTACCTATTTCATGTTAGTATTTTCAATTTGGCATGGGGCCTTTCGCATCGATGTCTTATTGTTTTCTGTCTTATTTCAACGTATCTTGGGGAAATTGGTCGACCACATGAACGTCATGCTTCAGCATCAACTGGCTCGTGATCCTGGTGTGAATGAAAATAGATAAGAATGCCTTGAAAGCACATTGTATGTCATTATACGTCATCAATCACAAAGAAAGACTCTTCACCCTTGACATGATAAGAATATGTTCTTATGCAAACAGAATATTAGCTTCTTCCAACTTCTATTAAGGTTGGTTTCCTAGAGCACAAGATGTTTATTATGTGGTTCTTTCATTCATTCATGCATAATAAATCAGAACTTCATTCATTGTTATAGGTAGACTGCGTGTCTACAACCCCTGTTGATACCCTTTATACAACCAACGTGGAATAACACTTCTTCTAACGATTGATTGATCATGGCAATTACTCATGTATATGTGGTTTCGATTGCATTTTTACTAGCCTATGTCCACTTATTCTGTCATGGATTAATAAGCCATTGGAGACACCATCATAAGATATCTACTTTTCTCATATCCAAAACACTGATGTTGAGATGATGAATTTCCATGGATCTATGTTTTGCTTTGTTTGTCAATTGAGATGGTAATACATAGGTTTCTCAATCTAATGGTGGATTCATGGCCTTGTTCTTGTCAAAAGTAACATCTTGTATGGTGGAAAATCATGGTAGGAATCATGCTATACTCTCTCTTGTTTTTCATCATGTCCATATCCATCTCACATGTTCGTACAATCAGTCAGTGTCTTTACGGATCGATTTTGCACCATTCTATTCGTTCTTCACTTGGTGATGACAATTTCTCATGCCCCTGATGCTTTAAAGGACTAGGAGCTTTACTATAATTTTAGCAATGGTGCGAGATTTGAATCAAATATATGGGATATGAATGAAACAAGAACATTGTTTAAGTTGATTGCATTGTGTCGTGCTTTATGAGTGGGAGTCGTCCATCGTAGTAATGAAAGCATGTGCTTTACTTCATTCTTGGGACGTTTGAGAGCTGATCTAGAACCATGAATGCCATCTTTTCTTGAATTATTACTTAATCAAATTGGAATACTTTGTTATAGATGCCACCGCAGCAGAACAAAATTGGAAGTTCGGCCTTCTAAATAAAAAAGGACCGCGGAAATGACCAACTTTGGGCCTAGCTAGATATGTGTACTATTTCAAGTGTAACGATACTTGGTAAATTCTCTTTTTTTTTTTTAAGGATAGTAATTTTTCTCAAAACTTTGGTTATGTTACTTATAAATTTTTCATAAATATCATGATTTTGGCTCTTAAATTTTACTTTATGATATTTATAAACACGCATCTAAAGATTGCAATTAATCTCGTGTAACTAAGACTAACAATACCTATTGGTTAATGGTTTTCCCATGAGATCCTAATCCTCCACAATCAGCCATATGTACCCAACGATGCCCATCATTAGCACCTCCTCGTTCATAAGCACAATAATCCTTTTTCTTCTGCCGGTCGTTGCCGATCAGTGAAGTAAGACATGTTTTAATCTTAAGTACAATGTAAGTTATCTATTTATGTGAAAGCTTATCATTCAAAATAAAAATTTATCAGTGAAAATAGTGAGTCATGAGTAAGATTAATAAATTTTCGATGAATGTTCGTTTTTAGATATTTCGCTTTTTCTTTTTGCCAATGTCACGCCCCGAACCCCTGTCGAGCCCGTGTCATCCCTCCTTTGGTCGAAGAGTGCGATATCCCAGGGTATCGCCGACCTCAATTAAACATCAGATATTTAATATCGTAACGGAAACCATAAAACACCCTGACAAATATAACTGGAGAAATTATGGAGAATATACACTTTTATTCTCATTAACTTGTACCACCACAATATTCACACTTTTACAAACTTTATAAACGAGTGCACACCTTTCCTAAAACCAACAAAATCAAACAGGGTTGACGACTTGGCATTCGTCCTCAAAAATGGTTCTCGACAACAGCTTGGCTTTTCGACCGACACCCTAACCTCTACACCCCTTACTCGGCGTCCATTCTGAATCTGACTTCTTGTTTTCCGATTCTGAACTTTCTCTTTCCGATTGATCCTTCGAGGACTCCGGCTCCGCCTCGATGACAATTGGGTGGTTAATATCGCCCGATTCTGCTGGAACCTCTTCCTAACCATTCTCAGCTAATATATCCCAGAAATGGAACTCAGGCTTGAAGTTGGGATCCATGTACTGCTCAAACAGAAGTATGTACTCTGGTTCTCCTTCCGGCTCTTTGGATTCTAGAGGGTTGTTCTCAGGCTCAATCTCGGATTCTGCTTCGGGTCCTACATCCTGCTCTGGTTCCTCTTCAGGAATAAGATCTAAATCTATATCCATTGGCTCAGGTTCAGCTTGCGACGCCACAGGTTCGGGTTCGTGTTTGACTCCGGAAGATCCTTGGCTTGCAGTGGCTGGGTGCAGACCAGATTGAGCCAAACTAACATCTGCATTGGTCAATTCTCCATCAATCGAGGGCATGGCGGCCGGGTCCCAATCTCCAACTAGATCGTATAAGATTTCGAAACCTCGGACGGACCAAATTCATCCCCGTCATCGTCCCTAAAGTACTAAGCCGTATATACATTGGTCTCCCACAACGGTAATCTTGTCTCTACAGATATGGTCGTCGTGTGTCTAATCCATGTCATCCCATCACCCATTGGAAACTCTGCTACTTTGTACTCCGTGTGCACTGGTACTCCAAAACGTACTGGTGGCGGTGGCGGTGAAGGGCTCATGTCTCAGGTCGAGTTTCTGAAAATTGTTGGTTGTTACAACCGTAAAATTATATCTCAGCAAACACACCCCTAAACCCAACCTAGGCTATCACGTACCTCCAGACAAACACACAAAACAATCACACACGTGCCAAATCACCACATAGTAGGCATTCCACACACAATCACAAGCACGTCATATGCAGCATACCCATGTACAGTTCTCATCCCACATACTCATTCCGTTCTCATCTCCTGTTTCTCAATCCTCGCCAGTGGCCCGCGTTAATGTACATGCCTCAGGTATACTGCGACCATTCATCACCACACTTCCAGCCCGCGTACTTGTTCATGCCTTAGGCCCTGTTCGCGACCTGAGCATCACACGCCCCAGGCCCAATCCCAAACTCAGCCCACACCAAATGCGCAAGGCCTACATGATCGGAACCCGAGCTTATAATGCCCCGGTCCAATCCCGGTCTCACTCGAGTTGATTGTGCCTCGGACCAATTCGCATTCTTGCTTTTTCAAGTCTCAGCCTGTACCAAATGCAACAGACCTACGTGATCGCTGTCCGAGTTTATGATACTCGGTCCGATCCCATTCTCACACTTTTATACCTTCTCATGGATTTCCGTGCACATGTTTGCACCCACAATCACACATTTACACCGCAAACACGCATTCACACACAATTTCGCATTTTTCCGCACTCAAACACTGTCAAATCAATTTTAGCCATTCACGGGACTTTCATAAAATTCAGAGACGGACCTAACGGTACCATCCACATGACAAACAACCAATCAAAGCACATCACACAACACATCACAACCAGTGAACAGTAATTTTCGCACCTCAAATCACAAATTATACTCCCGGCTCTTCACGACATTTTCTCGCAATTAATTGCCGGTTGTAAAAATCCAACTTGTATCCCAATCCATCAATCACAGCCTCGTGAACAGTATTTCACAGCTTATTTTTCAACCTCTAATTTCCTCCAAAAATTCCAAAATAAATTCCTAAAGCCCGCCATAAGAATCCAATCATATTTCCCACAATTTCACACCCGCATAAATCCAATTTTCTTCAAAAATAATCATCTTTCGATACCCGAAGTCCTAAATCGGGCTTAGAGTGCGACTTACCGAATTCTAGACTAAATCGGCTAGAACGGGAAGTGGTGGCACTTAAACGGACACAGTGGGTACAGGGGTGAAGCTTGGCGACGGCGATCGGCTTGCGGCGGCGGTGCGGCACCTTGATTGTGGCTCACGGCCACTTGGTGAGAGAGAGGGAAAGAGAGAGAGACGGTGAGGTTTGAAGTTGGTGGTGGTGGCGTACAGCGGTGTGGACAGCGGCTTGGTGGCGGTTCGGGCAGTGGTGGCAAGCAGCGGCGCCAGCGGTGGGCGATCCAGTTTGAAGGACGGCAGCCAAGGAGTTCACGAAGAGGGGGCTATTCGGTGAAGGGGGAGAGAAGAGTGAAGAGAGAGAGTGTGTTCTTGACTCAAATAGTATCCATTTGACCCCATGCGGAAATGACCAAAACGCCTTTCACTCATATTTTTAATCCGAAGATTTCGATTCGATCTTATCTTAAATCGACAACCGAGATCGATTCTTGCACAAAAATATTCAAGGGTATGCTTGTAATTTCCCAAAAATCCAAGGGTAAAATTGTCCAATCAAAATTTTAGGGAAAAAATTACCAAAATGCCATTTACCCTTAAAACATACCCTTTAATAAATCCTAGGGGTATTTTAGTCACTTTCTTCGTTTCTTGCCCAATTCGAATTTTTCCGAAGGAATTGAGCGCACAAAAAATTCGCACATGTCCCCTGCAATGTCATCCTAACGTTCCTCCCTGATTTCCTAATTTTTCGATGTCCAAATTGGGTTAAATTCAATAATTAAATTTTATTAAACGTGACTCGAGCTTTTCTCAAGCTAACGAGCGGCTTACTGGGAAATTTCGCAGAGTCGACTCATGACTGATGCTGAATCGAGTCACGTGTAAGTCCGTTTGGTTTGTGACGACCTCGATTGTCATTAAAATTGCGAAGATCAATCACTTGATCCGATGAGTACAATCGTTTGGTATAGGTTCAGGATCAATCGTCAAGTCATTTCGTGATCCAGCAGAATCACTCGTAATCCACTATTGTGACAGTGGTAAACTGACCCCTAACTATCCTTGGATCAGCCAACAGTGGCTTAAAATATTACTTTAGCGGCTTAATGGTCGAAAATCAATCCACAATCGAATTTTCTTTAGTCGTGCGAATTTAATTTCCCTATTAGCCTTTCCCTAATGGTTAGCATTCCCAGGAATGATCAGTTTTAGGCGAGAATTTACTACGAGTGCATTTCATAAAACTCAGTTATTTAAGAAATTCCAATTGGTGGAATTTCGGAATGTCACGATCTTCCCTCCTTACAAAAATTTCGTTCTCGAAATTTACAATCTCACTACTACTCCAGATTTACAATCCCTATTGCTACTCAAACAACTAGGGGTACTGACGTTGCATCATTTCTTCATTTTCCCAAGTTGCGCCTTCAGTTCCGTGGTGCTTCTAAATAACCTTAACCATTGGGATCGTCTTGTTCCTCAGAACCCGTTCCTTTCGATATTCAATCCTGATTGGTCTTTCGATATACGACACCTTATCATCCATTTCTATTTCTTCATAATTCAATACATGCATCGAGTCCGGTTCATATTTCCTCAACATCGATACGTAGAACACGTTATGCACTTGCGACATATTTGGCGGTAACGCAAGGTGATATGCCAAATCTCCAATCTTTTCTAACACCTCAAACGGTCCCACATACCTCGGACTCAACTTTCCTTTCTTACAAAATCGGGATAATCCTCGCATAGACAAAACTTTAAGGAGCACGTGATCTCCTACTTGGAATCCCAAAGGTCTTCGTCTTCTATCTGCATAACTCTTTTGACGGCTCTGCGCTGTCTTTAGCCTTTCACGAATGATCTTAACTGCCTCAATTGATTGTTCCACTAACTCTGGTCCTGTTATAGCCCTTTCTCTCACTTTGTCCCAACACACGGGCGTTCTACAAGCACGGCCATATAGTGCTTCAAAAGGCACTATTCTAATGCTCTGCTGAAAGCTATTATTGTAGGCAAACTCCACTAAGGGCAGTTGTTCTTCCTATTTACCCTAAAAATCCAACACATACGCCATGAACATATCCTCTAACGTCTAAATTTTCCTCTCAGACTGGCCATCTATCTGAAGATGATAGGCTGTACTGAACGTGGATCCTAACGCTGTCTACAAACTTTTCCAAAAATTAGCGGTAAACCTAGAATCACGATCCGAAGTTATCGATACCGGTACCCCATGCAGGCAAACTATCTGTTGCACGTACAACTCAGTATATCGCTCCAACGCAAAATCCTTTCACACTGCCAAAAAGTGTGCCGACTTAGTCAGTCTGTCGACAATCACCCAAATAGTGTCATAGCCTTTTTGATTTCTCGGTAATCCTAACACAAAATCCATGGTTATATGTTCCCATTTCCACTTCGGGATTTCCAATAGTCGCAACAATCCTCCAAGTTTACGATGTTGTGTCTTCACTTGTTGACATGTCAGACACTTAGCCATGTGCTTCGCAATATCTGACTTCATACCGTTCCACCAATAATATTGTCTCAAATTCCTGTACATTTTGGTACTGCTTGGGTGAATACTATAATTACTGCGATGCGCTTTGAATAAAATTTCTTCCTTAACTTCTACGTCGTCCGACACACATAACTGCTCTCGAAATCTCAATATTCCGTCCTCGAACACCTGAGAATCCGGCTTCCTCTTAGTAGTGTCCATCCCAATAATCTTCTGTATCTCTAGGTTCGTAAATTGCAAAGCTTTAATTTTAGCCTGGATCTCCGGTTCAATCCTTTATGTGGCTAACAGGCTCGAGACTTGATTTATTTCAAACTTAAACTCCGAGTTTCGTACTTTCTCCAACAAAGTCCATTCTTTGACCATCAAGTGTGCGATGCTTGATTTTCGACTCAATGCATCCGCTAGCCGGTTTACCTTTCCGGGGTGATATAGAATATCACAATCATAGTCCTTTAATAATTCCATCCAACGTCACTGTCTCATATTCAACTCTTTTTGTGAGAATAAATACTTGGGGCTTTGATGGTCAGTATAAATTTGAAATATTTCCCCGCATAAATAATGTCGCCAAATCTTTAGGGCGAACACTATTGCGGCCAACTCCAAGTCATGCGTCGGATAATTCAATTCGTGTGGCATCAACTGTTTGGATGCATAAGCTACCACTCTTCCATGTTGCATCAACACACACCCTAATCCTTTCAACGACGCATCACTGTATATCTCATACCCTCTAGATCCTGATGGAATCGTCAATACCGGTGCCGTTGTTAACCTCTGTTTCAACTCCTGAAAACTTCTTTCACATTTATCCGTCCATTCAAATCTCGTCTCCTTTTTCAATAAATGCGTCAACAGCATTGCAATTGCCGAAAATCCTTCCACAAAACGACGATAATATACAGCTAAACCCAGAAAACTCCGAACTTCTGTTACCGTTGTCGGTCTAGGCCACTTCATCACAGACTCAATCTTCGATGGATCCATAGAAATTCCTTCTTCAGAAATCACATGACCATGAAAGGCTATTCGACTAAGCCAAAATTCGCACTTGCTAAACTTAGCGTACAGTGCGTTCTCCCGCAGAGTCTGTAACACTCGATGCAGATGAAACTCATGCTCCTCTAGGCTTTTCGAATATACCAATATATCATTGATAAACACAATCACAAACTGATCTAAAAATTCCTTAAATATTCTATTCATCATATCCATAAAGGCAGCAGGGGCGTTCATCAATCCAAATGGCATCACCGTAAATTCATAATATCCATATCTCATCCTAAATGCCGTTTTCGGTATATCTTCCTTCTTAATCCTCAATTGATGATATCCCGTTCTCAAATCTATTTTAGAGAACACCGAAGCCCCTTGTAACTAATCAAATAAATCATCAATTCTCAGCAAAGGATATTCACTTTTAACCGTTACCTGATTCAGCTATCTGTAATCTATACACAATTTTAATGATCCATCATTCTTCCTTACAAATAAAATCGGTGCTCCCCACGGAGACGCACTAGGACGAATAAATCCCTTGTCTAACAATTCTTGCATATGTACCTTTAATTCCTTTAACTTCAACAGCGACATTCTATAAAGTGCCTTCGAGATTGGCTCAGTTCCGGATGCCAACTCGATTACAAACTCCACTTCTCTTTCCGGCGGTAATCCCGACAATTCTTGAGAAAACACATCGGGATATTCACACACTACTGCTATATCCTCATGCCTCGGTTCTTTAGCCGTCGAATCAACTACTGTCGCTAAAAATCTTGGACATCCTTCATCCAGCAGTTTCGTCATTTCTACTGAGGATATTAACAGAATCGAGGGTCCTCCTCGACTTCCCACAAATTTAAATTCCGGATGTCCAACAGGATTAAATTGGATCACCCTGCTATTGCAATCCATTACAGCCCTATGCTTAGACAACCAATCCATTTCTATTATCACATCAAAGTCGTACATATCTAAAACCGCTAAATCAATCATTTCCTCCCTATCTCCAATCACAATCTTACAGTTTGGGCAACCCAACGAAATCAACATCCTATCGTTCAAGAGAGTCGTCACGCATAACACCACATCAAGCAATTGCGGTTCTATTCCAATCAACTCAACAAACTGTTCCGATATAAAAGAATGCGACGCTCCAGAGTCAAATAAAGCATACGCAGCATGGTTGCACAGAGAAATCGTACCTGTGACAACCCCTGGTGCGTTCTCCGCCTCTCTTCTGGCCATCGCATATACTCGTCCTTGTGCTTGAGGCCTATTTTGGTTCGCTATCTAGGCTGTTCCAATCTGATTTCTATTCCAAGGTGGCGGCAAAGCAGGCGGTCTATTCTGTCTGGGATTGGGACAATTCTTTATGTGATGCCCAAATCCTCCACATCCAAAGCATGCTCCACCCCTGGTTGGACAAGGTCCATTGCCATGTCTACCTCCACAAATCCTACATAGACCATTTCCGATCCGGACTGGCTTCCCAATGTTTCTTCTAACTGGAGGAGTAAAACGCCTATTATCCACCATCGGCCTCTTCCCCGGATTACGATTATTCCATCTCTGGACAAATCTCGAACCAAAAGCGGCGGCCCTATCTATTTGATCTCGCTCCAGAATTTGGGCCCTATAGAATATTTGCTCATACGTCCCCAGATTTACCAATAATAACTGGCTACGGATATCAACCTTCAATCCGTCCAAAAATCTTCACCCCTTATCCTCAGGATGTTCCACCGTTCTCGGCGCAAACTTAGACAATCTCGCAAATTCTGCCTCATACTGATCTATTGTCATCTGGCCCTGGCAGAGTCTCATAAATTCCGTGAGTTTTCTCTACCTAGCATTGGCTGAGAAATACTTCTCATAAAATCTCTCAGTAAAAACAGCCCAAATCCTGGCTGTACCTTTAGAAAAAATTCTATATCTTATGGCCTTCCACCAATCATTCGCATTATCTTGCAACTGATAGGCTGTCAAAGTCACTTTCTTGTGATCATTACACTCCAGCATCTCAAAAGCTTTCTCAAGTTCCTCTACCCATTGAGGTGCAGCCTCAGGATCACATTTCCCAGAAAACTTAGGTGGTTTCAACTTTATAAACTACTCTACCAGTTGGTGCATAGGTCTATTCACAACCATTTGCCCTTGACCCTGATTTTCATTATTATTAGCAACAGCAACGGGCTCAGCAGCTTGGGCAATCGGAGCAGCACGTTCCTAAGTCTGTCGTTCTATTATATCACCAATCCGTTCTAGAGTCCTCATAACGGCTTCCATTCTAGGATCCTCAACAGGTCTAACTTCCACTCTGGAGTTTGCTGCTGCTCCAGCATCTACCCCTAAATCGTCCCTCGCTCCTACACCCATTCCAAGATCCTCTATGGCCCTAGCTCGAACACGTCCTCTACCCCTTGATCCTCTACCTGTGCCCCTCCTCGGGACTCTTTCTACGCCTCTTCCTTCGCTGCTCATGGTCACAATTCTACCACTTTCCTACCTGCTATAATTCCACTCAGGAATTAGCAGTCTAAACCAACTAGCTCATTCTAATACTCGGCAACGAATTAACACAACCATTCACTCAATAAGCAATTCCCCATTGCTAGTCACGAAATCACAATCACAAAAGTCTGACCACTTACCTCAGGTCCAGATGCACCTGCAATTCAATTACCACACAACAATCGACTCACTCAAACAATCACAACAACCAATCTGGAGGCACGTGTAGCTCGTTCCGTCCTAAATCTAGCTAAAATCTCCCCTATTACTACCCCAGGGTTTCTGCTCTTTATCATTCCAATCTTCGACCAATTTAGATCGAGCTGACCTTGCTCTGATACCAATCCAAAACGTGAATGTCATGCCCCGAACCCCCGTCAAGCCCGTGTCATCCCGCATTTGGTCGAAGAGTGCGATATCCCAGGGTAGTACCGACCTCAATCAAACATCAGAGATTTAATATCGTAACAGAAACCATGAAACACCTTAACAAATATAACTAGGGAGATTAATGAGAATATACACTTTCATTCTCATTAACTTGTACCACCATAATATTCACACTTTTACAAACTTTATAAACGAGTGCACACCTTTCCTAAAACCAACAAAATCAAACGGGATTGATGACCTGGCATTCGTCCTCAAAAATGGTTCTCGACAACAGCTTGGCTTTCCGACCGACACCCTAACATCTATGCCCCTTACTCAACGTCTATTCTGAATTCGACTCCTCGTTTTCCGATTCTGAGTTTTCTCTTTCCGATTGATCCTCCGAGGATTCCGGCTCTGCCTCGATGACAATTGGGTGGTTGATATCGCCCGATTCTGCTGGAACCTCCTTCTGACCATTCTCAGCTAATATATCCCAGAAATGGAACTCAAGCTCAAAGTTGGGATCCATGTACTGCTCAAATGGAAGTATGTACTCTGGTTCTCCTTCCGGCTCTTTGGATTCTAGAGGGTTGTTCTCAGGCTCAACCTCAGATTCTGCCTCGGGTCCTACGTCCTGATCTGGTTCCTCTTTATGAATTGAATCTAAATCTATATCCATTGGCTCAGCTTCGGCTTGCGACGCCTCGAGTTTGGGTTTGTGTTCGGCTCCGGAAGATCCTTGGCCTGTGGTGGCTGGGTGCAGACCAGATTGAGCCAAACTAACTTCTGTACTGGTCAATTCTCCATCAATCGGGGGCATGGCGGCCGGTTCCTAATCTCCAACTAGATCGTATGGGACGTCGAAACCTCGGACATACCAAATTCATCCCTGTCAACGTCCCTAAAGTACTAAGCCATACATACGTTGGTCTCCCACAACGGTAATCCTGTCTCTACATATATGGTCGTCGTGTGTCTAATCCATGTCATCCCGTCACCCATTGGAAACTCTGCTACTTCATACTCCGTGTGCACTGGTACTCCAAAACTTACTGATGATGGTGGTGGTGGACGGTTCATGTCTCAAGTCGGGTTTCTGAAAATTGTTGGTTGCTACAACCATGAGATTACATCTCATCAAGCACACTCCTAAACCCAACCTAGGCTATCACGTACCTCCAGACAAACACACAAAATAATCACACATGTGCCAAATCACCACATAGCAGGCATTCCACACATAATCACAAACACGTCATATGCAGCATACGCATGTACAGTTCTCATCCCACGTACTCATTCCGTTCTCATCTCCTCTTTCTCAATCCTCGCCAGTGGCCTGCGTTAATGTACACGCCTCAAGCACATTGCGACCATTCATCACCACACTTCCAGCCCGTGTACTCGTTCACGCCTTAGGCCCCGATCGCGACATGAGCATCACACGCCCTAGGCCCAATCCTAAACTCAGCCTGCACCAAATGCGCAATGCCTACATGATCGGAACCCAAGCTTATAATGCATCGGTCCAATCCCGGTCTCACCCGAGCTGATCATGCCTTGGACCAATTTTTATTCTTGCTTTTTCAAGCCTCAGCCTGTGCCAAATGTTACAGACCTACGTGATCGCTATCCGAGTTTATGATATTTGGCCCGATCCCATTCTCACACTTTCATACCTTCTCATGGATTTCCGTGCACATGTTTGCACCCACAATCTCCCATTCACACCGTAAACATGTATTCACACGCAATTTCGCATTTTTCCGCACTCAAATACTATCAAATCAATTTTAGCCCTTCACGGGATTTTCATAAAATTTAGAGACGGACCTAACGGTACCATCCACATGCCAAACAACCAATCACAGCACATCACACAACACATCACAGCCAGTGAACAGTAATTTTCGCACGTCAAATCACAAAATTACACTCCTGGCTCTTCATGACATTTTCTCGCAATTAATTGCCGGTTCCAAAAATCCAACTTGCATCCCGATCCATCAATCACAGCCTCGTAAACAGTAATTCACAGCTTATTTTTCAACCTCTAATTTCCTCCAAAAATTCCAAAATAAATTCGTAAGGCCCACCATAAGAATCCAATCATATTTCCGACAATTTCACACCCGCATAAATCCAATTTTCCCCAAAAATAATCATCTTTGGATACCCGAAGTCCTAAATCGGGTTTAGAACGCGACTTACTGGGTTCTAGACTGAATCGGTTAGAACGGGAAGCGGCGGCATTTAAACGAACACAGCGGGTATGGTGGCAAAGCTCGGTGACAGCGATTGGCTTGCGGCGGCGGTCTGGCTCCTTGATTGTGGCTCACGGCCACTTGATGAGAGAGAGGGAAAGAGAGAGAGACGGTGAGGTTTGAGGCTGGTGGTGGTGGCGTACGGCGACGTAGACGGCGGCTTGGTGGTGGTTCGGGCGATGGTGGTGAGTGGCGGCGCCGGCAGTGGGCGATTCGGTTTGAAGGAGGGCGGCCAAGGAGTTCACAAAGGAGGGGGGCTGTTCGGTGAAGGGGGTGAGAAGAGTGAAGAGAGAGAGAGTGTTCTTGACTCAAATAGCGCCCATTTGACCCCATGCGGAAATGACCAAAACGCCCTTCACTCATATTTTTAATCCGACGGTCCCGTTTCGATCTTATCTTGAACCGACGACTGAGATCAATTCTTGCACAAAAATATCCAAGGGTATATTTGTAATTTCCCAAAAATCCAAGGGTAAAACTATCCAATCAAAATTTTAGAGCAAAATTACCAAAATGCCATTTACCCTTAAAACATACCCTTTAATAAATCCTAGGGGTATTTTGGTCACTTTCTCCGTTTCTTGCCCAATTCGAATTTTTCCGTAGGAATTGAGCGCACAAAAAATTCGCACATGACCCATGCAACGTCGTCCTAACGTTCCGCTGTGATTTCCTAATTTTCCGGTGTCCAAATTGGGTTAAATTCAATAATTAAATTTTATTAAACGTAACTTGAGCGTTTCTCTAGCTAATAGGCGGCTTATTGGGAAATTTCGCAGAGTCGACTCATGACTGATACTAAATCGAGTCACGTGCAAGTCCGTTCGGTTTGTGGCAACCCCAATTGTCATTAAAATTGCAAAGATCAATCACTTTATTCGAGAAGTACGATCGTTTGGTATATGTTCGAAATTAATCGCCAAGTCATTTCGTGGTCCAGCAGAATCACCGCGATCCACTACTGTGACAGTGGTGAATTGACCCCTGACTATCCTTGGATCGGCCAACAGTGGCTCAAAATATCACTTCGGCGATTTAATGGTCGAAAATCAATCAACGATTGAATTTTCTTTAGTCATGCAAATTTAATTCCTCTATTAGCCTTTTTCTAATGGTTAGCATTCCTAGGAATGATCAGTTCCGAATGAGAATTTACTACGAGTACATTTCATAAAACTCAGTTATTTAATAAATTCCAATTGGTGGAATTTTGGAATGTCACAACCAACTTATAGATGTTTCACTTCCAATATTACGAAAAGCTCTTATTTTCATGATGATCAACATACTTCTCAAATGATTATTTCCTATAATCTAATTCACAAGATTTTTCCGTGCATAGCACGGGGTCTATAGGCCACTGTAATGGTAAGAAGATCGTTGTGACAAATTAGCCATTAAATTCTTTTATTTCTTTTTTTTCCCTTGCTTTTTGACACGGGGCTAACGGTGCGGTGAAAAATGACAATAAAATAAACCCAATGCCCATGCGTAGCGCACGGGCAAACTAAACTGCTGAAATAAATGGTATAGGTTATTTTGTGTTTTAATATTCTTAATGGGTGATTCTTGGCTGATTTGGCCGAGTCTCTAGAAATTTAGTGCATCAGTCAAAGTGTTGCTCTTCCACTAGTGTGGCAGTGCGAGAGGAACCCGGAGCTTCAATGAGTCGGATCCGTGAGGGGTGAAGGGGAAAGATAGAAAATGGTTAGGTGGGCTTAAGCAGGGTTTAATAATTCTGGGTTCAGTCTGGTTAGGTAAATTTGAAAAAGAAAATGGATTGGGCTTGTTTCTAGTTATGATTGGAATGCTGATTTTTGGGCTTGTCTCTTGTTAGAAGCGGATTGGGCTCATTACTTAATTTCTTCTCTTTTTCCTATTTTTATTCCCTTACGCAAATTCTTTCCATTTTATATTATCCATGAGGATGCTCAACTAGAAGAACAATTGCTTCAACTAACCCATATGTTCTCTTTAGGAAATCCCTTAAGTTCAGCTATCTCAGTCTCTTAACAATTCTTTTCATGGTAAATCATTAACATGTTTTTGATCAATTGCTATATTTTATTCACTAGTTTTCCCGGCCATTTTGGATTCCTTGATCAGATTTATGTGTCAAACTTGACCAAGTGCAGAATATCGATTAAATTCATTATGTCTGGAAAAGTCATGTTCCGATTTTATTTTATGTTCATTCAAGCGTCAGAATATAGCAGTTGAGACCCAAAATGTATGTGAAGTTTAAGTTGAGGCACTGGATCATGCAAGCCCCCCCAAACAATCACCATGTAGATAGGTTTTTTGAAGGTTCACGTGCCCTAACCCTAGTAGGGGGAAAGATCTCAAGAGATGGTCCACAAAATGCGTATGATGGTCAAGCCATGACGTAGAAAAAGCAAAGTGGATCGGCCCCGTGTCACTCTCGCCAATAATTCGCCCCTTCCATTGCTTTTCCAACTCGTGTTTGTACTCCCATGCATGCCAGCCACAAACCGAGCTTTCCATGGACAGTGCGTGTCGGCTCTACAGTGCGAATGCATCCCACATTTTCACAATGACCCCAGTCCCCGGAGAGTAAATCTCACTAAGGCTTCAATAATTTCAGCATTAGTGCCCTATAGCTATTATTGCATCACGCATCACTTCCTAAAACATTTTCGGTAGAATATGATGATTTTATCAATATAATTCTAAATTTTTGTGCTAAATATTATTATAGTCTTTGCGGCTAATTTCCATTGAGAATCGTTGATGTGGCGATCTCATTATTTTGGGTTGTCCTACATGGCATATCAGGTTTCTATAAAAAATTGGTCACAATGATTACATCGAAATATCGCATAAAGATTTAGAACTAAATCGACAAAATTATAAAATTTAGGATTAAATTGACATTTATATAATAAATTTATGACTAATTAGATAATTCTCCCAATAGGATAATTGGTTTAAAATGAGAAAAACATTCACGAGTGTGACGTCCATGGCATTTGGTATGATGCATGTTATCCTGCCTACCCATACGTGTCTTGTTCCCACTTGCCTATCTTTGAGCCATGAGTATTGCAAAAATTATGCCATGTCTTCAAAGTTTTAGTTAAAAAAAAAAAAGAGGTCATTAATGGTTTGGTTGAAGAATCATGTGGCAGTAACATTGGAGCAAAATTTCTTCTGAAACTAGATATGATTCATCAGTCGTTGTTGTGCCTTCAGTCATTGTTGTTGGGCACCGAAGCTATAGTGGCAACACAAAAAAATTGTAATGAGCAACTCAGGCTGGGACATACTTAGCTAAAAATACAGTATGAATACGACATACCCAAAAAAATATATATCACACAACTATCACACACACATAATTTATGATTAGTGAAAGTTTACACTTACTATTACGATTGTTTTTCTCACATGACAAGCAAAAACACTTAGAACAAACTCTTTAATTTCTTTCCCGCACAGATGAGCCAACTCTTTCTTTTTCTCCTCAGTTTGAAAGAACATGAGATTTCACGGATGACTTTAAGAGCACCTCATCTTCATTTTCTTGCGAAAGCATCTATCGTACATCTCCCAAATAGCTCCCTATCATTACCCTTACTATTTTCTACACAGTAGCCCCAACAAGTAGACATTGATTTCTCTCTAATTGTTTTTATCGAAGACAAGAATTACGAAATATCTTGTCAATTTCTTAATCTGATGATGCGTGTGCGGCATAGAACTTGTTGAACAAGTGTGAAAAAAGGCAACTCAGACGAAACTTCAGGCTGACGATTCGGTGAATGTACTTATTGATGTGGGACTCTTTTCCTTTTTTACTTTCGAACAGCTGGAGGCAACCAGCATGTTTCGCACTGATGCCAAAAAGAAGAGTTTCGTGGCTTTGCAGACTTGGAAAGAAGAGCGATACGGACAGTTGAGGAAAGTAACATAGGTCCCTTGGGGAATTCACAATGAGATAGAGGGGCTGCGGGTTCAGTTAGCACAATAAAGGCGTGTTTCTCTGTATCTGTTTCTTCATTGAATAATAAACTGAAAAGCCAATGAGGGAAGAAAGAGAGAGATAGATTTGCGTCCCCAATTCATGAGATAGAAAGATCGATTTTTTCAGTTGCGATATACAATGATTGAAAAAGTCACCCAACCGCTGCAGTGTAAGGTGTAATTACAAGTTGCAATGCATTTCTTGGTAACTATGAATTAAATGGTTTTGGTCATTTTTCATTCAAATATAATTGAGACACCACACCTCTTTTGATTTGTAAGGTGTAATGTACGGCCCACCACACATCCCCTTCCCGACTTGAACGCGTCCATCCCATTCACACCTCATCTTATCTCCCCTTTTTGTTTTCTATTTTCCTCTCTTTTTTTTCAATTTTCTTCTAGCCTTTTTTTCACACCCAAACACAACCTTCTCTCTCTCTTTCTGTGGCCACGCACGAAAGGAGTAGTAGATTCTATCGGTACGAAAGGATGGAGAAAGAGGGGGGGAGGTGCGGAAAAGAGAGCATCCGAATGGAGATGTACGTCATTTTGTAAATATGATTTCTACAATACCAAAAAAAGCCAACAAGGTGCTCCTTTAACTTAGCATGAAGATAAATTTATAATTCACTATCGAGATGATGCGAGATGTGTTGCATATTTTTGCTCCTTACAAAGATTAAAAGGCCAGTGACCATAGAATAAGTGTTTGGTGTGACTTTGATGCGAGATGTGATGCATGTTTTTGCGCCTTACAAAGATTAAAAGCCAGTGGCCATAAAATGAGTGTTCGATGTGACTTTGACTTTTGATTCTTGCCCTTTGCCCGTTTAATTTTAACTTTAAATGTTAGTTTTTTAAACATAAAAATGATAAACGTATTTATATTTACGAAATTAAAACATGAAGAAATAAATATGTCACCTCTAAAAGCACATATATATTAATATGAGAAAGGTAGAGCTTTGTTGGAGGGAGGGAGAGAGGATGGGGTTGAAGCGGAGCTAGAGATTGCTAAGTAGTAATGGTTATTACGAATTTAAACATGAAACTCTAGACGTAAAAGATAATTTCATGAACAATTAAGTAGTTAATGATTATTTAATTAATATATTTTAAATCTACTACCTCTCTAAAAGATATCATGTAAAAGAAACTATGTAAGGTTACATGGCGGGTATCGAATTAGTAGCACAACCACTCTGAACTTACCAATTCTGAACTTTTGGAGCCTAGAAATTGCTCTGCCACCTCTAATGCCCATCTTAAAACTTACCGATAATGTCAATTTCATAGCAAATTTCGTTGATCCTTCCGAGTCCAATTTCTACTCACAAAGTTGAACACTTTTATGGCAGCACAAATGCAACAAATAACATCTCATCATACGAGTAATCCGTCGCCAATTAGACAATGGACACTCACCATATTAAGAATCATTTAGCAAAGGATTTTAGATTATATAGGATATGTAACTTATTTATCCCATAAAGTCGTGCACCATACTTGTTAATGGAATAAGGTTATCGGTGTTAATGAGCGTAACAAGATACAAGTTCGGGTTAGGCAAACACGAGTTGCAACTTTTTTTAAGAGGTAACATGCACCAACTTCGAATTTATGAAGGGTAAAATGAAACTTTCCCTAAAATGTTAGAATGAGATCTCACATTCTTCTTACAATTGCATGGAGCTTGAGGTGATTTTCTTCATTGTAAGCGATGTCACTTTTTCCTCTGTTAAGTTGGAAAAAATTAACTCCAACTATATTTTTTTTTATTAATGTTCAACTTATAGAAATGCCAATATGCAAACTTAACTAAAATTAAATATGCTAAAATTAAATATGGATGATGTCTATATTTGTAACTCATCAATAAGAAAGATTGCATATAGTAGGAGCATGGAGAGGGAGCCTCTAAGGTGTAGACATGTGGCCACCCAACTCACTTTGCTTTTTGTTTTCTTTTTTTTCTTTGATTTAAGATCATGTAATATTTTGTGTGGCTTGCTTCCTTTCAAACATTGCAAATTGGCACACGAAGAATTATAAACAAGTGGAACGTCAGGTCCCAAGATTAAATTGTTTATTGTAAAAAATTGCAAAAACCAATATTACTTGAAACAGTTGGGCCAAAAGTTAAAGCAAAGAAGTAAGAATATTTCATTCCCTCACGGATGGACGAGCCAACTCTCTCTCTCTCTCTCTTTCTATTAGCGAAGCTTGGCATGTTGAAGCTTTGTAATGCCCTATTTATATGCACCAATCTACTGCTTTAGGAACCTCAGCCTTTGGGAACAAAGGGAAAATCTCACAAAAAATCCTAAACTTTGTTCAACGTAACAAATTTACTTTAAATTTTTTGTGACACAAAAAAACCTCAAATTTATATCCGTGTGACACATTTGTCTCAAATTTTTTTCTGTGACATCAAAAACCCTAAGTTTTACCAACTGTAACACATTTATTCCAAACTCTTTGATCGAAGGACATTTTCATCTTTTATTTTTTCAAATTGGTAAGTTCAGAGTGGTAAGATACTCCGCCGTCACCACCACTGCCTTGTTCCACCATCCAGCTATCCCTCTCTCTCTCTTCCTTCAGCCACGCGACTAGCTTCCCCTCCCCCTTCGCCGCTTTGGATCGCCGCCGCAAGTCGCCGCCGCACGCGCCGTCGAGAAGATCGCCGTCGCCGTTGCTGCCCCGCCACTGTCCAGCCACCCTTGTTGCTTGTTCAACCTTGATTAAAGCTTGAGATTTCAAGTGAGTTTGTCCATAAACCCTAGTTAGGCTAAATTGCATTTCTAGATGGATTTAGGGGTTAAATTAGGTTATTTTAGGGGTTATCATGTGGAGGCTGTTAGGGACTGAGGTTGTGGCTAATTTGAGGGCCTAGGATGATTATTTGATTGAGGTTTAGTGGGCTGTGGAGTGCTGTGATGAGGCGAAGCATAGGCGCCTTAATTTGGGCAAAATTGTGAATTTGGCGGAGGAAATTTGTGGACCGAGTAGTGGTTGTTCTTGTGGCTATTTCACGGCTTAGTTTGAAGATTTTAGTTGAGATTTGGAGGCTTAGAATAGGCTGTGTAGTGGCTGGACAGATTGGGTTGGATTGGCACAAGTTTGGAGTAAGTTCGGGTTCAATTGTGAATTTTAGTGCGTGCCAAAGCCGGCCCTCATGGTGGCTGATTTTATGGTGATTTAATAGACTAATATGGTGATTTGAAGGTAGATTAGAGGCCTAAAGGGGGCTGTAGGGTGGCTGTACATTATGGAGTTAATCGGGCCTTGTTCGGTTAATGTGTGTGATTTTTGTGTGAAATGCTTAGAATGTCTTGATCGCCTATGTAGTAGCTGAACTGTGCACAATTTATAATTGATTATGTGATGCCATGTTGTGTGCTTGGTGTGGCCAAATGATGAGATGCTTGGTGGGCCTTAAGCATGTGTAAATTCTATTGGCTCGATTGTGTGATTTTGTGTACCAATTAAGTACCATGGCTATTTTGAGTGAATTGCATAAGTGAGTACGTTATGGCACTAATTGAGCATGTTGTGATATTTATTAAGTATGTGGTCAAGTGAAATTGAATGCTTAATGTAGAGTTTGGGTGCCCGAATGTGATTGTTGTGGCCATGAACGTGCATATCAAGCATTGGCATAGCACGTGCATTAAGTGAGTGACATGAGCGTGTGATCACCTAATAGCCCTGATGCGTTTTACGCGAGGTTTAGATAATAACTGATGAGTGAATGTGTGATCACATGAGACCCTGATGTGTTTTATGGGAGGTAGTGAACCGTCCTGATGCATTTTACGCGGGACGATGCCTGAATTACCGGAAGGTGACTAGCCTGATGCATTTTATGCAGGTTGAGTGTCATGAGCATGATGCGTTTTATACGGGCCAGAGATCGATCTCAAGATAACAGACTTGATGCATTTTACGCGGGTCGGTGAAATTGGTAATTGCAAGTATGCATGAGTACAAGTGTGCGAAGTGCATTGATGAGGCATTAGTGTGAGTGTGAGCACGAGCATATGCATGACACGCGTCGTGGTGAAACGATATGCATATCCGTTCCGCGATTGAGTTCTATGCCAGTTTGCTATTTATATATATAATGCCTAACATGCAGGGTTGTCACATGTTGGATTTGGGCCCGAGGGCCTAAGTCGCTTTTAGTTAGTCTTTGTATTGTTTGGTGTCCGTCAGGAGGTACATATTAACCTAGCTTAGGTTTAGGGAACCTACTCGCTGAGATTTATTTTTACGGTTGTTTAAACCCAAATTTTCAAACCCCCGACCTTGAGATGCCTCCAGTAGCAGTACATTTTGGGATTCCTCTCTAGATAGATGTGGAGGAGTCGGTGTACCCCGCAAGGAACAGGGATTTTTGGGTCAGATATCTTTCCACTGTTTGGGTTGAAACGGGTGACGATCTTAATTAGGCCCACAAGTTTATAGCGTGGTGTATCAGGGTCAGTAGGGGACCTACGGACCTTTCCGATCTTTTGAGGTTTCGTTGATAGATGCTGGGGATCTTGAACCCCAGTGTCCTGATGGGAACTGGCGAACCCTAACCATATGCCGGAGGACGATGAGTCTGTACCCATGGAGCAAGATGTGGAGCCGGAGGACGAGGCCAAGCCGATGGATTCCGATGAGGAGTCAGTTAGGGCCGAGTCCGAGCAGGATTCCTAAGACTCTGATGTCGAGCTGTTTGATAGCTCTTCCGAGTCATCGGGGTCCGATTCGAACTGGGTCCCGTAGGTTAGCCTTAGTCTTAGTTATGAGAGAGCCAGTACCTTTTTTACCAAAGCCCTTTTAGTGTTAGTAGCCCTGATCGCTCGGGCCACTTACTCCTTTTTCTCAGTAGTGGCCATTTATCTGCTTTTGATTTTTGAGCGCAAGCTGTAAATGGATAATGTATATGGTTCCTAGTTTCAATGCAAGTGTATATTTGTTCATGTTGGTTATTGTATGGCTATTCTTGGTTATGTGGTTTAAATTTGTTCAAGTATTGTATTGCTTCCGCGTGTGCTTTAATCTCTGTATTAGGCGTTGGGTCGGCGACGCGTCCTGGACGTCGAACTCAAATCGACCTTTGCGAGGGATGTGGCGCGCCGTAGGCGCGGGGCGTGACACGACGGAATAGTAAAAGGGAAATAAATTGTATTCTCTCGTATCTCTCTTTAATGTAATATGATATCCACATCTATTCTTTAATGAACGAGCCTTCCTAGTAAGTACAATTGTGCCTTTATGCACGCACACAGACCAAGAGAAGAGACAAAAATCTATTGTTAGAAATTAGCGGAGAAAAAACAGATAGTTAACTTATCAAATAAGATAATTGGAGGAGACAAAAATAAATGAGAGAATGCAAAAAGAGGAAAACGATAACAATCGCTAACCTTTATTTACTAATTCATATATTTTTATATGAATGGGTGATTGCAAAAATGAACGAACAAATTCTTAAGATCAGGCCGAATTTTATGACTGATTGGGGCAAATTCAATGATGATTAATTGAGTGGCATGCTCATCTTTGGGGAACATTACCTAATCAGTCTTAAATCTATTGTTCAAAAATTACCTAATCAGTCTTAAATCTATTGTGCGGCGTCCATTCAATCATAAACTTATCAATTTTGTTAATTTAGGCCTAAACTTTTACACAAAATTCTAATGTAATCATTCCGGTTAATTTTCGCCGGAAATTACAAACAATCCAATCATTTGCGATCGTTATACATGGCACACTGCCACATCAGAGATTTCCTGCAAAAATTAACTCGAATGCTTAGAATGAAATTTCACGTAAAGGTCTTAAAACTAAATCGCAAAATTAATAAGTTTAGGATTGATTGGACAATTTCTCTCTCGTCTTAAGATTAGTTGTTGAGCTTTGAGCTTGATTATCCAAAAAACGAAAACTCAAGTTCAAAAGACCAAATTCTTGTTTCCATCCAGCCATATGCCAAAACCAAAAATATTTTATGAATGGGAAGGGAATGAGTTGTCATGCTTTATGAGTGCATAAGTCAGATTAGGTACTTCCTGTTTTTCAAATGTGTAACAGTTCTCACATGTCACAGGGACACCATATTTAGTTACTCGTCAATACTCTAAATGTAACAGAATTTAATTTCAAAATTTATAAGAAAACTTGGCTAATTTCATATAGGAATTTCACATAAAACATCAAAATTTGGGGCATACGAGTGAAAATTGACATATTACATGATCACGTAATTATAAAAGATCGTGTGTATTTCTTTTTTCCTACAAGTGTAGACAAAATGCATCGGCCACAATAACATGCAGAGTATACTAACAAAAGGAGGTTGGATGGTATTTACAATCCTCAATTTTATTTTATTTTTTGTAGGAGGAAAATGAAAAAATTGAGGCACTATGTTTAGACGAAAGGGGGTCTAGAGAGTTCATGAAGCAAGAGAGCTTCAAAAGAATGCCTAACCTAAAGTTCCTTCATTTGAGAGCCGTGGATTTTGCTGGAAATTTCGAAGGATCATTTTTTGAATTAAGATGGCTAAAGTGGGGGAGATGTTTCGACTCTTTTGAGGCGACCAACGTTCATTTAGAAAAATTGATCACGCTTGATTTATCATCCAATAATATTAGTGAAAATTGCAGAGGATGGAGTTCAATGAAGGTGAAGATGAAAAAGGCTTTCTCTTTTTGTTACATTTGATGGTAAATCATTTTATTTTCTAACTGCTAAACTTGGAACATGTTTCTTTCTTATAGATGGAGAGGTTGAAAGTTCTGGATCTTTCCTGGTGCTTCAATTTACGAAGCATCCCTAATCTTTCTGCATTTAAAAATTTAGAAATGCTAATCCTAGAACAATGTGCCCATTTAGAAGAAATCAACCCTTCCATTGGTGATGTCAAGTGTCTCATTTCCTTGAACTTGAGTTGCTGTGGGAGTCTTAAGAAGTTACCCGAAGAACTGGGCGAATTAGAAAATTTGGAGGAACTTCTCGTAGACATGACTTGGATAAAAGAAATCCCTCCACGTATAGGATCTCTGAAGAAGTTGAAGAGGCTTAGTGTCAAGAACTGTCATCTACTGACTGAAGTTCCCAGTTTAATAATCCATCTCTGTTTGGAAAATTTGTCGTTAGCGCACTGCCATTCGTTGCAACAAATCCCTTCTTCAATTGGGAAGTTGGGAGAGTTGGTTGAGCTGGACTTGTCACGGACACGGATTAAGGAATTACCCGAATCAATTGGGGAATTGAACAAATTGAAAATTTTGAGGATTTGTTGTAATAACAAAATAAAAAGGTTACCGAGCTCTATTGGAAAATTTCAAAGCCTCCAAGAGTTCGATGCCTTGGGATGCTCTGAACTGGAAGGAGAAATTCATGTTGATAAAGGTGGATTGTCTTCTCTAAAGACCCTTCGCTTATGTAGAACAAAAATTTCTGTCTTGCCGGAAAACTTAGATCAGCTTTCTTCTCTCGAACGCCTCGATTTACTCTACTGTAGAGAGCTTCAGTCACTCCCAAGACCTCCTGTTAGCTTATCATCCCTGTGGCTCACCTGTCGGAGCAATGAGCTGCCATCGCTCTCTCACCTGAAGCATCTCAAGGAGCTCACCCTTGGTTCTTGCATGTCTCTTCAGAGCATCCCAGAGCTTCCCTCCTGCATACGGACGCTTCAGGTTTGGGGATGCCCCAAATTGGAAAGGTTGCCAAAGCTTTCCGATTTTGGAATTTTTGCCAAAGCTTTCCCTAAGATGGTTGGACCTATCCGGAGGGGCATGGTTGAACGACTCTGATGAAAGGGCGGATAAACTCCAAGCGATACGAGGAGTTGAAAAATTGGGATCCCTGGAAGCGTTGAATATCTCTGGGCGCAGGCACATTCAAGTACTGGACCTTTCAAAGTCGGAGCATCTGAAGAGGTTGATTGTTAGGAATTGCAAAAGCTTAGTTGAAATTCGCTGCCCTAGTAAATTCCTGGAGCGCTTTGGTAGTGGGGGGTGCGAGTCACTCAAGAAATTACATGACTTTTTGCCACGTGATTTTTGTGGGAAGAAACAGCAAGAAGCTGACTGAGGTTTGCGGGGGGCTATAGTCGGATCTTCATGAGGAGGAAGCCAACGAGGTTGCCGAGGAGGGTGGTGCGATTCTGGGCATTGGGCGTAAAGAAGAGGAGGAGGGTGGATATGCGAGTTCGACGATTGGGGGTGATTATGGAAGAGAGAGAATGTTGGAGGTGAGGAATCTGGTGAAGGCAGTGGTTCCTTCCCCTCTCATTCACCATCCCTCTCCTGGAAAATCTCCAGTCTATACTCGCCTCGCTCTTTCACGTAATCGGTCGAATCTCCAACACCCTAAAACCCTCTCTCTCTCTCTCTCTCTCTCTCTCTCTCTCTCTCTCGACGTTGTTAAGGCCCAATGAGTTTACACTGCGTCCTCTTCTGGTCAGGCTAATGAGGAAGGATCTTCATGTTGGGTCTTCATTGCTAACGTTCATGACCCTCTATGACCCACATTTCCCTTTTTCCTGCCAGCCCCTTCATTTTCATGTCAGAACAAATCTCAATCCAGTTCAAAGACCAAGAGGTATTTGTGTCGACAAACCCGTACCACATGCTGAATTGAGGATAGATAGTGATGATTCTATTAGCATTGGAAAAATTCTAACCAGAGGTCCACATTTGATGATTGGATTCTGGGATCAAGTTCCGGCATTAGATTTTAGCAGTCGTTCATGGTTTAACACAGGTGATATTGGTTTCATCGATGAGCATGGTCGGGTGTGCCTCACTGGTCGAGAGAGCGGTCGGATCAAGACTGGGGGAGAAAATGTTTACCTTGATTGGTGAGGTTCTACTTTCACAGCCATTCCTTTCCTGTTCTCGGATCTTGAAGCACCGTGAGGAGTGATGAGAAGTGGAAAGATGAACAATCTCCTATGAACCATTTGTTTGTACCTATGATCCAAAGTAGCATTTTCTCCATGAGTGTGTGGGAAATTCCTTCTGATAAGATTCTCCAAGGATGTCCTCACTCATCCCAGTTAGCTAATAACGTAGTGAAATAGTGTGAAGGCTACTAATTTCACTCAGAAAGGGATGCTAGTGTCCGAATTGTAGTGATGGTGATATGGCTTGTTCATTTTTTCCTTCCTTTTTCTTTGCTAGCTTTCTAGCTGAATGGAATTGCTCCTTATCTCCTTTTGACTGTGGGAAAATGCAAAAGCTTGAGCTGCAAGAATAGAAGTCCATTGGTTTCTTCTTTCACCAGGAGTTATCGGGTTCTGACACTGTGGTGCGTTTGGAAGAACGTTTGCTTTTAACTTTCATCTATACTATTGTTTTTAGCATTTGCAATGTGTCTTTTTTTCAATACTCAGAGCTTCAAACCTTCAGAAAACATAAAACTTTGCATTTTATGGCCAATTATAGCAAAATAATTCTTGTCTTGCTGACAAGGTCAGGAAGTACCTTTTGATTTCTAATGTTGAAACAGAAACACCATTAAATTTGCATCTATTTCCATGGTTGGTTTTCATTCTGTCATCCTCTGTATGGATCCTCTACAATGTGATTATCTTGCTTTTTGAAGGTTACAAACTCTATGCTAGTCGACTGTTGCCCGCACCAATGCCAAATTCAGAGTACAGAGCTGACTGAATCTGCAAGTAAGTGGCTTTTCTTTTAAGTTACGTGAAGATTTCAGTTCACAAAAAGGGGTTGAAGAATGACATTGAGTGGTGCTTGAGAAATATCTGGTCGTTAGCCGGTTCACCTATGAATTTGAGGTTTGCATCTCTAGCGGGGATGAATTATGTTGATGCAGGGGTGGAGACTGCTTTGGCCAACTTGTCGTCTGTTCCTTAGCTTTTCAATGTTTTTCTTTTCTCATGTTGGGCAAGAAGTTTGGTCCACGATTGAGCCATGCCCTCGATCGCTAGTGCTGCATTGTTCTGTGGTGGAGTCTCTCCCTGTTTCGCCTGCAAAAACTCCATCTGTTTGGGAAGCTTGATTGTGGAATGGTAAGGAAGAAGATCAATCTTTGGAGCTTAGTTTGGAGGCTTTAGACGTTGCCACCATAAAATAAGCGAGATTTCTTTTATCCATGGATCTGTATCGAACTTTGGTCATCACTTAATGTGCCAATGTGAAGGATGCTCTCTCCGAAGGCAGATATATGTTCTTGACCAGGCTGAGTATTATCATCAACGGTGGAAACCCGGTACAAATCATGTCGCCACTCTTTCCTTGTTTTACTTCATGCCTTTATTAATCATCTTGCGAATTCGTACATTAACATCATTCGCAATTTATTACTCCAGTTCGGTCATTGTTTGGTGATGACGATGCCTACGCCCCAAAGGCTTTAGAAGAACAGAGGATTTCCAACAGTGTGCGATCCAAACCAGAAGTATGGAGGAAGTCCTTCAATCGACCGTAGTGCTTTCATATTTTTGGGTTAAACATGACAAGTAATCAATGGGTGGCTAGAAAGATGATTTGCTTAAGTCCTTCAATGTTTGAGAACTGATCTAGATCTCTTAATGCCATCATTTCTTGAACTACAGCTCAAATCAGAATGTTTTGTTACAGTTGCCACTAAATGGAATTGGAAAGCCACTCCTACAATAACTGTGGTTTCAGCCAGAAATGTGCACCATTTTTGGCTAGGCTGATGGCGGGGACAAAAAATCTTCAGAACTCGGGTACTGCCTAGCTGTTTATGGCTCTAAAATGAAGTGGGAGGAGTTGTGCATATGGTTTTTAATTCTGTAAAGAGCTTAATTGGTACTGCATCAGAAGCGAGGACTTCCAACTATAATTGTAATCTTGACATAGAAACTGCATATTGGCAATATTAGGAGTGTAAATTGACTTGGAAGATACTAGTCGTGTTCTTTTATTATCGTTTTCACGACAGTTTGATGTGTGTCTCTTAATCATTTGTTTGTACCTATGATCCAAAGTAGCATTTTCTCCATGAGTATGTGGAAATTCGTTCTCATAAGATTCTCCAAGGATGTCCTCACTCATCCCAGTTAGCTAATAACATAGTGAAATGGTGTTGAAGGCTACTAGTTTGACACGGAAAGGGATGCTAGTGTCCGAATTGTAGTGATGGTGATATGGCTTGTTCATTTTTTCCTTACTTTTTCTTTGCTAGCTTTTTCTAGTTGAATGGAATTGCTCCTTATCTCCTTCTGACCGTGGGAAAATGCAAAAGCTTGAGCTGCGATAATAGAAGTCCATTGGTCACCAAGAGTTATCGGGCTCTGACATTGTGGTGTGTTTGGAAGAACTTTTGCTTTTCACTTTCATCTATACTAATGTTTTTAGCATTTGCAATGTGTCTTTTGCATATTATGGCCAATTATAGCAAAATAATTCTTGTCTTGCTGACAAGGTCAGGAAGTACCTTTTGATTTCTAATGTTGAAATAGAAACTCCATTAAATTTGTGTCTATCTTATTTCCATGGTTGGTTTTCATTCTGTCATCCTCTGTATGGATCCTATATAATGTGATGGTCTTGCTTTTTGAAGGTTACAGACTATGCTAGTCGACTGTTGCCTACACTGATGCGAAATTCAGAGTACAGAGCTGATTGAATCTGACAGTAAGTGGCTTTCCTTTTAAGTTACCTAAAGATTTCGGTTCACAAAAAGGTGTTGAAGAATGATGTTGAGTCATGCTTGAGAAATATCTGGTTGTTGGCCTGTTCAACTTTGAATTTGAGGATTGCGTCTCCAGCAGGGATGGGTTATGTTTGATGCAGGGGTGGAGAATGCTTTGGCGAGCTTATTGTCTGTTCCTTAGCTTTTCAACGTTTTTCTTTTCTCATATTGGGCAAGTAGGTTGGTCCACGATTGAGCCCTGCCCTCGATCGCTGATGCTGCATTGTTCCGTCGTGGAGTCTCTCCCGATTCACCTGCAAAAACTCCTTCTGTGCTGTTTGCGAACCTTGATTGTGGAATGGTAGGGAAGAAGATCAATCTTTGGAGCTTAGTTCGGAGGCTTTAGACGTTGCCACCATAAAATAAGCGACATTTGTTTAGTCCAATTCGATTGTTGCAGATAATTATGTGTCACTGGTCAAATCTGCTTATGTTGAACAAGTGTACTCTATTTTCACACTAGTACATAAAAGGTTGTTTGGGGTGTTCATCCGCAAGTTTAAAAGTGGAAGCACGCCGGTTGGTAGATGAGTTACTGATTTGGTGTTAATTTTTTTCCCTAGTAGTTTGGTGCAGTATGTTGTAATTGACTTGTCGTGATGAAGTTACTGTAATACTTGGGATTTGACCAAGTGAAAAAAAACATTCCGGGGCCCGTGAAAAAAAACACAAAACAAAAGAGGAGGTTGAAAAGTCAACTAAACAAGGGAAGTGGACGTCGGCTTAAGGGGAGAAACAAGAGATGCTCGGGTCCCTCTTAAACTGAGAGCTCATGTAGAAAGAAAATGGACGGGAAAATTGTCAAAAAAGTCCTAAATTTATTGTATTTTTGTCAATTCAGTTTTAAATTTTTTTCACTTCTTGCCAATTGAGTCCATTTGGTCGGTCGACGCTGATGTGGCAATTTTTTAATGTCTTTTTTTTTTGCCTTTTCTTTTCTCTCTGGCGATTGGCCAAAAGGAAAAGAAAAGGCAGAAAAAAAAAAAGAAACAAAATTTTAAAAATAATAAAAATTTCAAAAAAAAATATTTAAAAATTGCCACATCAGTGCCGACCAGCCAAATGGACTCAATTGATAAGAAGTGAAAAGGTTTAGGATTGAATTGACAAGAAGTGAAAATGTTTAAAATTGAATTGACAAATTTAAAAGGTTTAGGACTGAATTGGCAATAATGCAATAGGTTTAAGATTTTTTTGACAATTTTCCCGAAAATGGAGAGAAGAGAAAAAGAAAAAGATCTGATTCTGGAGATCACTAACGTCTCCTACTAAACAAAAAATATAGCAGGTATAGTGTCATTTTATGTGGAGATTACCTGCTTTCATTAGCATTTTCAGTTTGGACAGTGCTTTTCTTTGACACGTTATAATTTTCCTGTTTTAATTCCAGCAACTGGAAGAAGTTGTTTGAGCAAAGTAATTGTAATGCTTCAGTTTTATCTGGCTCGTGATCATGATATGAATAAAAAAGATCATATTGCCTCCGTAAGGATGTTTGATGTCTTCAGTCAAATAGTACCAGATTCTTCATTCTCGATGTGGTATCAATCTGCGCTTGTGTAAATAAAGTAATACTTCTCTCCAACTTCTGTGAAGTAGAGAAATTCACTATCTGATGGATTCTGGAAACTGCTCACGCATATGCGATCTTGATTGCATTTTATTAATTCGTTATTTGGTCATTGAAGTAGGCAGTGAAGGTATCATAAACGTGTTCTGCATTTTCTTAAAGCCAGGGCACTAATGTCAAGATGATGAATCTCCATGGATCTGTATTGAACTTTGCTCGTCACTTAAAATGCCAATGTGAAGGATGCGCTCTCCGAAGACAGATATATGGCCTTGATCAGGCTGAAAGTATCATCATCAACGGTGGAAACCCGATACAAATCATGTTGCCACTCTTTCCTTGTTTTACTTCATGCCTTCATTAATCATCTTGCAAATTCGTACCTTAACATCATTTGCAATTTCTTACTTCAGTTCGGTCGTTGTTTGGTAATGACAATGTCTACGCCCCAGAGGCATTAAAAGAACAGAGGATTTCCACTCTACTGTGGACAATAGTGTGAGATCCAAACCAAAAGTATGGAGGAAGACCTTAAATCAACCGTATTGCTTTCATGTTTTTTGGATAAACATGACAAGTAATCAATGGGTAGCTAGAAAGGTGATTTGCTTTTAAGTCCTTGAACGTTTGAGAACTGATCTAGATCTCCAAATGCCATCTTTTCTTGATCTACGACCCAAATAAGAATGTTTTGTTACAGTTGCCACTGAACGGAATTGAGAGCCACTCCTGGAAAAACTGTGGTTTCAGTCAAAAATGTGCACCATTTTTGGCTAGGCTAATGGCGACAACAAAAAATCTTCCGATGTAGGTTATTAACCAGCTGTTTTTGGCACTGAATTGATGTGAGAGAAGCTGTACATATGATTTTTAATTCTATGGAGAGCTTAATTGGTACTGCATCGGAAGCAACGACTTTCAAGTACATCTGTAAGCTTGGCATAGGAATAGCTCATTAGCAATCTTAGGAGTGCAAATTAACTTGGAAGATACTAGTCGTGTTCTTTTATCATCATATTCACAATGGTTTGGTGTGTCTTTGAATCCTAATGAAAGAAATTAGGTTCTTTTATTATTATATTCAGTTGAGAGTACCTATTTCATGTTAGCATTTTCAATTTGGCATGGGGCATTTTGCATCGATGTCTTATTGTTTTATGTCTTATTTCAACGTATCTTGGGGAAATTGGTCGACCACATAAACGTGATGCTTCAGCATCAACTGGCTCGTGATCCTAGTGTGAATGAAAATAGATAAGAATGCCTTGAAAGCACATTGTATGTCATTATACGTCATCAATCACAAAGAAAAACTCTTCACGCTTGACATGATAAGAATATGTTCTTATGCAAACAGAATATTAGCTTCTTCTAACTTCTATTAAGGTTGGTTTCCTAGAGCACAAGATGTTTATTATGTGGTTCTTTCATTCATTCATGCATAATAAATCAGAACTTCATTCATTGTTATAGGTAGACTGCATGTCTACAACCCTTGTTGATACCCTTTATACAACCAATGTGGAATAACACTTCTCCTAACGATTGATTGATCATGGCAATTACTCATGTATATGTGGTTTCGATTGCATTTTTACTAGCCTATGTCCACTTATTCTGTCATGGATTAATAAGCCATTGGAGACACCATCATAAGATATCTACTGTTTTCATATCCAAAACACTGAGGTTGAGATGATGAATTTCCATGGATCTATGTTTTGCTTTGTTTGTCAATTGAGATGGTAATACATAGGTTTCTCAATCTAATGGTGGATTCATGGCCTTGTTCTTGTCAAAAGTAACATCCTGTATGGTGGAAAATCATGGTAGGAATCATGCTATACTCTCTCTTGTTTTTCATCATGTCCATATCCATCTCACATGTTTGTATAATCAGTCAGTGTCTTTACGAATCGATTTTGCATCATTCTATTCGTTCTTCACTTGGTGATGACAATTTCTCATGCCCCTGATGCTTTAAAGGACCAGGAGCTTCACTATAATTTCAGCAATGGTGCGAGATCTGAACCAAATATATGGGATATGAATGAAACAAGAACATTGTTTAAGCTGATTGCATTGTGTCGTGCTTTATGAGTGGGAGTCGTCCATCATAGTAATGAAAGCATGTGCTTTACTTCATTCTTGGGACGTTTGAGAGCTAATCTGGATCCATGAATGCCCATCTTTTCTTGAACTATTACTTAATCAAATCGGAATACTTTGTTACAGATGTCACCGCAGCAAAACAAAATTGGAAGTTCGGCCTTCTAAATAAAAGAGGACCGCGAAAATGACCAACTTTGGGCCTAGCTAGATATGTGTACTATTTCGGGTGTAACGGTACTCGGTAATTTCTCTCTTTTTTTTAAAGATAGTAAATTTTCTCAAAACTTTGGTTATGTTACTTATAAATTTTTCATAAATATCATGATTTTTGCTCTTAAATTTTACTTTATGATATTTATAAACACGCATATAAAGATTGCAATTAATCTCTTGTGTAACTAAGACTAACAATACCTATTGGTTAATGGTTTTCCCATAAGATCCTAATCCTCCTCAATCAGCCATGTGTACCCAACGATGCCTATCATTAGCACCTCCTCATTCATAAGCACAATAATCCTTTTTCTTCTGCCGGTCGTTGTCAATCAATGAAATAAGACATGTTTTAATCTTAAGTACAATGTAAGTTATTTATTTATGTGAAAGCTTATCATTCAAAATAAAAATTTATCAATGAAAATAGTGAGTCATGAGTAAAATTAATAAATTTTCGATGAATGTTCGCTTTTAGACATTTCGCTTTTTCTTTTTGCCAACTTATGGATGTTTCACTTCCAATATTACGAAAAGCTCTTATTTTCATGATGATCAACATACTTCTCAAATGATTATTTCCTATAATCTAATTCACAAGACTTTTCCGTGCATAGCACAGGTCTATAGGCCACTGTATTAGTAAGAAGATCGTAGCGACAACGCAGCTATTAAATTCTTTTATTTCTTTTTTTCCCTTGCTTTTTGACACGGTACTAATGTGGTGGTGAAAAATGATAATAAAATAAACCCAATGCACCCATGCGTAGCACATGGCCAAACTGAACTGCTGAAATAAATGGTATAGGTTGTTTTGTGTTTTAAAATTCTTAATCGGTGATTCTTGGCTGATTTAGCCAAGTCTCTAGAAATTTAGTGCATCGGTCAAAGTGTTGCTCTCCCACTAGTGCGGCAGTGCGAGAGGAACCTGGAGCTTTAGTGAGTCAGATCCGTGAGGGGTGAACGGGAAAGATAGAAAATGGTTAGGTGGGCTTAAGCGGGGTTTAATAATTCTGGGCTCAGTCTAATTAGGATCTTTGGACTTGCGTCGATGCCCCTTTAGGTTCAAATTGGTTTGATGGATCTGGGCTTGAAAAAAACAAACGAATTGGGCTTGTTTCGAGCTATGATTGGAGTGCTGATTTTTGGGCTTGTCTCTTGTTAGAAGCACATTGGGCTCATTACTTAATTTCTTCTCTTTTTCCTGTTTTTATTCCCTTATGCAAATTCTTTCCATTTCATATTATCCATGAGGATGCTCAACTAGAATGACAATTGCTTCAACTAACCCATACGTTCTCTTTAGGAAATCCCTTAAGTTTAGCTATCTCAGTCCCTTAACAATTCTTTTCATGGTAAATCATTAGCATGTTTTTTGATTAATTGCTATATTTTATTCACTAGTTTTCTCGGCCATTTTGGATTCCTTGATCAGATTTATGTGTCAAACTTGACCAAGTGCAAAATATCGATCAAATTCATTCTATCTGGAAAAGTCATGTTCTGATTTTATTTTATGTTCATTCAAGTGTCAGAATATAGCAGTTGAGACCCAAAATGTCTGTGAAGTTCAAGTCGAGGTACTGGACCACACAAGTCCCCCCAAACAATCACCGTGTAGATAGGTTTCTTGAAGGTTCACGTGCCCTAACCCCAATCGGGGGAAAGATCTCAAGAGATGGTCCACAAAACACGTATGATGGTCAAGCCATGATGAAGACAAAGCAAAGTGGATCCCCCCCTTGTCACTCTCACCAATAATTCTCCCCTTACATTGCTTTTTCCAACTCGTGTTTGTACTCCATGCATGCCAGCCACAAGCCGAGCTTTCCATGGACAGTGCATGTCGGCTCCACCCTGCGAATGCATCCCACATTTTCACGATGACTCCAGAGAGCAAATCTCACGAAGGCTTCAATAATTTTAGCATTAGTGTTGTAGCTATTATTGCATCATGCGTCACTTCCGAAAACAATTTCGGTGGAATATATCGATTTTATCAATTTAATTCTAAATTTTTGCACGAAATAATATTATAATCTTTATAACCAATTTTCATTGAGAATCGCTAATGTGGTGATCTAATTGTCTTGGATCGTCCTACGTGGCACATCGCTATGCCGGTGGTTTCTATCAAAAATGGGTTACAATGATTACATTGAAATATCGCACAAAGATTTAGATCTAAATCGGCGAAATTGTAAAATTTAAGATTAAATTGATATTTATATAGTAAATTTATGACTAATTGGCTAATTTTTTCAATAGGATAATTGGTTTAAAACACGAAAGACATTCATGAGTATGACGACCACGGCATTTGGTATGATGCATGTGATCCTACCTGCCCATACGTGTCTTGTTCCCACTTGCCCATCTTTGAGCCATGAGCATTGCAAAAATTATGCCATGTCTTCAAAGTTTTAGTTAAAAAAAAAAGATGTCATTAATGGTTTGGTTGAAAAATCATGTGGCCGTAACATTGCAGCGAAATTTGTTCGGAAACTAGATATGATTCATCAATCATTGCTGTGCCTTCAGTCGTTGTTGGGCATGGAAGCAATAGTGGCAACACAAGAAAATTGTAATAAGCAACTCGGGTTGGGACAAACTTAGCTGAAAATTAAGTATGAATATGACACACCCAAAAAAATGTATATCACACAACTATCACACACATAATTTATGATTAGTGAAAGTTCACACTTACTATTACGATTGTTTTTCTCACATGGCAAGCAAAAACACTTAGAACAAACTCTTTAATTTTTTTCTTATTTTTCTTATTTTTTCTTTTTTTCTTCTTTTCCCTTCCTTGCGCCAGCCATGGCAAAGGGAAGCCATCGGCCCTCACCCGAGTTTGGCAAGTGCGGTCCTCACATATGGGCAATATTGAAACTGTCCTTTCTAGTAGTATTACTGCAGTCTTTTTTGCAGCTTTTGTTGCTGCTGGAATCCATTTATATACTTGGCGGAATCTGGCATATCTTAACCAAAACCCCTCGTTTCTTTTCGTGTCGATTGAATACAATATTCAAAACAATTCACAAAAATCAAGTGGATGCAATGAAAAAATATTCAATTAAAAAATGAATTGAATATAGAATAGGATGGAATAGATACAAAATCAATAAGAGAAGGTGGTTAGACCCAATTAGCAAAGGGCCAGAGAAACTTTCGAGTTACAAATGGCATTGGGTGAGGGTTCGCCTGGGTCAGAAGAAATTCTCAACACACGCTAACCACCTTTGGTCGATTCATGCATAAGAAGAAATCCGAGCTTCTGATCAGGAAAGAAAGCGTCACCCTCTCTTCCGATTCCAGCACCCACCAGAAGAAACTCGAGTCCCCAGCAAAGAACCGCCAACCTCACACCAAACCCACCTCGCGAACTAAATCACCATCATCATCTCTCCATTCAGATCCCACTCACATCTGAAACCCACGTCGACGATGAAGGCTTATGTAACAACAGCCATCCACGAGCCAAAAGACAAATCTTTCGACACCCCACAAGGGACCCATGATGACTCAGTTGCCTCTAGCTTTCTATCGCTCCAGCTCGCAATCACCTGTCACCAATCGCCACTAGCAACAGAGCCTTTTTAGTTTGGAATCTGGCACGACCAGGCTTTCTTGGTTTGGCAAGGGTTGTCCTCATCCGGCGTTGGCAAGGGCGATCCTCATTGACTCAAAGCAAGGGCCAACGCTGGCAACTTCCTGGCGAGGAGAAGGGAGAAGAAGAAAAAAAAGAAAAAAAAGAAAAAAAGGAAGGAAAAAAAAAAAAAATTAAAATTAAAAGACGAAAATGCCCTTCAATAAAAAAGTTTGGAATAAATGTGTCACTATTGGCAAAGTTTGAAATTTTTTGTATTACAGAAAAAATTTAAGAACAAAGGGTTACATGGATATTAGTTTGGAGTTTTTTGTGGGGTTAATACAACCAAAAATTCAAAACTGGTACGCGTGTGATAATTTTACTAAAAACTTTTTTTTTACCACAAAAAACCCCAAACTGGTACACTTGTGATAATTTTACTCCGAACATACCACAAAAAACCCAAAACTAGTATACCTGTGATAATTTTATATCGAACTTATCACAAAAAACCTTAAACTGGTACACATGTGATAATTTTATCCAGAACTAATTTTTTAATATTATTTTTTATTTTTTCGAATTTTTATTGTCTTTATTTTTCTTCATCTTCAACCTTTAGCCGGTCGTCGATCCAAAGATAGAAGCTGGTGTGGTCGGCCCTGCCAGCCGCTGGCGAGGCTCGACCTTGCCGACACTAGCGAGGGCTATCCTCGCCAACCCGAGCGAGGACAGCCCTCGCTTGACGCCGACGAGAGCAGCCCTCACCCGACTCAGGCAAGAGCTACCCTCACCTGACGCCGGCGAGGGCCACCCTTGCCAAATCGGGCAGGGGCGACCCTCGCTAGCGGCCGGCGGGGTCGACCTTGCCGGTTTTCGCCTCTAGCTAGTCGCCCGTTCGGCAACTGGCCAGAGGTTGAAGATGAAAAAAAAAAATAAACATTCGAAAAAATAATAAAATAATATTAAAAAATTATTAATTTTGGGCAAAATTGTTACAAGTGTATCAGTTTGGAGTTTTTGGTGGTCAAAAAAATAATTTAAGATAAATTTTTCACGGATTTACCAGTTTAGGATTTTTTTTGTGGTAAATTCGGGGTAAAATTGTCATAGGTATATCACTTTGAGATTTTTGATGGTAAAAAAAAGGTTCAAGATAAAATTGTCACGAATGTATCAATTTGGATATTTTTATGATAAAAAAAATTTGGGACAAAAATTATCGCACAAACTAATTTAGAGGTTTTAGTAATATTAATTTTTTTTTCTTTATCCAAAAAAAAAACTATTTTTTGTGTAATAAAAAAAATTAAGATAAATTTGTTACGTGCAATAAACTTTGAGATTTTTTACGATATTTTTGCTTTTTGAAATGCGTAGCGAAATTCTTGAACAAAAGATTCGCACGTTCAGCCGCATAAATTGAAGCCCACAAATTTTGAAAAACAAAATTTCAAACTTTATGAATTTTAACTTCACGTACACGTCAAGAGGTGTCATCTGTTAATTTTTTGTGAGAGCATTTATTGTATGTCCCCCAAATAGTTCCCTACGGGGAGACTTACTATTTGCTACATGACAGCCTATAGACGTTGATTTCCAGGTGCAATGATGCCTCCGCTGCACGGTTCAATTAGAAGACAAATATGTCGACCAAAAAAAGATGACGACAAATACTTCACGCAAACGTTCGTTGAACGTAGTGATTGTGTCGATGCTCTAAAGCTCTTCCCAATTTTTTTTTAAGACCGGCAATCCGCGCATTTCACATTGACTTTAAAAAGGACAGGTGATGACCTGGGAGACTTGGAAAGAAAGAGCGACAGGGATGGATGAGAAAATAATTGATGAATGCCTTTTGATAATGTGCCGGTGATTGTCATCTTCATCATATCTCGCGATTCAATTGGGAAGTTTGAATGATTGACTGAATTAAATTTGTTTTTTACAAATATCTAAGAAACACTTAAAATTCATTGAGGATTTGAAATATGAGAAAACTTAACATATTATTGAAAGTGAGAAATTAAGTAATTTATCTATTAAGAAATAGGAAAACTTACCAAAAGTAGATGTTTGAAGAGATGGAAGTAGGATTAGCACTTGTACTTCTTGTTGATACAATACTCTTGAATTTAAGATCAAGAGATAGAGATTAATTTATTTTATTTTTTGTAGTTTTGGAAGTATTTAAGATGTGGCAATGATGTTGTATAGAGCACAAGCATTCTAGGCAAGAAATTTTTACTTTAAGTAGTATATTCAATATTTGAAAAGTGCAGTTGGCCTTATTTTCTTCTACTTTGTTGAGGTTAAAGAGTACATTCAATACTCTTGAATAATTGGCTTGCGGGACTCGTTTGTTTGTAAAAATTTTGTTACATCTGATCACTGCCACTTCAGTAAAATGGCTCTCAATTACCAAAAAGAGGTCTAAATGAAGACAATTTCGGTTTTTATCTCTCAAATGGTTTGATAGTCATATGCATGTCAGTTGCATATAAGCAATTCTGTCTTTCAATTTTTATAGTGTAAGATCATATTGATAAGGCTTTGTCAACAATAACAAGCCAAGCTTATTCAAAGGTAGATATGAATTTTCTTTCCTCACAACATCGACAAATTTTCGTTCCAAGAACACCAATTTTCGTTCCAAGAACACCCACAATGAATGAGTTTAACATTTTCATTCCTAAAAACCATTTTTCTACTGCAACAAATCAAGACTACCAAATGCTAATGTCTCCTACTTGCTATATATTTGTTGTTAATATATCTGATTGTGTAAGCTCGATCGATATCGGATTGGAAAGAGATTGTGATAGATCAGATCATAGAGGAGAAGTTGATGGAGGAAAGAATTGTGAATTGAATTCAGAATCATCCCCTTTTGCTCATTTGCGCTGATATGGTCAAAGCCCCCTTTTTTTCCTTCTCCTCTAGTGATACCACTGCTCGGTGCCAAATCACCATAGAGGGTTTTAGCGTCAAATGTCAAATTGAGTCTTCATCTCCACTTTTTGTTCTTTTTCTTTCTTCGACTGTTGTACGCCTTCTTGCGTTTTTGTTTCTGTGATTTTGGCCAGTCAATTTTTTTGCTTATAAGAAGCGAGTCCTTCAACCCACAAAAAAGAAGAAGAAGCAAGTCCATTGACCAAAAAAAAAAGAAGCAAGTCCTTCAAACCACAAAAAAGAAGAAGCAAAATTCCATAACCAAAAAAGCATACCAAACACAAACTAGTGTTCAAGCTATAAAGAACACGAGCTCTTCCGATATTTCAATTCCTCAATGCTCACATGGTTCTCACTTCCTTCCCTCGTTTTGATTTTTGATTGAGCGGATCACGCACAGGCAGTGGCGTGTCTTCCAAGACCCCAACATTCAAATCGTCGCCTGGATCGACCTCAACCCAACCCTCTTTGTTTCAATATCAATCCCCAAGCATTTTGAGAAGTCTGATGTTGAAAGGAAGGAGAATCGTTGAAGAATCGTGGAGGAGGAAGAAGAGGGTTATTTGAAGCCATAATTTGTTTTTCTTTTGTAAAATACTTACTGGATCATTATTTAGTATTAGAAAATCCAACTCAGCTCCATATTATCAGTTAATGGTCCACGTCATCAGTTAACAGTTTGAACAAACGGAAGGACTAGATTAAATATTTACCTATAGTTCGGGGACTATTTTGGACAAATTGAAAATTCAGGGATAAGATTGAACATTGAATCAAAATTTATGGACTATTTGTGTCAATTTCCCAAATATTATTAAAAATTGTCAACTCAGCACCAGAAAGTGTTTATGTTAACAATATTCGGTCAAAATTAACTAGAATGACATAACTAAAATGTTTAGAACTAAATTGGTACCGACGCAATATATTTATGACTTTTTCGATGATTTTCCCATTGAAAGATAATAAACTTATTTGTTTGTTCTTGGGGGGCTTTTCCGGAAGACGAACCATGGTATTTATAGTAGTTGTACCATAACCGTCTTTGAGTAATTCTCTTGTGGTTGTTGTCATGTTTCCTCATCTCTGAAAAATTTTGTCCCCGTACTTTTATGATGCCATGATCTAGTCTTCAAACGGTTGTTCCTTTAAAATCGCGTGTTAATTGCTCCACGGCCCCGTTGCTTTATTCTCCAATGACTTCAAACCTATAACTATATCTTGATGCCCTTTATGCTTTCAACTTTCTCCTGATGCCTTAATCGATAATCCGTTGACCTTATTAATCAATACATTTGTTGACTATTGTTAACAATTCGCCATTGTTGATTGACAACCGATTAGCAATGGTCATTGATGTGTGTTAATATCGATAATAATTCTTGCGGTCATCGACAATGGGTCATGTGCTAAATACTCCCTACTCTAGTCACGAGCTTCTCCTTATTGGCGGCCTGATCAATTTTTAGTGCAAACAGGTTGGCAAGGCCTCACCAGAGGGGCATCAAAGCAGGAACTTGGGGTTTCGAATCTGTCCTAGCATCCGCAACAGCAAAGTGACAAATCAAGTGGAAAGCATCTTTAGAAGTCTAAATGCAAGTCTGACCGAAATGATACTGATTCCTCAAGTTCAACTGGCCGCAAAAAAAATTAATCGAGTCCAAGAGTATCTTCTTCCTCATTCGTTACGTTTTTCTGGTATCTTATTATAAGGTAACAACTTTGGTGTGTCGGCTTTCTCGTAATGAATACTTGATATTGATTCTTGTATTAGGCCAAACTATGGATTGTCTTGAAAAGATGGTATTGACATGTGTTCTTTTTTTTTCGTATCAAGATTAAACAGAACCCCCCGCATCTTACGCAAGCATCTTACGCAAGAGATGATATTATATATTGAGGAAAAGTTTACGAACCACATTAAATAAATTCAATATTGAGGGATCACATTATATATTTAACCAAAATTTAGGTATCAGTTGTGTCATTATCTCTCGTAATTATATTGGTAGAAGGAATTATGACGACAGTACATAGGCACGAGGAATCGTATTGAGCATCTCAGCGTTTGCACAGTGGACCCACGTTTGAAAATGTTTAATTAATCGAGCGCACACGTCTGAGGGCGGTACTATCCTCTCCTAGCAAGAGTAGGACAAAAAAACTGGGGGGACCATGCCGTGTAGCTTCGTGCGAAGGCATCTCTCTATCTCTACGTAAATGGACACGAGCCATCCAACCGAACGCGCTCGGAACTCACCATGTCCCCCACCATGTCCCCTCCCCTCCCCCACAATCTCCAATCTTCTCTTTCGTGCCACGATTTCTCGCTCCCGCACTTGCTTCTCCTTCTCTCAGGCATTTGCGCAATCAGCTGTTGGGCATGGCGTCGTTCCGCCGAGAAGAAGAACTCACTGTCCCTGCCGCCGGGACCAGCGGGCCTCCCCCTCGTCGGGAACCTGCCCTTCCTCGACCCAGAGCTCCACACCTACTTCACCGCCCTCGCAAGGAAGTACGGCCCGGTCCTGAAGCTCCAGCTCGGCAAGAAGGTCGGCGTCGTCGTGACGTCGCCCGCCACCGCCCGGGAGGTGCTGAAGGATAACGACATCACGACCGCGACGTGCCCATTGCCGTGAGGGCAGCGATGTACGGTGGCTCCGACGTCGTGTGGAACTCGTACGGGCCCGAGTGAAGGATGCTCCGGAAGGTGTGCGTGCTTAGGTTGCTGAGCAACCACAAGCTGGACTCCGTCTACGATCTCCGGCGAAGGGAGGTCCGAAAGACCGTCGGGTACTTGCGGATCCGAGCCGGGTCGCCGGTGAACGTCGGGGAGCAGGTGTTCTTGACGGTGCTCAACCTGATGACGAGCATGTCGTGGGGTGGGACGGTGCAGGGCGAGGAGAGAGAGCCCTTGGGTGCTGATTTCCGGCAGGTTGACTAGTGATGATGACAAACGCATATGACTTCTCTCTTTTTCTTCCCATGAAGGACTTAAGAGCATCACACCGTACACCGTCGCAGCATAAACAAAGTTTTTACATATAACAAGCGTTGTCCATCCTTCCTTCGAGTGTTTAAACCTGCTCACTTCATTAAAATAGAAAGATGGTCGAAAGGAAAAATATCTATTTGACAGGGCTTCTTCGTTCACCTAAGTATTCCACTGGACCCAAAAATGATGCATCGGAAGCATCTTTTGAGTCCGACAGCGAATTATTTGGGTCGATGGATGGATGGAGGGAAGGAACAAGAGAAACGAAAACCAAGATTTGCTTTATCCAGTATCCGCGAGAGTTACAAACAAATATAACTTCTTTCAACAGTATCAATACCGTTAGATTAATCGTGAACATGGCTGCTTTTGAAAAGTTGATAATTTTCGTTTTTTTTTTTTTGGTTAGGATAAGTGGCATAACTTTTCAACGCACAAAATACAACGATTGCTCGTTTCGTTCTTTCTAACAAAAAGAAAAAAAAAACATTAGACTTTCTCTTATACCATATAAGAGGGGATTACTTTAGCACTTTAGGGTTGCGTTAAACCTATTTTCCAGACCAAGCCATAATAAAACATGGCTATGATTCTTCAAATTAGACTGGATCGAGTTTATAATTAATTGGTGTCACTAAAGTTTGCTTGAAAGTGCTCTTCGTGCCTATTTGGATTAGGCACAACGGGCAAGCCACTAAGCCAGTTAGTCATCAAGATCCAAGATCAGTTCTATTTCATTTTAAGAGTCATGTGATTGATTGCTTAGTTATCTCTTATGTAAATTTAATATTTTAATTTTAGAACTAGCAACAATTTTTTGTATTTGATTTTTGGTTCGAGTGAATTTTAATAATTTCAATATTCATTTTGAGATTTCATTTTGATTTTCCTTCCCCTCAATAGGTGGTGTCAGATCTCACGGATCTTTTAGGGAAACCGAACATTTCGGACTTTTATCCGAGTCTGGCCCGATTCGATTTGCAAGGGATAGAGAGGCGGGTGAAGGTATTGGCAAAACGGTTCGATGTAATTTTTGAGCAGTTGATTGAGAAGAGATTGAAGATGGAGAGAGAAGGCGGAAATAGGTCCTTGGACGGTGGCGAGAAGAGCAAAGATTTCTTGCAGTTTCTATTGGGGTTGAAGGATGAAGAAGATGCCAAGACTCCTATAACAATGAATGGCCTCAAAGCTCTGCTCATGGTGAGTTTTTCTCCTCCTCCTCCTTATGTTATTGGCAAAAGGTTACTTCTTTATACTTTATTGTTTTGTTCTTCTAACTTGCATACATGTTGAACGTACTTAATTAGTAGAGTAACATTAATATTAGAGAGATTATGCACTGATCACAATGAGTGGTTTGTTTAAATCCAACTCTAACTCTCTTAAGGCTGGCGTAGTTGGTTGGGGTGTCAAGAAACTCCCAGTTTAGGAATTGGAGGTTGCTTATTTAAATCCCACCAATAACATGAAAATTGCTTTGGGTCAAGATCACATGCACAAGCCAAGGTCTGAACTTGATCAGTTCATGAGACTTTGCGATCACATGAAAGTCGCTTTGCAGCCCAGCATTTGTGATCGTGCCCCTAAATTATATAGGGAGAAGGAAGAGCGCCATATGATATTTTCTTCTGTCCATCTTATGAGTAGATTAGATTAAAAATTCATTAATATCTTAATTAAGTTAAACAAAAGAAAGAAGAGAGATAGCACAATCCCAGTGCTTTCATTGTCGGAAGCTGAATATATAAACTCCTTATCTGTCAGTTACATAAAAGCCTAGATTTAGGCAGCGGTATTTTTGTAGTTTACAAAAGGTGTCAGGATGTTTGTACCTTGTGTCTTTGGATACCACTCGTACGTAGACATCACTTTTTAATCAGCTGTTTGTGATCTACCATGTTAGTGCACTGATAATTGCAATAAGAGAATTTTCCATCGAGAAATTACGTGAAAAAGAATTGTATTAATTTTACAGTCCCCGAGTAGTAGATAGTTCCTTAGATAGGCTTTGCGCGGAGAGAGAGAGAGAGAGAGAGAGAGAGAGAGAGAGAGAGAGAGAGAGAGAGAGTTTGAATGAAAATTTACATTACAAATTAAATGCACTTGACCTAAGATACGTACAAACAGGGGGTTTAATTTTACTCTTTTTTTACTGTAGTTTCATATTATTCATTATGCAATCTGTTCAGTCATTAAATCGTGTTAAACATATGTCAATGTTCCCATTGCGTTGGATCAAAGTTAAATTTTCAACCCCATGAAACGACACGTACATGAGAATGTGGAATGACACAAGTTGCCATCTCTGTCCACCCCTCATCAGTTTTTCTTCGTTGCGTCTTTGGTGTCAAATCATTGAATATTGAAAACTCTCCATCCTAGCAAGTTTGTTTAATTGTTATGAGTGCGAACTCTCCATCCTGGCTGGAATTTGGGAGTGTGATTTCACTGCTAACGTTTATAAAAGACAATTTGATGGGTTTAGGCTCCATTTCTATTTTCCAAAAGTCTAGCTCAACAAATAACAACTGAAAGAACAAACGAAAGGCGTAGCTTTTTACACTTACAAAATTAGCTTTTCAATCCTAATCTTGCTTGCTTGCTTTTACAAATTCTTCTACGTGACTTCGCTTTCTCTTGAGGACGGTCCGTTGAAATTTACACGCGATTGAATTCTTTTGACAGGACATGGTAATCGGTGGAACAGACAACATCCTCCCATACAATTGAGTTTGCCATGGCTGAGATCATGAACAAGCCTAGCGTTCTGAGAAAAATCCAGCAAGAATTGGAAGCTGTGGTCGGCAAAGACAGCATAGTAGAAGAATCGCACATCCGTAAACTGCCTTACTTACTTGCTGTCATGAAAGAGACGCTGAGATTGCACCCGGTAACTCCCCTGCTGATCCCGCACTGCCCGAGCGCAGACTGCACCATCGGAGGCTACACGGTCCCGAAGGGCTCTCGGGTTTTCATCAACGTGTGGGCGATACACAGGGACCCTTCCATATGGAGCAACCCCCTGGAGTTCGATCCCGAGAGGTTTTTGCACGGTAAAGGCGATTATGGTGGGAACGACTTTAGTTACGTGCCCTTCGGGGCTGGGAGAAGAATATGCGCCGGGATCGCGATGGCCGAGAGGACGGTGTTGTACTCGCTTGCCACCCTCTTCCATTCCTTCGACTGGAAGCTGCCCGAGGGAGAGAAGATGGACCTGACGGAGCAGTATGGGATCATCATGAAGAAGAAAAAGCCTCTGGTGGCTATTCCTTCGCCGAGGTTCTCTGATCTTCGGCTTTATGAATGAGCTATTATGTGCGTTGCACCATCTGCACCGGTGCTTGCTGGTATGGCTTCTTTCTATAATCTTACTTGCATAGAACGAGGGAAACTGTGCATATACCTATCTTCTTATGGTCTATTAAACTCCTATCTACGTCATCTATGTAATGACGTTTATATGTCGCAATAATAAATGTTTTTAAAGTAAAAATAAAGGCACACTTTGTATATCCACTATCCATCGAGGAAGTAGCTTTTGACACGCGATGTTCGAACAATGTGATGCATGCATCTTTAATTTATATATATCCTGTAAGTAGTAAAGAAAATAAAAGAAAAGAAAAAGGAAATAAAATATAGAAAAATTCAGAAAATTTGATAAAAATATTGCAAAAATTGTCTATATCAACGCCAACTGTGCCACGTAGGACGGCTGGCGTCTATGTTAATGATTTCCTACTCAAATTGGCCGGATGGACTATATTGACAAATTTTCAAAAGATTTAGGACTAAATTGGCCAAATTGATTGACATAAGTGCTTTTAGGATTTTTTTGATAATTTTCCTCCATTTTTGTGTAGTCTTCTGCCTCTCTAGAATCTTTTTAAGAGTAGTTTTGGAATTGTGCAAATTTGTGTTCTAGAGTCTTCCTAATTAAATACGGATTGGTATTAAGTAGAGAAACTGAATATCCACCGTTATATAAAAAAAAAAAAAAATCTAAAGCGATATTAGAGGGTCTCACTCTCATGTATATAGAGGGGTGCCCTTCCGCTATCTGTATCGTCTAAACATTGAGTAATATAAGTAATGAGAACTCCTACTTAACTTAGACTTAGCAACGGAGATTGATGTCTAGAGTATCTCAGAAGGCTGTCTGGACAATTCGTCATCCAAGATTAAACCTTGGTTTCCTGTGTGCTCCAAGTTGACCCGCCATAGATCTCAATGCAGGAGTCTTCAATTCCTTATAAGCAAAGTGGTGTTAGGGTTTCAAGTTTGAAAAGAGATGTGGTAATTGTTGGGTTTTTTTTTTTTATTTTCCCCAATAGTAAGTAAAGAGCAGATCCGCAGCCACTCGAACATTATAATGGTAGCCAAATAGAACAAGAAAATTAAGAACAAAAGGAAAAGTGAGCTCCCAATTTGATCATGTTGAGAAAAAAAACAAAAAGAGGCACAATTTCACTTAAGTGGCACAATTTAAGCGTACGGTGTATGTCCATCACAATATCCAAACTCTTATACTTAGTAAGTTGGGAGAAGAGTTATAAAAGTCATAAACTTATTGTATTTGTGCCAATTTAGTCCCAAACCTTTTAATGGTGCCAATTTAGTCCTAAATCTTTTGATTTAGTGTCAATTCAGTTATTCTGGCTAATTTTGACAATATATTGTTGACATGGATGCTGACCAGTCTATATGCTACAATCAGCATTAACGTGGAAAATTTTTTAATGATATTTTAGTACTTTTATTTAATTTTCTTTTTCGTTTTTCTTCTTTTCTTTATTTATTTTTTTCATTCCCTTTCTCCTTTCTTTAGCCAGTTGTCGAAACTCAGTGATCTAATAGAGGCCAGGGCTAGCGAGTTCAACTTAGCCTCGTCGGATTGAGTGAGGGTCGAGCCTCGCTGACCATGGGTGAGGCCCGACTTTGCCAGATCCAGTGAGGTTGTGCGAGGCACACTTCGTCAGAACTAACGAGATCAAGTTTCACTAGTGGCCTACGAGGCTCGTCGGAGGCCGGCTAGGTCGAAACTCTAGTCGGTCGCCAAGGTCCGGGAACCGGTTGAGGGAAGGAAGAAGGGAATGGAAAAAAAAAAGAAAAGAAAAAAAGAAAAGAGAAAAGAAAAGAAATATAAAGATTTGAAAAAATCGAAACTAAATTAGCACAAATACAATAAATTTAGGACTTTTTTGACACTTTTCTTAAGCAAATCTCATGTGAAATTGATAAAATCGAATCATTGAGACGGATTGTGTGGCCGCATAATCGATAGGTTATGTGGTCTCTTTGTTCCGAATTTGTTTGAAACGTTAATGTAGAACAGCCGGGTGAACGAAATGGAATATACCAACGGCCACATTTTGCGGTCAATGACAACCAAACTCTTGTCTTCATACTCTCTCTGCCCCCTGCCCAATAGAGATCTTCAGTCCCTTTCACCAAAGCTTGCATGTGAGATGTGACTCCAACCTGGAATTTAGCTAACCAATCTTCAATTATATATACATGGATTCTCCAATAATTCAGCATAAAATATGGCATTCCATTAAAGCTTGAAATTGAACAGCTCATCACTTTAGATTTTTATTCTTGTAAATTCATTGGGTCAATCGAAACTACGCGACTACCGTGTTCAACATCAAATAAAATATATGTCGCAATGCGCTTGGTGCATCCGATCATTAGGTCTGTATGAATCAGGGGACATGTAGCAAGATGCGAAAGGCACACATGTATAGGTATCGATGAAATGATGCTCACAGGATATCATGACCACTCTATCTGTACTTATGCATTTCAATGTTGCCTAATCGTATGGTTGATCTGCTGTATTCTTTCCGAAAAGAGATGATGGTACAAACAATTCATGAATTTTGACCAAATGTATAATATGATAATTTGTTTAATATGGTCATTAAACTTTTTGTACATGTTCAACTTTGTTCCTATTCGACAAAAAAAAAAAGACTCAGTCCTTTATAAAATTGTTCAGTATTGTCTTTCCATTAATTCAAGTTCAGGGAGAACATGAAACATTTTCATATAGATCAGATACTAAAATAGACATGTACCAAAAATTTAGGGATTATATTGAATAAATTGAAAGTTCATGGACCACGTTACATATTAAACTACAGTTCATGGATCGTATTGAACAGATTAAAAATTTAAGGGCCATATTACACATTGAGGCAAAATTCAAAAATAAAATCTTGTCATTTTTTCGTTCGAAAATAAGTGGACGGCAAGGCCTCGCCGTCCTGGGGAAGAAGGTAAGGACTAGGGGTTCCCGAATCAGCTCTAGGATGTAAAACACCCGCAAGGGACCACCCCAAGTGGAAAGCACCATTTGGAAGCCTCGATGCTAGGATTGGGTCGTTTGTCCCTGTCCGAAAAAGGGCCCAAAAAAATAAAAAAAACAAGTGATCAAGTTCATTCGGTCACCAAAATAATAAGAGATTTAATCGAGTTTCAAGATCATCTTCTTTTCCTATTTTTTCATTATTCCGATGTTATATGAGAAAGTGGGAACTACGATGTGCCGGCTCTCTTTCAATCACCCACCTAAGATTGATTCCTGTGTCATGTTGATCGGTTATCTTGAAAAGGTTATATCGACATGTTTTCCACTTTTTAATTTCTTTTGGTTACATTTGTATTTGTATAGTTACAAGGAATTGTTTTGATTGTCCAAGCGTTTGGCATTATCATACACCCACTTGTGAATATATCATAGCTAATTTGGCTTCATTTTTTGCGCAAAAAATAAATGATTTGGAATATATTTTCTAGAAACTTATCATTTATATCATGTGAAATAATTAGCAATGACAAATAATTTTTATTATCGACAACAATCCAAGTCTGAACGTTTTTGTGGACAACAAAAATCATTCATTTTTGTAAATGATATAAACGATCATTCGTAAAAATGATTACCAAATCAGTTGTAAATCTATTATACAAATGTCAATTTAGTCCTAAACTTTTGAACTTTATCAGTATATTCATAATAATCCATCTTTTATTCTTTTCAATTATTTAAATTATATTATATCACTTGTTTATACTCTTCACATACATATGATTTATTTCTACTTATCAACTTAAATTTTGAAATTAGACTTTTAAAATGTTGTTCTCCCTGCAGCTTAACTTTATTAGATTTGACATTCTTCCAGTAACCTTTTCTCGAATTACCGTCTACGAAAAATGCCTCTCCCCTTCCCTATAAAAATATGACCCGCGCAAGTCGATGGCACTCACAATTAACATTGTCCCCCACCATATACCATCCCCTTCTACACAATCTACTTTCGTGGCACAATTTCTCGCTGCCGCGGTTTCTTCTCCTTCTCTCGGGCATTCTAGCAATCAGCTGTTGGGCGTGGCTTCGTTTCGCCGAGAAGAAAAGCTCGCCGCCGCTGCCGCACCGGCAGGCCTCCCCCTCGTCAGGAACCTGCCCTTCCTCGATCCGGAGCTCCACATCTACTTCGCCGCCCTCGCGAGGACGTACGGCCTCGTGCTGAAGCTCCAGCTTGGCAAGAAGCTCGGTGTCGTCGTCACATCCTCGGCCACCGCTCGCGAGGTGTTGAAGGATAATGACATCATCTTCGCCAACCGAGACGTGCCCATTGCTGGGAGGATCGCGTCCTACGGCGGCTCGGACATCGTGTGGACCCCTTATGGGCCCAAGTGGAGGATGCTCCGGAAGGTGTGCGTGCCCAGGATGTTGAGCAACCACACGCTGGACTCCGTCTACGAGCTCCAGCGGAGGGAGGTCTGGAAGACCATGGGGTACTTCAGGAGCCGGGCCGGGTCGCCGGTGAACGTTGGGGAGCAGATGTTCTTGACGGTGCTCAACGTGATCACGAGCATGCTCTGGGGTGGGACGGTGCAGGGCGAGGAGAGTGACAGCTTGGGTGCTGATTTCAGGCAGGTTAGTTGGTGGGGATGAAGATCGAGTAGCATTAACGTTTCTTTCTCTCTCATAAAGAATTAGCGTATCCAACTGTCACCATAAAACAACATTCGTTTGGCCAATCCTTTGCTCGAGTGTTTAAACTGCTCATCCAGTGAAAGCTGGATATAACCGCTGTTTGTGTTATGCTTACTCTTTTCTAGCACAATAATATATATCAGGCTCTCTTATCTTATTTTAGAGGGGACCATTTTGGGTTTTGAGGGTTTCGCACGACTTATTTTCCAGACCAAGTTGCAATGGAACATAATTGATGATCTTCAAATTAGGCTGGATTGAGTTTATGATTAGTTGGTGTCACTAGAAGCTCGGTCGAAACTGCTCTTTGTGCCCGTTTAGGTAGGGTAGTGGGCGAGCCCCCTAGCCAGTTAATCATCAATATCTATGATCAGTACCATTTCTTATGTTCCAGACTAACATTTTACAAGTTTTCTATTTGATTTTCGGCTTGAGTGAACGTTAAAAATTTGGATACTGATTTTGTTTATCTCTTTCTGATTTTCCCTCCTCTTGATAGGTGGTGTCCGATATGACGGAGCTACTTGGGAAGCCGAACATTTTGGACTTTTATCCGGGTCTGGCCCAATTCGATTTACAGGGGATAGAGAAGCAGATGAAGGGATTGCCAAAACGGTTCGATGGAATCTTTGAGAGGATGATTGAGCAGAGGTTGAAGATGGAGAGAGATGGCGGAAGTGAGTGCAGAGATTTCTCGCAGTTTCTGCTGAAGTTGAAGGATGAGGAAGATGCCAAGACTCCTCCGACAATGACTGGCCTCAAAGCTCTGCTCATGGTGAGCTTTCTTTCTCTTTCTAATATTATTGGCAAAGCTTGCTTCCTTAGACTTTACTCTTTTGTTGTGAGTAACATTAACGTTCTAATAAGATAAATTTTGCCGGGGATCGCAATGACTAGTTTCTTTAGATGATAATTTTTAATTTGTCATATAAGTTAATTCCATAAATTAATGGCATAAAACAGGGTTAGGAGTTTTACTTAAATGAAAAATATACCGACAGTAATAATCGATTTCGAATGCGTGACCTAAATGCCAAGATATGCATAGGGATTGATGTTTACATTTGCAAATGAGTGCTCATGCTTCCTCAGGAAAAATTACCAAAAAATTCCTAAGTATATTGCATTTATGCCAATTCAGTCATAAACCTTTCAATTTGGCTAATTTAATCCTAAAACTTTTGAAAATTTGCTAACTAAGTCCTTCCAGCCAATTTTATCCGAAAATCACTGATGTGAATGACAATCGCCTTACGTGGCATGACCGACGCTGACGCTGACAATTTTTTTGAATTTTTATTTTTTTTTAAAATGATAATTTTTTTACGAAAGGTTTAAGATTTAATTAGCAAATTATCAAAAGGTTTAGGACTAAATTGACACAAATGAAATAGGTTTAAGATTTTTTTAGAAATTTCCGACGCTACCTCTTCTAAATGTCTAATGTTAAGTTTGGAGTAATAGTTAAACTTAAGGATTCTAGATACTAGTTTATTTTCAATCATGATCAGCACTCTAAGGAAAAGATAGTGATAACTTAACTAGGTGATGTTATTAATCTTATGGAATCGTAAGACAAATTTTTTGTGTTCATAACTAGAATCTTCGGAGTCTACTAGGTGGAGAGGTTCATCTAGATCCTTTAGGGTTGGCGCGGGTGGTTGGGTTGTCAAAGGATTTGGATTTAGGAACCGAAGGTTATCTATTTAAATCTCACCAACAGAATGCAAATTACTTTGAGTCAAAGTCACATGCACCGGTCGAATCTTAAACTTAATCGGTTCATGAGATTTGTAGGGTATTATATGAACTTTTATATACTCTGGCATTTGTACTCGTGCCACTAGATTATGGAAAAAACAAATGTCATCTGACCATCTTAGGAGTCAGATTATATCAAAAGATTCTTTCATATGAATTGAGGGAAACAAAAGAAAAAAGAAAGAGAGCACGATCCTAGTGCTTTCACTGTGGGAGGATGAATATTTCAACTCATATAAGGCAGGCCTAAAGTTAAGCATGACTTGGAGTTTGAGCGGCCGGCCAGATTGTTGATTTTTTTTAATCCGTTTAATCATCTCTCATAATCTTTCATTTACATAAAAGGGTCAGATTTAGGCGGCAGTTCTTATGTAGTTTTAAGCTGACACAATTCTATTTTACAGTTTATTGGTCTTTTTTGTTTCTAAAAACTTTAGCATCATCTATGATCATGCGAAAGCTGACAGGATGTTTGTACCTTGCGTCTTTGGATGCCAAAAATGCTAATTTGACAATTCCCAAGAAGTACATTGTTCCTCAGTACATGTTTATTGGTCTTTTTTGTTTCTAAAAACTTTAGCATCATCTATGATCATGCAAAAACTGACAGGATGTTTGTACCTTGCGTCTTTGGATGCCAAAAATGCTAATTTGACAATTCCCAAGAAGTACATTGTTCCTCAGACACTTATCAATAAAGGTTGTTAATTTCAATTCTCTTTTTAGAGAGAGAGAGAGAGAGTAACTCTATGATTTTTTATTCAAAATTTACAATATGATAATGCATGCTTGACCTTTGCACACTTATCAATAAGGGGTTTTATTTTAGTTCTTTTTTTTTTTTTTTTCGGTTTTAGGGTTATATTGCTTTGGTACTGATAAATCCAACATTTCCCAATTATGCAATCTTATTTAGCCCTGACCTCAAATTATGTGAGAATCTAGCGTATACAATGTCCCACTCAATTTCCCAGACCTGAAACTTTTTTCCACCCGAGAGTAATAATTTCCGGACACAATACCATAAACATGATTCAAAACTATATGACCTGACATGTTTTGATCCGTCTTGAACATAAATTGATTTTGTCATTGCATAGGACCAAAGTTAAATTTTCAGTCGCATGAAATGAGACGAACATGAGAACGGGCAATAACACGAATTGCCATCTCTAGTAACCTCTCAGCGATTTTTCCATTGTTGTGTGTCCGGTGTCATGTCATTGACTAATGAAACTCTCCATCCTAGCAATTTGTTTTGGTCGTTGGGCGTTCAAAATGGCACTAAGGCTTGAATATGGGGAACGGTTTCACTGCTAAAAGATTAGTTTCATAAGCCTAACTCTTGCTTCCGTGCTTTCAAATTCTTCTCCTTGACTTCAATTTCTCTTGAGGACGGTTCTGTTGAAAATTACACGCAATTGCATTACTTTGACAGGATATGGTGGTCGATGGATTGGACACATCCTCCAATACAGCTGTCGCGACCTAAAAAATTTTCATTTTTCGGGCTAATGGATTATTAAGACTAATCTTAACTCGGGCCCTCCCAAGCCCTACCAATTCGCAACTTAGAGTTTAAGTTTTTAACATGCAAATATTTTCATACTTGGAGTCGCCACTAATCAATTTACGGTAGGTCGATTAGAAACCTAAATAAAACATAGGGAGATATGTTTTATTCCTACGAACCAGAGATTCTAAGCCCGGAGACTTGATTACGCTAGATGTAGTCTAACGCCCTTTCGGTACCTTTTCTTTTCAAAAATATTTTGGCATGCAGTTTGGATTCATTTCAACTTAATTACTAACATGTGAGGTGTTCATGCGGGTGCGCAAATCACCAATTTAACACCCAGGAAAGCATTAAATAAATTGCAAGTTTGGAAGAATTACTTACCTGGAAGCAACATAAGCCTCTGCATTGTTAGCTAGAAAATCACATTAACATCCTAATATGATTTCTAATTAACAAGCAATTCACTCAATTTCTCTTTTGATTTTCACTTATTTAAATGAAATCTAATCTATATGCAATGACGTGCAAAAATGACATGCAATTAATGCAACCTAGCATGCAAACTATATGTCATGCGACGACGTGACCTAATTTTAATGACAGGCAAATGATTTATTTTTGGTATTTTTTTCTAATGAAATTCGGAATAATAAATTACTTAAATTAAGAATGCAATCTATCGTAATCTACCATAAAGCAATTCATTCTTTTTTTTTGGGGATTTCATGAAAATTCGGAATTAAAAAATAACCTAAATAATCTATTAAGATTAGAATATTACTTAATTTAAACTAGGAAATAGATTATCTCAAGTCCTAATTTAAATTAAATAATTACTCTATCTTCTAGATATATTTAGGATTCCCTAAACATGCAAAACTCAAATTCAAATTCTAACTGATATTTTTTTGAATTTTCTTTTTTATTTGAAAAGGAAAAACAATTTAAACAGAGATAGCATTCATATTTAAAACAGACACGCGATCCGCAAAATTCGTTTTAAACTCGGATTAGGCACAAAAATTGAATTATCGGTCATATCTATAGGGTTATAGATATCGACGAAAAGCCGATTATTCAAATTTGGAAAGCAGATAAAAATCATTATCATATCAAAGTGATTATGGATAGGATAATAATTTTCCGTATTGCCGCGTATCGTACCTTAGGGATAAGGTCGGATAGTCGTCCAGATACGTTGCTGAATTAGGAAATTTTCCTAATTTTGAATATTCAAAATATTGCGGATATATCAAACATTATCCTAATATATCTAAATATCCACACGATATTCACGAAATATTCAAACACCCAAATTAGGAAATTAAATATTCTGAAAATATCGGATAATGTTCAATTACCTAATTTGCAGATAATCTCCAAATTTGAACTCGGATCGAGCTCGGGCTTGCGGATCGAGACGGGACAACCGACGACGGGACGGCGACGCGGCGTCGGTGCGTCGGGAGCGGTGGCGCGACGTCGGGAACGGCAGCGCTCGCGGCGGGATCGGCTAAGCTCACAGTGGCAAGTTCACAAATGAACTCTTGGATGGTGAGGAAATTTGGCCGAGAAGAGCTTTGACTTTGCCTTGATTCTTTAGATGATTTCACGAGACGCCTTCACAGGAGAGTGTCTAGCGCGAGCAGCAGCAGTGTGTCATTGTCACGGGAAAACTGGTTGTCGTGGCTCGTGTGATCGAAGTGGCGAAAGCCGAGTACGAAGAGGACTTATGGCTAAGTCTTCTTGGATAAAAGGGCGCGAGATACTCCTGGGCAACTTTGGTTCAGCACAAGCAGCAGGAACGTCGTACGGCCATGGGGAAAAACGTCTGGTCGTGGAGTTAAAGGAAGAAGATAACTCTCCTTCTCCCCCTCCTTTGGCTTTTCTTTTTTATCTCACAATGTGGATTCACGTAGGAACAACCACGATGATGATGATTCGGCCCCACAATTAAAATTTCCACCTGCTTGACCTTTATCTTCTGCATGCATCAAACGATCGGCTATTGATAAGCAAGTGTCATCAGCATAGCAGGGGGGCTTCACGGTGAATGCTTTGTCATCGTCCCACCAGTGAAGATACAACAGCTCCACCTTCGGTCAGTAGGGAGTAGAGATGTCTTCATCGTGGATGCAGGGAAGCAACAAACGCTGACTTCACCGGAGATTCTGACTTTGCTGCATGGAGAGATCGTCGTGGCTTCGCTTCAAGGCTACTGCTTCGAGGACACCAGGAAGGAGCAACAAGGAAGTCACGGTCTGCAGGAACTCTTCAACGTCTCGGTGGTGGAGTCGAGCGGAGTGTGCAGCGGCGCGGAGGGTGGAAGGCAGCAACGTTAGCAGAAAGCAGCGACGTCGGCGGGCGGTTGAGGCGCGACGACGGCGGCGTGCCCCCGGTGGTGGTGCGCGACGTCGCTTTCTCTCTCACACTTGCCTTTCTCTAAAAATCAGATCTGAATTATGTGTTGTCCCCCCAAAATTCTGACCTAAACATGTTTATATAATACTAACCTAGGTCAATTAGATGGGCTTTCTAGTCCTAATGGGCTTAGACTTGGGTTTAGGCCTTAATCTAATTTCTGATTTTATTTAATTCCTAAGCGGGCTGAATTAACTTGGGTTTTAATTTAATTGAACATAATGGGCTGAATTAAGCTCAAATTAAAACGACCAAACCTATTTGACTCGTGATTTTCGGCCCTTGCCTTTCCGAGCGAACCGAGTCCCATTCGATGAAATTTAAGCTCGTTCGCCATCACCGGTCCGATGCAAAATGCGATTAAATTAAAATGAACCTAAACTATATGTTATGCAATTTAAATATTTTTGTTTAGGGGTTAAAAATTAATCCCTAATTTTCTATGCAAATTACGACTAAATGATTAGTAAAATTTAGGTGTCAACAGCTACCCCTCTTTGAAGGTGAGCTCGCAGAGGTTGCATTCAAAGACTAAATGATACCTAAATTTCAACTATGCAAATGCAATGAATGTTGTTTTTGTCGGGATCATGAGTCCCATTTTTAAAATGCATTAAAAAATGATGCATGCTGACATGAATGGAAAACATACCTGGAATTGCTTACCTGATGTCGCGAGATAATGCAATTCGAGGCATGACTCTGATTTGTATGTTGTTCGGCAAATGTCTGGGCTCAGTCCCATAGGTTTTGCCTAATACACTCTTGATGAACTTCGGTGATCTGCAATTAAGTCAAAACACACGAAGAAAGCTCGACGTATCCAATCATCATCTGGATTCGCGAGAGCAGTTTGTAGCGAAAAAAAATGTAAAAACGTTCCGACCTTTACAAACTACCTATACATCTCCATAGGTATTTGTAAAGATTTAGCCGCTGCGCCTATATCTTTGACTCATAGGTGCATCACGGGGGAACTCAAGAGGATATTCCGACCCTTATGAGATACCTATACATCTCCATAGATACTCATAAGGATTTGGCCGCTTCACTTATACATCTCCATAAGTGAACTACGGGGGAATACCTGAGGTTGAGGAATATTCCGACCTTTATGAGATACCTATACATCTCCATAGGTGAGTAGCGGGGGAACATCCAGGACGGGGAGAATATTCCAACCTTTATAAGATACCTATACATCTCCATAGATATTTATAAAGATTTGGCCGCTGCGCCTATACATCGACATAGGCATGTCACGGGAGAATACCTGAGATTAAAGAAACATTCCGACCTTTACAAGATACCTATACATCTCCATAGGTACTTGTAAAGATTTAGCCGTTTCACCTATACATCTTCATAGGTGAATTACGGGGGAATCTTCTCGAGATTGTGTAAAATCTGTGATTTGGTGAACAAAGGGGCTAGCCCGAATGTTCGAGGGTTTCTTGACAAAGTACCTGGACATCATCGGAGGTACTTGAAAATGGCTTGATCAATAGACACCTGAACATCATCAAAGGCATCTAGAGATCACAACAAAAAGATCAAATATGGGACCTGACGATTGCTCGAACAGGTTGGGAATACCTAGATAGTCATAGACATCCAAGGGATAGAGATATACTTTCCTGGTGATATCTCCGACTTTTAAGGGTGTGTCTCCTGCTAGACATGGTTTTAGGCAACATGTAATATGCATTCGCATTATCAAGAACACATATACACATGCACTATGATTTCAACTGGTTTTTCATGCACGATGGTTTCGTCAAATCGGCATTACAAACTTCGCTGGGGATAAATCATGACAAGACAATCCGAATTCACAAGCGGGTATCTTAAAAATGTTGAATGAGGGACTTTCAGTCCGAAAGGTCTTTCACTCATTCTCATTGAAAAAAGCTGATTTATGAGAATCTCTCTATCTCACCATCATCATGTGGACAAGGGTCTGAGTATTCTCGCAAGCGGTACGATCTTACCAATATGAGAGGTCTTTGCTTGGAATGTAACATGGCTTGGTCAATGGCTTAACAAAAGGGATTCTTCGAGTCAAGGCTATTGAAAGAATATCCTTCGTAATCGTCTCCGGGCTTACAAGTCAAGAACCTTGCAAAATGAGATAGAAACGGACTTGCTCGCACTTCTTCGAGCTAAGCTTATAAGCATCTGAAACACTACGTTAGTTCAAGTGCTATAATCTGAAGAGACTTTGTAAGGGACGTAACGTAGGCTAGGCTCATGGGTTGAGAAATGAATGCATCATTAGGCTCAAAATGTGTATAATTGGGGTGAATAAGTTGGTGATCATCTTGACATTGTCACCGGTCTTCTTTTTCACCAGGGATTATCTCCTCGATAGATGTTCCATTGGTTTCGAGAGTTCATCACTTGATTCCTTTGAGACTTGTAGGATTACTGCTCTACTGGGGATGATTTTGATATGTCATATCCTGACACATTTTTTGTTGGGCATTGGCCTTGCTTTTATCAGGCACACTGCTTTTTCTTGCCCTTCCTTCTTTTTTTTTTTTTTTTTTTTTGACATTTGCTGCTTGAACTCAGAAGCTCCTCGTCTTTTGTCTTCTATCGACACTTCGGATATACAGTTTAGACAATGACGACTTTTACCTTGCCCCAGTGTGGGGGATGACCACCAACTGGGTTTAAGAAACGAATTTACAGGCTCAATTGGTTTTAGCAAAGGATAAAATGTATATAGGATAGAGAAAGAAATGCTCTTCGTCATCCTAAGGCACTTGAACTTTCGTGCGAATTCATCTGAAAAAGCAACACTCGAAGATTGATGCAAGTGAGAGTAAGACAATCTCTATTCATTTCTCACCTTATAATGCTGACTTACCTCCAGTTTGCCTCGATGTGGGGTGGTTCTTGACAGGGGTAATTTGAAAGAATTTCTCCAAGCATTTAGGCTCAAAGTGGTGAAACAATGGATAAACTGTAGTGTTTGGGATAGAGAAATGAAATGTCTCTTGTCATTTTGGTCGTCGTACCTTTTGCGAGATAACTTTTTACCTTGCAGACATGAAATTTTTCCACTCAATTCATTGAGGATTAGTGCATGGGACTGTGTATAAGATAGGACTTGCATTTCATCATCCCGATGTACCTCATTCAACACATTCAATTCATTCTACATGAGTTATCAGATTGTCCAAATTGATTTCCTTTTGGAGTCAATGATGCAGATCGACAAAATAACCATGCAGAATTTAAAGGCAAAGCAAACATCTTAACTTGAAATTGATTGATACCATTTATTTATTAGTGAAATGTTTGCAATTCAGAATATAAAACCGAACACTTGAAAACTCTTACTGCAAAATGTTGGATTTTATCAGGGATAATATATCTTCACAGCATCAGAATTAATAGGAGTGGAGAACTCACGACCATCCATATCTGCGAGAATCAAGGCACCTCCGGGAAGCACCTTTTTAACCACATATGGACCAATGTGGTTTGGAGTAAATTTGCCTTCGGGAACAGGGAAAATTGGCAGCACCTTCCTTAGGACTAGATCATTTACCTCGAAGTTTCTTGCACGCACCTTTTGGTTGAAGGACCTAGCTACTCTCTGCTGATAGGTTTGACCGTGGCAAATGGCTCTCAACCGCTTTTCATCAATCAGGTTCAGCTGCTCGTGTCTTTGTCGCATCCATTCCGCTTCATACAACTCCACTTGGGATAAAACATGCAGGGAAGGGATCTCTACTTCAACGGGCAGGACTGCTTCCATGCCATATACCAGGGAAAAAGGGGTTGCACCGACAGAGGTTTGGATGGAAGTCCGATACGCCATTAGTGCAAATGGCAATCTTTCGTGCCAATCACGATAGTTTTCAGCCGTTTTGACTAGGATCTTCTTGATGTTTTTGTTAGCGGCTTCAACTGCTCCATTCATCTGTGGACGATAGGGAGACGAATTCAGATGCCGGATCTTGAACTCATTGAACAACTGATCCATGAACTTGTTGTTCAAATTCGTTCCATTATCAGTAACAATAGCCTCGGGGACACCATAACGAGCGATTATGTCTCGCCTGATGAATCTTACAACATTCTTCGCGGTAACGTTGGCGTAAGACGCGGCTTCAATCCACTTGGAGAAATAATCAATCGCAACCAAGATGAAACGGTGTCCATTCGATGCCTTGGGATTGATTGGGCCAATCACATCGATGCCCTATATTGAAAAAGGCCATGGCTCGGATAACTGATGTAACTCTGTGGGGGGAACATTTATTTTATCCCCATAAACCTAACAGCGATGGCATCTTCGAATATATTTGATACAGTCACTTTCAAGACTGAGTCAATAATATCCCAATCTCATGATTTTCTTAGCTAGCATATGGCCATTCATGTGTGGACCACATATCCCCTCGTGTACTTCTTGCATGATTCTGGTAACTTCAGCTGCCTTTACACACCTCAACAGGATCGAATCATAAGATCTTTTGTATAGCTTTTCACCACTAACAAAGAATTTTGAAGCCATTTTCATTATGTACTTCCTATCAGCCGGAGTGCTTCCTTTAGGAAACTCTTGTCTCTGGATATAATTCATGATGTCGCAATACCATGGCTTCTCGTCCGGTTCTTCGGTCACAACCATACAGTAGGCTGGCTTTGTTAGGACTTCGATCTTCAAGGGTTCCACCTCAACTCCACTGGTCACTTGCAGCATGGATGATAACGTAGTCAGTGCATCAGCGAACTGATTATGGGACCTCAACAAGTACTCGAAGGAGATATCTTCGAATTCTTCTATGATTTCTCCGAGGTATTCATGGTACGACACTAGTTTGGTGTCTCTCGTTTTCCACTCTCCTACAGTTTGGAGAATAATCAGAGCGGAATCACCAAACACTTTCAATTTGGTTATCCCCATTTCCACTGCGGCTTGGAGTCCGAGGATGCATGCTTCGTACTCGGCTATGGTGTTGGTATACGGGAATACCAACTTTGCTGCTACTGGACAATGCTGCCCATCTGGGGATATTAAGACAGCCCCAGTGCCGAAACCAGACAAGTTCACGACTCCATCGAAAAACATGGTCCATGTGTCTTCCTTTATCACTAAAATACGGTCTTCTGGGGAATATCTATCATCATCCGAGGTTCTAGGATTCTCAGCTATCACATCGGCGATTACTCGGCCTTTAACTGACTTTTGTGATATCATCTGGACATCAAATTCTGAAATCAAAATTTGCCACTTGGCTAGCTTCCCTACCAAAGCCGATTGATCAAGTAAATACTTGATGGGATCATTTTTAGTCACCAGGAGAGTTTGGTGATGCAGTGTATACTGTCTCAGCCTATGGAACACCCATACTAGTGCAGCACAAGTCTTCTCGGCTTCAGGGTAATTCAACTCCGAGACGGTGAACTTCTTACTCAAGTAATAAATGGCTCGCTCCTTTCCATCTTCAGGACTTTTCTGGGCTAGCATCGCTCCTAGAGACTCGCTATGAATAGTGAGGTAAAGGATCAAAGGCTGGCCCGACATTGGAGGGACTAACACTGGTGGTTTCATCAGATACTGCTTCAGTTCTTTAAACGCTTCCTGGCAATTATCGTCCCATTCCACTTGAGCATTCTTCCTTAGAAGTTTGAAGAACGGTTTAGCAGTTTTGGAAAGCTGGGAAATGAAACGGGCTATGTAGTTCAATCTACCCAAGAGGCTCCGCACTTCTTTCACGGTCGACGGGGGTTGTAGCTCACATATGGCCTTCACTTTGGAAGGATCAACTTCAATGCCCTTACTGCTTACTACGAATCCGAGTAATTTGCCCGAGGTTGCTCCGAATATGCACTTCGCTGGGTTGAGACGGAGTTTAAACTCACGGAGTCGGTCGAACAATTTCTTCAGGGTGTCAACATGACTCTCTCCGGGTCGAGACTTGGCAATCATATCATCAACATAGATCTCGATCTCCTTGTGCATCATGTCATTAAAAAGAGTGACCATTGCTCGTTGGTACGTTGCCACGGCATTTTTGAGACCGAAGGGCATGACCTTATAGTGGAATGTACCCCAAGGAGTGATGAATGCAGTTTTCTCCTTATCGCCGTCCTTCATTCTTATCTGATTATAACCCAATAAACCATCCATAAAGGAGAACAGTTCAAATCCAGCAGTACTGTCTACCAGAACGTCTATGTGCGGTAATGGGAAATCGTCCTTAGGGCTAGCCTTGTTCAGGTCGCGATAGTCGATGCAAACCCGAACTCGGCCATCTTTCTTCATGACTGGCACGATGTTGGCCACCCAGGTTGGATATTGAATGACTTCGATGAATCCGACTTTCAAGAGCTTCATGACTTCCTCCTCTATTTTCTTTGAAAGCTCAGGCTTGGTTCTCCGTAACCTCTGCTTCTTGGGCGACATGCTAGGATTAGTAGGCAGGCCATGCTCCACAATAAAAGGGTCTAAACCTGGCATATCAGCGTATGACTAGACAAAGATATCCTGGTAATCCTTTAGCAATTGGACTAGGCGTTTCGCTTCTCCTTTGGGAAGGATTGCCCCTATCTTCACCTCTTTGGGTTCTCCGGAATCACTCAGGTTAACAATGACAGTTTGGTCTGATGTAAGGACTTTGGGCCTTTCATACCGCTCTAGATCGCGCTGAATATCTGAGGAATCGTCGAGTTCGTCTGCATCATTAGGATCAAACTCGGTTGCACATAATTAATGAGATTGGACCGTTCCCATACCCTCACGTGCCACAAGATTGGCCCTGAAACATAAAGTAAGGGATTCAGAAGGACAAACAGGGGTAAACATTGCATTTTTTTTGTAATTTTTGTTTTTGTTTTTTGTTTTTAATATATATATTTTTTTGAAGTTCTTTTCAAAAAGGTTTTAACACGAGGGAACATGAAAAAGCCCAGGCCTCAGAATTTTCCTTGGACTATATTTTTCTTTATCGGTTGGATATCATCACCGGGCTGGTTTGATATACCTCAACATGCTCTCAAAAATGAAAATAATTTGTAATTTCATTGATTATCACCAAATGAATTACATTTATTAAATGAAAATTGCAACATTGAGTCCTAGAAATGAAAAATCCTAAAAAGCAGCTTCCGAGACGGGGCAAGTCCTAAAAAGCAATAAAAATTCCCACGCAGGGGAGTGTGCAAAAAAAGTAAAGATGTTACTCTTGCGGGCCAGTGCCCATTCCTTCCAACAGTTCTTTCTCAATAGCTCCAATGATCATGTTATCGAACAGAGCAGTGATTCCCTCCATCGCATCATCAAGATCTTCTGTCACTAGAGGTGTTAGATCATCCATACCTCCCCATCCATCGGGGACGATATCACGCGGGTCAATAAAAAAGCTTGGGGGTGTCGAGTATTTTACATAATAATCGAACTTGCCGCTTGGTTGCCCCAAAGTGTCGATCACCTCCTTCTCTTCATGCATCATTCTTGCAGGGCCTGGGAATGTGGTGCGAATGTGTGGAGGCAACCTACCACGCCCATGTTCTCCATCATTCGGCTCTTCATTGGAATGCTGTCTATTCTGCTCAACTCCTTGACCTCGACCTCGACCATATCCACGTCTCTCATTGTTCGGCACAGTTGATCCCTGGTACCCCAATCCAGAAGTACGGGGTCTTTGAGAGGCTTCGACCAGTCAGCGAATACCTTGACCATCCCTGCCAAGGCCTTCGCCCGGAATGAAGCCCTGAGATACCATTACTCTTCCAACCATTATTGCAGCATTTGACACCTCAGGAACTGGCGGTGATGATCCTCTAGACGCATGAATGATCGACACAAGCTCAAACGACCGATAGCTCGATTCAATTTTGCAGTCCGGCTCGACATAGGGGATAGCTGTTGTATGATAAATCAGGTGCTCTTCTTAGCCGTGTACCGTGACTAATTTCCTCTCCACCACGAACTTCACTTTCTGATGTAGACTGGACGGCACAGCTCCAGCAGTATGAATCCATGGACGGCCCAACAGAAAGTTGAATGCAGTGGAAATGTCCATAACTTGAAATAGGACGTTGAACACTGTTGGCCCTATCTGTATGTCGAGGTGGATTTTCCCCATCGCTTCTTTCTTCGTTCCGTCAAATGCTCGTATGGAGGTCTTTGCAGCGTTTATTCTTGAAGGATCTATCTTGAGGCGGTGTAGAGTCGCCAAAGGGCAGATGTTCAAGGCCGAACCGTTATCAATAAGTACCCGGGCTACGTGCGAGGCCTTGTATTTGACAGAAATATACAATGCTTTAGTATGTCTTCTGCCTTCTATAGGAAATTCTTCATCCGAAAAGGCTATGAGGTCTTTGAGGAGTATGGAGCCCACAAATTCCTCCAGTCTCTCATGATCAATCGTCTCAGGCACGTGGACTTCACTTAACACTTTCATCAGGACCTTTTGATGTTTGACAGACGTCTGGAGTAGCTCAAGTAGAGCGATTTGCGCGGGCATCTTGCGCAACTGCTCAACTATGTTGTATTCACTAGCCTTGATGACGGCTAGGAATTCTTTAGCTTCTTCATCAGTTACAGGCTTTGCAGGTTGAGCATTTGCTTGGCCATAGGTATGTCCAGATCTGGTGACTAAGTCAACATCGAGATTGTAGGACCAAAGGACTGCCTTATCATCCGAGTATTCATACGGTTGAGGTATCTCGATCACTATCCCTTCATCAGCTGGGGGCGTGTTTATTATGATCCCTTCATCATGAGTCGCGTTTTCGAGTGGAGGCATGTCTTCAAGCAATGGATCGAGCTTGTCCTTCCCGGTGTCCAACGTGGCGAACTCCTCGTCCCAATTAATAATCACTTCGGAGATAGTGGAAACGATGCCCGTATGGTTAGCATAAACAATTATCCCAGCTTCTATCATTGCTGAGATTCTTTGTCTCATGATGACCAGGGGAATGGCCTCATTACTCGAGTAATAACCGGCTTTCACCAACTCACCGTAGACATCGGTGGTGTACACCCTGACATTCTTAACTCGACCAACATTGAAACTGAATATGGCATTCACATTGCCTGCGTGATCAGGGAACGGGTTGCTTTGAACATTCGGCTTAGCGGGTTGGAACGAGAAAGCCTTCGTGTCCAGGAGGTTCTGGATTCGGTGCTTTTGGACATAGCAATCGTCGGTTGAGTGCCCCAGCTCGCCCATGTGATAATCGCATTTCTTTGACGAGTCGTAGTTATAGAACTGCTCAGGATTGGGCCTCTTTGGCTCAGTGGTAAGCAAGCCTTTCTTCCGAAGGACCGCCAATACTTGAGACAACGACCTGGGAAGGGGGGTGAATTGCCTCTTATTATTCCTCCTCTGAGAAGGTTAGCGACTCGTGCTTTACTGTTGGGTTTCTGCTACTTGGATTGCTGGGATAGGGTTAGCGTTCCGCCGGCCCGGTTGGCTATAAGTCACATTCACTTCAGCTGCTGGTTCTTTCTCCTTTCTTGCGCTAAATTTTTTGGTCGAAGAAGACGGCTCCATAAACCACCCATCTTTCAGCCCTATCTCAATCTGTTCGCCTATGGGGATGAGCTGATTGAAATTGTCAGCCGGAATGGCAACCATCCGATTACGGTACTCGAACGGGAGAGTTTTCACGAACATCCTCTTCAACTCACTGTCAATGGGTTCCGGGACGACTTGAGCGGCTAAATTCCTCCATTTGATAGCATAGTCCTTGAAGGACTCAGTCTTTTTCATCTGAGCACGTTCAAGATCATCACGGGTAGGAATGATGTTTGTTATGAACCTGTACTGCTTCAGGAATGCCTCACTAGCTTCCTTCCAGGTTTTGAAGCCATTTATCTTCTTCATAAGATGCCAGTTCAAAGCAGGACCCGTCAAACTTGCTTGAAATGCATGGATCATCAGAAGTTCGTTGTCAACATACGAAGTCATCTGTACGTGGTACAATTGCAGATGGGCCTTTGGGCACGTTGTGCCATTGTACTTGTCAAAGTCCGGCATCTTAAACTTCTTTGGGATTTTGATCTGTGAGTACAAGGACAAATCAATCGAGGGTGAATCCTGTGAACCCTCCAGCTGCTTCACTCTCTCTTCGAGTTTGTTGACTCGCTCATCAGGCTTAGGTTTGTTGACGATAATTTGGACGGGGTCATCTTCCAAGTCAGGAATATCATCATCTTCCTCAAGATCAACATTCTTTCCACCTTTATGCTTTGGAGCTGATGCCTCGAGGGATGTTGGAACGGGGATCGACCGAAGAGTCTTGATTTCAGCGGACATCTGCTGCATTGCGATGACGAGTTGCTTCATCTGGTCTTCCATACCAACAACACGCTCTTGCAAGTCGGTTTGATCGGCCATTCTAGCTTTCGACCGTGTACGAATAGACGATCGTGATTGGTCCGTAATTACCTAATTTGCAAAATAGAGCATGATAAGTATGCGTCCTCAAAACGATCGGTTTATGACTCAGTCTAATCATCTTTTTTTATTCCCATTTTTCATGACATTTTTCATTATTCCACGTATTTGTGAAAATGGTGGCAAATTTTTTAGGAAATAATGACTTATGGCAGACCCAGGAAAATAATGATAATAATTGAAAGTAATTTTTTTAAAGCTTTATTTTTTCTTTTTCTTTCCCTTTGAAAAGAAATTCAATGATCATTACTTTCAAAAATTACGATCAACTTAGATCTATCATGGACCGACCACATGTACGAAACATAAATAAAGTGCGAGAAAGGTTGAGAAAACTTACTTCACCGGGTAGGGTAATGGTAATCACATAGACATGCGCATGAAATGTGAGGTTCGATTTCTACCCAGACTTTGGTTTGCAAAATGGAGACGCGAGAATTATCGAGCTAAACCAGTCATGGTGGTGGTTAGGCTGGGATTCTCCTGACTCCAGCTTAGTCAAAGAGCCGACCCGGGTTGCAAAGGGCGTAACCGTGGTGGGTATTCAATGACACCATGAAAGAAAATTTCGGGACCAAGGAGGGCGACCCGTACCACATGATTTTGGTTGGGGTATCCACTACCTCAGTACCATCCTAAACCTATGCCGCTCAGGTCCGACAGCGGGTAGTGTAAATGTAAGGCATGCACAGCAGGTTATATCAAACAACGCTTCGTGCATAAATTAAGCCACACATCCGAACACCTCCCTGCAAAACAAGGGTTAACAATCACGCCTCCCGTTATACCTCCCATTTTGCAAGAACATTTAATACCTAAAATGTTAGAGACGTACCTGGGATCCTCGCTGCCAAACAAAAAATATTTTTTTGAAAAGCAAAATTGACCTAAGTCCACTAAGAGTTTTAACTCAAGTCCCCAGCGGAGTCGCCAAGCTGTCGCGACCTAAAAAATTTTCATTTTTCGGGCTAATGGATTATTAAGACTAATCTTAACTCGGGCGCTCCCAAGCCCTACCAATTCGCAACTTAGGGTTTAAGTTTTTAACATGTAAATATTTTTATGCTTGGAGTCGCCACTAATCAATTTACGGTAGGTCGATTAGAAACCTAAATAAAACATAGGGAGATATGTTTTATTCCTACGAACCAGAGATTCTAAGCCCGGGACTTGATTACGCTAGATCTAGTCTAACGCCCTTTCGGTACCTTTTCTTTTCAAAAATATTTTGGCATGTAGTTTGGATCCATTTCAACTTAATTACTAACATGTGGGGTGTTCATGCGGGTGCGCAAACCACCAATTTAACACCCAGGAAAGCATTAAATAAATTGCAAGTTTGGAAGAATTATTTACCTGGAAGCAACGCAAGCCTCTACATTATTAGCTAGAAAATCACATTAACATCCTAATATGATTTCTAATTAACAAGCAATTCACTCAATTTCTCTTTTGATTTTCACTTATTTAAATGAAATCTAATCTATATGCAATGACGTGCAAAAATGACATGCAATTAATGCAACCTATCATGCAAACTATATGTCATGCGACGACGTGACCTAATTTTAATGACAGGCAAATGATTTATTTTTGGTATTTTTTTCTAATAAAATTCGGAATAATAAATTACTTAAATTAAGAATGCAATCTATCATAATCTACCATAAAGCAATTCATTCTTTTTTTTTGGGTTTTCATGAAAATTCGGAATTAAAAAATAACCTAAATAATCTATTAAGATTAGAATATTACTTAATTTAAACTAGGAAATAGATTATCTCAAGTCCTAATTTAAATTAAATGATTACTCTATCTTCTAGATATATTTAGGAATCCCTAAACATGCAAAACTCAAATTCAAATCCTAACTGATATTTTTTTGAATTTTCTTTTTTATTTGAAAAGGAAAAACAATTTAAACAGAGATAGCATCCATATTTAAAACAGCCACGCGATCCGCAAAATTCGTTTCAAACTCAGATTAAGCACAAAAATTGAACTATCGGTCATATCTATAGGGTTATAGATATCGACGAAAAGCCGATTATTCAAATTTGGAAAGCAGATAAAAATCATTATCATATCAAAGTGATTATGGATAGGATAATAATTTTCCGTATCGCCGCGTATCGTACCTTAGGGATAAGGTCGGATAGTCGTCCAGACACGTTGCTGAATTAGGAAATTTTCCTAATTTTGAATATTCAAAATATTGCGGATATATCAAACATTATCCTAATATATCTAAATATCCACACGATATTCACGAAATATTCAAACACCCAAATTAGGAAATTAAATATTCTGAAAATATCGGATAATGTTCAATTACCTAATTTGCAGATAATCTCCAAATTTGAACTCGGATCGAACTCGGGCTTGCAGATCGAGACGGGACAACCGACGACGGGACGGCGACGCGGCGTTGGTGCGTCGAGAGCGGTGGCGCTCGCGGCGGGATCGGCTAAGCTCACAATGGCAAGTTCACAAATGAACTCTTGGATGGTGAGGAAATTTGGCCGAGAAGAGCTTTGACTTTGCCGTGATTCTTTAGATGATTTCACGAGATGCCTTCACAGGAGAGTGTCTAGCGCGAGCAGCAACAGTGTGTCATCGTCACGGGAAAACTGGTTGTCGTGGCTCGTGTGACCGAAGTGGCGAAAGCCGAGTACGAAGAGGACTTATGGCTAAGTCTTCTTGGATAAAAGGGCGCGAGATACTCCTGGGCAACTTTGGTTCAGCACAAGCAGCAGGGACGTCGTACGGCCATGGGGAAAAACGTCTGGTCGTGGAGTTAAAGGAAGAAGATAACTCTCCTTCTTCCCCTCCTTTGACTTTTCTTTTTTATCTCACAATGTGGATTCACGTAGGAACAGCCACGATGATGATGATTCAGCCCCACAATTAAAATTTCCACTTGCTTGACCTCTATCTTCCGCATGCATCAAACGATCGGCTACTGATCAGCAAGTGTCATCAGCATAGCAGGGGGGCTTCACGGTGAATGCTTTGTCATCGTCCCACTAGTGAAGATACAACAGCTCCACCTTCGGTCAGCAGGGAGTAGAGATGTCTTCACCGTGGATGCAGGGAAGCAATAAACGCTGACTTCACCGGAGATTTTGACTTTGCTGCATAGAGAGATCGTCGTGGCTTCGCTTCAAGGCTACTGCTTCGGGGACAACAGGAAGGAGCAACAAGGAAGTCACGGTCTGCAGGAACTCTTCAACGTCTCGGTGGTGGAGTCGAGCGGAGCGTGCAGCGGCGTGGAGGGTGGAAGGCAGCAACGTTAGCGGAAAGCAGCGACGTTGGCGGGCGGTTGAGGCGCGACGACGGCAGTGCGGCGGCGTGCGGCGTGCCCCCGGTGGTGGTGCGCGACGTTGCTTTCTCTCTCACACTTGCTTTTTTCTAAAAATCAGATCTGAATTATGTGTTGTCCCCCCCAAAATTCTGATCTAAACATGTTTATATAATACTAACCTAGATCAATTAGATGGGCTCTCTAGTCCTAATGGGCTTAGACTTGGATTTAGGCCTTAATCTAATTTCTGATTTTATTTAATTCCTAAGCGGGTTGAATTAACTTGGGTTTTAATTTAATTGAACATAATGGGCTGAATTAAGCTTAAATTAAAACGACCAAACCTATTTGACTCGTGATTTTCGGCCCTTGCCTTTCCGAGCGAACCGAGTCCCATTCGATGAAATTTAAGCTCGTTCGCCATCACCGGTCCGATGCAAAATGCGATTAAATTAAAATGAACCTAAACTATATGTTATGCAATTCAAATATTTTTGTTTAGAGGTTAAAAATTAATCCCTAATTTTCTATGCAAATTACGACTAAATGATTAGTAAAATTTAGGTGTCAACAACAGTTGAGTTTGCCATGGCTGAGATCATGAACAAACCTAGTGTTCTGAGAAATATCCAACATGAATTGGAAACTGTAGTTGGCAAAGACAACATAGTAGAAGAATCTCACATTCCTAAACTACCTTACTTGCATGCCGTCATGAAAGAGGCACTGAGATTGCACCCGGCGCTTCCCCTGCTGGTCCCCCAGTGCCCGAGCGCCACCTGCACCGTCGGAGGCCACACGATCCCGAAGGGCTCTCGGGTCTTTATCAACGTGTGGGAAATACATAGGGACCATTCGATATGGAGCGACCCGCTGGAGTTCAACCCCGAGAGGTTTTTTGCACAGTAGGGCGATTACAGTGAGAACGACTTCAACTACTTCCCCTATGGGTCCGGGAGAAGAATATGCGCAGGGATAGCGATGGCCGAGAGGATGGTGATGTACTCGCTCACCACGCTCTTGCATTCCTTCGACCGGAAGATGCCGGAGGGAGAGAAGATGGATCTAAGAGAGCAGTTTGGGATTGTCTTGAAGAAGAAAATGCCTCTAGTGGCTATTCCTTCGCCGAGGTTCTCTGATCCTCGCCTTTATGGATGAGTACCGCTGCATGTTGGTATGGTTTCTTTATATAATCTTATGTGAATGGAACCAGGGGGAAAATTTGCATTTACCTATGTTCATGCGGTTAATGAAACTCCAATTTATGTGGTTATTTAATCATGTTTACATGTCTCAGAGATATATATTTTTGAAGTGAAAAAAAAATGTCATATATTGCATCGCTTTCTGTCCATTATACATAGAGAAAACCGCTTTTGACATGCGATGTTTGAACAATATGATGCATGCATCTCTAATTTATATATAACATGTGATTAGTACCAAATTTTTTTTGTTTGTGGGTGCTCACATGATGGTGAGCCGGATCTTTCTTTTCTTCCTTTATTTTATTTTTTGGCTAGGCCTTCACTTAAATAGCCCAGACGACCCACAGAAGAAGTTCCTGAGGCCCAGCCCCTTGATTGCACACATGATTATTTTTTGTTACCGAGGCAACAACTTGTAGTTATGTTAAATTAAGGGAAAAAATCACTAAAAATCTCAAATTTTATTACCTGTAACACATTTATCCCAAACTTTTTTTTGTGACACCAAAAATCCCAAACTATACTATTTGTGATATATTTACCCCATTGTACTTTAGTCCATTGGCATTTTCGTCTTTTTTAGTTTTACTTTTTGTTTTTGCTTTTTTTTCCTTTCCGACGAGGGCCGCCCCCGCTAGAGATCCGGCGGGGGCGGCCCTCGCCAGATCCGGCGGGGGCGGCCCTCGCCATATCCGGCGAGGGCGGCCCTCACCGGCGTCTGGCGAAGGGCCGCCCTTGTCGGCGTTTGGCGAAGGGCCGCCCTTGTCGGCGTTTGGCGAAGGTCGCCTTGCCTGGGTGAGCGAGGGCGGCCCTTGCCCAACTCAGGTGAGGGCGACCCTCGCTCAATGCGGACGAGGGCGGCCCCCGCTGGATCCGACGATGGCTGCCCCAGCCGGAAAAGGAAAAAAAAAGGAAAAAAAAAGTAAAAAAGATGAAAATGCTCATTGACTAAAGTACAATGGGGCAAATGTGTCATAAATAACATAGTTTGAGGTTTTTAGTATCACAAAAAAAGTTCGGGATAAATGTGTCGTAGGTAATAACATTTAGGGTTTTTGGTGGTTTTTTCTCTTAAATCAATGGGGGTAATTGGGAGCCAGTAAAACTTGAGGAATTTCACGTATCTTTGCGTTGAAAAGCTAGAATGTTGGAGCAGCAGCTTATGTTTGACTTTTAGTAGTTCGCTCATATATTAAGTAGAGGGGCAAAAGAGCCTCTCAAATAAGAAAACGTTTATATAGTTTTTAATTTGGAAGGCGTGAGTAGACTCGATGAAGAGAGTCAATTTGCTGTCAACACCTTACATACTTTGATTAATCCTTTTCAAGCCGAGTGGTCCAACACAAGAAGCATCGAAGCCATGTGACGATATATTCAGCCTATGAGATAGAGGATAAAACTTAGTTCTCACGCCCCTGGCGTAATCTTTTGTATCCAATCAGCCCCCAATATGCACTTTTCTAATCAACACAAACTTCTCCATCTTGACCATAAAAAAAACTTTCTATCTTGCAATTATTTTACAGCCTTGGGGGAGTGAAGTGGATCAGCAGGCTGATCTACGAGGAGACGACTGGAATGCTGAAGATCTCCCTTGAGAACGTGATCTGCGGGCACCGTGGCCTACACAGAGCATGTGTGGCGGAAGGCAGTGACCGCCATGGTCGTAGATTTAGGAGGGTTTTGATTTATAGTTGGTGATGTAGTTGTAGACTCGTAGTGGGTGTTGTGTTCTAAAGAAATGAACTTGTGGCTGTTCGATGTACGGATCTATGTTAAGGTGAATAGAATATCGATTTAAGCTCTATGATTTCGCTTTTTGCTTATGTTTTGGGATGAATTTGGTATTCTATTGATGCTTCGGAATGATTATTTTGGATATGCGCAGCGTTATAAAGAAATAGAAAAATTCTTATAATATGTGAGTTCAAACAGAGTTGGATGAAGAGAGCATATTTGCGAACTCGAACTAAAAATCGGAAGCAATTGATTGAGTTAATAAGTCGGATTAGAGTAAGCAAAATGGTAATTGTTTCAAGGAGGACGAAAAAAGGAGCATGAGAAGAGATGAGAACAGAGTAAGGGAAGAGAGAGAAAGAGTAATGGAGAAGGGGAGCATTTCAAAATACATAAAAAGTGGACCCGTGTGAACACGCGACGAGAACTGAATGGAGTGATCTACGTCAATCCACGTAACGAGAGCTGAGTAAAGTGACCCACCACTGACGTGACTAGATTGGCCACTCCCATATGTTCTCACAATTTGTGCTCAAAATAATACTAAGGGGAGTGTGCTCTTTACCCCAAAAGTGAACTCATTTTCCTCTTATATTACTTAAGAATGGTGAGAGCTCCACTTTTCATTTATGAAAAGTTAAAATGCTGGAGCAGCAGCTTATGATTGACTTTTGCAAGTCGGCTCATTTTAAGTAGAGGGGCAAAAGAGCCTCTCAAATAAGAAAATGTGAAAGATAAATCACTTCGTAATATATATTTTGATTTACAAGCCGTGAATAGACTTGATTAAGAGAGTCAATTTCTGTCAACATCTTGTAATTATTTTTAGAATTGACCAAGTGATTAAATGTTTAATCCGAATATAATAAATTTTATATTCGAATTATAATATTTCAGACTCTGAACAATTTTGCAGGCCAATCATGTAATCTTGTAAATGAAGTTCTACTTGAGCTTGTTGCGTGCAAGGCAGGCACAACTTGCATCTATACTAAAAAACTAATTGACTTGAAAGTTTGAATATCATTTCATACTACACAAGGAATATTAAGATGCATGTGAATTTACCAACAATGACTCAAAAGTTGAATATTTTAGGTGGATCGATGTCCAAAAACTAAGTGGTTGCCAAATGCATGAAGGCATTTCGAAAAGTGAAACAGAATGGGATTTAGGTTAATCCACACCTGGCATGTTTCATCATTTAAAACCTCTTTATTATTGCCTTCAACATTTATGTCAATAAACCAAATCAATTTACATATATCTGACTCCAAAACTTACCTATTAAATGAAAAGAACTCAATCATCAATTTATAGAAAATACTTAATCGAAATAGATTACGTGATTTTTGTTTTTTTGTAAAAGTAGCAAACTCCTCTTATTGAAAGTTTGGTTATTTTACATCTGAAAAAATTATTTTAATCCAATTATCCATCTAAGAATATGATAGAAAACTATCATTAGTCTAAATAAATATGATATGTTGATATTGGTATTATGTGATATACGTACAATCAAAGTACTCGTAAAGTCAGACATAGAACGATATTCTTAATTTTTGTATATAAGTGATATTATAGCATTTGATTTATTAACCTTCATTAAAAGAAAATATTCTGTGTTGGTAAAGTGAAATAATTCTCGTGAAGAGTAACATCACAACAACTCACGAGGACTCCGAAACGCTCGATGTCGAAACGGCCTCATTTGCATGAGGACAAAATCAACACCGACGATCACTTTCTGAGTCATGGCTCTCAAATTTACCTCGTCTTGATGCAAGAACATGTAACCTACCTAGGCTCCACTTCCGCAAGTAGAGAGGCAAGAGAGAAAAGCAAGCACATCAATGCACATTCAATAAATATGACTATTCAAGTATAATGGTTGTCGTAATGCGTGACAGGTGGTGATTACCTTCTCGGGTTCAGCGAATAGGGATTTGCTGTAAAAGTAACGTTGCGTATCCAATAGGAACTTTGCAATTAAATAGAGAGAGAGAAAATTGCGGAGAAATAGACCAAAAAACAATAAAGAATATGAGAAATTTATGTGGTTTTATATGAGTGTTGAAACATACGTCTATAAAGAGAATTGAATCGAAGAATTACACTACTTCAATTACCCGGCATACTCAAGTGATTTTCAGTTTCAATTTATGCCAAAATCCAAAATTTAGGTGTAAAACTCACCGCACATACTCTATGGTCAAAGCTCCCTTTACGTTTCTTTTGTTTAGTTAAATGGTGGCTGAGACTAGGGATGAGCACGGTTCCAGGTTACATGGACAGAGGGTCCGATTCTCGGTTCCCCATTTTTAGGAACCGGAACCGGGAACCGAAATCGGAACTGGGAACTGAGAACCGGAACCTGGAACCGGAATCGAGAACTGGGACTAGGAACCGGTTCCCTAAAAATTAAAACATAAACTACACATTTGGTATTTAGAAACCCTAATTCCCAAATGCTAGCTTTTCCTCTTGAATCACCCGATCTCTATCATTGTCCCTCCTGCTTCTACTTCCGCCTCGCTCCCGCTTCCGCGTCTACCTTGCTCCTCGCTCCTGCTTCCACTTCCTCCTCGCTCCTCCTTCTGCCTCGCTCCTCAGTCCTGCTTATGCTTTCGCCTTGCTCCTTGCTCCTGCTTCTGCGGTTCTCTCCTGCTTCCGGCTCGCTCCACCTTCTTCGTCACAGGTCTTGTGATCTCCCCACGCAGATTCGTTGCGATTATTCGAGCTCGCCGCCGTCTTCCTCCTCTGAAGCTCCATCGCTCTAGTACGTAATGTCTTTGAACCACCCCTGCTATTCACGCCTTCTCTCTTTGAATTCCCGCCATTGCTTCTATTCATCTTTAGCATCGATCAATTGAATTCAGTCACGACGACCGTGCCTGAGTTGCGTGAAATCGTGCTCTTGCGTGCACATTCATCTGGATTCATCGCCTAGTAGAAATGAGATGAGGAACGACGATGAACGGATGACGAAGCTGTTCCGAACTTGAAATTTCAGTCATTTGGTTTCGATATTCAGTCAAGATCACGCTCTTGCGTGCGATCGGAAAATGTAGGAAGCGACAGTGTTGTTCTCTGCTTCGATTTAAGTGACGGCATGTTTGATTCTGTGTAGAGTTGCTGTTGTTGGATCATTATTATATCAAGAGAAATTGTGCTTTTAACGGATACGTCTAAATCTGTGGTGTGTGTGCGCTTGTCGAGCGCGTACTTGTGCTCGTGAGTTGCTTGATTGCTTGCTCTGAGGAAGTGCTCTCTTTTTCTTATATTTTCATGTGGTAGTTTTAATGTTGACAGTGTAAGTCATTTTCGTAGAGCATGAGAATTGGGGTTTAGAGTTCTTATTAGGAACTTAGACAGAATCAAAATGGATTGGTAAGGGGGATGACTAAGTTGATATCAATTTCTACAGATGAAGCAGAACAAAATTGCAATTAAAAGGCCTTGGAATCAAGTCATTCAATGATGGAAACGCTTCAAACTTAAGAGCTGGTGTTATGATCAGTGGGAATTATTTGATTTATTATTCAAAAAGCAAAGCTATCAAAGATGCAATTTGATTCGATAAAATTGTCTTAAGATATAGCAATCACTTTGTTTCACTTATGTTGCTTTAAATCATCATTACTTTTGTTGTTGCTGTGAAATATAAATTGTATATTTTGGGCAACTCATGTTTGTTCCCTTCCATACCTCTGTAGGTTGTTATAAATTGCAACATTCTTCTGGAATATGGTTGTCTGCTAGGGGTCTCATTAGTTAGGTGGAGGCCCTGATCTTCACTTCTTTGATTCTCCACGCAGTGGTAGGTTAAACTAATTAATTGCATCTTTTCTCTTTCTGCATCTGCAACTCATAGACCTACATATTCTTTCTTTGATGTTTTGGAAAAATAACTGTGACTGATATTTTCACCTCATCCATGAGACCTCTTGCACTCAAACCCTTCATTCCAGAGATGGCAAGAGCTCTTCTGGTCGAATTGCCTTGTTGAAGTTTCATGGCCTTTCTCCACTCCCTAATTGCATTAGCTAACATGACTCATCACTACTGGAATGGAGACAGAAAAACAAGATCAGCAACAAAGTCTCAAACTTGAGACCATAAACTTCTTGAAATATCATACTATTTATCGTGCTATCCCTTTTCTTTTAAGAAAAAAATGTGACTTTTCTATAATTTGTCTTTTATATTCTTTTTTATGAATGTTCTGTCACGCTTTGAACCCCAACAAGCTTGCGATATCCCTTGTTTCAGTCGAACAGTTGCGACGTCCCAGGAACATCGCCGACCCAACCCAAACATCAGGAACACACGCGGAAGTGAAAATAAAACCCCTGACTATAAAGACGACGATGGGGTAGCTCAACACGACAGTCAATTAACAACAACATTCATTTACATACAAAGCCGAAGAATCCAGCATACAAATATCATAATACAAATGTACTTAGCAGACTAGCATTCAAACTCAATGACATAACAAAAGGCTCGAATGGCTTCGTTAACTTAACTTTACTATAGGTCGATCTATCCAACGCAACCCCTAAAATACCCTAGGAAAACTACTGATCGCCATCTTCCATTTTGCTCCTGATTCTTTTGGCTTTTACTCCGGAGGATCACCCACAGCTCCATTAGGCCCCATGGGCAACTCCTCAAACTCCAAAAAGAGGAGGCGGGCCTCCTGGGTCTAAGGCTGGAGGTTTAAAATTGTGGATTATACAACTATGAGATGAATCTCAATAAGAGTACAACTCCAAACCCTACGTAGGCACTCACGTACCGCTAGACGAAACATGCATAACACATAACGATCAGCCAAACTAACAAACTCATACGAACTTACCTGGAACTCGTCATGCGCATAGCTGCATGTTAAACAACAATACAGCCAACATCCCACCGCAATGAATCATAACTGCGCGCGTGCCTCGATTATAAAGCAAAACCTACTTGAGCACGTCCCATACCATGGCTAACAGATTTTACCCCATAATTAAGCATTACTTCATGCGATACAAACACACTCGCACACTAATTCACACCATGCATCACTTTCACAATCCTCACATGTCAAGCCAAATCCTGCTCATTCTCAACCTTTTCACTATACCGCACCCGTGTAAAACGCATTAGGCCAACGGTCTTCTGACCTCGTCAGGCATCGTCACCCCGTCGGGGATGGCATCGTCCCGCATAAACGTACATGCCTCAAGACGGACCTTTTCCAGCCAATCCTACACAACCGTACCTTCGTTCCACTCATACCACATCTATCACATGGTCACACATAATCTCACAATTCACATACATTTCGCAAATATACATTCTCACCACATGAACACCACACGAATACCCATGCTTGGCACGTGAACTCAATGCGCAAATCACACTATCACGCCTCATGGGCACACACTCTCGGCACATAATCACGCCACATTCAGCCCAAGACATAATTCAGAATCAATCAACAATCACAAACCATACAATCGCATATACGAACTCCAAAAATTCTAAATTTTGGATATATCATAAAAAAAAACATCATGATCAACATTTCTTATGAAGAACGTAAAATCCGGTTCAATCTGTAACCATGCCTTTTTGTTCCTCGAAATCAGACCAAAATTTGTTCGCTCTAACTGACTGTTTTGTCCTTAAAATACATTTCTTTCAACACCCAAATCACCTTGAAAAGCTTTGAAATTTTTATATGTCATAGAAAAGAGAGTCGCCAACAACTTTCGTGAAGGAAGTTTATTGAAAATAGATATGGAAAATTTTATAAAAATTCGGCAAGATAAGAAGGTCGGGATAAACAGTGTTCCGGGTAGTTTCAATACAGACTGAAAATGGGTTTTCGTACGACCCAAATGGTCTCCACAAATTCCAAATTTAAAATATGTTATACTTCAAGATGTTATGAACAACTTTCATGAAGAAAACTTTCTCAAATTCGGCCCCCAAAATTCTCCACAAAAATAGCAAACTAGACGGGTATAGTAGTCACGAATCCGAGAATCACACAAAACCTCACGGATTCAAACCGTAATTGTTCCATATCGTCACGGCCCTATCCGAACCTCCAAAACCTCGCATTTTCCATTGCCAAACCAGTCCACAACCACCAAATACTCAGTTCTCATCACAATCCCAAAACAGCCACTAAGTTCACCTAAATCAAGTCATAAACATATCTAACAATACTCGAGGTCCTAGGTAACATTTGGGAAAGTCACTTACTTTGAAAAGGCAGAAAAATGGGTTGGACAAGGGGCTGGAACAGTCGGCCCAGCAGCAGCAGCGTCGCCGGCCTAGCTGGGTTCACATATGGGAAGGGAGGGGAAAGAGAGAAAGCCAATCGGTGGGGTAAGGAGAGAGAGAGAGAGAGAGATTTTCAGGAGAGAGAGGGAGAAGAGAGAGAGTTGGCCGAGGGAAAAGGGGAATGAATGAGAGAAAAAACAAATATATTAATGGGTCAAAGAAGTTTGACCAACATTTCCATAATTCCTATTTTGCCCCTTAATACTTGGTCAATATTTATCCTCATCCAAAAAGCTAGGGGCAATATAGTCCAAGGAGAAATGAATTATTGGGCCGAAATACACATAAATTAATCCTTAGTTTAATTCCCAAATATCATCCAAAATTCGAAATACCCCAAAATAGTCTAGGGGCAAAATGGTCATTTTTCCGGTCCCAGACTGAAATCCATTTTTTTGTAGAAATGGGTGGCCCCAAGGTTGGCCAAGCCAAAAACGTCATCGGCTGCTCAAAATTGTCACTTTCAAAATTCTCGATTCCTAGGCCCGAATTCCAAGAAATGACTAGAATCAAACAATCGCGACTTTAGCTTATCTCTGGCTAATGGGTGGCTCTTTGGGGTTACGCACTCTCGACCCGTGACCAACACTAAGTTAAATCACATTTAAGTTTGCTTGAACCAAAGTGACCTCAATTGTCATATAATTGCGAGGGACTGTCGCTAGTTCCTTTCGGACACGATCAATCAAATAAATCGCTCTCTGTTGGCCCAAAACATTTCCTTGTCAATTCTTATGGTCGAAGGTTGAACCAAGGTCGAGTTCTTTGGTCGTGCGAACTCAATCCCTTAATGGCCTTACCCCTAAAGTTAGCATCCCGAGAATGCGCAGTTCTGGGTGAGATCTCACTATAAATGCATTGGTCAAAATATTCATTTCATAAATCCCGAGAAAATGATCGAAAATTCTGAATGTTACATGTTCATTTTCGTTTTGATTAACTAAAAATAAAATAAAAAAAAGAACCTGTTGGAACCTGAAACCGACCCTGGAACCTGTGACAGAGTAGATTCCAGGTTCCACGTTCCGATGGGTAAGTTTTAGGTTCCTCATTTTGAGGAACCTGTACCCGAGGGTAGGTTACAGGTTCCAGGCGGAACCTACCCGAAACTTGGAATCGCTCACCCCTAACTGAGACTAGTCATTTCGGATCCTTATTTAATTGAAATTTTTCACGAAAGAAAGCTTAAAAGACCAAAGGGACTCCGTTGCATCTTAGATCGCACGTGTTCACATGACCCGCGTTTTTGATCTTTTAAATACATCTTCTCTTTTACTCCCTCTTTCCTCCGTTACTCTCTTCTCGTCTGCACATCAACCAGCGTCACCTCACCAACGCTCGTCACATCAGCACAAAAAGTTCCGTTCACTGCATCTTCTTCTTCTTCGAATCCTCTCAACTTTGTTCACAGCATTTTCTTCTTCTTCGAATCCTCTCAGCTTCGAGGCCCATCGTGATTGATCACACTCTAAAGTCGCCATGTCTGCCTCCATTTCCGTTTCTCTTCTCCACAGTCTCGAATCTTCTCTTTCATGGCAAGATTTCTCGCTCCCGAACTTACTTATCCTCTCAAGCGTTTTCGCAATTGGTTGTTGGGCATGGCGTCATTTCGCCAAGAAGAAAGACTCGCCATCGCTGCCGCCAGGACCGGCAGGTCTCCCCCTCGTCGGGAACTTTCCCTTCCTCGATCCGGAGCTCCACACTTACGTCGCCACCCTCGCGATGACGTACAGCCCGGTCCTGAAGATCCAGCTTGGCAAGAAGCTCGGTGTCATCGTGACGTCCCTGGCCACCGCCTGCGAAGTGCTGAAGGATAACGCGCCGGGAGGACTGCGTTCTACGGTGGGTCAGACATCGTGTGGAACCCGTACGGGCCCGAGTGGAGGATGCTCCGCAAGGTGTGCGGGCTCAAGATGCTGAGCAACCACACGCTGGACTCCGTCTACGAGATCCGGCGGAGGGAGGTCCAGAAGACCGTGGCGTACTTACTGCTTCAGGCCGGGTGGCTGGTGAACGTTGGGGAGCAGATGTTCTTGACGGTGCTCAACGTGATCACGAGCATGTTGTGGGGCGGGACGGTGCAGGGCGAGGAGAGAGAGCGCTTGGGTGCTGATTTCAAGCAGGTCAGTGACGATGAAGATCGAATAGGATTTCTTCCTTTTTTACCATATAATATTAAGCACATTGTCGGCGTAAACAAAACTTCAAGACAAACGGGTTTTTGTCGATCCTTGATTGAGTCTTTAAATATGCTCATCTAACCAAATGTGGATTTGGCCGTCTTCGGAAAATTATTTTCTACATTGACAATATATGCCATGACTTCTATTTTCTTGCCATCAGAAAATAACATATGACTTTAGGGTTGCGCTAAACTTACCTTTTGAACCGACTATTGTCACACCCAATTCAAATCTAATGCTTTCCACACCCTACTTCCTTGAGTCGAACAGTGTGACATTCCAGGAATACGTCGCCGACTCAACGGTCTCGCATCAGAGTTAATCGTAGCGGAAAAAAATAATTAAATCTGGACAATAAATTGGAGAACACCAGAATTAAATTTGTATGCCAACTACCAACACTTACAAACCTTACATTATCAATTATATTAACAACATCCACATACAAGTACACTTATACCCGTCCGCCATTCTTTGAGTCCATAAAATTTATACGTACACCCACTACGGTTACCTTAAAAATCATACACCAACAAGAGGCAAATACCCTATCTACCAAAAGCGGTACTTCACGAACACTAGCCCATCGCTTCCTCACTAGTCCTTGCGTCCTCGGTACAGCGTCTATTTAGAGTGTACTCTATGAAATTATCCTTGGTGTGCATGACTGTACCAAAACGTTTTGGTGGTGGCGGTGGCGACTAATTCCTTGTACATGCGGTTTATCTGAATTGGTTTGGTTGATACAACCATGAGACACTTCTCAATAAGTTGCAACCTAAATCCTACCTTGACTATCACGTACCTCCAGACAATCACACAAACACACGCGCAATCATGCACATCCAGTTATCACATCGCAGGCACATCAAATAATATTGTCAGGCTCAATCATGCGCACACCCACACTCAATTACAATCACGTCAGATGCAAACATGCGCATTTATTATTCTCATCCCATTGTTCATTCCATTCTCATTTTCTCTTTCACATTCCTCGCCAGTGACCCATGTTGAAGTACACGCCTCAGGCACACTGCGGCCATTCATTTTCCACAACACTCACCAGTGACTTGCGTTAAAGTACACACCTTAGGCACACTGCGACCATTCGTCACATCACTTCCGGCCTGCGTTGAAGTACACGTCTCAAGCCATGTTTCTTGCCCACGTTGAAGTACACGCCTCAGGCTCAACACCTACCACCCACTGCGTAAGCCGTGTTGAAGTACGCACCTCAGGCTGGTAGTCTTCCGGTAATACCGGGCATTGTCCCGCGTTGAAGTACACACCTCAGGACGGCACAATTTCAACAATCTCACATGCCATGCCACACACAATCACTTGTTCACTTGCATGATCAACAATCACATGCCATTCAATTTGCCAGTCACGCGTGGTCTGTGCACGCAACAACTTACTAGCATTTTTCGTGCTCACACAACATTTGATATGTCCAATTTAATACTAAATCAGTCCGGCCCACGCGTGTACATAATCAAGCACATTTCACATCATCAAGTCACGGTTCAATAAACATACAAGGTCACTCATGGGCCCACAAATGTAGTCACGTTCATAGGCATAACTTCGACATTTTTAAGCCTATTAAACACCACAATCTAGCCATACTACCACACACCAAACCGACACCATTTATCCTTAAATCGAGCCCTAAGCTTGTCAATTCCATCCCACAACATCCGACACTCCATTTAGCCTCACTCTAGCCTTGAAACATCCTCATTTCATCCTCAAATCAACTCATATAACACACATTCAAGCCTAAATTCCGGTCACGAGGCAACAACTATTCAACCCCGACACACCCACCATTTCCGCTCATCAAAACAAACATCCAAAGAATCGGGGTAAAATTGAGCAGTCTACACAGTGACTGAAATCCCATTCAAATAAATAGCAAACGAACTCCAAAAATTATGAAATTTTGACACGTTGCGTAAGACATCTTGCTAAACATTTTCCATGTAGAACTCGAAACCCAGTTCCAACTGTAAACACCTCTTTTGGTCACTTGAAATCAGACGAAAATCAACTCGCTCTAACAGACCATTTTATCCTCAAAATATATTTCTTTTAATACCCAAATCACCTCGAAAAGCCTTGAAATTTTTATATGTCATAGCCACAAATGTCCCCAACAACTTTTGTGAAGGAAGTATTTTGAAAATAGGCTTGAAAAAATTTATAAAAATTTGAACAGTCCAAAAGGCGAGTGAACAGTAAATCGGCAATTTTATTTCGGTCCGAAGATGGACTTCCAAATGTCCTCAAATGATTTCCAAAAATTCCCAAATTAAAGTATGTTATACCTCAAGATGTTGGGAACAACTTTCATGAAGAAAAATTCCTCAAATTCGGCCCAAAATATTCTCTACAAAAATAGCAAACCGGACGGATACAGTAACAGCGAATCCGAGAATCACGCCAAACCTTGCGGATTCAAACCCGAACCGATTTCTACCACCAAAACTCATTCCCCGACGTCTAATCCAACCCGCAATAGCCACTAATAGTCATGATCAGCCACTAACAACCATAATCAGCCACCAACAATTAAGATCAACACCTTAATCAACCTTTAAATCCCCTAAGCCGTACCCAAACGAGTCCGAAAATACCCGACATCCTAGGCAAGGATTAAATTACAACTTACCAAGCTCTAAACTATCACGGTTAGAGCGAAAGGGGTGGCGGTGACAAACGGCGACGATTGGCTCAACGGTGAACGGCGGTGACTTGCGGAGATGGCGATTCGGTCGGGCGGTGTGCGGCGGCGCGGCGAGGGGAGGAAGCTGGTTCGGTGAGGGGGAGGGGGCTGTCGTGGAGGGAGAGTGAGAGAAATGAGGAGAGAGAGAAAAATTTTGATCTTAAATGGGGGTTTGACCCACTTTTCCAATTTCCCATTTTGCTCTCTCTCACTTGGTCCATATTATCCCAAGCCAAAATATCTAAGGTCGTTTTAGTCTTTTCATCCTTGCATTATTGGGCTGATCTTATCCTCTATTTAATCCCCAAATATTTTCCCAAAAATAGCCCAAAATTCGGAATCCCATAAATAGGCTATAAGGGCGAAATAGTAATTTTTCGGTCCCGAGTAGAAATTCCATTTTTCAACCGTACCAACCCCAAATATGTGTGACCACTCAAAAATGACGTTGGCCTCGCAAAATAGTTGCAAACACCCATAGAATTTCGACATCAAAGTTCGGGTCCAATTTGGCGACCAAAATTGCTCAATTCAAAATTTTAAAGCCTTTTATTGACGGGTGGCTGTTTAGGGGTTACGCGTATTGACCTAGGGTCACTTGAGTCGTGACGGATTCGATTACCGGGAGAACGCAAGGAATTATTGGTTATTTTAGGGGTCACGATCGTTTAGTTCAAGTTCGGGATTCGTTCGTCACTCGTACTCTCGGTCGAGCGGAATCACTCGCAATCCGATCATACGTCATTGGTCAAACCAAATCCATCACTTTCCTAAGATCGGCCCACACTAGCCCAAAATACTTCATTGTCGTTTCTCAGAATCAATGCCTGATTCGCGATTGGGTCTCCGGTCCACATACCATTTTCCTAGTTAGCCTTTCTCATTGGTCAATATCCCACGAGGGGCCAGCTCTTGGCAAGACGTACTAAAATCAGATGAGAAATAATATCCACTTCGTTAGAACCCGAAAATGGGTCGACATTCAGGATGTTACAACTATAACTCTTTATATTAGTTTAAATTGAGTTTATAATTTATCAGTATCAGTAAAGTTTGCTCGAAAGTGTTCTTTTTGTCCATTAAGGTCCGGCAATGGGTAAGCCAGTAAGCTAGTTAGTCATCGAGATCCATGATCAATTCTATTTCATACTCATATTTCAAGAATTGTCCGGAAAAGTGCTGAATAAGTTCTAAACCTTTTGAGATGATGTCAATTTAGTTCTAAGCCTATTTTTGGTGCCAATTGAGTCATAAACCTTTTGATATAGTGTCAATTCAGTCTTTTTGGCCAGATTTTGTTGACGTGGACATCGACCGGCCAGTGACAGGTCACCGGCGTTGACGTGGACAAAATTTAATAATATTTTAATATTTTTTTGAATTTTTTTTTCTTCTTCCTCTTTTTTCAGCCGATCGCCGGAGTGACGATTGGCTAGAGGCCAGCGAGGTAAACCTCGCCGGCCTCGGGCGAGGCTCGACCTTGCTAGATTTGGTGAGATTGAGCCTTGCCGGCGGCTAGGTGAGGTTGGACCTCACCAGATCGCCTTCATCGTCGTTGGCGAGGGCGAGCCTCGCACTAGGCTAGTGAGGCTAGCCCAACCCTCGCCATGGTCGAGCGAGGGTCGACCTCGCCAGATCCAGCGAGGTCGGGTCTCGCCTAGCCACCGGTGAGGCTTGCCCGGCCCTCGTCGGAGGTTGCGAGGTCTGGCGAGTGTCGGGTGAGAGGCTAGCCCAACCCTCACCATGGCCAGGCGAGGGTCGACCTCGCTAGATCCAGCGAGGTCGGGTCTCGCCTAGCCACCAGTGAGGCTCGCCCCGCCCTCGTCGGAGGTGGCGAGGTCTGGCAAGTGTCGCGCGAGGCTCGCCCTCGCTGGCGATGGCGACGGTGAAGGCGAGCCTCGCCATGGCTGGGCTAGGCTCGACCTTGCTAGCCCAACATGAGGCTCGCCCTCACCGGCGACGGCGAATATAAAAAATTGGAGATATTGATTTCATAATTTCTTTTTGAATTTTCTGACCCTCGACAGGCGGTGTCAAATTTGACAAAACTTCTTGGGAAGCCAAACATTTCGGACTTTTATCCGAGTCTGGCCCGATTCAGTTTGCAAGGGATAGAGAGGCAGATGAAGGGTTTGGCGAAGCAATTCGATGGAATATTTGAGAAGATGATCCAGCAGAGGTTGAAGATGCAGACAGAAAGCGGAAGCGAGTCATTGGACGGCGGCGAGGAGCGCAAAGATTTCTTACGGTTTCTATTGAACTGGAAGGATGAGGAAGATGCCAAGATTCCTCTGACCCTGACTGGCCTGAAAGCTCTGCTCATGGTGAGTTTTTCTTCTTCCCCTTCTTATGTTATTGGCAAAGCTTACTTCTTTATACTTCATTCATTTGTTTTTCTAATGAGAATACATGATGTAAATCGATTCTTTGCGACGTTTTGATCTAGTAATCGAAATACTTGAAGATGCATAATTATTAGAGTAATCTTAATATAAGAGAGATTTTGAGCAGATCACAATGACTAGTTTGTTTAAATGATGATTTTTGGTTTGTCACATTGCTTCATAAGTTGATTATATAAACCTTTTATTTTATAAAAAAATGAACCTACTGTAATAATTAATTTTCCGTGGTTGAGCTAAATATCAAGATGCATGGGGATTGATGTTAACACCTTACATAAGTACTCACGGTTCCTCTTTGAATTCTCTAATGTGGAAGCTTCAACCAGTGGTTGAACTCATTAATTACACATACCAGTTTAATTTCAGTGAGTAGGACTCAAAGGAACAGATGGAAATGACTTGGCACAAGAATTAAGAGGGGCTGAATTGGTTATGTTAGGAGAGACTAGCGTTAGCAATATCCGAGTCTGACTTCTTTGCCTGGGTTCATTTGGCGATAAATCGCCTCGAATCTAACAACACGCAGTAATACGAATTGCCATCTTTGTCAACCCTTCAATGGTTTTTATCTGTTGTGTGTTTAGCGTCATATTATTAAATAGTGACTCTTTCCATCTTAGCTATTTCATTCCATTGTTGTGAGTGCAGGACGACCCTTGGCTCGAATTTGCAGCGCCATTTCACTGCTAACAACTCGTAAAAGAAAATTTGGTGGGGCTAGACTTTCCTGTTATTTGTCATAAGTCTAATTCAACAAATAACAACATAAATAAATAATTGAAAAACCGTAGCTTTTCACCTTTACAAAATTAGTTTCCTAATCCTAACTCTTGCTTGCTTTCAAATCTTCTTCGTGACTTCAATTTCTCTTGAGGGCGATCCATTGAAAATTACATGCAATTGAATTATTTTGACAGGACATGTTGGTTGGCGGAACGGACTCATCCTCCAACACGATCGAGTTTGCCATGGCTGAAATCATGAAGAAACCTAGCGTTCTGAGAAAAGTCCAGCAGGAATTGGAAACTGTGGTCGGCAAAGACAACATAGTAGAAGAATCTCACATCCCTAAACTGCCTTACTTACAAGCTGTCATGAAAGAGTCTCTGAGATTGCACCCGCCAGTTCCACTGCTGATCCCGCACTGCCCGAGCGTGACTTGCACCGTCGGAGGCTACATGGTCCCGAAGGGCTCTCGGGTCTTCATCAACGTGTGGGCGATACACAGGGACCCTTCGATATGGAGGGACCCGCTGGAGTTCGATCCTGACAGGTTCTTGCACTGCGAGGATAATTACAATGGGCACGACTTCAATTACTTTCCTTTTGTGTCTGGGAGAAGAATGTGCGTGGGAATATTGATGGCGGAGAGGATGGTGCTGTACTCGCTCGCCACGCTCTTGCACTCCTTCCACTGGAAGCTGCCCGAGGGGGAGGAGATGGATCTGACAGAGCAGTTTGGGATCGTCATGAAGAAGAAAAAGCCTCTAATGGCTGTTCCTTTGCCGAGGTCGTCTGATCCTCGGCTTTATGAATGAGATATTAGTGGGGTGCACCATATATATGCACCGGTGCATCTTGGTCTGGTTTGTTTATATAAGCTTATTTGTCTAGAATAAAGGAAAAACATGCATCTACCTACCTTCATATGGTTTATTATACTTCAGTCGATGCAGTTTTATTTGATCAAGTTTATATATCGCAATGCCAAATGTTTTAAAGTTAATGATTAGTCACATTTTGTACTATCTATCTACTGTCCATGGAGAAATTCGCTTTTGAAATGCAATGCTGTGTATCTCTAATTCATCTATAGGATGGAAGCAACACAAATTTCACGTTTGTGGGTGCACAGATGATGGTGAGCAGGATCTTTCTGTTCATTTTGTCTCCTTTTTTTTTTTTTTTTTTTTTAAATATTTTTTGCCCTGTATTGCCGAGGTCGGCCTTGACATCAACACTAATAGCCCTGAAACCCACATAAAATGTTCCTGAAGCCCAGCCCCCTATTGCACACATGATTATTGGTTTTTTATTGAGACAACGGGTGTGACTAGTATGTGTTAAACTCAAGGTATTTTGCATATATTTGCGTTGACAAACTCAAAAAAACCAAATGTTGGAGCAGCAACTTTTGTTTGACTTTCATGTTAGCTCATATTAAGAGAGAAACAGAGAAACAAAAAACCCTCTCAAATAAGAAAAAAGCTAAAGATAAATTATTTCATAATGTAGGTCTTGACTTACAAGCTATGAGCAGACTTGATTAAGGGAGTCAATTTATTGTCCATATCTTACATATTTTGATTAATCGTTTTGCAAGCAAAATGGTTTGATACAAGAAAGCATTGAAGCGAGGTGACAACCTATTCAACATAGCATATAGAGGAAATACCTTAGTTCCCATACCTTCGGCAGGATTTTTGTTTTCAACCACCGCCCTATACGTACTTATTAACAAAGCGTCTACATCCTACAATTACTTTCATGGTTCACTAAGTGGTTAAATGCCTAATTAAGATGCGACAAATTTTATGTTTGAAGAGTAGCATCTCGCACTTAGAGCAAGTTTAACATACTTATTATTTCCTGATTGGTGTTTTGCAATGGTTCAATTCTTATGAAGGGCACATAACAAGTACTCCAGTGCATTATTATTTCAATTATTAGCGGACAAAATCAACACCGACCAATTAGATTCCACTACCTAGATCTTGGTTCTCAAATGCACATCCAATATGTGTGGCCCCTCCACCAAGAAGACGTAAGCGTAAGATGAAAGACATGCAATGTCTTTATTTATGATATTTTGAGGTTGACAAAATCATTCGTCTATATCAAATATTGGACAACTAAATATGTTGTTTTATCTAAATTGAACCATTGCAATGAAAGCTTCATCACCACTAGTAGAACTTGGACTATGGAGTGAAAGATTGATGATGGATGAAAGGATTTTAATGAAGGTGAACAAGTCAGAGAACGGGAAGTTCATGAGGATTTGAAGGTACTGAAACAAGGTGAACAACCCACAAATTGTAATCATTTTTAGGAAGATAAAGTGGAAAGCAGTATATAAATGAACCACAGACAGGAAGCCTTGATAGACTTATGTTTTGCTTATAGAAGCGGATCCCTATATCACCTGAGAAGAATGTGCGTATTCTATGAATACACTTTATGATTTGAAGACCTAGATATTCCATTAACTATCGACCTAAGTCTCAAGAAATATTGATAGCAAGCCGCAGGCTTGAAGCACCAAAAATTGACACGAAAAGGAGAATCCAACCGGTTGTCAATCAAATTGTTAGAAAGGATTATTTGTTAATATAGGCAACCCTATTCATGAAAATTACACTATTGCCAAGAATGTTTGATTGTATGAATGACCTAATCTCTCAGTGATCATGTCATTCATCTTCAAAAGCTAGCTAGAGCAATCCTCTCGAAGATTATCCAACCGTTGACATGGACGTCAAAGACTACATAAGAAGTTCAACACATGCTGAAGAATATACAAATTATGAGAATGACTACAAACTGAGAAAGCTTTACTCCTTTGATACACTTATACTCTTGTTGAGCGAGAAGTTCATTTACGAAGAGTGATTCACTGATTGTCATCTCCTTTGAGAAGTGTACTAGTGTCGTAATAGTGCTTGGGATTCAACAATGTGATCTACTAGCTTTAGGTAGAAGTAACACAGGCTATGTTGTAACCTCTCAAAGAATTACTAGTGAAATCTAATCTATTGACAGTTAGTCTGGAAAAGTGGACATAAGCTTGTCTAAGCTGAATGACTATAAGATTTGCGTGTAACTCTTCTATCTTGCTCTATTTATTTCCATACTTGTTTGATAGAAGCATACTACACTTGATATTATCAACTTCCTCTTGCATATATTTATTTACACCATTAAAGTCCACATGTAAATTCACTTGTCTAACTTTCTTTTTTTTTTCTTTGACTTTTTCTCTCCCCTCACCTTCGCCCAAGTCGCACATCATTTAACTGTTAGAACTCTAGCTCCTCTCTCTCTCTCCACTGAACCAAGAGCAAAGGTCCATAGAAAAACTTAATTTTCTTCTTCAGCATCTAGAGGAGCTTGAGCCCGTGAATTGGACAGTGATATGCACCCTACCCCCCAACCCCCCCCCACCAAAGTTCTTGATGCGCCTCCTCCAACACGTCGGATGACACCTTCCTCTTTGCACCCGACTCCGTCACCTCCCTCAACCCTACAGTGCTTGCCGGGGGCTTCGACCTAATCCGCTCCATCTTGCAGGTCAACACCTTGACGGTTTCTACTAGTGGGATGGTCACCAAGGTGAGCGACTACTTCAACACCTTGTTTACCGTCACACAATTCGGCGACTCCCACTATCGGATCTATAACTATTGAGGTTGATGTCTTGTATTCTGTTATTCAAGAGATTATGAGGTGGTTATGAAAGACCCCTCGACGACTGAACAGTACATGGGTCTCGCTATATATTTAAGGCGAAACGGGTCTCTAGAATAGATGCAGGGGGTGAGAAAAAGTGGCTGTACACTTTTCTACGCTATTAGTGAAACGAATCTCTTCTCCCCATGGATATAGGTAGGCGGAATATCTCCTTTGCTAAACCACATAAATTCTTATATTGTGCAAATTTTTATTACTTTCTCGCATTGTTGATAGGATCAAATTCAAATATTCAACAACAATAGCTAAGATTGCCTTGCTGCATGGTTGCCAATCATTATGGAGAGCAGTGTATATAGCCGGATCAAAAAGTCCATGCCTGGTCTAGTTCTCGTCGGGCCGCGAGCTTGTTGGTGGCAGCATTGATGCCCTTGGAGATTCGGTCCTCATTAGTGGGGACAACTTTGCCATTGATCTTGAGGTACAGCTCAGGGTGATCGGCGTATGGGTTGTCTTGGAGTCGCATGATGAGAGACATTTGTGTGCAAATGCCCTACCCCACAACAAGTTGAAGCCAGCAAGCGACCTGAGGACGCTTTAAGATCGAAACTACAATATTGTGCAATTCAAAACGGGAAATTTCCTATTTGAATTATGCCTAAAATCTCACACCAAATTATGTTAGAATCGTAATTCAATTAGCCGGGGCTAGTATCTAACAATACAACCTAGAGGGGAATGAATAAGTTGTTTGAGAAATATAAAAAACATTTACGGAAGATAACAAGTTCAACTACAAACATCGGCAAAAAATGAATATAGAAATCAGGTGCATGTATTGCTGTTTAACAGATGGTAATGATTACGAATAATTAATGCTAATAGTGAAGAGATAAAAGATATTACAAGCAGATTTATAGCGATTCGACTTTATCCCCAAGTCTACATCCACTCTCAACATTAACAAACACAATAAGGCTAGCATTCACTAGTTATCTTCAAGACAAGTTATAATTAACAAGTATCATCTTTCCAATTGATCACACTATCAAGACTCACATACTGCTATCACTCTTGTACACTTGCTCTAGTCACTGATTACAAACATTAGAATGACCTAAGCATTGACATTAGGAATACACAGCTAATATCAACAAAAACAAAGCAAAAAGGAACACTCAAAGCACATGACTTGTTTGTTCATTTCCACCCAAGCCAATTACTTTTCTTGGACTCAATATGTAGCCATCCATTCCCATGTGATTTGTCACTAATATACCAATTTGGGGTTTTTAGTGGTAAAAAAATTAATTTTGAGTAAATTTGTCACATGTGTACCAGTTTAGGGTTTTTGGTAGTTAAAAAATTAATTTTGAGTAAATTTTTCACAAATGTACCAATTTATGGTTTTTTGTGCTATTAACCCTTAATATATAGAAAATACTTGAGGGATTTATTCGATTTATTCTATTGGAACCGTCATTCAATTATCCATCTTGGAATTTGATTGATAATGTTTTTTCAGTCTAAATAAATGTTAAACCGGTGCGATAATGATATTTGTTTTAGTGGCATACATAAAATCAAAATATTTGTGTAGTCACAACGTAGCACAATATTTCAACTATTATATATGGTTTTGCTAACGAGTATTATCAAAACAATTATGTTGCGACCTACCCGTCCCGATTGGTTAGGCCAAGAGGTATTTGTCGATGGATGTGAACATTGATTAATTCGTTTGAAGGATAAACCAAATAGTTCATTAATCCAAGGACTGAGGCACTCCCAAGTCTCATACCTCACGTGACGAGAATTGTCTAATTTACACATTCGATTAGAGTTGCCGCTAGCCATAATCAAGTATTGGCTAGAAACCCTAATCAAGACATGGGATATCGTCTCGATATGCGCAAAAATCAGAGATTTTAAAGATCGGAGACTTGATTACACTAGCGATCTAACTAGTGCCCTTTCGGTATCTAAACTTGAGTGCTCTCAAACTAACGTATCGAGCAGCCTATTGAAAAAACCAAGATTCCATCTAACCATGCTAAAAATGGAAAATAACAATCAATGTATTAAATGTGCACAACTAAATAATCATAAAGATAATAAACCATCGACCTAATATCGACTCTAAAAAGAAAAGACAATCAAAAAGCCTTAAAGTAAAGCCCTAATGGCTTGTTCGAATTTTTGGGAAATTTTTTTTTAAAAGTTTTCTCAATTTTTACAAGTTTTAAACTAAGTCTGGAATGAGATTAATGCTAATATCTAGTGAAATTGAGCCCAAAAACTAATTTCTGAACACTTTCTAATTTTCTAGATTTTTTTTATAAAATTTTTCTGATTTTTTTAATGTTTTTCAGACTTTTCAATATTTTTGGGATTTTAAAACATTTTCGAATTTTTTTGGGATTTTTAAATATTTTTTAATATTTTAATATTTTTATCAATAAAATAAATATTGCGGACTGGGTCCCTTGACCCGATCCACCCGACTACTTGATCTGGTTCTCCGACTCGCCTGGGACCCCCTTTTCTATTTCTTTTTAATTTTTTTTCCAATTTCCTATTTTCCCTCCTTTTTGTTTCCCTTTTTTTCGTTTTTCTTTTTCTTTTCTCTTTATTTTCTTTTACTCCTTCCCCCCCCCCCCCCCCCCCCCCGCGTGCCTTTCTGCCCAGAATGCTTCTCCGTCGGACTTCCTTCTCCATGCCTTCACCTGTACTCCACCGTGACTCTCACTTCGCCACTTCGACCGCCGGCATGGGCCGCCAACACCAATGACCGCCGCTAGGGTCACACTCTCACCGCCGTCCAACACAGCCTCCGGACCGTCGACTAACTTCAACCAAAAAAATGACGTCAGCAACTAAAACTCGACTTCCGGCCTCAAAGAAATGCGCTAAATCTAAACAACCAAACATACATGCCAAGAAGCAGAGATAGTGAACTAACGGGAGCGGCCTCAAACCGCATGCATCACTCGGCAAGGGGAATGGAGCTTCCGGCGAGGGAATGTGTACACGCAGCCAACTCGGATGACGTGCGAATCACGACAAAACCACTAGATTACGACAAAACCACTGGTTCGGGGCTGATCGTGATGAAGCGCGGCGACTTGAGGCTCGATGGGGGTCGACGGCAACTAAGACGGACAACCGGTCAAACGGCGATCAAGTCCTCGTCTTCGGGAATGTCGGGATCTAGGAGTGAGAAGCCGCGAGAAGGGTGTTGCCGGCTGTAAGAATTTCCTAATGTGGGCTTCATTAATTGAAATTAATTGAATTAGTTTGGTCTAATAAAGATAAGATATATGGGTTCTTAATAAGTCTAATATGTGGCTGGTTGGTGTGAGCCGAGTACAGCCCGGCTCGTAATGAAAGGGCCCGTGGTTAAAGACTCTATAAATAGCACTCAAGTCCCTCCCCTAACCTGATGATGCACAATCTGACTCACATACGAATCTAGAGAGAACTTTCTTCTCGTGAGTGGCAATCTCATTAGGCTAGTGTTCTAACGAAGGGGATAGAGGAAAAGCACTTGGGTTCGTGTTCGGTAACCGTCGCAAATTCCGCGTCAAGTTTGATGGATTCCAAACTAGGTACGCGAATCGATAATCTCTCCATTAATGTGTTTCGGCTTCTGATTATAGTAATCCTGGGTGTGCCATTTTCGTGGCCATCATGTGGTATTAGAGCCTGCCATAGATTAGAACCGAAACATGCGAATTAGGACCGTTTTCATTATGTCCGAGAGGTTTTTACCCATTTTCAAAATTTTTTGTTGGATGAATGTAAAATTTTATTACATATTTGGAATCTACTCGTCGAGATGAGAAAATTGATGGGCGGCACATCATCGGAAGAGGCCGCATGCGCGGTCGTGCCGAAACGGCGCATTTTTTCGCCGGTAACTGTAGGCTGACATTAGCATGACGTCAGCGAGGGGCACGAACCGGGCTTGACCTGGATCCTAACCCGACCCGAGTGTTGACCCAACCCGGATCCTGACCCAACCCGGTTGTTGACCTGACCCGAATTCGACTCAACCCGGATGTTGTAAAATCATAAGAGATGGAGTGAAGCTTTAAACCTTTCCAGGCAAATATTGTATTGGCTATTATGTGGAGGCTTCCTATCTCCATTTTCTCGCATTATTAGTTCTATTTGTAATGCTAGGAAAGCTCCAAAACTTATGTTCTTCATCTAATTAATGATATTTTCATAATTACCAAAAGAGAAGTTAGTAAGTTTTAAACGTGATAGTATTTTTCCTGATAGAAAAGTAAAATGCAATATATTAGACAAAGTAAGTTTTCTATATTTTTGTATTTTTTTTTTCCGATCACAAAAGTAAGTTCTCTCCTTTTAGTAATTCAGTAATTTTATCGCATGTTAAGTAGTTTTTCATGGTGAACTGTAAATTCAAGCTATTAGCAGTTAATGACTATTACAACTCAAAAAGTAAGCCTTTTTTTTTATCAACGTTAAGTAGTTCCGAAAAATAATCGGTATATTATTTTATTCACTTTCTCGGTAAGTATCAACCAACTAATTTAGTAAAATTCGTAACTGTTCAGTAATTTCTTGACATGGAGGTAATTTTTTTGTTAAATTAATTACGTGTAAGTTTTTGAAAATTACTCACTTCTCACAAAAATTTTAAAATCACGACAACAGATTCTCAGTAATTTGAATTTGTTTGATCATATAATTCTCTTGTTACCCCTTAAATGAATGGCCAAATCGATTCAATACAACATATCGGTGCAAATGGGCTTGGGAGAATCTAATTTGTCGGAGAGAAAGTCAGCATCAAATCATCAATAGTTGTAGGGGAAAAAACCACCAAAAACCCTAAACTTTGCCACCTGTGACACATTTACCCTAAATTTTTTTTGTGACACCAAAAACCTTAAACTTTACTATTTGTGACACATTTACCCCAATTTACTTTGTCCATAAGCATTTTCGTCTTTTTTGCTTTTTCTTTTTTTGCTTTTTTTTTCCTTTCCGGCCCTCGCCGGCGTCGAGCGAGGGTGGCCCTCGCCAAATCTAGCGAGGGGGGCCCTTGCCAGTGTCGAGCGAGGGTGGCCCTCGCCAGATCCGGCAAGGGCTACCATCGCCAGCGTCGGGCGAGGGTCACCTTCGCCGAATCTGGCGAGGGGCGCCCTCGCTCGCCTAGGCGAGGGCAACCCTCACCCGACGCCGGCGAGGGTCACCCTCGCCTGAGTCAGGTGAGGGCGGCCCTCGCTTGCCTAGAAGAAGGCAACCCTCGCCCGACGCCGGCGAGGGTGACCCTCACCGTATCCAGTGGGGGCGACCCTCGCTCGACACCGACGAGGGCGGCCTTACGCCGATGAGGGCCTCCCTCGCCGGAAAGGAAAAAAAAAGTAAAAAAAAAAGAAAAAGCAAAAAAGATGAAAATGCCCATGGACTAAGTATATTAGGGTAAATGTGTCACAAATAGTAAAGTTTGGGGTTTTTGGTGTCACAAAAAAAAATTCAGGGTAAATGTATTATAGGTGGCAAAGTTTGGGGTTTTTGGTGGTTTTTTTCCTAGTTGTAAATCATCGAAACTTGTCATTGAAGACCTTTTCTATAATGTTGAGAAAGAGAGAGATATTTTTAGGAACTCTTGAAATACGACTCAACCGTCCATCCATAGGAATCTTGTATTTTTTTCTAAATAAATATATCTTCACTGAAGAGCGGCAACATTTTGCTAAAGTACATGATGGAGTATATGAAATTCCATGTAAATTTTTGCCGATAATTTGATTGATGTGAATATTTATTATATTATAGTTTTATGCATATTATTTCGCTTGCGAAAGCTTATGCCGATACCAACATTAAGAGTAATCTAACAAATGTAATTTATCCAATGCACGGCAACTTGCTACTAAATATCTAGAAAAGATCAAATAGTTGTACAATCTATGCAGGTGTGCCACCTTAAAAGCTATCCTTTCTATTATGTGGCTTTCCTTGAGCTTGAACTAAATAACATCGTACTCAACATCTAATTTTAGAGATCCCAACGTCGGTCAAATCCCTCCTGATATTTAGGTTACGAATGATAATCATTCTGTTTCAGAAATCAATTTCTATTCCTGGACTAGTTTCTACACAAAAAAACAAGTTTGATAACGACATAAAATTTTTATTCCAAAAACAAAATTTTATTTGTAACGGCATAAAATTTGTCTCTCTCAAGTGGCTGGCGAGTGGACGGCGGGCGGATGGCGGCGACAAACAGTGATGCAGCCACTATGGAGGAGGGCAGCAGGTGGCGGGAGACAGTGGCCGGTGGACAGCGAGCGACAGCTCACGGCGGCCAACGAGGAGAGGCGGGTGGTGGCAAGAGGAAGGTGGTCAGCGACGAGAGCAGTTGCCAGTGGATGGCAGGCGGTGGCCCACAGCAACCAGCGGTGGGAGGTGGGTGACGGCCGGAGGCGGGCGGTGGCGATAGGAGGGCAGCCGGCGGTGGGATACGGTGGCTGGTGGATGGCGAGCGATGGTCCACGATGGCTGGCGGCTAGAGGAGGATGGCGACGGGAGACGATGGCCAGCGGTGGAAGGCGGCCAATGGCGGGAGATGATAACTGGTAGACGGCGATAGCCCACGGTGGGAGACGGCGAATGGCAGGAAGTGGTAGTCGTGGGCGGCGATGGACAGCGGGTGGGTGACCGGCTAGTAGCGAGGGTGAGTGATGAAAAGAATTTTAACTTCTCATTTCTATTCCAGAAAGAGAAAAGTAAAAACATTTAATTTATGATTTCTCTTCCAAACCTATTTCTAAAATAAAAATTTGTTTCAGAAATAGAAAATGAAATTGCGTTACCAAACGAATTTCTATTCTAAATTTATTTCTGGAACAGAAATAGAGAAATAGAATGGTTATTATTCGCAGCCTTACTTTATCTGTGCATATCTGTGTTCAATTCAGACCATAGAAACCATAAAGATAATCATGAAATCTCCAAAACTAAATAAATGAGAAAGTCTTCTGGCAAATAAAAAACTGGACCGTTTAGGTCATTTTCGTTTAGCCGATAATTGTTCGAATGTCACTGTGGATAACTTGTACAACTAACTTTCCTATGAAAACCGTCCTAGGAAGAAATTCTTTATGTGGTGTGGCTAGAAACAAATCCTCATTCTTGCTCAACGGCTCTTCAAACTGTTCTTACAAGCCGAAATGTCGAACGGAGACTCCAAATGTGCCTGGCCGTGGTTGTGGCATGCTAAAGAAGCGAGCGATGCAATTCCAGGAGCTGCTATGACACTGCTTGTCATAGCAATCGCCGCTCTTAGGTTTTTTTTGTCTGTTCAGGAGGCAAAAAATTAGGACGGCTCAATTGCCGCCGGGGCCTTGAGGCTTGCCATTCCTCGAGTACCTCCCATTCCTTGGGACTGATCTTCACCAGAAATTTGCCGAATTGGCCAAGCATTATGGCCCCATCTACAAACTCTAGCTCGGAAGCAAGTTGTACGTTGTGGTTAGCTCCCCTTCGTTGGCCGAAGAAATCGGGGAAAAGTGCCAAAAAAGTCCTAAATTTTTTGCATTAGTGCCAATTTAATCCTAAACCTTTTGCATTTGTGCCAATTTAGTCCTAAACCATTTTTTGGTGCCAATTTAGTCCTAAACCTTTTAAATTAGTAACAATTTAGTCCTAAACCTTTTGTTTTTGTGCCAATATAGTCCTTCTGATTAATTTTGATCGGAATTTGCCGACGTGGACGCCGGCGACCAATAACCGGCACCAACGTGGACAAATTAAATAATATTTTAATATTTTTTTTAAATTTTTATTATTATTTCTTTTTTTGCTTTTTTTTTTTGTCTTCTCCTTCCTCTAGCCGGTCGACGGTCCGGCGACCGGCCAGAGGCTAGAGGCCGGTGAGGTTGGCCACGTCGACCACTGGCGAGGGCGGCCTCGCCTTGGTCGAGCGAGGCTCGACCTCGCTAGATCCAGCGAGGTCGAGTGAGCTGGTGATGTCGGGCCTCGCCCGACCATGGCGAGGCTCGAGCCCTCGCCGGAGGTCCCGGCAAGGGTGAGCCTCACTCAGCCGCCGATAAGGCTCGACCTCGCCAGATCTGACAAGGGCTCGAGCCTCGCCATGGTCGGGCGAGGCCCGACCTCGTCGGATCTGGCCAAGTTAGGCCTTTCTGGTGGCTACGCAAGGCCCTACCTCGTCGGATCTGGCGAGGTTGAGCCCAGCCGCCGGCTGGGTGCGGCTCGCTCTCGCCGCGGCCTCCGATGAGGGCTCGAGCCTCGCCATGGTCGGGCGAGGCCCGACCTCGCCGAATCTAGCGAGGTCGAGCCTCGTCGGCGACTGAGCGAGGCTCGACCTCGCCAGATCCGGCAAGATTGGGCCTCGCCCAATCATGGCGAGGCTCGCCCTCGCCACGGCCTCTGGCGAGGGCTCGAGCCTCGCCATGGTCGGGTGAGGCCCGATCTCGCCGAATTTGGCGAGGTCAAGCCTCGTTGGCAGCTGAGCGAGGCTCGACCTCGCCAGATTTGGCAAGGTCGGGCCTCGTCGGATCATGGCGAGGCTCGCCCTCGCCGCGGCCTCTGGCAAGGGCTCGAGCCTCGCTTGACCAAGGCGAGGCCGCCCTCGCCAGTGGCTGGCGAGCCATTGCCCGACCAAGGTGAGGCCGCCCTCGCCTCGCCGGCCTCTAGCCTCTAGCCGGTCGTCGGATCGGTGACCGACTAGAGGAAGGAGAAGGCCACAAAAAAAAAGAAAAAAAGCAAAAAAAAATAAAAATTCAAAAAATATTAAAATGTTATTTAATTTGTCCACATCAGCGCCATATTGGTGCCGGTGACCAGTCGCTGGCCGGTTGGCGTCCACATCGGCAAATTCTAGTCAAAATTGGCTGGAAGGACTAAATTAGCACAAAAACAATAGGTTTAGGATTGAATTGACATCAATTTAAAAGGTTTAAGACTGAATTGGCACAAAAAAAAGTTTTAGGACTAAATTGGCACCAATACAAGAGGTTCAGGACTGAATTGACATAAAAAACGGTTTAAGACTAAATTGGCACTAATGTAAAAAGTTTAGGACTTTTTTGGCACTTTTCCCAAAGAAATCATGTGGGACCAGGACAGGACGTTCGCCAATTGGGACCCTAACATCGCCGCTACCATCGTGTCATACGGCGAAAGGGACATTGTCTTCTCAAGCCAAGGGCCTTATTGGAGGAATCTCCGCAAAATGTTCGTAAGGCAGATAATGAGCAACGCAAGCCTCAATGCCTGTTACAGTTTGAGAAGGCAGGAGGTCAAGAAAACACTGAGCAATCTGTATAGAAAACCCGGGATGCCGATTGATGTCGGTGAATTGGCCCTTCTGATCTTGACTAACGTGGTGATGGCGATGCTGTGGGGAGGGACGCTTAAGAAAGAGAAGCACGAAGCTTTCGGCGCCGACTTTCAAAAGGTGATGGCTAAACTCATGGTGCTTTTAGGTAGTTCGAATGTTTCAAACTTTTCCCGACACTCGCTTGGCTTGACCTGCAAGGAGTGGAAAGGGACGTGAAAAGGTCGTATCAGTGGATCGATGATTTTATTCAGTTTGTTATCGATTGCACCACCACCGAAGGAAGAATGAATGAACTGTTTCGGCAGAAGGAAGAAGAACCTAAAAGCAATGAACAACGAAAGGACTTTTTGCAGATTTTCCTGGACATGGAGATGGATCTTGAAGATAATCAGTCATTTATGGACAAGAATAGAGCACTCAGAGCCATTCTTACGGTAAGTTTGTTAAGCTAGGTGACTTTTTCTAGTATGAATATACATGACCGTTAGAGAACCTGATGCACACAAAATAGTGAATCCTCAATCTGCAACTCCGTTCTTAATTTCTTGATTTCAGTCCTCATATTGGCTGCCAAGTGCCACATTTAATCCTGAGCTATTGTTCAGCGATTATTAACAGAGTACTGTGCTTGTTTTAGAATTAATATTAGGAAAACGTTATCATAATTGTAATGCGCATCATATACACGGGGAAAGTGTTGGAAAAGTCATAAACATATTGCATTTGTATCAATTAAAAGTCCTAAACCTTTCGATAGTACCAATTTAGTCCTAAACTTTTTTACCTAGAGCCAATTCAGTTCTTTCGGCTAATTTTGGTCGGATATTGCTAACATAGACATCGGTCAGCCTACATAGCACGGCCAGCATTGACACAGACATCTTTTTAACAATATTTTAATTTTTCTTTCTTTCTTTTTTTCCTTCTCTTTCTTTCGATGGTTGGCATGGCCATGGTCGGCGAGGGTTGGCCTTGGCTAAGCGATCGGTCAAAGGCGAGGGACAGGAAAGGCAAGCCTTGCCAGTGGCCGGCTAGGCTAGCAAAGTCACGCCTCGCCCAAACACCAGTGAGGCTCAACCCTCACCAGATCTGGTGAGGGCAAGCCACGCTAGTGGTTAGGCAAGGCACGACCTCGCCAGATCTAGCGAGGTCAACCTCGTTGGCCCTCGCCTTTGGCCGGTCCTGGCCATAGGAAGAAGGAAGGGAAGGAAAAGAAAGACAAAGAAAAGAAAAAATTAAAAAAATCGAAAAAATATTAAGATATTATGAAAAGTTGTCAACATTAGTGCCGGTCATGCCACATAGGCCAGCCAACTTCACGCCAACAATATCCGGCCAAAATTAATCGAAAGGAGTGAATTGGCTCTAAATCAAAAGATTTGGAACTAAATTAACACCATTAAAAAGTTTAAAATTATATTGGCATCAATGTAATAAATCTAAGACTTTTCTAACACTTTTCCCTCATATATACGATAGGATAAGTTGAAATTACACAAAAATTTGTCAATCATTTTGTGCCAATTCTCCTGGGCATGTTTGTCATATCTTGATTGATATCTCTTTCCATACTTCTCTTGTTTCACATCCTATCATCTAACTGGGCCGTGTCCAACTCCTCCGTAAAGCCCCATATCTTGACTTTCAGTTTGACTCTTTTCTGTTAGTATTTAAGGTGCTTCATGAACGACGCAACTTTATCAAACATAACAGCATTCTGATCTTTCTGATGAAACTTTGAATGTTCGAATAGCACATCGTGATTGGTGGAACCGATACAACGTCAACAATGATCGAATGGGTGATGGCGGAGTTGCTGCAGAACCGGAATGTGATGGACAAAGTAGTGGAGGAATTGACAGAAGTTGTGGGCGTGGATAAGATGGTCGAAGAGCAGCACTTGCCCAACTTAAAGTACCTCGATGCGGTCATTAAGGAGGTATTTCGCTTGACCTGACACTGCCCTTATTGCTGCCTCGGACCCCGCATGCTTCCTGCATTGTCGGGGGTTACACACTACCGAAGGGCAGTAACATATTCCTGAATGTGGGGTCTATCCACAGGGACCCCACGATTTGGGACAAACCATCGGAGTTTTGACCCGACAGGTTCTTGGAATGTAATATTTGAGTATTTGCAAAACAAAAAAAAAGGGTCAACAAGTCAACTAGTCAAAAGTAGCAACAGTGATGTTCGGCTCCATTTTAAAGAAGCCAAGGCCACGAACAGAAACAAAAGAAAAGAGAGGAAGAGTGGAGAAAGGAGAGGAAAGGAAAGAGGAAGAAGAAAAAGAGAAAAGAGAAGAGAGTTTTGCACTGCGGGGGTCTCGCTAAGCTGATTCGACTTCGTAACGCAACGCTCCATAAGTATTCGCGCTTCTCGTTCAATTAATCGGAACATTTTTCGGGTTAGGGCTCGTAATTCGGAGTTATGTGTTATTCGAGCGGCGAAACCTAATTTTTGAGTCGTTGAGCTACGAATTTTTATAGAATTGGTATTTTACGGTGTTGCGGAGCCGTGGAATTTTACGGAACCTAATTTGGACTTACAGTTTGCCGGATATGAACTTTTGAAGTTAGCCGCGCAGGATGAACAGTGCGCGACCAGCGGCTTTTAGACTGATTTTTGTCGGTTTTCAGCTCGATTTTGGGATGGCCAAGTTGGGGTTTTTGTAGTGCTCTAAATGGGCTTTCTATTGACTATAAACTCGCTTGAAACGGAGTTCGGTGAAGGAATTTATGGTGCGATCAAGTTTCGCATTTAAACCCCGCGTTGCGAACGGTTTGGATAATCGCTTTGGAGAAGTGATTTGTGAGCACTTTTGAGTTGTCTTGTTAGCATCTAAGCGTCGTTTAGCTGTTTCGTAGCATTTTAGTTGGTTTTGACGTCGATTCTCGTTTAATTGTTAGGATTACGAGATCGCCAATTCGAGTGAACATCATTGCTTATTTTTGGGGATTCCAGGTGAGTGGTGCTATCTCTTCTTTGAATTTATAAACTCATGTTTTGAAAGTAATAATGATTTGAGTATCGTATGAGTTATTAAAGCATGTTTGTTGCATAAAGGCCTGGATCGGGCAATTACCACTTTTTAATAGTTGAGGATGGTTTAAAAATGGTTTTATGAAAGGTATTGTGAAATGATATATATGTGTCACTTTGTGAACTGGTTTATGGAATGAGTTCAAAGATGATTTGAGAAACATTTATGAAAAACGTTACAAAAGGTTATACTTATTGATTTATGAATTTGGTTTATGAAATGATACAAGAAATGCATTACGAAAAAGTATTTCTATCGGATGAACTAAGTTACGAAATTTGTATGATTGGTTTGTGAAATGCGTTGTGGATTATTGGATTTCTGATATTGGATGATGATTGTTTAATGCTCAATATCGCTGTGAGCCCAATGAGGGGCTTTGGGATATGCATATCGGGTTTAGAATATCCTTCTGGGCCGAGCCATCGGCTTTGTAGGTGGAGACCTTGTCAATGGGGGAATCTTAGTAGCCTTGTCACAAGACTTTGTGTCGTGACCATGGTTAGATATTTAACAATAGATTGGCCGATGGAATGGACCATCGATGTGATGTGATATGAGATTGGCTAATGGAATGGACCATCGATACATGCTTTTGATGAGATTCATTAATGGAATAGAACATTGATGTGTGATTTGAGATTAGTCAATGGAATTGACCATTGACATGGTTTTTAATAGAGATTGATCAATGGACTTGACCGTTGATGTTTATGATGATTTAAAATAAGTATTTTCTGAATTGTATAAAGCCTTGTTAAAATGAAATAACTTTTATGTGACTCGATATGTATTTTATATCTTGAGTTGAACTTCTGAGATTTCTAGTGTGGCTTTATGTATACATGCATAGTGGTTGCTCGATCTGCTTAGAAGAGATACGCACTGCTTACTGAACTGTGGTTGCTCACCCCTCTCTTTCCCCAATCTTTCAGGTTTTTTGTTTAGCAGCAATAGAGTGAGAGCGATGTCATGGGGACTTTTGAGTGGTTTGAGGCTACGTCCTTCAGGTGGAAGGACGGCTGTGTCACCCCTTATCATGATAAGTTTTGGGGTGTGACATGGAAGATCCTGGCAAGTATGATCTCTCATGTAACAACTTCACGTACATGCCCTTCGGTTCCGGTTGAAGGATATGTGCGGGCTCGAGCTGGTAGAGAGGATGCTAACGCTTACTTTGGCCTCTCTTTTGCATTCATTTGATTGGGAATTACCGCAAGGGGCGGAGCTGGAACTATCGGACAAGTTCGGGATTGTGGTCAAGAAAATAAATCCCCTGGTTGCGATTCCCAGGCCGAGATTGTCCACTCCAGAGCTCTACATGTCAAGTTAGACCTTTCGTTAGAGTCTCCTCAAGGCTCTTCATTTCGATTCTGCAAAATAAAAGTATCCTGCAAGTGTGTTAGATGTAGGAGAAAGGATTCCTGTTGTCTTTCTGTTCTTCAGATTAGTCGGACCAGAAGGTTAAGTCATGTGATGTAAGCGCAAAAAGTTTGGGGTCTTGTAGAAAGGCCCATGCACGCATAGTGAGCTAGGGCTTTTGGATGAAGCGCGGGGCTCTTTCTGTTTTGTTTTTTTTTTTTTTGGCTAAAAGGCTCTTTCTGTTTTGTTTTTTTTTTCGCTAAATGCTCTTTCTGTTTTGTTGTATTAGAACCAGATATAACTTTTCCGTACGGTCTAATTTTCTAATCAGAATTGAATTCTAATTTTTCCCTCTATTCCTTTCATAGCTTTGAAAGCTCACGCACAAAAGAAAATGCAGACTTTCCTAATTCAAGTGCTACATAACGAGGTTTAGTATCTCGTGACATTAACAATTTAGCCAAACTGATTTGTCAAAATTACAGTTAGTTATACCATTAAAGTTGACCTTTTACCCTCATCGGACAGCTTCCGAATAACAGATATAATCTTCCGCAATGTATATGCCTTAGCACTACACTTGTGTTCAATCGGCCGGCCGGGCCTCGTGCCGAGCCTAAAAGTATTTCGCCTCTATCAATCAGAGCATGTTCTCAGCCAGACAACGTTACTTTGCATGGTTTTGTTGCGGGCCATGTGGGCTAAAACATTGCCCAGAAAAATATTTGTGCTGCTTTGGTTGGGATATTCTTTAGATCAGTTTGACCAGAAGATGAAGTCGTGATCTAAGAGCAAAACCTTTGGGCTCTCTGCTCAAACTTGACCCTGGTGTGATTCTCGTCTGCTGGATATTCTGCGACATTATGATCAACGTGTATGACTATCCCAAAACGCTTGGGCGGCGGCAGCGGCGGTAGATTCATGGCTCAAGCGGATGCTCTGACATGGTTTGGTTGAAACAATCATGAGATCACATCTCAATAAGTCATGATCTAAGCCCCACCTAAGCTACCACGTATTTCCAAACACATTCAGACACACAATCAAGTAATTCACCCAACATCATCCATATAATCACACATACCCGGACTCTCGGCATAAGCAGCTTGCACGTTAGCCCATAATAATAACATTCGCATCTCACACACACATATCAAGCACACCACAATTACAAATCCCACACATCACATTTGTTCATGCACCACCATATCATTTTCATTTATTATCCCTTGACGTGCCAACACTTGCTCCATCACTTTCCCGGCCCGCGTAAACACGCTTCAGGCCCACTCGATCGCAACCCAAGCTTTTGGCGCCTTGGTCCGATTCACTTTTTACTTGTCATACCACACATCTCATTCTCAATCATTTTCCTCAATCCACGTAAACACGTCTTAGGCCCTCGATCGCGACCCGAGCATCACACTTCTCAAGCCTGACCCTAATCCTTGACCCGTACCAAATGCGATAGGTCTACATGATATAAACCCGAGCTTATAATGTCTTGGTTCGATCCCAGTCTCACCCGAGCTGATCATGCCTCGGACCGATTTCATTCCCACTTTCTTTCCTCAGCCTGCGCCAAATGAGATAAGCCTATGTAATCGCGACCCGAGCTTATGATACTCGGCTCAATCCCACAATCGCATCACGACCCACCTCAAGGCCTTTTTAGTGATCACACGCACATCGCACGTTACAGATCTCACATGTGCACATACTCGGGCATTAAGCGCGGCCAAATCAATCAATTCAAAAATCACATCACACAAATACCACCAACACACAAACTGCCCTTTTTCATAATCAAAACTGCACTATCTCACTTCCGGCCCTCCACGGCACTTTTATGAAAACACGAGCAGGATCTAACGACGCAAACCACACGCCAAACGGCACATCACAACACTTCAAGCAACAAATCACAACCATCAATCAGCCTCTAAAAATCCACCAAAACCTCTCGATTTCAATCCTAAGGCCCGTTAATTCGATCAACCCCTAATTTCTACCGAATCGCATCTAAACAGGTCCAATAATACTCGATAAACTAGGCGAAGGTTTAGATCGTGACTTACTGAGCTCTAGATTATCTCGGCTAGAGCGAAAAGCGGCGGCCTCGCGACGGCGATGATGATCGGCTCATGGCGGCAACTTGGGCGATAGCCGGCTGGCTCACGACCATGGTGAGAGAGGGAGAGAGAACCGAGAGAGAGAGAGAGAGAGAGAGAGAGAGAGAGAGAGAGAGAGAGAGAACGGCGGCGGTGGCGTGAAGTTGGGGGCGCGGTGATGGCACGGCAAACGGCGGACGGTGGTGCGGTGGCGATCAGCAATGGTACAGCAAGGGAGGGGCGGTCGGTGGTGGGGGAGCCAAGAGAGAGATGAGAGGGTGTGAGGAGAGAGAGAGAGGTTTGGACTAAAATAGTCCATTTTTGACCACTTTGGCAAATTACAATCTTGCCCCTCTCTAATCTTTTTAATCAACGACCCATATTCGATCTTATTTTGAAATTGACGGCCAAGATCAAATCTTTTCCAAAATATCCAAGGGCAATTTGAGAATTTCATAAAATTCTAAGGGCAAAATTGTCCAATTCAAAATTTAGGGCAAAATGACCAAAATTCCCTTGCCCATTAAAACTTGCCCTTTGTAAATTTCCAAGGGTAAAATGGTCACTTTTCCATTTTCTTGCCGAAATTAAATTTTTCTGAAGGATTCAAGAAAATCCAAAACTGCACGTTCCAACCACAACGTCGTCCTAACATCCCATCGTAACTTCCTAATTTTCCGATCCCCAATTTGATCTCTAGTTAATAATTGAATTTTATTTGTAATGTAACTCGAGTGTTTCTCAAACTAACGGGTGGCTTTTGGGGAAATTCGCCTATTCGACCCATAACTAATACTAAATCAAGTCACCTGCAAGTTCACCCAAATCATGACTATCTCGGTTGTCATTGGAATCGCGAGGATCAATCGCTAGTTCCGATGGGCGCGATCATTCGGTATAGGTTCTGGGTCGTTCGTCAATTCATTTTGTGGTCAAACGGAATCATCTATGATCCACTCGTATGACAATGATGAATCGGCCAATAACTATCATAAGATCAGCTTACATTGGCTCAAAATGTCATCTCGGCAATTCTATGGTTGAAAATCGGTTCACGATCGAATTTCTCTAGTTATATGAATTTAAATCCCTAATTGGCCTTTCCCTAATGGTTAGTATCCCAGGAATGATTAGTTTCAGGCGAGAACTATATAAGTACGTTAATAAAATCATTCATTTCATAAATCCTAATTGGGCAATTTTTGGAATGTCACAATTTCTATTTTTGTTAAGCATCTACCTTTGGTGATGCCGTGCTCATGCTCGATTTAGAGGAAGATGATGGAATAAGTTTGGTATCTAGTGGCTACCCAAGATGTACTGAGTTCGTCTTATATCACGGATAATATAGTAATCGGTAAGCTGAGAGAGAGAGAGAGAGAGAGAGAGAGAGAGAGAGAGAGAGAGAGAGAGAGTAAATGGCTGTAAAGATGCAGAAAGAATTTCTGTAGACTTAATGCCAAAAGATCCGCTTGTTTCAAATAATTTCACAAACTTAATTATGAGCCTTCCTATAGCTTTTATTTTCCCCAACACTACTAAGATCAAAATGATGTGCCAAAATCGGCATCGACTCCACAGAACGACATGGAGTTGAAGAAATGCTATAATTACTCGGCCTAGAGAAAATGTGTGACAAAGAAGAAAAAAAATCTAAGCTAAGACAATGCTTTAAAGGGTTGACTTCACACAACTCGCATCACAGTCTCAATTTGGTCCTCCAAGTCTCCAATGACCATATTAGGTTGTGGATTATCTGGCCCTCGATCCCACTACCCCAATGTAAAGTACAACCAGCTATCCTAAAAGCTTGCGATTGTGGTTTTGACGCGGTAAGGAAGCTTCCTGATCACCGTCCATTTCTGCCACAAAGCATCACAATCCACAAATGTATCACCATACAAGTGCAAAAGTAATAGAACATTAAGTACTGCATTAGAATATGGCAAAATGACACTATAAGTGCCATAAGTTGTGTACGGAAATCACTTTGGTGCCATAACTTTTTTTTGGATCACTTTGGTGCCAAGTCGGAGGAAAAATGATCACTTAAGTGTCATAAGTTTTTTTTTGGATCACTTCAATACTAAATTTTTTGAAAAATGATCACTTAAGTGCTAAAATTTTTGAAAAACGATCATCTGAATGCTAAATTTTTTGAAAAACGATCACTTAAGTGCTAATCTCTGGCGAGCCACGTCAGCTTCAGAAATTAATAAAAAAAATGTCACGTCGGATTTCCGGCGAAAAGTTGTGTATGGCATCGGAGTTGGCAGTTAAATGATCGTTTTAAAAATATTTTAGCACTCAAGTGATCGTATTTAAAAAATTTTAGCACTGAAGTTATCAAAAATAAAAAAACTTATGGTATCAAAGTGAGCGTTGTACACAAGTTATGACGCTTATAGTGTTTTTTTCCATTAGAATATACTTCAAATGGCGAATCTTTTTCTGCTTTTCGTCGAACTTTGGATAGGAAAAGGTTTTTCACCTGCCTGCATCATCAATCTTTCATATTTAACGAGATAGAAGAAATCGTACCGGTGAGTCCAAATCAAACAAGAAGACCTCCCCGACTAGTATCATCCTCTTGTTTATTGGATGCTTCTTAGTGGTACCTCTCATGATGACAATGGAATTGTTACAATCACCCAAGAAAATTCTATGTGGGAGTTGGGTTTTGGCATAAGAGGCAGTACTTTCCACTTCATTCCAGCATCAAGCATATAGACATCATTGTGGACTACCTGAAATAAGAAAGATCCCAATTTGAAGAATCAGCTCGATTGGAACATCATATGACACAAGCATGCATCTTTTGATAAGCTAATAGAATCAATGACCAGATGATGAGTAGCATGATCTGCAAAGAATGTATCTAAACATGCGAATGCCACATTCTACTTGGTTCTCTAAGTAACATGTGAATGTCCCATTTTACTCAAACTAATTATCTAATTCTTAGCTCATATATATCAAAAGATTAATGCAAAATGCTTGAGCTGCCTCAGGAAACCACTGGTCCCAACAAATTACTAACAAAAATAACAAAGTTGATCAATCTATCATATCTTCCCCTTCGGCTTTGACTCATGGAATCAGCCTAAAAATGTTAAAGCTTTGCGGAGTCTACATTGGTACTTCTGGTTACCATTACCTACAATAGATCAGTTGCATAATGGCGACTTCATCGACTTAGAGACTTTCTACTAGTGATAAAAAAGTGAAGATGGAAAAAAGACATATACACATAAAAAGAGCAAGTTGTATCTACCATCACTATGTCGTCCCCAAAGCTAAGGATCTTTGATATGTAGCGCTATCACATGTGGAACATATAGATGCTATATTCCATTATGTTATCTTCCGCATTCCGACAAATTATGGTGCAACCGTGCATTGTCTGTGCCTTCGTAATAGTTCAATTCATTCATCCTAGGATGTGGAAAAAAATTTGGCAGACCCTATACAAAGGTATAAATAATACATTGAGAAAACGCGATATGCTAAACAATGTTCCTGCATAAATATTTTCTCAAATAATCCCACGTCAAAAAAAGTGAGGCAACTTGTGCCTGACTCAAAATGTTTCCATTGGATCTATTATGGTACTCCAACATCAATCGACAAAAAACCGTTGTCAATAAGCATTAGAATAGTTTACTAAAATGAAACAACACCGAGATCTAAAATGATTTTCATAATAGGTACCTGACTAGTAAATGGATAAAATCCATTTATAACCCCTAGTGACATGATATATGGTGGTTGCATCTATATAAAAAAAACGACCTCATTAGTAGAATGTAACAAAATGCAGCCACGAGATCTATTTTGCTACTCCAACATCTATAAATGATACACCACTAACAATAAACCTTAGAATTTGCAACAAATTTTAGCCAATATAGAAACCCAAACTTCTAAACATCTGACTAGTGAATGAGGAAAATCCATTCATAATCCTTGTTGGTATAACGTATGGTGGTTGCATCTATATAAAAAAATTTAACAAATTAGTAGAATGTAAATATAAATGTTGAAGTCAGAGGGACACACCTAATTATGGAGATTGAGATTTACTATAGGACCACCAATGTTACTAGGACACAAGGTATTTTGAGTTTGATTTGAATATCTTGAATAATCAGGTAAATTAGTCACATTGTCCGTTGCTTGGACAGCTAGCTCTACATTGTAAAATAAGCAATATATTAATTGCCATCATGTAGCATAAGTATAAAAGTAAACTAAACATATTAGCTAGAACTCTACATTGCTCAGCTCACCTCGACTTTCTATTAGCATTGGGGGTGCTCATTTCTTAGATTTTTTCTTCTTTTTCTCACTCAAGCTTTTAAGCCTTCCATAAGTAGTTCCCTTTCCTTTCTTTCGAAGGGGGTCCAATGTCGATATCTCAGGCAAAGAAGTCTTATCATTATTATCATCACTAGCATCATCTATCACAACAACACTTGAGTTGTATGCTGAAATTTCAGCCACTGTTACATGCAAGTTCTTCTTTGCTATCCTCATAGTTTTTTCATCTTGGGCTCCCAAACTCATCACCTCAAAAGAATTTCGCATTAATGTGGAAAATCGATTAAATGTAGAAGGACTCGATGACATTTGATGAGATTCATCATTCACACATCCTTGCTTTGGCCCTCATGTATGAGAGTGCAGTGCAAAATTATCCCATCAAAAGCTTCACTTGAAACAAGTTTAGAGACACCTTGAAGAAATTCTTCATGAAATCTTTGAAAAATGGTACGAGTATACACCGAACAGGCATGCTTCACTATCCTGTTATCCGCAAGCCATGATTTGGGCGTCCCACGAGATTTATAATCATCTTGACCTTCAATTTCTTTCATATGTTTCAATTGTTCTTCATAGTGGTGAACAAATTCTACAAGGGTCATTGTCTTAGTCGACATATTTTGGAAGACATCGTTAGTACTCTCGCTCCTTTGACTTGATCTTATTCCACAAGAAAAAATGTCACGACCAAAAGCCGAACTCCATTTATGTCTAAGGCCATATAACCTCTGAAGCCAATTGTTATTTTCAGTACCCTACTCCTCTTCCATTTTCCTTGAAGTACATTCAAATTCATCCTATGATTTGCACTTATACATAAGTTTTGAGAAATATTGATCCTTGAACTCTGACTTGTGGTAAAGGTGTGGAATGTTTTGGTTGGCATTTTTCCCAATGTGCTATGTGCATAAACGGTGTTGAGTATTCGGAAACACCATTCAAATGGCTTTTGCCATGGCTTGGTTTTCATCAGTGAAAATGGTTTTTAAAGCCTTATTTTCCATAGACTTCAAAAACACCTCAAATAACCAAATAAATGAATTTGCGGTCTCATCCAACAAAAATGCACAACCAAACAAAGTATTCTTCCAATGATGATTTATTCCAACAAAAAGGTGCACATATCATATTATACTTGTTAGTGTGATAAGTGGTATAAAAAACCACCACATCACCAAAACAATCATGATCAAATTTGATCAAACTATCTCTCCAAAATAGATTTGTCAATCTACCATCTTGATCTACTTGTTGTGCATAGAAAAAACATTGGATTTTGCATTTGCATGCAATGAAAATGATTCAAAAGACTTTGACAATCTCCCCCACTTATATGAGTCAATCATTCACTTTGCAAAAAATTTTGACAATCGCGCAAGATGAAACCCAAGTTTTGGCTTCCTCCTGCTTCATTTGCCAAGAACTTATATGCCATTGTCCCTCCAATACCAGCCTTAGCCATATCAACTAAATCATCCTTGCAAGTATCGGAAATCATTCTTCCATATCTTATCAAGTGCCTCTGATGTTCAGGTATAAATCCATGATTATGCTCACGAACACACTTTATAACTTCATAAATATTATTCTCAACCTTAAATCTAATAAATGCAGGACACCCACATCTAACTTCAACTCTTTCATATTTTCTTTCTTGTTCAGATGAGTTGGCAGAATAACCCTCACAATTACACACAAAAATGCGTCGAGTTATTTCTCTTTTGTCATTTTTTTCTAGTCTTAGACTTCCTCACTCCAAATCCTTTACCTATAGCATAGGCTACATATTTATGATATGCTTCAAGTTCACTTGTAAAAACCATTCCTACCATAAACTCAAAATCCTTTTCGAAGTCACGAGTAACACATGCTATTTCATGCTGCATGCAAAGAGTAAAAAGTATTTAATGTAGTGCTTTCACAAGCAAAATAACATCTAGCAAATATGTTTCACATAGTATGAGTTAAAGATTACCTCCGACTAAGCCATCGGATAACCTTACATTTGCGAATCAACTTACTACTAGCGAGCAAATCGGAGAGGTATGGAACCTGGGGCACTCAATAGTTCCTTGCACATGGCTGACTTAGCACAACCAGGTATTCATGAGATATGACAAATCAAAACATAATGACCACATTTGAAGTAACAAAATATCCACAAGAAGAATTATAAGATGAGAAGAGAATACCACAAGCGGGTACAATTATAAGCAATTTTGTTTAAATCAAGTGATAATCAAGCCAAGAAACTTCCAAAAAGATATCCGAAAACAATAGCATTCTTGTACATGATCTAGACATAAAAACATATGATGCTATACATAAGCTTTTTAGGCCCTAGACTTAATAAAAGTATTCCTAAGTCTGCTCTTCATTCTAACTCATGAATCATATTGAAAAGTAAATAGGAAGAGGGAAGGAAGGTGGGGAAGAATGCTCCAACTGGGTCACACAAACAGATGATTTTGAGAAGAAACAATGAGTACAACAATGACATGCTGAGATTGGAAGTACCTCAAAGGTAATTATGGCAGTGCCATAGTCAATTTCTCTTCGTTATTCTCAATGTTGTTCCTTTGAGCATCTAGCTGGCTCTTTAAGACCTGCATGTGATGCCAAATTATGCAACCAGACAATACAAGATTTAGCTCCCCCTGGTATTTTAACAAAATCAAACACACGTGATAATATTTTCATAGTCCTTTTTGAAGGGCTGTTTAAGGCCAGGATTCAGTAAAAAAGGAGTCATTATAAATTTCAATTTCAGACCTCGATTCGGCAACTAGTTTGTTCCAATTTTTGAAAAATTCCAACATAACTTGGAATCAAAGCTGGCAGCCATGTTTTGGCTTTAACCATGTTGGAATCAAAGATATTAAGCTTCTGTTTCGACTTTAACCATGTTGTTCTTAGAAAGCTGAATCTGCTCATCAAAAATTGGTGGGATAAGATTCGTACCTACCCAGCAGTTCCGATAAACATCCGAATCACATTCACGTCTAGTAGCAAAGCAGGGGCATTGCATACTTCTACACTAACTTTTTGCACAATGCTCTTGGACGGGTGGAGGCGACGGCGGCGGACAGGACTGGTGGGCGGGTGGAGGTGACGGCAAAGGTTGGAGCTCGGGACCCAGCTGTTCTTGGGCGGGCAGCAGCAACAGCGGTGAGAGGTTTGAGACCCAGGTGCTCTTGGGTGGGCGGAGGCAATGGTGGAGGTTGGGACGGGCGAGCTGGTAGGCGAAGGTCACAGGCGACAGCAGTCAAAGCTTGGGACCTAGCTTGTTTTGGGTGAGCGGAGCTGACGGCAGAGGTCGGGACCAACGGGTGGGCAGGTGGAGGCAACAACGGTGAGAGGTTTGGAACCCAGCTGCTCTTAGGTAGGCAGAGATCGGGACCGGCGCGCAGGCAAAGGCGATGGTGGAGATAGAGAAGGAAGAGGCCCCACACTAATGAAGAGAGAGAGAGGGGAGAAACTGATCTAAAGAAGGGGGTGGTAGGTCTGTTTAGCATGTAGAGGAAGGTGTAGGGCTAAAGGGGAAACAAAATTAAAATTGTGTGAAAAAATAAGGTCCCGGCTGTCCGGCCCCACCGGCGCCTCGTAGTCCACGAGGCGCCTTATGAGTGGTCAAGGATCATGCTGACTTGGCGGTCCAGGACCACCCAATATTTTCTCGTAATAGTTGGACTTTCTTGGACTAGTGGTGGGTCCTACTTGCATTAAAAAAAAGAAATAAGAAGGGTTGAAAAAAGTTTAAAAGAGGAGGAAAGAGAGAAGTGGGCTCATCTCACTCCTGTAGACGCCGAAGCTATTCGGGAAGAGAAAGAGAAAGAAGAGAGAGGGAAAAGAAAAGAGAGGAAAGAAGAAGAAGAAGAAAGGGAAAGAAGGGAGGGGGTTTCACACTTGCGCGTTGTAGGAGCCTCGCCTCGCCAACTCGTTTACGTAATGCAACACCCGGTGAGTACTCGCTCCTCTAGTTCATCCAATCAAAGCATTTTTCTAGTTTATGGCTCAAATTCGGAATTTTGGGAAAATCGAGACACAAAGTCCGATTTTTGGTTGCGAAGCTTTGGGTTTTCATGGAAATGGAGGTTTATGGCGTTGTAGAGCCATGGGTTTCGACGGGAGTCATTTTGACGCATCAGTTTTGTCGAAACAAGATTTGAGGGTTCGGCGAGCAAGTTTTCGCATTGAGTTTAGGTTTGAGTAATCGCTTCGGATGAGTGATTTGTTAGTGCGTAGGCGTTGTTTTGTCAGCGTTAAGGAGTAAATTAGTTGTTTCGTAGTTGAGGTGGAGTTTTATTTGATTTTAACGTTATTCCTCAATTATTTGATAGGGTTGTGACTTTGACGATATGAGTACCGTTTTGTTTGGTCATAGGCGACGAGGTGAGTGATACTATATCTTCTTTGAATTTGTAAAACTCATGTTCCAAAAATTCTATGGATTATATATGGCAAAAGGATACTATAAGTGTCATAAATTATGTACGGAGATCACTTTGGTGTCATAACTTTTTTTCAGATCACTTTGGTGCTAAGTCCGAGGAAAAGAGATCACTTTAGTGAATCCGGCCTAAAAAAGAGCCACATCAGATTTCTGATGAGCCACGTCAGATTTCCGGCGAGCCATGTCAGGATTGGCACTAAAGTGATCGTTTTTCAAAAAAGTTGACACTAAAGTAATCCGAAAAAAAGTTATGGCACTAAAGTCATCTCTGTACATAACTTATGGCACTTATAGTATCCTTTTACCGATTATATATAGTTTGGATTATGAAAGGGCATTATTATTACATAAAAGCTAGATCGGGCATGTACTACTATTTGATTGTTTGCGAAGGTTTAGAAAGCGTGTTATATAAAGTATAGTGAAGTAATATATATGTAATTGTTCACGACTTGTTATTGGAAAGGTTTATGAATGGTTGAGAAATGGCGGATGGCTATGTTGCAAAATGTTATTTGTTTGGTTTTGATATTGATTTTTGGATTGGATTTCTGGTATTGGAGGATGGTTGTTTATGCTCATTATTACTGTGAGCCCATTGAGGAACATGAGGGTATGCATACTAAGTTTAGGATATCTTTCTGGACCGAGTCACCAACACTGTGGGTGGAGATTTTGCCAAGGGGGGAATCTTGATCGACTTATCACAAGGCGTTGTGTTGTGACCATGGTAGGATTTTGAGCAATAGATTGGTCAATGGATGGACTATTGATGTGTAGTTTATGTTAGAGATTATTTAATGAACTTGACCGTTGATGCTTGACTTGTGGTGGTGGTTTAAATGAGTTTTTCATGTTAGTGTAAAGCTTCGATGATAAGAAGCAACTCCTATATGATTTAGTATGTATTTTATACATTGAGTTTGAGTTATGAAGTTATGGTATTGCTTTATATACGTGCATAGTGCTTACTCGATCTGCTTAGAAGATATGTATTACTCACTGAGCTATGGTTACTCATTTTACTTATCTTTCATGTTTTTAGGTTCTCGGTTAGCGGTGAGTAGAGCGAGAGCACTGTCAGTGGGAATCTTTTAGGAGTCGTATTTTTGGGTATGGCGTAAGGAAGTGGTGTATATAGTTGAGGTTTATGTTGGGTTGGCCTAGTTCTAATTGTTTATGTTCTATTTGGTGGATTGTACAAACTCTGATGTTGTAATCAATCCATTGGTTTATCTGATATGTATATATGGTTTGAGATACATACTATATATATATTAGGTGGTTGGTTATGTTTGAGGCTGCATCCTTCCTGTGGAAGGATGGCCGTGTCGTCCCTCTTTTCTAGTAGTTTTGGAGTGTGACATCTTTTGGTATCAAAGCTTAAGTTTTAATCTTTTTGGGTATAGATATGGGACATTCTGAGTTTTGTGATAGATTTTAGTGCATTAGTCTTTTAGATACTGAGGTGTGATTTCATTCTTGGATTCAAGTTATCATGCTTATCGACTTAGAGATGCTTGCCTTGCTTCGTAGGAGCGGCAAAGGCAAACAAGTGTCTACCCTCGACACAAGAGATATGCCTCAAGCTTCTCGAGGTGCGGCTTTACGGAGGAGACTGGAAGACTGATTTGATGGGAATCATGAACTACATGAAGATAGGGAAGAGAATCAAGAGCCACCTCATTCAACTGAATTTGAGCAGGCAATGATCCACTAGTATCATCATGCAAAGGAATTAAGTGGATATGGAGTTACTAGCTCAAGCACCCTTGCCCAATTTAGGAAGGTGAAACCACCAACTTATTCTGGGAAAGCTAATCCTCTCGTGGCTGAGCGTTAGATTAAAAAGATTGATGGGATCTTTACGGCTGAAGGTGTTCCCGAGGATCGGAAGGTTAGATTTGCCACCTAATGTTTGGAGGGTGGAGCAGAGTATTGGTGGGAAGGAAAGAGGCCAACCCTTGGAGGTAGGGATGCTATCATATCTTGAGAGGACCTTACAAAGGCTTTCAATGCTTAATTTTTCCCGATGTCATTCCAAGCAAAGATGAAGGATGATTTTGTGCATATATCTTACGGTGACTCCGCAGTTTTGGAGTATGCAGTCTGCTTTAATGAGTTGAATAGATTTGCGGAGCAGTTTATAGCTAATGAGAAAGATAAGGCTGACCATTTCCTAAGAGGGCTCCGACATGAAATTAATTCCGCACTCGGCCCTTTTATGCTAACAACTTATAAAGACATGCTAGAACGAGCAATCATAGTAGAACAAAACATTTTGAAGCATGGCACACAAGGAGCACCTCAACCCAAGAGGTTTAAGCCGACAAATTTGCAAGATAGCTGTATCAGTGGTAGTGGAAAGGGAAGAGGTTTTAGTCGGCCAGGACAATTAAAAAATCCGAGTAACTAGGCCCCTGTAATACATGTAGAAAGCATCATAACGATGAGTGTCGCCAAAAAACAGGAGTGTGCTTCTCTTATGGAAAAGTGAGACACATGCAGCGAGATTGTCCTACACAAAGGAATCCTACCATTGAGAGTAGAACGTGTTATTGTGCAGGCAACAAGGACACCTATCGCACCATTGTTCCATGCAGAGGAATGCCCCTTCCGTTGGCAGGCCCCAAGGGAATCAACAAAGACAAAGTACAAGTGGGAAAGTTTTTGCAATGATGAAGGAGGATGTGGCGGCATCTAATGCAGTTGTTGCAGGTAATATTTCTATTACCTTGAAATGTGTTTATGCATTGTTTGATCCGAGTGCTACGCATTCCTTTATTTCTACTGAATTTGCAAAGAAGCTTGATGTGTTGCCTAAGCTTCTTGAATGTGAATTGCGTTTGATACTCCTACTGGGGATTTCTAGGTTGTTGATCATGTGTTTGAGAGATGTGTGCTCCAGATTAATAATGTTGAAATGCCTGGAGATCTAGTGCAGTTAAATATTTGAGATTTTGATGTTATTATAGGGATGGATTGTTTATCAACTTATCATGCTGCTACTGTTGACTGTTTTTTGAAGAAAGTAATATTTAGACTTTTGAATCAACCCAAATTCTCTTTTTCAAGAATTTGTCAAGACACTTCCAAGGTTGATCTCAGCTTTGCAAGCAAGGAAACTTTTGAGAAAGGGCTGTTGTGGTTATCTAGCTTGTGTAAAAGACACAAGGTTGTAGTGAAGTTGGAGAATGTTCCTGTTACTAGAGAGTTTCCAAGTGTATTTCATGAGGATTTATTAGGTTTGCCTTCTTATAGAGTGTCGCGACCTAAAAAAACTTTCATTTTTCGGGCTAATGGATTATTAAGACTAATCTTAACTCGGGCCCTCCCAAGCCCTACCAATTCGCAACTTAGGGTTTAAGTTCTTAACATGCAAATGTCTTCATGCTTGGAGTCGCCACTAATCGTTTTGTGGTAGGTCGATTAGAAACCTAAATAAAACATAGGGAGATATGTTTTATTCCTACGAACCAGAAATTCTAAGCTCGGGGACTTGGTTACGCTAGATCTAGTCTAACGCCCTTTCGGTACCTTTTCTTTTCAAAAATATTTTGGCAGGCAGTTTGGATCCATTTTAACTTAATTACTAACATGTGAGGTGTTCATGCGGGTGCGCAAACCATCAATTTAACACTCAATAATTGAATATTAAATTGCAAGATTGGAAGAATTACTTACCTCGATGCAACGCAAACATCTGCATAGTTAGCTAGAAAATCACATTAACATCCTAATATGATTTCTAATTAACAAGCAATTCACTTAATTTCTCTTTTGATTTTCACTTATTTAAATGAAATCTAATCTATATGCAATGACGTGCAAAAATGACATGCAAGTAATGCAACCTAGCATGCAAACTATATGTCATGCAACGACGTGACCTAATTCTGATGACGGGTAAATGATTTATTTATGATATTTTCTAATGAAATTCGGAATAAAAATATGCTTAAAATAACATGCGACCTATGATGACTTAACATATCCTAACATGAATTATTTTTGGGATTTTTGTTAAAATTCGAAATAATAAATTACTTAAATTAAGAAAGCAATCTATCCTAATCTACCATAAAGCAATTCATTCCTTTTTTTTTGGGGTTTTCATGAAAATTCGGAATTAAAAAATAACCTAAATAATCTAATAAGATTAGAATATTGCTTAATTTAAACTAGGAAATAGATTATCTCAAGTCCTAATTTAAATTAAATAATTACTCTATCTTCTAGATACATTTAGGGTTCCCTAAACATGCAAAACTCAAATTCAAATCCTAACTGATATTTTTTGAATTTTCTGTTTAAAGGAAAGCAAATAATAAAAAAAAAACAAGGATAGCAACCACATTCAAATCGTCCACGCGATCCGCCAAATTTGTTTCAAACTCGGATTAGGCACAAAAATCAAACTATCGGTCATATCTATAGGGTTATAGATATTGACGGAAAGTTTATCGTTTAAATTTGGAAAGCAGATAAAGATCATTATCGTATCCAAGTGATTATGGATAGGATAATAATTTTCCGTATCGCCGCGTATCGTACCTTAGGAATAAGGTCAGATAGTCGTCCAGATACGTTGCTAAATTAGGAACGATTCCTAATTTTGAATATTTTCAAATATTGTAGATATATCGAACATTATCCTAAGATATCTAAATATCCACATGATATTCATGAAATATTCAAAACATGCAAATTAGGAAATTAAATATTCTGAAAAATATAGGATAATGTTCAATCACCTAATTTGCAGATAATCTCCAACTTTATCAGTTTTGGAGAAACATCTTCTAAATTCTAAAGGAATGAAAATCAGATCTGGACACAGATACTGATCAGATTGTGAAAATTCCTTTTGAAAATCCAAATGACCTCCGATTTTGATGAAATTAATATCAATGGAAAGATCTCGATCTCAGTATGAACTTTCATGAAGAAAACTTTTTCAGATTTCGAACACACAAATTTATGAAAATTGAAGAACACACGAAAGTCAATCTGGAACTGATCTGTTATTAGATTCATGCATATATGACGTTGCAGATCGTATCATGCTAACACGCTTGGAATTTTATGAAAATTTCATGGTGAACAGAAAAAGATGTGATCTACAATTTTCGTGAAGAAAGTTTTTTCAAAAAATGATCATAGAAAATCATAAAAATCACGGAACAGCACAACATCAGTCATAACATTATCAGAACAGACTTCAACATCATATTCCAGATTCTGATCCTAACTTCCGAAATAGTTTTGACATAGCAAATCAGGTCTGATTGAGGCATATGACATATCAAATCAAAGCTTAAGACGTGCTTTACGATTCTCTATTTCATCACTTCACAAGATTTTGACATTAACGAGCTGAAATCGACATCTCAAGCATACTGGTTTCCATGTACACGATTTTACAGAACAAAGTCCAAGTGCACTTACCTTGTTTAACGATGCTCCGGCACGAAATCGAGCGATCCGGCCTCCGTATTCAGATCAAAAACAACACGGAGAAGTCTCGGAAAGCTCGGCCGACAGTGATGTGAAAACGCCAAGGAGTGTTGCCGCAAGTTCTGGATCGCCGGAGGAAGTCGCCGATCAGTCGGTTCAGCCGCTTGAACCGGCTGATCACATCATCGGCAGCAGCGTTAGTGGAAGGCAGCAACGTCGGCGGGCGGTTGAGGAGCGACGACGGCGGTGCGGCGGCGTGCAGCGTGCCCCTCAGTGGTGGTGCGCGACGTCACTTTCTCTCTCACACTTGCCTTTCTCTAAAAATCAGATCTGAATTATATGTTGTCCCCCCAAAATTCTGACCTAAACATGCTTATATAATACTAACTTAGGTCAATTAGATGGGCTCTCTAGTCCTAATGGGCTTAGACTTGGGCTTAGGTCTTAATCTAATTTCTGATTTTATTTAATTCCTAAGTGGGCTGAATTAACTTGGGTTTTAATTTAATTGAACATAATAGGCTGAGTTAAGCTCAAATTAAAACGACCAAACCTATTTGACTCGTAATTTTCGGCCCTTGCCTTTCCGAGCGAACCGAGTCCCATTCGATGAAATTTAAGCTTGTTCGCCATCACCGGTCCGATGCAAAAATGCGATTAAATTAAAATGAACATAAACTATATGTTATGCAATTTAAATATTTTTGTTTAGGGGTTAAAAATTAATCCCTAATTTTCTATGCAAATTACGACTAAATGATTAGTAAAATTTAGGTGTCAACATAGAGAAATTGAGTTTTGTATTGATTTGATGCCCGGCAAAGCATCGATCTCTAAGGCACCGTATCAGATGGCACCAGCTGAATTGAAAGAATTCAAAGCACAGCCGTAAGAGCTTTTGGATAAGGGTTTCATCATAACTAGTGCTTCGCCTTGGGGAGCTCCAATTCCATCGGTGAAAAAGAATGGTAGTATAAGGCTTTGTATAGACTACAGAGAACTTAACAAGACGACAATCAAAAACAAATATCCTTTGCCCCGAATTAACGATTTGTTTGATCAACTTCAGAGAGATAAGGTATTTTCCAAGATCAACCTTCGTTTGAGATATCATCAGTTGAAGATTAAAACAGAGGATATGCTTAAAATTGTTTTCAAAACAAGGTATGACTATTATGAATTTCTAGTCATGCCTTTTGGATTAACAAATGCACTAGCTACTTCATGGACTTGATGAAAAGAGTGTTCAGGCAGTATCTAGACAAATTTATCGCGGTGTTCATTGATGACATCCTAGTGTATTTGAAGAGTTCAGAGGAACATGAGCAACACTTAAGGTTTGTCTTGCAGACTTTGCATGGAATGAAGTTGTATGCCAAATTTAGTAAGTGCGACTTATGGCTTGATCATATAGAATTTTTGGGTCATGTGATCTCGAAGGATGGATTATTAGTGGATTTAGAGAAGGTTGAAGTAGTTTTTAAGTGGAATCGCCCCTCCAATGTTACAGAAGTGAGAAGTTTTCTTGGGCTAGCTATTTATTACAGGCGATTTGTGGAGGGATTCTTAAAGATTGCTGGTCCACTTACTCGTCTAACTCATAAAAAAGAGTTAAATTTGTATGGTTAGATAAGTGTGAATGCAGTTTCCAAGAGTTAAAGAGACGGCTAGTGTCAGCTCCTATATTGACTCCGCCTTCAAGAAGTGGCAGCTTCATAATCTACTATGATGCGTCTAAAGAAGGTTTGGGTTGTGTTCTTATGCAAGATGATAAAGTCGTTGCCTATGCTTCTAGACAGTTGAAAACACATGAGAAGAACTAACCCACTCATGATTTGGAGTTAGCGGCGGTTGTGTTTGCCTTGAAGATATGGCGACACTATTTATATGGTGAAAAATGTGAAGCCTTTACTTATCACAAGAGTCTAAAGTACATCTTTACTCAAAAGGAACTGAACATGAGATAAAGAAGATGGCTAGAACTTTTAAAGGATTATGACTTGTCTATCAATTACCATCCAAATAAAGTTAATGTGGTAGTAGATGCCTTGAGTCATAAGTCATTTGGAAATTTGGCAACTTTGCTCACTTCTCAGAAACCTATTCTTGAAGATATGGAGAAGTTGGACTTCGAGGTGTTGGTACATCAGCTTGGTGCTCAATTAGCCAATCTTCAAGTGCAACCGACATTGATTGACAGAATTAAGAGTAAACAAAATGAGGATCCTCACTTGGGGAAGATTAGAGAAGGTGTAGAAGCGGGGAAACAAGAGGACTTTAGTATTCATGTGGAGGGGTCATTGAGGTTTCGTGGTTGGCTATGTGTTCCTAATGACTTAGAACTGAAAAAAGAGATACTGCAAGAAGCTCACAGCACTAGAATCTCTATTCATCCGGGAAGCACTAAAATGTATAGGGACTTAAGAGAAAACTTTTGGTGGGTCAACATGAAGAAGGATGTTGTAAAATTTATCAATCAGTGCCTAGTTTGCCAGCAAATGAAAAGTGATCATTAGAAACCAAGTGGACGGTTGCAACCTCTAGAAATACTTAAATGGAAATGAGAACATATCACCATTAATTTTTCCACTTGGTCTACCGAGGATGCCAAGTGGTAAGAATGCTATATAGGTGATTGTTTATCGATTGACTAAGTCCGCTCACTTTTTGTCATATCGATTTGGCCTTTCAATGGAAAACATGGCAAAGCGGTATGTTAATGAGATAGTGAAGCTTCATGGATTTCCAATAAGCATTGTTTCTGATAGGAATCCCAAATTAGTGTCTAACTTATGGAAGAGTTTGCAAGAAGCATTGGATACTAAACTTAACATGAGTAGAGCTTTTTACCTACAAACAGATGGACAGTCAGAAAGAACGATTCAGACATTAGAGGATATGTTGAGATCATGCATCATTGACTTTGGCGGTTCTTGGGATGAATATCGACATTTGGCAGAATTTTCTTATAATAACAGTTGTCATTCTAGCATTAAGATGGCACCCTTTGAAGCTTTATATGGCAGAAAATGCATAAGCCCTATTTGTTGAGATGATGTTGGTGAGAAAAAACTAATCGGCCCCGAGTTCATTCGGCAATCAGAAGAGAAAATTAGGTTGGTTCGAAATGTCTCAAAACGGCTTAGAGTTGTCAGAAAAGTTATGTGAACCTTAAAAGACGCAAGTTAGAATTTAGTGTGGGTGATCACATGTTCTTAAAGGTTTCTCCTACGAAAAGTGTAATGAGATTTGACACCCGTGGAAAGTTAAGTTCAAGGTACGTAGGACCATTATTGATCTTAGAGAAGATTGGTGAAGTCGTTTACAAATTGGCTTTGCCATTAGTGCTATCAGGTGTTCATAATGTGTTCCATGTTTCTTTGTTGTGGAAATATGTGCCAAATCCTGACCACATATTGGATTTTTCACCGTTGAAATTAAGAGAAAACCTGACATATGAGGAGCAACCTATTCGCATTGTCGATAGGAAGGACCAAGTGTTGCAGCGAATTATTCCTTATGTGAAGATACAATGGCAAAGCCATATCAAGAGAAAGGCCACTTGGGAACTTGAGAAAGAAGCAAAACGCAAATATCCTCAGTTTTTTTTAAGTTGAGGTAAGTTTAAATTTAGATTACCAAATTGCTTGTAGCGAGGGTATAATGTAATAATTGGACTTTCTTGGACTAGCGGTGGGTCCCACTTGCATTAAAAAAAAAGGAAATTAGAAGGGTTGAAAAAAAGTCAAAAAGAGGAGGAGAGAGGGCTCATCTCTCTCCTGTAGACGCCGAAGCTGTTTGGGAAGAGAAAGAGAAAGAAGATAGAGGGAAAAGAAAAGAGAGGAAAGAAGAAGAAGAAGAAAGGGAAACAAGGAGGGGGCTTCACACATACGCACCGCAGGAGCCTCGCCTTGCCAACTCATTTACGTAACGCAACACCCAGTGAGTACTCACGCCTCTGGTTCGTCCAATTGAAGTATTTTTGCGGTTTAGGGCTAAAATTCGAAATTTTGGGAAAATCGAGCCATAAAGTCCAATTTTTGGGTTGCGAATCTTTGGGTTTTCATGGAAATGGAGGTTTATGGAGTTGTAGAGCCGTGGGTTTCGACGGGAGTCATTTTGACGCATCGGTTTTGTCAGAGCGAGATTGTAGGGTTTTGCAGGCGAGTTTTCACGTTGAGTTTAGGTTTGAGTAATCACTTTGGATGAGCAATTTGTTAGCGCATAGACGTCATTTTGTTAGCGTTAAGGCATAGATTAGTTGTTTCGTAGTTGAGGTAAAGTTTTATTTGATTTTAACATTATTCCTCGATTATTTGATAGGACCGCGACTTTGACGATACGAGTACTATTTTGTTTGGTCGTAGGCGATCAGATGAGCGGTACTATATCTTCTTTGTATTTATAAAACTCATGTTCTGAAAATTCTATGGATTATGAAAGGGCATTACTATTGCATAAAAGCCGGATTTTGCATGTACTACTCTTTGATTGTTTGCAAAGGTTTAGAAAGCTTTATATACGAAGTATAGTGAAGTAATATATATGTAATTGCTTCACGACTTGTTATTGGAAAGGTCTATGAATGGTTGAGAAATGGCGGATGACTATGCTACAAAATGTTATTTGCTTGGTTTTGATATTGATTTTTGGATTGGATTTATGGTATTGGAGGATGGTTGTTTATGTGTTAAAGGGTATTTAAAGGGTATAATGGTCTTTGGGATTTTGAGGTGTATATATACCGTATTTTTTGATTAATAATAAAATTAATGATTCTGCTAACATGGTATCAGAGCATAAACCCTAAAATTACTGTCGTCCACCACCAACCAACGTAGACCCAAGGCCGGCGACACCAACCACCGTAGACCCAAGGCCGGCGACCTCATCCCGGCATCCCGCAAGGCCGGCGACCTCAACCCAAGGCTGGCGAAGCTCCGACAAGCCAGATCTGAGGTCATCCAAGTCTGGCGATCTCGTTTCCGACGTCGATTTAAGTCTTCCAAGAGTCGATTGAAGGTTTCCAGGCCAGGCGACCTTAACCCAAGGCCGGTGACCTCATCCCGGCGTCTCGTAAGGCCGGCGACCTCATCCCAGCGTCCCGCCGAAGCTCCAACAAGCCAGATCTGAGGTCATCCAGGTCTGGCGATCTCGTTTCCGACACCGATTTAAGTCTTCCAGGCGTCGATTGAAGGTTTCCAGGCCAGGCGACCCACTTTAACGACATCTTCTGACGTCACTAGATGAGCAGCAGATGACCCACTTATGGGGGTGCGGCTCGTTCTCCTCCTCGTCGCGAACTGCACGAACCTCCGATTCCCCATCTTCGTCGAACGTCGAACAAATTTGCGCAGATCGGGGGAGCGATTACTAAATGAGGAGCGGCCCCTTCTGATGGTTGCTGATACACTTGAGGGAAGGGAGATTATTGATATGTATGTTGATTTGGATGATTGGATGTGATGTTTGTTTGACTAATTGGCTGATTACATGTGGTGCTATACATGTAGATTGAGAGAAGGGGGGCTGATTGATGTGTATGTTGATTTGGATGATTGGATGTGATGTTTGTTTGACTAATTGGCTGATTACATGTGGTGCTATACATGTAGATTGAGAGAAGGGGGGCTGAGTACCGTTGCTTATAACTACTAATGTGTCGAACTGATGTGTTGATTAGTTCGGATTTGGTCGATCATTTTGAAGCGTATGGTTTGATTCGACTGGTGTTGGTTTTCTAATTTACGTGAGGTCGAACGTTTCAGTGTCGTGATAGGTTGTGGAGCTTTGTTCCTGGTTTAGTGTGAGTATTTGATTATGGCAGATAAGAACAAAGAAGTATTAACTGAAGTAGTATCTACATCTTCTAATCGTTTGACTGAGGAAAAATTAGCTGTGGTCACCAACTTTCAGCATTGGAAGAGAATTGTGGTGATAGTATTGACCGGAAGAGAGCAAAATCACCATTTGACAGGTGCACGAACTGCTGCTGATACTAAATGGGATACCATGGATGCCAGAATTCTTGACAAATGTGGAATTCTATGGAATCTCATGTAGCTGCCTTAGTTACACATGCCACTACTGTTAAGGATTTATGGGATTACTTGAATGTCCTTTATTCTGGGGAAAATAATCTCTCAAGGATCTATGAAGTCTCTCAAGATTTCTTTAGAGCTGACAGAAAGAATCGGTCTCTTACTCAATTTTTTGCTGATTTTAAACAAATGTATGACGAGTTTAATCATCTCTTGCCAATTACCACTGATGTTAAGACGATGCAGGAGCACAGAGAACAATTGGTTGTTATGGGATTTTTGGGAGCACTTGGACCAGAGTTTGATGCAGTTCGTTCACGAATTCTTGGAGGAAATAATGTGCCTTCACTAACGGAGACCTTTTCTCGAGTTTTAAGGGTTTCATGTGAGTCATCTAAGGATATATCCCCCACAGGTGATAGTTCTGCCTTGGCAGTCCAAGGAAAACGAGGTGGTGGTGGTTGTAGTGGCCGTGGCTTTAATAGTGGTGGTAGTGGCCGTGGGTTCAATAGAGGCCAATCACAGTCATATGGTAGCATCTCTAGTGACAAAGGGAATAATACCGGACTTGCACGAACATGTCATTATTGTGGTATGCTTGGACATATTCAGCGTTTTTGCTATAAGCTTCATGGAAAGCCCCCTCATTCGGCTGTCGCTAATGTAGCCAATGCAGTAGAGTTGGGTGTTTCTTCGCAGTCTTCTGAAGGAGGAACATTGATTAGAATGTCAGAAGAGGAACTTGCTAGGTAGAATCAGTTCCAGATTTCTCAGCCAGTTTCGTCTTCCACAGCTACTTTTGCTCAAACAGGTAATGCAACAGCATGTCTTTCATCAACCTCTCGCCCTGGGTCATTGATTCAGGTGCTACCGATCATATGACTGGATCTTCAAATATCTTTTCCATCTTTCATGAGTCTTCATCTAGTGTTACATTAGCTGATGGCTCTCTGTCCATAGTAAAAGGGATAAGCACAGTACCACTAACATCCTCCACATCTTTATCTTCTGTCATGTACCTCCCAAATTTTCCATTTAACCTTATGTCTGTTGGTCATCTTACCAAAGAATATAATTGTTCTATAACCTTCTATCATGATTCTTGTGTTTTTCGGGATTTGAAGACGAAGAAGACTATTGGTAAAGGACATATGTCAGGGGGACTATATGTGTTTGATAATGCTACCAGTGTCTTGACTATATGGTAAAGGACATATTTCATTCTTTATCTAGTCTTGAGTGTAAGTCGTGTCAGTTTGGAAAATTGCATCGTACTAGTTATAGTCCAAGAGTCAATAAACAGGCTTCTCGGCCGTTTTCTTTAGTTCATTCTGATGTTTGGGGTCCATGTCCTACTGCTTCAAAGTTGGGTTTCAAGTACTTCGTGACTTTTGTAGATGATTATTCAAGAGCCACTTGGCTATATCTAATGAAAAGTCGCTCTGAATTATTCTCTATTTTTTGTGCATTTGTTAATGAAATACATACTCAATTTTCTGTGTTTGTCTGCATTCTTCGAAGTGATAATGCCAAGGAGTATTTTTCTAGAACATTCTCTGAATTCATGTCCTAACGGGGCATTCTTTATCAATCTTCTTGTTCGGATACACCACAACAAAACGGTGTAGCCGAAAGGAAGAACCGTCACTTGTTAGAAATTGCTCGTTGTTTGATGTTTGAAATGAAGGTAGATAAATCCTTTTGGGCTGATGCTGTTATGACAGCATGTTATCTTATCAATCGCATGCCGTCCTCTGTTCTTAAGGGTGCCACTCCTCACTCTCTTCTTTTTCCTTCTGACCCTTTGTTTCATTTGCCACCTCGTATATTTGGCTGTGTTTGTTATATTCGTGATCATCGTCCTGGACTTTCCAAACTTGATCCTCGATCTCTTAAATGCATTTTTGTTGGGTATTCTCGTACACAGAAAGGTTACCGTTGTTATTGTCCTTCTTTACATAAGTACTTCACCACTGCAAATGTTTCCTTTTTCGAGTCTACCGTCTATTTTGATAATTCGATGGAGACTTCTACAGTGGATGACGATTCCTTAACATATGTTATTATGGAATCAACACCCACTTCGGACTCTCCAGTTATTCCTCCACCTGTCCAGTATGTTTATAGTAGACGTCCTTGTCAGCATGTGAGGCCCCCTGCAGATGTATCTCAGCCTATCTCATCTACTTCGTCTTCTCAACCTGAGGTAAGTCAGTCACATATTGATCTCGATATTCCTATTGCTCATCGCAAAGGAGTTCGTAGTTGTACCAAACACCCTATTACCCAGTTTGTCTCATATTCTGGTTTATCTGCCTCTTGTCGAGCTAGTCTAATGACCATCGATAATCATCCTATTCCTAAAACTGTTGCTGAAGCATTATCTAGTCCAGGCTGGAGGGTAGCTATGCAAGAGGAATTACAGGCACTAGACAAAAATCGGACTTGGGATCTTGTTCCTTTGCCTGCAGGGAAAACAACCATTGGATGTAAGTGGATATATACTGTTAAGGTTAACCCTGATGGTTCTCTTGCTCGTCTCAAAGCTAGACTGGTTGCTAAAGGGTATGCACAGATTTATGGGATTGATTATGGTGATACTTTTTCTCCAGTGGCTAAGATGACCTATGTTCATCTTTTGTTTTCTTTGGCTGCTTCTGCTTGTTGGCCTCTGTTTCAGCTCGATGTAAAGAATGCCTTTCTTCATGGAGATTTACAGGAAGAGGTTTATATAGAGCAACCACCAGGGTTTGTTGCTCAGGGGGAGTCTGGTCATGTTTGTCGCTTAAACAAATCATTATATGGCTTGAAACAGTCTCCCAGAGCCTAGTTTGGGAAGTTTACTGAGGCGGTACTCCAATTTGGGTTGTGTAGATGTACTGGAGATTATTCTATGTTTTATCAAGTTTCTGGAGCTGGTTGGATATTCCTTGTAGTTTATGTGGATGATATTGTCATAACTGGAGATGATTCTACAGGGATTAAAGAGTTGAAAAGGTATTTACAATAGCAGTTTCACACAAAGGATTTGGGTCTTCTTAGATATTTTTTGGGTATCGAAGTAGCACAGGCAAAGAAAGGTATTTATATCTAACAACGAACATATGTTCTGGATTTGCTTACAGAAACAGGTATGCTAGGTGCTAAACCACTAGATACACCAATGAAAGTGGGCTCTAAATTAACAGCAGAGGATGGTGAGTTGTTGGATGATCCGGAGAGGTATCGAAGACTTGATGGAAAGCTAAATTATTTGACTATCACTCGACCTGATGTTTCTTTTCCGGTGAGTGTTATGAGTTAGTTTATGTCTTCTCTCCGTACCTCACATTGGGCTGCTGTAATCAAAATTTTGAGATACTTGAAGAAAGCTCCCGGTCGTGGTCTCATTTATCAAGATCATGGTCACAGAAGGGTGGAAGCCTTCTCAGATGTTGATTGGGTAGGATCTCCTATCTATAGGAGATCTACATCAGGGTATTGTATCTTTATAGGAGGAAACCTAGTATCTTGGAAGAGTAAGAAGCAAAGTGTTGTAGCTAGATCAAGTGCAAAATCAGAATACAGAGCTATGGCTCAAACTACCTGTGAGCTAGTTTGGATGCGTCAATTATTAGTTGAACTTAGATTTGAAGACCCTACGCCAATGGAGTTGTGGTGTGATAATCGAGCAGCTGTCCATATTGCCTCAAATCCAGTTTTCCATGAGCGTACCAAGCATATCGAAGTTGATTGCCACTTTGTTCGTGAAAAACTTCAAGCTAGAATTATTTCTACTAGTTATGTTAGGACCGGTGAACAACTAGCTGATATTTTCACCAAATCTCTGGGGGGAAGTAGGATTGAGTATATCTGTAACAAGCTAGGCATGCTTGATATCCATGCTCCAGCTTGAGGGGGAGTGTTAAAGGGTATTTAAAGGGTATAATGGTCTTTGGGATTTTGAGGTGTATATATACCATATTTTCTGATTAATAATAAAATTAATGATTCTGCTAACAATGCTCATTATTACTGTGAGCCCTTTGAGGGCATGTGGGTATGCATATCGGGTTTAAGATCCTTCTAAGTCGAGCCACCGGCATTGTAGGTGGAGACCTTGCCAAGCGGGGAATCTTGATCGCCTTGTCACAAAACTTTGTGTTGTGACCATGGTAGGATTTTGAGCAATAGATTGGTCAATGGATGGACCATTGACGTGTGGTTTTTGTTGGAGATTATTCAATAAACTTGACCATTGATGCTTGAGTTGTGATGATGGTTTAAATGAGTTTTTCATTTTAGTGTAAAGCTTCAATGATAAGGAGCAACTCCTCTATGATTTAGTATGTATTTTATACATTGAGTTTGAGTTATGAAGTTCCGGTATCGCTTTGTATACGTGCATAGTGCTTACTCGATCTGCTTAGAAGATATATACTACTCACTGAGCTTTGGTTACTCATTCCACTTATCTTTCATGTTTTCAGGTTTCTCAGTTAGTGGCGAGTAGACCAAGAGCGCTATCGATGGGAATCTTTTGGGAGTTGTATTTTTGGGTATGGCCTAAGAAAGTGGTGTATATAGTTGTTGTTTATGTTGGGTTGGCTGAGTTCTAGTTTTTTGGCTCTTTTTGGCGGATTGTAGAAACTCTAATGTTGTAACTAACCCATTGGTTTATCTTATATGTGTGTGTGTGTGTGTGGATATCAGATTGTTGGTTATGTTTGAAGCTGCATTCTTCGTGTGGAAGGACGGCTGTATCATCCCATTTTCTTGCAGTTTTGGAGTGTGACATTTCCAATCTAAGTAATCGGCATTAGACAATATTCCTTGGTTGGATTCATGTCCTATATGAGAGATGTTAGCCCAAGGTTGAATAAAACGTTTTCATTTTTTTTTTATATTCATCACAAGACTAAACTTTTTGCACATGTTAGAATCCTTATACTCAGCGGCGTATTCTTTGCTTTTCCAGCTTTTCGCTAGCATACTAAAAAATGGGACGGTCAATTAGTCTCTCCCGTTGAGAAAACTTGCGTTAATTTCTTCTAGTATCACACATATAAATGAATTAATTTGTAGTGTATTTAGATACTTGTTGTAAATTCATTTACAAGTTAAACTGTAGACATTGGCTTCTTCATTCTGACAGCAATTGAAAGAAACATTTATGCCAAAATAATACAGAATCTAAATAATTCAAGATACTTTTTAGTTGAGAAAATGTTTGAATTGGAGAGAGAGAGAGAGAGAGAGAGAGAGAGAGAGAGAGAGAGAGAGAGAGAGAGAGCCCTAGCCAAAATGGGTTGAAGAGTCACCTTGCGTTGGCTGACTATAGCTTCTAAAGTTTATTGAGTGTACGTTCAAGGATCTGCGTAGATATCTCCAACGGATTTTTCTGGACTTTTCTAACAAATCCGTCAGGCAAGTGAATCCCTACAAATGTTGTCATATGCACAACTGGCTCTGTTTTGTCAATATGTATATATTTCCTTTGTTTTGGTTTAACTGTTTCTTGTTCTCTGGTAGTCATATTTCCATGAATAATTTAGTTTACATCAGCTACTTTGCTCTTTCAACTGAATTTATGGCACCTTAATGGTGAGTTTGGGTTAGAACAAATTAATAGCAACAGGTGTAAAGGGTTTCTATGTCTTCAACAAGCATGTTAAAGGCAAACATACCTTGTTATTTTCTAATTCTTTCGATAGCAACAGGTGTAAGGTTTGGAGTGTGAAACTTTCCCTTAGTAATTTGAAGTCATATTACATGGCAAGTAATTGTCATGGCCCATAAAGCTTTCTAGTTGAGAAAAAGCCCGTGCGGTGCCTGATGAGCCGGAAGACTAGGCCAGAAAAACGTTAAGGACAAATTGTAAACTTACTACTAACAACTAAAACATACTTAATTTGAGGATGGAAATCGAGGGATTAAAAAGAATACTAGTCATTGGATAGAGCTTCCCCTTGTAAACCCAATTTCCCTTTGCTAACAGTGGAATGCCAAAACAAGCGAAGCTCTGGCTTATGCTCCTAGGGATTCAATATTTAGCTTAAACTTTCAGTAGCTAAGCTTAGAAAATTGGGTCAGGATTGGGGACCCTTAGTACTACTTGTAGGAATGTCAAAGTACATATTCAATCAAGCGACTAAAGACAATAGCAGATAAACAAAAAGTTTGATGCATGGTTTCTGGTTGATCTACCATTGGGCTCGTTTCCATCTCAGGTTGTTTGGGGTTTGTGCCCAAGATTCAGAGAAAATAGAAGTTGTTCAAATTCCCTAGTGTTAAGCACCCTTGCTCACCGTTGTTAAGAAATAAAATGTTGGTTATGAGAATGAGACCCGACTGTGGGGGGAGGGCTACTAATTTGATTTTTTTCAATTGGTAAATTCAACTTCCATTGTCCCTGTGAAGGGGAACAAGAGAGAAGAATGTGTCAACATATAAAAGTCTTCAATTCACAGAAGGAAGATGGAGAAGAAGCTGGTGCTATCAATGGTGCTATCAATCCTCCCAGGTTTTGTTGCCTAGAGGAGAATTGTAAGGGTCAAAACAAGAATGTACAGATTCTCTGTTTCCGACCTTCCTGTTCTATTCCAGCCGAATAACGCCTCCAAATTATTCCTACCATCTACTGAACAAAGCTAATTCACTGTTTTGTTCTGTCCTTGATACTGATGGAAGAAATGTTCAAAAGGGAAGAATGAGAAGAGAACTTGGAAGCCGGCATGGACAAAGAGCAATTACTGGATAACTATCTCTTGGGGAATGACATGTTGCTATGATGAGAGCAAGCGGTTGGCCGGTCGGCTTTCAATTTGTGAAGTGCACACCCGCAATTGCGATGGTACGGCCTACGCTCGATCTCCACATCATTCACTGACAAGCTTCCATCTAGGACAGACCGAAGCATCATCTCAGCTGCTATTGTGGCCATTCTCTTCTCTTTCTTCCTGCAAAAGTTCTACAGTGCTTGCTCTTGAGCCTGAATGAGACATTGTACAGATCATCTGCCAGTTTTCACAGTTTGGTGTTACATTTTGATGGTTATGTAGAAGTAAGTGGATTTACCCTATGACCGAAAAACAAAAGAGAAGATGGCTTATTGTGCCAATCATCATACCAAATTAATAAATTCCAAACGAGACTGTATGATTCTAAATGAATTTAAGTAAAATATGGGTCATAGAAACTTTTTTTCTAGCTGGTTTGTCATGAATTACCATCGTCTCGGGTCATAACAATTGCAATTAGTGAACATCAATTTATCGGCCTCGTCATCGAAAGCTGTTTCCAATTGCTCGGAAATTCTCAGCTATATGGAGGGGGGGTTTGGATGGTGAGCAAAAACAATTGATCAAGAAGTTGGTCAACTTTCGGATGAAAGAAGGTAAAAAGAACGAGAGTTTGTGCTATTGTTCATCAAACTTTTCATCACCCAGCTCGAACTGAAGGTGATGTAATCAAACTTATGGTTGACGCCATAGCGAATGGCCCACTTTTTCCACCAAGAGAGCAAGTAATGGAAGATATTAGCCATATTATGATTTTGCTCGAGTCATGGCAGTACAGATTAACTCTAGAATCAATCAACATTATGATCATCTTGTGAATGACTAAAAATTAAATTTATCCAAGAATTTAAAGTATATTGATTTGTTTGATTAAAATTATTTACCCCATTTTTTCACCAGGCAAGCAAACTTTTAATTTTTTATTCCCTTGTTCGGTTTCCTTGAAAATTTAAAATTGGACAGTCTCAGTTCCCACTCCCAGTAAGCGAGATTCCTTAATATGAAAAATAAAAAAAAACATTATAAGGAAGCATATAATTCTAGAGTAAATTGAATTCCAAAATATAGATAATCGCAAGAAGTAAAATATAATCAATGGAAAAAAAAATTTGTTAATGTCATTAGAAAGATCCATGAAATTTCAAGGATATTAACCTTACCTTTTCTATTGGTCAATTTTTTTTATCTTATGAATGACTATCAATTATTTATAAATCATTATGTTTTGACTAAATTATATTCTCCTAAAAAGCCGATTTTTTAACTTAAATATACACGATTATATATGATAGAATATATAATAAACAAAACACTTGTAAAGTAATAAAGATGGCCACAAGCAAAGTCACTCTCTGATTTTACCCACTCACCGGTTGAATTTGAAACTCTAATGCAAAATCTATATAACGATCGGTTTAAACAATTTATAGCGATATTTTCATCCTTTTATTTATTTAGAATTTTTGAAAACTAGTTTTCTTTTTATAAATTTCTATCGCAATACGAGAACTCACTAAATTATGCGTCCGTCTTATTTTATTCTATGTATTACAGACAAAATTTTAAAGAATACATTTGATTTTGGAATAATATCCGTGATCTGAAGAACACAGAAAATTTATGCATGTATCAAAGTACACTGAAAATTTCATCTTCCTCTCTTCCGCACACTATTTTATTTTATTCAACTGAAGATTTCAAAACATTAGCCGAAACATAACGAGAACATGTGGATAGAGGTAAAAGGCTCATCAAAATTATGGAAAACTTCAAATAAGGACTCGAAGTGTTTTTATTTTCTCAAATAGGGACATGAAGTGAACTATGCGTCAAAGAAGGACCCGAAATGCTTTCATTTTTTTAAATAAGAGCCTGAAGTGAGCTTTGTCTCAAATAAGAATCTGAAATGGCCATCTCAGTTTTCAAAAAAGTGCCTCACTTCACCGAAGTCAAGGACATTTTCGTCTTTTTAATTTTTTTGATTTTTTTTCTTTTTACTTTTTTTTCCATAAAAGCAAACTCAAAAATGAAAAAAAAAAGATGAAGTTTGAAAAATAAAAACAAAGGGAGGCCAACCCCGCCTGTGGCTACCACCCATCGTCGATGGGGCAGCGGCAATGGTCGATAGCGCCTCAGCGGGGTCAATGACCCTCGCTAGAGCTAGGAGAGGGCAGTGACCCTTTCCCAGATTTGGGCGAGGGTCGCTAGCCCTTGCCCATGTTTGGGAGATGGTCGTGAGACCTCACATAGGGCTAGCGACCCTCCCCCAAACTTGGGCGAGGGTCGGCGATCGAGGCGAGGTTCGGCGACCCTCGCCCAGATCTGGGAGAGGGTCTCTGCCCTCTCTCGGCTCTGGTGAGGGCTAGCTGGCCCTAGCCTCTTGCCGGTGAGAGTCATTGGTTAGGGCTAACTGTTAGCTTTGCCCCCTATTTTTTTAAAACTTTTTTTAAAAATTTTAAATCTAATTTAACTAAAATTTATGTTAAAATCATTTTTAGATGAAAATGCTTTTGATCAGTTGGAAAATTTGGCTGACTGGTGAGCCAGCGGGGTGAGGTCTCTATTTGAAATGACTATAACCACTTCAAGTCTTTATTTGTGAACATAAGTCCACTTTAAGTCCTTATTTGACACAAAGTCTACTTCATGTTCTTATTTGAAAAACTGAGAGCACTTGAGTTCCTTATTTGAAATATCACGGTCTTCTCCCTCACGTGTTCTTGTGTTAAGTTATTTATATTCGGTGCCCCCGCAAAATGGAATCATTGCGAAGCGAACCCCTCCGAGCCCAAACAAAAAAGATCATACGTGCATGACAAAATTAATTCGTCTATGCACGACACAGTGGAGTCCGTTACCAATTCGTAGAATTAGAATATTTAAAAGTGTAATATTGGTCGTTAGCAAACACTTAAAAAATTTTAAATATAAAATAATAATAATAATAATAGTTAAATGGAATAAGTTAAGTTAAAGAACGAAATATTTTCACCCAAGTATATATTTACTTATTTTTTTATATGTATATAATTCCTTATATTTCCAAGAGATGGAATGCTTTTCCCTGAGTGCAACAATTGTGCGGGAGGCAAAAGACTTACTGAAAATGGTTAATACTACGAAAAACTTTAATTTGTATACTTATGATAAATTTACTCTTAATTAATTTTTTGACCACAAAAGATACCAAACTAGTATATTTATGAGGAATTTACTCTATGTTAAGTTAGATTAATATCATAAAAAATCATAAATTTGTAAATCTGTGACTGAATAAAATTGCGCCATCGAATCCATCAATTTAACGGTAAAATTTAATGAAAGCTAATAGAGGGTAAATCTGTCACAAGTATATTAGTTTTGGATTTTTTATGATCAAAAGATTAATTTAAGGTAAATTTATCATATACGTATCGATTTGAGGATTTTTTGTGGTATTAACCCTATTGAAAACACAAATCCAAAAATCTCGTCGGCAAAATTCGCAGCAGGTGACTGAAGGATCCAATTGCATAAATCAAAAGATTTTGCAGATCCAATCATGCATTTGATAAGAGTTGAGGACCAAATGCGAATTGAATAGAAAAACGAAATCAGATGGACTCTTCTCTTTCTCTCTCTCGCGGAACAGAGTCGCATCGTTGCTTGCTTAGCGCTGCTGTTCGGGAGATGGGAATCGAAGCTCTTGCTCGGCACACGCTGAAGCGTCGAATGCAACGCGTTTAGCTCTCGAATTCGTCCACGATCGAGCTCGTTTCAGCGTCGCATCGAACGTGCGGTGAAATTAGCTGGCCATCGATAGGCCGCTCTCGCGAGCATGATGTCGCCGAAGCAAGCCTCCGAGGATCGAGGATCGACCCAGTTCAGGTAAAGCCTCGGAGTCATGCTTTTTCGCGTTCACTTTTCCCGCGGCACAGATCCTAAGGATGCTTGCTTGGTTTGCCGGAGTGAAGTGACCGATGTCTTGTGCTGACCCTGTTTTGCTGTTCCCCGAGGTCGCGACAAATTGTTGCCCTTTGGGCTGAAATGTCTGCTTGAAAGCGATTAGGAATTGTGTTTTTTTTTTTTTTTTTGCTTTTAACTGTTTGGTTTCTGGATTTGAGTCCGGTCGGGGCTGAAATTGCGGGAATGTGGATGGACTACTTGAATTGGGTAGAGATGCAAATGGTGAGATTGGATGCGGTTCATGCGGTTCCCGCGCGTAGTGGATTAGCAATGTGGGTGGTTGTTTTGTTCGGCTAAAACCATCTCTCGGGTGCAATTCGGACAGCCGCGCATTTATGTTTTCGATATTATAAGTGATGCATAGCCACTTCCTCTTCGATTGGTATGTCGCTGCGCCCATTGCTCATGCGGTGGTCGATTCTTATGAGTAAGCTAAGCTATACTTTTCCGGTGCATAGGCATCTCATGGGTTCGTTACTTGACATATATGGTATGATAAAGTGGGCAAAAACCAATGACCAGCGGTCACGTTCTTTCTGTAGGCACACGCCCTTGCAGATAATTCATATATTGGGCAACTTTTTGAGAATATGGTCGGTCTACTCAATGTACCGTTACTTGACTGAGACGGGAGCATCAGTTCTGCTCTTTTTCTTCTGTTGTCTGGTCCCTGCAACAATCCTGTTTTTGTTCCTGCAGAAGCCTTGGAAGGGTAGACCGCTCTCTAATACTCAGGTAAAGCAATTAGGCTTTCCTCCTCATCCACTCTTGCCAAAAGAAAATGGGAACCTCTGTTGTTTGATTCTCATGACATGTTTTATGTAATCTTTGGGTTTCAGGTCGTTCCTTCAGTGATAAATGGTGCCATAACGGCTCTCTACTTTGTCTTGTGGGGAAAGGGCTTGAAACTATGTGGACCACTTAGGTAGGTTTCCAGAGTCTATGAATTAGTAAATTTCATTTAAACATTTCCTGTTACTTTTTTTCTGGGAATCATCAATAAATAGCACCATTGCAGTGAGTCCACAGTTGGTGGAAGTGGTAGATGTGTGAAAGGATCGGTACTTATTCTTGGCTTTGATCTCCATCTGTGCAACTTGTGTTTAGTCCAACAAATTATTAAATGAACAGCTATTGATGTAAATTGACAAATTAGGACATTTTCTTTATAAGAAAACGTATTTTTGTTTAACATTGCTTGAAAGTTGAGTACTCATGAAGTCGTTGTGTATAGACAAGTTTGCCTTTTGTGTCTCTAACACTGCTGCCATTGTGGTTAATGAAAAAGCTGAAACCATTTCCCAAAAAAAGGGTCCTTTATTTTGTAAATCTTGTTTAGAATTAAAAGAAATGTTAGGAACTTCTGCAATCACATTGCTAGTCGCAATCTTCTATTTTGTTGCTTTTCTCTTTCATATTTAACTGTGCAGATCTTATGTTAAGTTTGTCGTAGACTTTATTCATCAACTTTCACCTTTTGTTTTTTCACTTAAATAGAGCTTTAATGGCGGAGTATTCTGGTGCTGTTCTTGGGGTCTTATCTGCTGTACTCTATGGACAAGGACAGCATCTATGGAAAAAGGTAACCCTTTTTCCCCTTGAATGCTTGGATTTTATAAGAGGATCTAGATAGAGCTCAATGATGTGAGAGATTTCATGCATTGACTGGCCCAGCAGGAAACTGCTTTGTTTGTTTTCACCATTGTTGTCAAGTGGGATAGAACCATGTGATAAGCAAGTCAATAGTGAAAACAAACAATGTGCGGTCTTATTCCATATATGTTAGAGAAGTCTTGGCGCATAGCTTTTATGTCTACAATTGCTTGGAATGCCTATGCACGTGACCAGTCATAGTTCATATCCTTCTTTTCTATTCATCATTGTGAATCTAGAAAATGGTCATATAGTGATTTACTGCATCAAGAAAAGGAGAAGGACAAATGTTAATAGATTATTCTCTCTATAGCAGGATTGACCGATAGACCTATCCGGCATACATTGAAGTTCAATTTTTAAGCTAATTGGGTGTAATAAATTTGTTAGTATGATCGTCTTGCACTATTCTTTTATAGGTTGGCCGTTTGATAGTAACAGAAATGATCACTCGATATTGTACTCATGTTTTCTTCCTCCAATCAGTGAATATTTCTTCCCTCTACAGGTTGGCGGGTTGGTGGCAATGGTGGCATCTTTCTACCTGTTGTCGCAAGGATGGGCTATGGCCTCATATTTTCCAATAAATATCCTGTAACTAATGGAATAGTATTTCATATTTTAACAGCATGAAACTCATAAGTCTTAAACTAGCATTAACTCTGCTCTTATTCTGCTGAAATTGTGAGATCTTTATTTGTCATGTCTACTTTTTTGTTGTTAATCCACCTGTTCAATGTGATAAATACGTCTGGCATATGAATGTGGACTTAACTTTAACATACAGTTTGGAGAAAGCCCTGATACTGGCATTCAGACAGAACACAATCTGGGTATGAAAGAAATGATACTTCCAATCTTTGCGGGAATCCTGTCAGCATTAAGGAGAGTGATTGCACGACGTGTCTCGCTCAAGGTTTTGGCATTTACTTGTCCGGAATTATATCTGTAATTTGGGACTATTCTATTTTAGAAAAGCGTTTTTCCAGATACGAAACTAGCAAATAACTACTTAAAATCTAATTCCATTGTGATTTTTGTCCTTGCACATGTCAGAATCAATATAAAAGAAGACTTCATGCGATAACAGTTGCTTCTGCGACATGCTTTCTGTTTCCTGTGGCGATGTGGGATATGATCATAGTAAGTTTTTTAGTGAGTTATATAGTGTTACGCTGTTGCTGCATACAGCATTCATTTATTTATACTTATGCTTATTTTTTATGATACTCATCTGCCTTCCCCCTTTATTGACGGATCATTCAGGGATCAGAGTCTGCTGGTAGCAAGGATTTACCATTTTCAACATGGGCTTTTATGAGCACCATTGCTTTTGGGATTATCTTGATATTTTACATTGACAATATTGCGGAGGAGAGGTACCTTACTAAGAATTTGGTCATTTGAGATTAATATCCTGTGGGTTCTCATGGCATATGAATTGATGGTCGTGTTTCAAAAAAATATGACTGTATCTTTCTGGAAAGTTATATTTGGTGGTAGACAAACTCTTGGAGAGCAGACTATGTAGCAGATGAAAAAACCTTTCTTGAGCAGCTGTCTACACTTTAAACGAAAATCTGCTCATTATTTTTGGCTATATTGCCTTGCCAATCTGCCATTTCAGCATAAAGTAATCAAGCTCTCGAGTCTAAATTAGCATAGAGTTGGACCTGTATGAGTCTCAACATTGGGCAATGCAATTACAAACTTTCAAGTTACGTAATTCGTCTTATCAATGTTCTCCTAACTAGACAGACCTATTCAACCATGTTTAATAGAATCACCATTCATGTTGTAGGATCCTACAATTTTAAAACAGGGAAAAACATGTAGGATTTATAGGATCCTACTGATTCAGTTTATCTATTAATCTCTTTATTCAAAATTGAAATTTGCATAATTTGATATTTTAGGTTATGGAATATCTTCTGTTCTTTCAATTTTGACTTTTTGGAGTTTTGATCTCACACAATATCATAATTGATAAATATAACTCACAATTCTGGTTGATTTCTTGTTAGAAACTTATCCAGTCTTACAATGCAATCCGTCAAATATGCCCATCGATTCTAAGCAGAATCAGATTATAAAAACCTTGAGTTCAACTGGTTGCTCTAGATACAGGAACCTGGTCTTGTTTGGTTTTCTTTTATATTCCATCTTGGTATGGACAAAACAATATTCACCCTGTTCAACCAGTCAAACTAACAAGGCAGTCAATGTGGTTTGACCAGATATGGGCACTTCTAAAAATCAAAGAACAATGGTGGGGCAAGGATCCAATTTCCTGCCCTCTTGGAACAAGTGCCCATTACTTAACAGTCAGGGCAACGAACTCTTTAGATACAGGTATCAAGTAATGTCAATTATAAAGCTTCACTCCTGGGGATAGAACTACTGGCCTGTGCTGGAGAGTCTTGAAGCACACCCTCAAACATCTGATGGTGCACACTGACAACTTTGCTAGACTGGAATTTGTGTCCTTGGTATAATTACTTTATATAGGTTACCTACCTTTTGAAATCTATTTAACCAACCGGCGAGTTCGACTATTCCAACCAGTTCAACTGTTGACCAGCAAAGTACAAGCCTGACCAGCTCTTACACCAGTGCAAAAGCCTTGCAAGATGATATTTTGTCATTTTCTCACCATTTTGATGTTTTCACCCATCTGCCTTTGCACTTACTAAGACAACTCTTTACGGTCTGCTTTTGTTTTTTTTTTTGGTCGATCTTTACGGTCCACTTGATGATCGTCTCTTCTGAGGTTCTTTAGGCTCCAAATAGCTAGAGTTCGAACCTATCACTTAATTAAGGGGAATAAAAGGAAACGCCTGTCATAAGAGGCATTTCCATCAGTTTTCTTATGATCTAGTTTGTCTAGCAAGTTCTTGAGTTATATGAAGATCTGATGATTGTTAATGTTGATTACCTTGTTGACAACTCTTACAATTTGTCTTCCTGCAGATTGCACATGGTTTTTTCTTCTCCGCGTCATCTGATGGTAGCTGGTGGATGTATCATAATCATGGAGATTGTTTACCAAATGGACTTTTCTCTTCTGGGATTTCTAATGTGTGCCTTAATACTAGGCTTCGGTAAGCTTGGAAACTCTTGATTAATAATGAAGCAACACCGAAAAAATATCATCTTAAAAGTAACCAATGTTTAGTTTGTACTGCCAAACCAATACTAACTACATGTGAAAAATCCCACAAAAAAAAAAAATACTTGTGAATAAGTTAAGTATGTTGTGTACCTTAAATGGTCACTGCCCATTCATATGTTAGATGGGAAAATAAAGGGCATCAAGGCCAATATATGAGACAATAAAGTTGTAACTCAAGAAGAACCCATTTGTAAGCATTTACCGTGGCTCAATTTTTTTAATTCAAATAATATGTTAAATCCGGTGTATTAAGCAGAAAGTTTCAATCAAAAGATTGCGCAAGCTTTTAGGTTGTTAAAAATTTAGTCAAGTTTCTTCTCTATGCATCTTCCATCTTTAATTCATCTTAATTACGAGGGAAAGTTTCATCAACTAATGGAATTGGAGAAGCATTTTTGGCTCCTTGATTTTAAGTTGGTACATACATTTGAGAGATATAATAGCTTGCTGTGATCTCTAGGTTGGTTTCAAACATTGGTATTTTTAATAGATTATTTGATGTGGAGAACTAACGTCTTGTCAGTCTAAAGAAAGTTTTACATTCCGGATTTCCATTTATGGGATACCTGGAGATTTCAACTAGTCAAAGCTGCTCTTCTGAGGAGAAATATCCAGTTGTTTTCTGCTCTGTTTCTAAACTTTTTTCTACGTTCATAGAAATATGGAGGTATATTATGCTTGTAATATTGCTCTATGCCCCTTAGAAGATGGCAGAATGATAGATAAATGTGAAGATCACGAGGAAATGGGAGTGCTCAATTGATTATATATACACATATATGAACAAACTTATTTTTGTTAACAAACCAGCATTTGGTATCATTGTTACCTTGCAAACTACTGTCCCATACTCTGCCTGGCATATTTCATCTAAATGGGTTTAACGTCATCATTATGCTTTATGTCCATTAGGAGAAGTCAGAATGATAGGTAAATGTGAAGATTGCAAGGAAATGGAGTGCTCAATTGATTGTATATACACATATATAAACAAGCTTATTTTTGTTAACAAACTAGCATTGGGTATCATTGTTACTTTGCAAACTTCTGTCCCACACTCTGCCTGGCATATTTCATCTAAATGGGTTTAACGTGATCATTATGCAACTTTTGAGGCCACAGCTGATATGTGAATAATGAATTTTATAGGGATACATGCAGCAACTTCTTTACAGCGTCCTAGAGGAGATTCTCTCCAAAAATCAGGCCTTTCCGATGGCATTTTTGGGGACCAAGTACAGATGTCGCCACTTCCAACTTGAGAGTTCTTTATGAGGTTTGAATGAATGTTGGATGAACCCATAGTTGCTCACATAACTTTGTCTTATTGATTCTTGTATTCTGATATAAGTTGGGACTCTATCGACAGTTGATGTGACATCTGCAATACCTCCTCTGCGAGTGTAATTGAGGTAATAGGTCTGGTGGCATTTAATATTGAATTGTTTAAAAATTATTTTCATAGGCCATAGATTGGTTGCATCCTTGGATTGAAGTATTAAGGTCACATATCAACATTGTAAGCCCTTGAAGTGACATCCATTGGACTTAATATTTCCAAATAAGTATGCATCCTAAATCCTAAGAAATTCAGAAGCATCGAGCTGAGTGTCTGATTACATCTTATATCTTTTTATAACTAAAACTCTCCCGCCTATCTTTGAAACTCTTCTTATCCAAGAATATCATGCAGACATTCTCATCTAAGAAACTTTTGACGTTCACCGCAATTGTTTCTATTTCATCTAATAACTTGGCTGTTCTCTCTGCTGACAGTTCCATTCTTCATGCAGTGCCATTCTCGAGTTTTTTCCCATGTAGCCTGGAATTCTTTTGGAAGATAAAAGCTGCTAACTTCTCACATTAGTTGCCATGGTTGGTCCGTGATATGACCTTGCGAGGCAAAGATGAATAAGTTGTCTTCTTTGCCCGGTAATGAGAAGAAAATTCCTGGCATATTACTCTGACCTAGACTTCATCTTCACAGGAGCCTATTTTGTATTGCCGCTTTGCATCACATGTGGTAGCCTAACTTTTAGTTTCTGAAACACAACACCTGTATAGATTTACATCAAAAGGAGTTACTTTGTAGTTTGCGCCTTTGGCAATTTATAGAACTGTGCACGTACTGATCATTTGAACGAAAAGGTATGAACCTATATTAAGTAAAACTCCCGTCCATATTTTTCCAAGGAAAAGAACAGCAACATCTATATGTTATGAGATCTGCTTTTACTCTGGTGCAACACTGTCGTATTACTTCTTTATTAATATTTTTATTAACATCAAATGATCAGTAATTCTCTCTGTCTTTATGTCGCAATTTTTCTATGGGGACAATGAATAATGTCTACAAACTATCAGACATTCAATTTCAATTTTATAAGGTTCAATGTATGAAAAATATCCCAAGCTTTTTACAGTCCTTTTGCATGGTCGTTCCTTTATTATCCGCCAATTGTTTCTTTATTTTTAGTTGGCTTGAGTGAACTAATTTAATGATCTGTACATGGAATGCAGCAACCAATGGAAGGAGCCCAAATTTGAAGTAACACACTTGAACCCATTTCAATGTTTTCTCAAATCATGCCATTTGAAGAATGACCAGTAAAGTAGTTCTCTCGTTTGTCTTATAAGGGCTTGCACGGCCACATTTGGGTATAGGAAATACTGTGAAACGAGTGGAAGGCAAGAGCTAAGAAGCTTCAAAAGAAAAGATGTGAAGGAGTTATCCAGAATTGGAGCCAAAGGTGTAAAATGTGTTGGATTTTGCTGGGTGTCCTGTTTACAAAGTACAAACCCATTCGGGGCAATTTTTTGTTACAACTTAATTAAACCTTTATGGAAACACTACAATCAATCTGTTTCGAAAGAATTCGAATGTGGACGCCCCTTTCTACTCAATCTCTTGCTGTCTTAACCCGGAGGGCAGGTTTTGATCCTTTTCTAGCCGAGGGCGGCACTAAAAACCCGCAAAGCGAGGTCCTCTGCGGAGTCCACGCTACTGTGAGCTGGAGCACGACAAATTTGCCGTGTTCGAATCACGACGGTCGACGTTGACAAGCTAATAAAAAAGAATGCTTGGAGCTAATGGTTAACTTAACTGTTGGCAACTTGCCTGGGCACGTGGTCACGAGAGGGTAGAACTGGTGCTCATCGAATCATCACCGTTTGTCTGTCTGTCTGGGACAATCATTTGGCCCATGCAAGCCATATAATATTAGAAGCACATGGATATGTACGAATGACTATACGGTAAAAACCTAATCATGTCGAGAAATATTTCCGGACCGCCAAACGTAGCCGACATGCTTTGGGCGGATAACACCGTTTGTGTATCCAATCAATGATGGAATGCCAAATGTTCTCGTTATTTTCGGCCTATAAATTATTATTCGTCCAATGTATTTTAATATATGACCGATTCTTCGAAAGGACCTCAAAACTTCTCCCGCAAGCATAGCCTAGTGGGTCAATTTTCTTTTCGAATAAAGTTACTCTAAATTTTTTTTAGGAAAAAGCAAATGGCTAGATTTTGTCACTGCCTCAAAATCTGTTAGCCCCACGTTCCATCTATAACTCTTTATAGATTAGGTGAGGTGGAGGGGTGTCCAGATCATAGATAGAGTATTTTTCATTAATAACGAATTTTTTCTTGGAAATGGAAAAGGCCAAAAAAAAAGTACAGAAGAATAGAAGCGAAGGGAAAGTGAGGTGGCAACCATCAGAGGAGCCACGTGTCAATGCCTCACAGCAATTTTAGATTAGATGTGAAACACGTGAACAATAAGAAGTAGTTAAGAATTATTGGATTTAGGATGGTTACTTAACCTTGTCATTAATCTCATCTCACTTTGTTTAAGAACTACTATAAGCATAAATAGAGAAGATGTACTCCAAGATATTGAGATTGAATCAGTTGTAATCACACATTAAAGAACCAACACAAAAAAGAAAATCAATTTTTATGTTTCCAAATGCCTTCATTACAGCTTAACACCTACATTATCGTTAATATCCTTGTGTGGTCATTCCTCTTGCCGTTTGATGTATCATCGTTGTTTCAATCAAGTCTAATTGATTTCAGTGCATAATTAAAGTTCCTAATAAACTGATGATATTTGAGTATATAGACAAGCATTATACAAATTACTTTCTCGAGCCAATAACACAAACAGTCTTTAAACTTTAGTTCAATATGCAATGCGGTGTCTAAATTTTAATTTGTTCAATGCAGTCCTTAAACTTTAGCCTAATATTTAATGTAGTCTATGAATTTTAATTTGTTCAATGTGATCTATCGACTTTTAGTATATGTTCAATATCGTTCTCAAACTATATGAAAATGTTCAAGTTCATAGGCTACATTGAATATTTTCTTATAATTTCGGTACTAAATTGAATATGTATAAAAAGTTCATGGACGAAATTGAACAAATTAAAAGTTCATGGATCGCATTGCACATTGGGTCAAAGTTCATGAATTGTTTGTATCATTTTTCTAACATCTTGTAAGCATGGTCCATTGATGGTGTAATATTATCAGAACGTCACAATTACAACACATGAACTGTATGAAAGTTCGATTTTTTAACATGTATTTGGTTCCGTTTAATAGGATGAAATCATGCTTACATGGTAGCCGCCTCCTAGTCTCGGTGTCTTGAAATCTTAATCCAACCGCCGCTTCACTTGTCCGCGTTGAAATGACGGCGGAGAAGAGCCCCCAGAAATTCCCGTACCCCGGTGCAAACGCGCCGCAATTGTTGACGTCCCCCGACATCCTCCGCAAAACTCCAAAGCAATCGGGCCCTCCAGTAGGTCGCTGCCACGTGACGCCTCCGGGCCCCGCCGCGCCGTCCCCACCACCACCGCCACCGCCACCGCCGCCACCACCACCTGGATTGACCCCGGGAGTCGTCGCCGGTTCAAGAACCCGAGGCCAGCACGCAACGCTCCCGCACCGCATTCTTGTTTTCCTCGCCACTCAGAAAAGATTCGAACTTTTCGCTCGGTAGGTTCGTGCTCTCGCTCGGGTCCTTTCTGGGTTGCCGTCATATTCGCTTCTTTGTTGAACGGGAAGGCCTTTCGGAGGCATCGTTTGAAAGATTTCGGGTAAGGATTCGTGCCTTGGGCTTACCAGAAAGGAACGGCAGGCATAATTAGGGGGGTGCCCACAAATCGTTTTTCGCTTTCTTACTAGATTTTACGTCTCTCCTGCATAATTTATAGCCTTTCCCAACAATAGAGCATGCGCGTGTTTCATGTGCTTTGAGTCTTGGGAGGTGGATATGTGCTTAACTGCCCTTGAGGGTTGGTGGATGGTGATCTATGCATAGGAGTTTTAACTACCCTTTTGCTTTTGTGTTTGGAGTTGCGGTCTTTTTGCTTCGTTGGATTGTTGAGGACATGGGTTTTGGGAACTTTAGATACCTGTCTGATTTTTAACATTGGGGAGGAAGTTTGGATGGTTTTCTGGGCTTCAAAGTGTATGTATCTGAATTCTTCACTCTTGCCTTGGTCTGTCGGCCATATAATCGACTGTTGCCGTGAAGAGGCTGATATTGCAGAGAGACCTGGTACATGCCAGTTTGGTCGGGGGTTCTTCTAAGTCTGCCTAAGACAAGAGAGACTTGTTTTTAACTTCTCTTCCACGAGAGTGAATTCATGCTTTGAGGAGAATATGGCTCCAGAGAGCAATCACCCGCGTCCACCTTCGTCGTTCAAAGCTAATTATGAAGAGGGAGATTTGGTGGCAACAGCTGATGAAAAGGGGGAAGTTCTGATGGACCTGAAGCCACCACCGTTCGGAAAACCTCCTAGACACCGCATGAGCTCCTCGAAATTGTCTTCTGCGGTTGAATTGGTTAGGACATCTTTTTTTTTTTTTTGGGGTGCTGCTCATGAAATGTTGTAGACAATGTGCTTATATTTGATTGTTTTGCTTAGTTGTCTGCCGAATTTGGTTGGCAACTGATATCCTCTCGTTTGTTCTCCCTAATTAGGAATTGGAGATTGGAGTAGTTACTGTAGAGCCGTCACCAGATGAACATCCTCCTTTTGTACCGGTATTCCGCTCTGGAAGCTATTCTGACATTGGGCAAAAGCCATATATGGAGGATGAGCACATCTGCATAGACAACCTTCCCCAACATTTAGGTGCAGCTGTAGAATTTCCTTGTCCTGGAGCTTTCTATGGGGTCTGTAATCTGACTTTTATGATTGTGTATGAGGATTTGTTGTTACTGGTTTGGTAAACAGTATAACTTGGCCTATCACAGTCAACAGTAAGTTTTTTAGAGGAATGCAATGAGATGTTTTAATTCTACTATTTCTCCATCACTTCAGGTGTTTGATGGTCATGGTGGCACTGATGCAGCTTCATTTGTCAGAGAGAACATTCTGAGGTTTATAGTCGAGGACACTTATTTCCCCATCTGTTTGAAGAAGGCTATGAAGAGTGCTTTCTTGAAAGCTGATAGTGCATTTGCCAGTGCAGATTCTCTCGACCGTTCCTCTGGTACCACTGTTTTGACGGCCCTTATTCGTGGAAGGTGAAAGAGTTGAACTTCATCCATTCTGTTTCACTTTAAATAATTTCTTGGTGCATTAGTAGTGGTTCTTGTAACTTAATCGCCAACTAGTTGAGAATTCAAGCATTTGTGCTTTGACCATGGACCAATTGTGCTTAGATGGTCATGCGATTATTTTAGTAGGAGTTGAGCATCCTCTATATTGAAATTTGTATGATTTTGTAGATCAATTGTTCTTCTTGAGGAACTTAGAAACTAAGATTTGCCTGGCGAACTGTATCTGTCTATACAGATCTGAGGTTTCTGAGCCGGCTTTTACCGTAAAACAGTTTCATTGAAAGATTTTAATGATAATCACTCTAGCTTCTTGCTCGTAATTGGAGTGACTCCTAAAAAGTGCTCCTTCTCTCTTTCCAGGACAATGCTGATAGCTAATGCCGGGGACTGCAGGGCGGTCTTGGGGAAGCGTGGAAAGGCAATTGATCTGTCCAAAGACCATAAACCTGATTCTACATCAGAGCGGCTCAGAATCGAGAAACTTGGTGGTGTTGTTTATGATGGTTATCTGAACGGTGATCTGTCTGTTGCACGGGCTATTGGAGACTGGCACATGAAAGACCTTGAAGGCTCATCTTGTCCCTTGACAGCAGAGCCGGAGCTGCAGGAGATGGTTCTCTGTGAAGAGGACGAGTTCCTGATTCTCGGCTGCGATGGCTTGTGGGATGTGATGAGTAGCCAATATGCTGTTACAATTGCGAGGAAGGAGCTAATGATTCACAACGATCCTGAGAGGTGCTCGAGGGAATTAGTTCGAGAGGCACTTAATTGGAATACATGTGATAATCTGACGGTAGTAGTTGTATGTTTTTCATCGGATCCACCTCCTCAGCTTGAGACGCCAAAGTTGAAGAGAAGTATATCCATTGAAGGTCTCTGTCTTCTTCAGGATGCATTGGATAAAGTTGAAGAGAAGTATATCCATTGAAGGTCTATGTCTTCTTCAGGATGCATTGGATAATAGTATGTGATTGGGAGTGAAATTGTAATTCATTCTTCACAACTTTAGGAGGAGGGGCCCTACTGTGTCTCGCGGAGAAATGGGCCGCCATTCCCGATTGTGCCATCGTATGGCCCGATGTCGGATGAAATAACAAATGTTGGACGTTTGTCTGTAGCTTTGTGTACATCTTAACATAGTAAGATTTTGTTTATTTTAGATCTGCTATACAAGTAATGGTCTCTCTCTCGCTCTCTCTCCCCGCTGATTATAGTGGACATGTAACAGGTCCTCTTTGTTCATTTAAGACTACCGAACAACTGCTGAAATAGGAAATACCGAAGAACTAGCAGCAGCTGTTTAACTTGTAATTTCCAATTGCCGGGCTGAGTTATCGCACTCTGAAGTACTAGGATCTCGAAATGCTCGAAACTAAGCAAAACAAGAATGACTCGCAGCTTTCAAAATCCACATCTTGGCATCTCGTTCAGATGCATGAAAAGTTCGTATCCTTCATAGCTTAAATCGCTTCAATGGTACTCTTATCAGATTATATGATCTCAAGTAACTACTGGCAGGAGAATCTACTACGTGCGTAAAAATTTCAATCAAGATAAATTGTTGAGCAAAAGAATCACGTGAACAATTTTCCGATGTGCTCGCATCTTTTCAAAGTTAATTTACAACAAGATTTGGATCCAATATTGGTCAATTCTTTAAGAATCGGTGTAAGGTACTAAACTGCAACTTAGGTCAAAAAAATCTTCAGCGGCAATGACCACGCATGGAAGCATGAGATCACAGCAGAAGGCAGATGAGAGCTCTAGTCATCAGGATTCCACTCGCTGACGTTTTGCAGATTTGTGAGCGTGATCTCCAATCACATTCTTAGTTATACCATCATCATCGGCGGCATCCGTTTTCTCCTCATTTTCATAATGGAAAGTCCAACCAGGAAAATCAGATTCTGAGAACAAAGATGAGGGAGTCGCTGTATAAAATGCAAGGGGCACCTGTTTCACCCTTCGTCTCATCTGTGCAGGGGTACAAGAAATGGTTATGGAGAGAGAAGAAATCACATAATACAATTATAGTCACAGCAAATATGAACATATGATTTTGACTGATACATCGACAGCATATTTCCTGAAAAAAACAGACTACATCAGTGGAATGGAAAAGGCAAATATGAAACTCATTGAAAATCAAAAGACACAATGTACTTGACACACAAGCTCCTTCCTCAACATATGCTTGAGATGTAAAACAGCCATGAGATGCAAAGAACAAACATAAAAAGGGAAAAAAGCCTGCCCCCAGAACAGATTCCAATCCAGCTGTTCACGAATGCAATAGAGAAGACAAAACAAACCGAGACAAAATGTACAAAAGTGACAGCAAAAAATGGAGGCGGACAGGAGTATGAATTATATCTCAAGCACAGCACCACAGAAAGTGAGACGAGTTTTGGAATTTGGAGACTTAAAATTAATTTTACCTCCTCTGCAAATATTGTTCCATATGAACCAGAACTAAAATCTTTAATGCAGACTTCTGTTGTCTTAGCCCGGACTGTCAAATCACTCTCTAATGATAAGACGAACCTAATATGCACAGGGAAAAGAGTGAAGTTAAAAGCAGGACGTAAAGTGCACTAGAATATTACGACAGGACGTGGCTCCCATACCTTGAAACTGGAGGACAATAATGGTGTCGTAGCGCATCAATTTCCCAAAGTGAACTTCCTGCGATGAGAAATGTCATCACTCATCAGCATGTTACAAAGCAACAAAGAATGTTATTCAGCCATGTAAATGCCAATTTTTCTTCAATTGAATGAGTTAAACTATGCATGAGGGAAAGAAAATTTAGCATGCTTACTCATTGCATTAGTCTTCACAGGATTAACTTCAGTATCCCGGAAATGATCAAAACCAGGTTTTTTAGACAAATCTATTTCAGTTGAGTCATTTCCATTGCCAGCAGTCTGCTCCTCCAATTTCAGATGATCCTTGGCCTCGGACTCAACATCTTCCTGCACATCTCCACAAATATGTGTAAGTGTGAGAGTTTATTTCTCTGGTGGGTGGGGTGTGGAGGGGCAACCAGTCAAACAGAAGCATCATTCCACTAAAATTAAAGGTAAAACTACCTTCAAAGAGTCCTGGTAGAAGCTCAGAAAAAATATTAAGTTCCAGGCCAACAATTATCCTTTCTTATACATCGGTATGTAACCCAAACTAGCAGAGCCACCATTTCACCAAAATTAAAGGTAACTCTGCTTCTAAAGATTCAGCTCAGACAAAATATCAAGCAGTGCCTGTACAATCCATCCTTCCCACCAGACAGTACAAAATTCTACGAAGTCATTTAGTTAGAGAAGATATGTCCATCAAAGATGAACATAGGGGAAGTTATCAAAGCATCACAACGGAGATGCCTATAATGTAAAAAATAACAGCAAATTTGCAAAAGAAAGCCTACAAGCCGACAAAACATGGGTACCACGTATATCAGCCTCAATTGCAGAAAGTTGCTACAAATCACATTTGGAAATATTTAACAAACATGGGAGCTTTTTCCCAATCCTTGGGTGCTCAAATAGCATGAAATACCATTCCAACTGCACCGTACATTATGCCATTAGCTAGACAAAGAACACACAATCCAGGTAAATATAAGGCGTTACTAAACTCAATGGTCCTTCTTTATTGACATGCACAAATTCAAGAACTATATTAAAAGCAAAAAGTAAAAGTAAATCAAGATAGACCTTAAGGTTGTGGAACTAAAAAACAAATGAAAGGCAGGCTCAAAGATCAGATAAATACCCTGTGCACCAAACAGTTGATCGAAGGATGCCGTCGCAAGAGATTGTGGATAAGAGCAACTATAATTAGTGCCCCTGCTGGAGTCACAGAAAGTGCTAGTCGACTAAGTTTCTTAGCAAAAGCAGCAGCCAAATATGCTGGAAGGAGGGATGATTTTAAGCAGGAATCAAGCAGCTGCAATAAACAATTAGCATAGGGTCAGAAAGCAATCCAAAGGTTCAGAAAAGCATGAATGCCCAATAGATTGTCTCTAGTTTCAAGTTCATCCTCTTAGACATTCATATATTTCTCAACAATATGAGCAGATCAACATAAGAAAGAGATGAAGCCAGTAAAGCATCCACAAAATGTCAGCTTCATGTCAGGAAAGGTCCAGATCGCTTTATTGGATAGCTCTACCACCTCTTCTATGCACAGGCCTACATGAAATTGCATATCGGTCATCTGAACAACTTACCATTATCTAAGCTGCCAAAAGTAATGGTTCACATATTGCATCAACACAGTTCATGGCAAACACAAACTTAAAACCCTCAATCATTGCTAACTTCATAATCTATAACAATTCAGACTATTATAGGTCCCATATAGACATAGATCACATATTCAGATGAAAATTGATGTGATGCAGGACTGCTTGGAGAAATGATCCAGAGTCAGGTGAGTCAGGTGCTATATAATAGACATGATCAGTCAAAAGATTACTTCGAAAAATTTCGCCCTGTGCTTTGCAATGAAGATGGAGGGTTGCAATAGTGCATAAAGCTTTTCATAGAAGTTGGGATATTCTAAGCCATGTTGCGTCATGAGGATGAAGAGACTGCTGAGAGCCATGACACTGACAACTCCACCAATGTCGTACGATCTCGTCAAAAAATCGCTGCAAAAAATTTCGGTTTACAACATAAGTTCCAATTCTTGAGCATGAAAGATGTCAAATTGACAAGCAAATGAAAAAAAATTCTGGAAGCAAACTCACCATAACATGATGGGATTAGACAGGTGAGGAATAACTGCCTGAGGAAGAGAGACCAGAACCTGAGTGTCCAAAGCTAGGCATGTCATTTAGTTTCAAATAGAACTTTGGACGTACGGTCAATACAACACCCCTTCTATAAGGAAACCATAGAAGGATAATATGACCATGAGCAAAGGGTTAACTAATATCAATACAACAGACACTGAAGGAAACACAGTTTTGCTAGTAATTCCAGCAACCCAAACAAGGTCCATACTAAAACATTTGTTCCTTGCACCAAACTACTATTAAATGCAGACCATACTATGAGGTTTGGGAGCCAAAATAAATAATCGCTCGAAAAAGACAAAGATTTTCCATATTTTTACATGGCAAACAACCGGCAATGAAGAATACTCGATGGCAAAGGCTCTTTCAAGCTAGTTGCGTCAATTGACAGGCACTCGAACTTGTTCCAATGTTGATGTACCAAGATGCAAAGATAAATCCGTCATCTAATTCTCCATTTGCATGGTCAAACCATCATATCAAACACAATGAACCAGTGGACAGAGCTACCAGGGGCACCACAAAAAGTCACACTCTGGAAACTTTCATGCGCATTATTATAAAGAAGTTCCCGGAAATACCTCTTTATATACAGCAAGTGGAAGTGGCAACCTCAAAAATGAAATCCACGCTTTAGTGAACTTCAATTTTATCTTCTTAGCTATTTTGGTGGCAGACAGTACCTGAAGAGATATTAAACAGAGAAGCAAATACCCATTTTCTATAAGTAGAAAGTAAACATACAGATCACTTTGAATATTCAAAAGGAAAAGCTGAAGATCAGGAAAATCTTAAAGGGAAGTAGATTAACCAGTAATACATACAGAAGATTCGTGCTTTTCACTTTTAGGCTTTTCAACTTCTGGTTTTAAAGACTCGGACGTTCCACTACCATCACCTGTTTTTTGAACCAGAAAAATTTTGAATATAGCAACAAGAAAGCACGAACATCCTGTCAAATATGCAGCAATTACCTGAACCACTCCACATCTCACAATCAGATTTTTCATCCAGGTTGTTCAGAGGAGGGACATGTGATATGATGTAATGGATCGTACCAATCGAGCGCTCAATGCTGCAACACATGGAAAATCAATCAGAAAGGCAGGCTAATTGCTCCTAGATACTAATCATCATTCTGTTGTTAAATTCTAAGCATTTTTGGCATGTAATAAATTTACCAACAAATTGATGCTTAGTCAATTACCAAGGAACCCTTTACCAGTAATAAATCTAGAAATAACTTCCTGTGAACAACTACAACAACAGTTGGTGTACTCTATACTTTGTCTATAAATCATATAACTGTGCTTAATTTCCAGGACATAGAGATGTGTGGAAACTTGAAACCAAAGAGCAACCAGAAGGTAGAAGATTATGAAACCATGAGAAAAAGAAAATATCAAGATAAGAAGCTCTTCCTTTATGAAAGAAATAAAAAGGGATGTGAATCACCAAAAAAATAATCATAAAACCTATTTCTTTTCCAATTAGGTCATGTTTTCACAGGGAGACAATTTGTAATGGAGCATGACATTATGCAGAGTTCTGCAAATGCTATTTACACCTCTAAAATGAAGATGAATATCAGATATGTCACTACAAGCTAAACAGACACCAGTTCCACCACAATAACGAACTGTGAGACTTCAGGCTCAAAAGGCAAATAAAGAAAGAAACTATTGGAGAATTTCATTCTCAACAAAGATGTAATATACTAACCTAGCTTTCAAATCCCTCCCATACTCGCCATCAGCAAAACTTCTGTCATCTGACAGAAAGAGTACAAAACAATGAAGAAAAAACCAAAGTAGCACTGCTACCACAGATTTAAAGGAGGAGCACCAAGTACCTCTCATATCTTTAGTCTCCAAATTCCTGGAAAGCTTCTCTAGTGTAATGTACGTAAAGTAACTGCACCAAGAACATAACAGAAAGTTAACAGAATGCAATTGACTTCAGGAGAAAATGACACTGAAAAATAACATTTCCAATGTAGAAAAATTTGTGGTTCTGTTCCGCCAAAATTTTATTACTTGGTTACCATTAACCAAAGAGAGAGCGAAAGTTAAACTGTTAAAGCATCTATGTGTCACTGGTAATATAATGCCTTGTTCACAGATTAGAAAATAACCGTGATGTCATTCTCTCCTTGCCATCACAGGCAATATGACGCCTTTTTAAAAAATCAGAATATAACTGTGATTTCACTTAAAGGTGGACAAAACAAAACGAATGGCACAAAATGAGAAATCTATCCCCAACTCCAAGCATGGCAAAGAAGACAGGTACGACTATGAGCAGCTTATCAGTGTATCATACCGAATGTCAATGTACTTTAAGTACTTCGACGATAGCAATTCCAACAAAAAATCAACTTCTGTAGAAGAATAGACCTGGAAAAGGAGGCAGCTGAGTAGCATCGTGAATCGAATTATAAAAATGGATTGCCAGAACACAAACGTAGAGAGATAAAAAAAAAAAAATAGCTTACAATGCTATGTAGAAGCTGGTGGTAAATGGCTGATTGAAACCTACCCCCTTTTCCCATCTTCACGAACTCCATTATTGCATCCAACACAATTTCCTACACAAACCACAATCCTCACGGTGCGGAAAGAAAACCAGGTACACAACAGAGGAAGATAACACTGGCAATACCAACTCTATAAATCTATAACAGCTCAATGCGCAAAGGAAATCAACAGTGCCGAAACCATGATAAACCAAACTAATCACAGGCTGCTGCACTGTCTCTTCTGAGCAGGATATAAAAATGCCAATAGCAATACTGAAAGCACTTAAACAAGGGGGAAAAAAAAAGAGCAACCCAAGCTCAAATCCGCCACATTGGTCCTTCACATGCCATAAATTCACAATTTTACTTACCAATCACAGAACAAACCAAAGGCACTCCTACTCAAAAACTCACAATTTTCAAGCAAACAGAAAAAGAAACCCTCAAAGAAGAACGCCCGGAGCAATTCACTCACTCTGAGAGTCTCCTCGGCGGAAGCCGACACCGCGATCCCGACAAGCGACCGAACGAACTCATCGAACTTGGACCGGAGCCACGTCCGGTAAATCAGCTCGGGATCCGCCCTGGCGTCCTCCTTGCGGCTCCTCGCGGCGGCGGCGGCGGCGGCGGTGGAGGCGGAGGACGGAGGAAGGTCGGGGGCGAGGGCGGTGAAGAAGGACTGCAGGGAGAGGAGGGACTCGAGGGCGTGCTGCGGCGGGGAGTCCGGGGAGACGAAGGCGAGGAGGAGGGGGAGGTTGTTGACGTGGGCGCGGGAGGAGAGGAGCTGGTGGCCCAGGGCCTTGAGGTCCTTCAGCTTGTACTTGTCTCCCTCCTTCTTCTTCTTCTTCTTCTCCCGGGTCTTGGGGAGAGCTGAGGTCGGCGACGCCATTGTTGCAGGGGTTTGGGAGGTCGGGGATGGTAGAGAGAGAGAGACAGGGTTTTTGCGTTTGCGAAGAGGGAGGAGGAGGGTTCATGAATATTTCGAGATTGCCATCGCCCCATGGGTGAATTTAGAGCTACTTTTTTCGACCAAATTAAAGAAAAATAAGAAAAATTTCAAATAAGGTAGCGAAGCGCCGTTATTTTCTCGAGATCTGAAATGAATCTCATTTTAAATAAGGGTATCAAGTGCCTTTATTTTTTCAAATAAAAATTTAAAATGAATATTATTTTAAATAAAGGCATGATGTGGCTATATTAGTTTCAAAGAAGGGTCTGAATACTCTTGTAAAGGACATTTTCATCATTTTTCTATTTTTAAAATTTTTTTTCCTTTTTTCTTTTTTCCTTTCTTTTTTTTTTCTCTTTTTTTTTCTGATTTGTTCTTCGCCGATGGCCAAAAAGGGTCGAGTGAGGGCAACCCTCGCCGGATCTAGCGAGGGCCACCCTCACTAGCCATAGGCAAGGCTGGGGAGACTGCCCTCAAGCGAGGGTCTCGCCAGCTATAGGCGAGGCCGGCAAGACCCTCGCTTGAGCTTTTGAGGGGCTACCTCATCGACTGCTCGTAAGGGCGACCCTCATCCAACCCTTTCCGGGCATCATCGGCAAAGAATAAACCAAAAAAGGAAAAAAAAAAAAAAGAAAAAAGAAAGGAAAGGAAAAATTGAAAAGATAAATTAAAGTTAGAATTGTATTTGGACGAAAATGTCCTTGATCAGTCGGAATATTTAGCCGGTCAGCGACCAACGAGGTCAAGTCCTTATTTGGAACAATCATGATCATTTCGGGACTTCATTTAATACAAACATGACAACTTCATGCCATTATTTGACACAAGGTTCAAATCAAGTTTTTATTTAAGAAAATGAGGGCACTTTAAACCCTTATTTAGAATTTTCCTAAAGAAATAGAGCTACTTTGAATTTCAGATATTTAAATTATTTTATTTGAAGTAAAAAGCATGTGCCAATCAGAATTCAATGTGAAAGATCTGTTACATTAATATTGTTCGGTTTAGTTACAATTACACGTGCTTGACTTATTTATTTGCCAAGAATTTTTACGTTCTTTCAGCCTGAAAGTTTCAGGTCAATAATTTTGCCCGATTTTTTGAATGATTATTGGGATAAGTGAGAAAACTGGCTTTTAAATCGAGAATTGAAGTGCTGAAGGAAGGGAGAGAAAAGTGAAAAGTAAATTGTCTCAAAGGGCAAGGTTCTCTCCTAGCCTCCCCGGTCACTGAGGCAGTCTTGGGAGGAGCGTCAATGGTTCGGGTTGGACTACCATCGTAAGTGACTCGACCCAAAACGTAATGACTGTGCTCCCGCGTCGCTAGGGTTTTTGGTGTTGCTTTCTTGTTTTTCGTATTTTTGTTTGTTGGTTTATGCTGTTACAAGCTTATCGCTCTGGACACGAATCCGACATTCAATTCAATCTGTAGAAATCATAAGGCCTTGATGGGTACATTACCAGTTGCAACGCAAGAATTATTATCACTGACGCTTTCTGCATCTTTTCCCCAAAAGAGAAGTGAAAAACTGTGGAAACACTTCCAGGAATCAAAGATACTGGGTTCCGGACCCAACCTCGATGGACTCAGGCATGGGTGGCCGAGGTCCGGGCCACGGGCCCTACCTCAATGGACACGGGCCTATGAATTGGGGACTTAGGCACAAGTGCCAAAGTCTTAGGCACAACCTCGATGGACCAAAGCCAAGGCCAAGGACCTGCATATGGGGGCGGGGGTCCTAGGCCTAGTCTCGATGGACTATGGTACGGGTGTTGAGAACCCGGGCACAGGAACAGGGAATGCGGGCATGGATAAGGAAGTCTCAGGACAAACCTTGATGGACCTGGGCTTTAGAGCTGAGGATATGGGCACAAGCGCCGGGGTTCGGGCCTAACCTTAATGGACCAGAATTCGAGTGCTAGGGACACAGGCCCAGCCTTGATGTTACTAGGCTCACCGTCGATTGACCCAAGTGTGGCGGGCGAGGTCTTGGGCACGGCCTAGATGGACCTTGGACGAGGCACTGGGGTTCCAGGCATGGTAAAACCGAGCCTGGCCTAAATAGACATAGGCTTGCCCTCGATGGACCATTGTAGACCCGACCTTGACCTCTAGTCCTGGCCCCAATGCAAAGGATCCAGGAATGAGCATTGAGATTCTTGTGCCTGAGCGTAGAGTTTTTGATCTAAACGCCAATATTTAATCATATTTTGGAAAATGATTTTTAATTTTCTTGAAAACATTAGTTTTCCATTGGCTAAGAAATTTTATTCTGTCGACTCATTTTTCAAAGCAATCCATATGCTAAAAAATGAGAAAAATGTTTTCTTAGAAAAATTTATTACGAAACAAACGAAGTCTAAGGAGTACTGCTATCAGGCTACTCAAAAGTTTGCTTTCCTAATAGTTTGCCTCGCCTGTACCTCTTCTTTATTGTTGATAAGAATGTGGGGAAAAGTACCTAAAAGTTACTAAACCTATTGCATTATCAATTCAGTTATAAACATTTCGATTGAACCAATTTAATTCTAAATCCTTTTGCATTATTATCAAATGAGTCTATCCGATCAATTTAGGGAAAAAATTATTAACACGGATGCCGGCTGTCTTTGATCGTATAATTAGTGCTGACGTGAATAATTGAAATTTTTAAATATTATTTCAATTTGTTTAAATAATTATTGTTTTCCTTTTTATTTTTCCTTCTCTTTATTTTCCTTCTTTCCTTTTCTTTTCTAGTGTGGCCAGCACCAATGGCAACCCCAGTCGCCGTTCCACCAATACCGGTGGCGAACCGGTCCGACAAGTTGGGGGTAGCCGGGCAAGCCAGATATTCGACTGGGTGGTGAATCCGATGGCGTCACAGCAGAGACTGGCCACATAATTCGGAGGCAGCTTTGAGTTGAGGAAGTCAAGCCGAGCAAGGGGACGTGGACGGTAGGCTGAAGCTCGATCGGATGCCGAGCTGAGAGACGAGGAGGGACTTGCCAGCGCTAGCAATCGGAGGTTGGAGGAAGAGATCAAGCGTTGGAGGGAAGTGGGGCCTTGGGATTTCTAGTGGATCGACCGCTTGAGACTTTGGAGTGCTTTGGTGCTAGGGGTTTTAGATGGTAGAACAACGTCTCGCTGCTAGGGATGAGAATGAACACCATCGTTGGAGCTTGTTGAAGCTAACAGACAAACGAAAGGCTGGCCACGGGTGAGGTCGGCTTCATTTGCGATCAGCTAGGCCATGGTGAGATTGGCCTCGCTTGCGGCCGCTTGCGCGTGCACCTTGCCCAGGTGGCGAGAGCAACCCTCGCCTATGGTCAATCGCTAACCATGGCTGAGTATCGGCCACAGGGGAAAGGAAAAGAAAAAAATCAATACAAAATTATAAATATTATTTAAAAATTACCACATTAGTACTAGCTGTGTCACGTAAGATGGCTGATGTATACGTTATCAATTTTGACTTATAGTGGTGGGATGAACTGAATTGGTACCAGTGTGTAAATATTTATGACTAAATTGATTTGATTGAAATGTTTATGACTGAATTGATATAATATAGGTTTAAGTATTTTTTTGTACTTTTCCCTAAGAATGTGGTGATGCGTTTGTTGATATAGATTGATGGCCGGTGTCGACATTAGCAATTTAACTGCCTAATCTACATACTAAAATCTGTTTTTAACTGTTAAACCTATCCTCAGGGCCGTATATTAGCCTCTAACTCGAGATCCGTTCTTAGACTATCCACTCATAAACCGAACATCCTAAGTTCGCATTTCAAAATGCTTGTCCATACGTTATGCAGCATTAGCTTTGTAGAAAATTATCAAAAAAGTCATAAATTTATTGTAATTGTGCCAATTGAGTCCTAAATCTCTCAATTATGTTATTTAAGTTCTAAACCTTTTTTACGTTTTACTAATTAAGTCCATCCAGTTAATTTCGGCCGGAAATCCCTAATGTAGTTAGAATTGAAAAGCAACATCTATCAACAAAATAAAATAGTTTGAAGAAAAGAGAATATGAATCATGAGAGCGAGAGAGATATTTTTACTTGATAATTCTTATTTGCGTAGTTGGAATTGAAAAGCTCTCTTGAACCAAAGCATCGCAATCCTCCTCATGAACGATAATTTTTTTTATAATCCTACCCATTGCCCGAAAATAGGACATCCTCTGTTGCGACTTTCCCAAGGGGAAATTCCGGAGAACGTTTGACGGATTGCTAAGTGGACGCAAATAGTCACTCTTGCAAGATGATGCTTACTCTTGACATGGGCTCTCCAAACCTTATCGATCGCAACCTGATTTTCTCATTTTAATTATGCTGATTGTTTTCACTTTAAGAGTCGCCATTAATCTATTATAAATTAATTAAAAGCCAAGTAAAAAGCAGAAGTTCGTCTTACTTATGCAAACTAGAAATTTGGGGCACGGTGAGTTGATTAGGTAGATGTTATCCAACACCTAATTTTGTACCGTTTCTCTTTTACGGAAAGCACTTCATGCAATTTATCACATTATTTTTTTTCTTAAAACAAGTAAATCTAAATTATCTTGCAAGAGTACTCACACAACCGAATATGAACAAAGTGATAATCAAATAAGGTACAATAATAGCGATAAAAAATGTAGTGCGGTAAAAGATAACACAAGTCGTATTTGGCAAAATTTAACAACACCTGATTATTGAACCCTAAAACTGGACCGGTGAGTTGTAAAGGAAAGTCTATGCAACTTCTCTAACATAGACTAATTTATCAAATGAAATATAAATATTTGGATCTAATATGTTATGCAAAGGTGAACCATAAATAAATTATCTTCCTAAAATGAGCTATTAAAAATGGAAACAAAAGTTTAGCTAATGCAATCTAAAACACCAGACAATACTATGACTTCGTTTGTTTTGCAGAAAATGAATGATTGAAAAAATATTTTCCTAAAAATGATCGCTTTTATTACTTAAAATAAGTAGTCAATGAAATTTTTTTTGTTATCGATAACAATTTATATTTAAACATTTTCATGGATGATGAAAATATCTCTTTTTCATTAATATTTGTAAGAGATAAAAATGATCATTTTTTAAAACTTATTTTCATAATCATTTATTTTCCTGGACAAGTTTTTGAGCAAAAAGTAGTATTTGATAACGACACAAAATTTATATTTCAAGAATAGAAATTTGTTTGACAATGACACAATTTTTATTCCCGCCGACCAGGCAACATTGGATGGCCAGTGAGCGACGGCGATCGGTAGCTGGTGGCCAACAAGCCGCGGTGACGACAGGCGATGGTGGACGGCCGGCGAGCGGTGGCGGGGGGATGGTTTGTGACATCCCAAATTTTGCACACCCGATTAGTGAGCGAAGGAAATTGAATGCGAATATGGTCTTTGGATTTCGGGATAACGATTGTTAGAACATGCCACGGTAAATTATTTATATGATTAACTAGACAAATAGCAATCTTAATATATGATCATTCGAGTCCAATTTACCTGAAAGTGAGTCTAGATAGGATCAAATTGGCACCATGGCCGGTCATCAGACTGGGAATGCCACAACGCCATATGTTTCCCGACCGCCATTCCAAAGGGCTCCCACTAGCCTGCCATAGTCATCCGAGCTTGGATACATGTCACCTTAGCCAAAGCCACAAAAAGGGGACCCCGTGCATGTGGACACATGTCACCTTAGTCAAGCCACGAAAGGGGACCCCAACTGCTGAAGATTAAAAATATCTCTCTCTTCTTCTCTCTCTCTCTGCAGACTTTCCTATCCGCACACGCTCTCTTACTCTTGGTTACTCCATTGGAGAGACAACACCAGAATTTCTCTTGCTTTTTCTCTGCAAATCCATTGGCGCCGAGAAGAATCAAGAGGATTCTGCGGCAAATTCTCATACGGTTCGACTTTCAAGCAAGTGAAACTCTAATTTCTAGACTCCTTGATCTTCTTGTGGCTCGGTTCTAGGATTTCCAGAAGTAGTAGTTCATGGCCAACCGAATTGAAGACAGTTTGATGAAATAATTGAAGACGGTTTGATGAAATTGCGGTGTAGTTCAATGCATAAATCACTTAGAAAACATAAGACCGTTGCATTGGGCACGTGAATATTGATGTTCCTTCTTGGATTGGTTGATTTATGAAGATGGTATCTTCAGAAAGTTTGAATCGGGACAAACCAGGAACATCTGAACTGTTGTTCTGGATTCGAAGCTGCCTGACCATTGCTGTTTGCTATTTTTGTGTGGCTCTTTGTGTTCCGAATTTTGAGACACTTCCTGCATGAGAGTTGTGCTCAAAATCTTGAAAAATAACATATTTTAATTTAAAAAATTTTGGAGTTGAATTTGTCGGTACGAAGCCTTGAGTATTACTGGTTTTTACTGGGTCACTGGAGGATAAGCTACGACCTTTACTTACTCCTGATTTTCTAAAAAATTATCTCATTTGAATGTGAGCATACTTCCTTCACTAAATTTGTTATAGACATTCATTTCTACAACATATAAAAATTTCAAAGCATTTACAGAAGGTATGAGTTGCGAAGTGAGTATCTTTTGAGTGGTATACAATCTGCTCCAGCCGACGAATTTTGGTCTATTTTTTAGTGATAAAAAGATATGATTAAAAAATGAAATAGGCTTCGTATTCTCCATAAGAAATGTTTATCAAAGACTTTCCTATGACATATCTAAATTTCAGAATTTTTGGGATTCAATTACTATATTTTTAGAATGGATTTTGGCTACTGTGCAAGACTTCCCAGATTTACCCAATTGCAAAGATGCACTATTTTCTATGTGAAAACGTTCAAAAATCGAATTGATGTCTTCTGAAGATAAAACATACACACTTTGAGCTTTCCAATGAGGTATGAATGGTCTTGATATGATGTCAAGTGATGAGGCAAATAGGATCACCTATGTGATGCCAGATTCTTGAAATATTGGTTGTAAATGCCTAGGGTGTGATAGTTAGATGTTAAATTACTTTTATGGCATATGTTATTCAATGTTCTTGTGAGATATGATGAATCATATGACGTGACATGATTTTGTTGTGCATATATAAAAGAAAGTTCATGAGTTGTTTGATATGAAGCTACCATAAGAAATGCCCATCGGTCCTAGTGTTGATGATGCCCCAGAAGAGTTGGGATGCCCCTGGTGTGTGTCTAGGATGCCTCGGAGTGAGATGCCTATGGCCAGTGAATCATAAAAGTCCGGTCAGTAAATCGGAAGTGATCCACATGAGCCCGACAATATACTAGTTGAATCGTGAGATGGGTCGTAGACCAAATGACATGACGAACATAAAAATGAACTTGTAACGTGTATGTGCACTTGACATTGCATATACATACATTTATTGAATGTTGCGCTCAAGTTATATATATTGTGCTTGATATTTCATGGCTACCTTGCATGTTAGGCCATTCTAGAATCAAATAATAAGTGGATCAAGTTGTCTATAAGTTAGAACTTTCATTGCTGAGCTTTGCTCACCCTTGTTGTTGGAAATCTTTTTTTATAGATAGCTAGTCATGGCTACTTTGCTTGCTATGCCTATTGCTTGATATGGGGCAGAAGGACATCAGAAGTGCCATAAGTTATGCACAGAGGTTACTTTGGTGCCAAAATCGGAGGAAAATAGGTCACTTTAGTGACTCTGGCTAAAAAGCTGATGTGACATTTATATTTAAAAAAAATGGTATGATTTGTACACGTGAAAATTATGTGGCTTTTTTTTTAATTTTTTAATCTTTTTTTTACCTAACTTTTTCCTTGTCGTCGGTCCAGCAACAGATGACAGGCCAAAGGGAAGGGTTGGCAAGACCGACCTTTGGCGAAGCTCACCCCGCAGGCCACCGGTGAAGGCAAGCCTCGTCGCCCCTTGGCTGGGCGAGGTCGCCTCGCCCAGCAAAGGCGAGGCCGACCTCGCCGTCGCAACCTAGGCGACGGCGAGGTCAGCCTCGCCAAATCTGGCGAAGCTCGCCAGCGGGGCGAGCTTCACCAGATCTGGCAAAGCCGACCTCGCCGTCGCCTAGGTCGAGGTGTCGGCGAAGTCGGCCTCGCCTTTGCCGAGCGAGGCGAGACCTCGCCGTCATGACCCAAACGACAGCGAGGTCAGCCTCGCCAAATCTGGCGAAGCTCGCCGGTGGTTGGCGAGGCAAGCTTTGCCAGATTTGGCGAGGCCAACCTTGCTGTTGCTTGGGTCGCGACGGCGAGGTCTCCCTTCGCCCGGCAAAGGCGAGGCGAGACCTCGCCGTCGCGACCCAAGTGATGGCGAGGTCAACCTCGCCTTTGCTGGGCGAGGCGACCTCGCCCAGCCAGGGGTCGGCGAGGCTTGTCCTCGCCGATGGCCGGCGGGGCGAGCTTCGCCAGAGGTCGGCCTCACTGGCCCTCCCCTTTGGCTAGTCGCCGGACCGGTGGCCGGAAAAAAATTAGGAAAAAAAAAGATCAAAAAGATTAAATAATTCGAAAAAAGCCACATAATTTCCACGTGTACAAGTTAGATCATTTTTTTAAAAATATAAATGCCTGTTTGTAAAATTTTGCACGTGTCAACGAACGTATTGAACAAGTAATATAATGATAAGAAGAGTATCGTCCCACAGAGATTGATGATAATAAACCAATTAAATATTAAAAATAGACTAATTCTAAAATTTATCTAACTGATCAAAATATAATTGAGAACAAATAAAAATTTAACAATTTTTAAAAACGAAATTTTATAAACTAAAGGTAGATAAACAATCAGGTAAAATATGTTAGAGCATCCAATTTCACCATAACCACTAGATATGAATTTCAGATCATTATGCATACAAGAACAATATCAAACATGTGATAGTGAAATTTCTTAGTCTATTTACTATTCTATCTCTAGGTACAGCAAACCTACTCAGTTTATCAATTCACCATATTTCTATGTGAATTTAAATAAACATAAGCGCATTAAAATCTGTGAATATTCCCGATTTACAATGAATCTTTTGGACCACCTTATCACCGAAAGTTACACAAATAACATGGTATATTTCTATCCACATTTAATTTATGGTTATATATTATAAGAAGCAATTGCATATTATTACTTTTCAGTCTCAAACATGCATATCAGATCATTCAAGTGGTGGCCAGTCACCTAAACGCATTAAGCACAATAATATATAACTCACATGAATGAAATTGCTTGCAAAGCATAAAATTCATATTATCATGGTTAGGCTACATCGTAGCTCTAACAAAGAAAATTAGAACATAATGGAAAAAGAAACGACAATAGAAATTAAACCAAATATCTTAAATCAAAGAACAAGAATTCTGTCACCACTTTTGTCTTCTCTTCAAAATACTTGAAAAACTCTTAGAACACTGAAAATAAAAACGATCTCTCTTTTTATCTAAAAAAAAACTCTATGTTCTCCCAAGTTATCCTATTTATATAATAGCATTCAAGACTCATCTCACAAAGTAATTACTTCTTTTTTCGCATAAAATTAGGGAATAAATCGCAGAATTCCCAATATGATATCCACCTTCTAACTCTTCTCTGGGTTGCTTATTCATTTCCTTCTTTTTGCCATATTTTCCTTATTTTCTCCATATCTCAATATTCTGCATAAATAAGGAAATATTAAGTAAATAAAAGGAAATCCAAATATATTCTAACAAATATTGCATTATTTGTTGCCTAAAGTAAATAAAATAACTCTATTTTTATAGAGTTATCAAACCCCCAAACTTAACATTTTGCTAGTCCTCGAGCAAAAGCAAGATATAAGACATACTCAAGCTAACAGCCCCTTCCATTACTTCCTTCCAAAATTGCTCGAAATCACAATTCAAAGAAAAAACACAAATTTCATCCAAACATTGAAATAGATTCATAAGTTAAGACCGATTCTAACTATGTGATCCAAGTGTGTATGTGAGTCCTCATCTTTTCGAATTATATGCAATCCAAATAAGTTCACATTGGTATGCAACCTCTCAAAAACTCTTTATAATTATAACCAAATCTCATAGGTTTGCTTTTCATTCCTCTCTCCACTAATGTCAGCTAATCATCCAACCAAAAATCAATAGGACTTTTCTCAGGTTGTAATGTAAGGCTGGGCTAACGGTGAGATAATGGTAAATTTAAGCTCAAATCACCCATGAACACATTGATTTCTAGGATCTAATTAGAGCACATGCCACTATCTCCAATTTCACATCTTCAAGATAATATTTCTGTCACTACGGATCATCATTATTCCTCTTTTTTTTTTCATTGCTTTATGGTGGAGTTCCTCCCTAAGTCCCTCATAATATAACGTGAACATTCCTAACTCATTGAGTATCCAAAAGGCTCACTCAATTGAAAGTTGGATAGGGAACCATAAAAGCAATATTTTTCTTTTTCTCTTTTTTTCTTTCTTTTTTTTCTTCTTTTTTTTTTTTTTGAAGATACACCCAAACAACCATAGCAATCAAATTATTTCCATGCTCCACCCTTCCTCACCTATTGCCATTATGCTCAAATAAACTTTTATCAACATGTTCATGGGGTGTGGGACAATGATATAATTTGGCAAAAGGTAAGCTAAAAAATTCGTGGGTGCCAATAAAAGATTGGATAATAATTAAGGCTCAACGGGGTGACTATGGATAAATAAACAGGGTTGGCTTGAAAGGTTCAATCGATCCAAAAATTGCCTAAATCATTTTCTCAGTTAGATGTAGCCTAGGATTTCGCCTCAAGAGAAAATCAAACAAATTCTAAGATTTGGGTGAGATCTAAGAAAATCACATACTTCATATGAATGTTCTCTAGATGTACACACTACTAAAAAATTAGTGCCTTTTAGTGCTCAGTAAGTGGATCGACATCATTAGAATCAAAATTAACTCACATATCATTCGCAAGTTTGAACAAAATTTAAATTTTCCTAAGAATCACAAAAATTCACAATAAGGAATGCAACAAAAAAAAAACAAATTCAGATTTAGCAAAAAAAAAAAATTCTTTTTAAGCAAAAATTTTGTCTCCCCCAAACTTAGATGAAGCAGTGTTCTCAATGCGAAAAGACAAAAGAAACAAAAGAAAAATAGGAACAAGAAAACTCCCCTTGCTGTAGGATGTGTCCATGGATGGTCTCGATGATTAAACTCTAAAAAGTGATCCTTCAAGAAAGAAAATTAACCTGAATAAAAATTATTAATCATGTTTTTTTTTGTTTTTTGAATTTTAACGTAAAAATTAATGAAGAAACATAATAAAAATGCTTGGGTTGCCTCCCAAGAAGCGCTTGCTTTATAGTTTTCAGCCAAACTACCTCAGATGTCGCTATTCTGGAGGATGAAGTTCAATAGTGGTCTTCTGCTTGTTGTAACCACCTTCGAAGTAGGGCTTCAAACGTTGACCGTTCACCTTAAATGTGCCTTCGGTATCATGTGCAACTTCAACTGCTCCGTATGGAAATACCTGTGTGACGGTATAAGGACCAGACCATCGAGAACGTAACTTTCCTGGAAAAAGTTTAAGACGAGAGTTATAAAGTAAAACTTTTTGGCCAATTTCGAACTCTCTTCTGAATATATGTTTATCATGCCATCTTTTGGTACGCTCCTTATACATCTTAGCATTTTCATAGGTCTCATTGCGAAATTCCTCCAATTCATTTAGTTGCAACAATCTTCTTTCACCTGCAGACTACATGTCAAAATTCAGAAATTTCAATGCCCAATATGCTTTGTGCTCTAATTCCACTGGTAGATGACAAGCCTTCCCAAACACTAGCCTAAAAGGAGACATCCCAATTGGGGTTTTGAATGCTGTCCTATAGGCCCAAAGTGCATCATCAAGTTTCATTGACCAATCTTTCCTAGAGGCATTCACTGTTTTTTCTAAAATTCTCTTGATTTCCCTATTTGAAACCTTTACTTGACCACTAGTCTGAGGATGATAAGGAGTTGCAATCTTATGTGTGACTCCATACTTACTCAAAAGTGCTTCAAACTGTTTGTTGCAAAAGTGTGTCCCCCTATCACTTATGATTGCCCTAGGAGTGCCAAATCGCGTAAAAATATTTTTCTTCAAGAATTTGACAACAGCCTTAGCATCATTTTTTGGTAATGCTACAGCTTCTATCCATTTATACACATACTCCACAGCCACTAAAATGTATAAATTACCATAAGAAGATGTAAATGGTCCCATGAAATCAATTCCCCAAACATCAAATAATTCACACACAATAATGTTGTTTAAAGGCATCTCATTTTTTCTAGAAATATTTCCAGTTCTCTGACATCGATAACATGAAGTTACAAAAGAGTAAGCATCTTTAAAAAGTGTGGGCCAATAAAATCCAGATTGCAAAATCTTAGCTGCAGTTTTGGTGGTACCTAAATGACCACCTGCCTCTCTGTCATGACAATAATGCAGAATATTTGCCTTTTCTTCGTCTGGAACACATCTCCTTATGACTTGATCTGCACATACTTTAAAAAGAAAAGGTTCTTCCCAAAAATATTTTTTAACATCAGAAAAGAATTTTTTCTTCTGTTGATATGACAATTCAGGAGGAAGAATATTACTTACCAAATAATTCACAAAATCAGTGTACCAAGGAATTTTTGTGGATTTGACGGAAAAAATTTTCTCATCAGGGAACTCTTCCATAATTGGACTTACCTTTTCCCTTAAATTCGGAATTCTTGACAAGTGATCTGTAACTAGATTTTCAGTCCCCTTCTTATCTTTGATTTCCAAATCAAATTCTTGTAGCAATAGAATCCACCTAATTAAACGTGGTTTTGATTCTTTCTTTTCAAGCAGATACTTAAGAGCGGAGTGGTCAGAATAAACTATAACTTTTGAACCAATTAAATAAGAACGAAATTTATCAAAAGCAAAAACTACTGCCAAAAGCTCCTTTTCAGTTGTGGCATAATTCAATTGAGTTCCAGATAGGGTGCGACTTGCATAGTATATGGTTCGAAAAATTTCAACCTTTCTTTGTCCAAGTACGGCTCCAACAGCCGAGTCACTAGCATCACACATCAACTTAAAAGGCAAATCCCAAGTAGGCACAGTCATGATAGGAGCCGAAATTAACTTTTCCGTCAATGTGTTGAATGCCTGCAAACAATCATCAGAGAAATCAAATTTAGAATCTTTTTCCAACAATTTAGAAAGGGGTCTAGCAATCTTAGAAAAATCTTTAATGAAACGTCTATAAAATCCTGCATGTCCCAAAAATCCTCGAACAAGCTTCATAGAGGTAGGAGGTGGCAGTTTTGAAATAACTTCAATCTTAGCTCAGTCCACCTCAATTCCTCTTATAGAGATCTTATGGCCTAGCACAATCCCTTTCTGCACCATAAAGTGACACTTCTCCCAATTCAAAATAAGATTAGTCTCCTCGCATCTTTGTAACACCAAAGCTAAATTATTCAAGCATGAATCAAAAAATGAGCCAAAAACAGAAAAATCATCCATAAATATCTCAATATATTTTTCCATCATGTCAAAAAAAATAGCCATCATGCATATTTGAAAAGTAGCAGGCGCATTACAAAGACCAAAAGGCATCCTCCTATAGGCAAAAGTACCATAAGGACAAGTAAAAGTAGTTTTTTCTTGATCCTCAGGTGCAATAGGGATTTGATTATAACCAGAATATCCATCTAAAAAGCAGTAAAACTTATGCCCTGCAAGTCTCTCCAACAATTGATCAATAAAAGGTAAAGGAAAGTGATCTTTATGGGTGGCATCATTCAATTTTCTATAATCCATGCAAACACGCCATCCAGTAACGGTTCTAGTCGGAATTAATTCATTATCATTATTTAGTTGAACAGTCATATCTCCTTTTTTTGGAACAACTTGCACAGGACTTACCCAGGAACTATCAGAGATAGGATAGATGATCCCTGCATCAAGTAACTTAATTACCTCAGCTTTCACCAGTTCTTGCATTTTCGGGTTCAAACGCCTCTGGGGTTGGATAGTGGGTTTATATTGTTCCTCCATCAAAATTTTATGCATGCAAATTGAAGGACTAATTCCCTTGATGTCAGCTATTTTCCATCCAATTGCACATTTATGTTCTCTCAACACTCTGAACAGTTTCTCCTCCATCAAATCTGTTGAAGAAGAAGATATAATTACTGGTAAAGAAGAAATTCTATCTAAATAAGCATATTTCAAATGAGAAGGTAAGGGTTTGAGTTCAAGAATAGGAGGCTCTTCAATTGATGGCTTAAGCTTCGTTATATGTTGTCCCAACTCCTCAAATTTTGTTGTCTTAGGCCTTGAATATGTTGGATTTGCCTCCATAAAATTTGCATACTCCATTATCTCCTCATTTTCAATTTCTTTGTCTTTTGGTTGAACCAAATATGCTTCAAGTGGATCTTTAAAAATATTTTCTTGAAAAACATTATTCACAAAGTTGTCAACTGTCTCAACTCTAAAACAAGAATTATCATCAGAGGAATATTTCATTGCTTTAAAAACATTTAAAGAAACAAGATCATCTTGAACTCTAAGAATCAACTTCCCCTGTTGTACATCAATAAGAGCTCTTCCTGTTGCTAGAAAAGGACGACCTAAGATAAGTGGTACCTCAAAATCTTCCTCCATGTCAAGAACTATGAAATCTGTAAGAAAAATAAACTTGTCAACTTTTACCAATACATCTTCCACAATACCTCTCGGATATTTAATTGATCGATCAGCCAGTTGAAGTGACACTGTAGTTGCTTTTACTTCACCCAATCATAATTTCCTGAAAATAGATAAAGGCATCAAATTAATACTTGCACCTAAATCACACAATGCCTTTTCAAAGAAAGAATCTCCAATAGTGCAAGGAATTGTAAAACTCCCTGGATCTTTTAACTTCGGAGGTAATTTATTTTGTAGGATGGCCGAACATTCCTCATTCAACTTCACAGTTTCGTAATCCTCTAGCTTTCTTTTGTTTGCCAAAATCTCCTTTAAAAATTTTGCATAGCTAGGCATTTGGGCTAAAGCATTTGCAAAAGGAATATTAATGTGCAATTTTTTAAAAACTTCAAGAAATTTAGAAAATTGCTTATCTATTTTGTATTGCTGGAGTCGCTGAGGGAATGGAACTGGCGGCATGTATGGCTTGGGATTATCTGGAAAAAGTTTGCTTTTGCCTATCTCCTTTGGTTGTTTCTTGACCTCTTCTTCTTTGTCTCTGGAAATCTCTTGTTTGGTATGTTTTTCACCCACTTGTTTACCACTTCTCAGGATTATAGCTTTTACATTTTCAATCGGATTTTTCTCTATGTTGCTAGGCAAAGAACCCTGTTGTCTCTCAGATATCATGTTTGCTAACTGCCCCACTTGCATCTCCAGATTTCTGATTGAAGCCTCTTGGTTATGAAATCTCACATATGTGCTCTTGATGAAATCCTGAGTAGTGTTGGCAAGTTTTGTGACTATATCTTCTAGACTGGACTTTGTCTCTTCTGGTTGTTTGAATCCCGATGGCAGTCTCATCACATTTTGATTATTCCATGAAAAATTTGGATGATTGCGCCGTCCCGAATTGTACGTGTTGGAGTAGGGATTATTCTGTGATCTGTTAAAATTCCCAACAAAGTTAGCATTTTCATTAGATTGAGCAAAATTGTTACCTACCTGACATTCTGTGCTAACATGTCCTCCACCACAAAAATCGCATGTCATATTCTGAATTTTCATGCCTGAAACACTCATATTATCTATCTTTTTATTGAGTGCTTCAATTTGCATAGCAATTGCTGTGAAAGTATCCACATCATGAATTCCGCTAGCTTTTCACACTGATATCCTCTCAGTAGGCCACTGATAATTATTGGATGCCATCTCCTCTAATAAGTTGTAGGCTTCTTCTGGTGTTTTATTATTCAGAGTTCCCCCTGCAGCTGCATCAATTATAGAACGGAGATTTGTACTACACCCATTATAAAAAGTTTGTACCTGCATCCATACGGGTAATCCATGATGTGGGCATTTCCTAAGAAACTCCTTGAATCTTTCCCATGCTTCATACAATGATTCATTATCCATCTGCATAAAATTAGTAATATCGTTACGTATTTTTGTAGATTTTGCAGGTGGAAAGAACTTACCAAGAAATTTTTGGGCCATATCATTCCATGTAGTGATCGATCCTGCAGGAAGAGAAGAAAGCCAACCTTTAGCTTTGTCTCTAAGAGAGAATGGAAATAATCTCAATCTAATAGCATCATCTGAAACTCCATTATATTTAATTGTGTCACAGATTTCAAGAAAAGTATCGATGTGAGCATTTGGATCATCGCTTGGTAGCCCACTAAATTGCACTGATTGTTGAAGTATCCGAATCAGTGATGGCTTGATCTCAAAGTTATTTGAATGAATTGCAGATCTCTTGATACTTGATGTGGTGTCCTCAACTGTTGGCGCACCATAATCTTTCAAGAGTCTACGTTGATTTCTACCATTATTAACTCCCTCCATCTTTTTAATGTGATTTCTCTATTCTCTCAGTCGCCTTTTAAATGTGCGTTCAATTTCTGGATCAAACTCAGTAAGTTTTCCTTGTTGGCTACGTGTCATGCACCAATGTATACTCTGAAAGAAAAAAAAAAGATAAAAGCTAGATTAAACTTAGAATTATCCGGTATCAATATTAATTGGTATTAAATAAACAATCCCCGGCAACGGCGCCAAAAACTTGTTCGTAAAATTCTGCACATGTCAACGAACGTATTGAACAAGTAATATAATGATAAGAAGAGTATCGTCTCACAGAGATTGATGATAATAAACTAATAAAATATTAAAAATAGACTAATTCTAAAATTTATCTAACAGATCAAAATATAATTGAGAACAAATAAAAATTGACAATTTTTAAAAACGAAATTTTATAAACTAAAGGTAGATAAACAATCATGTAAAATATGTTAAAGCATCCAATTTCACCATAACCACTAGATATGAATTTCAGATCATTATGCATACAAGAACAATATCAAACATGTGATAGCGAAATTTCTTAGTCTATTTACTATCCTATCTCTAGGTATAGCAAACCTACTCAGTTTATTAATTCACCATATTTCTATGTGAATTTAAATAAACATAAGCGCATTAAAATCTGTAAATATTCTCAGTTTACAATGAATCTTTTGGACCACCTTATCACCGAAAGCTACACAAATAACATGGTATATTTCTATCCACATTTAATTTATGATTATATATTATAAGGAGCAATTGCATATTATTACTTTTCAGTTTCAAACATGCACATCAGATCATTCAAGTGGTGGCCAGTCACCTAAACGCATTAAGCACAATAATATATAACTCACATGAATGAAATTGCTTGCAAAGCATAAAATTCATATCATCATGGTTAGGCTACATCGTAGCTCTAACAAAGAAAATTAGAACATAATAGAAAAAAGAAACGATAATAGAAATTAAACCAAACATCTTGAATCAAAGAACAAGAATTTTGTCACCACTTTTGTCTTCTCTTCAAAATACTTGAAAAACTCTTAGAACACTGAAAACAAAAACGATATCTCTCTTTATCTAAAAAAAAACTCTATGTTCTCCCAAGTTATCCTATTTATATAATAGCATTCAAGACTCCTCTCACAAGACAATTACTTCTTTTTTCGCATAAAATTAGGGAATAAATCGCAGAATTCCCAATATGATATCCACCTTCTAACTCTTCTCTGGGTTGCTTATTCCTTTCCTTCTTTTTGCCTTATTTTCCTTATTTTCTTCATATCTCAATATTCTGCATAAACAAGGAAATATTAAGTAAATAAAAGGAAATCCAAATATATTCTAACAAATATTGCATCATTTGTTGCCTAAAGTAGATAAAATAACTCTATTTTTATAGAGTTATCAATGCCACATCAGCGTTTTGGCCGGAGTCACTAAAGTGATCTATTTTTCTCCGATTTTGACACCAAAGTGATCCGAAAAAAGGTTATGGCACCAAAATGACTTCCGTACACAACTTATGGCACTTCTAGTGTCCTTTTGCCCTTGATATGGAGTACCTATAGATTTTAAGAGCTCGTTCGAAGACTTCACGGATTCTGCTTTCCCTAATGTCGTTTTACGAAGCGTGCGTTGGTTTTGTGGGTCAATGTAGGGCAAGTTTCGGGGAGTGTTGCCTATCATTTTGTGGCTGTATTTGCGAGGCTTGATGGGCGTCTTCTAGGCCCGATACCGTATCCATTTGATAGTAGCAGTGATGACAATAGTGCAATGAGCAGGGGAGAGTAATGATGGCGCCAGTAGTTGTATAGTCGGTCCATTTTTGGTGGCATGGTCATTTCTTTTCAGGGATGACCGCGAGGAAGGCTTTTGGCTAACTACACTAGAAATAGGAGTGGATGACACCTTTTGGCCTCCTATGTGTAGTTGTTGTATAAATGGCTTGTACTTACCCTCCTAGGAGATATATATGTAGAGGAATGATGTTAATATATTTCTTAATTGGGCTCCTTTATAAATTACAAATTATGTCTCATCACATAATTCATGTTACATATGCTTTGCAATGGACATTGCCTTCCGCTTGCGTTTGTAGTATAACAAATTAAAGAAAATGTGTTAGTAAGTGGCACCCTAGGATGTCACATGGCCGGCAAGTGGCGGTGGTAATGAGTGATGGTGGATGGCTGGCAAGCAGTGGCGGGTGGTTGGCCAGTGGCAGTGGCGATGGGCTATGGCGAACAGCCCTCGAGCGGCGGCGGGGGGCGGCCGGTGTCGAGTGGCGGCAAGCGGCGATGGCGACGGGTGATGACAGACAGTCGGCGAGCGGCAATGGGGGGCGGCGGCGAACAACTTGCAAGCAGCGGTAGATGGCCGGCGGCTAGCAGTGGTGGATGGCAAGGGTGAACAGTAAAATAGAGTTGTTATTTTTGTTTCTCTTCTAGAAATAGAAAAGTAAAAAATTTTCACTTATCATTTTTACTCTAAATCTATTTCTAGGCCAAAACTTTGTTCCAAAAATAAAAAAAATGAAATTATTTTACTAAACGGATTTTTGTTTCAAACCTGCTTTCAGAAACAAAAAATAGAAAAATAGGAAAATAAAATGATTATCATTCGCGTTCTTACTTTAAGAGACAAAACAGGAATTTTAATCACAGTGTAGTCCTATCTACTTATGGCTCCAATTTAAAGTCCCAGCAAACACAGTTTGATGGCCAAGCTTTGATCTCACCGAAATAACTGACAGTATATTCACAATTGGCGACCAAATCAACCGATTAGTAAAGAAGAATTAAAAAACTTTAAAACCAAATTGGATCCTAGACGGAGTCATTGTCCGAAAGAGCGCAAACTAAATTATACCTGAATCGATGTGAAAGAGATCAAAATCAAGCATCGGAGGCAGTTCGTGGAGACTTAGCGACACCTCATGATAATACGAACAGGAGCAGCGACATGAATGCTCGAAGGCGGCAAACGGGTTGATAATTGCGATTTGGCGAGCAGGGGCAATGGCCTCTTTTTCAATACGAAGCTTCTCCGAACACTGGACCTGTGTGTTGGTAACTTACCAACGTGTTATCGACAGATCTAGTTGCCAATCAAAACTACTTTGCTGACGTGATTTGATAGTTATCAGTGCTTTTCACATGTTATCAGCACGAAACGATACTCGAAATTATACCTTACGAAACAGTAGAATCATCCAACTTCGGCTTACAGAGTCTGCTCATTTTACATTAATATAAATGCCCTATTCTATTGGACAAAAGCAAGGGACTTTTTACTTTATAAACAAATGGACAGAAAGAAATGTTGGAGAATAATGAGCACAACATCACTCGAAGCCTCAATAGCAATCTTCCATTATGGAGAAAAGAACTATCAGGTTCATAGTAGTTGCAATGGCACATATCTTTGGAATTCGATAAGTCGATGCGTAAATTCATGCAGGGTGTCACCTGCAACTCACAAATGTGAGGATAAATGCTAAAAACAATTGGAAACATCTATCAACAAAATGAATATGAGGAAAAGAAAATAAATCACGAGAGACAGAGGGTGATTTTACTTACTAAATAACATCTTATTTGTGTAATCGGAATTGAAAAGCTCTCTTGAACCAAAGCATGGTAATCATCCTCAGGATGGACAGTTTTACAACAATCCTATCCACCACCCGAAGATTGGAAATCCTCCAAGATTGCTTGAGATGTAATATACAACAGAATCCCAAGATTCCCATTGTGAAACCTGGTCCCAATCCCAAGTATAACCCAACAACAATGGAGTTGCCTTCATTAGACTCATCTTTGATTGTATTGTGACCATCTTGTCCGTCCTTATCATTATGATCATCTCCGGGACAAACTTTCAAAAGAGGAACTCCGCAAAGTCCATCGTTGCCGCGATAAAAAAACGTCCAAGGTGGTTAGATGATTGCCTGATGGAACACCACCAAATAAATTGTTGAAGGAAAGATCACAACCTAGAGAGTCTAAATTGGATATGCTAGGAGGGATTCCCCCCCGATAGCTTGTTATTGGATAGATCAAGTGATTCTAACTTTATCAAGTTCCCGATATCAACAGGGATTTCTCCGATGAGCTTATTTTGAGTGAGATTCAAATTTTGAAGTCGAGTAAGCCAAGTCAGCCCTTTCGGTATTTTTCCATCTAAATGGAAAATAACTATCGAAGTGTGGTAGTGAATTCTCCGCTTGTTCGTTTTGTATCAACCATAATGGAAAAGCCCAACGGGAATCTCCCATATGGAGTAAAAGTGGAATCGGCCCACATCAGTGAGAGATTGTTGAAACAACAAGGAATGCCTCCAGAAAGGTTGTTATGTGCTAAGCTTAAATACCGGAGATTATCAAGATGGCATAGCTGCAAAGGAATGTCCCCAGTGAAGTCATTTCTCTTGAGATCGATTATCTCAAATGAGTGAGAGTGTCGTCCAAACGAAGGTATTCTACGAGTGAATTGATCGTCACTAAGATCGAGGTACACCAAATTCAGCTTTAGTAAACATTTTGGAAGCACTCCATTCAAGTCATTTTCATGTAGGCCTAGAACTCCTAATCACTCCAAATGGCATAGTGAGTATGGAATCTGACCATTTAACTTGTTGTCTCCCATTGAAATCCATTCCAAATTTGTTTGCGACTTCCTCCAGCATCGGGGAAGTCCTCCAGACAGTTGGTTTTTAGAGAGATCAATTAAAGACAATTCATCTGACATGCATAATGGAATGCCACCACACCACTGAGGTAATTTCTAGAAAGCGATACTATCCTTAATAGCGGAATTTTTTTTCCAATAATTTGAGAGATGTTGCCTCTGAGCATGTTGCCCGACAGATCCAACAGTTCAATGTTAGAAAAAATGACAGGTAGCCAATGGGGAACTTCATCTGAAATGCTAGCATTTGACATGTCCAGTACCGAAATGTTCCTTTGTGTTCGAAGCCAGTTTGGGAATCTTGGTCCCACTTTGCAACTTGTGATGAGAATCTTTTGAAGTTGGAAAGAAGGAACCCAAGATGCACTAATATTTAAAGCAAGATTGTTCGAATAAAAGTGTAACACGGTCAAGCTGTTGAGATTGGCAAAGTGAAGTTCGCTAACAACTCCCTCCAATTGATTATTACGGATGTCCATCTCCTCAAAATTGAATAGTCGCCCAATATTTTTTGGAAGGTTCCCACTCAATTTGTTAGAAGAGAGACAACTTTCTCAGAGATGATAGCTGGCCCACAATAGCAGGAATAGAGCTTGATATCGAGTTCCATGAAAAATCAAGGTCGCAACAATCCTCCAGGCTTACAATGTTGCGCTTTCACCTGTTGACACATCAGATATCTAGCCACGTGTTTAGCAATATCCGACTTCATACCGTTCCACCAATAATATTGCCTCAAATTCCTATACATTTTGGTACTGCCGGGGTGGACACTGTACTGGCTACGATGCGCTTTTGACAAAATTTCTTCTTTAACTCCTGCATCGTCTGGCACACATAACCTTCCACGAAATTTCAATACACCGTCCTCATATACCTGAAAATCCGGCTTCCTCCTAGCAACGTCCATCCCAATGACCTTATGTATCTCTGGGTCCGTAGACTGTAAAGTTTTAACGTTAACTTGGATCTCCGGCTCAATTCTTAACGTAGCTAACAGATTTGAGACTCGACCTACTTCCAACTTGAACTCTGAATCTCGAACATTCTCTAACAGAATCCATTCCTTGACCATCAAATACGCGATGCTTAATTTCCGGCTCAACGCATCCGCTACTCGGTTTGCTTTTCCAGGGTGATATAAAATATCACAATCATAGTCCTTTAACAATTCCATCCAACGTCGCTGTCTCATATTCAACTCTTTCTGCGAAAATAAATACCTGAGACTCTGATGGTCAGTATAAATCTGGAATCTTTCTCCACATAGATAATGTCGCCAAATTTTCAGGGCAAACACTATCGCTGCTAACTCCAAATCGTGTGTCGGATAATTCAATTCATGTGGCCTCAACTGCCGGGATGCATAGGCTACCACTCGCCCATGTTGCATTAATACACACCCTAACCCTTTCAACGACGCGTCACTGTATATCTCATATCCTCCAGGTCCTGATGGAATCGTCAACACTGGTACTGCTGTCAATCTCTGCTTCAACTCCTGAAAACTTCTTTCACATTTGTCGGTTCACTCAAACTTCGTTTCCTTTTTCAACAAATGCGTCAACGGCATTGCTATTGATGAAAATCCTTCTACAAAACGACGATAATACCCCGCTAAACCCAGAAAGCTCCGGACTTCTGTTACCGTCGTTGGTCTAGGCTACTTCATCACAGCTTCAACTTTCGATGGATCCACAGAAATCCCTTATCCGGAAATCACATGCCCCAGAAACGCTACTCGACTGAGCCAGAATTCATATTTGCTAAGCTTAGCATACAACGAGTTCTCCCTTAAAGTCTGCAAAACCTTTCTCAAATGGAATTTATGCTCCTCGGAACTTTTTGAATACACCAATATATCATCAATAAAAACAATCACAAACAGATCTAAGAATTCCTTAAACACCCGGTTCATTAGATTCATAAAGGCGGCAGGGGCGTTCGTTAATCCGAACGGTATCACCGTAAATTCAAAATGCCCATATCTCGTCCTAAACGCCATCTTCGGTATATCCTCCTTACTGATTCTCAACTGATGATATCCTGTTCTCAAGTCAATTTTATAGAACACCGAAACTCCTTGCAGCTGATCAAACAAATCATCAATCCTCGGTAAGGGATATTTGTTTTTAATCATCACTTGATTCAGCTGCCTATAATCATTGTACAACCTCAATGATCCGTCTTTCTTTCTAACAAATAACACCGGTGCTCCCCACGGAGACGCACTGGGACGAATAAACCCCTTATCTAATAACTCTTGCATCTGTACCTTTAACTCCTTCAATTCCGACAACGACATCCTATAAGGTGCTTTCGAGATTGGCTCAATTCTCGGTGCCAACTCGATCACAAATTCTACCTCCCTTTCCGGCGGTAATCCCGGTAATTCTTGAGGAAACACATCGGGATACTCACAGACTACCGCTATATCCTCAAGTCTCGGCTTTTCAGCCGTTGAATCCACTACTGCAGCTAAAAATCCTTGACATCCCTCATTCAACAACTTCGTCATTTCCAACGACGAAATCCATGGAATTGAGGATCCTCCTCGACTTCCCACAAATTTGAATTCCAGAAGTCCAACTGGATTAAATTAGATCACTCTGCTATTGCAATCCATAACAGCCCTCTGCTTAGACAGCCAGTTCATTCCTACTATCACATCAAAGTCGTACATGTCTAAGACCACTAGATCAATCAGTTCCTCCCTATCTTCAATCACGATCTTATAGTTCGGGCAACCCAGCGAAATCAACATCTTATCATTCAAGGGGGTCATTACACATAGCATAACATCAAGCAATTGCGGTTCTATCCCAACCAACTCAACAAACTATTTCGATATAAAGGAATGCGATGCTCCAAGATCAAATAAAGCATACGCAGCATGGTTGCACAGAGAAATCGTACCTATGACAACCCTTGGCGCGTTCTCAGCCTCTCGTCTGGCCATCGCATACACTCGTCCTTGTGCTTGAGGCCTATTCTGATTTAGATTCACTGTCTGGGCCGCTCCAGTCTGATTTCCATTTCAAGGTGGCGGCAATGCAGGCGGTCTATTCTGCTTGGAATTGGAGCAATTCTTTATATGATGCCCAAATCCTCCACATCCAAAGCAAGCTCCACCCCTAGTTGGACAAGGCCCGTTTCCATGTCGACCTCCACAAATCCTACACGGACCATTACCAATCCGGATTGGCTTTCCAATATTCCTTTTTGCTGGTGGAGTGAAATGCCTATTATCTACCATTGGTCTCTTTCCCGGATTACGGTTATTCCAACCCTGGACAAACCTCGATCCAGATGCTGCGGCTCTATCCATCTGATCCCGCTCTAAGATCTGAGCTCTATCAAATATCTGCTCATACGTCCTCAAATTTATCAATAACAACTGACTACAGATGTCAGCTCTCAATCCATCCAGAAATCTCTGCGCCTTATTCTTAGGATGTTCCACCATTCTCGGCGCAAACTTAGCCAATCTCGCGAATTCCGCCTCATACTGATCTACCGTCATCTGACCTTGGCGGAGTCTCATAAATTCCGCGAGTTTCCTTTTTCTAGCACTAACTGAAAAGTATTTCTCATAGAAATGCGCAGTAAAAACAGCCCAAGTCTTGACTGTACCTTCAGGAAAAATCCTATCTCTGATGGCCTTCCACCAATCATTCGCATTATCTTGCAACTGATAAATTGCCAAAGTCACCCTTTCGTGATCATTACACTCCAGCACCTCAAAGGCTTTCTTAAGCTCCTTTACCCATCGAGGTGCAGCCTCAGGGTCCCCTTTTCCAGAAAACTTGGGTGGCTTCAGTTTCATAAACTGCTCTACTAGTTAATGCATAGGTCTATTTGCAACCACTTGCCCTTGATCCTGATTCTCATTATCATCAGCAACAGCAACGGGCTCGGCAGCTTGGGCAATCGGAGTAGCTTGTTCCTAAGTCTGCCGTTCTAATATATCACCAATCCGTTCTAAGGTTCTCATAACTGCTTCCATCCTAGGATCCTCAACAGGTCTAACTCCCACTCCAGGGTTTGCTGCTACTCCAGCATCTACCCCTAAGTTATTTCTCGCTCCAGCACCCATTCCAAGATCCTCAACGGCTCTAGCTCGAGCACATCCTCTACCTCTTGATCCTCTACCAGCGTCCCTTCTTGGGACTTTTCCTAATTCTCTTCCTTCGCTGCTCATCGTCATGATTTTACTGCTCTACTACCTGCTGTAATTTCACTCAGGAATTAGCAGTCTAAACCAACTAACTCAATCTGATTCTAATTAGCGAATTAACACAAAGGCTCGCTCAACAAACTATTCCCCACTACCAATCACGAAATCACAATCACCAAAGTCTGAACACTTACCTCAAGTCCAGACACACCTGCAATTCAATTACCACACACAATTGACTTACACAAACAATCATAACAAACAATCTGGAGGCACATGTAGCTCACTCTACCCTACACCTCACTAAGATCTCCCCAATTACTACCCCATGGCTTCCGCTCCTTATCACTCCAATTCGACCAATCTTAGATCGAGCTGACCTTACTCTAACACCAATTCAAACGGGAATGTCACGCCCCCAAACCCCTTCGGCACGCGACACCGCCTCTGGTCGATTCTAGCGACGTCCCAGGAATGTTGTTGACCTCAAAACGCTATTAAAGATTTACTACCACAGCGGATAACAACAATTAAACCCGGACAATTAAAAACTTGGGAGAATTGGGAGAATGTACATATCTTTTTCATTTCCTTCTTATACCATAATATTTACATATATAAACTGTCCTATACATGTACATGCACACCGCCTTTCTCAAAAACCAATACTCCAAGGATGAAAACCTGGATTTACTACTACTCCAAAAATGGTGCTTGCCAAAAACCCATTCTGAATCTGATTTCTTGTTTACTGAGTCTGAGTCCCCTTATACCGTCCCATCCACTGAGGACTCCAAAACGTTCTGGTGGCGGTGACGGAAGATTTATGGGTCCTGTCGGGGTTCTGAAATTGTTGGTTGAAACAACCGTGAGAACATTTTTCAGTAAGTTCACCCCTAAACCTAACATAGGCTATCACGTACCTCCAGGCAATTACGCAATCACACACATATATTCACACACGCTGAAACATCATATCGCAGGCACAACAAATAATATTGCCAGGCTCAAACATGCGCACAACATCATTCAAGCTCAATCATGTCAGATGTAAACACGCGCATATACCACTCTTATCCCATTATTCCGTTCATTCTCATTCTTTACCAGTGACCCGCATAAATGTACACGCCTCAGGTACACTGCGACCACTCACCACATCTGGCCCGCGTACTCGTTCACGCCTCAGGCCCTTCGATCGCGTCCCGAGCATCACACGCCTCGGTCCGATCCCACATTCGCACTTTCCTCAGCCCGCACCAAATGCGACAGGCCTACATGATCGAAACCCGAGTATAGAATGTTTCGGTCCAATCCCGGTCTCACCCGAGCTAATCGTGCCTCGGACCGAATTCAATCACGCTCTTTTGAGCCTCAGCCTGTGCCAAATGCATCAGACCTACATAATCGCTGCCCGAGCTTATGATACTCGGCCCGATCCCAACTCACTTTCTCATGCCATTGCCTCAAATTCCGTCCACACTTGCACCCCACACTTCACCACATTACCATTTTCACACAAAAGCACATTTTCGCATAAAACAACATTTTTCTTTGTTCAAATGTTTTCAAATCATTTTCAGCCATTCACGGGATTTTCATAAAATTTCAAGACGGACCTAACGGTACCGAACACGCATCAAATGACTCACCACAGCATAGTGCACAGTACTCCTACAGCTCGTGGACAGTAATTTCTGCACTCAAACTACAAAATCACACCACCAACTCTTCCCGACACTACATAAAACTCCGAGCTAGACCCAACGGTATCATTCTCGTACCCAACAGCAAGCCACAGCATACTCAACTTAAATTCCACAATTTACTAATAATTTAAATATGCATCCAATATGATAACTCCCATTTTTCTCCAACCAAACGGCGTCGGATTAATTCCGATCCTTCACAGAACTTTCTCGCCATAGTATCTAGTTTCCAAAAATTCAACTTGCGTCCCAATCGGACCATCACAGCTCAGTGAACAGTAATCCACAGCCAGTGAACAGTGATTCGAGGCATATGAACAGTATTTCGCAGCCCCTAATTTTCTGAATTTTCCAATAAAAATTTTCTGGTTTCAAATCTAAGGCCCGCCAACTGAACCCACTTCTAATTCATGCAATTCTGCACCTATCCTATGCCCGGTTTCGCCTAAAATCGCCTGTCGATACCCGAAATACTAAATTAGGTTTAGGCGCGACTTACCCGCGTTCTAGACTTCCTCGGCTAGAACGGAAAGCGACGGTACTTAATCAGGGACGGCGGCGACGATGTACGACTCCTGGCAGGCGGCGATCGGCTTGGGTGGCGACGGCGCGGCTTGGGCGGCGATCGGCAAGGAGAGAGAGAGGAAGAGAGTCTATGGTGAAGGGGGGGTTTTTCACGATGGAGAGAGGGAGAGAAATGGAGAAGAGAGAAAAGGACTTCTTGACCTAAATAGTGATTTTTGACCCAAAAATATCTAAGGCACAAATGACCTGAATGCCTCTTGCCCTAAAACTAATCCTTTATAAATCCTTAAGGGCAAAATCGTCACTTTCTCCAATTTTCATCCAAATCGAGTTTTTCCGAAGGAATTGAGCGCACCAAAAATTCACATGTGTCACGTGCAACGTTGTCCTAATGTTCCGGTGTGACTTCCTAATTTTCCGGTGTCCAATTTGGGCAAAAATTCCATAATTAAATTCTATTAAACGCAACTCGAGTGTTTCTCGGGTTAACGGGCGGCTTGCTGGAGAAATTCGCGAAATCGACTCATGACTGATACTAAATCGAGTCACGTGCAAGTCCGTCCGGTGCGTGACGACCTCGATTGTCATTAAAATCGCGAAGATCAATCACTTGATCCGAGGGGTACGATCATTCGGTATAATTTCGGAATCGTTCGTTAAGTCGTTTCGTGGTCTAACGGAATCACCCGCGATCCACTATTAGGACAGTGGCGAACTGACCCATAACTATTCTTAGATCGGTCAACAGTGGCTCAAAATATCACTTGCGTGATTTAATGGTCGAAATCTATTCACAATCGAATTTTCTTTAGTCGTGCGAATTTAATTCCTCTATTAACCTTTCCCTAACGGTTAGCATTCTCAGGAATGATCAGTTCCAGGCGAGAATTTACTGCGAGTACATTTCATAAAACTCAGTTATTTCATAATTTCAAATCGGCAAAAAGTATGGAATGTCACACCCCATTCTTCTAGACTTGTTCACGAAGTTTGTTCCAGCCATTTTGAATCTTTCACTTTGCACATCTAAGTTCCTTTTGTGCGGAGATTTCCTGGGGCATAAACAATACTTGCATTTATCAAGCTCGTAAGGAACCATGAATTATTTTAGTAACTTCAAAATATATTAGGAGGTTTTCTCAACAAGTTAAACTTTTACAGATTTGTTCATCTATTGGTCCTTCAAGCACTCACGAACTTCTTGTTCTCTTTGAGTTATTCGCCCTTATGGTCCTTCTAGTCCTTTAAGTTCTTTCACATCGCGTTAGGGATGGATTCAATAGTGTTGAATCAACAATAGATACCTGAACAGAAACAACACTCGCATCAAATCGTATGAGATAGTTTTGTCATTATTAAAATCCTTAGGGGTTTGCAAAACAATATTTTGATGGACTCACATCATCTTGATCAGCTTCTTTGATGATATCTTCAATGAAGCATCAGTCATAATATGCTCGGCGCATGCTTGCTGGAACTCGTCAACCATAATATAACCACTTCCATCCTTGTCGAAGTAGTGAAAGGCTGCAATTAGATGCTCTTCACATTCGAATTTGTTGAGGTGAATTGTTGCGGCTATAAATTCGCCAGAGTCTATTGTTCCGCTGGTGTCCACATCAGCCTGCAGAATGAAATCAGACAACACTCTAAGATGACCGAATATATGCATTAGATGGACTAGTTATCTGGTCGGTTTGGTTGATGTTCAACTTTAAGAACAGCTTGGGAAAAGTCAACCGAGGATGCAATTTAAAGACTCAGTCTTAAGTGAAAACAAAAGAACCTACAAGCAATGTACTTACAGCGTCCATGAGATCACATATCTCCGTGTCCTTCATCGTGGAGCTATATCTTCGCAAACCATCTTTAAGTTCATCAAAGGTGATTGCGCCACTGTTATCAATATCCATCGCTTTAAACATTTCTTTCAAACCAGCAATCTCCTCCATGGAGAGACTTTCAGCAATTACCTGGTGAGACCAGCACGAGCAAAAAAGTTTGTTACAATTAAACCCCATTTTCATAATCCAAAGAGGACTTGGTGCAGGTCAAATGACATCTAAGTCTCGTACAGTTAAATGAGATGCAGAAATCTTAAAATATTCAACAGGACAAGAGCACATCCTGGAGTAGCAAAGCATAAGAGACTAGCGATTATAAGAGAATTGAGATTCTGCAAACTTTTGGATGATAAGTGGTCTTGCACTTTGCAGGACAAGTGCACATCCCAGAGTAGCAAAGCATAAGAGAATTGAGATTCTGCAAACTTTTGGATGAAAAGAGGACCTGCACTTTGCAGCTAAAATTTACGTTATTCCATCGAGAATAGCGATGTGAAATTCGCCATACGGCACAAGTTTTGTACAATAAACGTGAAGAACACAACACAATTTAGCACTCATGATAAAGAACCAGCCCCCAAATAAACTGCGCCCTATGTCAATCAAAGCGAGAGATTAATATAAAGGTGTCAAATATTTACCTGCAGAGCCATCTTCTTTAAGTTATTCATTGCAGAGAAGTGTTCAAGCCGAGATGGAACTGCTGGATCTAGAGCTCTGTCGGGGGCAACTCCATTCTCGCATATACATGGATGACCTGAAAATTATTTTCTTTAGACTCCTAAACAAAATATCGCCGCAAACCGTCAAAGGACCCTTTTCATTTGTTGCAATTCAAGAAGTTAAAAATCTGTAATTCCTTGATGATAAAGAAGAAGAAAACAGAGAGGAAGGAAAAAATGGTAGGCAATTCGCACTTTATCGACTCCCCCCTAAGTTGAAAATAATAATTGCGGTTGACATAAAGCAACCGACAGTATAGTGGGAGGCAATTTGCACTGTCAAACATGATATTCAGCTCCATTAGATTGGGAAGCGTCAATTTATTATCCCAGATGAAGCAAGAAACCTGTGTTAATTGTGCCTGAGCACCATTTTAGCACTGACGAATTCTTAGGTTGCTGGAGAGCATTTTTTTAAGTAAACGGTAAAAGCGATGCTGAGAAACAATGTTTGGCTCCTTGAGACAATGCACTCCATACAAGTTTGTTTAGATGATTGAGAAAGAGACAAAGGAACTGAGCATACATAATACTTCATGAGTTGTCAACCATTGGAATTATAGTAAAGTGTTGGTAACTTACCAACGTGTCATCGGCTGAACAGTCAAAATTTTATTGCTGACAAGTTTTGATAGTTATCGACACTTTTCACATGTTATGAGCACAAAACAGTGTTCCAATTTTTACCCTACAGAACAGTAGACTCGTCCAATTTTGGCTCACATAGTTGGCTCGCTTAAATCAAACATACCTGTCTTATTTTATAGGACAATAGCAAGAGAGCAAGAGATTGTTTTTTTTTACTGTTTTTATAACCAAATGGAAGGAAAGAAAGAAATGTTGGAGAATAGTGCGCATTTCCTTGTTACTTGAAGCTTTAGTAGCAATCTTCCATCATGAAGAAACGAACTATCAGTTTCACAGCAAGTGTCACGGTGCATGCAACTCTCAAATGTGAGGACAACTAATAGAAACAATTAGCATCATCTATCAACAGAATAAATGAGTATGAGGAAAAGGAAATATGAATCACGAGAGAGAGAGAATGTGTGTGATTTTACTAACTAAATAACTTCTTATATGAACCTCCCTTGAACCAAAGCATGGTAATTACTCTCGCAATCGACAATTTTTCGACAATCGAATCCTCCACCGAAAATAGGAGAAGATATGTAATATGCCACAAAATCCCAAGAATACCACCGGGAAACCCACTCCCAATCTTGAGTAAAACCAAATAACGGCAAAGACACCTTTTTTAGACTCATCTTCACTCTTATTGTGACCATCTCGTATATCCATATCATTATGCTCATATTCAGGACAAACTTTCAAAAGAGGAGCTCCGCAAAGTCCATCATTGCCTCGATAAACAAATTGATTGTTCAGAGTGCTTAGATGATTGCTCAATGGAATAGGACCATATAAATTGTTGAAGGAAAGATCCAAATGACTTAGAAAGTCTAAATTGGATATGCTAGAAGGGATTTCACCCAATAGCATATTATTGGATAGATCCAGTGATTCTAAATCTCTCAAGTTGCCAATATCTGAAGGGATTTCTCCAATGAACTTATTTTGAGAGAGGTTCAAATTCTGAAGTCGAGCCAGCCTGGTCAGCCCTTTTGGTATTTCTCCATCCAATGCATTGCTTGAAAGGTCAATGGAAAATAAATAACGGAGCAAGGTGGTGTATTCTAGGCTCTTTCCTTTTATATTAACCATAATAGAAAACCCCAATGGGAACCTCCCATACGGAGTAAAAGTGGAGTTAGCCCACATCTGCGTGAAGTTATTGAAACAATGAGGAATGCCTCCTGATAGGTTGTTATGTGCTAGGTTTAAATACTGGAGATTAACAAGATGGCATAGCTGTAAAGGAATGTTCCCAGTGAAGTAATTTCTCGCAAGATCGATTGTCCTCAATGATCGAGAATGTTGTCCAAATGGAGGTATTCTACCGGTGAATTGATTGTCACTGAGATCGAGGTTTACCAAATCTAGCTTTAGTAAACATTTTGGAAGCACTCCGTTCAAGCCATTTTCGTGTAGGCCTAGAACTCCTAATCGCTCCAGATGGCATAGAGAGTCTGGAATCTGACCATTTAACTTGTTGTCTCCCAGTGAAATCCACTCCAAATTTGCTTGCGACTTCCTCCAACATTGCGGAAGTCTCCCGGAAAGCTGGTTCTTGGAGAGATCAAGAAAAGACAATTCATCTGACATGCATAATGAATTTGGAATTCCACCACCGAGGTTATTTCCAGAAAGTGACACCAGCCTTAACAGTGGCATCTTCTTTCCAATAATTCGGGATACGTTGCCTCTGAGCATGTTGCCGGAAAGATCTAGTCGTTTAGTGTTGGATAAAACTTCAGGTAGCCAATAAGGAACTTCATCTGAGATGCTGGCATTTGACATGTACAATACCGAAATGTTCCTTTGCATTCGAAGCCAGCTTGGGAATTGTGGTCCCACTTTGCAATTGGACATGAAAATCACTTGAATCTGGAACGGAGGAACCCAAGATGTGCTAACATTGACAACAAGCTCATTCAAATAAAAGTTCAACACGGTCAAGCTACTGAGATTGGCAAAGTGAAGTTCGCTGACAGCTCCATCCAATCGATTATTACGAATGTCCATCACCTCTAGATTGGATAGTCGCCCAACACTTTCTGGAATGTTCCCACTCAACTTGTTAGAAGAGAGGTACAATTTTTTCAAAGATGACAGCTGGCCCACAGTAGCGGGTATAGGACCTGAAATAGAGTTCCATGAGAGATCAAGGACTTCGAGATCTTTGAAATCCCCAAATTGATTGGGTAGGCGACCACTGAAATTGTTGCCGGAAACATCAACAGTCTTCATGTAACTTCGTCCACAAATCAAAGCACCGTCTTTGGTATTCGAAATCCTCCCACTAAATTTGTTAGAACGCAAGTTCAGTACTTGCAGGTTGCAGAAATCGCTCATGTTTTTCAGAAGTTCACCCTCCAGCCTATTCTTAGAGACATCAAGGAATCTAAGCCATCGACTATTTTCAAGGATAACGGTGGGGAATATGCCTTGGAGATTATTAAAACTTAAATCAAGATGTTCCAGTTTGCTCAAGTTTTGAAACCAAGGAGGAACAAATGAATTCATGGAGTTGTGACTCAGATCAAGGAATCTAAGAGAAGTGAAATTGACCTGCAAAGAGGTTGAAACATCCTCCAAATTACATCCCTTTAATATCAGAAACTCCAGGGAGGAAAGCATGTTTATAGGACTTAACCATTCTTTGGAGTTGGGAAGGGGAACATAAGACAGGTCCAAGTACTTCAACTTTGAAAATGTCGAAAGCCACAGGAGGTTTTCTATTTTAATAGAGGGCCACCACCACAAATTACTAAGATCCAAGTATCGTACGCTGGAAAGGTTACTAAGTTGACTGGAAACATGTCCATAGAAGCCTGCAGATGAGAGGTTGAGATACTCCAGTTTTTGAAGAGAAGCGAAGAACTTTGGGATTCCTTGGGTTGAGAAATTATTGAAGCTAAGGTCTAGATACTTCAAATCCTTCAGGTCGTTTAGAGCAGGATGTATCTTACCTCCCAGGCTACACTCTAAGCCATCACAAGGATTACGAAGAACGAGCTTCATAACGCGGCCTGTCTTCTTGCTGCATTCAACTCCTTCCCACTCACAACAACCCTCACCAATCCATGACCGCAAACGTCTTGAAGGATCGGTAAGATCCTGCTTGAACTTCATAAGAGCCTCCCTCTCAGCATCAATGCAACTTATATTCGTAAAGGATTTGGAATGACCGTATTCCATGGCTTGACTGACAAAGAGCGCATTCAAGAAGAGTGCAGACACGAACCCAGCGTAGATTTTGAATGCCATTGTTGCTGAAAAGTGACCAGGGATCTTCCGTCTATATTGGCGAAAAAAGTGAAGACGTTACCATCTTTTTCAAAATGCTTGTCAAGAGAAAATCATATTTTACTAAAAATCACTTGCCCAGCGCGCACATAACACTCGCACCCACTACAATTTCATCGACTTACCACTCAGCTCATACCAAGCATCCAGCATATACCAGCAACCATATAGATCATCCATTTTGCGTATGACACATCCCCAGTCCATATTCGAAGCTTGCCTACCTCTGTCACATCTTATCCTAGCACGACATACACTCAAGAGTTCACCAATAACGCCTATTCAACACACCATTCATAGTAATAACATACTCAGGCCATGGATGTACTCCTATTGGCGACAGACATCAACTAGGTGTCGAATATTTAAATTTGATCTTATCAATGATACAAGAAAGTAATGGAAATTCGCATAACATAAGAATTTACGTGGTTCAGCAGGGGAGATGTTCCGCCTACTTATGTCCATAGGAAGAAGAGATCCGTTTCACAAATAACGTAGAAAAGTATACAGCTACTCTTTTTCACCCTTGCCTCTATTCTAAAAACCCGTTTCACCTTAAATATATATATCGAAATCCTATATGGCACAAATTATAAAATTGCCCACATAACCTAAAATATTTAGCTTTCCATATAAATCCTTTTATATCTAAACATAAAACGTCTCCGGCGGCTTGGGGGCGTTGCCCCCGCGACCCGCGCCCGCTTAGTGGGGAGCAAGATGTCCAGTCGTTAGGAAACTTTTCGGAACCACTTCATAATCTTTTAGATAACAGAATACAAGACATCAATTTTAACACTAGGAGCCTTTCAGTGTAGAGACTGGCAATCCCATGATGGATCACAAGGCGATGGATCATCGAGTAGGAACTCAATGATGACATGACAGCGACTCTAGTTGCTTAGCGAACACAATTACTTTTAAGAGCCAAGATTCTGAAACAAAGCAAGAGAGAATAAGATGCGAACCGATTTAATCAAGACTGGGTCCGAAGAGATGAGCCCCAGCATAACGACGAATCTGGGACATAAAGACGCCTCGAGCGCGTTGCAACGGAGTAGTGAGAGCTTGTCGACGACCTCGCTCAACTGCGACACCGCGACTCAACTAGAGTGGCTAAACCCGGCACCGGATCTAGGTGGCGACTGCCGAGTGGGACAACCGACCTTGGTGGTTTGTGGGGTTTGGGGTCACTGATTGCTAAACAAATTGATCGTCCATATGACCAAACTTTGACCAAAAAATAAATAAAAATATGACCAAACAAAAAGTGAAGGCGCGCCAATCTTTTCTAAATGCTTATTTTCTACGCCAATTTTCTGCGCTAAAGGTTAGAAAATATTGGGTGCATCCACTCGTTGATGAACACGTGTCGCCCGGGCCCACACTTGACAGCGGCCCACATGTGGACAGCCAAACTTCAGGCATATTTTCTCCTGCGTAGGGCCCACTTTCTCTCTCCCATCCTGTACCTCACCTATCCAACCCCTCTGCAGCTCCTTATCTTCTCCATGGAAAACCAAAATGGGACGACGACGGTGTGCCTCCCAACAGCTTTGTCCAAATCGGCCGGCCGTGGAGCTCGCGGCCGCCATGGAATTATCTCAAGTCCCTCCTCTCCCAACGCATAAATTATCTCACATAAGGGGCAAACGCTAACGGTGAGAAGCAATCTCATTAAGCTAATAATACAGAGGATAATGGAGGAGAAGAACGTTAAGCATCGTCGTTATTCTGCATCAAGAACGATAAATTCCAAATCAAGTGCGCAAATCTCTTTTACTCAATTATATGTGTTCTAAATTCTAACCATAGGGATCTTGGCTGCCGTTTTCGCGATCTACAATTACTTCATAAAATTTTGCCAATTGTGTGTAAACCTTTGCATAGAAGCAGGGGTATTCTAAGCCTACCACCCAATCGGCGGAGAAAGAGAAACAAAAACATGCGTGAAAAAAGACGAGAAAAAACATGTATGTTCCTTACTACGACAGAAGATAACCAAAGCCCCTGCTGGAAGCACAGAGAGTGCTAGTCGTCTCAGTTTCTTAGCAAAAGCAGCAGCCAAGCGTGCCGGAAGGAGGGGTGATTTTAAGCAGGAAACAAGCAGCTGCAGTTAATAATTAGCGTAGCGTCAGAGAGCAATTCAAAGGTTCAGAAGAGCATGGATGCCGCGTAGAATGTCCCTACTTTCTAGTTCATCGTCTTAGACATTCCTATATCTCTCGACAAAATCAGCAGGTCAGCATAAGAAAGCAATGAAACCACTAAAGCATCCAAAAAATGTCAGCTTCATGTCAGGAAAGGTCCAAATCGCTCCATTATATAGCTTCACCGCCTCTACTAAAGCACAGTCCTACATGAACTTGCATATCAGCTATCTAAAGAACTTGACATTATCTAAGTTGCCAAAAGCAATGATTCACGAATTGCATCAACATTGTTCACTGCAAACACCAATTTTTTTTTTTTGGTCGAACAGCAAACACCAATTAAACACCCTTGATCATCGCTAAACCTCGTGCCCCCATAACAAGTTAGAGTATGCTAGGTTCCATATAGACATATATCACGTATTCATGAAAATTGATGTGATGCAGGACTGGCAGGAGAAATGGTACAAAGTCAAGCAATGTAGTAGACGTGATCAGTGCAAGATTACTTCATAAAATTTCGCCCTATGTTTTGCAATGAAGATGGAAGGTGCAATAGTGCGTAAACATTTTCATAGAAGTAGGGGTATTCTAAGCCTACCACCCAAACAAGAAAGAAAGAAAAACGAAAACACAAGCGAAAGAAGATCAGAAAAAACATGCATGTTCCTTAGTACGACAGAAGAAAAGCACCTCTTTTTTTTGTGGGTCTAGACAGAAGAAAACCACCTTCCGGAGCAACAAAAATTGTAAGGCTACCTGCTAATAAGTGCTAAAGTAGCTAGTATTTCCTATAAAAAATTCTTTCAATCAAACCTTGGTTCCGCCGTTTAATGCGTGTAGACTGGACACTGTCGTTCAGAAGAATCCTCCCTCCCTCTCCTGGGAACTCTGTTGCTGTATGTGACCTGAGAACTTCCGCCTATGGTGGCGAAAAAAGTGGAGATGTTTCCATCTTTATAAAATGCTTATTCTACGACAAATGTATTGGGTCAAGAGAAAATCATAATTTATTGACCCACCAATTGGACCTAGGCAACCTTTTCTTTGTCGAATACATAGCCAACTTTAAAGATATTTAATTAAAATTAAATTCAAGTAGGAGCATTGTTCGGAAAAGATTCCTGGTCAAGTCAACAAATCATTAAAAACACGGACCACCTAAAAGAAGCTAAAGTATTCTTGCCTTGCAAGACCCGCCAGTCCATATTCAAAGCATGCCTACCTAAGTAACATCTTATCCTAGCATGACATACACTCAGAGCTTACCAATAACACCTATTCAATACACCATTAATAATATATAAAATTTCAAATAAAAACTTTAAGTATCTTAATTTTTTTCAAATAAAAATTTAAAGTAAACTTTATATTAAATAAGAACTTAAAATATCATCATTTTCTCAAATAAAGATTCGAAATAAATTTTGTGTTAAATAAGGACTTAAAGTATCTATTTTTTTTTTAAAGAAGGGCCTAACTTTATGAATGATGAGAGCATTTATATATTTTAACTTTTTTTGAATTCTTTTCCTTTAGTTTCTTTTTCTTTCTTCCTTTTTCTTTTTGCGGTTTCTCTTTATTCTTCCAGCCGATCACTAGCAAAGCCCAAGAAGGATTGGCGAGGGCCACCCTCGCTGGCAACAGGCAAGGGATGGCCTCACGGACCATGGGCAAATCGGCCCTCACCAGCAACAGGCAAGGGTCGCCTCACCAGTTGCCGGCGAGGCCAGCCTTGCCTGGGCAAGGAGTGGCCAGCGAGACCCTCACCCACGCAAGGCCGGTCCTCACCTATGGCTTTCGAGGGCAACCTCGCCCAAGGCGAGGGTTGCCTCTACCAGATCTGGCGAGGGTTGCCTCGCCCACATCCCTCACCGGTAGTTGGAAGCCTCGCCCATGGCCGATGGGGTGGCTTCACTTGTTGCCGGCAAGGGTGGCCCTCGCTTAACCCTTCCCGGGCTTCGTCGGTGCTGGCAAAAACAAAGAGAAAATCAAAAAAGGAAAAAAAGAAAAGAATGGAAAAAAAGAAAGGAAATAAGAAAAAAAATTAAAATTATTTTTCAACAAAAATGCCCTTGACTTCGTCGGCCGGAATATTTGGTTGTCTAGTGACTGGCGAAGTCAAGCCCTTATTTGAAACTCTCATGGGCACTTCAGGCCCTTATTTTAGATTGACATGCCACTTCAGGTCCTTATTTGATACAGAGTTCACTTCAAGCCCTTATTCAAGAAAATAATGACATTTGAGACCCTTATTTGAAATATTCCCTTAATAATAGGGTTAATATTATAAAAAAAAACCTTAAATTAATATATCTATGATAAATTTACTCAAAATTAATTTTTTTTACTACAAAAAATCCTAAACTAATACACATGTGATAAATTTACCCTTAATTAGTTTCGATAAATTTTACCGTCAAATTATTGAGTTTGATGACATATGACAGTTGACGGATGTATCGGTATAAGGTTTTACCCATCTGTTTGTCACAGATTTACTAACTTGTGATTTTTCGTGATATTAATCCAATTTAAAAAAGTATAAATTTGTCACAAATGTACCAATTCGGGGTTTTTTATGGTTAAAAAAATAGTTTAGGGTAAATTTGTCACATATGTATCAATTTAGAATTTTTTGTGATCAAAAAATTAATTTGGATATAAATTTATCCTAATTTGAGATGTTTCATGATATTATCCTTTCATATTAACAACACAAACTGAGCAAATTTTCTGCATTCCTACGTTCCTCATTCAGACTGGACACTTTAAGCTACAAGGTTATTATTCAAAGACAGAGCAATCAACTGGTCCATTGCTACGACTTTGCAATTTATGGAGCTCCAGATCGCTGCTGCAGGAACTGGAAATCGCAGTTCTTGGACCTTCGAAATCGCAGCTCATGGGATCCTCTTTCGTTCGCCACGCACATAAAGTACAGACGCACACACATCCAATGAACATGCCAGCAACTTCAACGCACACACTCAGCGAGTAGAAACTCAACGATGACACAACACTGACTGTAGTTGCTTAGCGAACACTAATACTTCCACGAGCCAAGATTCTGAAACGGCGCAAGAGAGAATGGGATGCGAACTGGTTTATTAAGACTGGGTCTGAAGAGACGAGCCACAGCACAACGCCGCAAATTTAGCAATGATGAATCTGGGATGTAATGATGCCGCGTTCGCGTTGCAATGGAGCAGTGAGAGCTTGTCGCACAGGCTCTGACAACAAAATAGACGACCTCGATCAATGGCGACACCACGGCATCGGATCTGGGTGGCGAGCACAAGCAGTGGGACAACCTGCCTTGGTGTTGGGGGGGTGGGGGGTTGTGGTTAAGGTCGTCGGTGATGATGATGGAGCTGATTCAGTGCATGTTGGAGTGGAGACAATTCGCGCGTGATGAACGGAGAAGATTCAGGATGAAAGGAAAATTTGGGTGGAAGGTGCAGGAGGCTTCAAGTGGAGTGTGCTGCTTCGTGTCTCGGCTTGCTGAGGTAGAGAGAGCTTGACAGCGTTGGCCGAAGGAATAGAGGAGAGAGCTGGAGAGGGTAAGAACGTGGAGAATGAAAGAGGGATCATGCACTGTCCCCTTTTATGAAGCCGTGCAGGATTCTCTCTTTCTATCCAAAAGAGAACGGTTAATACTACAAAAAAAATTTCAAACTGATATATTAATAATAAATTTATTTTAAATTAATTTTTTGATTATTAAAAATTTTAAATTAGTACATCTCTAATAAATTTAGCTTTCATTAATTTTTATTAAATTTTATCGTCAAATTTTTAAATTAGACGATATGTGACAGTTAACGAGCGTACCAATTTGGATTTTAATCCTCCGTTTATCAGAGATGTACCAATTGTAATTTTTCATGGTATTAATTTAATTTAACGGAGGGTAAATTTATCCTAAATATATCGATTTAAAATTTTTGATAATTAAAAAATAAATTTATTATCAATTTAAGACTTTTAATGATCAAAATATTAATTTGAGACAAGTGAACGTCAGCCGTAAGGGGGGTTGGAACGAGGAATATGGGTTTTGTGCCGGTTGCTCCCCCCATAGGTCTTGGAAGGAGGAGGGAATATCTTGAGAACATGAAGCAGGTTTATCGTCATCATCGTTGTCGTCATCATCATCAACAACGTAATTATCACCGTAACACACTCTGAGAATTCTGTTCAGGAAATTGTGGGAGATTTTTCGTGATAGAAAATGTTCTCTCTCCACCAAATCCACCTTTTCCCTTTTCCTCGCGCGCTTTCTTTGGTCAAAAAAATTTATCACATCGGTATGTGGCTCGGAGCGTGGTGGGGCATATGTGTGTTTTTTCACTCATGTTCGCCCATCCTTTCTTTCTTTTTTCTCTTTCTTTGGATAGGCGTGACTGCTGCCGTGGAAGTATGCGTGAAGTGCACGCTAAACTCAACGGCAATGCCAAACATATTTGACCATACAAGAGAGAGCATTCAAGTGGATTTGCATGGTTCCCAATACGAAATTACTTGGTTATCACTTATCACCGTCTGGACGCGTTCGCGACTGAGAGTAATGCCCTAGGGAATCACGGAAGCTTCTCCCTACATTGCGTCGATGGCCGATCGAAGTTGATCTTCAGATCGCAGCAAGGAGACCATGGGACTAACTTTGTTTCTTAGGTAATTCCTTAATACTTCAATGAACAAGAGGCTTCGACGAAAAGCCAAAAATGAACAAGAGGCGACATAAAAGTTCCCGTTAGAATTCGCGACACCAAGTTAGGGGTCGGGTCACGTAACAGGCCAACTCACAAAAGTCCGCCATCTTGCCATAAGTCGATGTTCGACTCAGACATGCCATTATCAAGATAAATGTGGCTACTCTAAATGCGGGGAAATGCAACAAAGAACGGGAATGCAAGACTATGCAATATTGGTATTTTTGTTTAGAGGTCAAATTCTATTGCTATCAATAAATTCGATCCCTAGATTTTATCATTACTATCATTTGTTTTCAGTACTGAGATTATAACGTCACAAACAGAACCTTCCCTAGATTGAAAGACGACGAACCTCCGAAAAAATCTGATGCGAGGGAATACAGGATATCGGAGAATTGGGATCATGTAGTAACTCAAGTAAATAGAGAGAATTTCTCCCAAGAAAATTTTTCCTAATTGGAAACGATTCACTTGTATTTCTAAGGTTAGACGTCGAGTTGCTGACTTGTACATATATGCCTGTCTCGCTTTGTCCCTAACTGGTTCAATACGGTCGTGACCTTGTCCCAACGAGGTCCTGAGATTATTCTTAATGTTACTACCCGTCTGGTGTTTCATACCCCCGCAAGGATAGTTTATTCCCCCCCAGAATTTGTAGCACTGGGGCTATTTGTCGAGTACAAGCTCGCTCATATTTCCCTGAGTGCGAATTTAAGGGGCCCGAATGGGTGCCTCCCTCCTCGGCCTGTTCTTCCACGCTGCTTCGTTAATGTAAATCAACCAAAGCATTCTTCTTTGATCGTTTTTCATCTAAAGAACTATACTATAAATCTCGGTCCTTTCCCATTTTTTTAATTATAATGCATCCAATTACTTGCAGGGGATCAATACGTTGCCCGAGTGTTTCGCCTGTCCATTGATTAGCCTCAGTCCTCAGAGTTTAGTTCTTGGGTGTATTGCACCACTTTTAGATAAAGTTTTATGAACCATATTGGTAAAATTACCAAAAAAGTCATAAACCTATTGTAATTGTGCCAATTCAATCTTAAACATTTTTCTTTTATCAATTAAGTCCTAAACTTTTTACATTTGTGCCAATTCAGTCCATTCGGCTAATTTTGGTCGGCCGGGGCTAACATGGACTATGGCTGTCCTACGTAGCGCGACAGGTGCTAATGTAAATAATTTTTAATAAGATTTTAATATTTTTTTCAATTTTATTTTTTATTTTTTCCTATTTTTTTCTTCTTAGAGCTGGCGATGTTGACCTTGTCGACCTCTGGCAAAGGTCACCCCCGCCAGCCATTGGCGGGGGCAAGCCTCATCATGACTGGGCAAGGCTCGACTAGTAGGGGCGAAGGCAATGGCTAGATCGACAAATTGAAAGAAATTCTTGGGTTTCAAGAAGGTGATCCAAGTCAACATCGGAGGCATTGACGAGCTCCCATTGAGCAGAAATGGCGTCTTCGACATGGAAGAAACCGAAGTCGAGTTCTTCTTTGACATATGAGAGCAATTCCATCTTTCATCTCCATGATCAATCAATTCAAATTCCTCTCTCTCTCTCTCTCTCTCTCTCTCTCTCTCTCTCTCTCTCTCTCTCTCTCTCTCTCTAGATGTGTTCCGTAGAGGGCGACCTCACCATGCCCTCGCCAATCGAGCCTTGCCCAATCATGGCGAGGCTCACCCTTGCCATTGCTGGGCGAGGTTCGACCTTACCAAATCAGGTGAGGCTCGCCCTCACTAGTAGCCGGTGGGGGGAGCTTTGCCAGAGACCGATGAGATAGCGAGGGTGAGTTTTTCCAGAGGCCAGCGAGATCGATCTCACCAGCCAGAGGAAGAAGGAAAGAAAAATAAAAATTGGCACACCATTTGCTCAATAAAAAGTGTGTCTAAGAGATACCTTTTGAAGAGGTGCGATGAGAGTTTCTTAACTTTCTCAGAGGATGAACAATTTACAAGAGAAAATTCAGAACCCTCTTTCTCTCGACGCATAAGGATTCTGTATCTATTTTAAGAAGACAATCGGCATTGACGCTATGAAACAAAAATACTTTCCCTGTGATTGTATTTGGACCAACGTGAAGTAGATTCGTTCATCATTTGCTGGTGATTCAACGTACGATCCTGGAAATTTTTTTTGTAGTGCATCGAACAGGTTAGTCTATTCTCCCGACACTCACTTCCCAATATTGGCATTAGAGCCTCGGTTATGATCTCTATTTTGTTTTCCCGATGATTTTTTTTCTGCTTGCTATTTGATATGGAGATCATGATGATGAACTTCATACTATCTACATGTTTATTGCTCAGGAATTGCAAGATGAATCGACAAACATGAATTGAAACGAACAATGGGTTTGAACGTTGCAGAAAACCGTTCTGTTTGGATGATTTTCGAAAAATCTTTTATGGTGAAAATCATTTTTTTATTATATAAAATTAAAGAACTCGTCGAGACGAGTAGAACAGTGGATCGAACATCGCCAGACGCGCCCACACGCGCGGCCAGGAGTCGCGATGCGTGGGAGCCACGTGCCCAAAGCGCTAGCACTGCCAGCGCGTGAAGCGCATCACCAGCTGACGCATAATGATGTCATTGATGACGTTGGCAAAACTGTCGGTAACAACACGCTGACGTCATTGATGATGTCATCTCGCCAGCCAAACCTACCTCTGACGACCGATAACTAACCCAACCGGCGACCCGACCCAACACGACCCAGATGGTGACTCGACCCGACCCGTGACCGGTTAACGGTCAACCTATCGGACTGGTCAACGGTCGAACTGGTTGGACCAGTCAGACCGGTCAACGGTTGAGCCGGTGGATCGGTTCAAAAGCTTGTATTGGGCAGGCGCGTGCACCACACGCACTGCACACTTAGGCGGGGTGTGTGGGCGTGTGGGAGCTCCGATTGGAGTGTGGTTGGTACGATTGTCGTATTCAAATTCTTTACATTGTGGTATAGTCATTTTATATTTTGAAGCTTTTAAAGGTATGAAAATGCATACGGAACCCTAAATACGTGTATTTTTGAGGTATTATTGCATTTTACTTGTATTTTCCTATGGTTTTGGAAATATTGAAGCTGGCTTATATGTAAAATGACCACATAAAGATTATATGGAGTATGGTTCATTGAGAGCATGTGTATGGTCTGCGATGCTTGCAATTCCCTAGTTCTGAACATACTCGAACAATGGCTAGAGATCCTTATATTTTCATTACGTCATGAATTGCGCTATTGATTATATTTGTTACATGAATGTTCTGTTTGTTGATTTACATCATGCCATGTTATATGATTGCTAGAAAGGATGTGATCATTGTTTTAAATATTTTTTTGTAAATTATCTTTTCTAGTGGGAGTTCGTAGATTGGTAGAATTAGAAGAAATTCTCACCTTGAACTTAAAATTTGCACAAATTAAACAAGTTAATGATAGTAGAATAATCGTACGCTGAAACTGATTAGGAACATCGTGAACTTTCATTTTGGTGTCTTTTGTTGAATTATCATTTATTTAGTTTGTCTTTGCTGCAAATTAAAATATGTGTGTTTATGTGGAAAATATGCTAATGTTGATTCTGCGTTTATTATGTCAATGTGTAGAAGATAGTGATTATGGCTTCAGCATCCAAGACCATTGTGGCTGACCTCAATAAGGGTGAGAAGCTGAATGGTGACAATTATGATATTTGGCACCGAAAAGTTCAATATATCTTTGAGGAGCAAAAGGTTTTGGAAACTCTCAACCACACCATGGATGAACTTGAGCATGGAACTTTTGCTCAACACAAAAGAGATCAGGAAGCTTTTCAAGTTTGGAAAAAGAAAAATAGCATTGCTCGCATCATGTTGCTGAGTTGTATGCAAGATGATCTCATGTGTGAGTTTGAAAGTTATGACAAAACTCAAGCAATGTGTTGCCTTGAAAGATAAGTTTAGGGGTACGTCTACTACTAAGTTGAGGAGGCTCACCATCAAATTTGACACATATCGGAAGCACTCAAATCTATCGATGAGGTAGCATCTTCGGGAGATGTCAAACATGATACGTGAGCTGAAGTCGGCAGGTCATACCTTAACTGACAAACAGCAAGTTCGGGTTGTTATAAGGTCTTTTCTTAACAGCTAGGAACATATAAAAATCAATATGACGCACTGTCATGCTCCGGACCCTGCCGAGCTCGCGACATCCCTCGATAGTCAATCATAGGATGCAACGTCCCAAGATGCGTCGCCGACCCAAACGAACAACGCTAGCGGTAGCGAAATAAACAACCCAGACAATAAAATATAACCAAGGAGTAGCACAAACGCAACTTAGTACACACACTACAGTAACTTAAATTCACAGAGTGCATATATTAGGCCGCTAGGGTTAAAAACCACCTTCATTAACAAAAAAGGACAGGTGGCTGGGCAAACTACCGACTGCACAAAATGGGACTCTACCATGAAGGGTTCTTGGCCCTGCTTCTAAACATCCCTACGGTGCCCAATTCGGATCGGAACCTGAAGATTTTGTCTCTGAGTCCGAGTCGATCTCGATCGGGTTCTCCTCTTTATCTCCTTGCTTAACCGCCATGGGTTCCTCTTCGGGCTCGGGCTCTGGTGCTAGCTCGGGTTCAGGCTTGGGGATAGGTGTCGGTACTAGACTATGGTTCAGTGGTGGACTATCGGGATCCGACACCTCGCCGTCTGGAGCGAACTTGTCCCAGGGCTCCCAATTCACCGCATTCTCATTGGCGTGCTGCAACCCTTCAAAACCTCGGATTGGCCCAGAGTTCTCCAACCCGACCCTATGGGTCCAAGCTAGGTAGTCGTGGTGCTCCAACTCATCTCGTCCTACATCTACCCAAACATAAGTGCGATGCCTAATATATGTCTCCTCCGGATTTAGACCTGGGTATTCGTTATCCTCATGCACCATATGCACGGAGACCCTATAACGCCTAGGTGACACCATGCTCAAGGGCGGGGATCTGAAAATGGTTATATAATAACTGTGAGAACGAGTCTCAATAAGCAACACCCTATACCTCGCCTAGGCTGATATGTACCCAGACAAGTCTAACATGCGAATTACCAGAAGGCACGTTCAATTTGACACTACAAGTTTACCTCATCTCGAATCACGAGCCAATCCTGCATGTATGTTCAAACGAGATAATACAAGAATATTTCACCACCCTATCACAATTATCCAGCGCACACACCCCCATTCACATTCAACTAATTCAACCAAACAACCACACGTACATTTAGCCAATCCAACCAGTCATATCACACACACATGTCCCGCTGACTTTCCTCTCACGGATCACCGTCAATACGTCTCAAATCCGGTCTCACCGGCACACAAGCCACATAATACAATCAATTCCAATGGCCGCCGTCAACATGTCCCAAGCCATAGCATTCGATTGATTCCAGTGGCCGCCGTCAACACATCCCAATCCATAATATTCAAGCAATTTTCAATGACCAACGTCAATACGTTCCGGTCCAACACACCTTTAACGGGCCACCGTCAACACGTTTCAAGCCCGCATCCAATTGGCACCTAGGCTATTCATGCCTTCACACGGACCACCGTCAATACGTCCTAAGTTCGTAGTCCTCCGATCGATCTGGGCTTAAGATCGACAAGCAAGCACACGCTAATTAATTTGATCGATTTCACGTCAAATGCATCAAACAAATCATATTTCCAACTCAGTCAAATTCACAATTCGCCACCACAATCCATGAACCCGACGTTCAGGTTGGCCACGCACAATCACCCAAATCAAGCATATTATTTAATCTAATTCGAAAAACATAATTGAATCATAATATAATTAATTCAAAACATGCCCTAGCCGTTCTAAACCCAAGATAAGTCAATAAGGTACCCAAAATACTAGGCAGGATTTAGGGAGTCACTTACTAAGTTTTGGCCCGGAAAAAGTTGGCTCGGGCCTAAAATGGCCTGAGTGAACAGTGCGGGCTAGGCGCGGGCGAGGGCATGACAGGCGTAGGGCTCGGTCACAGCGCTCGGCCACGGGCACAACCCTCGGCTACGGCACAATGCCCGGCCACAGGCTGGGCCATGGGTACACGCACGGGCATAGGAGCGGCGGTGGCTGGTCAGCTGGGCTTGCTCCAGCGGCTGGCGGTGGCGGCGAGCAGCGGCGGTCGGGCATGGCATCAACGACGACAGCGACGCGGCGGCGGCGGAGCCGCACGGTGTGGCGACGGCGATGCTCAGGCGTTAGGGCGATGCTGGGGAGCTAGTTGGACGGCGGAACGGTGGCTAAAACTCATCGAGCACAATGGCGAGCGGCGGCGAGCCGAGCTCACGTGCTCGGGGGGTGAAAGAGGAGAAGGCCGAGAGGAGGGACGTCGGGCGACGGTGACGGTGGCGACGGCGAGCTCCTAGAGGCTCAGACAGCCGAGCTCACGGCGGCGACGGTCCGGGCGGCGTTGGACGGAGGCCTGGGAAACAGCCAAGAGGGAGAAGGAGGAGGGTAAAGGGAGGGGTGGCGGTTGCTGAGGAGCGTTCAGCGGCAACGACGGCAACGCTCAAACGTCGAGACGGTGCTGGGGAGCCGACGGGACGGCTGAGTAGCGGTTGGGCAGCGCCGGACTACGGCGGTGCGGCGGCGACAGGCTGTTGCGTGCGACTAGGAGGAGAAGAACAATCCAGCCGAAGGGGGAAGGGAAATGGCCAGACGGTGCGTGACGGTTGGGCAGAGCCGGATGGTCGGACAACGATGCGGTGGTCCGGCGAACGGCAGTGGCGACGTGGCAGAGCAGCGGTCGGGCGAGCTCGGGCGGGCGCAGGAGCGGCAGTCGGGCACAGAGAGGACCAACGAAGAAGAAGAGAAAGAGAAGAGGAAGAGAGAGAGAAAGAGAGAAAAAGTGAGAAGGAAGAGAAGAGAGAGAGAGTCAGGCTGCATGGTCAGAAGGGGGAAACGTGCGCGAATGGGACGGCTGCATGGGGAAGACGTGCACGCAGCAGAGAGAGAGAGAGAGAGAGAGAGAGAGAGAGAGAGAGAAAAGAAAAAGAAAAGAAAGTCAACGCGTACTCGAGTGCGATCCAACGATCAGAATTCGAATCCGAAAACGATCCTACGGTCCAAATAATTCCTAGAATATAGTAAGAAACAATGGCCACAAAAATTAGAGCAAACTAATATGAGGGAGATCTACTAGTCCAAATTCGTACCCGGTCGAAAATTCCACTTTTTCACTATTCTTGACAATCTTGACGTTGGCCACGATAATATCGACACCGTCCGATTTATTTCGTCCCGGAACTTGAGAAATTTGACACTGAAGTTTGGGCTCTAAATAACAGTCAAATTCGATCGAGTGCCATTATAGCGAAATCTCAAAATTTGAAAACGCTAACCGGAAGTGATCAGTTCCTGGGCGAGATTATAGTATAGTCACATTGACGGATTACACGTTTTATAAATCCCAAAAATTGGGTCAAAAATCCGGGATGTCACACGCACAATGAGAATATCGTCACTTTTGACAATATTGCGCGTCATTTGGAGTTAGAAGATGAGTGCCTAGAAGCTGCAAAATCCTCAACCCATGCTTATGTTGCTGAATCATGTTCAGGCAAAGTTTCGGGCTTTAAGCGCAAGAGGAACCATAAATTCAACAACAAAGAAAAAGAGACTGATCAGGCACCCAAGAGAGCCAAGACCTTCCGACGCAAGAAGCGTGGCGGGAAGAAGGACAAGGCCAAGAAGATGTGCTACAATTGTAGCAAACTGGGCCACTTCGCTCATGAATGCACTGAGCCGAAAATGGTACCACATTACGTAATTACTTTGAGTAATGCTTTTGTTTCTAGTACTGTAATGCTTGCTGAATCTCATCCAATGTGGATTGTAGACTAAGGACCAACAGACCACGTAGCTAGAGACCGAGGAGCATTTATGGAGTATGGTCAGATACAGTCTGAAAGAATATGGATATATATTAGAAATAACTCAAGAGTTGAAGTGAAGAGTATTGGCACATGTAAATTAACCTTTTGTGGTGGTCGAAACCTATTCCTACATGATGTCCTCTATGCTCCAGATATTCGGCGAAACTTGGTCTCTGTAGTTGTTCTTCTTTGCTTAGGTTGTGTATTTAATTTTCATAGTGATTGTGTTGACATTTTGTTTGGAACAATTTATTATGGTTCTGGTTATGTATTGAATGGTTTTATGGTGTTAGACATTGACTATGATGTGCGCAAAGTTAATGTTACTGGTTGTTTTTCTTTAATTGCATCTTCTAGTAATGTGGAGATTGATGCAAGTACTTGGCATGCTAGACTGGGTTACATTGGGTTACAAAGAATGAAACGATTAACAAGAGAAGGCCTTTTGGGCTCACTTGCTAATGTTGAACTACCCGTATGTGAACATTGTATAGCGAGAAAAATAACTAGAAAACCATTTGGTAAAGGAACTAGAGCTGAATTTCCATTGCAACTTATACATTCTAACATTTGTGGTCCTTTAAATGTGAGGGCGAGGCATGGAGCCTTATATTTCATCACTTTTATAGATGACTTTACGCGTTTCGGTTATGTTTTTTTGATCTTCCATAAGTTCGAGTTTATAGCTTTGGTTGAGAATCAGTTGAACAAAATAATAAATGCATTGAGAACCAATCACGGACATGAGTATCTATCTGAACAATTCAAGGCTCTTTGTGATGAAAAGGAAATTGTGAGATAATTGACTATTCCTGATACTCCGCAACAAAATGGGATTGCAGAAAGAAGGAATAGAACCCTATTGAAAATGGTTAGGCCTATAATGGTGTAGGCAAATCTACCTGTCTCATATTGGGAAGATGCGTTATTGATTGCTGTCTATACACTTAATCGTGTGCCCTCTAAGTCAGTTGCTTCCACCCCTTATGAATTGTGGACTAGTAGAAAATAAGACTTAAGTAATCTACAGCCTTGGGGGTGTGCAACATATGTTCATGATTCTTCCCATAAATATGGTAAATTAGGCCCTAGAGGGAAGAAGTGTATCTTTATTAGATACTTTGAACACTCCAAACGGTACATGTTCATAGGTGAACAAGCTGATGGAAGTGTGACTGAAATGAAGTCACAAGATATCACGTTCTTGGAGACTGATTTTCCTAGTAGATGTGAGATCGATAAGGACTTTCAATTACATGAGATGGAAGATCTCGATAACACACCCACTAATGTTATTGAGGGAAATACAAATTTACCTCAACATACAAGACCTAATAGAAGTATAGAGTTGCCTGGCAAACTGAATTATCAATAAGTTCAGTTGCATAAAAGTAATCGTAAAAGTATTCCCCGTCGTTGATTTGAGATTGAAGGGGAAGCACTTATGATTGCTCCACAAGACGATGCGAAGCCTAAAATAGTTCAAGAGGCTCTCTCATCTCCTGACAAGGAAGAATGGAGAAAAGTTTTGGAAGATGAAATTGAGTCTATGAGGACAAACCATGTCTAGGACTTGGTTGATCTACCACATGATCGCAAGGCTATTTGAAACAAATGGGTTTTCAAGATTAAGCGAAGGGTGGATGGATCCATTGAAAAATATAAGGTTCGCCTTGTGGTGAAAGGCTACTCAACAAGAGGGTATAGACTATGAGGAAATTTTTTCACCAGTTATAAGGTTTGCTTCCATACTCCTTATCCTAGCCATTGTTGCACATTTGAACCAAAAATTACATCAAATGGATGTAAAGACGGCATTTCTCAATGGAGAACTAGATGAAGAAATCTATATGAAGCAACCGATAGGTTTCATTACTGAAAGTCAAGAGCATAAAATTTGCAAACTTCATCGCTTAATTTATGGCCTTAAGCAATCATCTAGACAGTGGTATTTTCGTTTTCATCGAGCCATAACTTCTTTTGGGTTTACGACGATCGAAGAGGATCACTGTGTGTATATCAAACGGTCAGAGAATAAAATTATGATTTTATCTCTTTATGTGGACGATATTCTGTTGGCTGGGAATGACAAGGGTTTAGTTATAACCATAAAAGAATGGTTGTCCTCTAATTTTGAAATGAAAGACATGGGAGAAACTGCATATATATTGGGAGTTAAGATTGAAAGAGATCAATCAAAGAAACTCCTTGCTATGTCACAAGAGTCTTATATAATGAAGATTCTTAAATGCTTCAATATGCAGCACTGTAATCCCATTGATACCTCTGTCATGTAAGGTGAAGGCATGAGTACTAAAATGTGTCCTTAGACTTCATAAGAAAAGAAAGAAATGATAATTGTTCCTTACGCTAGTGCTATCAGAAGTTTGATATATGATATGATGTGTACTCAACCCGACATATGTCATTCTGTGGGGTTAGTGAGCTGATATTAATCAAATTCAAGTCCAACATACTGGAAAGCAGTTACGAGGATCTTGAGATACTTGAAAGGTACTATGGACTATCGACTTTGCTATCAAGGGAGTGATCTACGCTTATTAGGATACTCTGATACTGATTAGGGAGGAGACCTAGATGAGCATAAATCGACATCTGGATATGCGTTCTCGCTTAATGATAGGGCAATTTCTTGGAATAACAAGAAACATACATGCATATCTTTATCAACGATAGAGGCAGAATTTATTGCATGTTCTGCTGCAGTGCAAGAGTAGTATGGCTAAAACGTTTCTTAGAAAATTTAGCCATTGTCACTGATGTTTTAAGACCAGTGACAGTATATTGCGATAGTCAAGCAGTCATTGCCTATGTGAAAGATCCCAAGTATCATGGTAGGACGAAGCACATTGACATAAAGAATAACTTCATCAAAGATATAATAGCGCAGAAGGAAGTAGTCCTGCAATATGTTTCAACCAATAGGATGGTTGCTGATCCATTTACGAAGGCTATTTCAAGAGACATGTTCTTGACCTACAGGATGTCTTTAGGATTACATAGAATGTGATTATGATATGTAATATTATTGAGGATCACTGGATTATGTGTGTATATGTATTGTAGTTGTTTGTTAATGAATTGATGTTTTATTAATTGGTACAATGTTATGAGACTAGCACAAACACATATATATTATTGAAAGGTATGTCACCGGGCAATGATTGGCTCATTCACACAAGCAATCACCTCAAAGGCTATAGTAAGCGGGTTGAGATGAGACGATATATACTATAAATACCGGAAGAGCAGTTTAGTACATAAAATGATTTAATGTCGCCTTGATTGGAATCAAGATGAGGTCTGTTATTCATACGTGATAAGACCGAACATGATAGTCCCACAATCATATATGCTTGAGGTAGCCGGATACAAGTACTAAATTGGGTGCTGTGGAAAGCGAGCTGATATAGCACTCGGGCTAAACATGAATACGTGAGAAGCATGTGACTATGTTTAAGCTAAAATTCGTATAGTGGATATAATTAATAAATGACATATGCTCGTATAGAAAGAGAAATCCACTATAGCATGTAATTCATACTACATGTGCTTTATTTGACCGATAAGGGAGATGAGTACAATTATCCCTATTTATTCATCGTGTGAGTCCTTAAAGTAATTTATAATTTACCTTATTTTGTGCCCTATATTACTTCTAACTATGTTCTCAAAGTAGAAAATCAATGTTGCTACTTTAGCATATTATCAGCGGTCATGAATAGATATGACTTTATGGGACGTGTCTAGGGAAGCAATAGTTCTGAAATGAAGAGAGACATGAATGCGAAGGAAGACTATTGTTGTTTTACATCTATTACATGTGTTTATCGGTCAACCAATTATTTCACCTTCAATGGCTTCGGAAATAATTGTAAATACATGGTGTTCTTGAGAAAAGTCAAGTATAGCCTTCAAGGGATATGTATACTTGGATTGATGTAACAAAATATGTTTGGGACACCATGAGACATCAATTGTTTATTTATTTTTTGAGGTTGTAGCCATTATGTTGTCCCTAACAGGTGCATAATTAAAGCTTTCAAGTGCAGGTGTACTCACTAGTCGCACGGCTTTCTTGCCAGTATGAATTGTTTCTAAGGTAGATGAATGTTGAATGCCTTATGTTCTTGATAGAGCATTATCAAGTCCATCATGTGCAAGTGGGAGATGTTATATTTCATCGGTTCGCCCATGATGTGTGCGTCCAAGGGACACCATTTGCTCTAATAAAAAGTGTGTCTGAGAGATACTTTTTGAAGAGGTGCGATGAGAGTTTCTTAAAAAAAGTTACGATAACTTCCTCCGATGATGAACAATTTACAAGAGAAAATTCAGAACTCTCTCTCTCGACGCATAAGGATTCCGTATCTACTTTGAAAAAACAATCGGCATTAACGCTATGGAATAAGAATATTTTCCCTGTGATTGTATTTGGACTAACGTGAAGTAGATTCATTCATCGTTTGCTGGCGATTCAACGTATGATCTTGGAAATTTTATTCGTAGCGCATCGAACAGGTTAGTTGATTCTCCAAACACTCGCTTCCCAACAATGCCGATTGTTTTTACTTTAAAAATTGCCACTAATTTATCATAGAATAATTAGAAGTCAAGTAAAACGCAGAAGTTCGTTTTAATTCTGCAAACTAGAAATTTGGGGCATGGGGAGTTGATTAGGTAGATGTTATCTAACACCTAATTTTGTACCTTTTCTCTTTTACGGAAAACAATTCATGCAATTTATCACGTTATTTTTTTTTTTTAGTTTTTCTTAAAACAAGTAAATCTAAATTATCCTGCATGAGTACTCATACAACCGAATATGAACAAATTGATAATCAAATAAGGTACAATAATAGCGATAAAAAATATAGTGCGGTAAAATATAACCCAAGCCGTATCTGGCAAAATTTAACACCACCTTATTATTAAACCCTAAAACTAGACCGGTGAGTTGTAAAGGGAAAGTCTATGCAACTTCTCTAATATAGACTAATTTATCAAATGAAATATAAATATTCAAATCTAATATGTTATGCAAAAGTGAACCTCAAATAAATTATTTTCCTAAAATGATCTATTAAATGTGGAAACAAAAATTTAGCTAATGCAATCTAAAAAGCTAGACAATACTACCACTCCGTTTGCTTCGCAGAAAATGAATGATTAAATGATCGCTTTTATTACTTAAAATAAGTAGTCAATGAAATTTTTTTTATTACCGACAATAGTTTATGTTTAAATATTTTCATGAATGATGAAAATTTCTTTTGTTCATTAATTTTTGTAGGAGGTAAAAGCGATCATTATTTAAAAACTGTTTTCGTAATCATTTATTTTCCGTGAAGCAAAAAGAGCCTAAGAAAACAAATCTAGTTATATAATATGAATATGTGGAATCCGTTAATTGCACCCCTAGACATGTTTTAGGATCTTTTTTTTAATGAATATACAGTCTAAAATATTTTCCTTTTAATGACGTGTGATTTATGGAAATAAATGTGCAAATATGACGAATAATAATGCAATCTCAATTTCATGATGCAAATTTAATGCAAGATCCTCTCGTAATACGCAAAGTGTACGATCTAATTGAAATTACACAATGAAATTAGGGTAAATTGACATGTAAATCCAGAATTTCTAGCACTTAAACAAACAATTTCACTCGATATGAACATTTCGAACTACAATCGAGGAACAAGAATAAACCTCGCATAGTTTGAGGGTGCGAATGATAACATTTCTTTCCCCCCAACCTATTTTTGGCTAGAAATTAAAATTTATTTCACTTTCCTGGACAAGTTTCTGAGCAAAAAGTAGCATTTGATAATGACACAAAATTTTGTTCCCGAAATAGAAATTTGTTTGATAACGAAGTAAAATTTCTATTCCCATCGGTCAAATGACGGCGAATGGTAAGTGAGTGGCGGCGGGGGGTGGCCGGTGAGTAGCGGTGGTAGGTGATGGTGAAAGGCAGCGGGTGAGCGGTGGCAGACAATCGGCAGCCAGCGGCAATGAGGGTAATGGTGAACAACAAAAGAGAGTTGTTATTTATGTTTCTGTTCCAGAAATAGAAAATTAAAAAATTTTAACTTCTCATTTCTGTTCTAAATCTATTTTTGTGTCCCAGAAATAAAAAAAATGAAATTATTTTACCAAACGGATTTTTGTTCTAAATCTGTTTTCAGAAAAAAAAAATAAAAAAAAAGGAGAAAGAGAATGGTTATCATTCATGTTATTACTCTAAGAGACATAACAGGAATTTTAATCACAGTGTAGTCCTATCTACTCGTGGCTCCAATTTAAAGTCCCAGCAAACACAGTTTAATGGCCTAGGTTTGACCTCACCGAAATAATTAACAGTATATTCACAATTGGCGACCAAATCAACCGATTAGTAAAGAAAATTTAAAAAACTTTAAAACCAAATTGGATCCTAAACGGAGTCATTATCCCAAAGAGCGCAAACTACACAATACCTGAACTGATGTGAAAGAGATCAAAATCAAGCATCGGAGGTAGTTCATGGCGACTTAGCGACACCTCGTGATAATGCGAATAGTAGCAGTGACCCGAATGCTCGAAAGCGGCAAATGGATTGATAAGTGCAATTTGGCGAGCAGGGGCAGTGGCCTCTTTTTCAATACAAGCTTCTCTGAACACTGGACCTGTGCGTTGGTAACCTACCAATGTGTTATCGACTCAACAAGTTGCCAATCAAACTTCGTTGCTGACGTGTTTTGATAGTCATCAATGCTTTTCACATGTTATCAGCATGAAACGACATTCAAAGTTATACCCTACGAAACAGTAGAATCATCCAACTTCGGCTTACAGAGTCTAATCATTTTACATTAATATAAATGCCCTATTCTATTGGACATAATCATTTTACATTAATATAAGTGCTCTATTCTATTGGACAAAAGCAAGAGACCTTTTACTTTATAACCAAATGGATAGAAAGAGAGAAATGTTGGAGAATAATGAGCACAACTTCATCACTTGAAGCTTCAATAGCATTCGACAAAAAAAAAAAAAAAGAAGCTTCAATAGCAATCTTCCATTATGAAGAGAGGAACTATCAGGTTCATAGTAGTTGCAAAGCTGCATATCTCTGGAATTGGATAAGTCAATGCGTACTTTCATGGAGGGTGTCACCTGGACCTCACAATTGTGAGGATAAATGCTAAAAACAATTAGCAACATTTGTCAACAAATGAGGAAAAGAAATATAAATAATGAGAGATAGAGGGTGATTTTGCTTACTGAATAACCTTTTAGTTGCTTAGTCAGGATTGAAAAGCTCTCTTGAACCAAAGCATAGTAATCATCCTTGGGATCAATAGTTTTACAATAATCCTATCCACCGCCTGAAGATAGGAAATCCTCCAAGATTGCTTGAGATGTAATATACAACAGAATCCCAAGATTCCCACTGTAAAACCTGGTCCCAATCCCGAGTATAACCCAACAACAATGGAGTCGCCTTCATCAGACTCATCTTCGATTGTATTGTGACCACCTCGTCTGTCCTTATCATTATGATCATCTCCGGGACAAACTCTCAACAGAGGAGCTCCGCAAAGTCCATCGTTGCCGCGATAAAAAAATTGATCATCCAAGGTGGTTAGATGATTGCCTGATGGAATGCGACCAGATAAATTGTTGAAGGAAAGATCCAAACAACCTAGAGAGTCTAAATTGGTTATATTAGGAGGGATTCCACCCGATAGCTTGTTATTCGCCAGATCAAGTGACTCTAACTTTCTCAAGTTCCCAATATTTGCAGGGATTTCTCCAATGAGATTATTGTGAGAGAGATTTAAATTTTGAAGTTGAGCAAGCCAAGTCAGCCCTTCCGGTATTAGTCCGTCTAATGTGTTGCTTGACAGGTCCATGGAAAATAAATATCGAAATGTGGTGGTGAATTCTACACTTTTTTCGTATCAACCATAATGGAAAAGCCCAATGGGAATCTCCTATATAGAGTAAAAGTGGAATTGGCCCACAGCAGCGAGAGGTTGTTGAAACAACGAGGAATGCCTCCAGAAAGGTTGTTATGCGCTAAGCTTAAATACCGGAGATTATCAAGATGGCATAGCTGCAAAGGAATGTCCCCAGTGAAGTCATTTCTCTTGAGATCGATTATCTCAAATGAGTGAGAGTGTCGTCCAAACGAAGGTATTCTACCAGTGAATTGATTGTCACTAAGATCGACGTATACCAAATTCAGCTTTTGTAAACATTTCGGAAGCACTCCATTCAAGTCATTTTCATGTAGGCCTAGAACTCTTAATCGCTCCAAGTGGCATAGAGAGTATGGAATCTTACCATTTAACTTGTTGTCTCCCAATGAAATCCATTCCAGATTTGCTTGCGACTTCCTCCAGCATCGAGGAAGTCTCCCAGACAGTTGGTTCTTAGAGAGATCAAGAACACGCAATTCATCTGACATGCATAATGAATTTGGAATGCCACCACTGAGGTTATTTCTAGAAAGCAACACTAGTCTTAATAGGGGAATCTTTTTTCCAATAATTCGAGATATGTTGCCTCTGAGCAAGTTGCCCGACAGATCCAACAATTCAATGTTAGATAAAACGTCAGGTAGCCAATGAGGAACTTCATCTGAAATGCTAGCATTTGACATGTCCAGTACCGAAATGTTCCTCTGTGTTCGAAGCCAGTTTGGGAATCTTGGTCCCACTTTGCAACTTGACATGAGAATCTTTTGAAGTTGGAAAGAAGGAACCCAAGATGCGCTAATATTTAAAGCAAGCTCATTCGAATAAAAGTATAACACGGTCAAGCTGGTGAGATTGGCAAAGTGAAGTTCGCTAACAACTCCCTCCAATTGATTATTACAGATGTCCATCTCCTCTAAATTGAATAGTCGCCCAATACTTTCTGGAAGGTTCCCGCTCAATTTGTTAGAAGAGAGATACAACTTTCTCAGAGATGATAACTGGCCCACAATAGCGGGAATAGAGCCTGATATCGAGTTCCATGAAAAATCAAGGAATTCGAGATCTTTGAAATTCCCAAATTGATTGGGCAGTTGACCATTAAAATTGTTACCGGAAATATCAATAGTCTTTAGGTTACTTTGTCCACAAATCAAAGCACTATCTTCGCTGTTTGAAATCCTCCCACTAAATTTGTTAGAATGCAAGTTTAGTACTTGCAAGTTGCAGAAAATGCTCATGTTCTTCAAAAGTTCACCTTCCAGCCTATTTTGAGAGACATCAAGGAATCTAAACGACCGACTATTTGCAAGGATGTCAGTGGGAAATATGCCTTGGAGTTTATTAAAACTTAAATCGAGATGTTCGAGTTTGCTCAAGTTTTGAAACCAAGGAGGAATAGATGATTTCATGGAGTTGTGACTTAGATCAAGGAATTTAAGAGAAGTGGCATTGGCATGCACAGAGCCTAAAGCATCTTCCAAATCACATCCCCTCAATATTAAGAACTCTAGGGACGAAAGCATGTTGATAGGACTCGACCAATTTTTGGGGTTGAGAAGGGGGACATAAGACATGTCAAAGTACTTCAAGTTAGAAAATGTTGATAGCCATAGAAGGTTCTCTATTTTTATAGATGGCCCCCAACCCAAGTTACTAACATCCAAGTACCGTAAGCTAGAAAGGTTGCTAACTTCATTTGAAATTTGTCCATAAAAGCCTGCAGATGAGAGGTTCAAATACTCCAATTTCCGAAGAGAAGCTAAGGACTCTGAGATCTTTTGGGTCGAAAAATTATTGAAGCTGAGGTCCAGATACTTCAAATGCTTCAGTTCGTTTAGAGCAGGATGTGTCTTACCTCCCAAGCTGCACTCTAAACCACCGCAGGGATTACGTAGATCAAGCTTCGAGACGTGACCAATCTTCTTGCTACATTCAACTCCTTCCCACTTGCAACAACGTTCGCCAATCCATGACCACAAACGTCTCGAAGGATCATTAAGATCTTGCTTGAACTTTAGAAGAGCTTCCCTCTCAGCGCCTATGCAGCTTACATTTGTAAAGGTTTTGGAGTGACTAAATTCCAAGGCTTGAATGACAAAGAGTGCGCACAAGATTGTGGGCACGAAGCTAGTATAGATGTATGACGCCATTGTTGTTAAGAATGAACCTGAGAACTTATGTTATATGGGCCAAGAAAGTACTTCCCCTAAGGAAGATGTCATTTTTTTTCTTTTAGTTACACAAATCTTGGTCTTAATGCACAAAAAGAAAGAAAAAAAATGAAGACATTAGCATTTTTCAAAGTCCTTTTCTACGATAAATCTTTTGATAAAGAGAAAATCATATTATATTGGTCATCTAGTTGGACCTAGACCAATTTAAAACCCTTTCGGTTAAAACTGAATTCAAGCAGGAGCACAATTCTAAGAAAGATTCCTAGTCGGGTTAATAAAATCATTGTAAACACTGGCCACCTAATGCAACAGAAAAATTCCAAGTCATGCTTTACAAGACCCGTCATATGGTCAATATGTAAAATGCGTTGCTTAAATAAATACAAAACCACAGAACGCCCCTGCTCATAGAACCTATAACCGCAACTTCAATATACTTCGCTCCCCAAAAGCAAGGAAAAAGAAAATTAAAAAGTATCATAACATTCATACGACGTTCACTTTAATGCAAAAAATTTTCAATTGATAACTTAACTACCACGTCAGTGGAAAAATGATTATTTAAGTACCTCTCGTGACAAATTCAAAAATTTATTTGACGAAACTTTTGTTATAATAAAAAGGTTCAACGTGGAAAATTCTTCATCCAACGTTGCAACGTGAACAAACTGACAAAGCTTCTCAAAATGTTCTTGCGTTTGTGTTCGCATCCGTTGAGAAGAAACAGAGCAAAGCTGTGTTTTCCCAGTGAAGAAAAAGATCTTATCCTCTTGTTCGCCTTCATGATGCTTTGATTCTCGCCTCTGCTCGGGACAACAAAACTCGAAGACTGGGTGAAGAAGGGATTGGTTTTTCGGGCTTGGAGGAAGAGGAGGCCTTGTAGTGAAGATGAGGCTATGATTGGATGATTGAACACAAGGCCTTGTAGTGAAATCGCATCTTGAGCAACCTTTGAACGTTTCCCAACTGTGATCTCCTTAGCCAACAATTTGATAATGTGATTTTGCCCCAATTTAAGGAATTAGGTTAGGGTTCTTTGATAACGAATTTAATTTTACCCTAGTTCCTTAATTTGGGACAACTAAATCACATCGCTTAGAGGTTTAATTGTTGACTTCATATTGCCAACGAGCCACATTAGATATGTAATAAAATATTGTCAAATAAATCGCCGATCGCACTGAAGTGATTATTTTTTAACGAAAGTAGTACTTAAGTGATTGTTTGAAAAGTTTTGGCATTGAAATGAGCGTCGTTAAAAAATTATGACGCTTATAATGGCCCTTTCCCTTTAAATAATTCATAAAAACTCCATATAACTCTTGCAAATTAAGTGAACATTCGCATCAGAGAAGTCAAACCTGGCGGATAGACTCCCACCAACGAGGTGAATGATGACGTGGAGCACTCTCATTGGCTTGACCATACAGAGCAAGAGGATCTTTGTTAAAAAAGAAACCGAGGAGAGAGAGAGATGCCCAAAAAGAAGTCAAAAGGAAATGGGTTAAAAACTTAACTGGCCGAGTCCCGTCCTCTTAACCAAGTGATTTGATTACAAAAATAAAAAAATAAAAAAATAAAAAAACAATAGACTGAGAAATTAGTTGAATTTAAGCATTGCCACATGAATTGATGAGACTTGAGAAAAGAGAAAAGAGTACTTTGTTGACCGAATGAATTTAATTATGATAGGATAAATGTCATTCTCCAATTATTTGACATTTGTCCTTTTACTTTTGTTTATCAATATTTTGACTTGGCCCACGCATCGCGCAGTTAACATCTAGTTTAATTACAACAATGGTATAGGCCAATTGCTAAATTGTCATCAAATAAGAAAATTAGGGATCATACCCAAACCCTAAATAAAACAAATCTATGTTGCAGGCTCAACATTTAGGTTGTTGTCGCGGCCCTCCCTAGAGGGGCAGATGGATTACCAAGTGAGTGCCGACTATCCATCTTATGAGGTGACCCGCACATTTGGCTTGAGTTCTTCTAAACTCTACCAATTGCAACATTGGTTGACTTGGTTAATTATGCAAATTGTTTTTACTTTATGAGTTACCACTAATCTATTTGAAGCCGGTTAGAAGTGAACTCAAACATAGGAAATCATTTCACTCCAACAAACCAAAAAAATAAGAGAACAAGGACTTGATTACAACACCCAAACTTGGTACCTTTGTCGTTATTTCGAAAACGGTTGATTAATACTTGTTCATTTTTATTACCTAGGCACATCCATTTAGGTGACCTTGCATGGCTAATATGCACGATTACGTTTTAAGAATCACACAACCATACAATATCGCGATCAATAAAAAATTACATACGAAAAAACAAATTGCAGCAATTAAAATCCAATACGATGTTAGGTAAAGAATATGCACTACCATGTTATTAAGCTCCAGGATAGGACCTCCGTGATCTATGCATAGAATTAAACCCGAGTGACGACGACAAAGTGTTGAAGTCAATAAAACGGTACCAAGCTCTAATCAAACTAAGTTCTACGATACAATTTCCATCTAAATGCACCATGGATGTCCCTTTTTATCTATTTCTTTTATGTTAGGTAAACTAAGTCCTATGTTACAATTTCCAATCCCTCAGCGAATGAATCGTTTTCCTTTTAAGTCCGGGCAAGATCATGTCTCAAACGGCCAATCAGGTTTTTTCTCGTTCACCTCGAGATTTTGTTTCTTCTTGCTCACCTTTTCCTTAAGTCACTCGGTTTCTTCAATTTTCCTCTCGTTTGTCTCCTCTCTTATTTTTGACTAACACACACATGCCCCAATCACCCCTTTTCTTTCGCTGTTTTCTCACACACTTTTGCAGTTTGCTCTCTATTCTCGCTTGTCTTCGTCTTTTTCGCTCCCTTGAGTAATTATATACACTGCGTACCTTCGCAAGGGAAATAGCAAATACCAAACAAAATACTTCGAAACAAACTCGTTCATGGGAGGGCCCAAGAGATATCCAGTCTCACCTGTTGGGTGCGGTTCTTGGGCCCACCCAGTGGAGGTCGTAGGAGCAGTGCCCTAACTACACCATAGGGGTTTTTTTTATAGTTATAGCTTGGGCTCGTATTTTATTGGTAATTTAGATTTGGGCCGATAAATAACTATTGTGTCACCTGCATATAATCTTTCTCGTGTAATTGAAAGTTGTAACAAAGATGTGGGATGTGCTAATTATAGTGGAATCTTCTACTAGATATAGCCTTAGTTCAAGGGTTAACTAAGATAAACTAGGGTGAAGTAGGATAAACCTCGTATCTTGATTTCTCTTTTTTGTGTTTACTCTCTATTTCATTGTGTTTGTGTGCCTATTCCTAACATCGTTGAGATATCTCCCCATCATTTTCGTGCCAAATTCATGGGAAAACGAGGTGGAGAGAAGAGATGAGGAACGTTGCAATATGATCCATCGTCATACGAGCTGAAATTGATCAACTAATAAGGGGTACCTGAATTCCACATTTTATAGATGCCATCCACTGGAAATCATCAAATGCTTGCATAATCGCACTTTAACATCTAATCGCAAGGCAATGTTTGGGACTCTACTCTTTAGTTGTTCAATACGTAACTACAAATTCAGAGACCTTATCTTGAACATGCAATCAAGCAAATCAACTACTGGATCGTTTCACAAGCTATTATTTTCAAGTTTCTAATCACAAATTCATCAGAGCCATTATCATATCGCATATTATGTGATCCCGATATAACTACCCCATTAGAATCAAATCAAATAATCATCAACAAGCAGTAGCTAACTAAGGCTTGGATCAAACAGCTCGTGCGTTAAAGAAAACAACGAAATTTCTGATAAGCAAATAACAACCAAACAAACTGTTAATTAATCGAAGACATAAACAAACCTTGGCTTCTAACGTTTGCTTCAATCATAACGACGTTCGAAGGCCTCCCTGGACTTCATTATGCGAGTCACTGCCTCCCTCGATATGTTCAGAATAATCTCTGGGCCTTCTTCACAAAGATGAAATAATCACTGACCAGCGGGAATCGCGAGGCAGGCACCATGCAAGTATTCCATGGCTAAGTATTAGCCCTACGACCATTCGGATTCGAATGACTCGGCTCTCCCACGATTCGGCTGGTGGCTTTAGGCAAATCGATATCCATGACACGCGGTGAAGGCGGTTCTCTGTCTAAACCGACAGCAATCACACTAGTTTGAGCGGTGATTCGTTTCAATGGTTCGTTTTCGTTCGACAAAACGACCTGTGATTAGGGCAGAAGAGAGTATGAAGACATGCACGAAGTTGTTTAGGTGAAACAGAGAAAAAATGGCCAAATGAGCAAGAGGGGGAACCACGAGAGACCAAGCATAAAATAAAGGTGGAGGCGCAAAGAAAATGAAGATGAGTTGTTGAGATTACATCTTTGACCAGTTTGTATGGAAATCATTTGTAGATAATCGAAGGGAATAAGAAGGAAGAAACTCCGATCAAAGACAAAGGTTTTGAATCTCAAGCTGTTGCAAAAACTCCAACTGGAAGAGAGGGTTTACATGAAGAGAGAGCTGCTCAATCAATTAGAATGAAAGGAAAAGAAGTCTTGGAAGTAAACAATGTCGTCTCATATGGTACACAAATATACTCTCTCGAAGCTTCTAGCAGTACATGTCAGCATCAGAAAAGTTGTACTCTCAATAACTATTTTGCAACTCTGAGCCTTGAAGAATTACAATGAGGAGAAGAAGAATTTGTGAAGGAATATCTATATTTTTGTTCCTTTATTGTTTTTTTTGCTAAGCTGTAATTCAAGTATTGACTGCTCTGGATCTAGATTTTTTGGTCATATAAATTGTAAAAATGAATGCTAAAGAAGATGAACTCTCAGATGAAAAGTTTCGTGAGAATGAAGGAAATGGCTATGATAGCAAGATTTCTTTCTATTCCGCTTTAATTATTTCCTTCTTTTATTCAGTTCTCTACATGGTATCAAAGCGCTTCTTTGAGAGCATTAAACACACACTGAACAATGGCTGCGAGAGTTCCTAAATTCCTGTTTCCTATTCACGTAAACATAAATAATTTTGTTACGATTAAGCTTGCTAAAAATAATTTTCTTCTTTGGCAAGCACATTTTCATAGATTTCTCCGAAGTTAGGAGCTATTTGGGTTTGTCATTTGTGAGATTTCACCACCGTTGCAGAAGCTGCGTGTTGAAGTTGATGATAAGGAGATTGAAGAGCAAAACCCCGATTATGTGGATTGGATGAGAACCGACCAGCTGATTTCTTCTTGGATAAGTAGAGCAGTCTCTGAGAGCATTTTGGGTTTGATTATCAGCTTAGAAACATCTTACAAGGTATCGCAGACTCTCTTGAACAGATTTACACAAAAGTCTGTAGCTAGTGAATTTGAGCTAAGGGGCAAACTCCAACCATGTAAAAAATGGGGTGGGTATCTTAGGGAGTACAAACTAATTTGCGAGTAGTCGAACGCAATTGGCAAGCTTGTAGATGAGATAACAAAGGTTTTTGGTGTCTTGGAGGGGTTAGGATCAGAATATGAGAATTTTAGAATAACTATGTATTGTTTGAAGCCTCAACCGGATTACGATGAGGTTATTTCGCAACTGGAGAGGTTCAAAACGAGGTTGCAAAATTACTCCTCAAGCCTATATAACCCGAATTTTGCCTACTATAGGCAGAGGAATGTTGAAAGAGAGCAAAAGGTGGATTTTGTCAGTGAGGTTGTTCAACCAGATTTTGCTTTTGTGGGTCAGAGAGGAAACAACAGGTTTTATGAAAACAGAGGTGGACGTAATTATGGTAGAGGTGGTTGTGGTTATGATAATCGAGGTCATGGTTATGGATATCAAGGAAGAAATCAGAGTTACGGATCATTTGATTCAAACCAAGACCTAGAGGTTCAAGCTTATAAACAACAGATCAATAATTTTGGTTTAGGCCGGGGATTCCGGCCTTATGCGGGTGCTTCACGAAGGTATCGGGATGTTAAGTCATATCCTTCCCCGAATTCATCTATTAAAGACATCCAAGATGAGAAAGCAATAAAGGGTGTGAGATTAGCATGTCAAATCGGCAAGCGACCAAGACATGATGAGCTTCGGTGTTGGTATCGGTTTGACAATTCCTTTCGGGGAGAAGACATCTCGACAACCCTTGCGGCAATGCATCTTGAAGATCCGTAGGTGTGATATCCTGAAATTCGACCCTTTTCGAGATATATGAAATAATTATTTCATCGATACACTGTTAGTTAAATCTCGCTCTAAATTGATTACTCATGAAATGACTATCTAATAAGAAAAGATTGTTAAGGAATTAAGTACGCACAACATGAGAAATCAACCATGGATTAACAATTCAACCATAAGGATTGACAAGGAACAATTTTGAGCTATTATAGGCCGATCAAGGAACAATTATAGAATGATTTGGCAATAGTATACAACCGGATCACGGGTGATTCCACCTAACCATTGTATAGATTGCGAACGACCCTAAACCAATTCTTAACGATCATGTACTTTGGAACTAGCGATTGACTACTTGCAATTACATGACAACCGAGGTCACCCATGACTCAAGAAAGCTTAAACATTATTTGATATCAAATCAACTATGGGTTGAATACGAGTAACTCCTAAAAGTTGCCAATTAGTTTAAGATATATTAAAGTCGCAATTAATTGATTTTGACAATGAATTAGAATCCGAATTTGGATATCAAACTTTGAAGGATTTCAAAACTAACCTATTAGACTTCGCCTCATTAATCCTCCGATTTATCGGTTTGCTCGAAATTCTCAAAAAAGGAAATTTTTGGCTAAGAATTGGAGCCCACGAGAAAGTGAGCCGAGCAAAGGCCTATTGGGCCTCATGCCAATGTATCCTTCGGCCATTGGGCCCAAACAAATTCAAGTGGGCCCAATGAGGCCCACTAAGCCCACTTTACCATTTTCAAGCCCAATTTGAGCCCATGAACTTTTCAAGCCCAATCTTGAAGCCCAAACTTGATTTATACAAGCCCGTACAAAATTCTAGCACGTATATGCGTATTGTATTTTATATTATACTTTGTGAAATGACCATTTTGGCCTTCTAGCATTAAATGAGAAGTGACAAAGGAGAGTGAAAGTCTTTGGTCTTAATGAAGAGAAATGATGGATGTTGGGGCTTGAACTCGACTTATGGAAGAAGCCTTGCAAGAGAGATTTCTCTCTCTCATTTTCTCTCACTTATTCTCTCTCTCCTCACTCCCACTTCGTCCGCTCCCTTTCCTCTCTCTGTTCTCTCTTTTTTTTCCTCTTGTTTTCCCTCTTTTCCTCCTCATTTTGCCCACTCTCTTTCCCTCCTCATCCTCCTTCGGCTGAGCATAGCAGCACCGCCTTTGGCTGCTGTTTTGCTGCCGTGGAACTGCTACCACCAGCCGCTTGCCATGAGTCGTCTGTTCAAGCCGCTTCCTTGCCGGTTTGACTCCACCGCAAGCCAAACCAGCCCCCACCAAATCTGTTGTGCTACTATCCAACCATCATCACCACCTCGTGTTGTTGCCAAACAGAGCCACGCGTAGCCCTCGCTGCTATTGTCATGCCCATGTCATCGGAATCATTAACAAATGAGTTAATGCTCTAATACTTTTATTAGTACGTTAAACTTGGTTAGAATTAGTTTATATTAAGTTAATTAGATGGTTAGTGATTAATGGTGATTAATTAATTGATAGATTATCAACTAGCGATAAATTATCGGAAGCTATAGCTAATTAGGCGACATGGTATCAAAATTTTGATAATAAGCTATTGCCAAATAAGCGATAGGCTATCAAGGAAATGATGATAAGCTATTATAAAAGTAAGATAAGCTATTGTCAAAAGGACGATAAGCTATTAGAAAAAAGGTGATAAGTTATCGTCAAAGGGACGATAAGCTATCGTAATTTAATGATAAGTTGTCACCAAAGGGCGATAAGCTATCACTAATTTGATGATAAGTTATCACAATTAGGGCGATAAGTGGATTTTATATGGGTGTTTTATGCTTGATCTAAGTGTTGAATTATGCTCATTTCATGCCGTTTAATGCTTGCTTTGCCCTGAATAATAATTGTCCTATGTGAAACCTTGTTATTTAATTTTTAAAAGGGTTTTTGTGGACATATAAATAGTAAACTCTGAGGTGTTGGGTTTATATGTCAAGTTTTATAAGTTAAATAAAGCAAAGATGTTTAAAAAGGGAAGCATGCAGAGTTTGGTGGTTTAATTATGTGTTTGTGATCATGTGTGAATTTATTACTACATTTGTAGGTATGAAAGTTGAAGTATTTTGATGTGTGACTACAACCACGTTTGCATTGGCTAAATGAGGAGAAATAAAATTGGCTTGAGTAGTTTAGGTGCTTACGTGATCACATAATGAGAAACCGTTACCCGCACCTGAGTGCGAGCGTACCTTAAATGGCCGTGATGAAAACTCTGCCTGAGTGTGGGCGCACCTTAAATGTCTGTGATGAAACCCCCGTATGGTTGTAGGTGTGCCTTGAATGGTCATGATGAGACCTCTGATGGAATTTCGGGCGTGCCTTGAGTGGCCGTGATCAATACCCTGTTAAATCAAAAGACCCCCGTGGGAGGATGGGTGTGCCTTGAGTGGTTGTGATAGATGCTGGTCATGTTGGAAGACCGTCAAACCTTAGGGTTATGTCATAGCCTTAAATGGTTTTAATAATCAGAACATGCGTGAGTGCATCGTGCATGAGAAAGTTGTAATGTGTTCTGATTATGCTATATGCTTATTGCATTATTATGACACGTGATGATTTATAACATGCAGGGCATGTGCCAAGACAAGGGAAGGATGCTTGTGATGGTGTGATGGCATGTTTGTGTATGCTATGATGACTTGCTTGACACTATGTATAACTAAGGCAAAGCAAAGGGTTGGATTGCTATTGATCTACCATCACTTTATCACTGTAAATTTTAGGTGCATTAGAAACGAATTGACTTTCTAAACGAAGCTTAGATCGTTAATTTGCTGAGATTCGTGTCTTATTCATTGTTGTTAACTGTTTTCTGGGACTTTAGGATGATGGAGCACCCAATGCGGTTCGGGGTGCCACAAGATATGGATAGCATTATTACTACCCATTGTTTTCCCAGCAAGCCACATTTTTTCAAGCGTCACCTATCTACTGTGTGGGTGAATGAGGGCTTAGCTTTATGGGTCCATCACGGACTCCAGGCACGGTTCATTCATGATGGCGAGGACCTGTACGGTCCTCTGAGGGAATTTAATGGTCATCCAGATGGGGGCCCTAGGCAGGAGATCTTGGATCCTATGGACATTGACCCACCTGATGGGTCAGTGGAGAATTGACCCTGACTCGTCCCATTTTGATCCACTTTTGGAAAGAATAAATTGACCCCTAGCCTAGTATCTTTTTGGTAGGCTCATAAGGAAATGTGCCCTTAAAGGGCTTGTGAATGTGCTTCTTTGGAGTTAATCTAGTAATTAAATAAAATGGCATTTTGGTATGACTGTTGTTGATTGTTATTATTATCCTTGCTATTTACTGTTATGACTGGATGATTATTGTCGCTTCCGCATGTGTAATCGAAAGATAAAATGAAAGGTCGATGACAAGTCGTGGGACATTGTAGACAAATGACCTACGTGATTAGGGGTAGTTGCGTGCTCGAGGGTCGAGGCGTGATAGAAGGGCAGTGAATGGTACCTAGACACGGGTGCCACAACCCACATAACTGCTAATCCGGGTATTATTCACAACTCCTCAAAGTGTAATGGAACGGATACGGTAATGATAGGAGAGGGTCTTGTCTACCTATTACATTCACTGAGAATGCATTTTTACACACTGAGTTTGATGTGTTGCCTCTTAATGTTGTGTTGGTGGTTCGCAAGATAAGGAAAAATTTGCCTTCAGTTTCTAACCTAACCGATGATTATCCTTGCTCTTTTGTTTTTGACAAATGCAATGTTTATGTTAAGGACCATCAAACCAACACAACGGTGATGCTCGAAAGGAAAATTGGGGGGCCTCTACTGTCAAGCCTCGAACCCCATCGAGACCACGTCATCCCACTGCTGGTCGAAATAGTGCGATATCCTAGATTATCGCCGACCTCATTTAAAAACGTTAGAGATTTAATTCAACAGCAGAAACCACAAATTTAACCCTGATAATTGAAACTTGAGAGAATATGGAGAATATACATTTTCATTTCTCATTCAAACTTATGCCATAATATTCACAATCTTACAAACCTTAATATACATGTGCACACCATAATAAAACCATCAAGATAAAAAAGGAACGATGATCTGGCATTCTACCCTAAAAAATGGTATTCACTAAAAGCCTAACTGTTGCACCCTTACATTATCCCCTACGCCCCTTACTCGACATCTATTCTGAATCTGACTCCTCGTCACTTGAATCCGAACTCCCCTGAACGGTTTGCTCCTCTGAGGACTCCTGCTCTACCTCACTCTCAATCGGGTGATTGATGTCACCCGACTCAGCCGGGACTTCATCTTGATCTTCCTCAGCTAGTCCATCAAAGAAATTGAACTCAGGCATAAAATTGGGATTCATATACTGCTCAAATGGGAGTATATACTCTGGTTCCTCCTCGGGCTCCTCAGACTCGTCGGGTTCATTCTTAGGTTCAACCTTGGGCTCTACCTCCTTTAGTTATTCCTCGGGGATCAGTTTTAAATCTATGTCCATTGGATTGACTTTAGCTTGCAATTCTTCGGGCTCGAGTTCATGCTCAGCCCCTGAAGATCCCTAGGCTACAGGTGCTAGGTGCAATCCAGACTGAGCTAAACTAGTATTTGCACTGGTCAACTCTCCATCTATCGGGGGTATGGTAGATGGGTCCCGATCCCCAACTAGATCAAACGGAATATCGAAACCCTTAACTGGATCAAACTCGTCGACTCCATCATTGAAGTACCAAGCAGTATATACATGGGGCTCTCACAAGGGTAATCCTACTTCTACAAAAACCATGGTAGTACGCTTAATCTAGGTCATATTATCTCCCATAGGAAACTATGCAACTTCATATTCGGTGTGCACTGGTACGCCAAAACGCTCTGGTGGCGGTGGCGGAGGATTCATGGCTCAAGTCAAGGTTTTGAAAAATGTTGATTGAAACAACCATGAGACTACATCTCAGTAAGTACACCCCTAAACCCCACCTAGGCTATCACATACTTTCAGATAATCACAAAACACAATCACACACATTAGGTCATTACATAGAAGGCACTTCACATACGATCACAAGCACATACAAATCTCATGTCATGCACTCATTCTGTTCTCATTGTTTTTTTTCCACATTCCTCGCCAGTGACCCGTGTTACAGTACACGCCTCAGGTACACTACGACCACTTATCACAACACTTCAGGGCCCGCGTTAACGTATATGCCTCAAGCCATGTTTCTTGCCCGCGTTGAAGTACACGCATCAGGTTGGCAGTCTTCTAGTAATATCAGGCATCGTCCAGCGTTGAAGTATACGCCTCAGGATGGCACAATTTCCACGATCACACATGCCATGCCACATACAATTTCTCGTTTATTCACACACTCAACAATCACTTGCCACACTCAATTAGCCAATCACACATGGCCCGTGCACGCATCAATTCACACGTAAAACATGCTCACTCAGCATTTGACATGGTCAATTTCAATAATTAAATTAGTCTGGCCTAAACGTGCACACAACAGGCATATTTCAACCATATAATTACATAATCACGCACTCAATTTCATCATCCCAACCCAGTCGCAATTCCAACACACATTAAACACACAATTTGTCATTTTTCTCCAACCAAATGGCGTCAAATCAATTCCGGCTCTTCACGGCACTTTCTCACTACTAATTGCTAGTTCCAAAAATTCAACTTGCGTCCCGATTGACCCATCACAGCCCAATGAACAATCATCCATAGCCCACTGTTGTCCTCAAAATTTCCATTAAAACTTCCTCGAATTCAATCTTAGGCTCGCTAATCAATCCCGTTCCTAAACTGTACAATTTCCGCACTTAAATAAACCCGATTTCACCCAACAAATTTTGTCCGTCGATACCCGACGTCCTAACTAAGGTTTAGAGCACGACTTACTAAGCTCTAGACTAACGCGGCTAGAGCGATAAGCGGCGATGCTCGGCGGCGCTCAGCAGCGAACGGCAAGCGGCGAGGTGGCTTGGGCGAATGGCGACGACAGACGGCGGCATGGCTTCCTTGGCCAGCTAGCTCACGGCCGAGGGAGAGAGAGAGAGAGAAAACCGAGAGGGACGGCGGTGTGGGGTGGTGGTGATGCGGCAACCGACGTACGGACGGTGGCTCGGCGGTGGACGGGTGTGACCGGCGGTGGCAGTGATCAGCGTATGGCCAAAGGGGGAGGAGGCGATCGGGAGAGGGAGAGAGAGATGGGACCGAGAGAGATGAAAGAGAGTGAGGAGAGAGAGAGAGAGAGAGTGGGTCTTGACTAAATAGTGAAATTTTGACCCAATTTGGCAAATTACAATCTTGCCCTTGTCCAATCTTTTTAATCAACGGTCCAGATTCGATCTTATCTTGAAACCGATGGCTGAGATCGAATCTTACTCAAAAATATCCAAGGGTATTTTGGGAATTTCATAAAATTCCAAGGGTAAAAATGTCCAACCAAAAAGTTAGGGCAAAATTACCAAAATGCCCCTCCCTCATAAAACTAGCCCATTATTAATTCTGGAGGGTAAAATGGTCCATTTCTCCGTTTCTCATCAAAAATGAATTTTTTTGAAGGATTCGAGCACAACTAAAATTGCACGTTACAACCGTAACGTCGTCCTAACATTCCGTTGTGACTTCCTAATTTTCCGACATCCAATTTGGGTTAAATTAAATAATTAAATTTTATTAAACGCAACTTGAGCGTTTCTCAAACTAACGGGCGGCTTGTTGGGGAAATTCGCATATTCAACCCGTGACTGATAATAAATCGAGTCATGTGCAAGTTCGTTTGGTATGTGACGACCTCGGTTGTCATTAAAATCGCAAAGATTAATCACTAGATCCGAGGAGTACAATCGTTTGATATAAGTTCAGAATCATTCGTCAAGTCATTTCGTGGTTCGGCAAAATCACCCGCGATCCACTACTATAACAGTGGCCAACTGACCCCGGACTATCCTTGGATCGGCCAACAGTGGCTCAAAATATCACCTCAACGATTTCATAGTTGAAAATCAATTCATGATTGAATTTTCTTTAGTCGTGCGAATTTAGTTCCCTTATTAGCCTTTCCCTATTGGTTAGCATCCCAGGAATGATCAGTTCCAGACGAGAATTTACTATGAGTACATTTCATAAAACTCAGTATTTCATAAATCCCAAATTGACTAATTTTCAGGATGTCACATCTACAGAGTGGACCAACAAACAACCATGGCTCTTTTTACTCAAAGACATAATCAGGTTGGGGAAGAAGTGTGGCACTAGCGGCTTGCTCACACTAATTCTCAGATTTTAAAGTTTCTTTACAACTAGAAGATGATCCGGTGCAATAAGACAACTTAGTTTGCATGTCGGAGTTGTTAGATAGTAAAAAGTAATAAGTTAGTATTACCGTTCTCTTAGTCTAGAACCAACTTTCCTTTGGAAAGGATTCACTGTGACATTTGGGGCCCATTGCTAGTGAGATCATTTCAGGGTTTTAGATTTTATGTTATCATTGTAGACAACTTTTCCTGCTATGGTTGGGTTTATCCAATGAAGTTGAAGTCAGATTTCTATGACATCTTTGTCTTGTTTCAGAAATATGTGGAAAATCAATTTGATCACAAAATTAAAGTGTCTTGATGTGACAGCAGGGGCGAATTTTCAAGCATTAAATTTCAGAATCATTTAAAGGCTTGTGGAATAAAAAATTACATGTCTTGTCCATACACTCTGGAACAAAACAGGATTTATGAATGGAAGCATTGTCATGTGGTGGAACTTGGTTTATCAATGCTATATCATGCAAGAGTTCCATTAATTTACTAGGAGGACACTTTCTTAACTGCCACTTATATTATAAACATGCTTCTCGCTCCAAATTTGTAGATGGAGTCTCCTCACAGCAAGCTTTTCGGGCATAAACCAAGTTATGAACATCTATAATTAATTGGAAATGCTTGTTATCCTTGTCTAAGACCTTATGCACAACACAAGTTCGATCCTCGCTCACTCACTTGTGTGTTTCTCGACAACAGTGACAGACATAAAGGGTACTAGTGTCTTGTACCCTTTGATGGTAAAGTTTATATTAGCCGAAATGTCACATTTGATGAAAGTTTCTTCCCTTTTGCTAAGAAGCTGAATGAAGTGTTTCCACATTGTACTGCTTTGTATAAGAAATGGGTTGAAGAGGTTGAATTTCCAGATTCAAACAGAGAAGAGCAAGTAAGGAATATCAATAATGACAATGCAGGTTCTTCACAAGAAAGTAGGGTGTTTGAAATTGGACAGATGCGTGCTCCTTATACTATAACTGAGAAGTCACAGAAACCACCAGATCAACAATCACCATCTATTTCAGAGCTGAGAAGGGATAGTCCACCTGTCCAAACCACCGCAGCTCCAGTTGACAGTTGCCCGGGTCAGGAAACACGAGTTTTGCAGCCCTCTCAACTAAGTGAAACATCAAAACACACTATGCAAACCCAGCCCAAGTCAGGGATTGTGAAACCAAATCCCAAGTATGCTTGTTTGGTTGAATATCACGTGCCTATAGTGCTCAAGACAGTTAAATCAGCATTAGCACATGAGGGATGGAATAAAGAGATGAAAGAAGACATGAATGCACCTCATGAAAACCAAACTTGGACCCTAGTTCCAAGAACAAATTGGACGCATGTAATAGGGTGCAAGTGGGTTTTTAAAACCAAATTAGCACATGATGGAAGTCTTGACAAGTTGAAAGCACAATTGGTAGCGAAGGGGGTTCCACCAAGAGGAGGGAATTGATTTCCTCGAGACATTTAGTCCAATCGTAAAATAGGCAACAATTCTGATTGTTCTCTCAGTTGCAATGGTAAAGAAGTGGTCGATACATCAACTCCATGTCAAGAATGCTTTTTTGCATGACACACTAAAAGAGAAGGTTTATATTGAGCAACCTCCGGGGTTTGCGCATCCTACACTTACTGATCATGTCTGCTTACTCCGGAAGTCCCTTTACGGCCTACGACAGCCACCACAAGCCTGGTTTGGGAAGTTTAGTAACTTCCTACTTGAGTCGGGATTCTTTTATAGCACTGTGGATCCATCACTTTTTGTATTTCATAAGGGGCAAGACACAATTCTACTCTTGCTTTACATGAATGATATTTTGTTGACCGGTAATTTTGATCATCTACTTGCCCAACTAATCAAATCTCTCAGTTCAAATTTTCACATGAAGGACTTAGGGTGTATCCATTACTTCTTGGGTATAGAAGCAAAGCACACACCCCGAGGAACTCTTCCTTTATTAGACAAAGTATGCCGTTGATCTTCTTGAGAGGGCAAACATGAAAGAGTGCAAATCGATATCAACACCTTTGTTAATGAAACCATCTCATACATCAAATGATCAAGTATTTCTTGATCAACCACTTGAATACAGAAGCTTAGTTGGGGGTTTTCAATATTTAACAATAACGAGACTGGACATCACTTATGCTATCAATATGCTTTGTCAAAAAATGCAAAAACCTACAGTTGGTGATTTTGATAGATTGAAACAAGTTCTTTGGTATGTTAAAGGGACTATCAACTTGGGGCTCTTCATTCACTCTAATAGTTCATTGAAGCTTTATGGGTTTTCAGATGCCAATTGGGCAGGTTGTGTTGAAACAAGACGTTCTACTACCGGGTGTTGTACTTATCTTGGCTTAAATATAACCTCATGATTAGCGAAGAAGCAAACAACCGTATCTCAGTCATCAACGGAGGCAGAGTATAGAGCGCTTGCCTCTGCTACTGCTAATCTCACATGGATAAGTTTCATTCTTCGGGACATTGGAATATCTTTAGCTTCACCAACGGTACTCTTTTGTGATAATCAATCAGCGATTTCTCTTACTGCTAATCCCATTTTACATGCAAGGACGAAGCACATAGAAATTGATTTTCACTTCGTCCGTGATAAAGTATCCTTGGGTTCTCTCAATGTACAATATGTTCCGAGCAACCGTCAAATTGCTGCCATTTTTACTAAGGCCTTGTCAGGACAGGATTATTTCATCATCCGAACCAAACTAGGTTTAGGGTTCAAACCCTTATCCAGTTTGCGAGGGGATGTTGAGATTACATCTTCGACCAGCTTGTATAGATATCATTTGCAGATAATCGAAGGGAAGAAGAGGGAAGAAACTCTAATCAAAGACAAAGGTTTTTAAGTTGTTGCAAAAACTCCAATCGGAAGAGAGGGTTTACATGAGGAGAGAGCTACTCAATCAATCAAAAGGAAAGGAAAAGAGGTCTTAGAAGAAAACGATGTCGTCTCGTTTGGTACACAAATATATTCTCTCGAAGTTTCCAGCGGTACATGTCAGCATCAGAAGAATTGTACTCTCAATGACCGTTTTGGAACTCTGAGCCTTAAAGAATTACGGTTACGAGAAGAAGAATTTGTGTAGGAATTTCTATATTTTTATTCCTTTATTTTTTTTTGTGCTGAGCTGTAATTCAAGTATTGGCCGCTCTGGATCTAGATTTTTTGGTCATATGAATTGTAAAAATGAACGTTGAAGAAGATAAGCTCTCGGATGAAAAGTCTCAGGAGAATGAAGGAAATGGTTATGGTAGCAAGATTTCTTTCTATTTTGCTTTAATTATTTCTTTCTTTTATTTAGTTCTCTACATGAGTTACCTAGACTATCCAAAAGTAACAAAGGTTAGGGAGCAAAAATGGAGAGGGAATATGAGATTACTTTCAAGGGCATCTTCTATGTCTCTTACTCTTTGTCATTTGCAAAATCTCTTGTTGATATTGATGATCATAAAGTGATAATATTGAGATGAGATGATTGTTATGATATGTGCAGGTAACGATGATAATTTTTGTATGCTGCTAATGATGATATACTGATGATGGTATCTATTGTGATGATAGCATTTAGGCAAGGAGAGCAACACTGGTGCTATTGAAAGTTCACATCAATTATTAACATATTGTCTCTCAATACTTGTTTTTAAATAGAATTTCATGATACAATACTTTTATTCGTCACCTTTTTTGTATTATTATGAATGCTAATGGTTTTTGATATTTTTTAATGATTATCATATCTAGGGGTATCGACATCTACTCGTGTGCAAATGTCAATATGCCCAAATTTGAAATCTTATTTTTGGCAAGATAAGAAAAAAAAAATTTTCTCACACACTCAAATTCAATATCTTTTATTGCATGTTAAAACATATGCATATTCAAAAAATTAGTTTGTTATCATAAAAAATGGAGAGATTGTTGAGAAAATCCCCTATGTTGTTTTAATAATAACAAAGACAATCAAAAGCTATTAATATGTATATTGGTTGAGTTATACCAGGTGATATATACACAAGCCACAATGTAGATGGTGTCATAATCAGTATCAAGTATGATCTTGAGTGTTTAGTCACAATTGAGAATGCTTTGTCTCTATGGAAGGATCATTACCGATATCTGAAATGAATAAGGTACTTGGTGTAAAGATGTCAACAAGATGGAAGGATATCTGCAGAGGTGAACAAGTTGGAAGGACCTTGATTGATGGTGAACGAGCCAAGAAGAACAGGGATTTTTTTTTATTGCTTGGCATGACCAATATAAGGTGAACAATTGGATGGACCATGGTGATGGTGAAGAAGCATGGAATGTTAATACTCATTGAAGTTTGAAAGGACTACACTGGTGAACAAGTCTAGAATGGGGATGTTTTGTAGAGCATGGAAGGACCAAGGTGAACGGCTTAGTACAGTCACAATCATTAATATGCTTGAAAGGACCAAAAGATAGAAGAGTAACTAATCATTATTGAGACAATAGATTATTGGTTGGAGCAGTTCTTTTTAGATAAGGCGGAGAGATAGTGATAATGCCGATGATCTAGTGAGTTCATTGAAGACAAGGAATCAATAGTGATGCTAATGTTCTTGAAGGTCTTTGGATGCTGATTCAGTGAATCAGTAAAGACAAAGAATTAGCGAGAATGCTAATGTCCTTCAAAGTATTTGGAAGCTGATGAAGCTAAAAGGATCTTTAGAAGATTGATTGCATGTCATTCGACACAGTTCGTTAGTGGACAACATCAACATACTGATGATAATCAGCAGTCCTGATTATGGGTAAGGGATCGTGCTGATATTGAGTTGTGAAAGATGCTGGTCAGTTGCTCATATGATTGCAATGTTAATCAAGATAAAACTAGCCATTACAAAAGCTTGGAATTCGCATTAGGATCGTTGGAGATGAATTAGAGAAGTTATGGCAATTTTAATAGGAGACAGACATCGACATGAGCAGTCTGCCACTATTAGGGAGCGCCATTCTGACTCTAGTGAGCGACAGAGAGCCATTATGCTGCTGGTAAAGGTTGAACTAATGGCTACTTCATGGAGTTGAGTTACAAACAATCATCTAAGGTTGGGTGACTATAAATTAAATCCAAGAAAAGTGGTGGGATTGCGTGGAAACAAACAAACAGAGTTTATATCTCTTGAGTCTTCTTCTTTGCTTTGCTTTTGTTGATAGCAATTGTGTTCCTAATTATATCTCTTTGTAGAGCTTTTGAGTTGTAATCATGAAAAAGTTAAGTGTACAAATTTAAGAGCAATTGTTGTGTCCCAATAGTGCAATCTATCAGTTAATAGGAACAACATAGTTAATTGTAACTTGCTTTGTTGATTAATAGTGAATTACGGTGTCATTGTGGCCATTAGTCTAGAGAGTGGGTATAGACTTAGGAATAAATTTGAACTACTATAATTAGTGTGTTATCTTCAATCTGTTCATCAGCAGCACTCCTGATTACATTAACTATTCATCAGCAACAATCCTAATTACATTAAATTGTTTCTACTACTAATGAAGTTTAATTTGTTGTATTCCACAAAAATTCTTTATATATTCTCATTCAACCTATTCACCTCCCCTCTAGGTTGTATTGTTGGCTCTAACAATTAGTATCAAAACCTCATTGTTTGTTATTAAAAGTGCTTTTACTTCTGAATATAAATTTTTTTATTATGGCTAACTGTAAAAGAGGTGTTTTTACAAAATTCTTTTTGTTGATTATCCATTTTTTAAACTCAAGACTTTTGAAATTTTTTCGTTGCTTTTAAGGATTTCTTTGTTTTGAATTGAAGTCTTCTAGATTTGTATTTTACTGAAGAATCTTCAACACTTTCGAAATTTTATGAACTCCTAATATTTTTCTAATTGTTTTGATTAAGTTCTTTAGACAGAAGATTATCCCAATCCAAATGAGCAGACCTACTTTCTAGTAATTATGCTTATGTGGATTCTTATGAACGAATAAATTTGTTCAATCTTGGAGTTTTTAAGTTCGTCTTTTTCATTTCTCACTCCACGTGATCTTACTAAAAGCGAGAGGAAATTCAATCCTTGGAAATGCAGAAGAAATGAGATGACTCTCTCTAAACTCAAGAGCTATACATTTCTTGCATGGTATATCCAATACTGAGTTTGACAAAATTTCTTCTTGTAGCTGAGTAAAGGAAATTTGGGATACGCTTGAAGTTGCCAATGAAGAGTCTGCCAAAGTCAAAGAAGCAAAGATGAATATCTTGTTTGGTGATTATGAGACTTACAAGATGGAGCCATATGAAGATATCAAAGGAATGCTCATGCACTATAATGCCATCATGAATGGATTTGCTGAACATAGGAAGATCTACACAAATGAGGAACATACAAGCAAGCTCAAAGATTTCAACCCTTGACCTTAGATGAGCTTATTGGAACTCTCACGGCTGATGAAATGGCCTCCAACAAAATAAGGAACATACAAACAAGCTCAAAGACTTCAACCCTTGACAATGGATGAGCTTATTGGAACTCTCATGGCTTATGAAATGAAATCCAACAAATAAGGAATATACAAGCAAGCTCAAAGACTTCAACCTTTGACCTTGAATGAGCTTATGAAATGGAACTCTCATGACTTGTGAAATGGAATCCAACGAACGAAGAACGTACAAGCAAGCTCAAAGACTTCAACCATTGATAAGTTTCAACTAGTGTCGATAGTTGTCTTCTCATCGAAGACTTACCGCTTAATCAGACAGTTGGCCACCCCTCTTCATCTATCCTCACCATTGGATTTGTCTAAACCCACACTCTCTTGAATGGTCAGCCACCTCATCTCTCTTCACTGCATCTCCACTGTCCATTTTGAACTCACTTTGATCTCCGCCATTCATCCAACCGTGGGCTCCATTATGTCCACTCCTAGTGCCAATTTGATTAGGACCTCGGGAGGTAATATAAAGCCCCTCTGGCCGGCCACAATGGACACAACACAACTCATTCTAGAGCTCTCAAATTCGGAAGCTCTCTCTCTCTCTCTCTCTCTCTCTCTCTCTCTCTCTCTCTCTCTCCCTCCCTTCGGTGGTCCTCTCCCTTTTCAACAATCCTCTCGACCCAAGGCTCTTGCTCGGCGATCTCCGTTGTCCAAGGCATCCTCCACCATGTCTCCGCCACTGTCCAAGGCGTATCCCAGCAAGTTTCCACTGCCAATCACCACCTTAACCTTCTCTGGCGTCTGTCTGTCTTTCTCTAGTGGTTGTCTGGCAGTCCCTTTTGGCGTCCAGCAGCTCCTTTCCGGCATCCAACAGCTCCTCTTCGGCATCCAACATCATCTCACTAGCATCCCTCGGAGCTCTCATCATTGGTCCTCCTTGTGGTTCACACCGGTGGCCCTCCACCACCTCATCAGCGGCCCTTGTCGATCACCATACTAGCGTATGGCTGCCTCCTCCTTGCCGAGTTCTTGAGGTGTCCTTGGTGAAGTCCTAGCCAAGATAAAATTGGGGGACTGTGTGAATAGTGCTTTGGTTTTGATTTTTGTCATGATAGGTCTTATAATATATAGTTGTCATACCATGGGTTAATTTGATTCCATTAGATTAATTTTGCATTATACATTGCATCATACAATGGGCCATTGGACCTTCGAATTGAAAGGTTGGACTTTCAATCAGATTGTTCATGCATTGCATATAGTAATTCGGATTTAATACTCAGAGCTAATCTTTAAGCATGGTTACTCAAGAAATTTATGTTTGCATCATAATGTTGAAGCTTCGTGATTTTGGCACTCTTGATGAATACTGATGATTCTTGAATAATATTGCACGTCCTTGACAAATTTCATGAAGCTTGATATATGTTGATGCATCGTGATAATTTTTGAAAGCCATTTCATGTTCTTGAGTGTTCTTGATACTCTTTTGCATAACAGGAGTCGTGAAATAATTATAGTTGTATATAGGATTTATATTGCGTCTTTATTAATCATGTAGTAACTTAGTCTATGTATGTTTTCTACATGATAGCTTAGTTTATGTACGATTAGGTTTTTATGCATATTCTTCGTCTACTTTAATAAATTTTGTGGTATGTCGGTTCTAGAAATAGCTTCAGCTAAAAATTAAGTAGGAACACAACTCTATTAGCATGGTCCTGGCGATGTCTTGTAGAGATGGCTTCTTTCTCTCTACAACTTATTCTTGTTGAGGAGTGCAAGAAGAAGAGAAATTGTGTTAAAAATTCGAAAAAGTTTTGATTTTTAAACTCTTTGCAATGATAAGTTTTTATAGACAAAATGCTATAACCTTTTCGAACTTTTCTTGCAAATTTCACGAAGGAATGAAGTGTTTCATGATGGTGAGCTAAGAACATTACATAAGTATTCCTTTAATATCGTCCAAGATCGCCAAATAGTACATTTTACCATCAAAGCTAGTTCCCTGTCGGTCCAAGCAGTTCTATGTGTAATAGCTGCAAGATCAGGTTAGTAGTAACAGCATTTATAAACTTGAGGGAGCTATTTAATTGCTTACCGAAAGTACATGCATTGCGCAATTCATATTTTTAATTTGATTTTAGGCAATCTACGCACTAGGTCCAAAGCAGAGAGCTTAGAAATCTGTTTCGTGTTAATATGACCAAGCTTTCTATTCCATAACTCTTTTTCATCTTTTATATATACAAGACATTTTAACAAAATTTGAATCAAGATCAAGCAAATAAATACTATCTTATCTTTTTTCTATAATTGATCGAGATCAATACATTTACCTTCCTCGAAGCTGGTTATGAAGCCTTTGTCACACAATTGGCCGATGCTAATCAAGTTATTTTGGACTTCCTTGATAAGAGACACGTTAGGTCTCCCAACTTGATGTGCCTCTACCAACAATTCCACCTTTATCCTTTCTTCTGAAGGTGACAATTCCACGATCGACTCGGACAAGACTTAAGAACTTGGTAGGATTAGCAATCATTTGTTGCGAGCAGCCGCTGTCAAGATACCACTTATTCTTCTTCTTTATAACCTACAGGAAAAAAGCATTTCATCTTTTCTTTCGTACCTAGATAAACTTGGGTCCTTAGGACTTACCTTTTTCATCCTTATCAAGCTTGATAGTAGAGGACAATGGTGTATTCACTTTTTTGCAATTTTCCAGTCCAAATTTCTTTACCAATTCTCTCGCATATTTCTCTTGATATATAAAGGTGCCACCTCTTGCCCTATCATGCTCATTTGGGACTCACTTTTCATAATATCAGCAAATTCCTTATATAGTTCCTTAAATTGTAGATCCAAAGATAATATCAACCACATAAATTTGAATTAGTAGGATATCATTACCTTTCTTTTGATGAAAAACTTTGTATTGACCATACCTCTTTCGAAATCATGCTCCACCAAAGATGTGCTTAGTCTCTCACATCAAGCTCTTGGTGTTTGTTTGAATCCATTGAATGCGTTCTTGAGCCAATATACATTGTTGATCTTGTTTGGGTCTTCCAAACCCGGTGGTTGTTTTGACTAGTGAGTTTCATAAACTCCTTTTTCATTTCCGAAATTCTTTTGGAAGCCTTTTTATGTTCCTCAAACATTCATTTTAGAAAATTCTGCATCTCTTCAAATGAGAGTTCATAAGCATTTACCTCATTTTCTTCTTCGCTTTCGGAAGTCTCAATGAGTCTCGAACTTGGCTTCCATTTTCTTGACAAATGGACAATTTGGCTTTATGTATCATTGTTTCTTGCATTCATAACAACCAAAATCTTTACCTTTCCCTTCCTCTTTGTTTTTGGATGGCTTCTTTTCTTCTGAAAATTTGGGGCGTCTTCTTCCTTTGTAATTTCCTCCTTTTCTCATGAAGTTCTTGAACTTTGTGGTGAATATCGTCATATCTTCATCATCGCCATCTTCTGATGATGTTTCTTCACCTGCATTGTCATTGTTAGCTTTAAATGCTATAACTATATTACCTTTGGAGTGATGGGTTGAATTCTCATGGTTTTGCATACCAAAGTCTTCACATTGCTCCATTCTTTTTGGAAGCGCTCTTAGAAATTATTTCATTTTTTCTCCATCTGTGAAGATCTTACCTTGATTTGCTAGGCCATTCACTATTTCAATGAATCTTGTGAACATTTATGCTACTGTTTCATCGGATTTCATTTTGAATAGCTCATAATTTCCTAAAAGAATGTTCATTTTTGTCTTCTTCACTCTATAAGTTCCTTCGAATGTAACTAGGAGTCAATCCCAAATTTCTTTAGATGTTACACAGGAAGAAATTCTGTTAAACTTAGATGGAGATAAAACACAATATAAGAGGTACGTAGGTTTAGCATTTTGAGTAGCTCTTCTCCGAGCTCCTCTACACAAGCAGCAATAGCTGCAGCTTTAGCAGCTTGAGCTTTTTCTCCTTCTTACTGTCGTGCAGGAGCTTGAGCCGGTATTGCCAGTCCATTTTCAATCACATCGCACATAATGAGATCAGTTGCTTCAACATAAGCTTGTATTCTTTATTTTCAGTAGCCATAGTTTCTGCCATCGAAGTAAGGAGCCTTGCTAGGAGCTTGAGAATCACTTGTACAAAAACCACCAAAGTTAGTCATAAATAAAAATCTTTATGCTTAAAAGAAATACAGTTCAAACAACAAGCAGCAGAGCTCTGATACAAATTGTCGAGACTAACTATGCAACCAAGGGGGGGGGGAGGGGGGGGTGTGAATGGGTTGTATTAAAGATTTTGCAAAAATCATGAAACAATACTTGTACAAAGATGCTAATATTAAGAATATCAAGTGGTGCTAATGTGTAAATATCATATAAAAGAGGAAGTAAAGATAACAAATAGTAATATATAGTGGTTCGGCTTATTTAGTAAGCCAACATCTACTCTCCAAACTAACAACCACAAGTTGAGCTGTATTATACTAGTAACCACAGGCTGAAGTAAAGATAGCACATTGCAATATATAATGCTGTTGTTCTAAAGCTAGACTACTCGAGTAGTCCTTTACTGTGAACATCAGTGGGCTTTCCCAAATTCAGTTCTTTCGGTGCTAAAACATCGCTGGTCACTCTGACAGTTCTGACAAAAAGCAATTTCACTTTATCTAACAATTTCTGATTCTCCTGCTGTGCTGTTCCAACTGCCAATAGCTATATTCAATCCTTCAATGAACATTCTCTGATGGTCGTTATTCGAGCATCATTAGGGACGTGATATCCTCGTAAGTGACATAGAAATCATCACTAGCTGACAATCACAATCAGTTGATGTTGTTTACGGGCAGTCCGTACAAGGACATCTTGCAATCTTCATCCAATGAATATATATCATGGACATCACATAGTTCTCAATCATCAAGAACTTCTGCACTTATCATAGAAGATATTATTCCAATGATAGTTTGGGAATCATTAAAATTTCTAAGGATGTTTCTTCAACACTCACTTTGAGTATGTTGGTGATTAAGATTCTCTAGACTATTCACCTTAGTACCTCCTAGTCTTTATGGACTCCCCATTCTTCTAGACTTGTTCACTAAGTTCGTTCCAGCCATTTAGAATCTTTCACTTTGCAAATATGAGTTCCTTTTGTGCGGAGATTTCCTGGGGCATAAACAACAATTGCATTTATCAAGCTCGTAAGGAAACATGAATTATTTTAGTAACTTCAAAATATATTATGAGGTTTTCTCAACAAGTTAAACTTTTACAGATTTGTTCATCTATTGGTCCTTCAAGCACTCACGAACTTCTTGTTCTCTTTGACTTATTCGCCCTTATGGTCCTTCTAGTCCTTTAAGTTCTTTCACATCGCGTTAGGGATAGATTCAATAGTGTTGAATCAACAATAGATACCTGGACAGAAACAACACTCACATCAAATCGTATGAGATAGTTTTGTCATTATGAAAATCCTTAGGGGTTTTCAAAACAATATTTTGATGGACTCACATCATCTTGATCAACTTCTTTGATGATATCTTCAATGAAGCATCAGTCATAATATGCTCAGCACAAGCTTGCTGGAACTCATCAACCGTAATATAACCACTTCCATCCTTGTCGAAGTACTGAAAGGCTGCAATTAGATTCTCTTCACATCGAATTTGTTGAGGTGAATTGTTGCGGCTATAAATTCGCCAGAGTCTATTGTGCCACTGGTGTCCACATCAGCCTGCAGAATGAAATCAGACATCACTCTAAGATGACCGAATATATGCATCAGATGGACTAGTTATCTGGTCTGTTTGGTTGATGTTCAACTTTAAGAACAGCTTGGGAAAAGTCAACCGAGGATGCAATTTAAAGACTCGGTCTTAAGTGAAAACAAAAGAACCTACAAGCAATGTACTTACAGCATCATGAGATCACATATCTCCATGTCCTTCATCGTGAAGCTATATCTTCGCAAACCATCTTTAAGTTCATCAAAGGTGATTGCGCCACTGTTATCAATATCCATCGCTTTAAACATTTCTTTCAAACCAGCAGTCTCCTCCTTGGAGAGGCTTTCAGCAATTACCTGGTGAGACCAGCACGAGCATAAAAGTTTGTCACAATTAAACCCCATTTTTATAATCCAAAGAGGACTTGGTGCAGATCAAATGACATCTAAGTCTCGTACAGTTAAATGAGATGCAGAAATCTTAAAATATTCAACAGGACAAGTGCACATCCTGGAGTAGCAAAGCATAAGAGACTAGCGATTATAAGAGAATTGAGATTCTGCAAACTTTTGGATGATAAGTGGCCTTGCACTTTGCAGCTATAATTTATGTCATTCCATTGAGAATAGCGATGTGAAATTCGCCATACGGCACAAGTTTTGTACAATAAACGTGAAGAACACAACACAATTTAGCACTCATGATAAAGAACCAGCCCCCAAATAAAGTGCGCCCTATGTCAATCAAAGCGAGAGAGATTAATATAAAGGTGTTAAATATTTACCTGCAGAGCCATCTTCTTTAAGTTATTCATTGCAGAGTAGCGTTCGAGCCGAGATGGAACTGCTGGATCTAGTTCTCTGTCGGGGGCAACTCCATTCTCTCATATACATGGATGACCTGAAAATTATTTTCTTTAGACTCCTAAACAAAATATCGCCGCAAACCGTCAAGAGACCCTTTTCCTTTGTTGCAATTCAAGAAGTCAAAAATCTGTAATTCCTTAATGATAAAGAAGAACAAAACAGAGAGGAAGGAAAAAATAGTAGGCAATTCGCACTTTATCGACTCCCCCCTAAGTTGAAAATAATAATTGCGGTTGACATAAAGCAACCGACGGTATAGTGGTAGGCAATTCGCACTGTCAAACATAGATATTCAGCTCCATTAGATTGGGAAGCGTCAATTTATTATCCCAGATGAAGCAAGAAACCTGTGTTAATTGTGCCTGATCACCATTTTAGCACTGACGAATTCTTAGGTTGCTGGAGAGCATTTTTTTAAGTAAACAGTAAAAGCGATGCTGAGAAACAATGTTTGGCTCCTTGAGACAATGCACTCCATACAAGTTTGTTTAGATGATTGAGAAAGAGACAAAGGAACTGAGCATACATAATACTTCATGAGTTGTCAACCATTGGAATTATCGTAAAGTGTTGGTAACTTACCAACGTGTCATCAACTGAACGGTCAAAATTTTATTGCTGACAAGTTTTGATAGTTATCGACACTTTTCACATGTTGTGAGCACAAAATAGTGTTCCAATTTTTACCCTACAGAACAGTAGACTCGTCCAATTTTGGCACACATAGTTGGCTCGCTTAAATTAAACATACCTGTCATATTTTATAGGACAATAGCAAGAGAGCAAGAGATTGTTTTTTTTTTTTCCTGTTTTTATAACCAAATGGAAAGAAAGAAAGAAATGTTGGAGAATAGTGCGCATTTCCTTGTTACTTGAAGCTTTAGCAGCAATCTTCCATCATGAAGAAACGAACTATCAGTTTCACAGCAATTGTCACGGTGCATGCAACTCTCAAATGTGAGGACAACTAATAGAAACAATTAGCATCATCTATCAACAGAATAAATGAGTATGAGGAAAAGGAAATATGAATCACGAGAGAGAGAGAATGTGTGTGATTTTACTTACTAAATAACTTCTTATATGCGTAGTGCGAATTGAAAACCTCCCTTGAACCAAAGCATGGTAGTTACTCTCGCAATCGACAATTGAACCCACCGCCGAAAATAGGAGAAGATATGTAATATGCCACAAAATCCCAAGAATACCACCGGGAAACCCACTCCCAATCTTGAGTAAAACCAAATAACAACAAAGACACCTTTTTTAGACTCATCATCACTCATATTGTGACTATCTCGTATGTCCATATCATTATGCTCATATTCGGGACAAACTTTCAAAAGAGGAGCTCCGCAAAGTCCATTGTTGCCACGATAAACAAATTGATTGTTCAGAGTGCTTAGATGATTGCTCGATGGAATAGGACCATATAAATTGTTGAAGGAAAGATCCAAATGACTTAGAGAGTCTAAATTGGATATGCTAGAAGGGATTTCACCCGATAGCTTGTTGTGGGATAGATCCAGTGATTCTAAATCTCTCGAGTTGCCAATATCTAAAGGGATTTCTCCAATCAGCTTGTTTTGAGAGAGGTTTAAATTCTGTAGTCATGCCAGCCTAGTTAGTCCTTTTGGTATTTGTCCATCCAATGCATTGCTTGAAAGGTCAATGGAAAATAGATAGCGGAGCGTGGTGGTGAATTCTAGGCTCTTTCCTTTTATATTAACCATAATAGAAAACCCCAACGGGAACCTCACATACGGAGTAAAAGTAGAGTTGGCCCACATCCGCGTGAAGTTGTTGAAACAATGAGGAATGCCTCCGGATAGGTTGTTATTTGCTAGGTTTAAATACTGGAGATTAACAAGATGGCATAGCTGCAAAGGAATGTTCCCAGTGAAGTAATTTCTCGCTAGATCGATTGTCCTAAATGATCGAGAATGTTGTCCAAACGGAGGTATTCTACCAGTGAATTGATTGCCACTGAGATCTAGGTTTACCAAATATAGCTTCAGTAAACATTTTGGAAGCACTCCATTCAAGCCATTTTCATGTAGGCCCAGAACTCCTAATCGCTCCAAATGGCATAAGGAGTCTGGAATCTGACCATTTAACTTGTTTTCTCCCAATGAAATCCACTCCAAATTCGCTTGCGACTTCCTCCAACATTGCGGAAGTCTCCCTGACAGTTGGTTCTTGGAGAGATCAAGAAAAGACAATTCATCTGACATGCATAATGAGTTTGGAATGCCACCACTGAGGTTATTTCCAGAAAGCGACACTAACCTTAACAGTGGCATCTTTTTTCCAATAATTCGGGATATGTTGCCTCTGAGCATGTTGCCCAAAAGATCCAATCGTTTTGTGTTGGATAAAACTTCAGGTAGCCAATAGGGAACTTCATCTGAGATGCTAGCATTTGACATATATAATACGGAAATGTTCCTTTGCGTTCGAAGCTAGCTTGGGAATCTTGGTCCCACTTTGCAATTGGACATGAAAATCACTTGAATTTGGAAAGGAGGAACCCAAGATGCGCTAACATTTATAACTAGTTCATTCAAATAAAAGTACAACACGGTCAAGCTACTGAGATTGGCAAAGTGAAGTTCACTAACAACTCCATCCAATTTATTATTACGAATGTCCATCACCTCTAGATTGGATAGTCGCCCAACACTTTCTAGAATATTCCCACTCAATTTGTTAGAAGAGAGGTACAACTTTTTCAAAGATGATAGCTGGCCCGCAGTAGTGGGTATAGGACCTGAAATTGAGTTCCATGAGAGATCAAGGAATTCAAGATCTTTGAAATCCCCAAATTAATTGGGTAGGTGACCACTGAAATTGCTGCCGGAAACATCAATAGTCTTCATGTGACTTCGTCCACAAATCAAAGCACCATCTTTGGTGTCTGAAATTCTCCCGCTAAATTTGTTAGAACACAAAGTCGCTCATGTTTTTCAAAAGTTCACCCTCCAGCCTATTCTTAGAGACATCAAGGAATCTAAGCCACCGACTATTTTCAAGGATAACGGTGGGGAATATGCCTTGGAGATTATTAAAACTTAAATCAAGATGTTTGAGTTTGCTCAAGTTTTGAAACCAAGGAGGAACAAATGAATTCATGGAGTTGTGACTCAGATCAAGGAATCTAAGAGAAGTGAAATTGACATGCAAAGAGGTTGAAACATCCTGCAAATTACATCCCCTCAATATTAAAAACTCTAGGGAGGAAATGTTGATAGGAGTTAACCATTATTTGGAGTCGGGAAGGGGAACATAAGACAGGTCCAAATACTTCAACTTAGAAAATGTCGAAAGCCACCGGAGGTTTTCTATTTTAATAGAGGGCCACCACCACGAATTACTGAGATCCAAGTACTGTAAGTTGGAAAGATTACTAAGTTGATTGGAAACATGTCCGTAGAAGCCCACAGATGAGAGGTTGAGATATTCCAGTTTCTGAAAATAAACTAAAAAGTCTGGGATTCTTTGGGTTGAAAAATTATTGAAGCTAAGATCTAGATACTTCAAATCCTTCAGTTCGTTTAGAGCATGATGTATCTTACCTCCTAAGCTACACTCTAAACCATCACAGGGATTACGAAGATCAAGCTTTAAGACGTGGCCTGTCTCCTCGCTGCATTCCACTCCTTCCCACTTGCAACAACCCTCGCCAATCCATGACTGCAGACGTCCTGAAAGATCAGTGAGATCCTGCTTGAACTTCATAAGAGCTTCCCTCTCAGCACCAATGCAACTGACATCTGTAAAGGCTTCGGAATGACAGAATTCCAGGGCTTGAATGACAAAGAGCGCGTTCAAGAGTGAAGGCACGAATCTAGTGTGAACCGCCATTTTTGCTGAAAATGAGCTGAGAACTTCTGCGAAGACATTAACATCTTTTGAAAGTCTTTATTCTAGGACAACTGTGTCGGGTGAAGAGGAAAACACATTTTATTGGTCCACTAACCGACTTTGGAGATATTCAATTGGAAATAGATTCAAGTTAGGAGCATATGCTGAAAAAAGATCCCCTCCCAAATCAACAAAGCCGGCCACCTAAGAGCAACTAAAGTATTCTTGCCTTGCAAGTCCCGCCAAATAAAGATATCGATAAAATATATACAGTGTTCGTCATTATCAACCTTTGTGAGACCATAAACAAATAATAAAACTTTTGCTAACGATAAATAAATAATAAAACTTCACCAATTTCTTGTAGAAAGAGGCAAATCTCGAGAAAATTTTGGACAGTCCTTTCTTCTTTTCCATCTCGAGCGTTGAGCCATCACCAAGGATCGGACCCCGCACGTTCCGCTCACAGAAAGATGTGGATCCCACTTATCGTGCACCTCACCACGCCCAACGACCCTCGAAACCCTAGCAACCTCTCTTCCGCCACCGCCGCCGGCATCGAGTGTTCCGTCCGCAAGATTCAAGTGAACAGAAAGAAGCCGAAGAAATGACGTTGCTCACTCTTGAAACTCGACCACGATCGAAGCCCCCCGAACGAGTTGGCAACGGCTTGAAAAGCGGTCTCCCACAGGACCAATGCAGCGCCGGCGACGGATTGCTCGTACGCGGCGGTGGCGGACGTCGACGAGAGGGCGTAGTGGACGATCTTGATCTGGAGAAAGTTCTGGGCTTGCAGGTTACAGGGTCAGGGCCAAGTCTGCGCCGCGCTGATGCACCGCACCACGTACTCCCCGCCGCGCGCTGCCCCCCTGGTCCCGTAGTTCGTCGCCCGCCGCCGCGAACAGGTTGCTCCGAGGGAACTGGGATGGGCCCTCACCATGGCATTCCGTCGCTAAATTAATGGCAAGAAAAAAATCTATTTAGCAAGTACTTTACTCAACATGCAGCAATTACCTGAACCACTCCACATCCCGCAATCAGAGTCTTCATCGTTCAGAGGAGGCACATGCGATATGATGTAATGGATCGTACTGATTTGAGCCCGCGATGCTGCAGCAAATGGTAGATCAATTGCAAAGACAGGCTAATTGCTCCTAGACACCACTAATTATTATTCTGTTGGTAAATTCTGTGCATTCTTCTGGCATGGAGAAAATTCATCATCATTTGATGCTTAGTTAATTACCAAGGAATCCTCTACCGGTTTTAAGATTCCATTTATTTTACGAAAAATGTTTAAAAAAAACACTTTTTTCATTTTTTTTAATGTTTAGATTGCTTGGAAAAATGAATTAACTGAAAATCCTAATCAACATAAAATTCATATTTAAATTCAAAAAAATAATTCTTTTCTTTTTGAAGACCAAGCTTCAAGGTGTGGCTTGTCTTCTCGCTGCAATTGACTCCTCCTCACCCACAATAATCCTCGCCAATCCATGATCGCAAACATCTTGAAGGATCCGTGAGATCCTGCTTCAACTTCATGAGAGCTTCCCTGACTAAATTCCATGGCTTGAATGACAAAAGAGTGCATTCAAGAGTGAAGGCACGAACCTTGTGTAAAATGCCATTGTTGCTAAAAGATAAACTGAGAACTTCCGTGAAGACATTAACATCTCTTTAAAGTCCTCGTAAATGTATTGGGTGAAGAGAAAATCATATCTTATTGGTCCACCAACCGACTTTAGAGATATTCAATTAGAATTAAATTCAAGTAGGAGCAAATGTTAAAAAAGATTCCTCGTCAAGTCAACAAAATCATTAAAAACACTGGCCACCTAAGAGCAACTAAAGTATTGTTGCCTTGCAAGACCCGCCATATAAAGATATTAGTTAAATATATACAGTGTTGGTCATTATCAACCTTTGTGGGACGTTAAAAAACCATAAAACTTTGCTTACGATCGATGAATTGAGTTAATATTATGAAAAATTTTAAATTAATATATTTATAATAAATTTATCATAAATTAATTTTTTGATAACCAAAAATCTCAAAATGGTACTGAAAAATTTACCCTCTAATAATTTTTGTTAAATTTTACCGTTAAATTATTAAATTAAATAACACGTGATAGTTGACGAGTACACCAGTTTGGGATTTTACCTTTTGTTTGTCATATGTATACCAGTTTTATGATTTATCGTGATATTTATCCAATTTAACGAGAGTAAATTTATCTCAAATATATCAGTTTGGGATTTTTTATAGTCAAAAAATTAGTTTGAGGTAAATTTATCACATGTGTATCAGTTTGGGATTTTTTGTGATTAAAAAAATAGTTTGGAGTAAATTTTCCATATGTATATTGATTTGAGTTTTTCGTGGTATAAATAATAAAACTTTCATAAATTTCTTGTGAAAAGAGGTGAACCTCAAGAAAACCCTTACGTCTCTCTATCTCGAGCCTTGAGCTGTCATCGAAGATCGGACCTTAGGGGGTGTCAAAAACCTAACCGAAATCGAAACTGAACCGAAATTTCGTGCATTTTCGTTTCGATTTGGATTTCGGTTCGGCTAATGAAAAAATAACCGTTCTTTTCTTCTGACTTGAGTTATTTCTGTTCGGTTTGATTAACCAAACCGAATTGAAATTCTCAATGAAAACTAAATGCTCTTTCTCACTCCACTCAAAATTGTCATGAGAAATCCTAATATCCGGTTTTCTCATCCGAACCGAACTAGGGTTTTCATTCAATTCATATTTGGTTCAAGCATACACCCTAATGGTTCGGTTCAATTTGGATTTTTGAAAAAAAAAAAATCCAAACCCAAACCGAACCGTTGACACTCCTGTCGGACCCTGCACATTCCACTCGCAAAAGATGATTATCGAAGTCAGGAATCCCCTTTATTGTGCACCTCACCACACCCAACCAAAGTTGCGTACTTTTGATACTTGACGACAATTGAAGTCCGGAACGAATTGGCAATCACTTCAAAAGTGGTATTAGACAGGACCATGTTGACACCCGTGTTTTAATTCTTGGCCCTGCTGGTAACCTGCTAGTAAAGAGATTGCGAAGGTGGGAGCGCTAGTATTACAGATATAGAGTTCAACTCTCACGCTCTATAAAAGGTTGGGTAAAAGTCTAAAAGTGAGGAAAGTTAGTGATAAGAATGACAAAAAAAGTGTAATTCTTGTAAAAAAATATAAAATAAAGAAAAAAAATACAATAGTAAAGCCCACGAAAAAAAGAACATGCCTGATAGTCCAATTAGGCCATAAACTCATTGGCATGGGCTCAATTCATGAAACCATTCCATTATTTTGTTCAGCCCACATAATTTGGGCTTCAATCTCAGCCCATTCGGATTCAAAGTAAAGAGCCCAATAGACATATAAAAAGCCCAGAAACAGGGAAGCCTCTTACATCTCCGCTAACCGCACAAAGGGACCTCTAACAGAATCAGTTTTGCAATTTGCGAGTGATTCGTTTGAAATTGAGGCTGAACTAAATGATTTGCGAAGGCTTGTGATTTTAACATCAAACTTAGACGAAATTATGGTTCAGATCTCAGCCAAAAGTTCGTTATTATCGTTGCACATATATTGTTCGATAAAATGCCAGTACAATTAAGTCCATAGTAGGAGTGTATTTTCGTAAAAGGAACTTTGCATTCGATACTGAGCATGATTTCTTTGCTACCATGACCAAATCTGACATCTCGATTTTTTTTGCGTTCCTCGGTTGCTACTGTGCTCGCGGGAATGGTGATCCCTATAGTGATAATTGTCGATGAGAGCCTAAATGGAGTCAAAAATAGCGTTCGACAATGGCCGGAAATAAGTTTTTACGATAACTCTCTCCTTTACAATCCATTTTCTGATGTCCTGAATATTTTCATTATGTTGGTCAATGAGGAAGTTTAATAATGGATGGTATTGAGTTGCTGGAGGCTGGTAATAGTGATTGCAATAGTTGGAGATGGTGGTCCGACGTTTGCTAGAATTGAGTGTCGACGGCGGTGGCCGAGAGTCAGAAGGGTTTTCCAACAAGAGTTCAGCTGAAGATGATGAACGCTCGGTGTTGGAGAAATCTCGGTGAGGAAGATAGAGAAAAAATAATAATAATAAAATAAAAAGAAATAAAAGAAAATAGAAATATGGTATAAAAAAATAAAGATAATAAAAAAGCATGGGCTGAATATCGATAAGATTGGGCCAGGAGTATAGTAGGGGTGAGCGGTTCTAGATTTTTTACAGATTTCACTTAAAATCTAAAACCTACCATCGAGTACAGATTCCTCATTTTTTGAAACTTGGAACCTACCTGTCGGAATCTGGAACCTTGAACCTACCCTATCACAGGTTCCAGGATAGATTCCAAGGTTTAATATGTTTTTATTTATTTATTTTATTTGTAGTTAAACAAAACGAAAATAAATGCAACAATACTAAACATGCTCGCCATTCACTATAGAGAATACAAAACACTAGTTTTCCTAACATTACGGTTCAAATAAATACAATTAAACTGATAAGTCATTACGTAAATAGATACTAGGAGTGAGCGATTACATGTTTCGTACAGGTTTCACTTGGAACCTACCAATGAGAATATGTTCATCATTTTTTGGAACCTACCCTATCACAAGTTCCAAGGTCGGTTCCAAGGTCTACCCAAGTTCTACCTGTATTATTAATTAAATAATTGCAGTGAATCATTACATTTAATAACTATCACTTGTTGCTATGATTCAATGATCACAACTTATATTTAGACACACAAAGAATATGAAACATTAATAAGTCATAAAATGAAAGCTCAAACTATTGATTTCAATTATACACCCATCATCTAATGCTAGGAAACAACATAGGATCACGTGAAGACAAAGACCAAGAAAAAACACAAAAAACTTGTTTAGGTTTCGAGTGTCAAGTTCCATATTTCACCTACTTAGAACCTAGAATTTACCCTAAATACTATAGAACCTGGTGTTAGTGGTCTGCCCTAGAAATCAATCAATGTTAATACTCTAATATTAGTTGTAGATTAGGTTGTGTCGAAAAATCGACCTTCACTATACTTAGATAGTCATAATGTTTTGTTAGAGACCGCTTATGACTTGTGGGACAAAAAGATTTTGAGCACACTGCTAATGTTTAGTAAACCTACAGGGTCGCACACAAAAGCAAACTGAGTTAATATTTTCTGTGCGCCCATCTACTTAAAATAAGTAGATTTTAATTTATTATCATATTTAATTTATCTACACGGTCGTACGCGTTATGAAATAATGACTAAATGTACGATTGAAGGTAGATGGTTTGGCGAGCCCAAATCGTCTGGCCCACTTCTTTTAATTCCGCTGGATAATGAGACTGTATAAATAGATAGATAATCGTTCTCTGTCTAAGGGTTTTTCGACAGAGTATTGAAAATTAAAAGGCGTTGAAGAAAAGGAAATTCAAGATCTTTAGCTAGCACTTGGATCGTCGGAGGCTTCTGTTTACGTGTGTGGATATCGGTAAAGGTGCAATACTTGGAGTGCTAATCCAAACATAATCAATTGTCAATCTGCGTTCGATTTGCAAAATGTACGTATCGAACTTCTGTCTCGATTTCAATATACACATGGATCCTGTCTAGGGTTCTAGGGTTTCGGTTTACAAATATATTCCGCTACGTTTTAACAACTGTGGAACCCTACGCCAAACTCTTCAGTGGTATCAAAGCAACTTGTGATATATTGAAGTTGAATTGGAAACCCTAATTGTTGATGCATATGATATATGCCTGAAGAGTTTAAATTAGGGTTAGATGAATTTGAAATACGAATTGATATGATCAACTGAGAAGGAATGAAGTAGGGATGAGTTGATCATGTTGAGCTTGCGCCTGGGCTATTACCTGAGGCTGGAATAGCGGGCAGAGACGGCCTCGCGCTTGGGCTGTTGCCCGAGGTGGAGATGGTGGCACATCGGGTCAGTCGGTGTGTCGAGGCGTTCGGTCGGATGGGTACGGCGAGGGCACAGGAGGTGGCAACGACTGATAGTCTCCCGAGGACACAGAATTGAGAATTCTGTTTAGGTTTCGAGGGCACTGCCCCTTTGAACCCCTCTTGCTGACTGGTTAGTGAGACCATTGCAAGGGGCTCTGCCCCTTAACCCCACGAGGGGCGCTGCCCTTTGACCTCGCAAGGGGGTGCAACCCCCTTGACTCCTGCATAGAATTGCTCGTTCTCGTATGACTGATGTACCTTTGTTATTATAAGCGATGTTTCGTTTATGTTCATAACATGCATACATTCATCACTAAATAAACATTAAGAGTCCCTCATAAAATTAAGTAATAATATGATATCTTTCCAATCAAGCACCTATTAAGACTTATATCATCAATAGATAGGCCTACCAAAGCAAGGTGTCTTTAACAATTTGAGTAAAATAGGATGAATAATGGTTATCTATAAGTCAAGATTGGTTTACTTAACGAGGCTATCAAAACGGTTTTGGGCCTTAAGGCATAGTGTTTGGGGATGAGATATGAGATGTCAACCCCAACAACCAAGAGTTGTATTCGATACAATTGACAAAGAGTTATCTACCTAAATAACTTAGTCTCGAGCGATAAGCCAAAACTTACTTGAGTCTTCGTGAAATATGGATCTTGGTCCATTATACTTATTGGGACACATATTATAAAAGTATAGTGGGAGTTTATTAGAAATAATATTAACGAACAATTCACTTTGCATATTTGTTGCAGACAATGACAACTACCTCTACATCAAGCTTTTCACTGCATCATATCCTTGAGAAGGACAAATTGAATGGTTCAAACTTCTTGAACTGGTATAGAAGCTTGAGAATTGTTCTCAAGTAAGAGAAAAAAGATTATGTCCTGGAGAAATCACTCCCTTAGAAGGCACCTCCTTCCAACGTTCCCCATGCTAAAAGGAATGCTTATCAGAAGCATAAAGATGATGCATTGGATGCATCATGTCTAATGTTAGCTACCATGAACTTAGACCTTCAGAAGCAGTTTGAGAACGTGGATGCCTATGATATGATCATGAACCTGAAAATTTTGTTTCAGAAGTAGGCACGCACTGAAAGGTACCAAACGGTAAAGACCTTAATTGAGTGCAAACTAGTAAATGGAAGCTCAGTTAGCCCACATGTCATAAAGATGATAGGTTATATTGAAAACCTGGAGCGACTAGGCTCTCCCATTAACCAAGAGTTGGCTACTGACATTATTCTTCAGTCATTGCCTCGAGATTATAACACGTTTGTTATGAACTACATGGATAATCTGAACAAGTCTTTGACTAAATTGCATGGGATGCTCAAAACTGATGAGCAGAATATTAAGAATGACCCTACCCCTAATGTTCTTATGGTTCAAAAAGGGAAAGGCTTTAAGAAGCCAGGTAAGGTCAAGGGTAAGAGCAAGAGCACTAAACCCAAACCCAAATCAAAGACCAAACCGAGTCCGACTACTAATGCTGTGTGCTTCCATTGTGGCGAGAATAGACATTGGGAGAGGATTTACAAGAAATATTTGGAGGATATGAAGAAAAAGGGAAGTGAGACTTTCAATTCAGGTATTTATGTTATAGAAGTAAATGTTACTACTAGTTCTACTTCATGGGTATTGGATACCAGTTGTGGTACTCTCATTTGTATGAATGTGCAGGGACTAAAACGAAGTAGAACACTTGCAAAAGATGAAGTGGAACTACGTGTTGGAAATGGAGCAAAAGTTGTTGCATTAGCCGTAGGAACATATGATGTAGCTTTACCTTTTGATATGATTTTAGAACTGAATAATTGCTACTATGTACCTGCTATACGTAGGAATATTATTTCTATTTCTTGTTTGGACAATGAAGGTTTTTGTTTTGATATAAAGAATAATAGTTGTTCATTTTATATTAATGGATTGTTTTATGGTAGCGCCCATATTGTGTATGAGATATATGTTCTAAATCTTGATGTGCCAATCTATAATATAAATACAAAAAGGTTTAAATCTAATGATTTGAATCCAACCTACCTATGGCATTGTCGATTAGGTCACGTAAACGAAAAACGAATTCACAAGCTTCATAGCGATGGACTATTACATTCATTTGATTTTGAATCATTTGATACGTGTGAATCTTGTTTAGTTGGAAAAATGACAAAAGCTCCTTTTACTAATCAAAGTGAGAGGACAAAAGAATTATTGGCCCTTATACATACTAATATGTGTGGACCACTAAGTTCTATAGCCAGAAGAGATTATCAATACTTCATTACATTTACTGATGATTTCAGTAAATATGGATATGTTTACTTGATAAAACATAAATCCAACTCCTTTGAAAAGTTCAAGGAATTTCAGAATGAAGTATAGAATCAACTTGGCAAGAGTATCAATGCTCTTCGATTTGATCGAGGAGGAGAATGTTTAAGACAAGAGTTCAATGACCATCTCAAAGAGTGTGGAATTATTTCACAGCTCTCTCGCCTTGGAACACCACATTGGAATGGTGTCTCTGAGAGGAGAAGTCGAACTTTGTTAGACATGGTTCAATCAATGATGAGTCATTTAGATCTTTCATTATCATTCTGGAGATATGCACTCGAGACAACTGCATTTACACTAAATAGAAGTCCATCAAAAGCTGTAGAGAAGACACCATATGAGATGTGGACAGAAAAAGTTCATAGTATGTCTTTTCTAAAGATTTGGGGTTGTGAAGCTTATGTAAAACGCTTACTTTCTGATAAGCTTGGACCCAAATATGATAAATGCTTCTTTGTGGGATATCCCAAAGAAACGAAAGGATATTATTTTTAAAATCCATCAGAGAGCAAAGCGTTTGTTGCTCGAAATGGTGTCTTTTTAGAGAAAAAGTTTCTCACTAAAGGAACCAATGAGAGTAAGGTAAACCTTGAAGAAGTTATTATGCCACAAAAGAGTGTTCCAGTTCATGAGGAACCTCAATTAGATCTACAAAGAGCTGTAGAGTCTACTCCAGTGGCACCTATAGTTTGTAGGTCTGAAAGAACACATCGTGAGCCTATGAGATATGGTTTTCACATGACAAAACATCGTCATCTAATGTTAATAGAAAATGACGAACCTACGACCTATACAAAAGTTATGATGGGTCCAGACTCCGATAAATGGCTTCAGGCCATGAAATCTAGAATGGACTCAATGTATCAAAACAAAGTTTGGACTTTGATTGATCCACCCGAAGGTGTCAAACCTATAGGATGCAAGTGGGTTTTCAAGAAGAAAATTAATATGGATGAAAATGTTCACATCTATAAAGCACAGCTAGTAGCTAAAGGTTTTAAACAAACACATGGTATTAACTATGACAAGACCCTTTCGCCAGTGGCCATGCTTAAGTCCATTCAGATTATCCTAGTGTTTGCTGCATATTATAACTATGAGATCTAACAAATGGATGTAAATACAACTTTCCTTAATGGAAATCTAGAGGAGGACGTATATATGACACAACCTGAAGGCTTTACATCACCAGATAACACTGAGAAGATATGCAAGCTTCAACGTTCTATTTTATGGATTGAAACAGGCATCACGAAGCTGAAATATTCATTTCGATGAAACTGTCAAAGAGTTTGGCTTCATCAGAAACAAAAGAAGAAACTTGTGTATACAAGAAGTCTAGTATGAGTGTAATTGTGTTTCTAGTGTTGTATGTGGATGACATACCACTCATTGGAAACGACATTCCTATGCTTCAGTCAGTTAAGACATCGCTAGGAAAATTTTTCTCCATGAAGGACATGGAAAAAGCAACTTATATCTTGGGGATCAAAATCTATAGAGATAGATCTAAGATACTTATTGGACCAAGTCAAAGTACATATGTTGACAAAGTCATCAATAGGTTTAATATGCAAGACTCCAAGAAAGGTTTTCTCCTGATGACACATGGCATAAGTCTTAACAAAACTCAGTGTCCTTCAACACAAGATAAGCGAGACCGCATGAGTAGGATTCCTTATGCATCAGCCGTGGGATCCATCATGTATGCTATGTTATGTACTCGTCCTGATGTTGCTTATGCATTGAGCATGACAAATAGATACTAGTTAGATCTAGGGGAACCTCATTGGATTGCTGTCAAAAATATCCTTAAGTACTTGAGAAGAACTAAGGATTTATTCTTAATTTATGGAGGTGAGGAACAGATCACTGTAAGTGATTACAATGATGCTAGTTTCCAAACTAACAAAGACGACCTTCGATCGCAGTCAGGTTTTGTCTTTTGCGTGAATGATGAAGTGGTGTGCTGGAAGAGTTCCAAGCAAGACACTATTACAGATTCTACGACAGAAGCTGAGTATATTGTTGCTTCAGAAGCATCAAAGGAAGCTGTTTGGATTCGAAGGTTCATAGAAGAATTGGGAATCAGTCCCACAAGTTCAAATCCGATGGACCTCTATTGTGACAACAATGGGGCCAAGACTTTGGCTAAAGAGCCTAGGTCTCACTAGAAGACCAAACACATACTCAAGAAGTATAATCTTATTCGAGAATTCATTGAAAGAGATGATGTCAAGATGTGCAAAGTTGCAACAGAGTTGAATACAGCTGATCTATTGACGAAGGCTCTTCCACAACCTAAGCATAAGCGTCATTGTAACGCTTTAAGCCTTAGACACATTAGTGATTGGTCTTGATGTGAGTGAGAGTATATATGATATACATTTTCATTGTTCATTAATAAAATATATATTATATTTGATTTCAATTTAATTTGAGTATATAATTGAATGCGAAATCTTTGTCCCATGAATATTGAATATCCTTAATAGATAATCAAATACCCGATTTGATCGTGAAGCTCTATTAATATAGTGGATATTAATATTCTAAATGTCCCTAGTCAATTGCCATTGTGCATTGGGAAGCAAATGATGTTTGAGACTAGCATGTGAGTCAACTGATGATCAAGTTTCACAGGTCATGAATATAAAGATATAAAGTTGATCACATGGAATACATGTTGGAGAACATTGTATTGGACATACCCACACTGAGAATGCTGTAGGATTGTTATATAATGTCATCAGTATTTCTCATCACAACTATAGAGTATAGTCCTTTGACCTGAGTCTACTATGGTTTCCTAGACGTGGATTGGCATGCTTTAACATTGCCAAATGTCAGCTGTAACGAGTGATTATAAAGGTAATGGCTAGGCATGTCATGAATCGTGCTGAGTGATGTGAGTAGACAAGAAGGGATTTGTCCCTCTAATATAGCGAGGGTATGATTTCCTGGCCTACTGTAGAGTTGAGACTGTAAAATACATGATCATGTTTAAGTGAGTTGAAGAGTCAACTACTTGTTTTGATAGTCTAACTGCGGTATCGAGAAAATGAGTTTAAGCTATATAAGGATGACACTTATCCTACCTTATGCTTAACTCGGAAATCTAGTGACAAAGGGAGTTAGTTTATATGATTGGTTCTAGTGCAAGTGGGAGATTGTTAGTGGTCTGTCCTAGGAATCAATCAAGGTTGATACTCTAATATTAGTTGTGGATTAGGTTGTGTTGGAAAATAGATATTTACTATACTTAGATAGTCATAATGTCTTGCTAAAGACCGCTTATGACTTCTGGGCCAAAAAGGGTTTTGAGTACACTGCTAATGTTTAGTGAACCTACAAGGTTGCACACAAAAGCGAATTGAATTAATATTTTTTGTGCACCGAGATCTACTTAAAATAGGTAGATTTTAATTTATTATCCTATTCAACTTATCTATGCAGTCGTGCACGTTATGAGATAATGATTAAATGTATGATTAAAGGTGGACGGTTTGGCGGACCTAAATCGTCTGGCCTACTTCTTTTAATTCCTCTGGATAATGAGGCTATATAAATAGATAGAGAATCGTTCTCTGTCTAAAGGTTTTTGGACAGAGTATCGAAAATCAAAAAGCGTTAAAGAAAATGAACTTCAAGATTTTTAACTAGTACTTGGATCGTTGGAGACTTCTGTTCGTGTGTGTGGATACCGGTAGAGGCGCAACACTTAAGACGCTAATCCAAACACAATCAATTATCAATTTACGTTCGATTTGCAAAAGGTACGTATCGAACTTCTGTCTCGATTTTAATATATACATGAATCTTGTCTAGGTTCTAGAGTTTCGGTTTACAAATATATTCCGCTGTGTTTTAACAATTGTAGAACCCTACATCGAACCATTTACCTAGAACCTACAAGTTTCCACCAGTCAAGTTATCAGGTTCCAAGTTCTACCCTAAAACCATGCTTACCTCTAGAGTATAGGGCTTGAGTTCGGGTTGGGCTTAGATTAATTAGGAAAACTTAATATTGAATCACTAGGCCTGAGCCCATCGGAGCAAGGCCATATTCAAATTGGGCCCGAAGGTCGTTCTAAATTTTAAACCCGACCTGGACCCATACTTAGATAAGGAAAAATTGTCCAAAGAGTCATAAATCTATTGCACTTTTGTCAATTTATTCCTAAATCTTTCAATTTTGCCAATTGAGTCTTTAATCTCTTCATTTCTTGCCAATTGAGTCCGTTAAGCTAATTTTGGCCAGAAAATGCTGATGTGGACACTGGCTAGCCTATATGTTGCTGACGTAGATCATTTTTAATGATATTTTAATATTTTTAAAAAAATCTATCTTTTCTATACTTTTTTCCTTTTTTTCATTTTTTGCCTCTCCTTCTTCCTCATCCATCTGATCACCGAGTGTCGGCAACCGGCCTGAGGGGAGGGCTGGTGAGGTCGATCTCGCTGGCCTTGGGTGAGCTTCGCCCCTGCCAACCACTGGTGAGGCTGAGCCTTGCCATTGCTGTGTGAAGGCAGCCTAGCAATGGTTGGGCGAGGTTAGCCTCACCAGATTCAGTGAGGTTGAGTCTCGCCGTAGCTGGGGAGGGCGAGCCTCATTAGGGGCCAGTAAGGCTCATCCTTGCTAGTGGTCGGAGGGGCAAGGCTCACCCGAGGTCAGTGAGGTCAACCTCGCAGACTATCCCTTTTAGCCTGTTGTCAACCACCCGATGGCCGGCTAGAGGAGGCAGAAGGGGAGGAAAAAAAGAAAGAAAAAAAAGGGAAAAATACAAAAAATATTATTAAAAATTATCTACATTAATGCCATGTAGACCAGTTGACATCCACGTCAGCATTTTTTAGCCAAAATTGGCCGCATGGACTCAATTAACGAGAAGTGAAAAAGGATTATGACTCAATTGGCAAAATTGAAAGGTTTAGAACTGAATTGGCAAAAGTGTAATAGGTTTAAGACTTTTTGGCCCCCCCCCCCCCCCCCCCCAAAACAAGTTCCCTAACCAAATTTGAGTCCCCATTTTTAGATAAAAATTTAATAATGATAAATTAAAATATATGAAATAGGAAAAAAGTGTAGAAATATATTTTGATTAGTTTTGTTAGATTTTTAGTGTTGATATTATTATATTAGATTAGAGTTAGTATTAGATTTTCCTAGATAAATTGTACTATGTTTAATGAGTTTAATAAACATTTTAGGATTATCATAGTCTTAAAAATGTGAAAACTTTGGATTAAAAATTGAACAAGCTCATAGGGCTTTACAATACGGTGTTGTATGTTGTAGAGACAAACCTTAGGTTGTTGTGCTTGCATTTCAATTTCTTTTTTTTTTACTTGTGTGTGCATTTTCGATACATTGATTGTTATTTTTCTTTTTAGCATGATTGGGATAAATCTTAGGATCATAATAAACACAAAAATATTGCATGGACACTTAGTAGACGAGAACTTATGGCTCATAATTGATAAAAAGATTGCTTGCACACTTTAGTAGACAAATGATCAAGTTTAGGTATCGGAAGGGTATTAATTAGATAATTCATGTAATCAAATCCCCAATCCTAAATCCCTAGTTATATAGGAAGTGAGGTATATGCCCATATCTCACTTGGTTTCTAATTGATCCTAATATGCTATTGGCGACTCCTCATATAAAATTTGCACAGGTTTAATCGAAGCTAAAGTTGCAAATACCAACGTCGTGCGAGGTAAGAGCTTGAGAGAGCCCACACCGATTGAGGACTATTGCTCCACCTTTGGCATCGTCTCCAAACCTCATCCTTTTCCTTCTTACAAAAAAGAGGGGTCACGGTAGAACAATGCAACACCAATGACAAATTGCTTGTACGTAGCGATGGTGAATGTCGATGACAGGGCATAGTCGATGATGTTAATCTTGATATGGATAGTTTTGGGTTTGCAGGTTTCAGGTGTTATGACCTTCCGAAAAGTGAATCACATGAGGAAAAGCTACTGAATTATTAAGCTTACACTTAGCTTGAGCTTTTATAAGCCTATACTAATCGCAACTTTCGGATTAATTGACATGCAAAATCATTTCATTTAGCAATCGCCACTAATCAATTAGGGACGATTAGTAACTCAAGAAAAGTGTGGGAACATACTTTGTTTATGCAAACCAGAAACTCAAAGAGTTTAGGGACTTGATTACAATTGATTAATCTAAAGCCTTTTTAATACCATTTCTCTTTCATTTTGCAAGCAAATTGGATTAATTTTTACCTAGCCACTAATATGTAATGGGTGATTATGCAGGTGTGTAATCAATAAAATAGCAGCCAATAAACCAACGCATTGAATAAATTGCTAGAATAGGGAAGGAATTTAAATACCCCAATGCAAAGCAAACCACACTAATTAATTTCCCAAATATTTGCAACATATTAATTTAAAATGCATGTCTAGCCTAAACATGGTTTTCTAACTAATTATGCAATTCTAATTAATTTTCTTTTTTTTTTTGGTTTTTCTTATTTATATGCAACTTTAATCAAGTTCAATGAGCATGATTCATTACACTGATGACATGTGACGTGCAATTTATATAACCTAATTCTAATGAAATGCGAATAAAATAACACTATTCTAACATGGCATGCAATTTACCTTGAATGATCCAACACCTTCAATCACTAAAGGACATGGCAAATATGACATGTAATTGATGACATGGCCTGGAGGGTGACATGGTGGTTACGTGGCAATGACATGGTAAACATAATGACATGACATGATTACATGGCATGACAATGACGATGTGACAAAACGACATGGCATAATGACATGGTAAATATGATGACGTGGCAAGATGATGTGGCAAGATGACATGGTAAATAGTGATGACCAATTCTATATGATATGCACATGCTATTATTATATTTTTTTTGGATTGTTTTATTAAAATTTCAACTTGAATTAGGAAATAATTTAAATTAAATCCTATTATAAATTGGAAACTTATCCTAAATTGCTAGATATTATTTAAACATGCAATTCTATCTAGAAAACTATCCTAATCTATCATGCATGCAATCTTTATACATTTTAAACAAAGAAAGTTAAGCAATAAAATAAGCTCAAAATTACGAAATAAATCCATTCAACTCAAAATTGGAAACAAATAAATTGACAACCTGATCTTAGCATCAAGCTTATAGGGGTTCATGTCCTAAGGCTTATAATGAGGCAATGTAATATCCTTTGCCCATCAAGTATTGGGTTTTCATTTCTGCACTATTACTTCAAGCTTTCAATACTTGGGTGTTTAATTTCTGCAATTTCAATACATTGGTTGCTCCTTTTCTTTTAGAATAGTTAGGATAACCCTTAAGATCATAATAAACCCAATGCATGAACATGTAGCAACTTGAATGACCTTTAGGGTTCATAATTGGTAACAAAAGCCATTTGATTACTTAGATGAACAATTCTACTAAGTTAGTGGTACCAAAAGGGAACTTATTAGATCATTAATGTAATTAAGTCCTTGAACCTAGAAAACTCTAGTTGTGTAGAAAGTGAGGCAATCTTTTGTGCCTCACTTGATTTCTAGCCGATCCCGAAAAGTTAGTGGTTACTCTTGTCTCATATAGTATGTTATTAGGATAAATTGAACTTAAACTGAAACCAAAGTTGTGCGAGATATGGGCTTGGGAGAACTCGCACCTAATCGAGAACTATTGGCCCGCCTTTGGGCATTACCTATAAACCTCATTTCCTTTCCCCCGACTGCAATGGAGAACAGAAAGATGGTCAAGAAACACGTTGGATTTTCTAGCTACTCAGATCGGCGATACTTAAGTGATCGTTTTTTCACAAATGTGGCACTTAAGTAATCGCTTAAAAAGTTTTGACATTAAAGTGAGTATAGAAGTCATGACACTTCTAGTTTCATTTTCCCAAAACATGAATTATGAGAGAGAGAGAGAGAGAGAGAGAGAGAGAGAGAGAGAGAGAGAGAGATTTTACTCACTTAATAATTCTTATTTGCGTGGTTGGAATTGAAAAGCTCTATTTAACCAAAGCATGGTAATCATCTTCATGATCAACAATTTTTGCATAATCCTATTCATTGCCCAAAAATAGGAGATCCTCTATTGCAACTTTCCCAAGAGGAAAATCCGGAGGGGTTTGATGAATTTCCAAGCAGGCACGAATAATCACTCTTTCAAGGTGTCGCTTTCTCTTGGCACAGGCTCTTTCAGACCTTATCAATCTCAACTTGGTTTTCTAATATGCCAATTGTTTTTGCTTTAGGAGAAGCCATTAATCTAGTATAGACTGATTAAAGATCAAGTAAAACAAAGGAGTTGGTTTACTTCCGCAAACTAGAGATTTGGGGCACATGGACTAAATTAGCTAGATGTTATCTGACGCCTAATTTAATAACTTTTCACTTTTACGGAAACCGCTTCATGCATTCTATCAAATTATTTTTTATATTTTTCTTAAAACAAGTAAATCTAAACTATCGTATGAGAGAGGAGTCATACAACTGAATATAAACAAAGCGATACTCAAATAAGTTACGGCAATACCAATAAAAAAATAAAGCGCGGTACAAAGAAAATCCGAGTCTTATCGAGCAAAATTTAACGTCACATTGTTATAAGCCCTAGGATTAGACTCGGTGAGCTGTAAAGGGTAAGTCTATGCAATTTCTCTAATATAGACCAATTTATCAATGCATACATACATACATATGAAATATCTCAAAATGAACTATTAAACGTGAAAACAAAAATTCAACAATGCAATATCAAATGCCAGCCAATTCTAAGAGAATGAATATATATATCATATGAATATGTAAAATCTCCTAACTGAACCCCTAGACATGTTTTTAGGATTTGTTAAGGGAAAATTACCTAAAAATACCTAAATTTATTATAATTGTGTCAATTCAATCATAAATCTCTTCTTTTGCCAATTAAGTCTTAAACCTTTTATATTTGTGTCAATTTATTTCATCGGACCAATTTTGGCTGGTTGGCATGACGTAGGCGCTGGCTGTCCTACTTCGCACGGTTGATGCTGACGTAAACAATTTTCATAATATTTTATTTTTTTTTTGAATTTATTTATTTATTTATTTATTTTTCTTTTCTTTTCTTTTCTTTTCTCTTTTTTTTGGTTCCTCCTTCCTGTAGCCGGTCGCTGAGGTCCGGCGACCGGCCAGAGGTGAGGACTGACGAGGTCGACCTTGCTAGCCATTGTTGAGGGCTAGCTCGATCTGTTACTCCCATGGCTACTATTGTTGCGGCTCTCTTCGACGCTCAATTGCATGAGTTGCTATGCGGCAAAAATCACAGAGGCTAGACGGCGAGGGAGCAGCTTGAACTCGTAAGATCTGGTGAGGCTCGACCTTGCCCAGCAATGATGGGGTCAAGCTTTGCCATGGTTGGGTGAGTGACCTCGTGAGTGGTCAACAAGGCCGAGCTCATCGGCGAGAGGAGCAAGGAAAGGAAAAAAAAAAAAGAAAGAGAAAGAAAAGAAAAATAAAAAATATTATTAAAAATTGTCTACGTCAACGCTGTTCTTGCCACGTAGGACTCCTAGCGTCCATGTCAAAGCCAACTGGCCAAAAATTGGCCAGATGAATTAAATTGGCACAAATGCAAAACGTTTATAATTGAATTTGCGTGATTGCTATAGGTTTAGAACTTTTTTTGTAATTTTCCCAATTTGTTAATGATGATACAATCTAAAATTAATAGCATGCAAGATACAATGTTTGTATATTTTCCATTTTAGGACATATGATTTATGGAAATAGATGTACATATATGAGGATTAAATAATGAGGCAATCTCAATGTCATAATCCAAAATTAATGCAAGATCCTCTCCTAATATGCAAACTGTATGATCTAATTGAAATTATACAATGAAATTAGACTAAATTGACTTGTTAATTCATAATTTCTACACCAGACCAAACAATTTCACTCGATACGAACATTTCAAAATTCAATCAAGGAACAAGATTAATCCTTGCACAGGCATACTCCAAGAGACAAAAACAGGCATTTAAATCAGAGAGTAGTCCTTTCAAGTTATTGCTCCAATTTAAAGTTCCAGCAAACACATTTTGATGGCCAAGCTTTGATCTCACCGAAGTATCTAACAATATATTCAGAATTGGCGACGAAATCAACCGATTAGTAAACAAGACTTAAATAACTATAAAACCAAATTGGATTCTAAACGGAGTCATTATCCCAAAGAATGCAAATTAAAATTATAACTGAATCGACATGAAAGAGATCAAAAGTGAGCATCGGAGGCGGTTCATCGCGATTTAGCGACACCCTGTGATAACACGAACAGTAGCAGCGACACGAATGCTCAAAAGCGGCAAACGGCTTGACAAGGGCGATTTGGTGAGCAGGGGCAGCGGCCTCTTTTCTACACAAGCTTCTCCGAATACTAAAACACTAGTCAAAATTTTGTTGCTGACGTGTTTTGGTAGTTATCAAGTCTTTTCACATGTTATCAGCATGAAACAATATTCGAAGTTTTACCCTACGGAACAGTAGAATCATCCAACTTTGGCTCACAGAGTCTAATCATTTTACATTAATATAAATGCCCTATTCTATTGGACAAAAGCAAGAGACTTTTTACTTTATAACCAAATGGACAGGGAGAGAAATGTTGGCGACTAATGAGCACAACTTCTGTATCACTTGAAGCTTCAATAGCAATCTTCCATTATAAAGAAAGGAACCACCAGGTTCATAGTTCTTACCAAAAAAAAAAAAAACTACCAGGTTCATAGCAGTTGCAACGGTGCAGATCTCTCGAATTGGATAAGTCAATGCGTACTTTCATGCAGGGCGTCACCTGCAACTCACAATTGTGAGGATAAATGCTAAAAACAATTAGCAACATCTATCAACAAAATGAATATGAGGAAAAGAAAATATAAATCATGAGAGACAGAGGGTGATTTTACTTACTGAATAACCTCTTATTTGCGTAGTCGAAATTGAAAAGCTCTCTTGAGCCAAAGCATGGTAATCATCCTCATGATTGACAGTTTTACGATAATCCTATCCATTGCCAGAAGATAGGAAATCCTCCAAGATTGCTTGAGATGTAATATACAATAGAATCCCAAGATTCCTACTATGAAACCTGGTCCCAATCCCGAGTATAACCCAACAACAATGGAGTCACAGTCATTAGACTCATCTTTGATTGTATTGTGACCATCTCATCCGTCCTTATTATCATGCTCCTCTCCAGGACAAACTTTCAAAAGAGGAGCTCCGCAAAGTCCATCGTTGCCGCGATAAAAGAAGTCCAAGGTGGTTAGATGATTGCCTAATGGAACACAACCAGATAAATTGTTGAAGGAAAGATCCAAACAACCTAGAGAGTCTAAATTGGATATGCTAGGAGAGATTCCACCTAATAGCTTGTTATTGGATAGATCAAGTGATTCTAACTTTATCAAGTTCCCAATATCAGCGGGAATTTCTCTGATGAGCTTATTTTGAGAGAGATTCAAATTTTGAAGTCGAGCAAGCCAAGTCAGCCCTTCCGGTATTTTTCCGTCTAATGTGTTGTTTGAAAGGTCCATGGAAAATAAATATCGAAGTGTGGTGGTGAACTCTCGAATTGTTCCCTTTATATCGACCATAATGGAAAAGCCCAACAGGAATCTCCCATATGGAGTAAAAGTGGAATTGGCCCACATCAGCGAGAACTTGTTGAAACAAGGAGGAATGCCTCCGGAAAGGTTGTTATGCGCTAAGCTTAAATACTGGAGATTAGTAAGATGGCAGAGCTGCAAAGGAATGTCCCCGGTGAAGTAATTTCTCTCAAGATCGATTATCCTAAATGATTGAGAGTGTCATCCAAATGAAAGTATTCTACCAGTGAATTGGTTGTCGCTAAGATCAAGGTTTACCAAATCTAGCTTTAGTAAACATTTTGGTAGCACTCCATTCAAGTCATTTTCATGTAAACTCCTAATCGCTCCAAATGGCATAGTGAGCATGGAATCTGACCATTTAACTTGTTGTCTCCCAATGAAATCCATTCCAAATTTGCTTGCGACTTCCTCCAGCATCGAGGAAGTCCCCCAGACAATTGGTTCTTAGAGAGATCAATAAAAGACAATTCATCTGACGTACATAATGAATTTGGAATATCACCACTGAGGTTATTTCTAGAAAGCGATACTAGCCTTAACAGTGGAATCTTTTTTCCAATAATTCGAGATATGTTGCCTCTGAGCATGTTGCTCGAAAGATCCAATCGTTTTGTGTTGGATAAAACTTCAGGTAGCCAATAGGGAACTTCATCTGAGTTGCTAGCATTTGACATGTATAATACCGAAATGTTCCTTTGCGTTCGAAGCCAACTTGGGAATCCTGGTCCCACTTTGCAATTGGACATGAAAATCACTTGAATTTGGAAAGGAGGAACCCAAGATGTGCTAACATTTATAACAAGTTCATTCAAATAAAAGTACAACTCAGTCAAGCTGGTGAGATTGGCAAAGTGAAGTTCGCCAACAACTCCATCCAATTGATTATCACTGATGTCCATCACCTCTAGATTGGATAGTTGTCCAATGCTTTCTGGAGTGTTCCCGCCCAATTTGTTAGAAGAGAGGTCCAATTTTTTCAAAGATGATAGCTGGCCCACAGTAGCGAGAATAGGACCTGAAATCATGTTCCTTGAAAGATCAAGGAATTTTAGATCTTTGAAATTACCAAATTGATTGGGTAGGTGACCACTGAAATTGTTGTGGGAAACATCAATAGTCTTCATGTAACTTCGTTGACAAATCAAAGCACCATCTTTAGTGTCCGAAATCCTCCCACTCTATTTGTTAGAATGCAAGTTTAGCATTTGCAGGTTGCAGAAATTGCTCATGTTTTTTAAAAGCTCACCCTCCAACCTATTTTGAGAGACATCAAGGATTCTAAGCCACCATCTATTTTCAAGGATAACAGTGGGGAATATGCCTTGGAGATTATTAAAACTTAAATCAAGATGTTCGAGTTTGCTGAAGCTTTGAAACCAAGGAGGAATAGATGAATTCATGGAGTTGTGACTCAGATCAAGTAATTTAAGAGAAGTGAAATTGACACGCAGAGACCCTAAAGCATCTTCCAAATTACATCCCATCAAAATTAAGAACTCTAGGGATGAAAGCAAGTTGATAGGACTTAACCATTCTTTGGGGTTGAGAAGGGGGACATAAGACAGGTCTTAAGTACTTCAAGTTGTTAAATGTCGATAGCCACCGGAGGTCCTCTATTGTGATAGAGGGCCACCACCACGAGTTACTAACATCCAAATACCGTAAGCAGGAAAGGTTACTAAGTTGATCGGAAATATGTCCATAGAAGCCTGCAGATGAGAGGTTCAGATACTCCAATTTCTGAAGAGAAGCTAAGAAGTCTGGGATCTTTTGGGTTGAAAAATTGTTGAAGCTGAGGTCTAGATACTTCAAATGCTTCAATTCGTTTAGAGCAGAATGTGTCTTACCTCCCAGGCTACACTCTAAGCCATCACAGTGGTTACGTAGATCGAGCTTTGAGACGTGGCCAGTCTTCTTGTTGCATTTGACTCCTTTCCTCTCGCATCATCCTTCACCAGTCCACGACCACAGACGTCTCGAAGGATCGATGAAACCCTGTTTGAACTTCAAAAGTGCTTCCCTCTCAGCGCTTATACAACTTACATTATTTAAGGTTTTGGAGTGACTAAATTCCAAGGCTTGAATGACAAAAGGTGCGCACAAGAGTGTAGGCACGAAGCTAGTGTAAAAGTACGACGCCATTGTTGTTAAAAATGAACCTGAGAACTTCTGTTATATTGGCCAAAAAAACACACTTCCCTTAAGGAAGATGTCATTTTCTTTCTTTCAGTTATACGGATCTTGGTCTACGATAAATATATATAGTAAAGAGATAACCATATTATGTTGGTCCACTAATTGGACCTAGACCAATTTTAACAACCCTTTCAGCTAAAACTAAATTCAAGCAGGAGCATATTCTGAAAAAGATTCCTTATCCGGTCAGCAAAATCATTGAAAACACTAGCCACCTAAAGCTACTGAAAAATTCCAAGTCATGTCTCACAAGACCGATCAAATGGTCAAAATATAAAATGTACAGTTTAAATAAATAAATACATTTATTTATTCGTCCTTACCTTTTTGTCTTGATCAAAACCATTTTGGATGCAATAAGGTGCCATGGGGATCGACCTTTTGGGGGACCACAGAAAGCCCCTATCCATGGAACCCGTAACGGAAACTTCGATGAACTTTGCTAACCAAAGACAAACCGTAAAACTTTACGAAATCCTTATAAAAAGCAGCGAACGTCGCATCAGAGAAGTCAAACCTATTGACTGGACTCCCCCAACAAGGTGCTGGATGACGTGGAGCACTGTCATTGGCTTTGATGATCCAAAGCAGGAGAATCTTTGGTAAAAAGAAGAGGGACAGAGAAGAGAGAGATGCCCAAAAACAAGTCAAAGGAAAATGGATTAAAACCGGCAAGAGAAAGAAAACATGTGTCCAAAGATCAAACCGACCAATGCAGCATCCGATCTTTCCTCTCAACCCTCGCACTCGCCGAGTCTATCCGCTTATATTGCCCTCCACGTTTTTGCCGAGGAGCATCTGTTGAAGAGGTTCCAAATAGGCCCCAAATCGCTGATCTTCTCTTCGAGTTTCTACGTACTTCAAATCGAGATAGGATCGGTTCGCCGGCTCACGTCAGAACGACGTTGGCTACGGCGGGCGACTTCATTATTTCAGAATCGTAATTAAGGCTTAAGATATCAATCATGATCATCTAGATTGTAGTTTAAAAAGTTGTGCATTTTTTTTGGCTTATATATAAGCCAATTTTATCACATAATTGTATAAGAAGCCAAAAAAATGTACAACTCATATATATATATATATATATATATATATATATATATATATATATATATATATATATATATATTGTGACTATGAGTTAGACTTCTTCAATTAGCTTTTATTTTAACATGTATAGAGTTAAAATATGTATCAAGTTTGAGCTCAAAAGGAAACTTTCCTAATTAAGTGATTTCCTAGTTTGATATTTCCTATTTTGGATCCAAACTCTCATCGACATATAAGAAATGTCCTCTTTGTGAAGAGTATTTGTTTACACCAAAAATTAACCAAGTCATGATAATTGGCATAACATCGATCGGAGTATATGACTTGAGATTAGGATAGGTGGTTATTGGCGAGATACTAACTATGTCAGTCCTTATCGATGGCCATATTGGTCACTGGGGTTCTTTCATAATATCATGCTTATTGATGGCCATGATCAATTATCGATATACAAAAGCGATTGGTTGACTATTGCCATAATAGAGCTGATCAAATGATAGGGAAAGATATCGCTCAACAACTTGATGGAAACAAATTCCTGAATATAATGCAAAAACGCGGAAGAAACGAGCTCATTTTACACTTGAATCACCGATCGTACGAAGTATGTTACAAGAATGAACATACCTCTTTTTCACAGATTAAATGTACCTATTGCAGCCTTGAGAGAGAACAATCTTGAACAAAGTCCTTTTCTTTTTGTCCTTTTGTGAGAATGAGAGTTTCTAATGTTCAATACTTGCACACACAGTACACAAACCACACACACTGCGTATGTTATGAAATTCTCACTTTTTGTTTTCAGAGAATAACTGCCAAATGCGGTTATTCTCTTTTATGAGCTAGGTTTGCCCATCATAGGCGGCCCAATACACAATACTCATCATCTCCCACTCGCACATGGTAGGTTAAATATTAACTCTCTCTTCTTTGCAATGTTCATACCAGCAAATAATCCGTGCAACCAGCATACTTCGAGTGCTCATTGCCATGTATCTGTTAGGAATACATAGAAGCTCAAATTGGGCATTACGTTTTCAAGTAGATATAGTATGAAATACCCTAGATTAATCAGTCACATTTATATTTCATTCGATCTCTTTTAGTATCTCGTATATTGTATTCACAACTATGATTTACTCAAAATCATAATTGGTCGACCTGTGAATACAAAAATAGGATGTGACATCATAAATAAATTGATCTTCCTCTTTCCCTAAACCTCTCTATTTCAGTCCAATACGCTTTTCTAGAAATGCCCCATTAGATCAAATCGTTCATAACCATTGGCAATACTTTAAGATAGCGAACACTGAATAGAAACTTTGAGAATAAATCAAAGTCGTGAGGGCACTAAATGAGAAACTCATCTCCTCAAGAGTCTCACACGGCATAAAGTTGAGATCAAAACTTTTGCCACTCTTATCGGTCTATTCATGCATACGTAGTATGAAATACGTATTACAGTAGTAACTCCTTTTCTATGGAGCGTATATCTTTTTATGCAATACCGTACAGATGATAGTTTAGACATACTCAATATCCAAACTTGAGTTCACGTATCTACTCTTCTAAAGAATCCGTTAGAACTCATATCTGGCATCGAAGACAGATAAAGTAAACTATGTAAATTATTTTACTTTCGGACAAAGTAAATATTATGTCCTCATCTTAGCACTTAGCTAAGGCGATATTTATATTTTAAGCTTGAGCTCTTAATTATCACCTAGATAATAAGCCTAAAAATTGTCTCATCTCTACTTATCACACTGTAAATAGAGGCGATTACTCGTGTGAGTGAGTTAATCTTATCTGTTCTACGTACTTGCTTGACATAATACACTAGGTATAAAGATGCATAAATATCAAGAACAAATTCACAGGCATTAACAATGAAATAACAATTTCATTTAAATGTGAACATTCAGGAAAAATATATTATTCGGTACATTAGCATCTATGCAATCCTAGAGATTTTACATGACCAATGAAAACATCTCTAGGAATTGGCTTCGTCATAGGATCTGCTATCATTCTATGCGTAGATATGTACTGCAAGTTCACATCTTTTCGTGCTACCATATCTTTAACAAAATTGTACTTGGTATCTATATGTTTGGTCTTACCATGATATTTCGGATCCTTGGTGTATGCTATCGCTGCTTGGCTATCACAATTGACTAACAATGAGCTTGCAGCATGCTCAACAACACCTAAATGATCCAAAAATCTCTTAAGCCAAACTCCCTCTTGTACTGCTGCTGACAATGCCACGAACTCGGCTTCCATGGTGGATAATGCTATACATGTTCGTTTTTTACTGCTCCAAGATATGACACCATTATTCAGTAAGAATGCAAATCCAGAGGTAGATTTCTTTTTATCTGAATCTCCTCCCCAGTCAGCATCTGAGTAGCCTTCAAGTCGCAGATCATTTCCTTGATAACTCAGAGAATAATCAGCAGTACCCTTTAAATATCTCATGATTCTTTTGGCGGCTTTCCAATGTGCTTGACCTGGATTGAATTGGTATCTACTTACCATCCCAACTGCAAAACATATGTCAGGTCTTGTACACATCATATCGTACATTAAACTCCCAACGGCACTAGCATAAGGAACACGTTTCATTTGTTCCTTCTCTTGTGGAGTCTTAGGACACAAACTACGGCTCAATCCTTCACCTTTTACAATAGGAGTATCTATGGGTTTACAATCATGCATACAAAATCGTTCAAGAACTTTGTTGATATAAGTCTCTTGTGAAAGAGATAATAATCTCTTGAAACGATCTCTTGAAATCTTAACTCCAAGAATATATGCAGCTTCACCCATGTCTTTCATCTCAAAACTGGATGATAACCAATTTTTAATAGTATTAACCAACTCCATATTGCTTCCAGCAATCAGTATGTCATCAACATATAATGATAATATCACAAATTGATATTTGGATCCTTTGATATATACGCAAGGATCTTCATCAATCATTGTAAAATCATAAGCCACTATGGCATTATGAAAACGCGTATACCATTATCTTGAAGACTGCTTAAGGTCATATATCGATCTTAAAAGTCGATATACTTTTTATTCTTGGCCTTTTACAATGAAGCCAACGGGTTGTTCCATGTAAATTTCTTCTTCTAATTCTTTATTTAGAAATGCAGTCTTTACATCCATTTGATGTAATTCAAGATGTATACTTGCCACTATTGCCAGAATAAGGCGAATTGAGGTAAATCTTACTACAGGAGAAAAAGTTTCCTCATAATCAATTCCTTCCTACAGATTATACCCTCTCGCGACGAGGCGAGCCTTATATCTTTCTATTGAGCCATCAACTTTTCGCTTTATTTTGAGAACCCATTTGTTCCCAATAGCTTTGCGTCCTTTTGGAAGATCAACGAGTTCCCAAACATGGTTTGACTTCATTGACTCAATTTCTTCTTCCATTGCATTCATCCATTTATCCTTATTATGGCAACTTAAAGCCTCATTTATATTCATTGGCTCATCTTCATCTTTCGGAGCGACCATAAAAGTTTCCCCTTCAATGTCAAAACGTCGTCGGGGAACACTTTTGCGACTTGTTCGCCGTACGGGAGATTGTACACATGGCACATTATTCTCTATTACGCTCCCACTGAATTAGATAATGACGGTATTATCTCATCAAACGGTTGCAATTGAGATTGAGTCGAATTTAATTCCTCATTACTCTCATTGCTCCTACTTGGTCGAACTTTATCGATTTCATTATCAAGATCCAAGGTTTCAAATAGTGAGTAGTCCTCACCTATTTCGCCCTTTTTAGGAAACTCATTCTCTAAGAATGTGACATCTCGTGATTCAAATTCAGTTATACTCTTACTTTCTTGCTCACCTATAAACACATATTCTTTTGAGTGCTTTGAGTATTTTATGAAAATACTTTTCTTACCTCTGGGACCTAGTCTCCCATATTTATGAGAGGGTTCGTGAGTATAGGCAGCACAACCCCAAGGCTTAAGAAAATTTAAATCGAGTTTTCTTCCTGTCCATAACTCATATGGAGTGGAAATAACTGATTTAGAAGGTACACGGTTAAGTATATAGGCAGCAGTTAACAAAGCATCACCCTAAAAAGTGATAGGCAATTTAGCTTGTGCCATCATAGACCTAACCATTTCCAATAGGGTTCTATTTCTCCTCTCGGCAACACCATTTTGTTGCAGAGTATATGGAATAAATAACTATCTTTCTATTCCTTTTTCATCACATAAATTTCTAAACTCATCAGATAAATATTCTTGACCTCGATCAGATCTAAACGTTTTTATTTTCTTATCTAATTGATTTTCTACCAAGTTCATAAATTTCTTGAAGCAATTTAATGCCTCAGATTTATGGGAAATCAAATAGACATATCCAAATCGAGTATAATCATCTATGAATGTGATGAAATACACAGCCCCATGCCTTGCTCTTACATTCATTGGACCACAGATGTCAGAATGGATTAGTTGCAAAGGAAATTCAACTCTTATACCTTTTCTGAATGATTTTCTTGTTATTTTCCCTGCCAGGCAATGCTCGCAAATAAGCAAATCAACTTTTTCAATATTGCCTAATAAGCCCTCTTTAGCTAATCTTTGCATTCGTTGTTGGCCAACATGACCAAGTCTAGCATGCCACACATTCATATCATTTTCACAAGAATTGGAAGATGAGAATAGGGAATAACAAACGTTAACATCACCACAGTTAACATTTAATACAACAAAATCATCTAAAAAGTATTCACAACCATAGAAATTTGAATTCAAATACAAATCAACAGTACTATTATGGAAATTCAAATTAAAACCAAGTTTAATCAACACTAAAACAGACACCAAATTCCGACGAATCTCCGGAGCATATAATACGTCATGTAGGAACAAAGTGCATCCACCACACATCATCAACTGACAAGTGTCAATCCCTTTAACTTCAACTTTAGAGTTGTTCCTTACATAGATCCATTTTGTCCCAATCGGAACCCGTCGGAACTCCACGAAGGCATCTCTGTCCTTCGCTACATGGTCTGTTGCTCCCGAATCTACAGTCCACAAAGGATTAGACTCAGTTAAAAATACAGAACTTGACACATAGACAAAGTTCTCAAAAATGTAAGAGGAGTTTACCTTCTTTGGCTCGCCGCAATCGCGAGCGAAGTGGCCTTTCTTGCTACAATTGTAGCATTTCACCCTCGACATCTTATTACCAAAAGGACGCTTTCCTTTGTCATGTTGATTAAATTTTGGTTTCTTGCCTGAAGAATTTGTTCCCTTGCCTTTCCACTTCATGAACCTTTCGACGCGCTTACGCTTGGAGCCCGAAACCCCATGTGAGCTAGATCCAGCATAATAGATATCGGTTTCTGGTTTCGCTGCTAAGAGGCGATCCTCTTCTAACTCAAGATGGCGCATGGCATCTTCAAAGTTCTTAATGTTTTCATTATGGGTTAGGTGCACCTTCATGTGCTCCCAGCTTTGAGGCAAGGAACGGATCACTGCTTGCACTTGCTGTTCATCAGTCAGAATGTGTCAAGCATCCTTTAACTCAATAATCATGTTTGACATCTTCCTCAAGTGTTATTTCATGGACTGACCATGAGATTTCTTATACGAGTCAAACCTGATAGTGAGCTGTCTCAGCTTGGTCATCGATGTATGACCAAATCTTGCTGCCAATGCTTCCCACATTTCCTTGGCATTCTCAAACCGCCTGAACTCTCGCATGATATCATTCTCTATGCTACTCAGCAACGTGATGCGAGCAATCAAGTTCTTCTTCTTCCATGCAGCAAATGCATATTTGTCTCTCATATCTTGTGCAGTGTTCTCATCCTCAGGTTCTTCCATAAGTTGGTTGAGAACTTCTAGTGCTTCTTGTTCTTCTAACACATATTGGATTTTCATATTCCATATTTCATAATTTTCGCCGTTCAATTTCTCTCCTTTGTTCAGTTCAGCTACGATGTTCTTAGTGGTTGAAGTCATGGTATATGAACATTTCAGACATATAGCACGAATTATTAATGCCACTCTTTTATGCATCAATTTTACACAAACTGAATATATTAAAGAGTAATTTTACATAGTTTTTAGATTCGAAAATTCACTATATTCTCAATCATCATCTAAAATCCTTATGTGAAATTATCGTTAATATAATCATTAAGGTAAAATTTTACGTTCTTTAAAGTTAGTAAAAACTTTTAAAACTCCCACTCGACCACATGATATTAATAAGACAAATATTTTTAAAATAATAGCACCATAAACTATTCATAACATAAAAAGGATCCAACGACATCTATTCATTAAAACTATTTACATGAGGAACAAATTCATCAAAGGAAAGGAACAGGAATACCAACATAAAAAGAATCCACCTAGGATATCTAAAGCCAAACTAAAATAACATAGTAAAAAAAATCAACCGTCTATCAATTTCCTATAGACGGGGAAAGATTCATAAAAATCCTCAGAAAAATCAATTTCCTTCTTTAGCAATCAAGAAAAGATTGTCGGGTATCCCTTAGGCTTTCTCCATGGTGTATTCAATCTACGCCAAGTCATATTCATCCCTAGGGTCGAAATCTTTGTTATCTCAATCCTATAATGTTCTCTCATAAAAGCCACAGCAAGTTTCTTGTAGTCTGGGACACGTTGACCTCTCACAGACGATGCAACATCTTTCTCCATTCAGATGGAAAGGTGTTAATAAGAGCACTCATCTTTTCAAAATCCGGCATACAATAACATTTCCAGATGATATCCCGTATCATCTTATTGACCTTGACCACGTGATTAGCCAAGTCACCATTTTCTCATCGATAAGCAACTAATTCAGCTCTTAACGCTGCAAGTCTTTCCTTTTGTTCAGGCGTCCTAGCCATAATAGGGGTTCAATATCTTCTTACCATGTTTCCTGCAACAAATGCAGAAAAAAAAATCGAATGATTATTATTAATAAATCATGATACTTGCAAGAAACACATTTTGCCCTTCTTCAGTTTTTTTTTTTTTTTGCCGATCAACGCCGGTCAATGGTGGTCAACGCCAGTCAACGGTGGTCAACGACGATCAACGATTAATGGATGACCAGGTCAGGTCAACTGGTCAACAAGTCGGGTCATGGGTCGAATCGGGTCAAAAATCTGGGTCAGGTCGGGTCGGGTCAAACGGATCGAAAAGGTAACTGGAGTGGCTGACGTCAGCCACGTCACGCACGCGCTCACATGGCCCGTGCGTCGCACATGTGCGCGGCAACCGCTACGCACATGCGATGCACATGTCGACGGAGCCACCATTTGCGACGGCACGTAGGGGCGCGTGCGGCGTCCCCCGGCGGCGTGCCATCCGTTGTTTTACTCGTCTCGATGAGTACTATGACCCTACACTTTCAAAAATAAATTTTGATGCACGAAAATCGAGAAATCGCTTCAAACAATACGGCCGAGTGTCAGTTTTTCGTACCCGAGCGTTCGTCAACGCCGTTTCGCGAATTCCGGCCAAAAATCCGTTTTATGAACATTCAAAAGATCAGGAAGCAAGAACACATGCTCTGATACCAATGATGGAAACAAATTTCTGAATATAATGCAAAAACGCGGAAGAAACGATCCCATTTTACACTTGAATCACCGATCGTACGAAGTATGCTACAAGAATGAACATACCTCTTTTTCACAGATTAAATGCACCTATTGCAGCCTTAAGAGAGAATAATCTTAAACAAAGTCCCTTTCTTTTTGTCCTTTTGTGAGAATGAGAGTTTCCGATGTTCAATACTTGCACACACAGCACACAAACTACACACATTGCGTATGTTATGTAATTCTCACTTTTTGTCTTCAGAGAATAACTGCTAAATGCGGTTATCCTCTTTTATGGGCTGGGTTAGCCCATCAGGGGCGGCCCAATACACAATACCCATCACAACTGCATGAGAAATCATCTGTGATTAACTGTTTCTGAGCCAAGTGGGTGCTAGATTGAAGTACAGTGGTATTTGAATTTGGAACTGCTTGTGGATGAGATAACAGACCACAACATATCGTGATTGGAAGATATATTTGAAGGAGTAACAATTGAGATGAGAGTCGAGAAAGCGACGAATAAACTATAGAATCAAGACACGATTACGAAGGAGTAAATGTCTTGAGATAAGAAGACGTAGTGACATGAAGATAGGGAGTCAAAAATCTCGAAGGCGAGAAGTTATGATTAAAATTGTTGAAGAACTAGTTCCGAGCAACCCAACCCACCCCGTGGAACTGCTTTTGGATAAGATAATGGAACCCAATAGATCGTGATTTGAAGACATATTTCAAGGAGCAACGACTTAGATGAGAGTCAAGACAACAACTGTATAAAATCAGGGTGTCATTTTGAAGGAGTAACTCTCTGGAGATCAGACGTCATGGCAATGTGAAGATATCGAGCTGAAAACTTTGGACGCATGAAGCTATGGTTGAAACTGTGAAGAATTGCTTGCGAGGAACTACATTATGAATACTAATAAAACTAGTACTTGTGCATCGATCTCCCAAAAAAAAAAAACCTATTACCTTTCAATTCTCGTATCTTAGTTGTAGTTTTAAGATTTCATGTCTTCAATTAAATTTCAGCATGTTGTCTTAGTTGTGGCTTTCAGATCTTCATCGTCAATTAAATTCCGACATTGTATCTCTCTATCATCTCACTTTGTTGTGGATTAAATTTAGGCAAAATATTGTGTACTATAACGTTGATTAAATTCCATTGAAGTATATCTATCGATTTCCTTATGCTCTACTGATACATATTGTTCGGAATCACCATAGAACTAGTCTTCTTTTATAAAAATTGAAGACCGACTTTCGATGAAAGATATTTTGTTGTTGAGACAAATCTTGGCGAACATCTTTTTGGCATGTCTGGTAGGGCTAGTATGGTTGATTTGAGAAAATACAATGGTTAGGACAAGGAATCAATTTGGTCTTGATAATGCTGTCGGTAACAATCTGTCACCTCAGCAAGGCAATGACAAAATAGGATGTGCTGCATCGTGAGCCGCTCAAGCAATAGCAAAACAAAACCTAGGTGGAGAAGTCGATGTCCCAAGACAACTCACCGACAAGTGGAGGAGACAATTAGAGCCAAGTCCGGTGTTGTTGGCCACTATAAGCAGAATGTTTGAGGAACAACAAAATGATTTGACTAACCACAAGGCGAAGCATACTATTGATGCGGTCAAGCCAATGCTCATTAACGTTAACGAAGTTGTGTTGAAACATGCGTCACCATACTAGGCATTTCTGATGCAAGGGAATCCTGCAATTATCAGGTATGTTCCTCCATCCTCTTCTGGTCAATATACTTTTGGTACAGTAGGCCAGTAATTTCACCTCCACCACCGATTAAGATTTTACAAATGCCTGAAGTTATTGGTTCAACCCAAAGTAATGTTAATGAGGCTACGCTTGGGAGTAACCTGGTTAACCCTGATTAGGCCAACACAAATGGAAATAATAATGGCAATTTGGTGAATCAAAATGTTCAACAAAATATACTTTTGCCAAATGTAGAAAATGTCAGGCTCGTTGGACTAATACCTAATGTTGAGAATGTGAGACCTTTTGGGCCAAAAATCCAACCTAATACAGAATACACTACATATAGGCCCATTGTTCTAATTGATGATCAGGCTAGACCACTGTCTCTGCCTAGGATGTAGGACAGTCAAGGAATTCTAGGAGGCGATGCAATTCCTCCCAATCTGGGATATATGCCTACAGGCCCAATGTTTTAATCGTCAAATAGGCCAAACCACCATATCCGGCTAAGGGCTAGGACTATTAAGGATTTCTAGGAGGCTCTGCAATTCCACCTAATCCGAGATATTTGTCCTGTAGGCCTAATGTTATAATCGACAACCAAGCCAGACCACTGTATCCACCTAGGGAACAAGATGGTCAAGCAATTATAGGGCAAGGTCTTCAAGATGTCCAATTGTTAGCCTACCAAGTAATGCAACACCTAGGATATGATGGAGGAACCATTAGGCTTATTGTAGAAAACCATATCCAAAGTGGGTTAATTTTATACCTTATCCAAGAGGTTACAAGATGCTTGACTTTACTCTGTTTATTGGGATGATGATCAATCTATAGTGGAACATATTGGTCAATACAGCTCAATGTGGCAATGCCTATAATAATGGCAATTTGCAATTAAGGTTATTTTCTTTACCCTTGTCAAAGACTACTTTTACTTGGTATACCTATTTACAATGCCAATTCAATTCACAGCTGGGATGAAATGGCAGCACAATTTCATGCTCAATTCTATAAACCTATTCTCGACATGACTACTATGGATTTGGCAAGTATCAAGCAATACAGTAATGACTCGGTAGAACAATAGACTGCTCAATTTAAAAAATTGAGAAATTGATGTCTTGCTTCCCTTCCAGAGAAAAACTTTATCATGCTAGCCTTTGGTAGTTTAAAATTTTCCCAGAGGGAACGACTTAAAAGTCAGCCGTTTAAGGATTTATTTCGGTTGACGACGAGAGCGACCAGATATGACAATCTTTTAAAAGAAAAGGACAGAAAGCCATATATATATATATATGGCCTAGGATATGGGATTATAAACTGAGAAATTATTAATATAAAAGAATATCAAATTATCTATTTAATATTGGTTCTTGGTATCTGTAATAGAAAGTAAAGAAGGACAAAAAAGTATGTCCTTTATAAATCTGTTTCTAGATGGTGAAAATATTCAATATATTGATTAAAAAGGTATAGAGTTCTATGAAAATTTCTATTATGCAAAGCTAAAGCTAAAGCAAAGATATATTCTAATATAAAAGTGCAGATTTCTACGCATAAAATTATTAAATAAATAAAATTAATTAAAATGTCGAGCATTATAAATAATAAAGATACCGTAAGCAAGATATAAAATGAGAAGGATAACAACAAGTATCTCTAAACCAACCATGTAGGTGATATGCAATATAGAAGGGTAAAATAGTAAGAAGAAGTAAAGATATATAACAGATGCAGAATATGGATCTTAAATTGAATTACAGACTATCCATAGGCAGTTCGACCTGCTGTTTGTGGGGTATGTAAATATATAAAAGAATGTAAATGCAAGAAATTAGATGAAGATTATTATTGAATGACAAAAGTGATTACAACAGCAAGATGTAAATTATACAACTGAGATGAAAATATTGAAGTACAAGTGCAAGTATAAAAACTTTAGTATCCTTAGATCATGAACAAGATCTGGAATATTAAGTATCACAGGGGTATGAAAGGATATAAAAGGTGGTAGATCTTATGAAGTTTCAGATGAAGCTTTGTGTTTCTCGAGAATAGTACTAGCAAATGTTTGCCGACTATCCCTCTCGAAGGGAAACTAAGATCTAGAAAGAAATATAGAACTGAGAAAGGTGTAAGGTGAACTTACTATTGAAATGGTGTCGAAATGGTTTGAGGTTAATGACCTCTTATTTTCTTTAAGAAGGGTTTTTTGAATCGAGAGAGGTTGGAGAGAAATGTGTGATGTGTGTCCGATCGATGGATTGATCCCCTCCTTTCGAAAGGTGAGGCTTCTTTACATAAGCAGATGGGTTCTTGTAGAAATTGTTCACGGGTAGTACTATAGGGGTAAGTGCACAGTGTTTACAATGAACAAAATCCTGACATAATTATGAAAGGTTTTGAAGAAAAAAGACTGGCAGACTCCTTTCGGCTTAGAAATGATGAAAGTTGAAGGAGTCTTTCGACGCCATAGATCATGGTTTGGACAGATCTACCGATGATTCTTTGTCTTCTTCTTCTTGATCTACTATATTTCCCCATGGGATTCTTGGAAAGATACCATAGCAGTCGTCTTCATTGGAGTTCTCACTATGATGTGAATGGGAAGATCCAGTTTCTTCAATTTGAGAAAGAGTTTTTCTTAGCATATCTACTAATTGTTGCTGAGATTGAGCATATGCTAGTCTAAAAAGTACGAACCCTTTATCATGCAAAAATGGAGTGATATCCTCTTGGGAGGGAGGATTGTTAGGAATTGAATTCCTATCACTAAACCATTTATGAATTGCTCTTATGGTAACTCTATCAAAAAATTTGAAACCATCCTAGCATTTGACTTTGAATTGTCTGATGAGGATAGGGATGCCTGTATCAGGAGATTTTCGGTAATCAAAATACCATTCTAGCACCCAAGATACTCCGAAATAATAGAAAAAGAGCATCAATTTGGGAAAGTTCTTTTCATATGGAAGTGGTTTGAATTTTTCAAGAAATAGTTCATAACTGGGTTGTATCTTTGGATGAAGGAGTTCATCAGTTAGTCCTAGGTGTTCCCGCCATCTTAAGAACCAATATGGAACAGTTTTGATATCAAAATCCTCAAAAAAGAATAACCAAGTATGTTAATTATTGGCATTCTTTTTCTAGAAAGTATTCCACCAAGCTTATTGGTAATCAAAATATGAGAATGAGGATCTGTATGGAAGGGCTTCATTTGTTTTGATATTGAATTTATTCAAGGTTAATGGATCAGGTTTCCATTGGGAGGGGTGAATGACCCTGTGTGTCCTGGCTGTGGAATAATTCACATGACCTTTGTTAGAAAAATGTCTGAAGGTCATAGATTTTGTTTCTTCCAGAATCTTTTCATAAAATTCAGATGTTTTATAAATATCATGAGTTGTGTATAAAAACTTTTCAAAAAACATATTTTTTGCAAAAACATATGGATTTTCATCATAAAATCCATTCTCAACATTGCAGACATTTTGAAATATTATTTTATGGAAAAATTTTTATTTTGAAGGGATTGTCTGAGTAGACTGAATAACCACCTCGCTAGAAATTGTCTTCCCTTTTGCTCTTTGGGTAGCTACTAGAGAAGAATCTGGTTCAACCATTGTTGTAGAAGATTGTGGTTGAATATTGAAAGTCTGCTGAAGTAGCTGTAAAGCTCCTTCTTTTTGTGCTTTGTTATTGAATGTTTGTTGAAGAAGTGTGAAGGCTTCTTCTGATGAAAGTTTGGCTATGTCAGCCAGTAGAGGTAGTGGTATGCTACTAAAAACCTGTTGAAGAAGTTTTAAGGCCTTCTTGGCTTTTAGGATCAAAAGGGTTTTCAGTTGAAGGGAAAGGTTCATTCTTAATTGGATCAGAGGAAATATTTAATGGCTGCTGGGCAGCTTGGAGCCAGGTTCTGATATTAGTTAGTCCTGAGGGTTTCTTTTTAGAGGACTCTGCAATTTGCTTCCCTTTATCTTTCCTTGTGGGTTTGTTGGAAGATTTGGGAGGCATTTTCCCTGCAAAAATTCTCTAGTGAGAAAATCTGGAAGAGAATTTGAAGAACCATTTATAAATTCTATATCAAAATCAAAAACAGATAGAATGGCTTGCTATCTGGCAAAAATCTGTTTTGAAGCAATATTTTGAACATCTTTCTGTAAAATATCTTTTGCATATTTGCAATCAATTCTTAGTAAGAATTTTTGATTTAAAAGATCTCCTTTGAATTTAGAAATAGAAAGTACAATAGCAAGGATTTCTTTTTTGATGGTGGAGTAATTCTTTTGGTAATCATTCCAATGTTTGGAGACAAATTAAACAATTTGTTCTTTATTGTCTTTCGATTGCTTAAGTATTCCTCCATATCCAATATCAGAAGCATCAGTTTCAACAATTTTGAAAGCAGATAGATTAGCAAGGTGTAAATAAGGAATTTCTTTGACAGTGCGTTTAATCTGTCGAACAATATCAATATGGTCTTGAGTCCATGGAAGAGGATCTTTTTTGAGCCTCTGATGAAGTGGTTTGCATATTATATTAATGCGAGGAAAGAATTCAATAATGTAATTCAAACTTTCAAGAAATCTTTGCAATTGGTTTTTGTCCCTAATTTCATCAGGGAATTTTTCAGAAAAGATGATTGATCTTTCAATTGGTATGATGGTTCTCTGATGTGTGTAATGTCCTAAAAAACGAATCTTGGTTTTAAAAAGAGATATCTTGGTAGGTGAAACTACCAGACCACTTCTTTTTACTATATTGATAAAATGATTGACATGTTTGAAATGTTTTTCTATGGAAGTAGAAAATATTAAAACATCATCGATGTAAACAATAATATAGTCAGAACAATGATTGAAAATATCATTCATAATTCTCTAGAATTCAGAAGGAGTATTTTTTAGACCAAAAGGCATGAGGTTCCATTCATATTGGCCAAAAGGAACAGTAAATGCAGTTTTATATCTGTCCTTTTCACTATTTTGAATTTGCCAGAAGCCTGATTTCACATCAAATTTTGAAAAGATTTTTGCATCATAGAGCCTATCAATAAATCTTTTTTATTAGGAATTGGATATCTTATCCATTTTAAAGCTGTATTCAAAGGTTTATAATTTATTACCAATCTTGGAACTCCTCTTTCTAATTCAGCATTTTTGTTGACATAGAAAGCAGAGCAATTCTAAGGTGACTGGCTTTTCCTAATAAGTTTCTTCTCAAGAAGTTCTTGTATTTCCTTTTGACAGAAATTGAGAACTTCATGATTCATTTGAGAAGATCTAGCTTTAGTAGGAATATTTTTCTCAAAAGATTCTGGTTCATAAGGTAGATCAACTACATGACTATTATGAGACCAGAAAGCATTGGGAATATTTGAACATATAGAATTTTTTATTTGATTTTCAAGAAGGGAAATCTTTTTCTGAAGACTTGGTTCAGAGAGATTTTTGTCAATTCTTTTGTATTCAAGATCTTCTTTAAGAAATTAGAGATGAGTTTCTTTATCTTGAATAAAATAATTTATTTCAGAAATTGAATATTCTTGTAGGGCATTCAAATTCCTGATCTGAGGTTTGGAAATGAAATCAAAACATATTCTTTCTCCCAAAGCTTTTGTTTCAATTCTCTTTCAGTAACTTTGAAAGGTAATAGCAAATCTATGAAAGGGGATCCCAAAATGACATTTTGTCTGATATCTTTGGCAAGAAGAAAATGAGTTTTGAAAGATATTTGATATATATATATATATTAAACACAATGTGGCTTTCACGGAGAATTGCAAATCTCAAGAAGAGTAAGAGCAAGAGGAGAATGTTGAAATTGTTGTGGGTAAGATGATGATCAACAAGTCATATGTTTGTCAAGTGTTAAAGCCAACCAAGGTGAAAGAAAAAAAAAAAAAAGATACCATCATGGGTAAGACAAAAGATACTCAAGTTACTCATTTGATATTAATAATAGGGTTAATACCACCAAAAACTCCAAACTGGTACACATGTGACAATTTTATCCCGAACATATCCTAAAAAATCTCAAACTGGTACATATGTGACAATTTTACCTTGAACTAAAATATTAATATCATTTTTTATTTTTTTTCGAATTTTTATCATTTTTTCTTTTCTTTTTTTTGTTTCATCTTCAACCTCTCTGGCAACCGGCCAGAGGCAGAAGCCAGCAAGGTCGGCCCCGCCGGCTGCTAGCAAGGACCGCCCTTACCGGCGTCGGGCGAGGGCGACCCTCGCTTGGGCGGGCGAGGACAGCCCTTGCCCAACATTAGCAAAGGCTGCCCTCACCGAATCTAGCGAGGTCGGCCCTTGCCAACGTCAAGCGAGAGCTGTCCTTGCCTGCCTAGGCGAGGTCGACCCTCGCCCAACTCAGGCGAAGGCCGCCCTCGCCAGATTCGACGAGAGTAGCCCTTGCCAAAGTCGGGCGAGGGCGGCCTTCGCCGGCGTCAGGTGAGGGCGACCCTCGCCCGACGCCGGCGAGGGCAGGCCTCGCCTGAGCCGAGTGAGTTTGGCCCTCGCTCGCGCCAGTGAGGCTAACCTCTCTAGCTTCTACCTCTGGCGATCACCGGTCCGACGACCAGCCAGAAGTTGAAGATAAAGAAAAAGAAAAAAAATACAATAAAAAATTTAAAAAAATCGAAAAAATAGAAAATAATATTAAAAAATTATTAGTTCGGGGTAAAATTGTCACAGGTGTACCAATTTGAGGTTTTTCGTGGTTAAAAAAAATAGTTTAGGGTAAATTTGTCACAAGTTTACCAGTTTGGAGTAAAATTATTACAAATGTACTAATTTTGGGTTTTTGGTGGTAAAAAAAAAAGTTTGGGGTAAAATTGTCACAGGTGTATCAGTTTGGAGTTTTTTGTAGTAAAAAAAAAGTTTATGATAAAATTGTCATAGGTGTATCAGTTTGGAGGTTTTTTGTGGTAAAAAAAAAGTTTATGATAAAATTGTCACATATGTATCAGTTTAGGGTTTTTTATGGTATTAACCCTTAATAAAATGGATGAAATCTTTGACTTTTTCCCTAAGGACAACCTAATAAAACTGACTGAAGGCTAGACTATCCCAAGTAAAGAAGAATTGTCAAATGAAAAATATTGTAAACGGCATTACTCACGGAGCCAAAGCACTACTACCAATTGCATTTTTTTTCAGCAATGTTTAAAAAATAATTCGGCAAGGTAAAATCAAGTTTTCTTATGACAAAGGAAAAGCTCCCATGGAGATAGATGCCGATCCATTTCCTCACATGATTGGGATATTGTCGACTAAGTTTAAAGGGAAGAAGCCACAACTGTATAACTTGTGCACTCGATGCAAATAGGAAATAAATGAAAGCTCTTGCACTTGACCTAGGGGAAAGATGAAAGGAGAATGGCATCAAGGATAAGGTCAGGGAGCTAATTATCATCCAAATTACATCAATCATATCAACTTCATTGACCAAATGGATCGCCCTAAAGTGTTTGATCGAGTTAACTTGTTTGAGGGACAACTACAAAGAAGAAGTTATTTAAGCAAAGGTGTGAATAAGGAGATTCTACCATCGGTACATTGGACGAGCCTAGTGGAAAATTTAATTATTATGTTAATTATGCGATCCAAAGCCCTGTGCTAATATCAAGGACATTGTTCGTACTAGATAGGGTGACGAGTTTTTGACAACGCATCTCCTGAGAAGATCATCAGATCAAGACCATCTCATCGATTGACTATAAAGGTTCCTTATAACCCTCTAGATTCGATTGAAGTATTGGAGAAACATCTCTAAATGAATTTTGATGATATCCAAACTATCCACATTGTTTAGTGTAGATAAAGGACCAAGTGATATTTATGGTATAAATCCACTGAAAAGGAATTCTCAAATTGTCCTTGCAAGTTTTATGTAAACAGAACCATTGGACTTAAAAGATCAGCTAAATGGTGATGTTTCATTAATGCTGTAAAAGATCAGGTCATTGGTGATGTTAGGATAATGGATCATTGAGTATGATCGTTGTCTCACTATTATAATCGTTGGCGACTAGACATACATAATAGAAGATTCAAAAAATAAGAGAAGAGAACAAGCCGTTTGACAGTATGTCAGAGTCGTAGCTACAGAACAATAGCAGAAGCTATTTCAGGAAGTCTGCAAATATTTGGGAAAAGGCTGTATAAGTAGCTAGTTTATCAGATAGCAACACCAACGGACTCTAACGACTACTCTGCTTCTTCAAGACATCTTCAATGGTCACATTGAAGATGCCTATAAAAGAGAAGATTTTTAAAGCCAACAAGTTAGAGAAAAAGAGAGAAATATGCACTAATACAAAATCCAAAAATTTGCTACTTGTGTGCTCATAGCAAAAAGCTCTTGTTTGTCTATAACTCTTGCTCTCGTGTAATTGAGCTGAAAGGTCAAGTGCGCCATTCCGAATTTCGACCCATTTTTGGGATTTATAAAACATGTAATTTGTCAGTGTGCTTATAGTAAAATCTCGCCTGAAAACTGATCACTCTCGGTTATTGTTTTTAAAATTGAGATTTCGCTAGAATCGCATTCGATCGAATTTAGCCGTTATTTAGAGCCCCAAACTTTGGCGTCGAATTTTTCAAAGTTTCATGACGAATTTAATTGGACAGTGTCGATATTACTATGGCCAGCCTCGATATTACCCGGGATAGGTGAAAAGTGAATTTTTGACCGAGTGCGGACTTAGACTGGTAAACTTCCATCACAATGTGTTTTTATTAATATCTTTTTGCCCTTTCTCCTAATTATTAATTAGGATTTTCAGGGACCATTAGATCGCTTTCGATTTTGAATCGTGGTCATCGGATCGTACTTGAGTGCGATGTGACCACACACACACATACACACACACACACACACACACTCTCTCTCTCTCCTCCCTCTGCCGTGTCTGACCTCCTCTCCTACACCCCTCACCGACCCCACCAACTCTCTCTCTCTCTCTCTCTCTTCTTCCCTTTTTCTTTTTCTTCTCTTTTTCGTCCTCCTTCTTCCTTCGGACGCCGACTGCTTCTGGCTCCTGCTTCCTACTTGTTGCTCGTCGGAACTAGCGTTGCCACACGCTGTCGCTGCCCGCCTCACCCAGCCGTGCCGTCCGCCAACCGCCGCCCCGACCAACTACCCTCTCCTCCCTCTCTCCCTCTGTTTTGCCTCACTGAGCAGCCACAGCAACTCATCGCCACGGCCGGGCTTCGCCACGCTGCCGACTAGCTTGTCCAGCCTCACCCCGCTGCCTGCAACGCCGTCACGCCACACATCGCCGTCACAAGCCCGGCTCACAGCCCGCAACTCGCCGGATCGAGCTCGCCCCCGCCCAGGTCTGCTGGCCGCCATGCACTGTCGTCCCGGACATTCGCAGTTCGTCTCTATCGCTCGCCGCCGTAGTCCAACTGCCGCCAACGTCATCGCCACTGTCTTAGCCACCGGGAACAACCCCACAGAAGCCCCTTCCTTCGCCGCGCCCGTTCGCCGACCATCGAGCCTGAGCCGCAAACCACCACAGACCGCTCTCACCGCTGTCATCGTTCTTGTGTAAACAATGTCGTTAACCGAGTAAGTTAACCCTTAATCCCATGTATAGGGTGTTAAACTTGCTTATGGTAGTTTATATTAAGTTAAATTAGTGTTATGTTTGTTTAATTAGGGTTAGACGATAGGTTATCGGTGTTTTAGGTGATAGATTATCAAAAAGTTTGATAGGTTATCGTTATGTTTGTGATAAATTATCTATTACTCTATTAAATGAATTATTTTCGGAATTAAATATTATTTTATTATTTAATAAATTATTTTCGAATTAAATATTAAAATTTTATTATTAAATAATTAATTTTCGAAAACTAAATATTAGTATTTCGAATGATTTTCAATACCGAATTATGATCGTTTATGTTTGGATGGTGATTCTAAAGTTGGATTTTACAGTATAAATTAGCGTTTTTAGCTAAATGATTTGAATTATTATGATCCAAGAAAATATTTTGAATCTTTGAAAATAAATTATTTTAGGATATTATTAAATAATTAATTTTCGAATTTATTTATTATTATTTCGAAAAATTTTTAATCTCAAATTATGATTTCTGTACTTGATTGGTGACGATTATGCCGTGAATCGTCGTATTAATTTGATATATGACAAATTGTTTTGAATGAAAGTTTCTAAGGAAAATTTACGAGATTTTTGAAATTAAACTATTTTATTATTATGCCAAGAAATGATAGTGATACTTTGTGATTGATCAACGTGTTTGGCATCGAAGCTTGCAAGAATTGATTGACTGTTTGCATGTGTGACCACTTGGTTTGTTATGCGGTATTGTGTGAGCACTATTCATGGACGTATGGGCTAATTGAAAAGATAATAATTGGTCGAAATGCTTGTGTGCTTGTGTGGTCACATGTCGGAGCCGTCTTACTGTAGAACGCTTGACGATGCCTGATTTATCGGGGTCTTGCTGTAGATCGCTTGACACTACTCAATTTATCGGATGCCTGGAGATTATCTGGATTGCCGATACTCCGGTTGCCTTGTCACGGCCCGAGGCCGGACTCGATGCTCCTTACGAGATACCATCTTACTGTAGATCGTTTGATATTGATTGTTTGACGTAGCCGTGCCCGACGGGGCGAGACGAAGTCTGGTTATACCGGTAGATTACCATCTTGCTGCAGATCGCTTGATATGTAGTAGCCCTGAGGGGGGTGTAATAACTGGAATACATATGTGCATAGTACTTGATTATGGGGGTAGAAACTGCTAAGCATGGTATGGGACATGCCCAAGTAGGTTTTGCCTTATAATTGAGACACGCACGCCTGTGATGTATTGATTCATGAAAAATCTATTTAAATGCTTCGAGTTTGTAACATATGCATTTCATCAACGAGTGTACCAAGGCGAGGTAAGGATGCTTATGATTGTTTATTGATATTGCTATTGATGTTGTTTTGTCTGATTAGGGACCTCCGTGCGAGTTGGCCTCCTAAGCGGGGCTTAGGCCGTTAACTTATTAAGATTTTATCTCACTTGTTGTTATTAAACATTTTTTAGGACCTTAACACGTCATTGCTTCTTATGCGGTTTCGAGTACTGCAATTTTTGGTTGATCCCTGAGGGTTAGGCTTGGAAGCTGATATTTTGGATGGAGTAAATTAATCCTAACCTTTGTCTTTTGCTGGCTTTTTGTGGAAATGCCCGAAGTGGGCTTATAAGTATATTCCCATGGTTAATCGATAAAAAATAAATAAAGGGGCTTTTGTTATGAATGGTTTTCCTTTGCTATTCCTGATTTGATTATTGTCTAGGGTTTGTTGTGTTGATTATCGTTTCCGCTTGTGTAATTCAAAGATTAAAAAAAAAGGGTCGGTGACAAGTCCTGAATTGTCGCATCTCAACGACCATAGTGGGATGTTGCGCATCTGTAGGGTTCGGGGCGTGACAGTATACCAAGTGATAGCAACACCTAATTCCTGATAGTGTGATCTATCATACGATTGATTTAGTGTTTGCCAAGTGTAACTTGTTCAACTAATTAATGTGTATTCCAACCCAACTTATAACTGTTAGTGGTGAGAGTGGACGTAGGCTTAGGATAAAGCTGAACCACTATATATCTTTGTGTGCTGATATTTTTCTTCTTGTTTATCTTCTTTAGCACACAATCATGTCACCAGTTCACACACATTTGGTTGAACTCAATATTTACTTAGCCCCTACTGTTTTCCACAAAAGTTTGAAAAACCTATAAAGCAACCTATTCAACCCCCTCTAGGTTGCATTGTTTGCCCCAACAGGGTCACCTAATCCCTAGATCTCATATCTTAGGCTCGCTCGACATCGGATCGAGATCGATTTGGTCAGCGATGGCTGTAGAATGGAGGTGGGCTTGCATACCCAAGCCATGGGCGATGGGGGAGGTGGGACTTCATTGTCATATAGCCTGAGCTTGGAGATTAGCTCTCCTCAAAATTCCATGGAGGTTTGGTCTTGTTTGCTTGAATTTCTGGTAGTTGGACTGCTGAGTTTTTCTGAGTTGATCAAACTCTGAAATGGAAGGCATGGCAACAGTCATTCGTGGGCGTGCAGTGGCCCACGGGGAAGAACTCGAAAAGTGGAAACAAAGATGAAGTCACGAAGATTAACCGGGAACGGTTCCACGAATCCGAATGACTTGGCTATCGGTACAAATCCGTCCAATCACCCAAACGATGGATCGTTCTCTATCTATCTTTTCTTTTGAGCTTTCTATTGCAATTAGATCAAGTCTCGTGGCAGTTGCCACGACGGCATCTGATCAAGAACAAGCGGCTAGTGGAATCGGGAGACGATCAAAGGTGGAGGGAGGGAATAAGCGGAGAAGGGGGCGGCGAGATTCAAGGGAGAGAGAGGTGAGGAGCGTTGTCATCTAGAGAGGGAGAGAGAAGAGAGGAGGGAGTCAGACTTATTCCTCGGTTTGGGTTGAAAATGGGTTTGTTGCTTGACACATTTTCCATTTGGGTTAATACCACGAAAAACCTCAAACCGGTATATATGTGATAAATTTATCCCAAACTAATTTTTTGACCATAAAAAATCTAAAACTGATACATGTACGACAATTTTACTCTCCGTTAGTTATTGTTAAATTTTATCGTTAAATTTCTGAGTTTAATGGCACGTGATAGTTGATGAGTATACCAATTTGGGGTTTTACCATATGTTTGTCACATGTGTATTAATTTGTGATTTTTTGTGATATTAATTCAATTTAACGGAATGTAAATTTGTCACAAATTACCAATTTAGGGTTTTTTATGGTAAAAAAATTAATTTTTGGTAAATTTATTATAGGTGTACCAATTTTAGGTTTTTCATGATCAAAAAATTAATTTGGAGTAAATTTACTAGTTTAGGATTTTTTGTGGTATTAACCATTTCCATTTTTTTCTAGCCTTTTTCTTTAGAATCCATTTGACCCATATTTTAAGTTTATGCTGACCAATTTATGACCCACTTTTATAAATTTGAGTTAAGATATGAGTTTGTGACCCATTTTTTACGACCTATTTACGTGATACAAGGAGCTAGAGGTAAACTGGTGGAAAATTCAAGATCAAAATGAAGAGACAAGCTCAAAATGAGACATTCCAACATTCTTGGAGCTTAGGAGATGAGCTTCGAACTTAAAATTCTAACTTTCTTGGAGCCAAAACTCGAACCCGAAAGGTAAGGTGGGCCTAGAATCAAATCCTCAACATGTTGGACCTCGAAAATAGTTCGATGAGCTATGGAACGTGCTTCGCTGGGTGAAGAACACTAAAAGTGCAAGAATTTGTGTACGGCGCTCACTTTAGTGTCAAAAATTTGTTTCAGATCATTTAAATGTCACTTGTTTGAAAAAATGATCACTTAAGTGTCAACTTCGATTTGGGTCACTGGAAATCTGACGTTGCCATATTTTATTAATTTCTCAGTCCTATGTGGCACGTCGGCGTTGACGAGGACAATATTTAATAATATTTTAAAATTTCAAAAAATATTCTGATTTTTTTTCTTTTTTTCTTTTTTTCTTTTTTTCTTTTCTTTCTTCTTCTTCTTCATTTGGCCGGTGATCGGACACTGGCCACAGGCCATGGCTGGCCGCCTGGCCTTGCCCAGATGATGCTGCCATCGCCCGCCATGGGCTAGGTGAGGCCGGCCCTCGCCAGATTCTGCCAGGCCGGCCCTCACCCAGGCCACGGCTGCCTCGCCGGCGGTCGCCTTCCCTCGAGCAACCCCCGGCAAGGCTAGGCGGCCGGCTATGGCTGATGGCCGGTGTGCGATCACCGGCCAAATAAAGAAGAAGAAGAAGAAAAAAAGAAGAAGGAAAAAATAGAAAAAAATGATTAAAAATTCGAAATTTATACGTGGAAATGCCACATAGATTAAAATTTTAATTAAAAAAGTCATGTATTAATTTGGTCAGAATTTCTTGCCGTTGACACTTAAATGATCATTTTTCTCCAATTTTGACACTTCAGTTATCCAAAACAAACTTTTGACATTAAAATGAGCATCGTACATAAATTTTGACACTTTTAGTGTCCTTCTTCCTGCTTCGTAAAGATGTGGGTACCCTACGGTCCTGGATAGTAGCTCAAGTGATAATTCGAAACTTGTGGGAATTGGATAAAATTTGGACAAAGCGAATAAGGTAGCATGATGTGGCGCCACATGGCATGATCCCAACCATTCAAGTGGCAGTCAAAGTCACGACCATATCTCCCTCTTGGACACCTCACATGCACCTCACTTGACACATGCACATGCCTCTCACATGCCTCGACCATGTGCCAATCACATGGTCCTCCCATCACATTTCCATGGATTATCACACACTGGAATAGGCCCCTACTGTGAATGGTCATGTGCCTCTCATATGACTTGCTCACATGCCGCGCACATGCTCGGTAGCATGACCGTCACATGGCTTCTCCACGATGTTACCACGGACATGCACCCGTAGGTTTGGAAGTTTCCATGGCCGGCCACTGGGGAGGGCGTAGTTGGTGCTCAACTCTCTTGATAAGCTTCAACTAGTGTCAACAATTATTATCTTTTCGAAGGCTTATCGCTTAATTCGACACAACACAACTCATTCAAGACCTCCCAACTTGTGAAGCTCTCTCTCTCTCTGGCCATCCTCTCGGCCCAAGGCCCCTGCCCAGCGGTCTCCATTGTCCAAGGCATCCTCCATCGCGTCTCTTCCACTGTCCAAGGCGTATTCGAGCAGGTTTCCATCGCCGGTCACCGCCTCAACCTCCTCAGAGTGGCTGTCCGGCAGTCCCCTTAGACATCCAGTAGCTCTCTCCAGCGTCAAGCAGCATCTCACTGGCATCTTTCAGATCCCTCATTGTCAACCCTCCTTGCGGTTGACACCAGCGGCCTTATACCAACTCACCGGCGGCCTTTTGTCCATCACCACACCTGCTTACAGTTGCCTTCTCCTTCTAAAGTCATCTTGGTGTCCTTAGTGAAGTCCTAACAAAGGTAGGGTTGGTGGAATTTGTGAATAATGCTTTGGTTTTGATTTATATCACGACATGTCTCATAATTTATAGTTTCATACCATAGGTTAGTTTAATTCCATTAGTTAACTTTGCATTATGCATTCCATCATACATTTGGGCATCGGACTTTGAAGTCAAAAGATTGGACACTCAATCATATTGTTCATGTGTTGCATATAGTAATTGATGAATATTGTATACTCTTGATGTATATTGATGATTCTTGAAAAATATTGCACGTCATTGATAGATTTCATGACAAGATATCTTGATGCATCGTGATAATGTTTTAGAGTCATTGCATGTTCTTAATTGTTCTCGATACTTTTTGCATAATTTGAGTCATTGGATAATTATAGTTGCATATAGGTATTAGACTGCATCTTTATTAATCATGTAAAATCTTAGTCTATTCATGTTTTATACTTAATGACTTAGTTTATGCATGATTAGGTTTTTAAGCATATTCTTCACGATTTGAATAAATTTCAGGTTTTGTAGGTTCGAAAACAACTTCCGCTCAAAAGTGAGCAGGATCACAACTCTCTATCAATCATAATCCTGGCCTTGTCTTGTAGAGATTGATTCTTTCTGTCTACAACTTTGTTTAGTAAGAGTGTAAGGAGGAGAAATTGTGTTCAAAACCAATTTATCACAAAATTCAGATGGAATGAGCTGCTTCATCCTTGTGAGCTAAGAACATTACCCAGGTATACCCTTGAATAGTCGCCCATGATCGCCAAACAGTACCTTTACCACCAAGGCTAGTGTTTCTTATTTGGTCCAAATAGATCCATCTATAATAGCTACAAGACCTGGCTAGTAGTAACATAATTTGTAGACTCGAATGAGCTCTTTACTTGCTTACCCAAGAACATGCATTGCACAATTTAGATTTTCATATTCAATTATAGGTAATCCACGCACTAGGTCCTTCGCCAAGAGCTTAGAAATCCGTTTCATGCTAATATGACCATGCTTCCTATGCTATAACTCATTTTCATCTTTGATAGATACAAGATATTAAGCATTATGAGAGTCAAGATCAAGGAGATAGATATAACCATATCTTTTTCTGGTAAATGATTGAGATATATCTTGAGATAAGTGCATAGGAAGTCCTAAAATTTATTATGAAAGTGCATTTAAGTCTTAAAACTTACAAAAAAGTACAATCCAGTCTTAAAACTTGTCAAATTAGTGCAATCAAGTTCTTATGTTAACTCCAACAAACTTAGCTAATAGAAAATGGTAATGTGCTTTTTTTATTATTTATCTCCTACATGGCGCTAACGTGGTTAGAATGACGTTATTTTAGTCCAAATTTGATTTTTTTTAATATGATTTTTATTTAAATTTATAATAAAAAATAAGCTAACTTTACAAAAAAAAAAAAAAGGCCTCGCACTTGCTGCCCCACCATTGCCGGGAAAGGCTAACGATGGTGGGGGATGGCTGGCTAATGATGGTGGAGCAGTGGCAGTAAGGGCCCTACGGGTCATCACCATTTTGCCTTCCTTTCTCTCTTTTTTTTATTTTTAATTTATTTTTTATCTAATTTAAATAATATTTAGATCAACAAATCATATATGGTCCAAAACAACATGAATTACCTTATCCATCATATTTTAGCTACGTTAGGGCCACGTAAGAGAGGAAAAAAAAAAGCCATGTCAGCATTTTCTGTTAGTTAAATTGAACTGAGTTCATGGAAAGATTTGATTGCACAAATTTGATAAGTTTTATTTATTGATTGCACTTTTTATAAGTTTTAGTACTCAATTGCACTTTTCGTAACAAATTTTAGAACTTCCAATGCACTTATCCCATTTATCTTTACTTACTCCAACATATTTACCTTCCTCAACACTGATTCTAAAACCTTTATCACACAGTTGGCCGATTCTAATCAAGTTGTGATTGAGTCCCTTGACTAGAGACACATCCTCGATGATCAAGTTTCCCCTCTATCACCAATTCTGCCTCTAATCCTTCCCTTTAAAGGTGACGAATCCACCATGGACTTTGACAAGGCTCATGAACTAGCTAGGATCACCGGTCAGGTGCCGTGAGCAACTGATGTCAAAATACCACTTATTCTTCCTCTTTATAACACGCAAGAAAAAGAATTTTTCTTTTCTTTCGTATCTAGATAAATTTGGGTCCTTTTATGTCAAAGGCAGTTGTTGCGTGAAACTTCGAATTTATCCTCTTTACCTTCTTCAGCTCCTCGAGACATTCTCACTTGAAATGACCAGACTCATTACAGTTTGAGCAATCAAAAAAATGTGCTGCGATAGGTTTCATAAACTGATTTTGAGAATGATTGTTATAAAAATAAGCTAGGGGTTGACTTAATTCTATCCTTAGCTTTAGGAAAAGGATTTTTCTCTTCATCTCCCATTTCTTGTCCCCAATTAGATTATTTGTAATGCAGAATTTGGATTTGACAAAATGTGCTCAAGAGTTTTTTTTATCTAAAGTAAAACTTTTTGCTGATTTTTTAATTCTCCTCTTTAACAGAAGCAGTCTCCTTATGAGAAAGCTCGTGCTCACCCTTGACGATGGCAAGTTCCTTTCACAGTTGTTTGAGTTACTCATTTTGCAAAACATCTTGACTTCTTGGTGTTGAAAATTCCTTTTTCAAATTAGAAATCCCTTTTTAAGCCTTTTTTATGCTCTTAAAAAATTTCTTTCAAAAACACTTGTCAGAAGTATCTACTTCTTCCTCTTCTTTGATTTCTGAGTCAAACCATCAGAAACAGGTTGGCTTGCTCCGCGTCATCATCACTTGATTCTCGATCAATGTCACTCTAGATTTTTCTGCTTTTAGGGTTCTCTTCTTCTTTTCGAATTTACCCTTTTTTATTCTTGAGCAGAGGACAATTAGGTTTGATATGACTGGGATTCCCACATCCATAATAAACTATGTCCTTACCTTTGCTCACATCTTCATTCCTGAAGAACTTCTATTCTTTAGAAGATTTCATTGGCCTTTTGCCTTTGAAATTCCTTCCTTTTCTCATGACGCTTCTGAACATCATCATCATCTTCGGGGAAAGTTTGATTTCCTGCATCATCACAGTTAGCTTTAAAAGTAATAGACCTCTAACCTTTTTGTTGCTTTCCTCACTTAGATGTTTAACTTCGTAAGACATTAGAGTCACTATCAACTCATCCATTGATATAGCCCGGATTCTCATGCTCTCACAGACTGAAGTCTTCATGTGACTCCATTCCTAGGATTTTGTTCACTTTGTCGGTGCCTATGATCACCTTTCCTTGGTTGTCAAGGCCAATCACAATTTCGGTGAATCTTGTGAACATTTGACTGATCGTCTCCTTGGATTTCTTCTTGAACATCTCATAATTTCCTAGAAGGATGTTCATCTTGGTTTCTCTCATTTGGTCAGTACCTTCAAAAGTAACTAGGAGTCTCTCCCAGATTTCTTTAGCTGTAGTACACAAAAAAATTCAATTAAACTCATATGCAGATAATGCATCATATAAAAGATGAAGAGCTTTGGCATTTAGTAACAGCATGTGCTGCTAGTGGAGCATCATTTCCAACTAGTTGAGCAGGTGCTCTCACGCTAAGAGGAACTTCTGGTCCATTCTCTATCACATCCCACATGAGATAAAGTATTGTTTGAAGATATGCATCCATTCTCGGGAAAAGTGTCAAAAAAGTCCTAAACCTTTTGTATTTGTGCCAATTTAGTTCTAAACCTTTTTTTGATATCAATTTAGTTCTAAATCTTTTACATTAGTGTCAAGTTAGTCCTAAATCTTTTTTTGGTGCCAATTCAGTCTTAAACCTTTTGCGTTTGTACTAATTCAATCCTAAACCTTTTTGTCTTCGTGACAATTCAGTACTTTTGATCAATTTTGGCCAGATTTTGCTAACGTGGGCGCCGACCGGTCACCGGCACTGATGTGAATAACTTTTAATAATATTTTAATATTTTTGAATTTTCATATATTCTTTTATTCTTTTTTTTTCTTTTTACCTTCCCTCCTTCTTCCAACCGGTCGTTGGATCGGCAATCAGTCAAAGGCCAGAGGCTAGCGAGGTCAACCTCACAATGGCTGGGCGAGGCACAAGCCTCGCCGGCGGCTGGATGAGGCTCGACCTCACCAGATTGAGCGAGGTCGAGCCTCACCAGTGGCTGGACGAGGCCCGACCTCGCCAGAGGCCTTCGTCAAGGCCTCTGGTAAGGGCTCCTAGGCAAAGCACAACCTCGCTAGATCTAGCAAGATCCAGTCTCACCCAGCCATGGCGAGGCTCTCTTTCGCCGTCGCTAGCAAGGGCAAGCCTCGCCATGGGACCTCGCCAGTGCCCGGCAAGGTTATGCCAGTGGCCAATGAGGTTACGCCAATGGCCGACAAGCTTTGGCCTCTGGTCGGCAACCGGTTAGAGGAAAGAGGGAGGGTAGAGAAAAAAAGAAAAAATAAATAAAAATTCAAAAAAATATTTAAACATTATTAAAAGTTATCCACGTCAGCGCCGGTGATCAGCCGTCAGCCGACCGGCGAAACACGTCAGCAAAATCTAGCCAAAATTGACTGAAATGACTAAATTGACACAAAAACAAAAAGTTTTAGGACTGAATTGGCAACAAAAAAGATTTAAGACTGAATTGACACCAAAAAAAGGTTTAGGATTAAATTGCCACAAATGCAAAAAGTTTAGGACTTTTTTGGCACTTCTCCCATCCATTCTCTATTTCCAATAACCATGGTTAGTACCACAAAGTATGTTGGTTTGCCAGGTTCTTGTCCTTCAATAGCACCAACACTAATAATATTAGCCATAGGTCAAGATCTTTATGCTTAGAAATAAGCTCTTTAAATAACAAGTTACGCAGCTCTATTACCAATTGTTAAGGCTAACAAGACAACACAAGAGAAGGTGAAAATGTTAATTGAAAACTCTAACAGTTTTTCGCAGAAGATAGCAAGATATACTTTGACAATTGCAAAAACAAATTGACAATACTAGACGTTTGGGTGCCCCTATCAAATAGATATTGATAATATGGAACAATTATATAAGATAGCACACAAAGATATATAGTGGTTTAGCTTATAACTAGGCATATGTCCACTCTACACACTAACAACCTCAGCACCGGCTGGAATCCACTTATTAAATATTTTTAAAAATTAAGAGAAAAGCTACCGAAAGGATGTTAGATTAATCTAACATAACTTAGTCGCCGTATTCATGAATGTCTAATTCACAAAAGTAAAGTGTTTTACTTAGGTTTCTAATCAACCCTTAATTATTTAATGATGATTCTTGAATGAATTGAATTGATTGTTTAAATTGATTACATTAAAATCCAAAAGTTAGGGTTGGTATGGGCTTAGGAAAGTCTATGTTAAGTCTTTGGACATAGTAACCCATTAGTTTTCCCTTTGATGATTCACCTCTGGAAGGTTGTGACAATATCATGTATACCATTTTATTTAAAAACCGTTGGATGAACAGGGATCGCATTCAAATTTTCATTCTAAACTTTTTGTATGCTTAGCTGGACTCCACTAATATAAACCATGAGATTTTAAGAACCAAAAAGACCCTTTCTTATGCCCACATCTTGACAGCTTACATTTTATACCAGAAGGATAAAGCCAGAAGCATATAAAAGATGCTGCAAAACAGCTCGAAAGTTCAACTCTTGATGAAGCGTAATATGGTGGAATTCAGATCCATTATAATAGCCTAACAAGGAAATCAAGGTACTCCCGTATCGATGAAGAATACTCATAGATAGTAGGTGAATTGAAAATGCCAAGAATATGATGACTTTGAGTAACCGAATTGAGGACCTGAAATGATCAGCACAGTCTCAAACGAGGGCTTCAAGTGGCAATATTCTCTCTGGCTAAGCATGTGCATCTCACATGCCACATGATGGGGACATTTTCGTCCACATGCTTTGTTTTCACTGTTTTTCTTTTCTCTAATCATCTTCTTCGTTCTTCCATCTCTTCGGTTCATCTTCTTCCTGCTTTCACCTGATGCTTGAACTTTTTCCTAAAAAGAGAGAAGAACGAAAAATCACACCAACTAAATTTGCCGGTAAAACCCCATGAGTCGTCACCATCACCTTCGGCTCCGTTTCCAGGGAGGGTGTACTGGAGCCGCGGCGAGCTGTCGATGGTTTAGGCGGGGAGAGCTAAGGAAGGCGACAAGGACTCATCCGTGAGCGTGCCGCGTGAGCAACAGCGATCCCCATTGATTTGAGGCCGTAAACATCTTTCTGCAGAATCTTCCCACCTCCCCCAAATATCCCACATTATATAAACAAACAATTCTCCTTCACCTCTTTAATTTTCAGCGAATTTGTTCAATTTTTTTTGTCGTAAGCACAAACGGACGTAATTCTTTGTCTCCATCCCAACCCAATTTTGACTTGAAATGGTTGGAAATTTCAATTTTTGCTTTTGCTGGTTCAGATAGATCTTTGGTTGTAAGCACGCAGGGACATGGTCACCGTTGACTCATTGATAATTTGTGCTTCTCCTGGTTCAGTCGAGACTCTTTTTACCAGTTGATCTGAACCAACCCAGATGTTGCTTTTGCTTTGCGCTTTTGTTTGAAATGAAGAAGGGGTTTCGTTCCGCATGCTAAGGGAGAAGAAAAGGAGAGTTGAAAGAAGAAGATGAACTGGAGGCTCGGCTTAGGAGGAAGAAAGAAGAATAGAGAAAGAAGAAAGAAAAAGCAACGAAAGAAAGAAAAAACAAGTTCGGACAAAAATGCCCTTAAGCATAACTTGAAAAATGCATGTGAAATGCATTTGCCCACTAAAGACCTTATTTGAGACTTTGTTTATCACTTCGAATCCGTACTCAAAGTAATGTTCACTTTGGAATCTTTTTTGAGAAAACAGTCACATTTGATGGCCTTATTTGAAGTTTTCACTTGATTCAATCAACCAACAGTCCGCACAAACGCCGTCTAAATTATCAGCATTCCTTTTGCCTTTCTGTCTCGAGCCTCGAACCATCACCGAAGATCAAACCCTGCACGTTTCGCACACAAAAGATGATTTTAAAATTTGTACTATTACCGGAGTCAGGGGTCCCGCTTATCACTGCTGTTACATCGGGAAAATTCAATTGAATTGGGATTCTAAACGAAAAGAAGCAGAAGAAATGGATTTCCCTACTCCTTAAACTCGACATTGATCGAAGCCACGGACGGATTGGCAATGGCTTCAAAAGCGGCCTGAGACAGGACCAAATCAGCACCAGTGACGGACTGCTTGGGGCCAACGGCAGCGGCGGAGTCAACGATCTTGACCTGGATGGTGCCGGAGCCAGGTTTGCAGAACCCAGGGCCAGACTGCGAGTCGCTGATGCACCGCACCTCGTACTCCCTGCCACATGCTGCCCCAAGGTCCCATAGTTTGTCACCCACAGCCGCGAACATCTTGTTCTCAGGGAACTGGGATGAGCCCACATCGTAGCAATCCGTCCCTAAATGTATAGTAAGAAAAAGAAAAGTTTTTTTTTTGGTCAAAAGAAAAAGGAAAGTTAACATAGCAAGTTTTCTTTTTTAATTTAAAAATGGAGACTTTTCTCTTCTGTTTTTCTTTTGTTTTTTTGGGGGGTTGGGGCTCGCCTGTTGGGGGAGTGGGGTTCGTACTTACGTTCATAAGGAGGCGTATAATAAGAAGCTATGCCTTTGTCACCGAGGGCCATGGTGACGGTGCCCGAGAGCACGAAGGCGAGGAGGAGGAGGAGGTGGCCTCGATGGAAATAAAACAGACTCCCGGTTGACATTCTTTTACTGGACTCCTGTTTCAAGATAAAGCCCTTTTTTTAATAAAGAATAACACACGTACCTGAAACAAAAAAGAGTGACACAAGCCCCAATCGGCGATCCCGCCTTATGTAAATTTTAGGGATAAATTGTTCAATGTGGTCTCTATCCTAATGTGCAATATGGTCCCTAAACTTATAATTTGTTCAATATGGTCCCTAAACTTTTAGTACATATTCAATTTAAGTCTATAAACTATATAAAAATGTTCAATATTGTCATTCCATTAATTAAGTTTAGGGACAATATTTAATATTTTCATAAAGTAAAAGGATTAAATACATGTATTGGAAATCCAGAGATCACATTGCACGTTGAGATAAACTTCAAAAATCACATCGAACAAATTAAAAGTTCAAAGTCCATATTGCACATTAGGACAAAGTTTAGGAATTATTTGTATCATTTTCCCTAAATTTTAACTCCTTTCTTGTACATTTGGGCATGTTACCCAAACTAACAGAGCCAACATTTCACCAAAATTAAAGGTAAACCTGCTTCTAAAGACGCAGCTCAAACAAAATATTAAGCAGCAACCCTAAAATCCATCCTTCCTCTCTAGACAGTACAAAATTCTATAAGTCAATTATGTAGAGGAAATATATCCGTCTATGGTGAAGCCATTTCCCCACTAAGTGCAGCTGGAATAAAAAAATCCTAGGAGGAGGTAAAAAGAGTTCCAAAATAAACATCCCAGGGAACTTGTAAAACCGCATTCACCGGTCACCACAAAGATGGTGAGATTGTATGGATAGCACACGTGGTGAGATTGTATGCATAGCACACATATTAGATCAAAGAATAAGAGCATGTTCGTTTGCATTAATGCAAATGCCAAAATTTTAAACATTATTCGAATTTCAGAAAATTATAAAAAGAGTTTAGCAAACGAAAAATTATAGATTATAATAAGTGAAACGCGTCAACACATGAGTACTGTGGAGGTTTCCACAGTTCTATATTTGAAAAAATGCAATGTGCATGAGCCGCAAAATTTATATTAAGCAAAAAGTAAAAATAAATCCAGATGGGTATTAAGGGATTGGAATTAAAAGTAGAACAAAAAACTAAAGCGAAATGCAAAGCCCAAGTACGTACCCTGTGCACCAAACAGTTGATTGAAGGATGTTGTCGAAAGAGATTGTGAATAGGTGAAACAATAACCAGTGCCCCTGCTCGAAGCACGGAGAGTGCTAGTCGACTCAGTTTCTTAGCAAAAGCAGCAGCCAAGTATGCTGGAAGGAGGGGTGATTTTAAGCAGGAAACAAGCAGCTGCAGTTGATAATTAGTGTAGTGTCAGAAAGCAATCCAAAGGTTCAGTAGAGCATGAGTTCCACATGGAATGTCTCTACTTTCAAGTTCATCATTTTAGACATTCATATATCTCTGGACAAAATCAGCAGGTCAACATAAGAAAGCAATGAAACCACTAAAGCATACAGAAAATGTCAGCTTCATGTCAGGAAGGTCCAATTGCTCCATTGTATAGCTCTACGGTCTCTACTAAAGCACAGTCCTACATGAACTAGCAAATCAGCCATCTAAAGAATTGACATTATCTTAAGTTGCCAAAAGCAATGGTTCACATATTGCATCAACATTCTTATAGCAAACATCAATCAAACACCGTTGATCATTGCTAAACCTCATGCCTCCATAACAATTTCGAGTATGCCAGGTTCCATGCAGACATATATCACATATTCATGAATATTGATGTGATGCAGGACTGCTTGAAGAAATGATACAAAGTCAGGTAATATAGGAGACGTGATCAATGCAAGATTACTTCATAAAATTTCGCCCTGTGTTTGGCAATGAAGATGGAAGGTTGCAATAGTGCAGAAAGCTTTTCATAGAAGTAGGTGTATTCTAAGCCATGTTGCTTCAAGAGGATGAAGAGACTGCTGAGAGCCATGACACTGACAACTCCATCAATTTTGTACGATCTCGTCAAGAAATTACTGCAAAATTTCAGTTTACAACTTAAGTTTCTCGAGCATGAAAGATGTCAAATTCAACAGCAAATAAACAAAAAATTGTGGAAGCAAACTCACCATAACATAATGGGATTAGACAGGTGAGGAATAACTGCCTGATGGAGAGAGACCAGAACCTGAGTGTCCAAAGCTAGGCAAGTCATGAAGTTTATAATAGAACTTTGAAAGCACGGTCAATACGACACCCCAGCCATCAGTGAAACATTGGAAAAGAAAAATGACCATGGGCGATAGATATGGCTAATGCTGATACTAGAGATGATGAAGGAAACAAGGTTTTTGCCAGTAATTCCAGCAACCCAGACAAGAGCTAAAACATCATGGAACATTTTACCAAACTACTATTAAATGCTGACCATAATATAAGGTTCATGAGCCGAAGTAGATAATCACTCAAAAAAGACGAGATTTTCCATATTTTCACATGGCAAACAACCAAGCAATGAAGAATACTCAAATATTCCAGGGCAAAGGCTCTTTCATACTAGTCGCACCAGTCAACAGGCACTCGAAACTTATTCGAAAATGTTGATGTACCGAGATGCAAAGATAAATCCAACATCTCATACTCCATTTGCATGGTCAAACCATCACATAAAACACAATGAACCAGTGGACAGGGCTTCCAGGGACACCACTCAAAGTCATGCTCTGTACACTTTCGTGCGCATGATTATGAATGATAAGTTCCTGGACCTACCTCCTTATATACATCGAGTGAAAGTGGCAACCTCAAAAATGAAATCCATGCTGTAGTACACTTCAATTCTATCGTCTTAGCTATTTTGGTGGCGGACAGTACCTGTAGAGATATTAAACAGAAAAGCAAATACCCAGTTAGTATACGTAGAACGCAAGTAGACACATCACTTGGACTATTCAAAAGGAAAAGTTGAAGAGGCACACCAGGAAAATAATAAAGGGCAGTAGATTAACCAGTAATATACACAGAAGATTCATGCTTTTCACTTTTAGGTCAACTTCTGGTTTTAATGACTTGGACATTCCACTAGCATCACATAAATGATCAAAACCGGGTTTCTTAGACAAATCCATGCCAGTTGAGTGATTTCTATTGCCAACAATCTGCTCTTCCATTTTCAGGTCATCCTTGGCCTTAGATTCCCATCTTTCTGCCCATATCCACAAATGTGTGTGTGAGATACAGAGGGCAACCAGTGGAAGAGAAGCATCATTTCACTAAAATTTAAGGTAAACGTACTTCAAAGAGTCCTGGTAGAAGCTCACAAAAAAGATTAACTTCCAAGCCTACAACTCATCCTTTCTTATACATCAGTATGTCACCCAAACTAACAGAGCTACGATTTCACCAAAATTAAAGGTAAATCTTCTTCTGAAGATTCAGCTCAGACAAATATATTAAGCTTCAACCATACAAGCCATCCTTCCTCACTAGACAGTATGAACTGTCTATAAGTCAGTTCTTTAGATGAAGTATATCCATCGATGGTGAACACGAGGGAAGTAATAAGCATCATGAAGGAGATGCCTTAAATGCAACCAAAAAAAAAAAAAAAGAACTGCAGAATTGCAAAAGAAAGCCTACAAACTGCCAAAGCATGGGTCCCACATATATCAGCTTTCAATGCAGTAAACACCACAAATCACATTTGGGAATATTTAACAAACATGAAAGCTTTTTCCAACTCCTTTTGGTGCGCAAAGGGCACGCAATACCATTCCAACTGTACCCCACATCATGCCATTACCTAGACACCAACATCCTGAATAAGTCATTACTTTCTTCCTATATGCAAACAACAACCACGACAACATTTGAAATGCACAAACTGCCAAAGCATGCAAGCTGAGAGACACACAACATTCTCTTTCAATTACTGTGAGTATCATGTAAGTTGATATAAATCAGAATATTTTCTTTCAAGTGAAATCCTTAGATTAAAAAGCTTTTGAGTTAGGTGATACAATACCCAAAACCTGGGCTACTTCATTTCAAAACAGTATGTGAATCATCAGCGTTTCAAATAAATGTAATGATACTACTATGTTGCCACTTTGATCAGTCGAATCGTAAATTTCTACATCTTCCATGGAAGTTAAAATGCATCAAGAGAAAATCTTCTGACACTAAGAATCTTACAAAACCACATTGTAACCATTTCCCCACTAAGTGGATAGAGGTAAAAGGAGTTCCAGAATAAACATCCCAGGGAACTTGTAAAACCACATTTACCACAAAGATGGTGAGATTATATGCATAGCACACATATTGGACCAAAGAATAAAGGCATGTTCGTTTGCCTTTAAAAGAAAGCAAACGCCAAAATTTAAAAAATTATTCGAATTTCATAAAATTATGAAAAGAATTTAGCTAATGAAAAATAATGGAATCTAGCATTTAAATCTACGCGTCAACACTTGAGTATTGTGGAGGTTTCCGAAGTTATATATTTGAAAAAAGTAAAGTGCATGAGCCACAAGATTTATTATGTTAAGTAAAAAGTAAAAATAAATCCAGACTAGTATTAAGGGACTGGAATTAAAGGAAGAACAAAAAACTAAAGCCAAGCGCAAAGCCTAAATAAGTACCCTGTGCACCAAACGGTTGATTGAAGAATGCCATCGTAAGAGATTGTGGATAGGAGAAACAATAACCAGTGCCCCCGCTGGAAGCACAGAGAGTGCTAGTTGACTCAGTTTCTCAGCAAAAACAGCAGCCAAGTATGCTGGAAGGAAGGGTGATTTAAAGAAGGAACCAAGAAGCTGCAGTTAATAATTAGTGCAGTATCAGAAAGCAATCCAAAGGTTCAGAAGAGCATGAATGCCACATAGAATGTCTCTACTTTCAAGTTCATCGTCTTAGACATTCATATATCTCTCGACAAAATCAGCAGGTCAACATAAGAAAGTAATGAAACAACTAAAGCATCCAAAAAGTGTCAGCTCCATGTCAGGAAACGTCCAAATCGCTCCATTATATAGCTCTATTGCCTCTACTAAAGCACAGTCCTACATGAACTTCCATATCAGCCATCTAAAGAGCTTGACATTATCTAAGGTGCCAACAGCAATGGTTCACAAATTGCATCAACATTGTTCAAAGCAAACACCAATTAAACACCCTTGATCATTCCTAAACCTCAAGCCTCCATAACAATATAGACTGTGCTAGGTTCCATATAGACATATATCACATATTCATGAAAATTGATGTGATGCAGGACTGCTTGGAGAAATGATACAAAGTCAAGTAAAATAATAGACATGATCAGTGCAAGATCACTTCATAAACTTTCAACCTGTGGTTTGCAATGAAGATGGAAGGTTGCAATAGTGTGCAAGCCTTTTCATAGAAGTAAGAGTATTCTAAGCCATGTAATGTCAAGATGGTAAAGAGACTGCTGAGAGCCATGACACTGACAACACCAATATCGTATGATCTCATCAAGAATTCACTGCAAGATTTCAGTTTACAACTTAAGTTTCTCGAGCTTGAAAGATGTCAAATTCAAGAGCAAAGAACCAAAAAATTCTGGAAGCAAACTCAAAAAAACATGACAGGATTAGACAGATGAGGAATAACCGCCTGATGGAGGGACACCAGAACCTGAGTGTCCAAGGCTAGGCATGTCATTTAGTTTATAGTAGAACTTTGGAAGCACAATCAGTACAACACGCCATCCATCAGTGAAACCATAGAAAAGAAAATGCGACCACAGGCGATAGATTAAGTAATGCCAATACTAGAGATGATGAAGGAAACAAGGTTTTTGCTGGTAATTCCAGCAACCCAAACAAGAGGTCTTACTAAAACATTATGGAACATTTTACCGAACTACTATTCAATGTCGACCGTAATATAAGGTTTGTTAGTGAAAGTAGATAATCACTCATAAAAGACAAGATTTTCCATATTTTTACAAGGCAAACAACCAAGCAATGAAGAATACTCGAATATTTAATGGCAAAGGCTCTTTCATACTAGTTGCACCAATCAACCGGCATTCAAAACTTGTTTGAAATGTTGATGTACCAAGATGCAAAGAGCAATCCAACATCTTATGCTCCATTTGCATGATCAAACCATCGCATAAACACAATGAACCAGTGGACAGGGCTCTTTCATTCGCATGATTATGAATGATAACTTCCTGGACACACCTCCTTATATAAATTGAGTGGAAGTGGCAACCTCAAAAATGAAATCCACGCTTTAGTGAACTTCAATTTTATCTTCTTAGCTATTTTGGTGGCAGACAGTACCTGTAGAGATATTAAACAGAAAAGCAAATACCCACTGTGTATAAGTAGAACACAAGCATACAAATCACTGTGAATATTCAAAAGGAAAAGTTGAAGAGGCACATCAGAAATATATTAAAGGGCAGTAGATTAACCAGTAATATATACAGAAGATTCATGTTTTTCGCTTTTAGGTCAACTTCTGGTTTTAATGACTTGGACCTTCCACTAGCATCACGGAAATGATCAAAACCGGGTTTCTTAGGCAAATCCGTGCCAGTTGAGTCATTTCTATTGCCAACAATCTGCTCTTCCATTTTCAGATCAACCTTGGCCTCGGATTCACCATCTTCCTGCACATCTCCACAAATGTGTGTGTGAGATATAGAGGGCAACCAGTGGAACAGAAGCATCATTTCACTAAAATTAAAGGTAAAATGTACTTCAAAGAGTCCTGGTAAAAGCTCACAAAAGATATTAACTTCCAAGCCTACAACTCGTTCTTTCTTATGAATCAGTATGTCACCCAAACTAACAGAGCTACCATTTCACCAAAATTAAAGGTAAGTCTGCTTCAGCTCAGACAAATAAAACCATACAATCCATCCTTCCTCACTAGACAGTACAAAATGTCTATAAGTCAATTATTTAAAAGGAAGTATATCTGTTGATGGTGAAAACAAGGAAAGTAATCAGAATCATGACGGAGATGCCTGAAATGCCAATAAAAAAAAAACAGCAGATTTGCAAAAGACAGCCTACAAACTGTCAAAGCATGGATCCCACATATACTTTCAATGCAGTAAAACACCACAGATCACGTTTGGGTATATTTAACACACATGAAAGCTTTTTCCAAATCCTTTGGGTGCTCAAAGAGCATGCAATACCATTCCAACTGCACCCTGCCGTCACCCAGACAACAACATCCTCAATAAGTCATTACTTTCTTCCTCTATACAAACAACCACCACATCAATAATTGAAATGCACAAATTGCCAAAGCATGCTAGCTGAGAGGCACACAACATTCTCTTTCAATTACAGTGAGCATGCCATAAGTTCATATAAATTAGAATATTTTCTTTCAAGTGAAATCCACAGATTAAAAAGGTTTTGAGCTAGGTTATACATTACCAAAAACCTGGGCTACTACATTTTAATACAGTATGTTAACCATCAGTGTTTCTAAGAATGTAATGAAACTACTATGTTACTACTTTGATCAGTCGAATCATAAATTTTTACTTCTTCCCTGGAAGCTAAAATGTATCTAGTGAAAATCTTCCAACTAACACTAAGAATCCCACAAAACCACAGTGTAATTATTTTCCCACGAAGTGTGGTTTGAATAAAAGAATTGTACAAAGAGGTAAAAAGAGCTCCAGAATAAAAATCCCAGGGAACTTGTAAAACCACATTCATCAAAAAGATGGCAAGACTACATGCACAGCACACATATTGGATCAAAGAACAAGGAGATGTTCATTTGCCTTTAAAAGAAAGCAAACGCCAAAATTTTAATCAATATTCAAATTTCAGAAAATTATGAAAAAAAAATTTAGGTAATGAAAAACAATGGAATCGAATATGTGAATCTAGATGTTAACACTTGAGTGTTGCAGAGGTTTCCGGAGTTCTATATTTGAAAAAAGCAAAGTGAATGAGCCGCAAGATTTATATTAAGTAAAAAGTAAAAATAAATCCAGACGGGTATTAAGGGACTGGAATTAAAAGAAGAACAAAAAAACTAAAGCCAAGCGCAAGGCCCAAGTAAGTACCCTGTGTACCAAACATTTGATTGAAGGATGCCGTCGTAAGAGATTGTGGAAAGGAGCAACAATAACCAGTGCTTCTGCTGGAAGCACAGAGAGTGCTAGTCGACGCAGTTTCTTAGCAAAAGCAGCAGCCCAGTATGCTAGAACGAGGTATGATTTTAAGCAGGAAGCAAGCAACTGCAGTTAATAATTCGCGTAGTGTCAGAAAGCAATCCAAAGGTTTAGAAGAGCATGAATTCCGCGTAGAATGTCTCTGCTTTCAAGTTCATCGTCTTAGACATTCATATATCTCTAGACAAAATCAGCAGGTCAACATAAGAAAGCAATGAAACCACTAAAGCATCCAGATAATGTCAGCTTCATGTCAGGAAAGGTCCAAATCGCTCCATTGGATAGCTCTACCTCCTCTAGTAAAGCACAGTCCTACATGAACATGCATATCAGCCACCTAAAGAACTTGACATTATCTAAGTTGCCAAAAGCAATGGTTTTACACAGGGTATGATTAAACACCCTTGATCATTGTAAAACCTTGTGCCTCCATAACAATTTAGAGTATGCTAGGTTCCATATAGATATATATGACATATTCATGAAAATTGATGTGATGCAGGACTGCTTGAAGTAATGATACAAAGTCAAGTAATACTGTAGACGCAATCAGTGCAAGATTACTTCATAAAAGTTTGCCCAGCGTTTTGCAATGGAGATGGAAGGCTGCAATAGTGCGCAAACCTGTTCATAGAAGTAGAGGTATTCTAAGCCATGTAGCGTCATGAGGATGAAGAGACTGCTGAGATCCATGACACTGACAACTCCACCTATGTCGTACAATCTCGTCAAGAAATCACTGCAAAATTTCAGTTTACAACTTAAGTTTCTCGAGCATTAAAGATGTCAAATTCAAGAGCAAATAAACAAAAAATTCTAGAAGCAAACTCTCAAAAACATGATGGGATTAGACAGCCGAGGAATAACCGCCTGATGGAGAGAGACCAGAACCTGAGTGTCCAAGGCTAAGCATGTCATTTATTTTATAATAGAACTTTGGAAGCACAGTCAATACAACATGCCATCCATCAGTCAAACCACAGAAAAGAAATATGACCATGGGTGATAGTTTAACTAATGCCAATACTAGAGATGATGAAGGAAACAAGGTTTTTGCTGGTAATTCCAGCAACCCAAACAAGAGGTCTTACTAAAACATTATGGAAAGTACTATTAAATGTCGACCATAAGATAAGGTTTGTGAGCCAAACTGAACAAATTTTCTGCACTCCTACCTTCCTCATTCAGACTGGACACTTAAGCTACAAGTTATTATTTAGAGACAGAGCAATCAACAGATCCATTGCAACGACTTTGTGATTTATGGAGCTGCAGATCACAGCTCCTGGAATCCTCTTTCGTTCGCCACACACACAAAGTACGATGCAAACACATCCAATGAACATGCCAGCAACTTCAACACACACATACTCAGCAAGCCCACATAATACAGACGTTACACCATTCACTTGTGGACATCGCGCATGCCTTCATTAGCAGTACACACAGGCCCATGCTTGCTCATTCTCGCACAGAACTAAACTAAAAACCACTTGCCCAGTGCTCGCATGGCACTCTCTCACACATGACAATTTGATCAACTTACCCACTCAGCTCACACCAAGCATCCAGCATATACCAGCAACCATATAGAACACCCATTTTGCTTTTAACACGTCCCCTGGTCCATATTCAAAGCTTGCCTACCTCCGTAACATCTTATCCTAGCTTGACGTACGCACAGAGTTCACCAATGACACCTAATCAACACACCATCCATCAGCAGCTCACACAGGCCCATTCTTGCTGTGTGAGAGAGTGATTTTTTAGTTAAGACACGCAAATGGATTAACTCATATTGGCGAATGGCGACAGACATCAACTAGGAACCTTTCCATGTGGAGATACACGGAATCCCGCAATAGATCGCAAGGCAACGGCGGATCAACCAGTAGGATCTCAATGACAACACCAATGCGACTCTAGTTGCTCCGCGAACTCTACTTACTTGCCACGGGGACGAGATTCAGCAGCAGAGCAAGAGAGAATGGGATGCGAACCGGTTCAATCGGGCTGCGTCCGAAGAGACACGACGCCCGCAGCACGACGCCCGCAGACGTAGCAACGATGAATCCGAAATCCGGGACGTGCGCGTCGAGACGGAAGCAGCGAGAGCGCGTCGCGCGGGCGGTTCTGACGGCACAATGGACGACCTCGATCGATCAAACGGCGGCGGCAACGCGGCGACTCTACAAGGGTGGCCAAAAACAGCGTCGGGGATCGGGGTGGCGAGCGAAAAAGGCGGCGGCGGGGGACAACCGCCCTTGGTTGTTTCGGGGGGCGGTGGGAAGGTTGCGGGAGGCTTCAAGCAGAGAGGAGAGCGTGCGTGCTGTTGCTGCTTCGTTTCTCGGCCTTTGCTGAGGCAAGAGAGAGGGCTCGAGCGGGGTTGGCCCAAGGAAAAGATAAAGAGCGTGGGGGGCTCGGCCACCAGCTTAGAGAAGGCCGTCGTCGGCACGTGGAGAGCGAAACGAAAGAGCCATCATCACCGTATAGTGTCGCGCCCACCAAATCTCCGTCCCTTTCCTTGACATCAGCATGCGGCGTATGATTTTTTTCATTTTTTCTTTTCGCTCGCCTTCATTAACGTACCGACACGTGGACCACCTTCTCGCTCTTCATCTCCATCCCTGAGATGTCTCCCTCCTCCCTCCTCCTCCTCCCTCTTCCTTCGTCCACGGCCGCCCGACCTCCGCTCCCTCCCCCCGTTCGCCACCAGCGGAGCCGCCGGCGCCGTGACCGGGCCGGCCGCCACCGCCGCGTCCGGGCGAGCGCGGCCAGCTTCCTCGTGTTCTCTCTCCGTCTCGTCGTTCTCCCCGACCTTGAGATCTGGCCGTCCATGGCCGAAATCGTCGGCGCTCGACCATGGCCATAGTCGGCATCGTTCATCCGTGGTCGAACGCGTTCGGGCGTCGTCTTTGTGGTCAGAGCTCCGTCTTCACCGAACATGACCACTACTACTTCCTCTGTTTTTTTCTTCTTGATATTTGAGCCTCTGTCCATGGCCTTCGGGATCTCTCGACCTCGCCCCTCGCCATGGACGAACCGGTCATGGCCAGGTCTGGAGGATCCCTGCCGACGACCGACCGCGGTCCCATGGTCATCCGAATTTCGAGCTCGCGCCTCACGGCCCATGGACAAGCCGCGGTCGCCTGATCCGTGGACGAGCCGCCGCCTCGCCAGCCACGGACGAGACCAGATACGCACGGGGCACGACTGCGCGCCGCCGTGACGATGGAGGGGTGACTTGGGCTGTGGACGAGCCGACTGAAAGGGGCCCGGCTGCGAGCGACGACGGCGACGGAGCCGACGGCGAGCACGGCGGTGGGGAAGCATAGTGAACAGATCTCTGCGGGCAGATTGTTTGTTTTCTTTTTTACTTTTTTTTATTCCACGTCAGTAGACACGTGTCGATTTGCCATTGAGTTTAAGTAAAAATATCTCACCACCTCAGCTCAGCGGTTGGTACGGTCCGTGCCCATTTTTTTCTGGCCTTTTCTTTTTCTCTCTTTTTTGTTAGGCGTGCACTTCTCCCGAGGAAGTATGTGCGTAATGTGCACGCAGAATTTCCTTTCTCCGCCAATATCATCGGACATTCGGACTACCCAAATCGAAAACTGTCCAAATTGAATCGATCGATTCGCAATTCCTAAAAGTGAAATCGATGTTCGAGCAATTCAATTTTCAATTTCAAAGAGAAATTAGACTAGATCGACTACAATTAGTAAATTGTGAAATTATAGGTAAATTTCATTGACATAAAGTCATTGACAAAAATTAATAAACTATAAAGTAAATCCTAAGTGACAGATTTTATTAGTCCAGTCTGATTTCCTATCCTAATTCTGGTGCTCAGTTCTCAACTCTGGGAGCCGGATCGAAAATTGATCATTCCTAGTTTATCACCATTTGGACACATTCTCCCCGCTAGGGAATCACGGGAGCTTGTCCTTAAATTGTGACGTTGATGGCCGATCAAAGCTGATCCTCAGATTGCAGCAAGGCGACCATGGGGCTAACTTTGCTTATCAGGCAATTTGCTACTAATTTGATGAACATGAGGCGATATAAAAATTCCCGTTTAAATTCACAACGCCAAATCATAGGTTGGCGTCGCGTAATGGGCCAACTCGCAAAAGCTCAGAACTTCGCCATAAGTCGATGTTCGATTTGGACACGCCATTATCAAGATGAACATGCCTAGTTTCTAAATACAGGAGATGCAATAAAGAATGGGAATGCAAAACTATGCAATATCGATATTTTTGTTTATGGATCAAATTCTATTGCTATCAATAAATTCGATTCCTAGATTTTATGGAATGCGTGATAGACTTTTGGGCGAAAAATTTAAGTCTCGACATCATCATCCTTAAAAAGTCATTACTTCCTTTCTGTACACGAACAACACCCACATCCACATCAATATATGGCGCCACTAAAATTGACACTTTCAATGACCCTTCTTTTTTGACGTGTACAAATTCCCAAAGCATGCCAGCTGAGAGGCACACAACGTTCTCTTTCAATTACGGCGAGATAAATCAGAATATTTTCCTTTCAAGAGAAATCAAGGGAAAATTCTAATTAAGGACCTCAAGTGGGGTCAAATTCTCAAAAAATGGCACAAAGTGAATATTGTGTCAAATAAAGGCTTGAAGTGCTCAATTAGTCTCAAATAAGGATTCGAAGTGCCCAAAAAGTCTCAAATAAGGACCTGGGTCCCCAGCCGGCCAAAATAGATGCCGGCCGGCGAAAAAGTTACTGTTCCGGTACCGGAACAGTAACTTTTTTAATTTTTTTAGTTTTTTTTTTATTTTCCTTTTCCTTTTCTTTTTTTTTTCTTTTCTTCCTCCGCCGGCCATAGCCGGGGCCGGTGGAGGTCGCCGGCCTCAGGCGAGGCCGCCCTTGCCGGCGTCGGGCGAGGGCCGCCCTCGCCTGGGCTGGCTGAGGGCGGCCTCGCCTGTGGCCGGCGACCTCCGTACGCCCCGGCTATGGCCGGCAGAGGAAGAAAAAAAAAAAAAAGAAAAGTGAAAGGAAAATTAAAAAAAAAAACAGAAAAGAAAAAACAAAAAAAATTAAAAAATTAAAAAAGTTATTGTTCCGGTGCCGGAACAGTAACTTTTTCGCTGGCCGACAAGTATTTTGGCCGATCGGGGATCCAAATCCTTATTTGAGACTTTTTTGGCATTTCGGGTCTTTATTTGAGACTGATTGAGCACTTCCGAGCCTTATTTGACACAATGTTCACTTTGAGCCCTTTTTTGAAAATTTGACCCCACTTGGGGTCCTTAATTGAAATTTTCCCGGAAATCAATATACATTACCCAAAGCCTGGGCTACTTCATTTTCAAACAGTACATGAATCATCAGTGTTTCCAATATGGTAATGATACCTGCTACCTTACTACCTTGATAAGTCTGAATCATAAATTTCTACTGCTTCCCCGGAAGCTTAAATGCATCTTGTGAAAATCTTCCAATTAACACTAACAATCCTACACAGCCACAGTGTAACCATTTCTCCACTGAGTGGGGCTGGAATAAAAGAATCGTATGAACAAGTAAAGAGAGCTCCCGAATGAACATCCAGGGAACTTGCAAAACCACATTCACCACAAAGATGGTGAGATAATATGCAGAGTACGCATATCAGATGATAGGATAAGAGCACATTCGTTTGCATTTAAAAGAAAGCAAAAGCCAAAATTTAAAAACATTACTCGGGAAAAAATAATTGCTTACAAAACATAATGGAAAATAATGTGTGAATCTACGCGTCGACACTTGAGTATTGTGGGGGTTTCAGGAGTTCTATATTTGTAAAAAAGCGAAGTGCATGAGCCGTGCAATTTATATTAAGCAAAAAGTAAAAGCAAATCCAGACGGGTCTTAAGGGACTAGAATTAAAAGAAGAGCAAAAAACTAAAGCCAAGCGTAGTTTTCAAAAAAATTCAACTAATAAAAAATATTTAAAAATTTATTTTTTAAAAAAATTTGAAAAATTTATCCACGTTATCATTAGTTGTGCCATGTAGGACAGTTGACGATCACGTTATCAATTTCAGGCCAAAATTGAGTGGATGAACTCAATTGGCAAACTGTGAAAATGTTTAGAAATAAATGTAGCTCAATTGAAAGGTTTATGATAGAATTTGCATCAATATAATAGATTTAAAACTTTTTTGGTACTCTCTAAGCACACACTTATCTGAACACTGAAACCCCAGACAACAAGCCATCGAATGCAACGCGTTGATCGAGTTCACACAATGAGGGGCTCCCCAATATTGAGCAAACACGATGAGGGGCTCGCCTGGGATCCCTGCAAGGCGAGGACAGGAGAACCCTGGCGAGACTCATCAAACTGCGATGATGGCAGAGACACCACAATCGATCTCTCTCTCTCTCTCTCTCATCGTATATGCAGCAGCTAGCAACATTACCATCAAAGATTAGGTGAATGCCTCCACGATAGCCTGAGGCGCACGTCGTGTCGGATTAAGTAAATTTTCATAGTGAAAACAAAAATTAATGAATGACTAAGTAAACCAATTTATATTTATTTCAGGAATAAACATGATGTCCTTACGTTCAAAAAGCATAAAAAATCAGCATCGTGTAGATCAGAACCCCGAGTTTTTTGGAGTTGGAGCTGTCATGCCCCGAATCCTACGAGTGTGCAACATCCCGCTATGGTCGTTGAGATACAACGTCCCAGGACTTATCGCCGACCCTTCATTTTATCTTTTAATTATGTATGCGGAAGTTATAACAACAAACACCCAGACAACCACAATAAATAGGAATAGGTAGAAAAATAGCTGACATCAGTCAAACCTAAAACACCATTTTAATATTTACTTGATTAACCACTGGGAAACATTTATTTTTTCAAGCCCACTTTGGGCATTTCCACACGAACCTACAAAAAGATATCAGGCTGGGGGTCAATTTGCTACATCAAAAGCATGGCAGTCAAAAAGTCAGCGTTCAGGTAGGTCACTCATGGCCTATCCATGGAAAGGGTTGGTGTGTGACATTCCGAATTTTGACTCATTTTTAGGATTTATAAAATGTGTAATTCGTCAGTGAGCTTATAGTAAAATCACGCCTGAGAATTGATCACTTCCGGTTATTGTTTTAAAAATAGAGATTTCGCTAGAATCGCATTTGATCGAATTTGGCCGTTATCTAAAGCATAAACTTTGGTGTCAAATTTTTCGGAGTTCCGTGACTAATTTAATTGGACGATGTCGATATTAATGTGGCCAACCTCGATATTACCCGGGATAAATGAAAAGTGAATTTTTGACCGGGTGCGAATTTGGACTGGTAAACCACCCTCGCAGTGTATTTTTATTAATACCCTTTGGCCAAATTCTAAAATTATTAATTAGGATTTTTCGTTTCTGGATTTAAATCGTGACCATTGAATCGCAATTATTGTGATTTAACTAATTTTTTTTCTCTCTCTCCCCTCTTTTCCCGTCGGCTCCCCCACCCACACGCCTGATTCCCCACTTAATCCCACCTACTTCTCTCTCTCTCTTCCTTTTTTCTCCTTTTTCTCTTTTCTTTTCCTTTTCTTTTTTTCTCTTCTCTTCTTCCTTTCTTCTTCTCCTTCACTGGCTTGCACCCCCCGACGCCGACTGCTTCGCTTTCAGCTTCTGTTCTTGCTGCCAACGCTGACTGCTTGCTCGCCGGCCCAGCCACCACGCGCCGTCTGGCCGCCGCTCCTTGCCCCCAGTCACTTTCTTATCCCCACCCGATGCCGTTGCTTCTGCCACACATCTTCTGGCTTCTACTCCGCTTCTGTTTCGCCGCAACCGCGCCTTGCCGGAACCAGCGTTGTCGCCAGCCTCACCAGCCTCCGCCGAGTCGCCGGCCAACTCGTCAAGAGCCACCTCCGCCGCCCGGAAGCTCCTGTCGCCAAGCTTGCCCTTGCCCGACTCCGCCCACTGCCGGGGACCGGCTCGCCGCCGTGACTGCCACTCATCCAACCTAGCTTGCCGCCGTTTGCCGCCGCTATCCTAGTCGCCGGGAATAGCCAGCCACGCCAGAGCAGCCCCCACAGCGACTGTCTCCCTCGCCGCGCTCGTTCGCCGTCGTTCACCGGCCGCCGAGTCCGAACCGCAATAACCGTGGACCGCCCTCGTCGCCACCGTTGTTATCACGCCTTCGTTAGCATTAGTAGAGTAAATTAACCCTTAATTCCGTATTTAAGGTGTTAAACTTGCTTATGGCAATTTAATTTATGTTTAGATTATGTTAATTATGAGTTAGTGATTAGTTAAGTGTGATTAGGAATTAAGTTATTAATTAGTTTATTGTTATTGGTTATTATATTACATCAATTATTTTCAGAATTTAAATATTATTTTATTAGTTAATAAATTAATTCCGAATTAAATATTATTATTTTTATTGTTAAATTATTAATTTTCGAAAATTAAATATTATTATTTTCGAAAAATTTTCTAGCGTCAATTGTGATGCCAATGTTGATTTTCGCCGTATGAGTGGATGTTTTAGAAAATGATTTGAATGATTTTTTATTCGAGAAAATATTTTGAATTCTTTGAAAAGAAATTATTTTAGAATATTATTAAATAATTAAATTCCGAATTTATTTATTGTTATTTCGAAAAATTTATAATTTCAAATTATGACTTCTAGCTTGAATGTTGGCGTTTATACCGTGAATTGTCATATTAAATTGATTTTTATGACAAATTGTTTTGATCGGAAATTTTCAAGAAAGTTGATGAGATTTTTGGCATTAAATTATTTTTTATTGTTATGCCAAGTAATGATTGTGATACTTTGTGGTTGATATACGTATTTGGTATCGAAGCTTGCAAAATTGATTGACGGTTGCATATATGACCATGTGATATTGTTGTATGGCATTAATATAAGCATTATTCATGGACGCATGGGCTAATTGAGAAGATAATAATTGGCCGGAATGCATGTGTGCTCGTGTGGTCACACGATGGAGCCGTCTTGCTGTGTATCGCTTGACGATGCCCGATTTATCGGATGTCTGGGGATAATCTGGAGTGCCGATACCCCGGATGTCTTGTCCCAGCCTGAGGCCGGACTTGATGCTCCTTACGGAATGCTGTCATCCTGTGTATCGTTTGACGTAGCCGTGCTCGACGGGGCGAGACAGAACCCAATTTTTATCGGTAGGCTGCCATCTTGCTGCGTATCGCTTGATGTGTGGTGGTCTCGAGGGAGCATAATAATTGAAATACGTAATATGCATAGTGCTTGATTATGGGGTAGAAACTGCAAAGCATGGTATGGGACGTGCCCAAGTGGGCTTTGCCTTATAATCGAGACACGCGCGACTGTGTTGCATTAATGCATGGAAAATCTCTTTAAATACTTCGAGTATGTGACAAATGCATTTCATCAACGTATGTACCAAGGCGAGGTAATGATGCCTGTGGTTGTTAATGATGTTGTTGTTGTTGCTGTTTCTCCTATTTAGGGACCCCCGTATGAGTTGGCCTCCTAAGCGGGTTTTAGGCCGTTAACTTATTAAGATTTTATCTCATTTGTTGTTGTTAAACCTTTTTCAGGGCCTTAGCACGTCGTTGCTTCCTATGCGGTTCGGAGTACCACAGTTTTTGGTTGGTCCATAAGGGTTAGGCTTGGGAGCTATTTTGGTTGGTGTAGGTTAACCCCAGCCTTTGTTTTTGCTGATTTTTTGTGGTAGCGCTCAAAGTGGGCTTGTAAGAATATTCCCAAGGGTATATCAAGTGAGAACTAAAATACTGCTGTGTTTGGTTTTCCTTTGCTATCCCTGTTTATTATTGTTGTCCGGGGTTTGTTGTGTTCTCTTCCGTATGCGTATTAAAAGATAAAGGAAAGAGTCGGCGACGCGTCTTGGATCGTCGCATCTCAACGATCGATGTGGGGTGTTGAGCATCTGTAGGGTTCAGGGCGTGACACAGTGAGTCGAAGTAGAGCGAGTTGGAGTTGTGCTCCGATGGTTCAAAATCTGACAAGTACTCGAGAGCGGGATCGGGCTCGGGCTCGGGCTCGGGATTCTCTACTAACCCGTCAAGTGGGTCAACATCCATAGGGTCCTATATCTTGTGCCCAAGACCCTCTTCCAGAGGACTGTCAAAACCTCTGAGAAGCCCAAACAAATTCTCACCATCCCTAACAAATCAAGCTCAGAACCGATGGGGGACCCAATAAGTCAGTACCTCATCCACCCAAACTGTCGTTCGGTGGAGCTAAAAAATGCACGGCTTGTCGGGGAACAAATGCGTGGAAATAACATTATCCATGTCATGAGGTACCCGAACCATACCGAGTGCATTGACATGCCAAGATCCTAAAAGAGGTTGAACAATAATAAATGAGATGAAAATCTCAATAAGTTAATAACCTAAACCCCGCTTAGGAGGCCAACTCGCCTCGGGGTTCCTAGCCATGTGGTCACACCTCATAAACTAATCACTAGCAAGTCGGTAAGCAATCACAGGCAACCTTACCTCGCTTTGGCACACACATCATGCATGACATAGGTCATCGAATGTCACAACAATGCAACAAGCATAACACATACTCGAAACACTTATTGAGATTTTTCATGCATCATGCATCCATACTCACGCGTGTCTCGATTATAAGGTAAAATTCAATTACTATGCAACATGCGTGTTCCATTTATTACAACCCCTCCGGGCTACTACACATTAAGCAATCTGAAGCAAGATGATAGTCTTCCGACATGACCAGGCATCGTCCCACTCTATCGGGCACAGCAACGTCAAATGATTTACAGTAAGACGGCTTTCTAATAAGGCAACATCAAACGATCTACAGTAAGATGGTGTGGCACCCCAAGCATGCCCCTTCTTATATGTCATTCTAACCTCAGGCGATTATAAGAGTTCGCATGCGGAAACATTTCTTTAAAAAAAAAACATTTAAAACCTGAATTAATAACTAATAAAAAATATAAAGATATCACCGGCACTAAACTTCAACATTTCTTTATTTATATACATGGATAATACAAGGGTAAGTTCATATTAGGGAGGCTTTGTACAGTGCTACTCCCATCACTATCCTATCAACATAAGACTCACCATTTCATCTATCCCAAAAAGTATCGGTCACATGTCCCAAACATGATCCTCCCCGTCCTCCAACTACAACTCACTCCACCCCACTAGAAGCATCGTCATCCCCGTTGTCGGATACATACAGTAGGGGCCCTATCAGTCGCCCACCAATATGAGCATACACTGCCAAAAAACCTAGCAATGTAAATCAGATAGGGGGCCCCACATCTATAGTCAATACTGAGATACATCACACAAACACTATCTCGGGGACATCATGAATCTCGAACTCTGACAGGTGTCCCGAGAAGTCGATCGGGACCCCATAGCTAACTGAAGAGGAGGTGGGTAGGATAAGCATAGCTAAAGATCTGTAAAAATTGTCAACAACAATAGTGAGCTAGGCTCAATAAGTAAAATGTCTGTCAACCTATATTAACAAGAATAGAATGCATATCAACAGGCATAAGTATAACAATCTTCAAGCTAGATTTACTAATCACAATAAACACATTTTGTTATGCCTATGTTAGTAACCATCTCAAGCGAGATACTTTACTCCACAATCATAATTAATGGCATGATTCGACACACACACACACACACACAATTTCACTCTTGTTTGGGTATCATTATCTCACTCTAAGTCACATGACCAGTGCACTCGCCGGACACGCAAGGAGAAAAACTCCCGTCTAGAGGGATTCGGTGTGCACTCTGATCCGCCGCGATGTATGCCGGAATTTCAACAGCCCGCGCAGGCTTCGTGATCCACTGACCACGGCATCCCGATCAAACTCCCGAGGCATCTAGGGCATTCTCATTCTAGGCATCGTAGTCCATAGACCATGGCATCCCGCATTCCCTACGGCTCCTCGAGGCATCGTCGGTTCATTGACCGACAGCATTTAATAACCCAGCAAGCTCACACAACTAATCATTTCGTGCAGTACATAGTTCATCAACAACAATCATCCTTTCTCAATATCACATAATTCACAGTTTAACACTTTAGTAGGACATATCGTATATCGCATTCGCGGTCTCATTCACTAAAGCACCACCTTGACTAATCGTCAACAACACATCCCACGACACGTGGCTAACCACATCAAGGTCTAGCATGACTCAATGGAAAGATCAGAGTTTATACATTTCATCTCCAGAAGACATCAAATTGAGATTCCAGCAATTTCATGTGGAAAATAGTAAGTCTTTATAATTTGGTAAAACTGGGCAGCCTTGCACCAGTTTTAAAATCAGACTTAAATAAATATTGAATAAACTTTAAAAATTCTAAATTTTGGATATGTCACCGAAGACACCTTGATAAACATTTTTCATGAAGGATTCAAAGTCTAATTATTTCTGTAAATGCCTCGTTTGGGAGCTTAAAATCAGACTAAAAACTGTTCATCAGGATAGAATCCTTGCCTCTCAAAATGAGTTCATTTCAGTATCCAAATCCTCTCCAAAAATTCTAAAATTTAAATATGTTGTAGAGAACGACATCCTCAAAAACTTTTGTGAAGGAAGTTTTTCAGAATCATTCTAGAAAATTTTATAAAAATTCAAGAATGTGGAAAGGTCACTGAAACAGAGCACCAGGGCAGTCAAGCACGGGTTAGAGATTTAGCGTTCGTACTATCCAAAATAACTCCAAAAATTCTGAAATTAAAATATGTTATACTTCCAGATGTTTTGAACAACTTTCGTGTAGAAAGTCTTGCAGAATTCTAACCACAGAAATCTCTAAAAAATTGGAAAGCAGTAAAGGTACAGTAGAAACCGAATCTGGAAAACATAACTCAAGTTCAAGAGCAACTCATGACTTGATCTACACGAATTTGGTGTTCAAAAACACCCAAACCAGCAGCTAATTTCCATCAATATCCTAAAGCCACGCCAACATGCAACCCATTCCGATCTATTAAAGGGAGGCAGAATTTCACTTGCCTTAACGGCTGAACACGGCGCGGCGCAGTTCGGAAATGGAAAGAGGACCACAGAAAATTCTTCTCAAGCTTTTCGTCGCACCTCAAGCCCACGGTGAGAAGGAACTTGGCGGCGTGAAGGTCTAGAAACGGCTCCCGAGGATGGACAGCAAGCTGGTGGTGTCGGGCAATGAACTTGATTCAGAACAGAAGAAAAGCAACGGAAGAAGAGGTTCAGTTTTGGGCGGTACAGAATGAGAAGGAAAGAAGAAGAAGAAGAATAGGTCGGCAAGAGTGAAGAAAAATCAGAGGCTTGGGGGCTTTGCTGGACGATTCTCCTTCGCCGGTTGACTGAGGAAGAGCAGAATTTTGTTGACTGGAGAAAAAATGGACAGCTGGCGGTGGTGATAATGCCGCTGTTAGGGAGAGGAAAGAAATGACGTGGGCACTTAGAATGGCTCAATAATTTGTTGACCGAATGATTGAAAGTGGATGATGTGCTGGGGATGGTGTGGAAGATGGACAAGCATAAGAATGGGCTGGCCATGTAACTTCGTTGCATAAAGTCCGTGGAAAAGAAATGGCGTGCAAGAATTCAACTCAGGTGGCTAACGTGACCAAAGTTCATAGTGTAAACGAAGTACATGATAAGGTCAAGACGGTTAATTCGGAACACAACGTAAACAAATGAAATGATAGATAATCGTAAGATGGTCTTGCAGTGATTGACAAGGCAATGGTGCAGTAATTTCATAATAATGTCCGCGCCTTCCAAAATTGACACTTCCATAGCTCGTCGTCGATTGTTTAAATTCCCACGTAACGTTCCGTTACGTACGTTCGTTAAACTAGCGAATGGAATTTTGGGATGTCACAAATGGTATCCTATAAGGAGCATCGAATCTGGCCTTGGTCGTAACTCGGCTTTCGGAGTATCAGCAATCCAGAAAATCTCCAGACATCCAACAAATCGGATATTGTCAAGCGATCTACAATAAAACCCCGATAAATCAGGCAACGTCAAGCAATATACATCAAGATGGCTCCAATATGTGACCACACAAGTACTCTAGCATTCAAGTCAATTCTTATCTTTTCAATTAGCCAAGACAAACATGGATCGTGCTCGTGACAATGCCACACCACAATTTCGCATGATCACATATGCAAACAGTCGCTCGATTTTGTAAAAATTTCATTTCAAACATGTTTTCCTTCTCAAGGCATCGAAATCATTTCTCAAACATAGCTATAGAATAATTTATTTTCAAAAGTTCCAAAAATCTTTTCTTGAAAATACTTATTCAAATCATTTCGCTATATAAGCTAATTTATATGGCGATTACCAGCATTAGTATCTCAACTTAAGCATAAAACAATCACAATTCGAAATATTTAAAAAGAATAGTCTTCGAAAGTATTAATATTTAATTTTCGGAAATTAATTTATTTAATAATAAAATATTAATATTAAATTCCGAAAATTAATTTATTTAATAAAAAATATTAATAATAAAATAATTGAAAACTTATCATCAACTAAGTGATAGCTTATCGTACACACACCAATAGCTTATCACGTAAATAGTGATAGCCCATCACCCAATTAATAATAATTTATCAAATAATTCTTGATGACCTATCGCTAAAATTACCAATAACCTATCGACCATTCACTGATAACCTATCACCGTATTCATTGATAACCAATCATCCGCTGATAACTTATCGCCAAAGAATATCCAATAATCAACCAATAACTTATTCCCTAATCATACTTGAATAACCATTAACTGAATTTAAACTACCCTAAGTAAGTTTAACACCCTAAACAAGGGATTAGGGTTAACTTACTCGTTTAACAACGACGACTATACGAGAACGACAGTGACGACACAGGTTATCCGTTGTGGCCTCGGTTTAGGCTCAGCGAGCGGCGAACGACGGCGATTCGGGCAAGGCGAAGGGGCACCTATTGGTGGTTGTTCAGTGCGGCTTGGAGGCTGAACCGGTGACAGAATGACGGCTGGTGGTGGTGGTCTAGCGGCCTGGACAGCAGCAGACGAGCAGCTGCGGCGGCAGGCGTGTCCGGCGAAAAGCGAAGTTGGGCTCGGCAGAAATAGCCGGTGATGGCCGGTTGGAGCTCGGCTGGGACAATGCTGCACGTCCAGAGATGGAGCTAGGATGGCAGTGGTGTGACGGCAACGAGGAGCGGCATATGGGGGTGGACGGACGGCGGGCGGACCAGCGAGTGGCGCAACTCGTGCTTGGTTGGAACTGGCCAGCAATGGGAAGCTTCAGGCTAGTTGGGGCGGAGCTGTTGGGTCAGGGAGGGAGCTGAGGTGGCAATGATTTGATGGTAAGGTGGAGAGGCGCACGACGAAGGCTGGTTCCGGCAGAAATGGGCTTGTTGGAGAGCTGGAAATGGAGAAGCCGAAGGAGGAAGAACGAAGAAGAAGAAGCAGAGGAAGAAGAAGAAGGGAAATGATGGGAGTCAGTGGAGTCGGTGGTGTCAGCTGAAGAAGGAAGAAGAGAGAGAGAGAGAGAGAGAGAGAGAGAGAGTGGGACCAATCATTGTCCCACACAAAAAATCTTCTAATAATTTTCATTTTCCTTAATTTTGTAATTTCCTAAATTTGTCCTTCAAATTACCACTTTATCCGTAGCCCATGTACCATTTGTGGGCCGACTTAACCTTATCGGGCCTTAATGATAGGCCTCTCTTGGTCGTGAGGCTTAATGTGCTTTGCTCAGCTCACTTCCGCTTCTCATGTTAAATTCCCGATCCTTTGATCTTTATTCAAAGTTGAAATTTTAATGACAAACTTGTCGAATAGTGAGGCGACATCTTTTGTCTCGGGCATAAAATCCTTGAACATTCGAAACTCGAAATCGAATATATTTCGTGGCTAAAATCAATCAATCGCAACTATAGTACATCTCAAACTAATGGGTGGCTATTAGAAGTAAGTGTCTCGATAGCCTTTTCCCCTTTGATTAGTATTACATGAGTAATCAGATTATGGCAAGAATTAACTAACAAAGCATCAATAAAATCACCATTTAATATATCACCAATTGGGTTGAATTTTCAAAATATCACAGAAGCAGTTGCTCTCAAATCCAAAGTTCTTAAAAGTAAAGCAAGAGCTCAGCCTCTCATGTCACAGCCTGGAATTGGCTGGTGCTTGATTTTGGAGTTCCCCAATTTGGAGAAGGGAAAACAACACTATTTCGAATCAACCTTAATCATCGTGATTTTTCACAACCATTCTATTAAAAAGGAAAGCAAGAGAAAGCATACACCATAACAAGTCATGCACATCCACAACACGAGATATAACTAGTAGTGCTCCTCTGCGGGGTTCGGCGAGACATGTTTGTATACAGAGAGAGACGTGAATTCCCAGTTTCGACATACGCGGTGTGGTTCTCTTACATTTAGTCCTTCCTGCTCCTACCCACCCAAACGGGGGAGAAAGAGAAACGAAAACATGAGGGAGAAATGGCGAGAAGAAACATGTATGTTCCTTAGTACGACAGAAGAAAAGCACCGTTTCTTTTGTGGGTCTAGACAGAAGAAGTACGCCTTCCGGAGCAACAAAAATTGCAAGGCTACCTGCTATTAAGTGCTAAAGTAGCTAGTATGACCTATGGCAATCTCTTTTGATGAAGCCTTGGTTCGGCCGTTTAATGCGTATGGACTGGACACTTTTTAGAATCATTTTAGAATCATCATCCCTCTCCGTCCTAAATCAAAATCACTAATGGAATCCTCAGACCTCTACACTTCTGTTCATCAGCAAGCAGCAGTGGGTTAAACCTGACCGATGACCTACATTTGCATCTCAAGCTCTGATGCAATGCCCAATCGGTTCCTTTAATAATGTGCAAGTTACACTAGGTGTTGGGGAGGAAAGAGGGAGCAGAAGTCTGGCATCATGATTTACCAGCGCCGTGAAACCTGACCTCAATGCATCAAACACCTTTGATCCCAAGCAGCTTGAAAGAATTCGAACCCACCAGAAACACACGTCTTGGTGGCGGATACCGGAAGACCACTACTCCTTTATATGCTGTCCTTGGTACACCATCCTGGAACATGGGAGAAAGCATCATAACTTTTGCGTGAGTGAGAGAGAGAGTATCCTACTGCAGAAACATTAATACTAGCAAGGACAATGCAGCGCCTAGAAACATGCCCATTTCAGGAATAAAAAAATAAAGAAGTGAATTTTAAGGGTTGACTAAAGGTCGTGCAGGAGAATCTCCAAGTTTCTATATCCCATAGAATCAAGTAACATGTACCGATTGCATTTGTAGATGAATCCACTGAATATATTGATTATTTCAATTAAATGGTTGGATAAATGTCTATCAAAGACCCAATCATGGGATCAACATGCACTGAACTAAAGGTTCATATTGAAATTTAATACGTATCCTAGAATATTAACTAAAAGGATATGTGCACTAGAAGTCTTAAAATTTATCACAAAAGTACAATTGAATCCTAAAACTTTTAAAAAGTGCAAATAAATTTTAAAACTTATTACGAAAGTGCACTTGAGTTCTAAAACTTTCAAAAAGTATAAATAAGTCCTAAAACTTGTCACGAAAGTGCAAATAAGTTCTAAAACTTATCACAAAAGTGCAAACAAGTCTTAAAACTTTCAAAAAGTACAATCAATAATGTCACGTCCCAAACCCCGACAGGCTCGCGACACCTCATTGATGGCCGTATTGAACGTAACATCCCAGGACGCATCGTCGACCCAAACGAAACACTCAAATTAAATCACGAGCAGAAGCAAATTTAAATCAATCCAAACAATAACCAATGATGACGGGACAGCACTCGCATAAATCAAACAGTTGCTTACAACATCCATAAACATAGTATTAAATCACGTTCATCAAAAGGAACAGTAGTTGGGTAGCCTACTTCACTATACAAAAAATGGACATTCACAAAAGGGATAAAGCATCAACATTCAACACTACTCCCGGTCTCCGACTCACACGTGACGACTGTTCGTCACTCCAAACTTGAAAATATTTAATGACGGGGGATGAGATAAATCTCAATAAGTAAATAACCTATACCCCACCTAGGCCAATGCGTACCTAGATGAATTTAGCATGTAATCCACCAGCTAACACAATCAATTTTCACACAACAAACTTACCTCGCCACGATTCACATGCTAACTCTGCACATTAGTCAAATCACATGAATATCATAATAACTCATGAACACATTGCTATCATTCGGGCGCAATATACACACGTACATTCACTCAATTCAATCACACTCAATTCACATGCGTGGCCGAACAACTTTCCATGACCCGGGTCAACACTTCACAGGTCAGCCTTCCCATCAAGCAGGGCTCCGTCCCTCACTGGACGTTTCATACTTTCCCACGACCCGCGTCAACACACCTCAGGTCAGCCCTCCGATCAATCCGAGCTCTGTCCCTCATTAGACCTTTCACACTTTCACATGACTCATGTCAACAAGCCTCAAGCTAGCCCTTCGATCAATCCGGGTTCCATCTCTCACTAGACATTTCACACTTTTACACGACCCGCGTCAACACACCTCAGGTCAGCCCTCCAATCAATCCTGACTCTATCCTTCACTGGACATTTCGCATGCATATACACCACATCACAATTTGCCATTTTCACACGTTATACAAATCCAATTCCAATCACAAACTCATTACACTAGCCCATCAATTTAACACTCAAGTCTGCTCAATCACACGTCAATTTCACCCATAAACGCCACGACAATCCGATCATCACACCCACGTAAATTAGCCACTAAATATGCCACATAATCATTGCAATTCAATCTACCAATTAATCATATTCATAAATTGGCCCTAACCCAAGTTTAACCACTAAATCGGTACTAATCACACTCTAACAAGTTTAAAAAAACCCATTATATTAAGTAAAGTTTAGGAAGTCACTTACCTAAGTTTGATCCCGAAAAATCCACGAGCTCTCAAAATGGCCAAGATGAACAGTAACGGGCTTGGCACAGGCGAGGGGGCGACAAGCGTAGGGCTCGGCCACGGCTCAGCACATGGCTCGACGACTTGGCACAGCGCTCGATCACAACTGGACACATGGCCCGACAGACTCGGCCATGGCAAGGGCACACTCGAGCACGGTCTGGCAGCGGCTAAGCAGTGGCATGGGTTGAGCGGGCAACGGCTTGGCCACGGCCTGGGCGACTTGGCTGCGAGCTGGGCTGGCTAGCCGACAAGACGGCTGCCACGAGCAGAGGCGACGGCGACGAGCTCGGCAATGGCAAGCTAACTCGGCCAAAACAAGGGGGGCAATTGCATCGTCGTTAGGCGGCAGGGATGACAGTGGTAGCGAGCTGGTCCTAGTGAGCTGGCACGACAATGATGATAGCGACAGCGACAATGCGGAAGGGGAGGGGGAGGTTAGCTGGGGGCGGTGGTGGCGAAAGAGGAAGAACTGGGGGTTGAGGGGGGTGAACCAACGGTGGTCGGGGTGGCACAGCGCAGCGGCTGGTGACTGGGCGATACAGGGTCGATCGAAAAGCGGTTGAGCAGCACCGGGCAAGCTGCCGGCGCGATTGGTAGCTGGCAATCACAGGGGCGAGGGGCGAGGGTGCGGCTCAGCTAGGTGGAGTAGGGGTGGCAATGGCTGGGCTAAGGCGACAGTTGGGTGGCAAGCAGGACGAACGGCGTGGCGATGGTGCAGGACAGACGGCGCGACGACGATCGATCGACGGCAACAAGCTCGAGCGAGCAGCAAGCAAGAAGCCAGAGGAGTCGAGTGTGGAAGACTAGAGAGGAAGAAGAAGCAAGGAAGAAGAAGAGAAAATGAGGAGAGAAAGGGGGTAGGGGGGACGTGCACGGAGGGGACGTTACATGGGGGAGGAGAGAGAGAGAGAGAGGACAAGCACAGGGGGAGACGTGTGCACAGCGTGGGCGCGATAGAGGAGAGAAGAGAAAGAGAGAGAGAGGACAAAAATCAATTTTTATTTTCGAGTGCAATCCAACGGTCACGATTCGAATCTGAAAATGATCTAATAATTCACGAAAATCCTAATTATAAATTAGGAAAAAGAGCAAAAAATAATAAAAAAAAAACACACTACGAGGAAAGTCTACTAGTCCAAATTCGCACTCGATCCATTTTCACTTATCCCAAGCAATATTGATGCTGGCCACAATAATATTGACACGGTCCAATTAAATTCTTCCCGAAATTTCAAGAAATTCAACATCAAAATTCAAGCTTTAAATAACGACCAAATTCGATCGAGTGCGATTCTAGCGAAATCTCTAATTTAAAAAAAAATAACCCAAGAATGATCAGTTCTGAACGAGATTTTGTTATAAACATACTGACGAAATACACGTTTTATAATTTTAAAAAATGGGTCGAAATTCGAAATGTCACAAATAGAAGGATTTGATAGAATCAATTTGACAAGTTTTAGTACTTATTTGCACTTTCGTAATAAACTTTAGAACTTGTTTGCACTTTTTGAAAGTTTTAGGACTCAAATGCTCTTTCGCGATAAGTTTTAGGACTTGTTTATACTTTTTGAAAGTTTTAGGACTCAATTGTACTTCTGTGACAAATTTTAAGACTTTGAATGCACTTATCCCTTAATTCAAAATGCAGAGAAAAGATACCTTGTTGGTGCTATTAGCCACATAATCTAAAAAACCTCATACTAAACTTAAAACAAATCCCATCAAGAAATACGCTAACCTTCCATTCCTGAAAGACACCAAATTGCCGGGCAATGCGTTCAAAACCTGGCTGGTCTTGATATTGAACAGGCACATCACCTTGTATATTAAAGGCCTTCAGAACAGCATCAGCCCCATTAATTGGTTTAGCATTTTTCAGAATTTCGGCAAAATGCTTAATATACTCGTCCTGAGAAAAGTTGAAGACACATCATTAGTCGGAGAATAATAGAAGGCATAGACACTTCTAGGAATCAAATTACAACAGATACCTCCATCAGGTAACTCAAGTCCTTGGATTTCCAGTCAACCTTTCATAAATGAAAGATAACATAAGGTCAATCATAAATACAACAAATTTGCTAATTATGTAATATATTAATTACCTGGACGTCATTCAATTTAATTAGCTCGAGATACTGTCTGAAAAATTGCCCCAAACTAGACCCCTGTGAGAATATTAAAATTGCCATAAACATTCATAGTACCAACTTCTCAGATAATGGTCATGCAAACATATAAGGAGTCAGCAGTCAAATCAAATCCTTTGCAATGCCCAAGTTGCAGGCATGCACTATCGTCTCCCGTATCACCCCCAAGCCATCCAACATACAACTGCTGAATTCATATTAAAGTGACCCAGCACGTACATGATGTGGCATTTGCCCCAAAACCATTAAAAGCCCTCTACTATGAGCACAGCCGTGAATAATCAAAAATTAATTTACATAATAGGTGATACTGGCAAACTGGCAAAGTAACTGCATAAGACCGAAATGACCATAAATCAGAGACACGTGTACAAAATCCACTTACATGTTCACCAAAATTATAAGTTCTGTACACTTCTGGCCGAATAAATTGTCGACCTTTGTGGTTCTCTTGTAGCCTCAACCAGTCTGTCCCAGTAAGTAAAGCATCGTCATAGAAAATTTAGGGAGACATATAAGCTATAAACACATGTTATCTAAAACCGACATATATCAAACCCATAAGGATATGCCTTAGGCCACTTTGGGGATAATTCATTCCATGTAGATTTGGTCAACATCCATCCAAGTCCAGGAAAGAAATCAGATCGGCAAAGGATCTCTGCAAAATGTATTAAAAGATTACAGAAACACATATCTTATACAAGAAACGGTTGATAAGGCTGTGAAGATGAATAAACGAAGCTTCAAACTTGAATCCACGGTAAAATAACAACCAAAACAATAAAAACATTCCCCATACTATTGATTCAACCATTTTAACTCCAGCAACATCTTCAAATGTGTCCACATCTCGCTGGCAGTGAGCAAGTACTTAACTTTGCCATTTATGTAAAGATCATCGTCCATTTATCCCAGGCAAAGTTCCAAAGTTTTCAAGCACCTTCGAAAAAGAAGAGAAATAAGATTATGTGCATGCACGAAGACATTTAATATAACACTGAGAACCATGGACTGCAAAAGACCTTTTTTGTTCGGGGCATAGACCTCATTTCTTATTTCATGGTGAGAAACTAAAAAGGCAGAGTTTATGAGAATTTACCTGGATCATGCACGAATTGCTTTTGCCCATTATCATTCCATGAGGAAACAGCCATAATGGTCCTGCCATAGTTTGAGATGGAAAATTGCAGTAAAGTTTCCACCACAGAACTTAGATTTGAGCCTAAGCCCAATTTTTTTTTTTAAATTCGAGGTATTCTCTAATAGTTAGTTTTTATATGTTTTAATTCAAATATCCAATAATAGCTTAGGCAATTCCAGAATCCATACTTATCCTTTTCCATGAGAGCTGCTGCAGCCTCAAAATAATCAAAAAAATCAGGTGCAATCTCCATATCATCTGCATTCAGGGGAAAGATTGTGAATGGGCACTTCGCTTTAGATGTAGTGAAAGCAACCCAGCACAAAAAATATTTTCACCTTCAAGTATGATTACTCGACTGAAGTTTTGTTTGCAGAATAATTCATCCAATGCCCATTTGTAATGCCCTGACATGAACACGCATTAGATTGGCAAAAACCTATCAAAGCAACAGCTGAAGAAATTGATCTTACGTGCAATTTTGTAGTATGCAATCAACTCCCCAGGCCTTCCAGTTTCCACCGCCTTAGAATCCAAATGCTGCAATGAACTCAAGTTATTTTTCAGATATACAGGTAAGCACTAAAATCTTTGCAAAAGAACCTAGCTTAGGATTACAACTTTCATCTTAGACATAGTCCAATGACAAAAAGCTCTCTCTCCTCAGTTTCAAGATTTTCAGATAATAAAGAAACAATTGAGTAAAACTTGTTCTGTGAAAGACCTCAGCAGCTCACCTGCATGTAGGTTAACTGATCATAACTCAAGGCCTTCTTTCTAACTTGTGGATCAGACCCAACCTACGGAAACAATTTTGTGGTCAAACACAAATATCTCAGAACAAAAACATTGAGGATGGAGAGGGGGGCCAGGGGGAAAGCTAGCACTGCAATAAAGGATTGCTAGATTTGTTTTGCTAGAACATGAACTGAGGATATACTACCTGGGATACAAAAAGCGGGTACTTTGAAGCAACAGCTTGAAGCAACAGCATTCTGATAACTGGAAAATGAAAAGAATCCAACGATAGGAGAACTGATCTGTACAAAGTCCTTAAGCTCTCATAAACAAAAAAGACTTTACAGAACAGATTTGCCGTACTTCAAGATAGACTTAATGGTCCTCTCAAGATAATCGGCGCAGTTGCATGCCATGATCACCACTGCTGCCACTTAGGTCTGATATATCCAACAAAAAGATATCAGCAAGTAAGACTGACAAGTCGATTTGTAAATTCAAGGAGATAAAAAACATATTATTGTCGAGAGAAAACCTGTATCTTTTCTATCCGTCTTTGAAGGCCTTTAACTGCAAGATTAGCAAAACAGAAACTTTAGTAGCACTAAAGACATTCCACCAGCAAAATCGGTATTCCATATGCTTTAGCGTGTAATTTTAACATAAAAGTGGGATACGCGACAAAACAGACTGGTAGACCTGCAAGCAATTAACAGAATAAAAACCCACTAAGATGCCTTTAAGGAGATTGACTGAAAATTAATGGAATCACTCCATTCGATTTTGTCAGCAGGAGGATATGCATCTAAGATGGCTCAGTAAGCTTTTCTTTGTTTCTACGTTTAGAGCTAAATGTTGTACATTTCCACCCACTGTGATCCTTTTTGCTTTGTTTGGGACATGGATTGAATGAAAATGGGTGAAGAAAATTCGGGAATTTTTCAAATGTTCCCTCCTTTTCTTCTCACCGAATATTTGAATTTTTCCCCAAATTTCAAAACTGCCTTCCATTTTCCCTCCCCTCCCCCCCTCTCCCAAACAAAACGTTTATGTTGATTTTATCTACCCAAGTAGTCTTGCACTAGCAATGCAACCATTTGACAGAAGAACTTGGAGCAAAGGACTATATGCAGTAATCTGTTTTAGTTCCATCTGCATTAGCAGATCTTTGGCAATACCTACCTGAATAGATTCTGGAATGTTATAACTCCTTTATTCTTCTTTATGAATGAAATGTACTTTATGAAGTAGTAAGCGAAGCATCAATAAGTGGGCAAAGTAGCAGCTACGATAAAAAGGCTAGGGTAAAATTTGGAACCTTGCCGTATATAATCAAAAGGAATTTCCAAGAAGTTAATCTCTTTCCAAATATTTTCTGATCCAGAACCTAAACACAGCATGCTTTGCAAACTTTACTAGATGCACAAGGTTATATCCACCCCCCCGGTTGAGTGGGATTATGTGATATAAAGGGCTTTGCCTCACATGCATGAACAGTCAATTTTATTGTGCGAGGTTTTCTCTTTTGAATGTGTACCGGTTGATGCGAGCTTTAGGTTCTGCTGCTTATCTCTATCAATCAATGTAATTATATTTTTACAACTTATCCGTCCATAATGTGCCCACCTCGCTAAAACCAACAATGAGGTCTTATTTTGTATGGTCAAGTGATGTTTTTCTTTTGTTTGCTTGTTTTTCTTTCAATTTGTTCTTGTACATTTCTGATGTACAAGAACATTTCCTCTATCAATAAAATCCTCCTTTATCTATAAGTAATACTCGATATCCAATTTAATTGAGAAAGGAAAGTTAAAAAGAACAAGTAAATTCAATTGAAAGCTATGCGTAGACAAATGTTGCAAATTATCATGGAGCCGAAAGTACATCATCCGCACAAAATTTTGACATCCACAACAATGATTATTGGATCGTGATAATCATTTAGAAATTTCTTACAGCAAGTAAAGAAAATTAACAATAACTTTTACATATATCATTAAGTGTATTGGTTAACAATCTTACCAGTCAGAATACTAAATATTTTGTATCGCAAACATTTCATAATTCTTAAAGAAGAGCCATCAAAATACGTCTAAATTGGTAGAATAGACTGATAGTCAAAGGATCTTCGTAACATTTAAAATTTAAAATCACCTACTGGGTCACAACTCGAATGAGCACGTCGAAAGAAAATGAGAAAGAAGTATAGACAAATGGAGCAGAAATACTAGCTAACATACACTCAAGTTCTTGAACAAGAGTGCATCTGCCCATATTCTTCATCTTGTCGTTTCTTGTACTCTGAATTTCAGAAACCAAGTGGGTGAAGCAAATAGATCAAGGCACATTCAAAAACAAATAAATTGCAGATTGGGTAGGATGAATCAGGATTCTTCCAACATCCAAGACAGGTTAAGTAGTAGAACTTCACAGCACAAGAATGATAATTAATCTCCTTCAGTTTTAGTCGCTCAGTAAAATTTTAAATTTCTACAAGTAAAGCACTGCATCACAACAATGGTGATCAAACTCCAAATTGGCAGAATCCAGAAATGCAGAATGTGATTTTCCTGACGCAGCCAGACAAATACTAAAAGATTCATATGCTGCAAGCTTGTATACAATCCATATAGTTCCAGTCCTCTACAAAAACAACATGAGAGAAACACATGCTTACAAACAAATTATCACAACTTCTAGATCCACAATACGGCTTTGTTGCATGCTTATCTGATCAATTAGTTTTCGCATTTGACTTGTACAACGAGTCTTGGCTTCAACCTGTAAAATGAAAGATGTATCTAAGAAATATATGATGATCTCTAGTTCAAGTGGGTTAGGAGAGGGGGGACGCACACATTAGGTTTCTGGCGTCTGCCGCTCCCTCCCTCTTTCTCATAAACTGTAGCATCATAAAAGTACTTCACAGTCATTACTCACAAGCTACTCCTTCCACAAGGACAGAAGCATAGGAAGCACGGATACATGACAAGACCATCCAAAGACCAAACCAACCAAAAAATGAAACAGGCCCACCATTGGAACTTCTTAACTCAATCGTTAAACACAATAAATGAGAATTGCTAGCATCATTTAAGTGTTAATCCTCTTAGAAGCTACTCCTCCCAAAGGACAGCAGCACAATAAGACCATCCAAAGACCAAACCAACCAATTAATGCAATGGGTCCACCATTAGTACTTCTTGACTAACCACAGAAACACAATACATGAGAATTACTGCCATCATTTAATGGGGTTATCCTATTCTCACTTGAACAGATTGACTCTTCCCAAACGATATTTCAAGCAACATAGTAAATTTACTAGAAGTTGGATGAAAGACAGATTCAGCACTTAGCACTGTCAAATATATGCTCAATATGGCAAATTCAGAGTGGTTCCTCCCGCACAGTAAGGAAAAGGTTCCACCACACACTCTCAATATTTCTTTTTCATATTCAATAGGCTGACAGAGTTGCAGATCTAAAGTTACCTAAGCTTATAATTACTTAACTTGAAAGTTTTGATGCTGGCTGCACATGAGAAGTTCACTAAGTACATTTCTTAATAATTGAATGTGTATCCTTTTGGAAACAAAGCTAGAGGTTCAAATGGCCATCGATCCAGAATGAGAGACCGGCATGAGGAATTAGGATGGACTTACAGCAGCAGCAAGTCGATCGGCATATTCCAATTGTGTTGTGAAAAGACGCATCTGAGGGAGAGAGAAAAAAGAAAAACAAAAAGACAAAAGTTAAACGAGGAAACGTATAATATTGGCGGATAAACAGAAGTAAGGACAACCATTGGACACGTATACTACTGCAAGAAGATTCGATAACGAAAGCCAACACGATTGCTACATAGGTATCAACATTGCTCGATGCTGAAGCATCTCTTTAAAGCCGAAGAAAAATGATAAAGTTAGGGAAGAAACTGAACTGAAAGATTCAACTGAAACTGGAGAAAAGAAAAGTTGAACACGAATCCTTTTTCCTGGCCAGGAACTGTTTTGGATATCTGTTTTTGATAATCATAAGATAAGGCATCTCCCAAACCAATGAACAATAGTTTATACATGAAATTGGAGAGCTAAAGGGCTAAAAAGGCAGCAGTTGAAGGTGAATCTAAATACGTCCAAAAAAAAGGTGAATCTAAAGAAAAAAAGTGTAAATGCGGTTATAGAATATTAGTATGTCTTAAGATAGTATTACTATAATTCTCGATGGTTCCTTGATAAGTAAAAATTCATGAATGAGGGCAGGGCAGAGGCAATACAATCCCGTACTCAATCATAAGATGTCCTGTCCTTCACTAGAAACCAGACCCGCAGAGAAAAGAAATACGAGTTTCACCCAAAATATTACCACCAAAGCATCAAATATCCAAGTTAAAGGACCCATATTTTACCTCTTGAATCAAAGCATCTATCAATTTTTTCCAGCAAATTACCTAGAATTGGATCTGAAATTCCCAAAGTACTATATGTCCAAGGTCATCAAAGCAAAATTCTCCAGAGTAACACCACGACAGAGCCCAGAAGGCGACTGCTGTCTAAAATTATGGTATTTGAAAGTTACGAGACCTTTCGTGATTAATAGACGACCCGCAACCAGCATTACTAGGAGTAGACAATCTAGTACTAACAACCTCTTCTGACTTGTTCTGCATCAAACACTTCTTTCACGTGTTTTGTAATTACTTTAGCTCAGCGGCTGATGCAAGCAAGCGAAAAAGGAACGAAATCCGCGGTACATATGCGGCGTCAAAATACATAAGCTAAGATAAAGCTGCATTTGAAAAGGAAAAAGGAAAAGAAAAAAGAAAAGAAAAGAAAAATAATAAAAATATGATTTTTTAAAATTAAAAATTAAAAATTAAAAAAAACGTTGTCATTTTCCTGAAAACATTTTCCAGAAATGTTATCGTTGGCACCTAATTTTTAGCCAACGTGTCATTAAAAGCAGAAAACTCAAAGGTTTCCGATCGCAACGAAATCTGTTTCTTGAACAAAAACTGTTGTTTTTTTAATTCTGTTTGTTGGTTTAGCTTTTGTAGATGGTTTACCATTTACTTCATGCGAAAACCCGAAAAGTCAAACGGTTAACTTTCAGGTTGACTTTTTGGTTAAAGGGTTGACCAAAAATTTAAAGGAGACCAACCCCGATCAAATTGGGGCTTTTTGCATAAACATACTCCTTTCAAGTTTAATTTCACTTTAGAAGTGGAGATTTCAGAAAAAAAATTTTAAAGATTTGATCATAAAATCAAATTCCTAGTGAAAAGTCAACTAGGGTTTGACTTTTGGTCAAATTTTTTACCAAAAAATTAGAAAATAAACAAAAATCCCAAAATCATTTTATTTTACATTCAATTTGATTTTGGCATTTGAAATTTTGCAAAAATTGATTAAGAACCTACTTTTTCCCAATTTGTGGAAATAGGTATGGAATCGGCCAAAAATGAAATCACTTTTATTTTATTCATATTTTAGCTTAGTTCCTTTTATGACATTTGATCCAGAGGTCATCTTAAGATCACTCGTGCGACCAATTTCGTGAATCGGCACTTTGAAATGAAAACCCCCAATTTTAGCCCTAAATAGGGGTTTGAATCAATTCTTCACGATTTGCGAATGGTTGGTCTCCTTTGACTTGTTTTTGTGAGATAAACACGAATCTGGGGTCAATTTTGCGAAATTCACTTGAGAACTTTCCAATTTTATACATTTAGCTCACTTGAATTTGGGGATTAGGGGTTATTATGTCCAATTGACGAAATTCAAGTTGACCCATTTAGGACTAAGGTTTAATTTGATTGGCCTTCAATTTAATTTTGACATGAAGGTCACATATCCATTTCAATGTCAATTTGAATGCAATAAATCACTATAAGCATGGGCAATTGGTTCAATAAGCATTTTGCAAGTTTAATTGAATTCAATTTCAATTAATTTGCAAAATTTGGCGAGAAATTGCATGAAATTGTCCAATTTAGCATAGGAAAAATGTAATTTGGCGCACCTATGGCATGGATTCAATATTTTTCATGACCAATTAGGTAATTAAACCCATAAAAGTTGTAGGTTTGGTTTAATTGGCCTAATTTGTCACACCCCAAACCTTCGTCGAGCCGGCGACATCCTGCCTCCGGCCAAACAGTGCGACGTCCCAGGTTGTCGCCGGCCTTATCCTAACGTCAGAGATTTAATTTCGCAACGGAAACCATAAAACACCATGACAAAATAAACTTAGGAGAATTTGGAGAATATACATTTCCGTTGCTCGATCAAACTTGTTCCACCATATTTACAAATTACAAACCTTAGTTTACCAGTGCACATATTACTAAAACCATCCAGAAGCTTAGAACAAAATCCGATGACCTGACACACTAGTTACTAAAAGTGGTACTCCTCCGAAAGCCTGCCATCCAATCCGTAACAACCTCTAACTCCCCTTGCTTGGCATCCACTCAGAACCTGACTCCACATCGTCTGAATCTGACTCTCTTCCACAGTTTGCTCTTCCGAAAAATCTGGTTCTGCCTCTATCTCAATCGGGTTATCAATATCACCTAACTCCGCTGGAGCCGCGTTCTGATATTCCTCAGCTAAAATATCCCTGAAATCACCCTCAGGCTCAAAGTTAGGTCCAAGTACTGCTCAAAGGGCAGTATATACTCCGATTCTCCCACGTCCTCGTCAGAATCAATGGGATGATTCTCTGGTTCTACCTCAAGCTCTGCCTCACCGGATTCTTCTTCAGGAATCGGTTCTAGATCCATGTCCATCGGATCATCCTTAGCCTGTGATGCTTCAGGTTCAGGTTCATGTTCCGCCCCTGAGGATCCTTGTTCGGTGGGGTTTGGATGCATACTAGACTGGACCAAGCTAACCTCGGTACTCGTCAGTTTTCCATCAATCGAGGGTATGGCAGCTGGGTCCCAGTCCCCAACTAAATCAAATGGTACGTCAAAGCCTCTCACTGGACCAAATTCATCCCCGTCTGCATCCCTAAAGTACCAAGCTGTATACACGTTGGCCTCCCATAATGGCAGTCCTACCTCTACAAACACAGTCGTTGTGTGTCTTATCCAGGTCATCCCGTCTCCCATCAGAAACTCAGCTACCTCATACTCCGTGTGCATTGGTACTCCAAAACGTACTGGTGGCGGTGGTGAAGGGTTCATCGCTCAGGTCGGGGTTCTGAAAATTATTGGTTTACACAACCATGAGATTATATCTCAGCAAGTACACCCATAAACCCAATCTAGACTATCACGTACCTCCAGACAATCGTACAAGCACACACATAGACATGCACATCAAAATATCACATTGCAGGCACATCAAATAATATTGTTAAGCTCAAACATGTGCACACTCGCACTCAATCACAATCATGTCATATGCAAACACGTGCATGTTCCATTCTCATCCCACCATTCTTTCCATTCGCACTTCCTCTTTCACATTTCTTGCCAGTGACCCGCATTGAAGTACACGCCTCAGGCACACTGCGACCATTCGTTACATCACTTCCGGCCTGCGTTGAAGTACACGCCTTAGGCCATATTTCTTGCCCGCATTGAAATACACGCCTCAGGCTCAACACCTACCACCCATTGCGCAACCCGCGTTGAAGTACACACCTCAGGCTGGTAGTTCTTCGGTAATACTGAGCATCGTCCCGTGTTACAGTACACGCCTTAGGACAGAACCATTTTCCACAATTTTTCATGTCATGCCACACCCTATCACTTTCTTGCTCATGCACACGCTCGACACGAAATTACCACACTATCCTGGCCCATTACACGCGGCCTGCATACGCATTATTTCACACACCGCTTACACTCACTCAACATTATATATGGCAATTTTAATAATTAATTCAATCTAACTCACGTGTGCACCCGAAAAGCATATACAGTTATTCAATTGCACAGCAACATACTCAATTTAATCACCACAATTTATTTATAATTAAATATACATCAAACGCGTTAATCCCCATTTTTCTCCAACCAAATGGCGTCGGATTAATTCCGATCCTTCATGGCACTTTCTCGCCATTAAATGCCGGTTCTAAAAATCCAACTTGCGTCCCGAACAAACCATCACAGCCCTGTGAACAGTAAATCACGGCTTATAATTCACCTCAAAAATTCCTCCAAAAATTCCAAAACAATTTCCTAAGGCCCGCCAAAATATTCCAATTATATTTCACTCAAATTCACACCCGCATAAACCCGATTTCACTCCAAATTAAATCATCCTTTGATACCCAATGTCCTAAATTGGGTTTAGGGCGCGACTTACCGAGTTCTAGGCTAAAACGGCTAGAATGAGAAGCGGCGGCACTTAAACGGGCATGGCGGGGACTCACGGCGGCGGTCCGGCTTGGGCGGCGGCGTATGGCGGCGACGAGAGGCTTGCTCGGTCGTGGATGGTCACGGGAAGAGAGAGAGGGGGAGAGAGAGATATGGCAGAGAGGTTGATGGTGGTGGCGTATGGTGGCATGGACGGCGGCTTGAGGGCGGTCCGGCGTGCGACGGCGAGCGGTGGTGCCGGCGGTGGAGGAGGAATGGCCGGTGGAAGCTCATGAAGGGGAGGGGGAGCTGCTCACGGCAAGAGGGGGAAGGGAGAGAGAGAGAGAGAGAGAGAGAGAGAGAGAGAGAGAACATTCTTGACTCAAATAGTGCCCTTTGACCAAAGGTGGAAATGACCAAAATGCCTTTTCCTCACAATTTTAATCCGACGGCCAAGATCGATTCTTGCACAAAAATATCCAAGGGTATACTTGTAATTTCCCAAAAATCCAAGGGTAAAATTGTCCAATCAAAATTTTAGGGCAAAATTACCAAAATGCCCTCTACCCTTAAAGCTTGCCCTTTAATAAATCCTAGGGGTATTTTGGTCACTTTCTCCATTTCTTGTTCAAATCGAATTTTTCTGAAGGATTTGAGCGCACCAAAAATTGACACGTGTCCCCTGCAACGTCGTCCTAGCGTTCCGTCGTGATTTCCTAATTTTCCGGTATCCAATTTAGGCAAAAATTCAATAATTAAATTTTATTAAATGCAACTCGAGTGTTTCTCGAGCTAATGGGCGGCTCAATGGGAAAATTCGCAAAATTGACTCATGACTGATACTAAATCGAGTCACGTGCAAGTCTGTTCAGTACGCGACGACTTCGGTTGTCATTAAAATCGTAACGATCAATCACTTGATTCTTAGGGTACGATCATTTGGTATAATTTCAGAATCATTCGTCAAATTGTTTCGTGGTCCAACGGAATCACCCGCGATCCACTACTAGAACAGTGGCGAACTGACCCCTAACTATCCTTGGATCGACTAACAGTTGGTCAAAATATCACTTTCGCGATTTAATGGTCGAAGTCCATTTACGGTCGAATTTTCTTCAGTTGCACGAATTTGATTTCCCCTAATAGTATTTCCCTAATGGTTAGCATTCCCAGAAATGATCAGTTCCGGGTGAGAATTTACTGCGAGCACATTTTATAAAACTTAGTTATTTTATAAACTCTCATTTGGTAGAATTTTGGAATGTCACATAATTGGATCAAAATTAGACCATTTCTCTTCAAATTGGACTATTTTTTCCTCAAAATTGACGAATCTTTCCTTTCAATTTAATCCTTCAAGGACTAAATTGCGTAAATTTGGAACAATTGAGACTCAACCGCCCTAGGAGAAGACCAAACCGGTCAAAATTGGTCCAATCGATCATTGGTGAAGGAGGCCGATTTGGCCCTGCTCTAGCCGATTCCCGGTCGTTGGCGACCAGCAACCAATGACCCGTCCTTTGAACAATTCCCCTGTGCCCTTCATTTTTTAAAATTTTGCAAAAAACCCCTGGGTTTTGTGAAATTACAAAAATGCCCCTAATTAGGTCCTTAATTGCAAAATTAATCAAGACCATTGATGAAATTAAATCATGGCCATTCAAATTAGCACATGTTAAATGAGGCCTTTATTTAATCTCCAAGTAAAGGATAAGCACAAATCTCGACCGTCGGATCAAACCGACGGCTGAGATTGAATCTTAAGGGGAGTGTATTAATCATTTTCCCTCCAAAATTTAGAAGGGGGTTCATTTTTACAAAAAAATTTCTCTCTCTAATATGCAATTTCTCTCTCTTCTCACTCTTCCCCCCCCCCCCCCCTCTCTCTCTCTTTCACGTTCTCTCTGTCCTCTCTCAAACCACTCACGTGGTTTTCTCAAGAACCGCTGGTTCACCCCCACCGACGGGTCCTTGCCGGCGACACCACCAGCACCGCCACCCCCTCCAATGTCCGTCTCCATTCCCTCGACGTCCTGCTAGTCGAAGTCTCGCCGGAGCTACCTCCGATTGCTCTGTCTCTCCCTCTCTTCCTACGACAGTTTGAACTAGTCCGAATCAAATCGAATCTATTCAGCAGGCTGATCGGCACCCCTCCGAAGTTGATTCGATCCTCCTCAGCTTCTTCCTAATCCCCTGGTGGTCTGCACCTCCCCGAATAGTCCCCGAAGTCATTTGTTTTCGTCAATCCTCGCCGTAACAATAAACCAGAGCCGATCCGACTTCCAGTTGAGAGCCGAACCAAAACCGGCGGTGACCAGTGGTCCTGAGGCAGTCTGACCACCATTGATCCCTCCTCAGGCATGTTCAGGGCTTCATTGGAAAGCCACCGAAGAAGCTTTGGTGGCTCATTTTCCCCCGGCGAGTCAAATCGGTCCAACTGAACCAATCTGATCCCTCATCTTCGCCGGCACTGATCCGACGTCATCGGACCCTCCCTAGTGTCCTCTGGTGGTTGACATCCGTCCTTGGTGAGCTGAGATCCCTCGGAGTGTCTTGTACATTGATTGACACAAATCGATTGATCGTGGTTTTGCGCGATAACAAAAGGTAATCTCTCGGTCTTGAATCTGATGAACCGAGGCTACGATAGGTAGCTGGGGCTAGGATTCACCTAGGGCTTTCTATGAACTCCATATTGATGATTTATGGCTGTTTATTGCATGTTTGATGATTTGATGATGATGTTCTTGAGTTAGAACATGATCTGCAATTTCGAGTTTCTGGACCTATTTTCTGTTTTGATGATTTTGACTTGTTAAATATCATTTCTAGATCTCGACACCTTCTGGACTCTCGTAACACACTTCAAGAGTTTCGATTTAATATCTTACAGCACTCGATTTGGTATAGTTTTCTATTTCAAAACCTATTCTAAAATTTGAATCAGAATCATAAATTCTGTTGTTCTGTTTCTTCAGGATTTTGCACGATTAAAGCAATTTCGCTAATTTTTTGCTGATTTTTCTGTTCGGATCTGGATGTTGTGGTCTTCATGAAAGTTGCTGAGAATCATCTTGACTATAACATGTTTTTTTTTTTCTAGATTTTTCTAATAAGTCTAGATTAATGAAATCCTCTGTGACAACGAATCAGGATTATAGATTTTTCTGCACTGATTACTACGAATCAGGATTTTCTGCTTGTTGATTTTTTGCTGCCTTGTGTGTTGGTTATAACATATATTTTCGGATTCAATAGGAGTTGTCTCATGAAAAATGATCTAAATCATGTTGGTTATAACATATATTTTCCTCGGAATTTTTGGACTATGCTCAAGCGTAGAAAACTCATGAAATCTGACTTTTGCACATGTTGATTTTGCCCAACCTGCACTGTTGTCGATTTTTTTCTGCTAAGATCTAAACTTAGGTCTCTTCACGAAAAATATTCATCATGTTGTATACTATTCACCTGATTGACTTCACATTTTTTCCATGTCATGAGGATAGTAAATAACATGCATCTTATGGGCTTATCTGCTATAATTCATTGCTGACATGTATCATTGTAGAAATCCTTTCAATTGATCATGAAATTGATATTAATCGAATTTGATGCCTTCTCGAAGATCTTAAAGAACGTCTTGAGCTTTCCAAAAATGTCAAGATTGCATCATTTTCATGTCAATAGACTCTATTTCCATTTTTTCCAAGTTTGCCTTAGAATCAGGAGAATTGCAGATTCGGAATATATATAAGTTTGGTTCTATGTTTTCACTTTGCTGATTTTGTGTGAATTTTTTGGTAAGAATTTTGATGGTGAGTTCTTCATGGACTTTGATTGTCATTCCTAGACTTAGGTCGTGACAAAATTTGAGAATTTCTTGACATTATTAACATGCCCAAAATTGCCATGAGGTTGCTCTGAAAATCTGCTCCTATGTTCTGTTCTGATGCACTTCTTCATGTTCTGTGATTTTTGTAAATTCATGTGTAGCTTATCTTACGAATTTTTCTTCACAAAGAATATTCGTTGTTGTGTGCTTGATGTACCATAAATTTTCCAGAACTTTTAACCATGGGTCCTTTTCCGATTGAATACATCTTGAATCCCTTGTTCTGCTGTTCTTTGTTTTTCCTTTATGAATTGTCTTTTGTTTTAGGATTTTTAGAAAATAATGCATGCTGAACCAGTTTTTAATGCCTTCACAAGTTTTAATACTTATTTCATGAGCTTCGTTCACAAAATTTTTTAGAAAATAAAAAAGGGTTGCGCAGCGGTCCCCTAAATTTTGTTTTGATGTCAATTTTAATAGAATTGATACTAATTCGATGATTCATGGAACTCGATCAATGTGTTTGAGAACTTCGCACCCGGGTTCTGGATTTATATCCTAAGAATGTCAAACGTACTCAAATTCTTATTAAAATTGTCATTCCACTCACCCGCAAAAATTTCAATTTTTAATAATCACACAATTTATCGATTTTCTAGCACATGTGCTTGTGATTGGCGCGTGATGAATTGAATGAAGTGATCCAATGTCGATTCACTAATTTGAGTGATTGAATGATAATCAAGGACTTTCGACCTGCTTGCATGTTTAATTCATCTCTATGCATGTGATTTGTAGATGTATGCCTAGGGAAGGTGCATGATCATGGGTCCAAATTGGGATTACACATAGAACCTGACTTAGGGATTCATGGCATTAATTGTTGTTGGTGAACACCAATGGTAGTTAATAACCATAAATTGTGTCTAAAATAAACATGGGTAGATAATGAGGGGTATCGATGCATGTTTGAACAAAGGCCGACCACAAGGCCATCTTTGAAATTCTTTGTGACTTGTTTGTTATTTTTTATTGATTTGTGATGCTGTGTACTTTGTGATTGTATATTGTTTGTTGTTGTTCTTTCTTTAGTCTTAGCTTTAGATTAGGGTTAGAATAGGTTCAAGAAGATGGCGAAGGTCGATGTCCATTCCGACTCTATCCTTTGTATACGGTGATGGTTGATGTCCATTCCAATCTATTTTCTTGTAAAAATTCATTTATTACCTGACATATGTCTCAGGTTTCTTATTCGCGTTGTATAAACACTCGACGAGTTGTGGGTTTTTCTTTCTTGCACTTAGAATTAGCTAGTTCTTTCAATATCTTGGTTGTTTACTTTATGCAATGTTTTTCAATACAATTGTTTGTTTCTTTCTTTTCTAAACTAAGATAAGATTAGTTTAGAATCTTAAATGAAAACACAAAAACAAGATGCATGATCACTTAGTGGACTAAAGTTTTGACATGAAAATGATAAAAAAATAAATGCATGATAACTTAAATAACAACTATGATAAGTTTAGCGGTACCGAAAGGGCGTCAATAAAAATATTAACGTAAGCTAATCTCTGAATCCATGATCTCTGGTTCTCATAGAAACTAACATGAAATTCCCGCGTATTTGTTGGGTATTCTCGCTGACCCTCGACCTAAGCTAATGGCGACTTCTAAAAAAGATAAAATCAATTCGCTGTCACATGAGGTATGGATTAGGGAAAATCCACATTCATGATTAATGGACCATACGAATGACTGAAATATTGATGTTTCAGTAAGCCATATTTTATGATGAGCCGTATGAACCGTTTCATGAACACTTACCTCTAAACCAACCTTGTTGAGTTTGGTCCTCATGAGGTAGGTCGCGACAGCCATATCGTCTGCGAAATAAACATAGGCTCAATTTTATATATATATATATATATATATATATATATATATATATATATATATATATATAAATTGTTTACTGGATTTGTATTGCATGAAAATATTTTAACAATACAATTTTTTAAATAATTAGCAGAAATAAGTTTTCCTAGATTTAATTAAATGGGTTGGGTCGAGTATGAGTTGGGTATGAGTCAGGTTGAATATGGGTCGAGAAATTTTCCTTGTGATAAATGGGTCAATTTGGGTTGAACCATTTATTACCCAACCTACCTGCTTGATAGGTCTACACCATACACTCATAAACGGAACATCCTAAGTTCGTGTTTCAGAATGCCTGTCCAGATGTTATGTAGCATTAGTTTTGGGGAAAATTATCAAAAAAGTCCTAAATCTATTGTAATTGTGTCAATTGAGTTATAAACCTTTTTACATTTTGTCAATTGAGTCCATTCAGTTAATTTTGGTCTGAGATCGCTAACGTAGTTGGAATTGAAAAGCAACATCAATCAATAAAATAAATTAGTTCGATGAAAAGAGAATATGAATCATGAGAGCGAGAGAGATATTTTTACTTAACAATTCTTATTTGCGCCAAAGCATCGCAATCATCCTCATGATCGATAATTTTTTGATAATCCTATCCATTGCCCAAAAATCGAACATCCTCTGTTGCGACTTTCCCGAGGGGAAATTCTGGAGAGGATTTGAAGGATTGCCAAGTGGATGTGCATGGTCACTCTTGCAAGATGACGCTTACTCATGACATGAGCTCTCCAAATCCTATCGATTGTAACTTGGTTTTCTCATTTTAATTATGCCAATTGTTTTTACTTCAAGAATCGCCACTAATCTATCATAGATTAATTAGAAGCCAAGTAAAATGCAGAAGTTCATTTTAATTCTGCAAACTAGAAATTTGGGGCACGGGGAGTTGATTAGGTAGATTTTATGTAACACCTAATTTTGTACCTTTTCTTTTTTACAGAAAACACTTCATGCAATTTATCTCATTATTTTTTTTCTTAAAACAAGTAAATCTAAATTATCTTGCAAGAGTACTCATACAACTGAATATGAACAAAGTGATAATCAAATTCTGGAGAGGATTTGACGGATTGCCAATTGGATGTGGCTGGTCACTTTTGCAAGATGACGCTTACTCTTAAAATGGGCTCTTGAATCCCTATCAATTGCAACTTGGTTTTCTCATTTTAATTATGGCGATTGTTTTTACTTTAAAAATCGCCCCTAATTTATCATAGATTAATTAGAAGTCAAGTAAAATGCAGAAGTTCGTTTTGATTCTGCAAACTAGAAATTTGGGGCACGGGGAGTTGATTAGGTAGATGTTATCTAACACCTAATTTTGTACCGTTTCTCTTTTACGGAAAACAATTCATGCAATTTATCACGTTCTTTTTTTTTATTTTTTCTTAAAACTAGTAAATCTAAATTATCCTGCAAGAGTACTCATACAACCGAATATGAACAAATTGATAATCAAATAAGGTACGATAATAGTGATAAAAAATATAGTGCGGTAAAAGATAACCCAAGCCATGTCTGGCAAAATTTAACACCACCTTTTTATTAAACCCTAAAACTAGACCGGTGAGTTGCAAAGGGAAAGTCTATGCAACTTCTCTAATATAGAATAATTTATCAAATGAAATATAAATGTTCGGATCTAATATGTTATGCAAAAATGAACCTCAAATAAATTATTTTCCTAAAATGAGCTATTAACGTGGAAACAAAAATTTAGCTAATGCAATCTAAAATGCCAGACAATACTACAGCTTCATTTGCTTCGCAGAAAATGAATGATTAAATGATTGCTTTTATTACTTGAAATAAGTAGTCAATGAATTTTTTTTTATTACCAACAACAATTTATGTTTAAACATTTTCATAAATGATGAAAATATCTTTTGTTCATTAATTTTTGTAAGAGGTAAAAGTGATCATTTTTTAAAAACTATTTTCCTAATTATTTATTTTCGGTGAAACAAAAGGTGCCTAAGAAAACAAATCTAGTTATATAATATGAATATGTGGAATCCGTTAATTGCACCCCTAGACAGGTTTTAGGATTTTTTTTAATGAAGATACAGTCTAAAATATTTTCCTTTTAATGACATGTGATTTATGGAAATATATGTGCAAATATGACGAATAATAATGCAATCTCAATTTCATGATGCAAATTTAATGCAAGATCCTCTCCTAATACACGAAGTGTATGATCTAATTGAAATTACACAATGAAATTAGGCTAAATTGACATGTAAATCCAGAATTTCTAGCATCCAAACAAACAATTTCACTCTATACGAACATTTCGGACTCCAATTGTGGAACAAGAATAATCCTTGCATAGTTTGAGGGTGCGAATGATAACATTTCTTTCCCCCCGCCTAATTTTTGGCTAGAAATTAAAATTTATTTCACTTTCCCGGACAAGCTTATGAGCAAAAAGTAGTGTTTGATAACGACACAAAATTTTTGTTCCTGGAATAGAAATTCGTTTGATAACGAAGCAAATTTCTATTCCCACTGGTCGGATGATGGCGGATGGCCGATGAACAGTGGTGGCAAGTGACGGCGGAAGGCAGCGGACAGCCGGCGAGCGGTGGCAAACAGTTGGCGGCCAGCGGCAGTGGGTGGCAAGGGTGAACAATAAAAGAAAGTTGTTATTTCTGTTTCTGTTTCAAAAATAAAAAAGTAAAAAATTTTAACTTTCCATTTCTGTTCTAAATCTATTTCAAGATCAAAATTTGTCCTAGAAATAAAAAAATGAAATTATTTTACCAAATGGATTTCTATTTCAAATCTATTCCCGGAAACAAAAAAAAAAGAAAAAAAAGTGAAAGATAATGATTATTATTCACGTCCTCACTCTAAGAGACATAACAGGAATTTTAATCACAGTGTAGTCCTATCAACTTGTGGCTCCAATTTAAAGTCCCAGCAAACACAGTTTGATGGCCAAGCTTTGATTTCACCGAAATAATTAACAGTATATTCACAATTGGCGACCAAATCAATCGATTAGTAAAGAAAATTTAAAAAACTTTAAAACCAAATTGGATCCTAAACGGAGTCATTATCCCAAAGAGCGCAAACTACATAATACCTGAACCGATGTGAAAGAGATCAAAATCAAGCATCGGAGGTAGTTCACGGCGACTTAGCGACACCTCGTGATAATGCGAATAGTAGCAGTGACCCGAATGCTCGAAAGCGGGCAAATCGGTTGATAAGTGCAATTTGGCGAGCAGGGGCAGTGGCCTCTTTTTCAATACAAGCTTCTCTGAACAGTGGACCTGTGCGTTGGTAACCTACCAATGTGTTATCGACTGAACAAGTTGCCAATCAAAACTTCGTTGCTGACGTGTTTTGATAGTTGCTTTTCACATGTTATCAGCATGAAACGATATTCAAAGTTATACCCTACGAAACAGTAGAATCATCCAACTTCGGCTCACAGAGTCTAATCATTTTACATTAATATAAATGCCCTATTCTACTGGACATAATCATTTTACATTAATATAAGTGCCCTATTCTATTGGACAAAAGCAAGAGACCTTTTACTTTATAACGAAATGGATAGAAAGAGAGAAATGTTGGAGAATAATGAGCACAACTTCATCAATTGAAGCTTTAATAGCATTCAACCGAAAAAAAAAAGAAGCTTCAATAGCAATCTTCCATTATGAAGAGAGGAACTATCAGGTTCATAGTAGTTGCAAAGCCGCAAATCTCTAGAATTGGATAAGTCAATGCGTACTTTCATGCAGGGTGTCACCTGGACCTCGCAATTGTGAGGATAAATGCTAAAAACAATTAGCAACATTTGTCAACAAATGAGGAAAAGAAATATAAATAATGAGAGACAGAGGGTGATTTTACTTACTGAATAACCTCTTAGTTGCGTAGTCGGAATTGAAAAGCTCTCTTGAACCAAAGCCTGGTAATCATCCTCGGGATCAACAATTTTACAATAATCCTATCCACCGCCTGAAGATAGGAAATCCTCCAAGATTGCTTGAGATGTAATATACAACAGAATCCCAAGATTCCCACAGTAAAACCTGGTCCCAATCCCGAGTATAACCCAACAACAATGAAGTTGCCTTCATTAGACTCATCTTCGATTGTATTGTGACCACCTCGTCTGTCCTTATCATTATGATCATCTCCGGGACAAACTCTCAACAGAGGAGCTCCGCAAAGTCCATCGTTGCCGCGATAAAAAAATTGATCGTCTAGGGTGGTTAGATGATTGCCTGATGGAATGCGACCGGATAAATTGTTGAAGGAAAGATCCAAACAACCTAGAGAGTCTAAAGTGGTTATATTAGGAGGGATTCCACCCGATAGCTTGTTATTGGATAGATCAAGTGAATCTAACTTTCTCAAGTTCCCGATATCTGCAGGGATTTCTCCAATGAGCTTATTGTGAGAGAGATTCAAATTCTGAAGTTGAGCAAGCCAAGTCAGCCCTTCCGGTATTAGTCCGTCTAATGCGTTGCTTGACAGGTCCATGGAAAATAAATATCGAAGTGTGGTGGTGAATTCTACGCTTCTTCTTTTCATATCAACCATAATAGAAAAGCCCAACGGGAATCTCCCATATGGAGTAAAAGTGGAATTGGCCCACATCAGCGAGAGGTTGTTGAAACAATGAGGAATGCCTCCAAAAAGGTTGTTATGCGCTAAGCTTAAATACCGGAGATTATCAAGATGGCATAGCTGCAAAGGAATGTCCCCAGTGAAGTCATTTCTCTTGAGATCGATTATCTCAAATTTGTGAGAGTGTCGTCCAAACGAAGGTATTCTACCAGTGAATTGATTGTTACTAAGATCGAGGTATACCAAATTCAGCTTTAGTAAACATTTCGGAAGCATTCCATTCAATTCATTTTCATGTAGGCCTAGAACTCCTAATCGCTCCAAGTGGCATAGAGAGTATGGAATCTGACCATTTAACTTGTTGTCTCCCAATGAAATCCATTCCAGATTTGCTTGTGACTTCCTCCAACATTGAGGAAGTCTCCCAGATAGTTGGTTCTTAGAGAGATCAAGAAAATGCAATTTATCTAACATGCATAATGAATTTGGAATGCCACCACTGAGGTTATTTCTAGAAAGCGACACTAGCCTTAATAGGGGAATCTTTTTTCCAATAATTCGAGATATGTTGCCTCTGAGCATGTTGCCCGACAGATCCAACAATTCAATGTTAGATAAAACGTCAGGTAGCCAATGAGGAACTTCATCTGAAATGCTAGCATTTGACATGTCCAGTTCCGAAATGTTCCTCTGTGTTCGAAGCCAGTTTGGGAATCTTGGTCCCACTTTGCAACTTGACATGAGAATCTTTTGAAGTTGGAAAGAAGGAACCCAAGATGCGCTAATATTTAAAGCAAGCTCGTTCGAATCAAAGTATAACACGGTCAAGCTGGTGAGATTGGCAAAGTGAAGTTCGCTAACAACTCCCTCCAATTGATTATTATGGATGTCCATCTCCTCTAAATTGTATAGTCGCCCAATACTTTCTGGAAGGTTCCCGCTCAATTTGTTAGAAGAGAGACACAACTTTCTTAGAGATGATAACTGGCCCACAATAACAGGAATAGAGCCTGATATCGAGTTCCATGAAAAATCAAGGAATTCGAGATCTTTGAAATTCCCAAATTGATTGGGCAATTGACCATTAAAATTATTGCCGGAAATATCAATAGTCTTCAGGTTACTTTGTCCACAAATCAAAGCACTGTCTTCGCTGTTTGAAATCCTCCCACTAAATTTATTAGAACGCAGGTTTAGTACTTGCAAGTTGCAGAAAATGCTCATGTTCTTCAAAAGTTCACCTTCCAACCTATTTTGAGAGACATCGAGGAATCTAAACGACCGACTATTTGCAAGGATGATAGTGGGGAATATGCCTTGGAGATGATTAAAACTTAAATCGAGATATTCGAGTTTGCTCAAGTTTTGAAACCAAGGAGGAATAGATGATTTCATGGAGTTGTAACTTAGATCAAGGAATTTAAGAGAAGTGACATTGACATGCAAAGAGCCTGAAGCATCTTCCAAATCACATCCCCTCAATATTAAGAACTCTAGGGACGAAAGCATGTTGATAGGACTTGACCAATTTTTGGGGTTGAGAAGGGGGACATAAGACATGTTCAAGTACTTCAAGTTAGAAAATGTCGATAGCCATAGGAGGTTCTCTATTTTTATAGAGGGTTGCCACCAAAAGTTACTAACATCCAAGTACCGTAAGCTGGAAAGGTTACTAACTTCATTTGAAATTTGTCCATAAAAGCCCGCAGATGAGAGGTTCAAATACTCCAGTTTCCGAAGAGAAGCTAAGAACTCTGAGATCTTTTGGGTTGAAAAATTATTGAAGCTGAGGTCTAGATACTTCAAATGCTTCAGTTCATTTAGAGCAGGATGTGTCTTACCTCCCAAGCTGCACTCAAAACCACCACAAGGATTACGTAGATCAAGCTTCGAGATGTGACCAGTCTTCTTGCTGCATTCAACTCCTTCCCACTCGCAACAACCTTCGCCAGTCCATGACCACAAACGTCTCGAAGGATCAATAAGATCTTGCTTGAACTTTAGAAGAGCTTCCCTCTCGGCGCCTATGCAACTTACATTTGCAAAGGTTTTGGAGTGACTAAATTCCAAGGCTTGAATGACAAAGAGTACGCACAAGATTGTAGGCACGAAGCTAGTATAGATGTATGACGCCATTGTTGTTAAGAATGAACTTGAGAACTTATGTTATATGGGCCAAGAAAGTACTTCCCCTAAGGAAGATGTCATTTTCTTTCTTTTAGTTGTTATACAAATCTTGGTCTTGACGCACAAAGAGAAAGGGAAAAAAACCGAAGACATTAACATTTTTCAAAGTCCTTTTCTACGATAGAACTTTTGATAAAGACAAAACAATATTATATTGGTCCTCTAGTTGGACCTAGACCAATTTAAAAACCCTTTCGGTTAAAACTAAATTCAAGTAGGAGCACAATTCTAAGAAAGATTCCTAGTCGAGTTAATAGAATCATTGTAAACACTGGCCACCTAATGCAACAGAAAAATTCCAAGTCATGCCTTACAAGACCCGTCATATGGTCAATATGTAAAATTCATTGCTTAAATAAATACAAAACCACAAAACGCCCCTGCTCATGGAACCTATAACCGCAACTTCAATATACTTCGCTACCCAAAAGCAAGGAAAAAGAAAATTAAAAAGTATCATAACATTCGTACGGCGTTCACTTTTATACAAAAAATTTTCAAGCGATAACTTAACTGCAATATCAGTGGAAAAACGATTACTTAAGTACCGCTTATAACAAATTTCAACAATTTATCTGACGGAACTTTTTAATAAAAAAGTTCAACATGGAAAATTCTTCATCCAACATTGCAACGTGAACAAACCGACAAAGCTCCTCAAAATGTTCTTGCGTTTGTGTACTCGTCTGTTGAGAAGAAACAGAGCAAAGCTGTGTTTTCCCAGTGGAGAAAAAGATCTTAGCCTCTTGTTCGTCTTCATTCTCACCTCTGCTCGGGACGACAAAACTCGAAGACTGGGTGAAGAAGGGATTGGTTTTTCGGGCTTGGAGGAAGAGGAGGCCTTGTAGTGAAGATGAGGCTATGATTGGATGATTGAAGACAAGGCCTTGTAGTGAAATCGCATCTTGAGCAAGCTTTGAACGTTTCCCAACTGTGATCTCCTTAGCCAACAATTTGATAATGTGATTTTGCCCCAATTTATGGAATTAGGTTAGGGTTCTTCGATAACGAATTTAATTTTGCCCTAGTTCCTTAATTTGGGGCAACTAAATCACATCGCTTAGAGGTTTAATTGTTGACTTCATATTGCCGACGAGCCACATTAGATATGTAATAAAATATTATCAAATAAATCGCCGATCGCACTGAAGTGATTATTTTTTAACGAAAGTAGTATTTAAGTGATTGTTTGAAAAGTTTTTGTACTGAAATGAGCGTCGTTAAAAAATTATGACGCTTATAATGGCCCTTTCCCTTTAAATAATTCATAAAAACTCCATATAACTCTTGCAAATTAAGTGAACATTCGCATCAGAGAAGTCAAACCTGGCGGATAGACTCCCACCAACGAGGTGAATGATGACGTGGAGCACTCTCATTGGCTTGACCATCCAGAGCAAGAGGATCTTTGTCAAAAAAGAAACAGAGGAGAGAGAGAGATGCCCAAAAAGAAGTCAAAAGGAAATGGGTTAAAAACTTAACTGGCCGAGTCCCGTCCTCTTAACCAAGTGATTTGATTACAAAAATAAAAAAATAAAAAAAACAATAGACTGAGAAATTAGTTGAATTTAGGCATTGCCACATGAATTGATGAGACTTGAGAAAAGAGTACTTTGTTGACCGAATGAATTTAATTATGATAGGATAAATGTCATTCTCCAATTATTTGACATTTGTCCTTTTACTTTTGTTTATCGATATTTTGACTTGGCCCACGCATCGCGCGGTTATCATCTAGTTTAATTACAACAATGGTGTACGCCAATTGCTAGATTGTCATCAAATAAGAAAATTAGGGATCATACCTAAACCCTAAATAAAACAAATCTATGTTGCAGGCTCAATATTTAGGTTGTTGTCGCGGCCCTCCCTAGAGGGGCGGATGGTGAGTGCCGACTATTCATCTTATGAGGTGACGTGCACATTTGGCTTGAGTTCTTCTAAACTCTATTGATTGCAATATTGGTTGACTTGATTAATTATGTAGATTGTTTTTACTTTATAAGTTGCCACTAATCTATTTGAGGTAAGTTAAAAGCCAACTCAAATGTAGGAGATCATTTAACTTTCGCAAACCAAAAAATCAGAGAATAAGGACTTGATTACATCGGCCCAAACTTGGTACCTTTTTTCGCTATTTCGAAAATGGTTGATTAATACAATCTTGTTCATTTTTATTGCCTTTGCACATCCATTTAGGTGACCTTGCATGGCTAATTTGCACGATTACGTTTTAAGAATCGCACAACCGTACAATATCGCGATCAATCAAAAATGATATATGAAAAAACAAAATGCAGCAATTAAAATCCAATACGATGTTAGGTAAAGAATACACACCGCTGTTGACACCTATTTTTCCGGAGGTCAGTCGCAACAACCGCCATGTTATTAAGCTCCAGGATAGGACCTCCGTGATCTACGCATAGAATTAAACCCAAGTGACGACCACAAAGTGTTGAAGTCAATAAAACGGTACCAAGCTTGAATCAAACTAAGTTCTACGATACAATTTCCATCTAAATGCACCGCGGATGTCCCTTTTATCTATTTCTTTTATGTTAGGTAAACTAAGTCCTAGGTTACAATTTCCAATCCCTCAGCGAATGAATCGTTTTCCTTTTAAGTCCGGGCCAGATCATGTCTCAAACGGCCAATCAGGTTTTTTCTCGATCACCTCGAGATTTTGTTTCTTGCTCACCTTTTCCTCAAGTCACTCGGTTTCTTCGATCTTCCTCTCGTTTGTCTCCTCTCTTATTTTTGACTAACACACGAGAAAAACACACATGCCCCAACCACCACTTCTCTTTCGCTGTTTTCTCACACCCTTTTGCAGTTTGCTCTCTATTCTCGCTTGTGTCTTCTTTTTCGCTCCCTTGAGCAAATTATATACATTGCATACCTTCGCAAGAGAAATAGCAAATACCAAAACAAAATCTTCGGAAACAAACTCGTCCAGTGGGAGTGCTCAAGAGATATCCAGTCTCACCTGCTTGGGGTGTGGTTCCAGGAGCCACCAAGCGGGGGTCGCAGGGGCAGAGCCCCCGTGATGTCATAGGACTTTTTATAGTTATAGTTTGGCCTCATATTTTATTAGTAGTTTGGGTTTTGGCCTATGAATAGTTACCGTAATGCCTACATACAATCTCTTTCCTGTGTAATTGAGAGTTGTAACAGAGATGTGAGATGTGCTAATTATGGTGGAATCTTCTGCTGAATATAGCCCTAATTTAAGGGTTAACTAAGATAAACTAGGGTAAAGCAGGATAAACCTTGCACTTTGATTTCTCTTTCTCGCGTGTACTCTTTATTCTATTGTGTTTGTGCGCCTAATCTTAACATCGCTGAGGTATCTCCCCATCATTTTCGTGCCAAATTCATAGGAAAATGAGGTGGAGAGAAGAGATAAGGAACGTCGCAATATGATCCATCGTCTTATGAGCTAAAATTGATCAACTAATGAGGGGTGATGTACCTAGCAAGGATCACCTAGAGAGGGGGGGTGAATATATGATCTTAAACAATTTTAATCAACTTAAGCGGAAATGATAAACCACAGTTGAATCTAAATAAAATTCAGATTCAAAAAGTTTATATAGACGATGCTCTTAATGTGTAGTATGTAAAGTAAGAGAAAAAGGATAGAAAAACTGCACACGAGTTTATAGTGGTTCGGCTTATAGCAAGCCTATGTCCACTCTCCCACGCTGATAACCTACTGGCTGTATTTCACTATATAATCAAGAGGAATTACATATTCTGAGTGACAACACTCTTGTGTATGATGGGACTCTCTATTTCACATAATCACTCGTACAAAGTATCTATCAAGATTTTAATGTTTAGCTCAAGAAAGACAAGACAAATGATCGGAGTATGCTCAGACTTTGGACTTGTTGATTCTCGATTTCGTTCATTACCTTCTGCTTCTCGTAGGTCTCCTTTTATACTCCTCAACTACCAAACTAGCCGTTGGACAATCTTTAGAGGATCATCTTCCAATTTTCATCTTGGACAGATTTGTATAAAATGGATTGAGTAGCCGTTGGTTGATAAAATCTGAATCCCACTGATTCTGGCCGCCCATACAATCAGAATCTTGGTTTCCATAAATAGAATTTTATCCATCGTAATGCATACTTGTCATAATATTTGATTGTCAGTCAATTTGACTAAGATTGAGTCAATCAAAACTTTTTTTTTTGTGAAATCCATGCCAGATCACTGGCTATTATGATTTGTTCTGAATGAGTTTTGCTTTTGTGTTTAAAGACTTCAGCATCCGCGTCTACATAATTTCTGCGTTTGAAGAATTTCTGATTCTTGCTTTACATTCAAAACCTAAGTCAGCGTAGGTCTTCAGTAATATCTGAGTCCTTCATAATTAGAGTCTGAATGACTTTTATGGTAAAGTTTGAATTTCTTATTTTTGAATCTGAACTTTTAGTTCTGAAGAACTTGTAAAGTCTGATATTTCCTTTTGAACTTCCAGAATATATTAATTTAGAATGGAATGCATGTCAAATTCACAAAATAAACATAAAAAAATTTGTCAGTTTCAAAATTCATTAGGAATTTTCTTCAATAATCTCACAATTTTTTATGGTGACAAAACTTCCATGCAGATTCAATCAATATCAAATAAATTTGAAGAAAATAATCATATTAAGCACATGAAACACAGATAAAAAAAAATAAACCTGCAAACTCTTAAGATATGTGTATTTCTCTTCCTTTGGGTATAACCTGCATATTGGAATGTTAGTATGGCAATATCTGCATAATCTCTCCCCCTTTTTGTCATCAGCAAAAAGAATAAATCAATAAAAATACACTGGTATAAACCAACCAAACAGTCTAATAAAGGCAAATGTTAAGAATACAGAACCAATTTGGAAATAAGAATGGTTTAAAAAGAGGGTATAAGAAGCAGGCTATTTCTTTGATAGGGTTCGGACAAGCTGAAAGTTCTCCAGGATAGAAACAGCTTCCTCAATCTTTGTAGAACAATGACCCATAGCTTTCTTTATATTTGTTGAACATAGAGCAATAGCTTCCCCAATCTCTACTTTGTCTTTTTCTGCATGAAGACGTTGATTTTGATTATTTTCCTCAATAATTTTCTGATGATTCTTCACGTCCTCTTCAAGTGTAGCTTGTTTCTCTTTTATTTCTAGCAGAAAGGTCAGAATGGTCATATTGTCTGAGGTCTATCCCTGAACATTATCCGGTGTATTCTGTTCGAACTTATCCCCTGTCTTTATTGGAATCACCCCCTGAAAATCTGCCTGTTCTACAGTAGTATTTTCATTCAAAGTCTTTTCAGGATTAAGTAGAGATTGACTTATCCTCTCCGAAATATCATCCTATTGATGCAGATGCGAGTGTCCAAATATTGGTTCTGAAACCTTCTTGGTAGGTTTTGAAACATGTTCTGGACCAACATTATGTCCTGTTTCAAGGTGTTCTGATTCATCATCTTCATCTCTGAGAAGAATTCTTCTCTTCTTGCTGTATACCTTAATGGACTTGAAGACACAATCTGCTTTCTTGCTTTTTTCTTCTTCTTTGTTTTTGTCGTTTTTCCTGCCAATAGATTTTGCTTCTAACTACTGAGCACCCTTTCCTTTGTTTGTACTTGCTCTTTCCTTTTTATTATCGAATTGCTTAAGATTCATCTTGGTAAGCATCTTTTCTCCAACAAACATCAAAGGAACAAAGGTTTTGCACAAGTCATCTGGAATAGTTATGTGTAAAAAGATAAAGATTCTAGAAATGAGTGCACCATAAGGAAGTTGGCCCTTGTCCTTTTGGAAAGTTCTGTACATGTAAAAAATGATGATGTGTGGAAGAGAGAAAAACTTTCCATTCAGAATGGCCTAGATAAGCTTGATTTCAGACTTAGATAAGTCAGTCTTGGAAGCAACTTTAGGCCTTAAGCAATTGATAATGATCTTATGCAAGATCACTGTCCTTCTGGTCATATCAGAATATAAGATATGGCGTTTAGAGCCTCTAGCAAAATTCTGATTTTCTGAAGCTGCTTTGGAAGCATCTTCTAAGTTCACTTCTATTGGAGTAAACTTGTAATTTCTCACTCCAATAATCAGAGCCAGATCTTCCACTTTCAGATCATACTCTTTATCACTAACAGTGAATTGAAGCCAATTTGAGGACAGAATGGAAAGATTTGAGTAAAAATAAGTAGTCAGTTCTGCATATATGTGTGCAGATTGCAAACAGAATTCATAAATGCACAATCTTTCAAAAAGATGTTTCACAGAAATGCCAGCCTTTTCCATATGGTTGAAATCCATACTACGATGATTCATAATCCCTCTAGCAAGTAGCAACTGATAGTACACATTGTGCTCTGTATTTCTGAATAAACTGCCATTATCTTGAACACTAGACACAATTCCAACCTTCATCTCAAAGTTATGAAATAGTCTAGCATCATCATCAGGAATCGTTAATTTAGATGCACTTATAGATTTATGGCTTATGCGAACAAATTTCTTTTCAGAGGGAGTGGATAGTTTCCCGACTTTCTCTTTTCCCTTCTTGGAAGTAGTACTAGCCTGATCATGATCAGTTCTAGAGGAAAATTGAGAATAACTTCGCAGAAGACTTTCTTCAGTGTGAAAGTCTTTATCTTTCAGACACTGACGAAGAATCCATGTAGAAGCATTGCTGCATTTCAACCTTTCGTATACTTTCCACACAAGTTTAATATTACTGAAACAAAAATCAGTTTTACCTGTAGTTTTTGGTGGAGACAATAGTTGTGGTTCTTGTGGTGTTGCTTCTAAAGGATTGTGGTGGTGGTCCAATTCCGTGTCTAATATCTCCATGAATTATGCTGGTCCTGAATACTTTGAATCTTTGTTGAGAATTCGTGATTATTGTCTTTTGAAAAGCATTATGATTCACAGAGGCAAAAATATTTGATCTTGAAGAAGGAAAAGAAGCAAACTCTAAGTGTCATGATGGTCGGGAGTGAATGGGTTCGTACTGTTAGGGTTTTATAAAAAGAAGAGGATGGTTTTTAGAAAGAAAAACAGCTTTTATAAGTTATAAAAAGTGATCATATTATTTAGGAATGTAAAAAATTTTTTTAAGCATAATCAATCAATCATATAAATTAGAATACATACCTAATTTGCTTCCAAAAGTAACATGTACAAAAATATCCTACCAAAAATATACCCGTCAAAAGTTGAATTAAGGATGTACCTTTCATTTGAATTTGGAATGGACATTCAGACGAAGAACATTTAAGTCTGAAAAATTCTTGTCTAACAAATACTTCAAGAAAATGGGTAAATAATACATAATTTATTTCTAATATATTCCAATGAAGACTTATCAAGAGATTTTGTGAATATATCAGCTAATTGATTCTTGGAATCAATAAATAATTTTTACATTACCATTACAAACATGGTCTCTAATAAAGTGATACTTGATTTCAATGTGCTTAGCTTGTGAATGAAGAATTGGATTCTTGGTCAAATTTATAGTACTTGTGTTGTCACATTTGATTGCAACACTTGAATCTTCAATAGCAAAGTCTTGCACTGTTGTTTCATCCATAGAATCTGTGCACAACAACTTTCCAAGGCCACATATTCTGCTTTTGCTGTAGAAAGTGCAACTATGCTTTGTTTCTTTAAGCACCATGACACAAACAAATTTCCAAGTAATTGACATGACATGTTCCTATAGTACTTTTCATGTCCACTTTACAGCCAGCTAAATCAGCATCATAATAACCAGTAAGAGTAAAATCTGATTCTTTGGAATACCAAGGACCTAATATTGGATAAGTTCCAATGTATTTGATTATTCTTTTAACTGCAAAGAGATGTGATTTTTTTGGGTCAGATTGAAATCTTGCACACATATAGACACCAAACAATATGTCAGGTCGAGATGCAGTAAGACATAACAAAGTGTTAGTGGTCTGCCATAGGAATCAATCAAGGTTGATACTCTAATATTAGTTGTGGATTAGGTTGTGTCGGAAAATCGACCTTCACTATATTTAGGTAGTCATAATATCTTGTTAGAGACCGCCTATGACTTGTGCGCCAAAAAGAGTTTTGAGCATGCTGCTAATGTTTAGTGAACCTACAGGGTCGCACACAAAAGCGAACAGAGTTAATATTTTATGTACGCCGGGATCTACTTAAAATAAGAAGTAGATTTTAATTTATTTTTATATTCAACTTATCTACGCGGTCGTGCTCATTATGAGATAACGATTAAATGTACGATTGAAGGTGGACGGTTAGGCGGGCCCAAATCGCCTGGTCCACTTCTTTTAATTATGCTGGATAATGAGACTGTATAAATAGATAGATAATTGTTCTCTGTCTAGGGTTTTTCGACAGAGTATTGAAAATCAAAATGCGTTGAAAAAAAGGAACGTCACGATCTTTAGCTAGCATTTGGATCGTTGAAGACTTCTGTTCGCGTGTGTGGATATCGATAGAAGTGCAACACTTGCGACGCTAATTTAGACACAATCAACTGTCAATTTACGTTCGATTTGCAAAAGGTACATATCGAACTTTTATCTCGATTTTAATATACACATGAATCCTGTCTAGGGTTCTAGGAACGAATATATTCCGCTACGTTTTAACAACTGTGAAAACCTACGTCGAACCCCAACAATGGTATCAAAGCTTCTTGTGGTATATTGAAGTTGAATCGGAAACCCTAATTGTTGATACATATGATGTATGCTTGAAATGAGTCTAAATTAGGGTTAGATGAATTTGCAATACGAATTGATATGATCAATTGAGAAGGAACGAAGAAGGGATAGGTCGATCATATTCCGCTCGCGCCTGGGCTGTTGCCCGAGGCGGAGTCCACGGGCGGAGACGACGGCGCATATGAGCCTATTGCCCGAGGCGGAGACGGCGGCGTGTCTGGGTCTGTTGCCCAAGGCGGAGATGGCAGCGCGCCTAGTCATCCGGCACGTCAAGGACTCAAGGCGTTCGGCCAAATGCGTACAGTGGTGGCGCGGGAGGCGGCACAAACGGATAGTCTGCCGAGAACACAGAATTGAGAATTTTGTCTAGTTTTTGGTGGTCAACGAGACCACCGCAAAGGGCTCTGCCCCTTGACCCCGCGAGGGGTGCTGCCCCTCGAACCCGCAAAAGGGCACAGCCCTCTTGACCCCTTTATTATAAGTAATGTTTCGTTTATGTTCATAACATGCATACATTTATCGCTAAATAAATATTAAGAGTCCCTAATAAAATTAAGTAATAATATGATGTCTTTCCAATCATACACCTATTAAGACTTGAATCGTCAATAGATGGGCATGCCAAAGCAGGGTGTCTTTAACTATTTTAGTAAAATAGGATGGATAATAGTTCTCCATAAGTCAAGATTGGTTTACTTAACAAGGCTATCAAAACAGTTTTGAGCCTTGAGGCATAGTGTTTGGGGATAAGATATGAGATGTCAACTCCAACAATCAAGAGTTATATTCGATACAATCGACAAAGAGTTGTCTACCTAAATGACTTAGTCTTGAGCAGTAAGCCAAAATTTACTCGAGTCTTGCTAAAATATGGATCTTGGTCCACTATACTTATTGTGACACATGTTATAAAAGTATAGTGGGAATTTATTATAAATAATATTAATGAACAATTCACTTTGCATATTTATTGGAGATAATACTAAATAGCTCTACATCACACTTTTCACTGCGATATGTCCTTGAGAAGGACCAATTGAATGGTTCAAACTTTTTGGACTGGTATAGAAACTTGAGAATTGTTTTCAAGCAAGAGAAAAAGGATTATGTCCTGGAGAAACCACTCCCTCAGGAGGCACCTCCTTCCAACACTCCCTATGCTGAAAGGAATGCTTATCAGAAGCATAAAGATGATGCATTGGATGCATCATGTCTAATGTTAGCTACCATGAACTCAGACCTTCAGAAGCAGTTTGAGAACGTGAATGCCTATGATATGATCATGAACCTGAAAAATTTGTTTCATAAGCAGGCACACAATGAAAAGTACCAAACGGTAAATACCTTAATTGAGTGCAAACTAGCAAGTGGGAGCTCAGTTAGCCTACATGTCATAAAGATGACAGGTTATATAGAAAACCTGGAGTGACTGGGCTCTCCCATTAGCCAAGAGTTGGCTACTGACATTATTCTTTAATCATTGCCTCAAGATTATGACACGTTTGTTATGAACTATAACATGCATAATCTAAATAAGTCTTTGGCTGAACTGCATGGGATGCTCAAAACTACTGAGCAGAATATCAAGAATGACCCTATCCCTAATGATCTCGTGGTTCAAAAGGGGAAAGGCTTTAAAAAACCAGGTAAGGTCAAAGGTAGAGGCAAGGGCACTAAGCCCAAACCCAAATCCAAGACCAAACCGAGTCCGACTACTGATGTTGTATGCTTTCATTGTGGTGAGAATGGACATTGGAAGAGGAATTGCAAGAAATATTTGGAGGATCTGAAGAAAAAGGGAAGTGAAACTTCTGATTCAGGTATTTATGTTATAGAAGTAAATGTTACTACTAGTTCTACCTCATGTGTATTGGATACCGGTTGTGGTACTCACATTTGTATGGATATGCATGGACTAAAACGAAGTAGAACACTTGTAAAAGGTGAAGTAGAATTATAAGTTGGAAATGGAGCAAGAGTTGCTGCATTAGCTGTAGGAACATATAATGTAGCTTTACCTTTTAGCATGATTTTAGAACTAAATAATTGCTACTATGTACCTACTATACGCATGAATATTATTTCTGTTTCTTATTTGGACAAAGAAGGTTTCCATTTTGATATAAAGAACAATAGTTGTTCGTTTTATCTTAATGGATTGTTTTATGGTAGCGCTTATATTGTGGATGGAATATATGTTCTAAATTTTGATGTGTCAATCTATAATATAAATACAAAAAGGTTTAAATCTAATGATTTGAATCCAACCTACGTATGGCATTGTCGATTAGGCCACATAAACGAGAAACAAATTCATAAGCTTCATAGCGATGGACTATCAAATTCATTTGATTTTGAATCATTTGATTCATGTGAATCTTGCTTAGTTGGAAAATGCCAAAAACTCTTTTTACTAATCAAAGTGAGAGGACAAAAGAATTATTGGCCCTTATGCATACTGATGTGTGTGGACCACTAAGTTCTACAGCCAGAAGAGGTTATCAGTACTTTATTATATTTACTGATGATTTCAGTAGATATGAATATGTTTACTTGATGAAACATAAATCCGACTCCTTTGAAAAGTTTAAGAAATTTCATAATGAAGTACAGAATCAACTTGGCAAGAGTATTAAGGCTGTTCGATCTGATCGAGGAGGAGAATATTTAAGCCAAGAGTTCAATGACCATCTCAAAGAGTATGGAATTATTTTACAGCTCTCTCCCCCTGGAACACTACAGTGGAATGGTGTCTCTGAGAGGAGAAATCGAACTTTATTAGACATGGTTCGATCAATGATGAGTCATTCAAATCTTCCATTATCTTTTTGGGAATATGCACTCGAGACAGTTACGTTTACACTAAATAGAAGTCCATCAAAAGCTGTAGAGAAGACACCATATGAGATGTGGATAGGAAAAGTTCCTAGTATGTCTTTTCTAAATATTTGGGGTTGCGAAACTTATGTAAAACGTTTACTTTCTGATAAGCTTGGACCCAAATTTGATAAATGCTTCTTTGTGGAATATCCTAAAGAAACGAAATGATATTACTTTTACAATCTATTAGAGAACAAAGTGTTTGTTGCTCGAAATGGTGTATTTTTAGAAAAAGAGTTTCTTACCAAAGGAACCAGTGGGAGTAAGGTAAACCTTGAAGAAGTTACTGTGCCACAAGAGTATGTTCCAGTTCATGAGGAACCTCAATTAGATCTACAAAGGGTTGTAGAGTCTACTTCAGTGGCACATATAGTTCGTAAGTCTGAAAGAACACATCGTGAGCTTATGAGATATGATTTTCAAGTGACAGAACATCGTCATCTATTATTAATAGAAAATGACGTACCTACGACCTATATAGAAGCTATGATGGGCCCAGACTTCGATAAATGGCTTCAGGTCATGAAATCCAAAATGGACTCAATGTATCAAAATAAAGTTTGGACTTTAATTGATCCACCCGAAGATGTCAAACCTATAGGGTGCAAGTGTGTTTTCAAGAAGAAAATTGATATGGATGGAAATGTTCACATCTATAAAGCACGGCTAGTAGCTAAAGGTTTCAAACAAACTCATGGTATTGACTATGGCGAGACCTTTTCGCCAGTGGCCATGCTTAAGTCCATTCGAATTATCCTAGAGTTTGCTGCATATTATGATTATGAGATATAACAAATGGATGTAAAGACAGCTTTCCTTAATGGAAATCTAGAGGAGGATGTGTATATGACACAACCTGAAGGCTTTATATCACCAAATAACACTGGGAAGACATGCAAGCTTCAACGTTCTATTTATGGATTGAAGCAGGCATCACGGAGCTGAAATATTCGTTTCGATGAAACTGTCAAAGAGTTTGGCTTCATCAGAAACAAAGAAGAAGCTTGTGTATACAAGAAGTCTAGTGGGAGTGCATTTGTGTTTTTAGTGTTGTATGTGGATGACATACTACTCATTGGAAACGACATTCCTATGCTTTAGTTAGTTAAGACATGGTTAGAAAAATTTTTCTCCATGAAGGATATGGGAGAAGCAAACTATATCTTGGGGATTAGGATATATAGAGATAGATCTAAGAGACTTATTGGACTGAGTCAAAGTACATATGTTGACAAAGTCATCAATAGGTTTAATATGCAAGACTCCAAGAAAGGCTTTCTCCCAATAATATATGGCATAAGTCTTAGCAAGACTCAGTATCTTTCAACACAAGATGAGCGAGACCGCATGAGTAGGATTTCTTATGCATCAGCTGTGGGATCCATCATGTATGCTATGTTATGCACTCGTTCTGATGTTACTTATACATTAAGCATGACAAGTAGATATCAGTCTAATCCAGGGGAATCTCACTGGATTGCTGTAAAAAATATCCTTAAGTACTTGAGAACTAAGGATTTATTCTTGGTCTATGGAGGTGAGGAACAGATCACTGTAAGTGGTTACACTTATGCTAGTTTCCAAACCGACAAAGATGACCTTCGATCGCAGTCGGGTTTTGTCTTTTGCGTGAATGGTGGAGCGGTGTGCTGGAAGAGTTCTAAGCAGAACACTCTTACAGATTCTACGACAGAAGCTGAGTATATTTCTGCTTCAAAAGCATTAAAGGAAGCTGTTTGGATTCGAAGGTTCATAGAAGAATTGGGAATCAGTCCCATAAGTTCAAATCCAATGGACCTTTATTGTGATAGCAATGGGGTCACAGCTTTGGTTAAAGAGCCAAGGTCCCATCAGAAGACCAAACACATACTCATGAAGTATCATTTCATTCGAGAATTCATTGAAAAAGGTGATGTTAAGATGTGCAAAATTGCAATGGAGTTGAATAAAGCTGATCCGTTGATGAAGGCTCTTCCACAACCTAAGCATGAGCGTCATTGTAATGCTTTAGGCCTTGGACACATTAATGATTGGTCTTGATGTGAGTGAAAGTATATATGATACACATTTTCATTGTTCATTAATAAAATATATATTATATTTGATTTCAATTTAATTTGAGTATATAATTGAATGCAAAATCTTTATTCCTGAATGTTAAATATCCTTAATAGATAATCAAATATGTGATTTGATCATGAAACTCTATTAATATAGTGGATATTACTATTCTAAATATCCCTAGTCAATTACCATTGTGCATTGGGTGGCAAATGGTGTTTGAGACTAGTATGTGAGTCAACTTATGACTAAGTTTCATGGGTCATGACTATAGAGATATAAAGTTGATCACATGGAATACATGTTGGAGAACATTGTATTGGACAGACCCACTATGAGAATACTATAGGATTGTTATATAGTGTCATCAATATTTCTCATCACAACTATAGAGTATAGTCCTTTAACCTGAGTCTGCCATGGTTTCCTAGACGTAGATTGTCATGCTTTAACATTGTCAAACGTCAACCATAACAGGTGATTATAAAGGTAATGGCTAGGCATGTCATGAATTGTGCTGAGTGATGTGAGTAGACAAGATGGGATTTGTCCCTCTCGTATAACGAGGGTATGATTTTCTGGCCTTCCGTAGAGTTGAGACTATGAAATGTATGGCCATGCTCAAGTCAGTTGAAGAGTCAACTACTTGTTTTGACAGTCTAACTGCGGTATCGGAAAAATGAGTTTAAGCTATATAAGGATGACACTTGTCCTGCCTTATGATTAACTCGGAAATCAAGTGACAAAGGGATTTAGTTTATATGATTGATTCTAGTACAAGTGAGAGATTGTTAGTGGTTTGCCATAAGAATCAATCAAGATTGATACTCTAATATTAGTTGTGGATTAGGTTGTGTCGAAAAATCGACCTTCACTATACTTATGTAGTCATAATATCTTGCTAGATACCACTTATGACTTGTGGGCCAAAAAGAGTTTTGAGCACACTGCTAATGTTTAGTGAACCTACAGGGTCGTACACAAAAGCGAACTGAGTTAATATTTTATGTACGCCGAGATCTACTTAAAATAAGAAGTAGATTTTAATTTATTCTCATATTCAATTTATCTACGTGGTCGTGCTCATTATGAGATAACGATTAAATGTACAATTGAAGGTGGACGGTTAGGTGGGCCCAAATCGCCTGGCCCACTTCTTTTAATTCCACTAGATAATGAGGCTGTATAAATAGATAGGGAATTGTTTTTTGTCTAGGTTTTTTCGATAGAGTATCAAAAATCAAAAGGCATTGAAAAAAAGGAACTTCACGATTTTTAGCTAGCACTTGGATCGTTGGAGACTTTTGTTCGCGTGTGTGGATACCGGTAGAGGTGCAACACTTGGGGCGTTAATCCGGACACAATCAACTGTCAATTTACTTTTGATTTGCAAAAGGTACGTATCGAACTTTTATCTTGATTTCGATATACACATGGATTCTGTCTAAAATTCTAGGGTTTCGGTTTACGAATATATTCCGCTGCGTTTTAACAACTGTGAAAACCTACATTGAACCCCAACACAAAGATCCTATTATACTTCTATATACCTTCTTATCAACCTTTTTACCATTTTTATATTTGTCCAGTTTGGATGAATGAGACAAAGGAATGTCTGTTTTCTTGCAATTCTGCAATCCAAATTTTTTGACAATCTTCTTTGCATATTTTTCTTAGCAAATGAAGGTTCCATCCTTTGTTTGTTTCACTTGTAGTCTAAGAAAGAATGTCAATTCACCCATCATACTTATCTCAAACTCATTCTGCATATTCTTAGAAAATTCTTAGCAAAACAGTTCGTTAGATGATCCAAAAATGATATAATCAACATAAATTTGTAACAAGTAAAAAATCTTTACCTTTTCTCTTAATGAACAAGGTTGTATCAACATTACCTTTTGTGAAGTCGTTTTGCAGAAAGAAGTTACTTAACCTCTCATACCAAGCACGAGGTACTTGTTTTATACCATAAAGGGCATTTTTGAGTTTATAAACATGATCAGTCTTCCTTAGTTCTTCAAAACCAGGTGGTTATTCCACACATATTTCTTCTTTGATATAGCCATTCAGAAAAGCATTTTTCACGTCCATCTAAAACAATTTAAAGTCATGGAAACAAGCATAAGCTAAAAGTAGCCTAATAGCTTCTAACCTGACAACCGGTGCATAAGTTTCATCATAATCTATGCCTTCTTCTTGTGAGTAGCCTTTTGCTATAAATCTTGTTTTATTTCTTGTGACTTTCCCTTTGTCATCCAGTTTGTTTCTGAATACCCATTTTGTTCCAATTACTTGATGATTTTTGGGTCTTGGCACAAGTTCCCATACTTTATTGATTGTGAACTACTGAAGTTCCTCCTGCATAACTTTGATCCAGCTTTCATCTGATAATGCTTCACCAATTTCTTTTGGTTCTATTTATGATATTAACGCCAAGTTGCTAATGTTTTCATTGTGTTTAGATCTAGTCTTGATGTCATCTTCTATTTCTCCAATGATGAGGTTTTTCCAATGACTGAATTTATGCTTCCAGTTTCTGTCTCTCTTTCTAAATATCATCAGATTCTGAAAGTTCTGATTGAGTCTAGATTGAACCTTCTTTTCCTTCTTCTACAAATTCAACGATCTTTGGAGATTCTTGTGAGCTTCAGATAACTCTTGAATATTGGGAGATGGTTCAGATTCATTTTTGTGAGTCTGAATATTTTCATCAAATCTCACATTCATTGTTTTTTCCACAGTCTGAGAATTCTTGTTGAAGACTGTATGATTTACTTGTAGTAAAATATCCGAGGAAAAATCCTTCATCTACTTTCTCATCAAACTTATCGAAGTGGTCATTTGGATTTTTGAGTATAAAGCATTTACAAATACACGAAAATATGAAATGCTATATTTTCTACCTTTGTAAAGCTCATAGGGGGTTTTGTCAAAAATGGGCTTGAGAAAAGCTCTGTTAATGATATAACAAACTGTAAAAACTGCTTCTGCCCAAAAATGAAAAGGAATTTTGCTTTCAATCAAAAGAGTTCTTGCCATTTCTTGCAAAGAGCGATTTTTCCTTTCCACAACACCATTTTGTCCTGGTGTATAAGGAGTAGAAAAATTTTGTTGAAAGCCATTTTCCTCACAGAAATCTGAAAAACTTTGATTTTCAAATTCTCCCCCATGATCAGTTTTAATGCTGAAAATGGTATAATCCTTTTGATCCTGAACTCTTTTTGCAAATCTTGAAAAATATGAAAATGCTTAATTTTTTTAAGCAAAGAAGAACACTCAAATAAATCTTGTGAAGTCATCAACAATAACTAAATAATATTTCTTACCACCAATACTTTATGTTCCGGTTGATCCAAATAGATCCATATGAAGAAGCTGCAAAGCATGATTAGTGGAAACATGATGTATAGACTTAAAAGAGCTTCTTACTTGTTTTCCTATAGTGCAAGCATTGGATAACTCTGTTTTCTTATACTTCAAATCTGGCAGACCTCAAAACAATTTCTTGTTTGAGATTTTTTAGAATTGTTTCATATTAATATGCCTCAATCTTTCGTGCCATAGATCTTCATCCTCTTTGATTGAGATCAAGCAATGAGTGGAGTATGGATTGACATCTAGAAGATAAATATTGTTATATCTTCTTCCTGTGAATGTTTGAGAAGAATCTTTGCTTGTTCTTAAGCATGTATTTTCTTGAAAATTGATTCCGAAACCTGTATCACATAGTTGGCTTATGTTTATCAAGTTGTAGTTGAGACATTTTACCAATGACACATCATTGATTGTGAGTCCTCCAATTTCAACTGTTCATTTGCCAACTATCTTTGCTTTGTTATTTCATCCAAAGGAAACTTTTCCACTATTCAGGTTTTGTAGTTTAACGAATATGCTTGGATCTCCTATCATGTGTCTAGAACATCTATTATCTAGGTACCAATTTCTTTTTCTCTTTGTGGTAACTTGCAAAAATCACAACCACTCAAGTTTTCTTTGATACCCAAATTTATTTGGGTCCTTGAGAATTAGTATAGATTGTCTTAACAAAGTCTCTTCGAATTGGTCTCCAGACCTTAGGACATTCATTCTCAAAGTGTTGTGGATTTCTACATTTGAGCACTTGAATGCACTTCGACCAACAGATTTGACAAAGTTCCCTTTAAAATGATTTTTATAAACTTGTTGATGAGGTCTTTGCCTTAATTTCTCCTTGACTTTTGAAAAATCAATTAAATTGTCACTTTCCTTCACAAATCCAAGACCATATTTGTTGTGGTAAGGAATTTGTATAGAAAGAATATGCTTCAACGTTTCTGAACCTTTTGAAAATTTGGAAGTAATTTCTGAAAATTCCTTTTTCAAAACAGCATTTTCTTTGGAAAGTAAATCTTGATTTTTCTTGACTTGATGAAATTCTTTTTGAAAAAAATCGATTTTTTTCTTTTTGTGAAACATCATGTTGCCTCAGTGATAAATTTTCCTTTTTTAATGAAAAGATTCTTTTAAGAGCAGCCTTAAATTCAAAGCATAATTCATTAATGTAATTTAACACTTCAATTGACATTTCAGGATACTTTACCTCAATTTCAATTGCAGCACCAGAATCTAAATCTGAGTCTGAGTCTGACTTGGCCATCAGACAGAAGTTTGAGATATCTTCATCACTGTCTTCACACTCTGTATCACTCAAGGTTTCTTCTTTTAATGTTTTCTTTGCTTTCTCAAATTTGGTCTTTTTCTTTTTCAGAAGTGGACAATTTGGCTTGATACGTCCACGTTTCCTACAATGAAATCAGATTACTTCCTTTCATTTTTCTATTTCATCAAGAGTCTTCTTCTTCTCAAAAGGCTTCTTCCCTTTGAGGTTTCTTCATTTGATTTTCATCTTCTTGTACTTTTTTATGAAGAGAGCCGGTTCTTCATCGTCAACATCTTCATCTTCAGAATCTGCATCATCAGAATCAGTATTAGTTTTTAATGCAATTGATTTTGTACCTCTGGATTCATTCTCCTCATTCAGTTATTCAGTTTCATATGATTGAAGAGTTCCAATCAGCTCATTCACTGATAGAGGCATGATCCTTTGAATCTCTCAAAGAGATGTTTTAATATTATCCTACTACTTTGATAGTCCTCTCAAAAGTTCATTGACTTTCATCGCATCTGAGATTGATTATCCTTAATAAGCAAGACCGTTTACTATATCAACAAATCTATCATACATATCAGCAACTATTCTTCAGATTTCATTCTGAAGGATTCATATTGACCAAACAGTACATTGATTTGAGTTTCCTTGGCTCGATCTGTTCCTTCATATATAGTGTAGAGAGTATCCCAGATATCCTTAGCTGATTCACAAAAAGTAATTTTCTTATATTCAATAAGTACTAAAGCATAGCAGAAAGAATAAATTGCTTTTGAATCTAAAACTTCTCTTTTTGGTATCTCAATTTAAAATAATGGAGGAACTGCTGGTATGCTTCCTTCTATCTTTTCTTTTGAATCAGAAGGTTTTGGTTGACTCCTCTGATGATAACATCCCATTACATGAGATCAATTGACTTGATGAATGCCTTCATCTTATTCTTCCAGACGCTATATTCCTTATCATTGAAATATAGCGGTCCGTTGTTACTTTGTCCTTCAATAAGACCTGGAGCACTCAAGCTAGCCATAAAGATTGTTAGCTCAAAAGTAATACGCTTCAATAAATGAGCAATTTGCTCTGATACCAATTGATGTAACTAGCTAGGATCACCTAGAAGGGGTGTGAATAGGTGATTTTAAATAATTTTGATCAACTTAAGCAAAAATGATTGATCACAATTAAGTCTGAATAAAATTCATATTAAAAACAGTTTATATAGACAATGCTCTTGATGTGTAGTATGTAAAGTAAGAAATAATGGATAAAAAAACTGCACACAAGTTTATAGTAGTTTGGCTTATAGCAAACCTACGTCCACTGTTCCATGTTGACAGTCTACTAGCTGAATTTTACTATGTAATCAAGAGGAATTGCAAATTCTGAGTAACAGCACTCTTGTGTACGATAGGACTCTCTATTTTACACAATCACTCTTACAAAGTATCTTTCAAGATTTTAATGTTTAGCTCAAGAAAGACAAGATAGAGGATCGGAATATGCTCAAACTTTAGACTTGTTGATTCTCGGTTTCGTTCATTACCTTCTGCTTCTTGTAGGTCTCATTTTATACTCCTCCACTTCCAAACTAGCCGTTAGACAGTTTTCAGAGGATCATCTTCCAATCTTCATCTTGGACAGATTTGTATAAAATGAATTGAATAGTCGTTGGTTGATAAAATCTTAACCCTGCTAATTTTGGTCGTCCATACAATTAGAATTTTAGTTTCCATAAATAAAGCTTTATCTATTGTGATGCATATTTGTCATAATGTTTGATTGTCAATCAATTTGGCTGAGATTGAGTCAATCAAAACTTTCTTTTTGTGAAATCCATGCCAAATCACTAGCTATTGTGATTCGTTCTAAATGAATTTTGCTTCTGCATCTGAAAGACTTCAGTGTCTGCGTCTGCATAGTTTCTACATCTGAAGAATTTTTGATTCTTGCTTTATATTCAGAACCTAAGTCAGCGTAGGACTTTAGTAATATCCGTGTCCTTCAAAATTAGAGTTTGAATGACTTTTATGGTAAAGTCTGAACTTCTTATTTCTGAGTCTGAACTTTTAGTTCTGAAGAACTTGTCAAATCTAATATTTCCTTTTGAATTTTTAGAATATATTAACCTGAAATGGAATGCATGTCAAATTCACAAGATAACTACAGAAAGTTTTATCAACTTCAAAATTCATTAAAAGACTTCCTCAACAAGGGAAACCTGAATTCCGCATTGTATAGATGCCATCCGTCGGAAATCATCAAATGCTTACATATGCGCACTTTAACATCTAATTGCAAGGCAATGTTTGGGACTCTACTCTTTAGTTGTTCAATATGTAACTACAAATTCAGAGACCTTATCTTGAACATACAATCAGGCAAATAAACTACAGGATCATTTCACAAGCTTTTATTTTCAAGTTTTTAATCACAATTTCATCAAAGCCATTATCAAACCGCGCATTGTGCGATCCCGATATAGCTACCTTAGATCATCAATAAGGTAGCTAACAAATCAAACAATCATCAATAAGGAGCAGCTAACTTAGGCTTAGATCAAACAGCTCGTGCGTTATACAAAAAACAACGAAATTTCAGATACGCAAATAACAACCAAACAAACTGCTAATTAATCGAAGACATAAACAAACCTTGGCCTCTAACGTTTGCTTCAATCATTACGACGTTCGAAGGCGTTCCTCTTTAGTAGCCTTCAGATCATGCTGCACCCAGAGCGCCTTAACCCCTGGACTTCATTATGCGAGTCACTGCCTCCTTCAATACGTTCAGAATGATCTCCGGGGCCTTCTTCACAAAGATGAAATAATCACTGACCAGTAGGAATCGCAAGGCAGGCACCGTGCAAGGATTCCATGGCTAAGTATCAGCCCCAAGACCATTCGGAATCGAATGATTCAGCTCTCCCACGATTCGGCAGGTGGCTTTAGGAAAATCAATATCCACAACATGCAATGAAGGCGGCTCTCTCTGTCTAAACCGACAGCAACCACACTAGTTTGAGCGGTGGTTTCAATGGTTTGTTTTCGTTCAACGAAACGACTCGTGAATAGGGCAAAAGAGACAATGAAGACATGCACGAAGTTGTTTAGGTGAAACAGGGGAAGAAGGACCGAATGAGCGAGAGACCAAGCAGAAAATAAAAGTTGATGCGCGAATCTTTATGCTCAGAAGAAATACACTTCAAACAACAAGCAACATAATTCTAATACTAATTATTGAGACCAACCATGCAACGAAGAGGAGGGTTGAATAGGTTGTATTAAAGATTTTGCGGAAATCACCAAACAATAATCGGAAATCAGGAGATGCTAATATTAAGAATATCAAGTGGTGCTAGTGTGTAAATAACATATAAAAGCGAAAGTAAAGATAGCACAACAATATATAGTTGTTCAGCTTATTTAGTAAGCCAATGTCCACTCTCCATACTAGCAGCCACAAATTGAGCTGAATTGCACTAGTAATCACCAAGATCAGTTATAATCAGTAACACTGATCTTATCACACGATAGATCATACTATCAAGACTCAAATATTGCTATCAGATGTGTACATTTAATATTCTTCAATTACAATGTAACAAGAAAACTACTCTGCAAATCTCAATGAATGAAACACAATTTTCTCAAAATGCACCAATTTTTTTCACAGCTTGTTCTAGATTTTTTGCTCCAAGACCTTTCGATTTCAATGATCTATTTTATAGACATCTTAATTCTTTTTGTTGGAGATTGTCTTGAGAAGTAAGTAGCCCTTAGGATTCATCACTAGCGGTTGTTCTAAAGCTAGACTACTCGAACAATCCTTTCCTACGAACATCAGTAGGCTTTCCCAAATTGGGCTCTTTCGCCACTATAACATCGCTGGTCATTTTGACAGTTTTGACAAAAAACCGTTTCACTTTCTCTGACAATTTTCAATTCTTTTACTGTGCTGTTCTAGTTGCCAATAGCTACATTTAATCCTTCAACGAACATTCTCTGATGGTCATTATTCCAGCATCATTAGGGATGTGATATCCTCATAAGTGACGTAGAAATCATCACTAGCTGACAATCACAGTCTGTTGATGCTGTTTACGAGCAGTCCGTACAAGGACATATTGCAATCTTCATCCAATGAATACATCATGGACTTCACATAGTCCTTGATAATCATCTTGAACACCTGCACTTATCATAGTAGATATTATTCTAAAGATAGTTCGTAAATCATCAAAATTTCTAGGCATCACACTTACTTTGATTACATCATGGACATCACATTTACTTTGAGTACGATGGCGATGAAGATCCTCTAGACTATTCACCTTGGTACCTCCAAGTTTCTATGGACTCCACATTCTTCTAGACTTGTTCACGTAAGTCCTCCGAGCTATTTAGAATCTTTTCGCCTTGCACATCTAATTTCTTTTGTGCAAATATTTCCTGGGGCATAAACAACACCTGCATTTATCAAGCTCGTAAGGAATCATGGATTATTTTGTTAACTTCAAAATATACTAAGAGGTTTTTTTGATAAGTTAGACTTCTATAGATTTGTTCACCTATAGGTCCTTCAAGCCCTCACAAACTTCTCGTCCTCTTTGACTTATTCACCCTTAATGTCCTTCTAGTCCTTTAAGTTCTTTCCCATCGCGTTAGGGATAGATTCAATGGTGTTGAATCAACAATAGATACCTGGACAGTAATAACACTTGCATCAAATTGTAGGAGATAGTTTTGTCATTATTAAAATCCTTAGGGGTTTTCAAAACAATATTTTGATGGACTCACATTATCTTGATCAACTTCTTTGATGATATCTTCAATGAAGCATCAATCATATTATGCTCGACACAAGCTTGCCGGAGCTCGTCAACCGTAATATAACCACTTCCATCCTTATTGAAGTACTGAAAGGCTGCAATTAGATGCTCTTCACATTTTGTTAAGGTGAATTATTGCGGCTATAATTCACCATAGTCTACTGTTCCACTGTTGTCCACAGCAGCCTGCAGAATGAAATCAGACATCACTCTAAGATGACCGAATATATGGATCAGATGGACTAATTATCTGGTCAGTTTTGGTTGATGTTCAACTTTAAGAACAGCTTGGGAAAAGTTGACCGAGGATGCAATTTAAAGATTCAGTCTTAAGTGAAAACAAAAGATCCCACAAGCAATGTACTTACAGCATCCATGAGATTATGTATCTCCGTGTCCTTCATCGTAAAGCCCTATCTTCGCAAACCATCTTTAAGTTCATCAAAGGTGATTGCGCCACCCTTATCAATATCCATCGCTTTAAACATTTCTTTCAAACCAGCAGTCTCCTCCTTGGAGAGACTTTCCGCAATTACCTGGTGAGACCAGCACAAGCAATAAAATTTGTTACAATTAAACCCCATTTTCATAATCCAAAGAGGACTTGGTGCAGATCAAATGACATGTAAGTCTCGTACAGTTAAATGAGATGTAGGGATCTTAAAATATTCAACAGGACAAGTGCACATCCCAGAGTAGCAAAGCATAAGAGAATTGAGATTCTGCAAACTTTTGGATGAAAAGGGGACTTACACTTTGCAGCTAAAATTTATGTTATTCCATCGAGAATAGTGATGTGAAATTCACCATACGGTACAAGTTTTGTACAATAAATGCGAAGAACACAACACAATTTAGCACTCAAGATAAAGAACCAGCCCCCAAATAAAGTGCGCCTTATGTCAATCAAAGCGAGAGAGATTAATATAAAGGTGTCAAATATTTACCTGCAGAGGCATCTTCTTTAACTTATTCATTGCAGAGAAGCGTTTGAGCCAAGATGGAACTGCTGGATCTAGTGCTCTCTCAGGGGCAACTCCATTGTCGCATATACATGGACGGCCTGAAATTTTTTTTCTTTAGACTCCTAAACAAAATATCGCCGCGAATAGTGAAGAGAGCCTTCTCATTTGTTTCAATTCTAGAAGTTAAAAATCTGTAATTCCTTCATGATAAAGAAGAAGAAAACATAGAGGAATGAAAAAATGGTAGCTTTATGGGCTCCCCACTAAGTGGAAAAAAATAATTGCGGTTGATATAAAGCTACCGACAGTAAAGTAATAGGCAATTCGCACTGTCAAACATAGATATTCAGCCCCATTAGATTGGGAAGCGTCAATTTTTTATCCCAGATGAAGCAAGAAACCTGTGTTTATTGTGCTTGAGCACCATTTTAGTACTGACAAATGGAAAGAAAGAAAGAAATGTTGGAGAACAGTGCGCATTTCCTTATTACTTGAAGCTTTAGCAGTGTGAGGGAAAAGTAAAAATCTATTATTCAGCAAAAATACCATATTTATACAATGGTAACCCAATAAACCCTAAGAGTTCTAAAGACCACTTTGCTCTTGATACTTCTAACACTCCCCCTCAAGCTGGAGCATAGATATTAATCATGCCCAGCTTGTTACAAATATATTCTATCCTCCCACTACCCAAAGATTTAGTAAAAATGTCTGCAAGTTATTCACCAGTTCTAATATGACTAGGAAGAATCATTCCACTTTACAGCTTCTCTCGAATAAAATGACAATCAACCTCAATGTGTTTTGTTCTCTCATGAAACACAAGGTTAGATGCTATAGGTACTGTAGCCTTATTATCACACCATAGAGACATAGGAATTGAAACTTTCAAGCCTAACTCAGTTAACAGCTCTTGAATCCACACTAATTCACACGTTGCTTGTGCCATGGCTCTACACTCTGATTCAACACTGGAACGAGCAACAACACTCTGTTTCTTGCTCTTCCATGACACCAGATTTCCTCCAACCAACGTACAGTAGCCAATAGTAGATCTCCTATCATCTGGAGACCCTGTCCAATCAGCATAAAAAAATCCTTCAACTCTACTGTGACCATGATTTTGATAAATAATTCCTTTCCCTGGAGTCTTCTTCAAGTACCTTAAAATTTGCATTACTGCATCCCAGTAAGAAGTACGAGGAGAAGATAGAAATTGGCTGACCACACTAACTGGAAAGGCAATGTCTGGTCAAGTAACTGTGAGATAATTTAGTTTGCCTACCAATCTTCTATATCTCTCAGGACTATCGAATAGCTCTCCTCCTTCGGCAACTAGTTTAACTCCTTGTTCCATGGGTGAATCAAGAGGCTTGGATCCTAATATGCCTGTCTCAACGAGTAAATCCAAGACATATTTTCGCTGTGACAGAACAATACCCTTCTGTGACTGTGTCACCTCAATTCCTAAGAAATACTTCAATTTTCCTAGGTCCTTGGTCTGAAACTGTTTTTGAAGATAGATCTTTAGTTCATCTATACAAACTAAATCATCTCCCGTGATAATAATATCATCCACATAGACAATCAAGAATAATTTGCCTTTCCTTGACTGTCTATAAAAGAAAGAGTGATTATTGTTACATCTAGACAGTCCAAAAGAAAGTACAGCTTCAGAAAATCTTCCAAACCATGTCCGAGGAGACTGCTTCAAACCATACAAAGATCTTTTTAATTTGCAAACCATTCCTCCAAACTCCTCCTGAGCAACAAACCCTGGAGGTTACTCCATATAAACTTCTTCATGTAGAGTACTGTGTAAAAAGGCATTCTTAACATCAAGTTGAAATAAAGGCCAATAATAGGTGGCAGCAAGAGATATCAAAATACGGACAAAAGTAAGCTTGGCAACATGAGAGAAAGTATCTAGATAGTCAATCCCATACGTCTGAGCATACCCTTTCGCAACAAGTCTCGCTTTTAAGCGAGCAAGAGATCCATCGGGATTAACTTTGACAGCATACACCCATCTACAACCAATAGCAGTTTTGCCTGAAGGAAGAGGTACCAAGTCCCAAGTTTAATTTACCTGTAGAGCCTTTAACTCTTCTTCCATTGCTGTCCTCCACCCAAAAATTTGTAATGCCTCAGATATAGACTTGGGAATAGGATATTGGTCAACAGTAAATAACAATGATCGAAAAGAAGGAGACACAGAAGAGTATGAAATAAAATTTGCAATAGAATGGCGTGTACAAGCACATGTACCTTTGCGATGAGCTATTGGAAGATCAAGATCTGACACATGAGGAGAATCGACTAATGGTGGATCTGGCACGGAAGATAACGCAATCGTGACAGGAGGAAGAGGGTTGTTGTGAACTCGAGGACGCCGAGTATAAACCTGTAGAGGAGGTGGTTCCTGTGTAGACGCAAGTGAAACAGCTGGAGTAGTTGATCGAATTGTAGTCACATGTAATTCTTCATCCAACTCGGACACAGAAATTGGAACATCATGATATGGAGTGGATTCGAAGAATGAGACATCAGCACTTATGAAGTATTTGTTCAGTAAGGGAGAATAACAATGATAACCCTTTTGAGTACGGGAGTAACCAAGAAACATACACTTGATAGCCTTGGGATCAAGTTTGGATACTCCAGGTCAATGATCACGAACAAAACAGACAACCAAATACACAAGGTGGTAAGGCAAAAAGTGGTTGATTTGGAAACAAAGTAGAAAATGGAATACTACCTCGTAGAACAGAGGAAGGCATGCGATTAATGAGATAGCATGCAGTCAATACAACATCAAACCAAAAGACTTAAGGGACTTTCATCTCAAATAACATAGATCTAGTAACTTCCAACAAATGTCTATTCTTCCTCTCAGCAACACCATTCTGCTGTGGTGTATCAGGACATGAAGATTCATGAATCATACCATGCTGTGTCATAAAATTAAAAAAAGGTGCAGAAAAATTCTCCTTAGCGTTATCAGAACGCAACACTTTAACATGCACACCAAACTGAGTAAAGATTTCAGATATAAATACGTGAAATATAGAAAACTCAGAACGATTTTTCATTAGATATAACCAAGTAATTCTGGAATAGTCATCAACAAAAGTAACGAAATATTTAAAACCCAACTTGGAAGTCACATGACATGGACCCCAAATATCTGAATGAACTAACAAAAAAGGAGACTCTGCTTGTTTAATGACTCGAGGCGGATAACTAACACGATGTAATTTACCAAGTTGGCATGACTCACTCTAAACTAGAAATAGATTTAAAACTGTAATTCAATCTCCGAAGACTGTGTAAAGAAGGATGAAGAAGGATGACCAATACGACAATGGATCTGATGTAGAGAAGTAACACCAGAACATGCAAAGGAAGTTGAGTCTTCAAGCACATACAGTCCCCCTTCCTCACGTCCTTTACCAATCGTCATCTTTGTAGCCAGATTCTGGAATATACAAGAATTAGGATAGAATGTTATTGAACACTGAAAGGCTTTAGTTAACTTACTGACTGACATGAGATTAAAAGGAAATTGTGGAAGATAAAGCACTGAGGTCAAAGGCAGTGAAGGAGTTGGATGAACTGTGCCAACTCCCTTAACATATGTAGATGAACCATTAGCTAAAGTAACGGTGGACGATGATGGAGGAAGAGAGGAAAATATACCTGAAAGACCTGACATGTGATCAGATACCCTTGAATCAATGACCCAAGGGTGAGAACTAGCTGAAACGCATGCAGTAGCATTACCTGTCTGGACTAGAGTAGCAGTTGAAGACGAAGTAGGTAGTGAAATCTGAGACTGATTGTACCGTGCAAATTCCTCATCAGATATTACCACTACATTGCCTTGTGAAGGCTGTGGTAGGGACAAAGAGTCGGTGTTAGATGCAGCATTTGCAAATTGTTGTTGCTGTCCTGGTCTACCATGTAACTTGTAGCAAAATTTCTGAATATGGCCACGTTTTCCACAATAATGACAAGTTCGAATAGTCCCTGAATTCTCAGGAGTAGTTTGGGGCAATCCATAAAGCTGCCTTTGTCCTTGGCCTCTTCCTATTATTGTGCTTCGACCACCACGGCCACCACAACCATTATACCCTCCACGATTTCCTTCGTCACCCCTACCTCCACTAGTTCGATATTGAGAAACAAGAGCTGAATTATTAACTACAGCTGTGGTACTCTGAGAAGAACCACGGGATGCTCGAAGAACTCGAGCATATGTATCCCTAAGTGACACAATAGTCTCTCCTTCAAGAATCTGAGACCTAACAGTATCATAAGCTGGAGCAAGGCCTCCTAGAAAATTCATTACAGCCAACTGTTCTCTTTGGAGTCGCATTTGTTCAGCATTAGAAGAAATAGGAAGGAGAGCATTCAATTCTTCATACATTCTATTAAAATCAGCAAAGTATTGATCAATAGAACGCCCCTTGCTCTCAGATCGGTGAAACTCCTGTGATAGTTCATATATCCTAGAAATATTGTTCTGGCCAGAATACAATACATCTAAGTACTCCCACAAGTCCTTGACTGTATCAATATGAGTTACCAAGTCTACAATATTGCTCTCCATGGAGTTCAAAAGCTGACCCATAAGACGTGCATCAACAACCTCCCAATTTGCATCATTAGTGGGTTTAGTTTCAGTCAAATGCATATGTTGATTTCTACCCGTCAAAACAAACTTAACAATCTTTTTCCATTGTTGAAAATTAGTAATACCCTCAAGCTTCTTATCAGTAATTCGAGAAGATGAAGAGGAAATTACCTCAGTCATCACAATATCATTCTTTCCAAAACTACCATCAATTTTACTCGAATCACCCATCCTTAACAATTCAATAATCCACCAGATTCCCAAATAATTAACTCTAAAATCTCCAAAAATTCACCCAATCAGTATCGCATAAGTTCCGAAAAATTCCAAAACATTCGACAAACACATCCATATCTCTAATAAAGCACTACCCACATCATTATCAAGCCTAATCAACAAATAACGCCTCAAAATTCCTGCTATGAAGCTCAGTAACCATCAAGCTGCCAAAACATCAAACCTGTGGATCCTAATCGTGAGACATGGATGCTGAATCTGGTTCACTGACAATGGACAACGCCTCGCTGATGCTAGACGGCCTCTCTACAAGACTCCCTGACGATGGATAGTGCTGGATTTGGACTTGCTGGTCTCGGTGACGCTGAGTGACGTCTCTACATGGGTCACTGATCTTGCTGACTCCAGATCTGGCCTGGCGGAAGCAAAACAGAGAGAAGCCGCAAGACCTCAGATCATCGTGCTACCCCACACGAGAGGGTCGCACAACTCACGCGAGAGAGTCGTCTGACTCGCGCGAGGTGGTCACACGACTCATGCGAGAGTCGTCTGACTTGCGCGAGGTGGGTCGCGCTTAGGTGACTCGCGCGACCTCGCACAGGAGAGAAAGAAAGGAGTCGTGTGTGAGACTTCGTTTCAGAGGCAAGCCACAACACCGGCGAGATGCTTCGGCGAGTGGTCGATGGCGGCAAGTGGCTGCTCCGTCGATTAGGGTTAAGAACCTTGCTCTGATACCATGTGAGAGGGAAAAGTAAAAATCTATTATTCAGCAAAAATACCGTATTTATCCAATGGTAACCCAATAAACCTTAAGAGTTCTAAAGACCACTTTGCCCTTGATACTTCTAACAAGCAGCAATCTTCCATCGTGAAGAAACAAACTATCAGTTTTGCGGCAATTGTCATGGTGCATGCAACTCACAAATGTGAGGACAATTGATAGAAACAAGTAGCATCATCTATCAACAAAATAAATGATTACAAGGAAAAGGAAATATGAATCATGAGAGAGCGAGTGTGTGTGATTTTACTTATTAAATAACTTCATATATGCGTAGTGCGAATTGACAACCTCTCTTGAACCAAAGCATGGTAATTACTCCCGCGATCGACAATTTTTCGACAATCGAATCCTCCGCCGAAAATAGGGGAAGATATGTAATATGCCACAAAATCCCAAGAATACCACCGGGAAACCCACTCCCAATCTTGAGTAAAACCAAACAACAACAGAGTCGCCCTTTTTAGACTCATCTTCACTCGTATTGTGACTATCTCGTGTCCATATCATTAGGCTCATTTCCAGGACAAACTTTCGAAAGAGGAGCTCCGCAAAGTTCATCATTGCCACAATAAACAGATTGATTGTCCAGAGTGCTTAGATGATTGCCCGATGGAATAGGACCAAATAAATTGTTGAAGGAAAGATCCAAATGACTTAGAAAGTCTAAATTGGATATGCTATGAGGGATTTCACCCGATAGCTTGTTATTGGACAGATCCAGTGATTCTAAATCTCTCAAGTTGCCAATATCTGAAGGGATTTCTCCAATCAATTTATTTTGAGAGAGGTTCAAATTCTAAAGTCGAGCCAGCTTGGTCAACCCTTTCGGTATTTCTCCATCCAATGGATTGCTTGAAAGGTCAATGGAAAATAAATAACAGAGCGAGGTGGTGTATTCTAGGCTCTTTCCTTTTATATTAACCATAATAGAAAACCCCAATGGGAACCTCCCATACGGATTAAAAGTGGAGTTCGCCCACATCTGCGTGAAGTTGTTGAAACAATGAGGAATGCCTCCTGATAGGTTGTTATGTGCTAGGTTTAAATACTCGAGATTAACAAGATGGCATAGCTGCAAAGGAATGTTCCCAATGAAGTAATTTCTCGCAAGATCGATTGTCCTCAATGATCGAGAATGTTGTCCAAATGGAGGTATTCTACCAGTGAATTGATTGTCACTGAGATCAAGGTTTACCAAATCTAGCTTTAGTAAACATATTGGAAGCACTCCGTTCAAGCCATTTTCATGTAGGCCCAGAACTCCTAATCGCTCCAAATGGCACAGAGAGTCTGGAATCTGACCATTTAACTTGTTGTCTCCCAATGAAATCCACTCCAAATTTGCTTGCGACTTCCCCCAACATTGCGGAAGTCTCCCGGAAAGCTGGTTCTTGGAGAGATCAAGAAAAGACAATTCATCAAACATGCATAATGAATTTGGAATGCCACCATCGAGGTTATTTCCGGAAAGTGACACCAGCCTTAATAGTGGCATCTTCTTTCCAATAATTCGGGATACATTGCCTCTGAGCATGTTGCCGGAAAGATCCAGTCGTTTAGTGTTGGATAAAACTTCAGGTAGCCAATAAGGAACTTCATCTGAGTTGCTAGCATTTGACATGTACAATACCGAAATGTTCCTTTGCATTCGAAGCCAGCTGGGGAATTGTGGTCCCACTTTGCAATTGGACATGAAAATCACTTGAATCTGGAAAGGAGGAACCCAAGATGTGCTAACATTTACAACAAGCTCATTCAAATAAAAGTTCAACACGGTCAAGCTACTGAGATTGGCAAAGTGAAGTTCGCTGACAACTCCATCCAATCGATTATTACGAATGTCCATCACATCTAGATTGGATAGTCGCCCAACACTTTCTGGAATGTTCCCACTCAACTTGTTAGAAGAGAGGTACAATTTTTTCAAAGATGATAGCTGGCCCACAGTAGTAGGTATAGGACCTGAAATAGAGTTCCATGAGAGATCAAGGAATTCGAGATCTTTGAAATCCCCAAATTGATTGGGTAGGCAACCACTGAAATTGTTGCCGGAGACATCAATAGTCTTCATGTAACTTCATCCACAAATCAAAGCACCGTCTTTGGCATCCGAAATCCTCCCACTAAATTTGTTAGAACGCAAGTTCAGTACTTGCAGGTTGCAGAAATCGCTCATGTTTTTCAGAAGTTCACCCTCCAGCCTATTCTTAGAGACATCAAGGAATCTAAGCCATCGACTATTTTCAAGGATAACGGTGGGGAATATGCCTTGGAGATTATTAAAACTTAAATCAAGATGTTCGAGTTTGCTCAAGTTTTGAAACCAAGGAGGAACAAATGAATTCATGGAGTTGTGACTCAGATCAAGGAATCTAAGAGAAGTGAAATTGACATGCAAAGAGGTTGAATCATCTTCCAAATTACATCTCTTTAATATCAGAAACTCCAGGGAGGAAAGCATGTTGATAGGACTTAACCATTCTTTGGAGTTGGGAAGGGGAACATAAGACAGGTCCAAGTACTTCAACTTAGAAAATGTCGAAAGCCACCGGAGGTTTTCTATTTTAATAGAGGGCCACCACCACAAATTACTAAGATCCAAGTACCGTACACTGGAAAGGTTACTAAGTTGACTGGAAACATGTCCATAGAAGCCTGCAGATGAGAGGTTGAGATACTCCAGTTTTTGAAGAGAAGCGAAGAACTTTGGGATTCCTTGGGTTGAAAAATTATTGAAGCTAAGGTCTAGATACTTCAAATCCTTCAGGTCGTTTAGAGCAGGATGTATCTTACTTCCCAGGATACACTCTAAGCCATCACAGGGATTACGAAGATCGAGCTTCATGACGCGGCCCGTCTTCTCGCTGCATTTGACTCCTTCCCACTCGCAACAACCCTCACCGATCCATGACCGCAGACGTCTTGAAGGATCGGTGAGATCCTGCTTGAACTTCACAAGAGCCTCCCTCTCAGCATCAATGCAACTTATATTCGTAAAGGCTTTGGAATGACCGTATTCCATGGCTTGACTGACAAAGAGCGCATTCAAGAAGAGTGCAGACACGAACCCAGTGTAGATTTTGAATGCCATTGTTGCTGAAAAGTGACCAGGGAACTTCCGTCTACATTGGCGGAAAAAGTGAAGACGTTACCATCTTTTTCAAAATGCTTTTTCTGCGACGAATGTATTGGGTCAAGAGAAAATCATATTTTACTAAAAATCACTTGCCCAGCGCGCGCATAACAACTCTCTCTCACCCACTACAATTCCATCGACTTACCACTCAGCTCATACCAAGCATCCAGCATATACCAGCAACCATATAGAACATCCATTTTGCGTATAACACATCCCCAGTCCATATTCGAAGCTTGCCTACCTCCGTAACATCTTATCCTAGCACGACATACACTCAAGAGTTCACCAAAAACAACTATTCAACACACCATTCATAGTAATAGCATACTCAGGCCATGGATGAACTCCTATTGGCGACAGACATCAACTAGGAACCTTTCCGTGTGGAGACTCGCAATCCCACGACGGATCACAAGGCAACGGATCAACGAGTAGGAACTCAACGACGACACAACAGCGACTCTAGTTGCTTAGCGAACACAATCACTTTTAAGAGCCAAGATTCTTAAACAGAGCAAGAGAGAATGGGATACGAACCGGTTTAATCAGACTGGGTACGAAAAGACCAGTCACACAGCACAATGCCTCGAGCGCATTGCAACGGAGCAGTGAGAGCTTGTCGACGACCTCGATCAACGGCAACACCGCGACTCAACTAGAGTGGCTAAACCCGGCACCGGATCTGGGTGGCGACTGGCGAGCGGGACAACCGGCCTTGGTGGTTTGGCGGAGATCGGGGCCACTGACTGCCAAACAAATTGATCGTCAAATATGAAAAAGTGAAGACGTAGCCATCTTTTCAAAAATGCTTATTTACTACGCCAAAGGTGAGAAAATATTGGGTGCAGCGCACTCATTGATGGACACGTGTCGCCCGGGCCCACATGTCACAGCCAAATCTTCGAAGGGATATTTTCTGCTGCGCGGAGCCCACTTCCTCTCTCCCTTCCTGGCCCTCACGAGTCACGAACTCCACCCCCCTCTGCAACTCCTTATCGTCTCCATGGAAAACCAAAATGGGACGACGGCGGCGTGCCTCCCAACAGCTTTGTCCAAATCGGCCGGCCGTGGAGCTCGCGGCCGCCATGGACACGGAGCTCGACCTCGAGTAACCGTGGTCCCGAGCTTGAGATATGGCAACCACGGTCGCCAGCTCGTGCTCAAGCGACCATGGCGGTCTGGACGGGGAAGCCGAAGCAGGACGACGAGTGGAGGTGGAGCGGGGCGGACTTGGCGGCGACGGGATCTTCCGATGCCCTCCGCCTCGACTTGCTATGTACCTCTCGACGCCGACGCCGACGCCTCCACCGTAACCGATGCCGACGGCTCCGCCTCCTCTTGCCTCGCTCTGTTGTTCTCGCCGTCTCCACCTCCGCCGTCCGACGAACCGTGTTGCCCCCTACGACATGTCTCGCCTGGTGAGTCGACTGGAATATAATGGCTTTGAATAACCGAACTGAGCTCCGCCTTGTGAAGCAATCAAGGTTTCGAGAACTCGAGCAAGAACCTCACATTGGCCTGGAATATAATGGCTTTGGGTTTTATCTTTTGCTAAGACCGACCACGATCAATGAAGCCTCTGATCTTTCCTCTCAACCCTCACATTGGCCGAGTCCATCCTCTTAAATTCGAAAACAACAAACATTCGAAAAAACCCAAAAAAAAAAAGCAACACAACCAACCAACATTCCAGATAAAAAGATGTCTAATTAGTTTGACATCATTGGTATACGTTGATTTCCTTTCTCCTCTCTGGCTCCAGCCTTTGAGCCATCACCGAAGATCGATAAAACACTTTAAAACACTTTAGAGTCGTCTGCAAGTGCCACGTCAACAGGTCACGTGACATGCGATTATTTACTGATAACCAATTACATCTCGACACGAATTAATTTTTGTTCTCTTTTCCTCCTCCATCTTCACCCTCTGCTCTGCCTGGGCTTGGCTTATCTCCACCGCCCCCACCGTGGCCACCGCGGTCCGCAGCAAAGCTGTTGAGCTCGTATCCGCATCCATGGACGAGCCAAGACTCGAGCTCAAAAGCTGTTGAGCAGCAGACCAAATCCAGCCATATCCTTGGCCGACCTCCGCTCTCCGTTGTCCCAGCGGCTAAGCCTTGGCCACAAGTGCTCGTCCACGGATGATGGAGATGCAGAGCAACGGTCAGCCATGGACGGCCTTCGTTTATAGATCCGAGCGCCGACCTCCGTGTCCACCCCTCAGTCGCCGTGTGTGAAAAAGCCGTCATTGCTCCTAGCCAAAGCTCCAGATCTGGCACACATGGAACTGGTTCTACACAATTGTATTATGTCTTGGTCGCATCTCATGACGGAACAAACATGCACACCCTCATTCCATGGATATTGCGTTGAGTGGCGGAAGGAGAGAGACCAGCTTCAGCCATGGATTGGGAGATTTTTTATATGTTTCTCTAATTCCGCGTCGTCATATACGTGTCGATTTGTAATTGATGAAGAGAAAAAGAGCGCACGCGACATCAACGGCTGGCGTGGCTCTTGCAGACCATTTTTTCCCGAAGATCAGACCCTGCACGTTTCGCACACAAAAGATGATTTTAAACCCACCATCGACTGCTGTTACATCGGGAAAATTCAATTGAATGGGGATTGTAAGCAAAAAGAAGCAGAAGAGATGGATTTCCTTACTCCTCAAACTCGATCTCGATCGTCGTAGCCTGGGCCGGATTGGCAATGGCTTCGAAAGCAGTCTGAGGAAGGACCAAATCGGCGCCGGTGGAGGACTGCTTGGGGGCGGCGGCGGAGGAATTAACCGAGAGGGCATAGTCAACGATCTTGACCCGGATAGTGCCGCAGCCCGGTTTGCAGGGTCCAGGGCCCTTGCTGACACACCACACGTCGTACTCCCGGCCGCACGCTGCCCCAAGGTCCCATAGCTTGTCGCCCACAGCTGCAAACAGGTCCCCCTCAGGGAACTGGGATGGGCCCTCACCATAGCATTCCGTCGCTAAATCGATGGCAATAAAAATGTCATATGGCAAGCTTTTTTTTCTTTTTTTTCTTTTTGTTATGATTGGGGGGGCACTTACGTTCGTAGGGAGGGCCATAGTACGAAGCTGTGCCAACCTCAACAAGAGCCACGGGGACGGTTGCTGCGAGCAGGGTGGCGAGGAGGAGGAGACGGGATTGTAAAAGACTGCTGGTTGCCATTTTCTTTAATAGACTGGCTCCTGTTTAAAGACAAAGCTTCATTCTTAATAATAATTAATGACACGCATCCCTAAAACGGAAAGGGGTGGCACAAGCCCGAATCGGCGACCCCACCTACTATTTTTTATTTTTGTATTTTTTTGGCTTTGTCATACTCTAATTCACAACTTACTCTCAGACTTTTGCTTTGCCTCCTTACAGAACGTGTGAGTCGAACCCCACACCTGGAACTAAAAAAAAGTAAACTATACCTCCTTTCTTATTAACCACACTAACAAAGCCAACATTTCACCAAAGATTAAAGGTAAATCTGCTCCTAAAGATGAAAGCTCAAACAAAAAATATATCAGCAGCAACCCTATAATCCATCCTCCCTCACTAGTCACTAGACAGTACAAAATGTCTATAAAGACAATTATTTAGAAGCAAAAAGAGTTCCTGAATAAACATCAGGGAAAATAACACAAATAGTCCTTAAGTTTTGGCCCAATCTACAATATTGATCCCTGAACCTATATTCATTCAATGTAGACTCTGAATTTTAACCCAATATGCAATGTGATCCCTTAACTTTTAATTCGTTTAATATCATTTCTGAATTTTTTGTACATGTTCAACTTAGTCCTTAAACTATATGAAAATATTTAATGTAGTATTTCCATTAATTCAAGTCCAAGGACTACATTCATATAGTTCAATCTACATTGAACATATACCAAAAGTCCAGATATTATATTGGACAAATTAAAAGTTCAAGAACTACGTTGCACGTTAGGCTAAAGTTCAAGGACTACATTGAACAAATTAAAAGCTCAGTGACCAAATTACATATTGGGCCAAAGTTCAGGAACTGTACATGTCATTATCCCAAAAATCCCAAGGAACTTGCAAAACCATATTCACCACAAAGATGGTAAGATTGTATGCATAGCGCACATATTGGTTCAAAGAACGCCAAAATTTAAAACATTATTCGAATTTCAGAAAATTATAAAAAAAGGTTTAGCTTACAAAAATCTATGGAATATAACATGTGAATCTACGTGTCAACACTTGAGTATTGCAGAGGTTTCCGGAGTTTTATATTAGAAAAAAAAAAAAACAAAGTGCATGAGCCACAAGATTTATATTATGCAAAACATAAAATTAAATCCAAACAGGTATTAAGGAACTAGAATTAAAAGTAGAACAAAAAAACTAAAACCAAGCACAAAGGCCAAGTGAGTACCCTGTTCACTAAACGATTGATTGAAGGATGCCCTCGTAAGAGATTGTGGTACGAGCAACAATAACCAGAGCCCTGCTGGAAGCAAAGGCCAAGTCGACTCGGTTTCTTAGCAAAAGTAGTAACTGATAACGCTGGAAGGGGTGATTTGAAGCCGGAAACAAGCAGCTGCAGTTAATAATTAGCTTAGTGTCAGAAAGCAATTCAAAGGTTCAGAAGAGCAGGAATGCCCCATAGAATATCTCTACTTTCAAGTTCATCATCTTAAACATTCATATATCTCTCGACAAAATCAGCAGGTGAGCATAAAAAAGCAAAGGAACCACTAAAGCATCCAGAAAATGTCAGCTTCATGTCAGGAAAGGTCCAAATCGCTCCATTGTACAGCTCTACCGCCTCTACTAAAGCAGAGTCCTACATGAACTTGCATATCAGCCATCTAAAGAACTTGACTTTATCTAAGTTGGTAGAAGCAATGATTTACATATTGCATCAGCATTGTTCACAGCAAACACTAATTAAACACCCTTGATCATTGCTAAACCTCGTGCCTCCATAACAATTTAGAGTATGCTAGGTTCTGTATATACATATATCACATGTTCATGAAAATTGATGTGATGCGGGACTGCTTGTAGAAATGATACAAAGTCAAGTAATATATCGACATTGTTCACAGCAAGATTACTCCATAAAATTTCGCCTTGTTTTGCAATGAAGATGGAAGATTGCAATAGTACGTAAACCTTTTAATAGAAGCAGGGGTATTCTAAGCCATGTTGCGTCATGAGTGTCCAACTTCAGTTTACAACTACAGTTTCTCCAGCATGAAAGATGTCAAATTCAAGAGCAAACAAACAAAAAATTCTGGAAGCAAACTCACCAAATTCTGGAAGCAAACAAACAAATTCATGACGGGATTAGAGAGCTGAGGAATAACCGCCCGATGGAGAGAGACCAGAACCTGAGCATCCAAAGCTAGGCATGTCATGTAGTTTATAATAGAACTTTGGAAGCACAGTCAATACAACACCCCATCCATCAGTGAAACCATAGAAAAGAAATATAACCACAGGCGATAGATTAACTAATGCCAATGCTAGAGATGATGAAGGAAACAAGGTTTTTGCTGGTAATTCCGGCAACCCAAACAAGAGGTCTTACTAAAACATTATGGAACAATCTACCAAACTACTATTAAATGTTGACCATAATATGAGGATCATCAGCCAAACTGAGCAAATTTTCTGAACTCCTACATTCCTCATTCAAACAGGACACTTAAGCTACAAGGTTATTATATAAAGACAGAGCAATTAACAGATCCATTGCCACAACTTTGCGATTTATGGAGCTGCAGATCGCAGCTTCAGGAACTGGAAATCACAGTTCTTGGACCTTCGAAATAGCAGCTCATGGAATCCTCTTTTGTTTGCCACACCCACAAAGTACGATGCACACATCCAATGAACATACCAGCAACTTCAACACACGCGCACGCCCACACACCCATGCACCGGCCCACGCGCGCGCGCACTCAGCGAGTAGAAAGTCAGCGATGACACGAGAGCGACTCTAGCTGCTTAGCAAACACGATTTACTCCCACAGGGCCGAGATTCTGAAGCAGAGAAAGAGAGAATGGGATGTGAACCGGTTTTAATCAAGACTGGGTCCGAAGAGACGAGCCCCACAGCGCACAACGCCTCGAGCGTGGTGCAACGTAGCAGGTACTAAAAAATGAACTAAATCAAGAATATGCTGTGACATTAAGCCAAGTGAACCGAGCATGCTAATGTATATAAATGTATGGATGTATAGAGTTCTTAGTACAAATGTGAGATAGTACCACCATATGTAGCCAAAGACAGCCAAGATCAAAACATTGTGGTGAAAGCGTGCTATATCACATTTACAAAGTAGGCTAGTCATCACGAGAGATAGAAAACACTACTAATTATTTGTATTGCAGTACCAAAAAATGGTCCTGTTTTTAGTCTCTGGCATTGATGAATATAAGGAGTTTCATCATATGTACTGGAACAAATTTGTCCTAGTACATACCTATTACTATAGATCCAAATTGAGTAAGAAGATGATCTAAATACGTTTTCCAGCAACAGATAACACCGAAGATTCACATGATAGAATCAAATAGAGCATCATAAGTACAAAAACTATGCAGGACACATAGAGACATCAAATAGCTATTCTTTATCAGGTATTGGCAACTAAATAATCTCATAGTCCAGAAGCTGAGTCACTCACATTTAGTCAGGAAACTAAAATTCACAAGTTGACTCTGACAAGGGATGGACTTTAAAGTGACAGAAGTTAAGCGAACTCATCGTTACAATCTTGCGTGAATTTAGAGCATGAGGTGTGATTGAATTAATACTACAGCCCCCGTTAGTGAATTCATAGAGTAACTACTGCAAAGTGCGAACATAGAGAAAAAGCCGCAGGCTATTCAAGCAAATGAAAAAGAAGTGCTGTATACTCTACCTGGATATAGTAATTTGTACGCCCAAACTATGACTGGCAAGTTATTCCGAGACAAGATCTCATCAATGAGCTGAAGTTCGGGAAAAACACAAAAGTATCAATCTCATCAAAACAAAGTTAATCAAATTCAACATGTCACCGTCGGTTTAAGGAAGGCGAGCCCACAGGAACAGCAGAGTCCCTAAACGCCTTGGCCGTGAACTCCACGTTCGGGCTCACGGTGCCCAAAAGATGATGAGGCACTCTTGCACAACAACCACCCAAGTACGTGAAAAACAGCTCCGAAACGGACCATGATCGAAAAAACACCCCGGCGCGCGCGCGCGAGGATAAAGCGCCAGAAGGCAAGAGGGTCTCGAGGGAACACCTTGCTCTACCCAGAAAAGGAACTCATACCCAGCCCAATCTGCTTGAGCACGAAATGACAAGAACCCACCCAATCGCACAGAGCAAGCACAATGGAGTATGAGAGCGAAAGAAGAAGACCGTACACGTAGAAGGGTGTCTGACCTCGAAACTTCGGTCTCTGACCTCGATCGAAGGGCGAGCAGAGACCTGGAGCCACCTCGAGCGAGCGACGGTCTCTGCTCTCGATGGAAGGGCGAGCAGAGACCAGGATCGTCGCCTTCGGTTCCTGGGCGGCGAGGCGAGCACTGGCGAACGGGACAACCGGCCTCGGTGTTTGGGGAGGGGTTGAGGCCGGAGGGAATGATCGACCGGGTTGGCCGAAGGAATGGACAAGAGAAGAGGAGAGCTGCTCGGTCTACCAGCCCGGAAGCAAGTACGTCTGATCATGCATGTCCGACCCAGATCCAAAGGACAGATTCCGAAAAAAGGTAAAGTGACTTCAATTCGGATAATCAAAATTAATTAATTTTTATTTCGATTCGATTTATTTTAGTTAAGTTCCGAACTGAAATAAACACTTCGATTTTTACCCTAAAATCGACTCATGAGTAAAAAGCAAAAAAGAAAGAAAAAGAAAAATTAAAAAGAAACCGAAAATTGATTCAAATCAAATCAATTTTTCGGTGTGATTCCAATTCAATTCGAGCGAATTTCAGTTCAATTCGATTTTCAAATCAAATCGAACCGTTTAGGGCCCCTAACGGTATCACAAATATATTGATGGTATCACAAATATTTTGACGCGTGTCCGCCGTCATCTCAGCAAAGTGGGATCTAAGTAAAAATCTTCTCTCTTCTTCTTCCCTCCGACCACGAGCCGACTGCAAGGGCCGGCTGCGAGTGACGACCAAGGAAGACGGAACCGTGCCCCATCCTTTTCCTCCTCCTCCTCCTCCTCCTCCTTCTCCTTCTTCTTTCTTTTTTTGATAGGCGTGCGCTGCTCGGGAGGAAGTACGCGTAATATGCACGCAGAACGCAACAGCGATGCCAAGCTACAATATTTTGACCACAGAGAGAGCGAGCATTCAACTGGATTTGCAGAGTTCCCATGACGAATGTCGGTTTGATTTAGTCCCCAATGTTCGGATTTGGTTTGGTTTGGTTTGGTCTCCCAGGCAAGGCGCGTACCTCACCAGAACGCCGAAACCCCCAGACAACGAGCCATGGGATCCCCGCAAGGCGAGACTCATCAGACTGCGATGATGGCCATGATGCCACGATCTCTCTCTCTCACACACACGTACACACGTGCATGCTGCAGCTAGTGACATTACCATCAAAGATCTTAGGCGGGATGCCTCCACGAAAGCCTGAGGAGCAAGCCGGGTCGTATCAAGAAAATTCTCGTAGTGGAAACAAAAATTAACGAATGGACTATATGTAAACTAATTTATATTTATTTCAGTAATTAATCCGCTTTTCTTACGTTCAAAAAGCCAGGTAAAAAATCAGTAGTGCGTAGATCAAAACCTTCCGGCGCTAGAGCAGTCGCTCTCTCATCCAAAGTTTCTGAAGGCAGAGTAGGAGCTCAGCCTCACATCACAGATTTGCCAATTAGTTGGTGCTTTGCTTTTGGAGTTCCTCAATTTGGAGAAGGGGAAAAACAACACTAATCCTAACAAGCCTCAATTGTCATGATTTTTCACCAACTTTCTATTAAAATGGAAAACAAGAGACCGTACATCATCACTAAGTCATGGACATCCGCTACACAAGATACAACTAGAAGTTCCTCTCGGCGGGGTTCGGTCAGATATGTTTATATACAGAGAGGGGCGTGAATTCCCAGTTTCGACAAACGTGGTGTGTGGTTCTCTTACATTTAGTCCTTCCTACTCCTACCCGCCCAAACGGGGGAGAAAGAGAAACGAAAACAAGAGCGAAAAATGGCGAGAAAAACTTGCATGTTCTTTAGTACGACGGAAAAAAATCACCCTCTGGAGCAACAACAATTGTAAGGCTACCTGCTATCAAGTGCTAAAGTAGCTAGTATGACCAATGGCAAACTCTTTTAATGAAGCCTTGGTTCGGCCGTTTAATGCGTATAGACTGGACACTGTCGTTCAGAAGAATCATCCGTCTACCTCCTAAATCAAAATCGCTAATGGAATCCTCAGACCTCTACACTTCTGTTCATCAGCAAGCGGCAGTGAGTTAAACCTGACCGATGACCTGCATTTGCATCCCAAGCTCTGATGCGATGCCCAATCAGTTCCTTTATATAACGTACCAGTTACACTAGGTGTTGGGGAGGAAAGAGGGAGCAGAAGTCCGGCATCATGATTTACCAGCGCTGTGAAACCTGACCTTGATGCATCAAACACCTTTGATCCCAAGCAGCTTGAAAGAATTCGGACCCACTAGAAACACACGTCTTGGTGGGGGATACCGGAAGACCACTACTCCTTTATATGCTGTCCTTGGTACACCATCCTGGAACATGGGAGAAAGCATCACAGCTTCTGTGTGAGTGACAGAGAAAGAGAGTATCCGACTGCAGAAACATTAATACTAGCAAGGACAATGCAGCGCCTAGAAACATGCCCATTTCAGGAATAAAAAAATAAAGAAGTGAATTTTAAGGGTGGGCTAAAGGTCGTGCAGGAGAATCTCCAAGTGTCTATATCCCATAGAATCAGGTAGCAACTACCGACTGCATTTGTAGATAAATCCACTGAATATATTGATTATTTCAATTAAATGGTTGGATAAATATCTACCAAAGACCCAATCATGGGATCAACATGCACTGAACTAAAGGTTCGTATTGAAATTTAATACGTATCCTAGAATATTAATTCAAAATGCAGAGAAAGGATACCTTGTTGGTGCTATTAGCCACATAATCTAAGAAACCTCAGACTAAACTTAAAAGAAATCCCATCAAGAAATACGCTAACCTTCCATTCCTGAAAGACACCAAATTGCCGGGCTATTCGTTCAAAATCTTGCTGGTGTTGATATTGAAGACGCACATCACCTTGTATATTAGAGGTCTTCAGAACAGCATCAGCTCCATTAATTGGTTTAGCATTTTTCAGAATTTCAGCAAAATGCTTCATATACTCATCCTGAGAAAAGTTGAAGACACGTCATTAGTCGGAGAATACTAAAAGGCATAGACATTTCTAGGAATCAAATTACAACAGATACCTCCATCAGGTAACTCAAGTCCTTGGATTTCCAGTCAACCTTTCATAAATGAAAGATAACACAAGGTCAATCACAAATACAACAAATTTGCTAAATATGTAATAGATTAATTACCTGGACGTCATTCAATTTAATTGGCTCGAGATACTGTCTGAAAAATTGCCCCAAACTAGACCCCTGTGAGAATATTAAAATTGTCATAAACATTCATGGTATCAACTTCTCAGATAATGGGCATGCAAACGTATAAGGAGTCAGTAGTCAAATCAAATCCTTTGCAATGCCAAAGTTGTAGACATGCACTATCGTCTCCCATATCACCCCCAAGCCATCCAACATACAACTGCTGAATTCATATTAAAGTAACCCAGCACGTACATGACGTGGCATTTGCCGCAAAACCATTAAAAGCCCTCTACTATGAGCACGGCCGCGAATAATCAAAAATTAATTTACATAATAGGTGATACTGGCAAAACTGGCAAAGTAACTGCACAAGACTGAAATGACCATAAATCAGAGAAGTGTGTACAAAATCCACTTACATGTTCACCGAAATTATAAGTTCTGCACACTTCTGGCCGAATAAATTGTCGACCTTTGTGGTTCTTTTGTAGCCTCAACCAGTCGTCCCAGTAAGTAAAGCGTCGTCAAAGAAAATTTAGGGAGACATATAAGCTATAAACACATGTTATCTAAAACCGACATATATCAAACCCGAAAGGATATGCCTTAGGCCACTTTGGGGATAATTCATTCCATGTAGATTTGGTCAACATCCATCCGAGTCCAGGAAAGAAATCAGATCGGTAAAGGATTTCTGCAAAATGTATTAAAAGATTACAGAAACACATATCTAATACAAGAAACGGTTGATAAGGTTGTGAAGATGAATAAACGAAGCTTCAAACTTGAATCCACAGTAAAATAACAACCAATAACAATAAAAACATTCCCCATACCACTGATTTGACGATTTAACTACAGCAGCATCTTCAAATGATTTTTTCACATCTGGCAGGCAGTGAGCAAGTACGTAACTTTACCACTTATGTAAAGATCATCGTCCATTTATCCCAGGAAAAGTTCCAAATTTTTCGAGCACATTCGAAAAAGAAGAGAAATGAGATGCATGAAGACATTTAATATAACACTCAGAACCTCAGACTGCAAAAGACCTTTTTTGTTTGGGGCATAGACCTCAATTCTTATTTCATGGTGGGAAACTAAAAAGGCAGAGTTTATGAGAATTTACCTGGATCATGCACGAATTGCTTTTGCCCATTATCATTCCATGAGGAAACAGCCATAATGGTCCTGCCATAGTTTTGGATGGAAAATTGCAGTAAAGTTCATAATGTGCTTTTTCCTCCATAGAACTTAGATTTGAGCCTAAACCCAATTTTTTTTTTTTAAAATTCGAGGTATTCTCTAATAGTTAGTTATTATATGTTTTAATTCAAACATCCAATTATAGCTTAGGCATTTCCAGAATCCATACTTATCTTTTTCCATGAGAGCTGCTGCAGCCTCAAAATAATCAAAAAAATCAGGTGCAATCTCCATATCATCTGCATTCAGGTGAAAGATTGTGAATAGGCGCTTCGCTTTAGATGGAGTGAAAGCAACCCAGCAAAAAAAATATTTTCACCTTCAAGTATGATTACTCGACTGAAGTTATGTTTGTAGAATAATTCATCCAATGCCCATTTGTAATGCCCTGACATGAACGCACATGAGATTGGCAAAAACCTATCAAAGCAATAGCAGAAGAAATCAATCTTACGTGCAATTTTGTAGTATGCAATCAACTCCCCAGGCCTTTCAGTTTGCACCGGCTTAGAATCCAAATGCTGCAATGAACTCAAGTTATTTTTCAGATATACAGGTAAGCACTAAAATTTCTGCAAAAGAACCTAGCTCATTACAACCTTCATCTTAGACATAGTCAAATGACAAAAAGCTCTCTCTCTCCTCAGTTTCATCATTTTCAGATAATAAAGAAACAATTGAGTAAAACTTGCTCTGTGAAAGACCTCAGCGGCTCACCTGCATGTAGGTTAACTGATCATAACTCAAGGCCTTCTTTCTAACTTGTGGATCAGACCCATCCTACGAAAACAATTTTGTGGTCAAACACAAATATCTCAGAACAAAAACATTAAAGAAGGAGAGGGGGGCCGGAGGGAAAGCTAGCACTGCAATAAAGGATTGCTAGATTTGTTTGGCTAGAACAGGAACTGAGGGTATACTACCTGGGATACAAAAAGTGGGTACTTTGAAGCAACAGCATTCTGATAACTGGAAAAAGAAAAGAATCCAATAATAGGAGAACTGATCTATACAAAATGCCTTAAGCTCTCATAAACAAAAAAGACTTTACAGAACAGATTTGCCATACTTCAAGATAGACTTAATGGTCCTCTCAAGATAATCAGCACGGTTGCATGCCATGATCACCACTGCTGCCACTTGGGTCTGATATATCCAAAAAAAAGATATCAGCAAGTAAGACTTGACAAAATTGGATTTGTACATTAGAGAAGATAAATAACATATTATTGTCAAAAGAAAACCTGTATTTTGTCCATCCGTCTTTGAAGGCCTTTGACTGCAAGATTAGCAAAACAGAAACTTTAGTAGCACTTAAGAGATTCCACCAGCAAAATCGGTATTCCATATGCTTAAGCGCGTAATTTTAACATAAAAGTGGGATACACGACGAAACAGATTGGTAGACCCACAAGCAAATAACAGAATAAAAACTCACTAAGATGCCTTTAAGGAGATTGACTGAAAATTAAAGGAATCACTCCATTCGATTTTGTCAGCAGGAGGATATCCATCTAAGACGGTTCAGTAAGCTTTTCTTTGTTTCTACGTTCATTGTTTACAGCTAAATGTTGTACATTTCCACCCACTGTGATCCTTTTTTCTTTGTTTGGGACAGGGATTGAATAAAAACGGATGAAGAAAATTGGGAATTTTTTCAAATGTTCCCTCCATTTCTTCTCACTGAAAACTTGAATTTTTCCCAAATTTCAACACCACCTTTCATTTTCCTTCCCCACCCCTCCTCTCCCAAACAAAACGTTTATGTTGATTTATCTACCCAAGAAGTCTTGCATTAGCAATGCAACCATTTGACAGAAGAATTTGGAGCAAAGTAATATTTGCTGTAATCCGTTTTGGTTCCATCTTCATAAGCAGATCTTTGGCAATACCTACCTGAATAGATTCTGGAATGTTATAACTCCTTTATTCTTCTTTATGAATGAAACCATAGCTAGAGACTTGTGCACTATATGAAGTAGCAAGCGAAGCATCAATAAGCGGGCAAAGTAGCAGCTAGGATAAAAAGGCTAGGGTAAAATTCAGAACCTTGCCGTATATAATCAAAAGGAATTTCCAAGAAGTTAATCTCTTTATGAATATTTTTCTGATCCAGAACCTAAACACAGCATGCTTTGCAAACTTTACTTGCTGCACAAGGTTATATCCAACCCCCCGGTTGAGTGGGATTATGTGATATGAAGGGCTTTGCCTCACATGCATGAACAGTCAATTTTATGGTGCGTGGTTTTCTCTCTTGAATGTGTACCGGTTGATGCTAGCTTTAGGTTCTGCTGCCTCTCTCTATCAATCAATCTAATTATATTTTTACAACTTATCCGTCCATAATGTGCCCACCTCGCTAAAACCAACAATGAGGTCTTATTTTGTATGGTCAAGTGATGTTTTTCTTTTGTTGGCTTGTTTTTCTTTCAATTTGTTCTTGTACATTTCTGATGTACAAGAACATTTCCTCTATCAATAAAATCCTCCTTTATCTATAAGTAATACTCAATATCCAATTTGAGAAAGGAAAATTAAAAAAGAACAAGTAAATTCAATTGAAAGCTATGCGTAGACAAATATTGCAAATCATCATGGAGCCGAAAGTACATCATCCGGACAAAAAATTGACATCCACAACAATGATTATGGGATCGTGATAATCATTTAGAAATTTCTTACAGCAAGTAAAGAAAATTAACAATAACTTTTACATACATCAATAAGTGTATTGGTTAACGATCTTACCAGTCGGAATACTAAATATTTTGTATTGCAAACATTTCATAATTCTTAAAGAAAGGCCATCAAAATACGACTAAATTGGTAGAATAGACTGATAGTCAAAGGACCTTCGTAACATTTAAAATTTAAAATCGCCTACTGGATCACAACTCAAATGAGTATGTCGAAAGAAAATGAGAAAGAAGTATAGACAAATGGAGCAGAAATACTAGCTAACATACACTCAAGATCTTGAACAAGAGCCTGCATCTGCCCATATTCTTCATCTTGTCGTTTCTTATACTCTGAATTTCAGAAACCAAGTGGGTGAAGCAAATAGATCAAGGCACATTACAAATAAATTGCAGATTAGGTAGGATGAATCAGGATTCTTCCAACATGAAAGACAGGTTAAGTAGTAGAACTTCACAGCACAAGAATGATAATTAATCTCCTTCAGTTTTAGTCACTCAGTAAAATTTTAAATTTCTACAAGTAAAGCACTGCATCACAACAATTGCGATCAAACTCCAAATTGGCAGAATCCAGAAATGCAGAATGCGATTTTCCTGATGCAGCCAGACAAATACTAAAAGATTCATATGCTGCAAGCTTGTATACAATCCATATAGTCCCAGTCCTCTACAGAAACAACATGAGAGAAACACATGCTTACAAACAAATTATCACACCTTCTAGATCCACAATATGGCTTTGTTGCATGCTTATCTGATCAATTAGTTTTCGCATTTGACTTGTACAATGAGCCTCGGCTTCAACCTGTAAAATGAAAGATGTATCTAAGAAATATATGATGATTTCTAGTGCAAGTGAGTTAGGAGAGGGGAGACGCACACATTAGATTTCTGGCGTCTGCCGCTCCCTCCCTCTCTCTCATAAACTATAGCATCATAAAAGTACTTCACAGTCATTACTCACAAGCTACTCCTTCCAAAAGGACACAAGCATAGGAAGCACGTATACATGACGAGACCATCCAAAGACCAAACCAACCAAAAAATGAAACAGGCCCACCATTGGAACTTCTTAACTCAAGCGTTAAACACAATAAATGAGAATTGCTAGCATCATTTAAGTGTTAATCCTCTCAGAAGCTACTCCTCCCAAAGGACAGCAGCACAATAAGACCATCCCAACCAATTAATGCAATGGGTCCACCATTAGTACTTCTTGACTAACCACAGAAACACAATACATGAGAATTACTACCATCATGTAATGGGGTTATCCTATTCTCACTTGAACAGATTGACTCTTCCCAATCAATATTTCAAGCAAGATAGTAAATTTACTAGAAGTTAGATGAAAGACAGATTTAGCACTTAGCACTGTCAAATATATGCTCAATATGGCAAATTCAGAGTGGTTCCTCCCGCACAGTAAGGAAAAGTTTCCACCACACACTCTCAATATTTCTTTTTCATATTCAATAGGCTGACAGAGTTGCAGATCTAAAGTTACGTAAGCTTATAATTACTTAACTTGGAAGTCTAGATGCTGGCTGCATATGAGAAGTTCACTAAGTACATTTCTTAACAATTGAATGTGTATCCTTTTGGAAACAAAGCTAGAGGTTCAAATGGCCATCAATCCAGAATGAGAGACCAGCATGAGGTATTAGGATGGACTTACAGCAGCAGCAAGTCGATCAGCATATTCCGATTGTGTTGTGAAAAGACGCATCTGAGGGAGAGAGAGAAAAAACAAAAACAAAAAGACAAAAGTCAAACGAGGAAACATATAATATTGGTGGATAAACAGATGAAGTAAGGACAACCATTGGACACGTATACTACTGCAAGAAGATTCGATAACGAAAGCCAACATGATTGCTACATAGGTATGTACATTGCTCGATCCTGAAGCATCTCTTTAAAGCCGAAGAAAAATGATAAAGTTAGGGAAGAAACTAAATTGAAAGATTTAACCGAAACTGGAGAAAAGAAAAGTTGAACACGAATCCTTTTTCCTGGCCAGGAACTGTTTTGGATATCTGTTTTTGATTATCAAAAGATAAGGCATCTCTCAAACCATCGAACAATAGTTTATACATGAAATTGGAGAGCTAAAGGGCTAAAAAGGCAGCAGTTGAAGGTGAATCTAAATACGTCCAAAAAAAAAAAAGGTGAATCTAAAGAAAAAAAGTGTAAATGTGGTTATAGAATATTAGTATGTCTTAGGATAGTATTACGATAATTCTCGATGGTCCCTTGATAAGTAAAAATACATGAATGAGGGCAAAGGCAATACAATCCGGTACTCAATCATAAGGTTTCCTGTCCTTTACCAGAAACCAGACCAGCGGAGAAAAGAAATACGAGTTTCACCTAAAATACTACCACCAAAGCATCAAATATCCAAGTTAATGGACCCATATTTTACCTCTTGAATCAAAGCATCTATTAATTTTTTCCAGCAAATTACCTAGAATTGGATCTGAAATTCCCAAAGTACTATATGTACATGGTCATCAAAGCAAAGTTCTCCAGAGTAACACCACGACAGAGCCCAGAAGGCGACTGCCGTCTAAAATTACGGTATTTGAAAGTTACGATACCTTCCGTGATTAATAGACAACCCGCAACCAGCATTACTAGGAGTAGACAATCTAGTACTAACAACCTCTTCTGATTTGTTCTGCACCAAACACTTCTTTCACGCGTTTTGCAATTACTTTAGCCCAGCGACTGATGCAAGCAGGCGAAAAAGGAATGAAATCCCCGGTACATATGCGGCATCAAAATACATAAAGCTAAGATAAAGCTGCATTTGAATTCGTGCGTCTTTTCAGTCCACCGTCAGCATTAGCAAACTGAAAGTTGAGCCGAGGAAACAACTTCAATTCCATTTGTTCACGTCAAGTCTCAGCTTCTGAATTCTCTTTGACACGCGAAATGGCGTTTTTTAAGAAAGAAAGCGAACGACAAAAACCTACGGAACGACATGGAACCCACCTCTATCAGTAGTAATCTAACAAAAACCTCAACGATCATTTCTGGCCAGGAAAGAAGCAAACACGCACTCTCCTCTCGGCATATATAGCTCTCACGAGTCCCAACAATCTAGGCTCAAACTAAGCAGGTGCGAGCGCAGATGCACGTCGATCGGTAACTCCAGAAACCGCAAAAAATTTCCCGGATCGCGAGGGGAACCGGGGACCAAGAAATCACCTGGATGAAGATGAACGCCGCCGCCGCGGCGAGGAGGAGGAACCGGAAGTCGCAGAGACACTTGTTCACCATCGTCCCTCCGGAGCGGCCGGGGTCGATTCGCCGCAGCGAGCCGCGAAGATCACGCGGCGGCGAGGGCGTCGCGGGCACGGAACATGGCCGACTCGAAAAGCACGGATCAGGTCGAGCCAACGAGAGGAGCTCGAAGATTCCGAGGAAGATTTTAATGGCGATTCTCAAGCGTCGATGGGGGGAGCGCTTCTGTTCTTCTTCGTCTTGTGCTATGACGATGATCCGTGGAAGCGACGCGGACGAGGACGAGGACGCCGACTCCAAGTCGCGAGTCAAACAAAAGCCGAGCCGAGCCGAGCCGAGAGACCGGATTTCCGGAGCAAGGCCGGCCGGAGGGGTGTTTGGAGACGAGGGCTTTGCTATTCTTCATCGGCGTAGCCCGTATTCCGAGCTCCCGAGTCCGACCCGAGATTTTCTGGGGCGAGCATTTCTCGAGGGGGGGTCAACCCGGCCCAATAAGCCCGAATTGCTGCTTTTAGTCGCGGGAAACAAATTGCGAGTGGTTTTCTTGATTCGTCACCGTGGGCCTGGGGGCCTCACAAGAATGACTATGCTTTCGGTGGGAAATGAAATATTTTCATTTCTAATTCGGTAAGATTATGCTTGTTCGTTCATTTTTGTCCGCTATCAAATAAATCTATACCTTTTCAATATCTCTGAATTCCACAGCCTCTGACTCTTGCTCTGCCTCTTGTAGAGCGCGGGAGTCGAACCACTCACATGTGATACTAGCATCCCCGCCCCTCAATCTCTTTACTAGCAAGGCCGCGTGCCTATTGACGGAATGGAAATAGTTTACAACACAACAGTTTGGTGCCGCTCGAAGCATTTACAAGGCAAAAAGCGAGGGTAACCAACAAAGCAGGGGGAGATTAACTCGCAATGAACATCAAAAATAGGCTTAAATCAATCTGAGTTCCTACTAAGTCCTTCTATTTCAGAATCAATTGATCTCCTCCCTCGTTTGCATATAATGGATTGCTAAATGAGTAGCTAATCTTCAGTGTCTTCACGCCTATAACTCGGTCCATTTGCTTCACTGCGGAGTAACAGCATCTAAGAGATAAAAAGGGCCAGAGCAAACGGAAAACAAGGGGATGCATAATTATCATGAAGCAAACTTGTCCTCTTCAGGCAGGACAGAAACGATAGGCCATTGCATACAAGATTACAAAGCACTGTGTTGCAATTGCAACGGTGAGGATATTTAATAGAATCTTCTCATTCCTGAACAGAAACCGGCCATCGGGGAATGATGAGTCTCTACGTGAAATTAATGCCTCGTGTTGGAATTTAACAGCTTCTGTAGTTTCGTACGAAGGCTTCGCCTCGTGAAAGAGAGGCTTTTCTTTTGGTTTTCAGAAGTTTCATGAAGCACAGTTCCTTCAACAAATCTGTATCTTTTACTTGGCCTAGGATGTCCTGCTAGGAGATGGAATCCCAGCTGCAGCTTCTTGACAACTTCCTGACCTTATTCATAACTAACTTTGGAATCATCCAACCAGAAATCTCATTCTTTAGTCATGAAAACTCTCCTTTAGTTTCGTGTCTCTCTTGTACTCGGTTTCCTCTTTCTAGGCCTTCTTTATATTTGCCGCCAGACAAAGGCAGACAGTCCCTATGCAAAGCATCAAGCTTGGACCGTACAACCTGAGGGTCGAACAATGATTATCACCACATAACGAAATAACATTATTCGCTCTTCTAATTTGTATAAATAGCTTATGACCATACGTTTTCACTTGCTCGACAGGATCGGTTAATTTGGGCTCATCCAGCGAAAATCTTCATTAATTCACTCAAGGTCCTATGTCGACACTTTACAGGCTAGACAGCGTGATTGGCAGCAAGACACTCCTCAAAGTAGCAAGGAAATGGCAAAAGATCACCGATATTGATGGAAAAGGAGTTGCTCACACATTTCTCGAACACAATTAGCTAACTTTTTTGCGAGGTTTCTCAAGCCTTCCACCTACATAAACAACTACTCCCATGTCCTCCACAGAACACAGTCTTGACTCTAATCCGCAAAAGTATCCCTTTCGGGCCACATTCAATCCTCCTTTCCACACTTCACACGCACGACAGCATGATCAGCACCAAGAAACTCCTCAAAGTAGCTAGGAAGTGGCAAAAGATCGCTGTCATTGGAAGAAAGAGAATCCTATAAGAACAAGAAGACCTTCAAAAGGCATGTAGAATGCTGGAAGCGAGTAAAAAGGTTCACTTTATAATCTATATCACCGACAGGAGATGCTTTGCCATCCCCTTGGCTTTTCTAAACACTTGAATTTTTCAAGAGTGGTTCAAACTGCCAGAAGAAGAGTATTGATTATCAAGTGATGAACCCATCATCACAGTCTCACCCACACGAAGAGGTCTGACTGAAGATTCACAGAGAGTTTTGCCTAACGTGTTTTCTTCTTGCAGCTGCTCATGGTATGATTCTATGATCAAGGCTGTATAGGTCGACAATTATTTCTTTGTTAGTATATTGACCAGATGTATCGATTCTTTAAATGATTTTGTAATGAAGTTTATTTGAAGTCCTTATCACTTCCCGTTCAACTTCCATAGCTTGCCTGATCGGTGGAGGATGATTCTCAGAAAGATGATCTACGACGTGTAAAGTAAATCTCGGTGGAAGTGGAATGATTCTAACTTAAAAAATGATTATTGTACACTGGAGAGGCCAATCAGAGCGAGACAGCTTTAACTACACCTAAAGGCCAAAGAATTTGAATTTCTTCACTGGTACAGTAAAAACCAAAAAAGATTCAACAATGCTAGCCATCCAACGTATTTTGCCTTAAAATAGCAACATGATCAGGAAGCAATTCCTGTATTTCACACAAAAAGTTTAACATGTCAGAATAGTAGATTTAAGTTTCCGGATAAGGGTTTTCTTTATATAATACTCATGCAAGAAGATGTATTACTATATTAGGCATGTGATGCAATTTTTCTGGTAATGAATTAAAGAAGTTACACTTCTGCCACTTTAGTGGTGAGTGATCTTACGGTTCCCTAGAAACAGAAGCGTAGTTAGTGGCGCCTGATTAAGACATTAATTATGTGGTTACACCTTGAGTTTGTCAATTCCTTCTATGCCATTCCGCTTATCGGAAATGCACGGATAGGTTGGCAGTGTTGTGCTGTCTGTTTTAATTTCTTCTTGGTCAAGCTCGTTCTCATTGCTTTTCCATGGCACAGTCTCTATGGTAATGTTCTCCACATTTGAGCATTCAGTGGATCTGATGTATCGGCAAGTTCTCAGAAGGAGAGAGGAGTGCTTAAGAGCCCAACAGCTTGGCATCACTTGTTTGGCGGGTTATGCAGCCGGTGCTGTTGGTACTGTGATTTCTAACCCCGCCGACAACATCGTTGCATCTCTTTACAACAGAAGAGCCGAAAATGTCTTACAGGTATCCGTCTTGTGAAGCTTTAGTTTGTTGTTCGTTGTTTTTCTGTACTCTGGAGTGATGAATTTTAAGATTTCCAATTTTTGTTGTCTTAGGCAGTGAAGGATATTGGCTTTTGTCAATATGTTTAGAAGAAGCCTTCCTGTTCGTATCATGATCGTGGGACCTGTTGTTACATTGCAGTGGCTCATGTACGACACGATTAAAGTGCTAAGCGGACTGTAAGTATACTTTGCCTTTCCATTTCGTCAAGAAGTTGCTAATGATTCATTACTTTATTGACTTAATGCTAACCAATGAGAAGTATTTGAATTTACTGATTCTATGATGCACAATGTGCTCATTTTTCTGCGTCTTTAGCTCTATCTGATATTTACTTGATGCATCTACTTAAACATCATCACTTGCATGATCCATGCTCGATGCTTTTGTTGGAATCGTCTAATTAAATACCGAAATTTTCTAGCATTAAATTGTGGGAATCTCAATTTGATCGTGGTAAAGTGAGGTGCAATTTGTTGTTAATTTGGTCTATTTAGTTAAACAAAGCGTGGACTTGATCATCCCTCTTAAGGCGTGGCATTTTCACATTTTACTTAAAATCCACTGAAAAACTTTGCTAGTATCTTGGGATTCATTTGAAAAAAACGAAGAACGAAAATGGAGGACGAAACATGTGATAATAGAAAGTAATTGGTAAATGAAATTCAAATTTTTATGGAAGATATTGGATGCAATAAAGATATAACCTCGGTTCAGTTGCTGGGACAACTTATACCCTTTTCCAGATGGTAGACCTTATAAGTTTTTCTCTGCTGTCGTGTATTGTTCGATACGCTGATGAACGTCCTCATTACAGTCAATTCCCTCGTCGCAAAAGGCTTGCTTTTGACTATATGGGGATTTCTGTGTTTAGAGTCCATATTTCTGCTTTCTTGTTGAAGACAGCATGTGATTTATTTATTCTGTTCCAATTTCTCAGGCCTACTAGTGGACGGATTCGCAGTTGCCCAGAAGAAGAAGATTATTAGATGTACACCCTAAAGTTACCATGTAATGGTTACATGTTGGGGATTTAAGTTGTATTATCAATTTCATCATTCAAATCAGTACCCAAAGTGAGGTCATTTTCTCAAAAAATGGTCCAAAATGAACATAGTGTCAAATAAGAATCTGAAGTGTTTAATCAGTCTCAAATAGAGGCTTGAAGTGCCAAATGAGTCTCAAGTAAAGGTTTGGGTTAGCCGGCCGATTAAATGCTCATTGGCCAATAAGCATGTTACTATTCTGGTGATCGAAATAAGAGTAATTTCATTTTTTACTTTTTAAATTATTTTTGTTTCTTTTTTCTATTTTTTTCTTTTCATTTTCTTCTATTTATTTTCTTCTTTTCCTTCCGTCGGCCATAGCCAGTGGAGGTTGCCGGCCTCAGGCGATAGCCGCCCTCACTTTGGCTGGGTGGCCAAGGATCAACCCTCACCAAATTCGACAAGGGTGGCCCTTGCTCAACGTCGACGAGAGTAACCCAGGGTTGGGCGAGAGTCACCCTCACCGACATCAGGCGAGGGTTACCTCGCTTGGGCTAGGCGGGCGAGAGCAACCTTACCAAATCCAGCAAGAGCAACCTTTGCCCTTGCCTTATCTGGCAAGGGTCGACCCTTGGCTACCTAGCCCAGGCGAGGGCTGCCCTCGCCCAACGCTAGCGAGGGAGAGGGTTGCTCTTGCCGGATCTAGTGAGGGTGACCCTTGCCCACCCAGCCTAGCCCAGCCTAGGCGAGAGCGGCCCTTGCCCACCCAGCCTAGGTGAGGGCAACCCAGGGCGTCAGGTGAGGGCCGCTCTCGCCTGGGCTGGGTTGGGCAGGCAAGAGCAACCCTCGCCAAATCCAGCGAGAGCAACCCTCGCCCTCGCTGGATCTGGCAAGGGTCAACCCTCGGCCACCCAGCCTAGGCAAGGGCGATCCTCGCCCGATGTTGGCAACCTCCACCGACGCCGGCTATGGTAGGCGGAGAGAAAAGGGGAAAAAAAAAAAAAGAAAATAGAAAAAGAAAAAAATAAACAAAAAAATTAAAAAGTAAAAGGCGAAATTGCCCTTATTCCGATTGTTGGAACAGTGACGTGCTTGTCGGCCAATGAGCATTTGGCTTATTGGCGAGCATTTGACCGCTCGACTGTAGCATCCCAGGCTCACCCTTTTCAAGATTTATCCTCTAATCCTCATTAGTCATCGGATTATTTGTAAGCGGAAGATGCTTCTTTTTAAAGAGGTCAGCATTTATAACATGAATGCGGCATAGTAGCATAGAATTGTATAATTGTTAGGACACGTGGATTTAGAAAATATCGACTATAACATATAATACTGCGGGTGATACAAAGTGAGTTCAAGAAATGTGAGAAACAACACATCTATTCCAACCCTGCTTATCTATCTTGACCCACCAAACTTTTAACAAAAAAAAACTAGCGGCTATCACCCATGCTTTCACGACTCCATCCAAAAACAAATAGTCATGCCCTCTTAAAAAAAAAACGGCTCCCTACTCCTCCTCCCGGTGCTATCTTCAAAGGACTCCGCCGCTCGCATCACCATCATTCCCATCCGACCCATAGTATGGGAGGGGCCCTACCAGTTGTCCCCCATCAAGGGCATAAACCCCGACGAAGCCCACAAAAATAAGTCCCCCTGGGGACCCAACATCCACAGTCATAATAGAAATGCATTTTATAAAAACAATTTAAGAGAATTCCGAGACCACGAAGGCAGATAGATGCCCCTCAAAATCGACTGGCACCCCATAGCTTATCGAGGGGGAGGCAAGGAGGATCGGCATAACTACTAATCTGGAAAAATGTCATCAACAAACAGTGAGCGAAAACTCAGCCAAGTAAACTCTATTACGCCATACTAAACGGATAATGACAGGCATTTCAATCGAGTCAAATAGATAGGCAGATAACCCGATTCACATCCAGCCATAGCATACATAATTCCCTTTTTCATTTTCACACAACCGCCAATATCAAGCAAAAGAACGTTGATCTAAGAACAGCCACTCACACGAGCACACATGGCATACGTTATGTGACAATGATCGACTTCATTCACCACTCCAAGACACATGACCGGTGCGCTCCCCGGCCACGCAAGGAGGAAACATCCCGACTAGCAAGGTCCGGTGCACCCAGACCGGACTGCTGCGGTATACGCCGGATTACTCAACGGCCCGTGCAGGCTTCGTGGTCCCACTGGCCACAGCATCCCGTTCGTACTCCCGGGGCATCTAGGGCATGGCTCTTCCTAGGCATCGTGGACCACCGGTCCATGGCATCCCGCTTTCCTGACAGGCTCCTCGGGGCAATCGTCGTCCGTAGACAGACGGAATCAATCATCTCTCGTCACGTATTCACACGCACAAACACGCACAAACGATCCTTTTATTTTATTCGTTATATCTTTCTCATAGAATGATACAATGTCTCAATCAACAAATGAGGCACTTCATTATTGCCTACAAGCTGTTCACAACCAAAATTTCAGATTCTGTGCTCTCAAAGATCACTCAATTTTCATAAGCATTTGACATCGGATTAAGGCCAAATAAGCATCGTTGAAAAGCTAATTAAACGTGGTTACTATCTCCAGTAGACCAGAAATCAAATATCCATTGTTTTCCAATAGAAAATTTGAGATTCCTAACAATGGGTGAAATCGGGCAGTTTTGAGCACTTTGAGAAATCGAAACCAATACTATAGTAAATGACCTCAAAAAAATTATGAAATTTGAGTATGTCGTATAAAAGAGCTTAATAACTATTTTTCATGAAGAACACAACACCAAAATCCTTAGGTAAAGACCACTTTTAATAGCTCGAAGATGGCCCAAAATTAGTCTGTTGAAACAGGAAAACTGAGTCACGAAGAATGTTGGTTTCGCCAAACAAAATATTTTAAAATACTCTGAAATTTTTATATGTAGTAGAAAAGGGTTCGCTTAACAAATCTTAAGAAGGAAGTGTGACCAAATTCGAAGTGGAAAATTTTATAAAAATCGGGGAAAGCACGAAGGTCCCAGATTTAGCGGTAAGAACAGTTCCGATTCGGTATGAATTCGGACCTTCGTATGACCCATTTGAACTCAAAAAAAATCTGAAATTTAATTATGTTATAAATCAAGATCTTCTGAACAACTTTCGTGGAGATCACTTTGCAAGATTTTGACCACAGAAGGCGCTAAAAAATAGAAAACAGGGAACGATCAGAAAAGTCAGATCTGGATTCCGAGGCACAACTTCAAGAAACGGTTTTTTCCAGGTTTAGATCCGCCACTTCCCAGCCAAGAAAACATCAGTCCAAGAGTTTAAAATAACATGCAACATATTTCCCAACTTAACCTAGCTATCTAGATCCGCCACAAACCGTTCCAGGGGGTTTAGATACACAAAAACAGAACTATAACACAGATCGCTCCCTCCTTTCGCCCTTCCAGCCACCTTAATGCCTCATCCAAGACCCAAACCGACATGCAACCATTAACGTGGTTAGTATAAGGTGATAGAGAGTACTTGCCGGTGAGAGGAAATGGCTGAGATGGCTGAGGCGAGGCTGCTGGATCCGGGGAAGAGCAAGAGAGGCGTTGGTTCAAGGACTGATCTGGTGATGGTTGCTGCTGCTGGTTCGACACGGAGACGGGACGGCTGGGCTGCTGGTCGGCGAACCGATGGACTCCCGGGCAGACAGAGAGAGGGAGACCAGAGAGTGAGAGCGAGCTGAGCGAGAGGGAGAGTTGAGAGAGAGAGAGAGAGTGAGCTGAGCGAGTGAGATGAGGGGAAGAAGATTTTTTTTTTTTTTGAAGATGGTTCAGCTCCCTTGCGTGCATGGGCATGCAAGGGTGCCAAGCGGCATCTCTCTCCTGTCATGTGCAGGGGGAGAAAGAAGACAAGGAAGAGAAAACAAGGAAAGGAAGTGGAAGGGGCAGCTTCTGGCGTGGGTGCTCGGCGAGAAAGAAAAGAGGGAAAGGGAAAGAAATGGAAGAAAAGAAGAAAAGAAAGAGAGAGGGGGGCGGTGGTGAGTAAGGGAAAATAACGGCGATGAGTTTGCACGGAGTTGGGTCGTGCGAACGACACGATGTCAGTTTAGTTGGCCCAACGATAACGATCTCTAGAATCCGAATTCGCGATTCCAAAAATGATAATGGTGACGCTAACTTCCAATTTCATTTTTCCTAATTTCGTCAACGAGCGCCCTAATCCATTAGGGTCCCCTAATCTTTGGCCATGAAAATTTGGGGTGTCACATCGGCAAACTCAGGCCCTTACTTGAGACTCATTGGGCACTTCAGCTCCCTATTTGAGACTGATTAGTCACTTCAGACCTTTATTTGACACTATGTCCACTTTAGACCCTTTTTTGAGAAAATAATCTCACTTTGGGTACTGATTTGAAATTTTCCCTTCATTTGTCCAATTATTTAAATATATGAATGATTTCATAAGATCTGTTGTGATTGGACCTATTCTTGAAACGTTAAAAATATGTGCAACAAGTTCTTAGTTAAACTGAATTTTTAAATTGTTCCCGATCGATGGATCATTGAGTGGATATTAATGATTTTGTTGAAACCGGTGTATTCCTTCACCAGTAAGTATTGGATACTTAAGGGAATGACGAGTCACGAGTCATTGGTGATACTCAACTTAGAACACATGTGCCTGTACCAGACAAGTTCACTGAACGTGGCATGCATAAAACGATTAGCAACATGGAAGTTTTTAGTGTTGTCAATGTCTAATCGTTCATGCTCTGGTCCTGTGTAAATAATCCTTAAATCTGAGGCACAGTGTAGACTTGTATGCTGGATGGTTATGGTTCACAGGTGCACATATTGTCGGTTTGTTGATCTATCTCTGTACTTGATTGCCATAGTTCGTTCACATACGAAGTCACGCGTGTGTGCAAAATGTAATATGTCTCCTTGTTATATGCAAGGTACAATAATGATGGTTTACGCAATCTAATCTTGACCCTACATTGAAATACTCGGCCGAGGTTGTAATCGTGAATAAATTGTTCATCTCTCATATAAAATGCATGTCAATTAGGTTTGTGTATATGATCGAATTGGTGGCTTGACAAATATTCCAAAGTCTTTGTTCAATCGAGACATAATAAGGCAGAGAGAATGAATTATACTGCAGCCAAAGTTGATAGGTTCACATGTTCTTAAAGCATTCACACCGTCTGATGGTCATGATATATTACTAGATGTCAATCATAACTTGTAGGACTTAGATGTTGATCAAGACTATCAATTCTCTTGAGAGTACTAATGTATTAATGCAAATCTTACTACTAGTTTAGTGATGAACCTGGGGATGTCACACATCATAATCAATTTAGGATGACGTTGTACTGAAGAGATAATATTAAAAATATGTTTGCCATCGAATTGAGTCGGGATGAAATTAAATCAAATGTGATTTAATTTAATTTAAGTTTTGTCATGGGCATGTGTGCATATGATGCTCACGAAATACACATATGCTAATCATTCAATTTTATGTATTAAATTAATTAAAAGTGCATCACACGATTAGCAAACGGTTGCTGATCGTGTGAGGTTAATTTAAAAAAAAAATGACTTTTGCACACGGTCAGCAAACGATTGCTGATCGTGTGCGTGATACACGATCGGCAACCGTTGCTGATCATGTGCGTGCACATTGCACACGATCAGCAATGGTTGCTCATCGTAAATGCGATCAGCAACTATTGCTTCGCACATATAAAAAGCGCAATTGGCAACAGTAGCATGGTGATGAAAATGAGCGTATGCAATATTATGTGTTCGTGAGAGTTAAAAATTACGTTTTCTCCTTTCCGGGGCCGTGACTTAAAAATCGAGCGCGGAAAATTGTTGCCACGAGATTGCTAGCACAATTATTGTGGTGATTACCTGAAAGTTCTTTCTTCCGTTCGTCATGCGATTGATGGTGTGTCTGAACTAGAGGTCCGACAGTTGTGGAGCTCAAATTGAATAACGTTCGAAGCAAAATTGTCTTGGACACGCTACAAGAGGTAATCTATTTAACCTCCTATGATCTTCCGATCTTTGATTGAAACGCGCAAATAACGCCTTTGAAGATACATATATGGTTAAATCTTTCCGCTACGTTTATATTTAATTTAACTATACATATTCCGTAGAAAACCAACAAAAGCTAATTTATCAAGTCAAGTTCTGACAGCCTCCGGAATCAATTAGTTTCTTTCCCAAACTAGGAAGCTCATCTACCTCTTCCAAACTTCCAGATTCACCGCAGTTCATCGAAGACGAAGTCTAGCCTTCACTGTACAGCTTTCTTTTCCCGCTCTAAGATCAATCCACAATTACCCACTTATTCCGAAAATCTTAAAGGCTCAAATGGTTTTGCTATACCGATTGTCGGAGCTCTATTCACATAGTTGTAACGGCTGCTTGCTCCGCTCAATGGTCATGTGGACACATTTCTATTGTTGTATGAACAAGCGAAGTCTGAGCACATATAGAGAGGCTAGAAAACAGGTTTTTGAACACCCTTGTTTTCTTGCCACACAAGTTATTTCCCCTTCTCAAGTTGCCATTTTTTTTCTGCACTTGCTCAAGTTGCAGGCTTCATCCTCACATTAGTTACTTATGGGCTTGTTCCTCGCCCGGGGCTCCCCTTTAAATATTTAGTTACTTATGGAATTTTTTCTCGCTCATTTGAGTCGCCAATTTTTTTGTTTTTGGGGTAAGAAGCGAAGAACTACATTACAAGATCATCTTCCCTTTTTTGGTATTGTACTTGTATGGATTGTGATGTTTATTTTCCCTTCCTCCCCTGTACGTTGTGTTATGAATATGTAATGACTATATCTCGTGGCATTATTTATCATGTAAGCTTACTATTCGATTGAAGGATAGAGAGGCCAGATCTCGAAAAAAGCTAGAATTGCGAATTACAAGTTAATTTAAATGGAGAATTGGTGGCAAAAACAAGGGCTGCATTGGTTTCGGGCCAATTCCAAGGTAAGGTTGCTTTGGCACTTCATTTCGGGTTTTCAAAACTAGCCTGCCGGCTTGGTTCTCGGTTTCAACCGACCACCCAAATCATGTTCACCCTGTTATATATACGGTCTCATCACGGTTTAATCTTTAAAAGAAATACAATTTGCTGATCCTCCTAAGAAATGGAAAAAAAATTAATGCCTTTTCTTAATTTGAGGTCCAATGGAGGTTTCTTGGTCTTGCAAATACTTGTAGCTCCATAATTCTATCAACCCGCTAATTGCACACCAGATAAGTTTACAGAGAACTAAACAACCTATCAAAATCGTTAAAATAATACGAAAAGATTTTCAAAGTTTTGCACCTTTATATAGCATTAATTGCACACGAAGATCCAATTTTGTAGAGAAAGAGAGGGGTTTTCTGAGGTGTAAACATAAGGCCCCGACCCGCAAGTGAAAATGTCAATGAAGGCCTGTCCGAAGTTATAGATAATCTGGGCCTATCCAACTCTTTACCTACGTTGTTTGGTGCGAGTGTTTTTTCATACGATTTGTATTCCCTCATTTGATTAATGATGAAATGTAATAAAATTATAAACTGAAAATACCACATTTTATGACATTTTTATACTTCGGATAAAGCTTCATAAGTGTGTAGGTAGATACATATAATCTTCTACTCAATCGTTCCGAGGGGAAGCGGGTTAGGTTTGGGTCAATTGCTGAAAATCCTATACAGATTGAGACAGGTATGGGGTTGATCCGATATGTATAAACCACCTAAATGTCGCATTTTCCTTTATACTCCTTGGGTAATTTTAGTAAATATACATAACTATTCTAACCCTATTATGGTTTGTGATAGTTTTGAAATTTACTTGATATTTAATTTCGAACCCTCAACTCAATAAATCATTTGCAAGGCTACCCTATTAAAAAATTTAGGTTTACTTATATATAATTTTAGTTATAATCAGTAAGGGCCACCATTTCAAGTATGGGTTCTCATTTTAGAATTGTTAAAATTTTCTATATTAATGATCACTTATCTTAAATTTATTCTCAATCTTCTATTTTAGGATTGCAAGGTTTGAATAATTTGACTACTTTAATAAAAATGCTATTACATATTGCGAGTATCAAACTACTTTGATGAGCGGATTTGAGATCCTATGTTAAAACCACTGTTGTGACTTACTCATCCCAATCGGGTGATCAAAATTTGATTGGTTAGGTTAAGAGGTATTTGTCCAACATTGATTGATTCGTTTGAAGGACAAATCAAATGGTTCATTAATCCAAGAACCGAGACACTTCCAAGCCTCATATCTCATGCGACGGAAATAATCTAAATTAAGCATTCAATTAGAGTCGCTACTAACCATGATCAAGGATCGACTAGAAATCCTATTCGAGACGCGGGAGTGTCATCTCGATACGTGAAAAAATCAAAGATTTTGAGGATCGGGGACTTGATTACATTAGCGATCTAACTAGTGCCCTTTCGGTATCTAAATTTGATCACTCGCTAACTAATGCACGAGGACAGCCTATCGAGAAGCCCAAAACTCGTCCTAACCATGTTAAAAATAGAAAGTAAAAACCAATATATTAAGAGTGTGCAACCAAATAATCATAAAGAAAATAAATAACTACCGACCTAGTATTGTCTCTAAAAAAGACAAGGTGATCAAAAGCCATAAAGTAAAGCCCTAATGGCTTGTTCGAATTCTTGGGAAAATTTTTTAAAGGTTTTCTCAATTTTTTCTAAGCTTTTAAAACTAAGTCTATAATGAGACAAACACTAGTATCTAGTGAAATTAAGCCCCGAAAATGATTTCTGAGCATATTTCCTAATTTTCTGGATTTTTTTGGAATTTTCCGATTTTATTTATTATTTATATATATTTTAAATTTTATGAATTTTTTAAATATTTTTCAGACTTTTTAATATTTTTTGGTTTTTTAAACATTTTCCAATTTTTTTGGAATTTTTAAATATATTAAATATATTTAACATTATAATATTTTTATTAATAAAATAATAATTCCAAACTGTATCCCCTCGCCCGATCTGCCCGGCTACCTGACCCGACTATTTGACCCGCCCGGGGCTCCCCTTTAAATATTTCTTTTCCAATTTTTCAATCCCCCTTTTTTTATTCTTTCTCTGTTTTTCTTCCCCCCTTGAGCTCACCGAGAGCTCTTCACCAGGACCTTCATCCTCCATTGCCGGAGCAATTTTTCTCCAACCACCGGCGCTCACCACGCAACACCGGCAATCATCACCACGAACTCACCTTCGCCATTGTCGGGGCGAAACCGACCTGCTATCTTACTCGTCGGCAGGCCGTTCAGGACGACAACTTCCCTCAGCCAAAGCACTATTCTGCCCATGCAAGGCAATCAAGCGTGAAAACTAATGTAAATTATCCTGGTTACAATTCCTGTTGAAACATCCGCGATCAAGAAGGGAAATCAGACCGGGCCAGTCTGATCCGGTCCATTCGAACCGGGTTGGACTGACCTGGATTTTCTTCTTTTTAAACAAGAAAACTATGCCTAATAGACCCCCATTAATGCAAGTGCGCATAATGTTTATATGCCATGTAATTTAATGAAAATATTTTTATTTAGGGGTAAAAAATTAATCCCTAATTTTATACGTGATTAACCCAAAATGGATAAGCAAAAATTAGATGTCAACAACCACATGACGGGTTAGGGACAAGTTTGGGACGACATTCGCATCCCAATCCCACCTCCTCGTAAGGGCACAATGTTTGAAAGTTTCTGTAGGACATAACTTCGGACAATTACTTCCGGACGCATGGTTAGGTTTTTGGAGTCGGAGAAACTCTTCCCTAGATCAAATATCCATCGGATCAGGTCGATCTCCGCATTTGATTTTGTGGGTTTCACGTGCGAGGTCGACCGTCATCCATGGACTTGATGCAATAGATCCAGGTCTACGTAAGAAATGGTCCGACCAAGTAGAGGATGCTTTCGATTTTTCTTCATTTCGCAACAAAGAAGAAGAAGAAGAAGAAAAGAAGAATAATGACGATGGAGAGAACAATGGACGAGAGACAAGAAACTCGTGGAGCCGCATGATGCGAGGGAGAACGATGTCCTTTGCTTTTTTCCCTTGACCAGCGGTCAACCAAAATTACGACGGTTGGAACACGACAGGCACCCAAAAATAACGGAGAAACTGTCTGCAACAAAACAGAGTTTCGTCGTCGTCGTCGTCCTCACCGTCTCCTTTTCCTCTTCTTTCGTGCAACGTGATCTCCATCTTTGTCTCGGACACAAAGTTTCGTGAACCCTTTTCGTCGCCTTCAATTCCTACGCACTTCTGTACCAGGTCCCTCCCTCCCTCCCTCTCTCTCCCCGCTGCATGTTGATGTACGCACGTCTCTACGTGTGATGCTTTATGCAACATTCGTCTTTCCAAGATTTTGCGGAGGCAGGAACCATCTGTGTATAGATATATGAAGCTCTGTTTGATCTTTCTTTACCCTGTTATTGTTTGTCCTCGTAAAATTTCCAGCTCTAAACAAATGTAGCCAAAAGCTTTGATTTGTCATGGAAATCTTCGAATCTTGCAAGATGTTGCCCGTTAATACGCGGCATGCTATTCAAGTCTGAGGCATCTAATCCGGGTTTAGCTCAAAATTTTGTCTTTGTTTCTTGTTTTTTCCGTAGCCCCTCTGCAGCTGTGTGATTGATGAGACCTATTTGGATGAGGTAAAAGTTGCGAAGGGATCGTGATAGGTTTCTGCTTTTATGGGCAACGCATGCCAAGGATCTCTCCATGAGAAATACTTTCAGGGCTACGATCAGCCCCTAGAGAATTCCACCGATCCCGGGAGGAACCCGCCATCTGATCGGTCCAATTCTTGTCACTCGCTGTCTTGCTTGACCTCTCAGCAGCTCGTGGAGCCAGAGTTCGAAGAGAAGAAAGATAGCAAAAGTAGCGATAATTTACCGCTCGTTAGTCCTTCTAGGAAAGATATCGTCATGAGGAGGAGCGCTGATAACCAGGCTTGTTATGTATTAGGCCATAAAACCGCTAACATCCGGGACCTCTACACGCTAGGTCGAAAGTTGGGGCAGGGTCAATTCGGGACTACATACTTGTGCACTGAGATCGCCACGGGTATTGACTATGCGTGCAAGTCAATCACAAAGCGGAAGTTGATCGCTAGGGAGGATGTGGAGGATGTTAGGAGGGAGATCCAGATAATGCACCATTTGGCTGGTCAAAAGAATATCGTCATGATTAAGGGTGCGTACGAGGATCCATTGTACGTCCACATCGTTATGGAGCTCTGCTCTGGCGGTGAGCTGTTTGACCGGATTATCCAGAGGGGGCATTATAGTGAGAGGAAGGCCGCTGAGCTAACGAAAATCATTGTCGGGGTCGTTGAGGCTTGTCATTCGCTCGGAGTAATGCATAGGGACCTGAAGCCTGAGAATTTTCTGCTGCTCAACAAGGACGACGATTTCTCTCTCAAAGCCATCGACTTTGGACTCTCCGTTTTCTTCAAACCAGGTATAGATAGGACCTTCTTTGGCCCAGGTGTTCTATTACACATTAGCTCGAGTCAGGCACATGAAACAACAAGATGCTATCTCTCTCCAATTTCACCTCCAGCATCGAAGCAATCATAATTTTGCACATTTGCTCGAGCATTTGAGCCGGTCCTTTCTGTCGCTGTTTGCATCTTGTTGGCATTGACTGGGGTCGAATCAGTGAAATTTGTCATCCAAATATAGCAGATGACTTGCAAGAGAACCATTCGTTCAATATGAAGCTTTGTGATTATTCTTGCACAAGTTAGAAGCACAAATGCACCAACGAAAGTAGAGTCCATCCCCATCAAATCTGGCCAAGGAAAATTATTTAATAGAACATGGCATTTCATGCAATTGACAAGTGTTACTGTGTTTGTTTATCCTTTTCGTGCGGTATCAGAAAAACTTCACTCATGCTCTCTACTTCAGGGCAAATATTCACTGATGTGGTTGGAAGTCCATATTACGTTGCCCCTGAGGTACTTCTAAAGCATTATGGGCCAGCAGCAGATGTATGGACAGCGGGTGTAATATTGTACATCCTGTTGAGCGGTGTGCCTCCATTTTGGGCAGGTAATCCTTGTTTGTGACAAAAAATCTTGTAGTTCTTCATTATGCCAGAAGCTAATAAGTAGACACATTCTGTATCGTAGAAACACAGCAGGGAATCTTCGATGCTGTACTGAAGGGACGCATCGACTTTGACTCAGATCCATGGCCCCTAATATCTGACAGTGCAAAGGACCTGATCAGGAAGATGCTATGCTGTCGACCATCAAATCGCTTGACAGCTCATGAAGTATTATGTATGCTCAGTTCCTTCAGCTGGTTCTCAATCATCTAAACATGCTCTTATGGAATGCATTGTCTCAAGGAGTCAAACATTGTTTCCCAACGTCACTCGTACTGTTTACTTAAAAAAAAGCTCTTAGCACTCGTATGAATTCGTCAGTGCTAAAATGGTGCTCAGGCACTATAAACACAGGTTTTCTTGCTTCGTCTGGGATAAAAAAATTGACGCTTCCCAATCTAATGGAACTGAATATCTATGTTTCACAGTGCAATTATCCTACCTTTTCACTGTCAGTTGCATTATGTCGACTGCAGTCATTATTTTCAACTTAGTGGGGCCAATAAAATTACCATTTCTTCCTTCATCTCTTTTCTTCTTCTTTATCATGAAGGAATTATAAATTTTTAACTTTTAATTGTAACGACTGAGAAGGTTCTTTCGGTTGTTTGAGGCTATATTTTGTTTAGGAGTCTGAAGAAAATGATTTTCAGGCCATCCATGGATATGCGAGAATGGAGTTGCCCCTGATAGAGCACTAGATCCAGCAGTTCTATCTCGGCTCAAACATTTCTCTGCAATGAATAAGTTAAAGAAGATGGCTCTGCGGGTAAATATGTGACACCTTTCTATTAATTTCTTTCGCTTTGATTGACATACGGCGCACTTTATTGGGGAGCTGTTTCTTTATCATGAGTGCTAGATTGTGTTGCGTTCTTCACATTTCTTGTATGAACTTGTGCTTTATGGCGGATTTCAAATCGTTATTCTTGTTGGAATTACATAAATTTCAAATTCAAAGTGCAAGTCCCCTTTTCATCGAAAAGTTTGCGAGTCCCCTTCTCATCTTGTTATCTATTTTAAGATTCCTGCAAATACGGACACTCTGATTTAACCGTACAAAACTTACATGTTATTTGATCTGCACCAAGTCCTCTGTGGATTATGAAAGTGGGGTTTAATTGTGACAAACTCTGTTGCTCGAGCTGGTCTCACCAGGTAATTGCTGAAAGTCTCTCCGAAGAGGAGATTGCTGGTTTGAAAGAAATGTTTAAAGCGATGGATACTGATAACAGTGGAGCAATCACCTTCGATGAACTTAAAGCTGGCTTGCGAAGATATGGTTCCACGATGAAGGACACAGAGATACGTCATCTCATGGATGCTGTAAGTATATTGCTTTTAGGTTCTTTTGTTTTTACCTAAGACTGATTCTTTAAATTGTCATCCTCGGTCAACTTTTTCCAAGCAGTCCTTAGAGTATATCATGTTTAGTTTCTTTACACTATCATGTCGAACATCAACTCAACCAACCAGATAATTAGTCTATCTGATGCATATATTTGGCCATCTTAGAGTGATGTCTAATTTCATTCTTCAGGCTGATGTGGACAACAGCGGAACAATAGACTATGGCGAATTCATAGCTGCAACGATTCACCTTAACAAATTTGAACGTGAAGAGCACCTAATTGCAGCCTTTCAGTACTTTGACAAGGATGGAAGTGGTTATATTACGGTCGATGAGCTCCAGCAAGCTTGCGCCGAGCATAATATGACTGATGTTTTCATTGAAGATATCATCAGAGAAGTTGATCAAGATAATGTAAGTCCAAGAAAATATGACCAATATTGAGCTTTAAGTCCAAGAAAATATGACCAATATTGAGCTTTCTTTTTTAGTAGTGAAATGGATCTAGTATTTGTTGTTGCAAGTTGTCTGATAGCCATACAAGAATGCCTCTTGAGCACTAGCAAAGATAGCTGTCATAGAGACGATAAGTATACTAAATTTTCACCCTATTTCCATATGATGCATCTGCCCATAAAGATGAGTATGAGCTTGTGTTTCCTATAAATAAAACGTCGTTTTGTTTAGAAAGATTCATGATGTGCTGGTTGATGAGGTTCCTCCTTACCATGTGTGGCATATAACACATACCTATTTCATCGGGATATCTCAAGACATAAGATATAATATACTACAAGCAACACCTGTGCCCACACATTTGTTTGTGCACTGGCATATCTGTATAAGGATGTTTGTGGCCGGACTTTTGAAATGTCATTCAAACTTGCCCTCTCACTATGATCCTCAAAAGTTTCTGTTTCATCTGCTATTAAGGATGGAAGAATTGATTATGGCGAATTCGTCACCATGATGCAAAAGGGGAATGCTGGAATCGGGAGACGGACAACGACAAACAGTTTAAACATTAGCACGAGAGGTCCGCAGGTTGCTCTGTAGCTTCCAGTTGAGAATGTCCCACAGAGGTATAAGCCTAGAAGGTTCACGTCGGCCTTTCGACTTAACAGCATTTATTCTGACAATGTATGACTGATCAAAACTTCTTCAATAGTTTCTGACTGGATGGATAGCAGAATTGGGAAGAGACATCATGATGATTGCAGAATGGATTTACTTCCTCTTGGTGTGAAATCCCGTCAGGTAGATGGAAGTTCTAGCTCGTTTTGTATGGAGCATTTCCCTGTTATTATCTTGCGCCCTGTATGATTGAAGATGGCAATGTACCATTGTACATGTCTCTCACTTATTTGAGCTGCTAAATTTTCGGAAAACCCTATGTGGAGCCTTGTACTGTTCAGAAGGAAAAGTAACTAGAGTCATCTGGCTTTCTTCGATTCATGGATGTAATAAAGTTCTGAACCCTTTTTGTATCTGATCGAGGGCGGTTTACGGAAATGTTGCACTTACAATATCAAAACAAGAAAAAAGAAAGCTTGGCTTCTGGGCATACGTTTACAACCCCTAGAATTCGTCAATTGGGAAGTTGCAGTCAGCCATTGAAGATGACTGGAACTACAAAAGATAATAATGTTTTTTGTCAACTCCTGCCTTCAAGAATCATGAATTGTTCTAGAGTTTCACCTGGTTCACACGAAAAGTGTCTAGCTTCCTCACGCAGCATAGGCCACATGGTTCGCATATTTCACTTCTCTGGCCAATCTTTATGACTAAGGAGGCGCAATTCGTGCTTGTTTCGATCTGAAAACTCAAGACTCATTTAGCATGAGCAGATCCAACCGAGTGAAAACTAAAGCCAGTGAAGTAGATTCTTGTGCAAGTCTCCTTTTCCTACACCTGTAGCTTCTTCACTATGCACAGAGGTTTAGTTCTCCAGCATTCACAGCCGGGCAAAAGCAGGTTCCATAAGTTCATCTTCGGAGCTCAACCGTCATTCCTTTAAAAGTTTGAGACCTAGTTAAACTTTCGCGATAATTTTAAGGACTTAATTGCACTTTTTTAAAATTTTTAAGACTTAATTAGATTTTCATGATAAGTTTTTTATGACTTCTAATGCACTTATCCCTACAAAAATCATATAAGATCTATCGGGTCTAGCCGGGCCTAACCGGGCCATCCGGGCTTCAAGAGGCCCAGGAGCCTGTCAGCCCGTTTCTTCTAAGGCCCGGCCCGGACCGACCCGACCCAAGCCCGAGCTTTGGTTCTCTGCTCTGTTTTCTTCTCTCTCTCTTCTGTGACTCCACTTCGGTTAAACCCTGGGGTTGGCTATGGCTTCACGAAGCACGGAGTAGCGCGGTTCGACGTCTCTCCGCAACGAATTACCGACTCAAGGCTCTGGTAAGCGTCGACCCATGAAAAAAATGTCCGAACTCTGATGGCACTGATGATTCGCTGCGGAAAGTCAATCCCTCTCAAGGTATCCCACCTGACTAAGGGTCCCGGCTTGTTGTCTTCGCCTCGCGCCAGTTCACAAACACCCGGTCCGTTCACATGGCGGGTCGGTGAGTTCTCCAGAAATTATTGTTTCTTGAGTACTTTCGTGGGGCGTGGAGTTAAAGTCCCCGGTTTCGGGGAATACCCTGGTTGTCATTCTTTTAGGAGCTACTGTTCTGGGATCAATAGTGGTGGTGATGGTGCTAAGTCGAGCGAGTGGACTGAGGAAATAGAGTATTTAGATGAATCGGGTAGTGTCATATACTCCGGTAAGGGGGTCCGGTCGGTGGAGCCGGGGTTGGACGATCATGTGCTTATAGGCGGCCTCAAGAAGCCGTTGGTGAACGCGTCGGCAGTCGCAAAGATCGTCGAGGTTGTGAAGAGGTGGAAATGGGGGCCCGATTTGGAGACCCAGTTGGACAAGCTCCAGTTCGTGCCGAGCACGACTCACGTCGTTCAGGCGCTGAAGGTTGTTAAAGAGAGCGACGCGTCGTTGAGTTTGTTCCGATGGGCGAAGAGACAGCCGTGGTATGTCCACGACGATGAGTGCTACCTTGTTTTGTTTGACGGGTTGAATCAAAATAGGGACTTTGATGGGATTCAATCCTTGTTTGAGGAGATGATCGCCAGTACAACTGGGGCACCTTCTTTTATGGCTTATAACAAGGTGATTCAGTATTTGGCCAAAGCGGAGAAATTGGAGGTTTGCTTTTGTTGTTTCAAGAAAGTTCAGGATGCGGGTTGGCAAATTGATGCGGAAACTTATAATTGCGTTATGAGCTTGTTTTTGAACAAGGGCTTGCCTTACAAGGCATTCGAGATATATGAGAGTATGGAAGGGGCAACAAGTGTACTGAATGGATCCACGTATGAGTTGATGATACCTAGCTTAGCAAAATCAGGTCGACTGGACGCAGCCTTTAAGCTGTTTCAAGAGATGAAAGTTAGGAACTTTAAACCAAGCTATAACGTTTTTGCTTCACTTGTTGATTCAATGGGGAAAGCGGGGCGGCTGGATACCTCTATGAAAATTTACGTGGAATTGCAGGGCTTTGGTCTGAGGCCATCTGCAACTATGTATGTCTCTCTGATTGAGTCATTTGCGAAAGCTGGCAAGTTGGATTCAGCGATTAGGCTGTGGGATGAGATGAAGGCGGCTGGATATAGGCCCAATTATGGCTTATACACGATGATTGTTGAGTCCCATGCAAAATCAGGGAAACTTGACATCGCAATGTCTGCCTTTGCAGATATGGAGAAGGCTGGGTTTTTGCCCACCCCATCTACATACTCTTGCCTCTTGGAGATGCACGCTGCATCTGGACAGGTAGATGCTGCCATGAAGCTGTACAATTCGATGATAAATGCTGGTCTGAGGCCTGGCTTAAGCACTTACACTGCCCTTTTACTTCTCCTGGCTAATAAGAAGCTTGTAGATGTGGCTGCTAAAATACTTCTCGAGATGAAAGCCATGGGGTTTTCTGTTGATGTGAGCGCTAGTGATGTCTTGATGGTTTATATCAAAGAGGGTTCTGTTGATCTTGCTTTAAGGTGGCTACAGTTCATGGGTTCATCTGGAATCAGGACAAATAATTTTATAATTAGACAGTTGTTTGAATCTTGCATGAAGAATGGCTTGTATGAGTCGGCAAAGCCTCTTCTTGAAACCTATGTGAATTCTGCTGCAAAGGTGGATCTCATACTCTACACTTCGATTCTGGCCCATCTTGTGAGATGCCAAGAGGAGCAGAATGAGAGGCATTTGATGTCGATTCTTAGTGCCACGAAGCACAAAGCACATTCATTCATGTGTGGGCTCTTCACAGGCCCTGAGCAGAGGGAACAACCTGTTTTGTCATTTGTGCGGGAGTTCTTCCTGGGTATTGATTATGAACTTGAAGAAAGTGCAGCTAGATACTTTGTTAATGTTCTTCTTAATTACCTTGTCCTTATGGGGCAAATAAATCGAGCACGGTGCATTTGGAAAGTCGCATACGAGAATAAGCTTTTCCCTAAAGCAATTGTTTTTGATCAGCATATCGCTTGGTCACTTGATGTGAGAAACTTGTCTGTGGGAGCTGCTCTAATAGCAGTGGTGCACACGCTGCATAGGTTTAGGAAGAGAATGTTGTATTACGGTGTTGTTCCAAGAAGAATAAAGTTGGTCACGGGGCCCACTTTGAAGATCGTAGTTGCGCAGATATTGAACTCTGTGGAATCTCCATTTGAGGTGAGCAAAGTGGTCCTTAGAGCTCCAGGGGATTCAGTCATGGAGTGGTTTAAGAAACCGATTGTTCAACAGTTTCTTCTGAATGAGATTCCGTCGAGGGCCGACATTCTCATGCACAAGCTGAACACGATATTTCCTAGTTCGGCGCCAGAGATTAGATCTCTATCACCGCCCAAACCGCTCATGGTTAGGAAGGCAGTTTGAATGTAGCAATGCTTTAGCTGTAACTTGTTAAACGAATGTCAGTTGTGATTGTGAGGAATCTCAAATTATGTTATACATAGCACATTGGGATTACAATGTGCATTTCATATTGATAGCTTGCCTAGCTGCTTAACTTTTGCATGCCCAGTGATGATCTGAAAGTGAAAGAGCGTGGATGTGGGAGATGAATAGTGAGAAGTAGCATGTCTAAGAAATGAGAGTATAGTGGCGGATGGCTGGCCGATTCCATCTCCACCGAGAGTATATTGCCCTTTTGTTTTGTCCCTTCTTTTTATCATTTTTATCCTATTTGTAGGAGCACCCACCGCATTCCGGTTGTGGAGGAGTGACCGGAGCGGAGAGAAGGGGAGGAGATTAGAGTAGTAGGTTGCAGTTGGGTATTTGAAGTATATTTGAGGGGTGAATTATCTAAGCACTCAGTGATTATAGTACAGTGTCGGCCCGTAAAATATCGCGAGTCACAGTCCTGAGCTCGTAATACTCTACGGACAAACACCAAACTCTAACCACTTATTACTTAGGTAAATCACACTTCGAATATAACTTCAAATACCCAGCGAAAACCTCCTACTCCTCTCCTCTCCCTTTCTCTCCGCTCCGGTCACTCCTCCGCAACCGGAATGTATGGGCCAGTCTCCAATATCTCGTGCAACAAACAGATCACCATTCATGTAACCATAGTAAACAGCACCTGCCGAGTTTTTCCATTTGGGTTTCTCGATTCTGAGCCGCTCTGATGTAGAAGCAGGTTTATGGCCTCTGGACAGCTCAATTGCCTTTCCAAGCCTTCCCAACATCGCCCTGCAGTCCCCTGCATTAGCTATCGGCATTGTCCTGAAAGGAGAAAGGGGGCACTTTTCAGTAGTTACTCTGATTGCGAGCAAGTAGATCGAAAGAGTGATTATCATTCAAATCTTTCAATGAAACAGTTTCACAGTAAAAGCCGGCTCGGAAACCTCGGATCTGTATAGACAGATATGGTTCGCCAAGCAAATCTTACCGCTAAGTTCCTTAAGAACAATTGATCCACAAAATTATACAAATTTCACTAGTGGATGCTCGAACTCAAACTAAAGCAATTGTATGAACATCTAAGAGCAATTCATCCATGGCCAAAGCGTAAAAGCTAGAATCACCAACTATTTTGCAATGTAGTTACAAGAATCACTAATGCACCAATTTTATTATTGTCGTCTTATTTATGTAAGATAAAACGTGAAAGATTACAAGATAATCTCAGAAATATGAATACAGAAAATATACTATAGTGTTGTGAAATGATATGTCAATGGTCCACATATTGTACAAAACTCCCCTAATTTGTCTAATTTCAAAACAAAAAATTCTTTTACTTCCTTTACGTCATGCCATATTAAATTTGTTTTACATTACCTTGTATCAAATTCGTTTACAAGTTTTAGTTAATTTATCTATCTCCAAAATTCTATTGATTTATTGGTTTATCTAAATCATATATGATGTTAAAATATGAAATGCACTACAATCTAAAAATTTGACCATCTCCCGTGCTGCTATTAAGTCTAGTTAACATCTCAAAGATCGGATGTCAAAATTTCATAGGTAAATCTTATAAATACCCACCAATACACAACAAAATCTTAAAAGATCACATCTAGAAATGTTCCTCCTGAAACTCTCAAAAGATATATCTAGAAATACCAGCCAATACACAACAAAATCTTATAAGATCACATCTAGAAATATTTGTCCACCTAACCAATCATCTATTATAATATATTATATATTAGATGAATAATACTTTTAGGAGGAAATTAATGAGAATATTTTGAATTCTGCCATTGATTGCATAAATAAAAGAATAAAAGATCACATCTAGAAATTCCTCGACATGGTTAAGTTTTTGCCTATAACCCATTCCCACGTATCTATGTGCTTCTGTCATTATTAAGCTTGCATGGGACATAAGAGACAATCGAACAGTGATGCCTAGATGAGCCCTACTCCTAAGCTCTTGTGACCATGTGCACACGAAAATTGCCAACAGTTTTTTATAATTAGCTTGTCAACATCGATTTGTCGGATTCGAGCATGGCAAATTTGTTGCGCTCTAGCTCACAATAGCGTATACTCGACAGGTCTACATTCAAATTCTTTTGAAACGGGTTGATTCTAGGGTTTTCATAGAGGATTTAATTTTTTTTTGTCGGAAAATTAAATATATCATTCACTAAGAAAGGATAGTAGGACCCGATAAATGGGCTTCAGTACATAAGAGCTCCCAAAGTGCTTGGGGAGGGGAAAAGACCCAATTCAAAGGTAGGTAGTTTTTTTTTGTGAGCTTTAGCAACCCAGTCTGCTACAAAGTTGGTCTCTCTATAACAATGAATAACTCGGATACTAGATAAGGATCATAGTAGGTCTTTGCATTTCAAGATGAACACGTGAACTTCCCAACTAAGTTGATCTGGACTCTCTAAGGCATTGGCTAAGTCCAAACTGTCATACTCAAGTACAAGGACTTTGTGTCCTTTGGGAAAGCAGTGAGTTAGGGCTTCTAACAAAGCGAGAGACTCAGCCATCAACGGGGACAACGTTGCCACCGTACTAGCTGCTCTGTCCAGCAATCTCCCGACGGAATCATGGCAAACACAGGCAACCGAACCTTTCGAAGCTCCAGGTTCGTATGCTCCATTTATGTTTATCTTATAAGTTCCATACAGCGATGGATTCCAAGTCCCTGAAAAATCGCCGGCTTTGTTCCCAGATCTGCTTGATTTGGGGTTCCATCTGTTAAAGCTCTTCAACCCAGCTAGAACAGAGTCAATGAGGTTGATTGTGTTGGGTTTTCTGTTCTTGAAGATGGCTTGGTTGCGCGCCTTCCATATATTCCATAGTGTTGCAGCAACCAGCTCTAGATTAGGTGAGTTGCTTGACTTTCCTTTCAAATTCCCGAACCAATCGTCAATTCGAGTAAGACCCTGACTTGTTATATGAACATTCAACACAGGGTTCGACCAAATTTCCTTCGTCAAAGGACACAATAAAAACAGGTGCTCCACAGTTTCTATGCCTCGATTGCATAAAGAGCATGTGGGATCAGGTATAACTTTTCTTCGAAAAAAATTCTCTTTAGTTGGGAGAGCATTCTGGCATAAATTCCACATGAAAATTCTAACCTCAGGTGGAGAATGCAATTTCCATACATCTATCAAGAGGGTGGGAGGAGGTTGAAAAGAAGTTGAGGCTTGATTTTCATTCTGTTTATTTGCTTTCTCTTGAATGTAGTTGTGTCCACTTTTAACTGTGTACTTGCCTGCTTGAGTTTCAATCCATACGAGCCGGTCTTTCTCTGTTTGGGCTTTAATCGGGATAGCAAAGATTTCTCTTACTAATTGATCCTCAAAATATTCAGTTAAAATTGTTTCATTCGATATGCCTTCTTCACTAATAATGAGTTCAAAGACAAAATGTGGTTCATCTCTATTAGCAGGACCTCCTATGATTACCCTCTTCAGCCATTTATCCTCGCTGATTCTTATCTGTGAACCATCCCCTACTGCCCACAGCACTTGGGTTGAGATGGAGTCTCTTCCTAGGATCAGACTTTGCCAATCCCATGAGGGGCGTTATCCCTTTTTCGCATGCTAGAAATCTTTATGAGGAAAATAAAGGCCCTTAAATAGAATGCTTCAGAGAGAGTTTGGACTGTTACTCAGATGCCAAGCTTGCTTTCCTAACACTGCTTAATTGAAGGAGAGCAGATCTCTAAATCCCAGGCCACCTTTATCCTTTCTTGTCTTCAGAATATCCCATCTCTTCTAGTGAATTCCGGCTTTGGTCTCATTGGTTTTCCACCACAATGAAGCAATTTTCTATTCAATAGCCTTACAAATAGAAATCGGGATCTTAAAAATAGACATGGCATATTGTGGTAATGCTTGAACCACCGCTTTAAACAAAACTTCTTTTCCAACTTTTGACATTAGTTTTTCCTTCCACCCTTCTAGTTTGGAATTGACTCGTCCTAAAATCCAAGCAAACATTTGTTTTTTCGATACTCCCCAATCCAAAGGAATTCCAAGATATTTGCCAATTTTGTCAATAATAGGAACTCTCGATTCCCTTGCCATATTGTCTTTCAGAGTTTGGGGGCAATCACTACCAAATAAAATCCCTGATTTGTTTAAGATTATAGCTTGTCCAGATGCTAGGCAATATTGATTCAGGATAGATGCCAAATTCTGACACTCTAGAATTGTACCATTCAAGAAGAATATTGAGTCATCCGCAAAGAGTAAATGAGAAAGGGTGGGACGCCACTTGTTCAGTTTAATCCCTGTGATACTTCCATTGCCCACAGCTGTCTTTATTAATGAGGACAGTACATTTGCCACTAGAATGAAAAGGTAGGGATATAGGGGATGCCCTTGCCTAATCCCTCAAGAAGGTTTGAAGTAATGGAGAGGTTCTCCATTAAACTTAACATTGAATGAAACTGTTGTGACACATTTCATAATCCATCCCACTCATTTCTCATCAAAGCCAATGTTGATTAGGCATGCCTCCAAGAAATCTCATTCCACTGGATCGTAGGCTTTCTTCATGTCTAACTTGAGAACCGCTTAAAATTTCTTTCTTCTTTTTCGAATTCTAATTTGATGCAACACCTCCTGGACAATAAAGATGTTATCTTGAATTTGCCTTCCGCCGATGACAGCACTTTGTTCCATTGCAACAAGTTCTGGTAGAAGTGGTTTGAGTTTATTGGCCAGCACTTTTGAGATAATCATAGAGGATTTAAGTTGTAACAAAATTTGCCCCAAATGGATTTGTACTTTGTAAACAGGACACCAAGCAAAATCCAACAGATTTACGCCTTTGGTTCTAATTCTCGAGAGCACCATTTTATAACTGTCTTTTAAAGCTTCTTAACTCTCATCTTACCCTTGACTCACGGAGAAATAATTTATTGGTCGTTTTTTAAACGATATGATTTGAAAAATTCAATTGGGTTCAAGCGAACATCACGTGTCACTTCAAAATTGGCTTCCTTCTTCCGGTGGTTGCTACCACTACAAAAGAAACATGTAATTTGCGACGAACTTTTTCAGTCGCAAATTTGCAACAGTTTTCTATTTCCGTCACAAATTAGCGACGGAAAAAAACCGTCGCAAATTTTGCGACGGATAAAACATCCGTTGCAAATATATAACCGTCGCAAAATCCGTCGGACATTTGCAACGGAAAAAAGTTCGTCGCAAATTTCCTACAGATTTACTTTCCGTCGGAAATTTGTGACGAAATCGAACGTCCGTCGCAAATTTGTAGTTTATTAGCCCGTGGTATTTCAACCCTATATGTCTTTCTCACTCTCTCTCGCTTTTCGCCATCCTTCGTAGGTCTGAAATCGGCAAAATCCGCGCATGCACAGATTAATCTCGGTGAAGTTTTTGTATCAGTAAGTATCATAGCTAGTTTCGTGACTATTAGTCATTGGATTGTAATTTCTTTTTTATATATATTTATGTTTGTTATTTTTTCGTATTTGCATCACCGGTTTAACGACTGGCGACACCTCGCCGGCCCTTACATGAGGCTGAACAGCCACGTTGTTTTGTGACGAATATATGAAAATTCCGTCGCAAATTTGCGACGGAATAAGTGATCCGTCGCAATTGCGACGGAATTTAGGATCCGTCGCAAATTTGCGACGGAATGTGGGATCCGTCCCAAATTTGCGACAATTAATCTCCGTTTCCATCGCACATTAAAAATTATTAAAAAATAATTCTTGATTGATAATTTTTTTTTGGGTATGTGTCTAATTGAAGGTCTCACAATCCAAGTGAACGTTACAATACTCATCAAATTAACCACTTTGTTCTACCAATATTTCAGTCAAATATTTGGGTAATTGTTCTTTACATAGTAATTTTTTCTATTTTTGCAATTTCATATTAATTGTTGCGTGAATAACAAAAATTATAATTTCCAAAATTTTATGGTTTTAATTAAGAACAATAGATATGATATTTTAAATATTTTACCTGAATTTTTATTTTAATACAAACACAATGCAAAGAGAAAGAGCTTGGATGTATAATAAGAACTTACCTGGACGTCGAGGATTGACAGATGAGTTTCGTATTGGGTTGGAACTATTTTTAGACTTTGCTAGTAGTAAATATGAGTTCATGGATGGAAATAAGTTAAGGTGTCCATGTAAAAAGTGTGGTAATAGTAAATTTTTTGTGTGTGATCAAGTTAGAGAACACCTTACTAGATTTAGATTTATTCCGAACTATTATAATTGGACTTCCCATAGTGAACCATTTATATCTGATGAAGGATATGAAAGAAGTGACCAATTTTCAGTTATGGAAGAATGTGGTTATTATGAGCAATTGAACCCATACGAGAGGATGGTCATTGATACAGCTAGTAATAATTTTGCCACAGAATCAAATCAGGCAAATACTAGTTTTACTCCTACACGTGAACAAGTGGGTACTAGTCATGCTTCACAATTGGAAGATATAGGAGTAACGGGTTTTGCTGAGAATGTTTATAATGAAACTTTTCAATCTAATCAGTTCTGGGATGTGTTGAAAGCAGCAGATGAACCTTTATGAGCAGGTTGTGAGGACCACACTAAGTTATCGGTGATAGCCCAACTATTAAATATCAAGGCAGAACATAATGTGTCTGCGGATTGTTTCAACTCTTTTGTTGAAGTAATGCGGGAATCATTGCCTCGTGATAACATCATGCCAAGTGATTTTTATGATATGAAAAAGTTAGTGGATAACTTAGGTCTTCCGGTTATAAGGATTGATGTATATAGTAGGGGTTGTATGATATATTTGAGAGATGATGAAAATGCAGAATCTTGCAAATTCTGTAGCTAACCTAAGTACAAGATTAACAGGAGGCCGGGTCGTAATCAGAAGCGTAGACCATGCAAGAAAATGTTTTATCTGCCCTTAATCCCCAGATTGCAAAGGCTTTATGTATCTAAAGCCACTGCTGAACACATGACTTGGTATGCAAATCATGAAACAGAATAGGGTCTAATATGTCATCCTTCAGATGTGGAAGCATGGCAACATTTTGATAGAACATACCCTGAGTTTGCGATGGAGCCTCGGAACATCAGGTTAGGTCTCTGTGTCGATGAATTTGCTCCATTTGGGAAAATAGGAAAAAGCTATTCATGCTGGCCAGTTATCTTAACGCCGTACAATCTTCCACCCGGTATATGCATGAAGACACCTTATATGTTTCTGACATTGATCGTGACAGGGCCGCAAAATCCGAAAAAGATGATAGATGTTTATATGCAACCATTGATTGAGGAGTTACAACGGCTATGGGTTGAAGGTGTCCCTACGTATGACGTTTCTACCGATCAAACATTTGTAATGAAGGCTGCCCTTTTTTGGACGATAAATGACTTTCCAGCTTACGGAATGTTATCTGGATGGAGTACAGCTGGGATCTTAGGATGTCCGATATGTTTAGAGAGGTCAAAGTCATTTAGATTAAAACATGGAAAGAAGCCCAGCAATTTCGACTGTCACAGACAATTTTTACCGCCAAGTCATCCTTTCAGAAGGAATAAGAAAGAGTTAATCGAGAATAGGATTGAAAGAACGCGTCCACCATTGAGGTTGACCGGCGGTCAAATTTGGGAGTGTGTGCAGAACTTTCCAACTGTTGTTGGGAACTCGCACAGCACGACTTTTGGGTATGGAAGTACACATAAGTGGACAAAACGCAGTATATTTTGAGATTTACCATATTGGAAGGCTCATCTTATTCATCATAATCTTGACGTTATGCACATAGAAAAGAATATTTTCGACAATGTCATAAATACTGTGATGGATGTCGCCGGAAAAACAAAAGACAACTTGAACGCAAGAAAAGATATGAGAGATATTTGCGATCGGCCAATACTAGCTATGGATGCAAGCAGCAGGGGACCAAAACCGAAAGCAGTTTATACATTGGATAAGGAGCAGAGGCGAGTTGTTTGTCAATGGTTGAAATCTGTACGGTTTCCTGATGGATATATTTCGAATCTCGGGAGATGTGTTAATTTGAATGAATACAAGTTCACAGGTTTGAAGAGTCATGATTGTCACATCCTGATGGAAAGACTAATTCCAATAGCTTTGAAGGAAGTTCTACCGAACTTTGTATGGGGCGCCATTATAGAATTAAGCAATTTCCTTCATGATATTTACTCGACAATGTTAAAAGCATCGCACATGGAAAAACTAGAGAGAGATATTCCAATTATTCTTTGCAACTTAGAAATGATATTTCCTCTAGCGTTTTTTGATTCGATGGAGCATCTCTTAGTTCACTTACCTTATGAGGCCAAAGTTGCAGGTCCCGTCCAATTTCGATGGATATATCCATTTGAGAGGTAATGTTTTTTTTTAAAATACAGTTCAAATTAGTTTATCATATAATATGTTCCGATAAGCTTCTTTCTATTTCAACTAGATTCTTATATCATTTGAAGAAAAAAGTGAAGAATAAGGCACGTATTGAAGCTTCAATTTGTAATGCATATATTGTGGAAGAAGTGACAACATTTGCATCATACTATTTTGAGTCGCACGTTCAGTGCAAGAGGCGGAGAGCAGGCAAAAATGATGAGGGCCCCATTGATTCCAATTGTACAGCATTCTCTATTTTCAATTATCTGAGTCGACCAAGTGGCGCATGTCAGTTTAGTTACTTATCATGCGAAGAATTTCATGCAGCCCATACTTATATTTTACTGAACTGCTTAGAAATCGAGCCATACTTCAAGTAAGTGTAAATTTGCAAATATATGTTTTGTGTGTCAAATATTTTCTAATATTTATATGGATTTTAATATTAGGATTTTCCAAACTGAAATGTTTGGACTACAATCAAATGAGTTTGACCGTTTATGCAATGAGCAATTTGCACCATGGTTCAAGACATATGTAAGTTGCCTATGGATCAAAATCAAGTTATTAAAATTATATACATCATTTAGCAAAATATTTATGGTAGACTTTGAATGTGCAACCTTAGGTTCACAATAATTATGATAAAATTGGAGGGCAATGATTGCTATATCATCTGTCATGGGGTCTACAGTTAAAAGTTCGAAGTTGGCCAGCATATTTCATAAATGGATATAATTTTCATACTCAAGAATATGGAATGGGAAAATCCACAATGAATAGTGGTGTGTCTGTTCGGTCATTCAATGGTGGCAGTTCAGAAGATAATTTTTATGGCTTGTTGGATGAAATCATAGAGATTGAGTACCTTGGACCATTAATGATGCGGGTTGTGTTATTTAAGTGCACGTGGTTCGATCCCGTCAAAGGAATGAAGGTGCACACGAAGTTTAATTTGGTTGAAATAAATCACAAGAAAAAGTATATGAAGTATGAACCATTTGTCTTGGCACAACAAGCAATTCAAGTATATTATGCATTATATCCTAGTTTGAAACGTAACAAAACTGATTGGTGGGCTGTATGTAAAATCAAAGTACGGAGGAAAATCGAGGAACATTGGAAGGATAGAGCCTACCAACAAGAGGAAGTGTGTAACACGGTTGAAATTGAGGAATATAACATACCAACTTTACGAGATCCGTGTGGAGCAATGATAAATGTGGATCCAATTGAAATTTGCGAATTAAATGTACAAAAATGTTTAGAATTTGATTTTCAGACAGATGACGAAGACAAGGACGAAGACGAAGACGAAGATGAAGATTAAAATTTTTGTCACAAAATACTACAGATGTGTAATTACTAATGCTACAAGAGCTATTTTGGTTGTTATCATTATTGTTCTTGTTATTATTGTTATTGTGCTTTTTTATTATTGTTATTGTCGATTATTCTTTTTATTTTAATTGATCGTCCGAAATTTTGTCCCCAAATGCTGACAAGTCAAATATTATTAGCGTGTCCTAACATTTCAAATATTCTAATTTCCATTGCAAAATTTGAGATGGGAAATTTTACCGTTCGAAATTTGCGACGGATAATTTAATCCGTCACAAATTTTGCGACGGAAAAGATCATTTCCGTCGCAAATTTGCGACGGACATATAGAGTCCGTTGCAAATTTTTTGTCGAAATTTTTTTCCATCGAAATTTTTTTGTCTGTCCAAATTTTGCGATGGACAAGTTGAGTCTGTCGCAAATTTTGCGCGCGAAATTTTACCGTTCGCAAATTTGCGACGGACATATAGAGTCCGTCGCAAATTTTTTGTCGAAATTTTTTTCCATCGAAAATTTTTTGTTGGTCCAAAATTTGCGACGGACAAGTTGAGCCCGTCGCAAATTTTGCGAGAGAATTTTTACCGTTCGAAATTTGCGACGGCCGCCGAATTTCCATCGCAAATTTGCGATGGACGCGTTCGATCCGTCGCAAATTTGCAAATTATTTGTCGCCGTCGACGCGCATAAGCCCGATCTCTCACACCGCTGATCTCCGCCGTTGCCATTGCAGCCGTCGTGCCGTCGCCGCCCAGCACGCCCGCTGTTCGTCGCCGGTCGCCCTCGCAGGCCGGCTCGCCCGTTGCCGGTCGCCGGCTAGTCGCCTCGTAGCCCCCCCGGCTTGTCGCTCGCCCCCCCCCCGGCGATCGCCACCTTGTTGTCCCAGCCATCGCCGTCACCTCCTTCCCTTCCGGCTGCCTCGCAGATCCCTCCCTTGCCCAACGCCGGTCGCCCAGTAGGCCCCCTCGGCCGTCGCCCGCCCCCCCACCGGTCACTCGCCCCCCTGTCCGCCTCGCCCTCACCCTCGCCTTCGCCGGCTCGCCTGGTTGCCCTCGCCGCCCCCGCGCTCGCCGCTACCAACCAGCAAACGCCGCCGCCGACCAGTAGACCTCGCTTGGTCGCCTTCGCCGGCAGGCCAACCGCCGCCGACGCCGTCACCATCGTCGCCACCACTCGGCCGTCGACACTGCCGTCCCGCCGCCGGCCGCGGGCCAACCGCAGGCCAGCCGCCCGCCTTCTACTTGCCGGCCAGCCGCCCGCCTCCCACCTGGGGGCCAATGCCGTCGCCCTCGCCCGATGCTGTTGCCGCCGCCCGACGCCGTCGCCGTCGATCGACACCATCGCGGCGGAGCTCCTCCGTCGTTCGCCCGGTTGTAGTCAAGCACCTGACCGACTAGTCATCATTTGGGTCCACGCCCGCGCCGGGACCACCACTGTTCGATTGACCGGTTTTTATTGTCCTTAAACTAAGTAAGCAACTTCCTAAATCCTAGTTAATATAATTAGGTTTTGTTAAGGGATTATTTATAATCACTTTTCGTTGGCTAGGTTAAGGGTCGATTTTAGGATTGCATGTGGATTTGATCAATGGTCGACTAGTTAATTTATTTATTATGTGGATGATTAAGCGTTGAATGATGATAAAGTAATTAATTAAGCTTTTTCACGGAAAATGCTTCAAAATTGAACAATTCTATAAAAAATCATTAAAAATTATGGAATATTAAAACAATAGTATATGTTGGTAACAAATATGAAATTTGACCGTAAAAGTTTTTTAAAATTTTTAACAAATTAAAATTTCATAATATCAAAAAAGGCAAAAATTAATAGTGACCACCCATTTTGAGAAAACTTTAGATTTTTTAACATTCCGGGAAAAAAATTATTAAAAAATGGAAAATTTTTATAACTTTATAAAATGGCTTAAAAAATTGTGGTCACTTGTTGGGAGGGAAATTTTTTTTAATTTGGGTGAAAAAAATTAAAAATATATAAAATATCAAAACTGCACAGAATTGCCTAGAAAACATGTGGCCATCAACTTGCATTGAAATTTAAATTTTTTTAGAAGGTCGAAAAAAATTAGAATTTAAAAATTTTCAAAACTTCATGGAATTGCTTATAATACCTCTGGCCACTCATTTTTAGTTATATTTAATTTTTTTAACGTACCCTAAAATTATGAAAATAAAGAATGAGAAAAATTTTGGAAATTTTACCTAATAGCTTAGACTACCTGTGGCCACCCAATTTTAGTATGTACCAATTTTTTTATTTCACAAAAAAAAGTTTATATTAAAAAATAATAATTTGAAAATTCTTAAAATTTTTAAATTTCAAAACTTTACGGAATGTGTTAGAATATCGGTGGCCACCAACTTTTAGTGAAATTTTTTTTTTAGATCCCAAAAAAAATTTAACAATAATAACAATTTTTCTCTTACAAAATTTTACAGAATGACTTGAAATACCTGTAGCCACCCACTTCCAATGAAATTTAAATTTTTTGTATGTGGTCAAAAAAATTTTAATCAAAATGAATGCGATTCATATAGTAATGTTTGATACCTGTTGCCACCCATGTCGTACTCATACATTGATGTTTCTTATCAAAATGAATGAGATTTATAGTATATTTATTCGTAGGAAATTGCACATCATAAATACTCGACAATTGGTCATTTCAAGGAAACATTTTCTCAGTCTTTCCATCAAAATGGTAAGTTTCGTCATGTACATCACTATGTGTCAGTAATACGTGTCAATAGTTCTTTACATATTCGCATAACCTTCCTATTTGTCAATATAAACGTGGAGGTCACATGCCTAGAAGACAAGTCTCTTCCTCGTCCTCGTCCCCGTCCATTTCCTCTTCCCCTGTCCTGTCATCTAACCCTCAACCACAATATGGTCCGTCACAATATGGACATGTTGGCCCTTCATCCAACACTTAACAACATGTTACAGGACTTGGCCACATGCGAACTGAATGTCCTCTAGTTCAATCTCCTTTAGCTCCATCTCCTTCCGTTTCACCTAATTATTCGGTGGAACAATCGAATATTGACGGAAACAGAGGTCAAGAAGATAACCAATTCTTCATATGCCCATTTGGAGATTCGTAAGTACTTCATTTTTATTTTAGTATATGTAATCTTTACGGCTTTAGATATTGATGTCAACTGAATTGTCGATATTGCACAATATCCGTATGATTGCAAATTCACAAATGCTACGTCTGTTGTGAGGGAATTGAACAAAATAGTAAGAAACTTTTGGATGGGAGAGTATACTACTTATAGAAATGTTCCACAAGAAGTGAAAGAAATGTGGTGGAATGAATTTAAGGTAAATTTTATATATTTTATTTTCTCACCAATTAAGTTTGGTGTAGTATATTGATGGTCAAGAATGATGTAAAGGGATCGAAACAACTCTATAGTTTTCGATATTTAAAGGACCAGATATTTTCCCCGACATGAACTTTACGAAATCTGTCTATATTTGTCTAGTGCATGGTTATGGATATGTGATCATCATAATAACTTTCAATTTGTATTTTTAATCGTTGCAGCGGAAGTACAAGTGGGAGGAAGCGGAAGACAATGAAGTGAGAAGAATTTTCGATAAGAAAATCGGTGATTTTATGCGAAATGTCATGAATAGAGCGAAGATCAAGCAAGTGAAGCCGTCTTTCTTTACAGCTGACAATTGGGTGACAATTGACAGATTTTGGGCATCTGAATAGAGTCGGCAACTCTGTGAGCAGAATAAGAAGAATCGATCTTCTAGTTCTAGTGAGGGGTCAGCCACATATGCTGGGGGCTCTATCAACATTGTGAAGCATCGCAAACGATTGGTAAGTCTGTTAAATGAGTTATAAGTTAATTTAATTCAATTACTCATGTTTACATTTTGTAGGCATAATAATTGGGGATGGAATCGACATTTGCAGCTACATTTAAACGCACATTTCAAAAGAAAGATAAAACATGGACTGACGATCCAACAAAAGCTGTTAAGGTATGTAAGGTTATACTTTGGCTTATATGTAAACTATAATGAAAACCGTGAATGTTTTTAATATTTATAGTAGTGATTTTATTTTCATCTACATTGTTAATGTGGGAAAAATATGATGAACGTGTAATGAGCAATGCTAGTGGTAATGATGATTATCCTGAGTCCGGGCCATCAGTTGATAATATGGCATTATGGATGGAGGCAACGGGTGGAGTGAAAAAAGGGAAAATATTTGGGATGGGATCGTTGTCAAGGATGTACATGCCGAATAGTCCTGCAAGTTCATCATCCACTGCGACTGGTCGAAGGAGGTCACGACAAGACAAGCAATTGACCCAAGAAGTGCATCGTCTGAATAATTTACCTGTTCAAAAGGACGAACAAATAAATAACTTGGAGCAACAAATGAGACTCGTTATGCAACACCTTAACCTCAACCGCTATGACGATCCTCCTGTACCTCTAGCCAATCCAATAAATCATGGGCACAACGATGATCAACACATTAATGCCGAGAATGCTAATGATGATGATGATTTTCTCCAGATTTTCTAGTTAAAATTCTCAAAATCACGGGTAAGTTTGCGTCATAATCTTGGTTTTTCATAATTTCACTCATATTCATATGTAAGAACATTTATGTTCGTCCTAAAACGTATTTTTGTATAAACGCTTCTTTTGATGTCCTGCCAAGGTACCAAAACCGCGTCTTCTTGTGTATGATTTTTCTGCGTCTTCTATGGTTGTCCCGTCTCTTAGTTCATGTTTTGAATGTATTGTAAGATTGAATATCAAAAAACATCATGTCAGACTCTGTAACTTTTCTTTAGTTATTTGTTTCAATAATATGTCATTGTGGCTGGTTTGTCAAAATCTATGGTTTGTTCATTTTTCTGTTTCAATTATATGTCATTGTCTCATTTGTTTGATGTGGACAAGAATTTATGGCCGAAATGATGTAAAAATAGCGACGAATATTTTACGCTGAATTTTGCGATCATTACAGTTCGTCACTAATTTGATGTGGGAGTAGATGGAATATAAGGGCATCGACCATTATATCTCTCTATCTCAGTAATCAAGAATGTTCTGCTTTTGATGTGGGAGTAGATGGAAGATGTTAGATCGCTGTAAGGAGTTAATATCATCAATGATCAAAATAGAACCGCTGAATTGATCTCTTTGAAACAAAGAAAAGAGATTGGGATTTCTTATATCGGCATTGATCATTAATTCTGTTGACAATATGTCTCGAGTTTGAGCTCGATAAATGAAATTCAACCCGAGATTAATTATTATTTGTGGAGGTCTCAATATTCCAAAGTTTGAATTTTCTATGTGCATGTAGTATATGGCAATTTTCGTTTTCTAGTTGCGGGCAATTTTATTTCCAATTTGGAGTCCAATGGATGTTGGACATTGATTATGAAGGAAAGCAAATCGTGGGCTTGTGCCAGGGAAAGGAAATAAAATCCTACTTGAAGTCTGCCAAAGAAAGACAAAATAGGAAAGTCCAAACTTGGACTTGTTGACTGAATTTTGTGGAATGTCTCTTTCACGTTGAAGTCGGCCACTTTAATTTTTCTTTGGCCTATACAAGGGTTGTTCTTTTGCCGCAAGATTAGCACGCAATTGTTGATGAATACGTAAAGTTATTCTTGAAGCGCCGCTGGTGTGCGAGTGCTTGCTGGTGGGCAATTTTCGTGATTTTGTTCGTGGAATTACATCAAGAGTTCAAGTATTCGTAACGATTAAATCTTGTGATAAGATTTATGTATAATTCATTCGTGAGATTGAAAGATTATTTCGTGAGGAATTGTGAGGCTAAACATTGCGTGTATTATTGGGTATAACTGGGGCTTGATAAACACCAAGAGTGTTTGAGTGACTCGAATGTGGTTGTAATATCCATTATATTGTTTGATCTATAGTGAAATTTCGTGCTGCTCTCCCTGTGGATGTAGGTCATTACGACCGAACCACGTAAATCTGGTGTCCAATTTATTTTCTTATTCTGTCAATTTTATTGTTCGATCGCTTGACTTTCACAACAAATTCTCTCTGTCTTGATAATCAAGAAGGGTCCACTTTTGATGTGGGAATAGGTTGACAACGCACGAGCGCTGCAACGGATTAATATCACTAATGATCAAAACAAAAGCGCTGAATTTATTTCTTTAAATCAAAGGAAAGAGACTGGATTTTCTTGTAAGAGGATCAATCATTAATTCTCTCTATCTCAGTGATCAAGAAGGGTTTGCGTTTGATGAGGGAGTAGGTGGAGGACACAAGAGCGCCGCAAGGAGTTAATATCAACAATAATCCAAATAGAACTGCTGAATTTATTCGTTAAAACAAAGGAAAGGGACAAGGTTTTCTTATAAAGGTATCAACCATTAATTATCTCTGTCTGGTTAATCAAGAAGGTTTCGCTTTTGATGTGAGAGTAGCTGGAAGATGCAAGAATTCTTCAAGAAGTTAATATGCAGGATATCCTTCAAAGTGATAGGTTTGCAATGTGAGGATTTCTATACTGTGTGAGTGGATAGTTCAGGTGAATTTGGAAACATTTTTGGAGGCAATGTAAGTAAAAGAATTGGAAATCCGATGGTTTATTATTGAAGGCTTGCTGCCATGTTATCATTTTGGTGTTTTTCTTTGTATGAACTAAAAATAGCGAGTCTGCTGCGGACCACATCTTGGGACTATCGACAGCGGAAACTTCTTCTAGTTTAGAACTTTAGATTACTAAATGCAAAAGTGCTTTCAAGTGCAAGAATGCATGTCCGCATATTTATCAAATAAAACAACTTTCAACGCTCTCACCCAGCAGACTGTTCTATATTTTCTTTTCCTAACCCTGTTAGGATCGTCAAGCTTTCCAGTGCCAAGTGGGGGTTCTCTTATGTTGTGAGTTGCTGCTCATGTTCAGGTTGAAGGACCAATTGGGAAGAGAATGAACACAATCATCTAAAAATTCGATAACCACGTAGGAAGATTTCTTATGCTGATTAATTTCCTTTTCTTGTTCTTCTTTTGCTTAAAGCGAAGATACTTTCCTGGTTATCCTTCTCGTGGCTGTGCCGTGTCAAGATAGTGTCGAAAGTGATTCAGCTGTTTGAGTGTTGGCATCTCATGTCTACTTGTGTTCGTTAAATTTCTCTGATCCCAATGTGGAGCTTTCTATTTACCAGAAGTAAGCAGTGTTTCTCCTGGATTTCTTTGATTCTTAAATATAAAGATTCATACGATCTTTTCTGTTCACGGGTCATCCATGAAAAGCTTGCACTTTATGTTCGGGCATAGAAGTACTTCAGCTTTCAGGCAAAGGCTTCATCAACAGATCGAAGATGATGACATACAACAGCCATTGTTCATCAACCAATTGCCTTTCAGATTAATCACAGTTCGCATGAGACATTGTTGACTGTCAAATGCTCAATGCAAAGTTGTCCATCTAGCGAGGCCTTAGATTTTTACCTTCCCGTTTGTCACTTCTCACCGATCCTTACAAACAATAAGGTGCTATCGATGCATTGCAGCATCTGGCCATGAATGGAAGAAAGACCAACATGTTCGTTTCCAGTGTGCAAGCAGATGAGGAAAAATAACAGCATGATGAATTGACAAGCGAGGAACAATTCCGTGCCAGAAATATAAGGTGCTAAAACGAGTTCTTATTCAAACTGTACAATGTACAGATTAAGGGAAAAAATAAAGAAAACCAGTGGTTAATCGTCCTCTCCTTGGACACCAGCCGGAGGAATGTTGTAAATGTTCCTGTACATAGATCAAAAATGAAAAAGAAGAAAAAAAGATGGCACAAAAAAAAAAGATAAAAATAAAAAGAGAGAGCAAAAACCACTGTACCCGTGGTCGTGCACGAATCCGCCCATCACGAGTTTCTCCCTCATCTGTTCAATAGCATGGGCATCTATCGCTGCTCCTCCGGGATCATGGTCGTTGATTCTTACCTTTCCAAGCGGATAGGGGCGCGTAAATTGAGTCAATAAGTCCACCAAAGCTCCTACCTCGTCCATGTCATGTACGTCTCTCGTCCATCTGTTGAGAACCCGGAAACCTTCGTAGAAATGGGCATCCTCAGCCAAAGCCAGGGCATTGCGCGCTGCACCAACCGCTCTAACGAACGCACGAAAAAGCCAAAAAAAAAGAAGAAGAACAAAAACATAAGTGAGATCGAACGAACTGGCATTGCCAATTGAAATCGCATTCGGTGTACATGTCGGCTGTTCTCGCGGCATCTGCACTCTGCTGGGTTCCGCGAATTCTCGCGAGATTCGCGAGCTGGTGGTCGAGCTGGATTTCACGAAGTCTCCTATTTTCGCAGAGTGGGACAAAAGTTGCAAGAGGAGTAGCCATGTGTTTGTTTTTCTCTGCACAAGTGAGTTTCACTCGAGGAGGATGAGCTTAATATAAGGGGTTTTGATGAGATTTTGGCAGTTGGATATGCCCAACTGATCGGGGCCGTCCGTGAAGATTATGAGCCGAAACGATTATGGCCTTTTTCAAGGAACATGTCTTTTACCTTATTTTTCGTGAAAAGAAATTAGTTTCTTGTTAAGTAATTCCCGCCTATCGTCTTGTTATGTACGTCAAGAAGTAATGGAGGATTGGTTTTATGATGCTAAGGCTTATGAAAATGAGAAAGGAGGGGAAGTTCCCAATGTCCTATGAAAGCACGCGAGTAATTGTGAGAGATAGGAGGGTAAGGAAGGGCAGGGTTCCAAATGCCAATGGTACACAGCTGGCTTGAGTTTGGAACCGAATGGTAAGTAACCGATCAAAAAGGCAAAAAATCGGAATTGTTGCAACGTAAAATCTTCAATGAATCAGCAAGAAAATAACACATCAAGCGAAGTATCCATGAGTTGATCGTATGAAGATCTTTCCTGATTCGTCTTTTATTTAATTTCCATTTGGATAAAATTGTCATCTTTTATCTTTGACTTCCACCGGAATTATAGGCGGTGAAATTTCTGTTTATGCTATCTAAATGAAAAGCAACGCTCCATCGGCTCAATTGTCACGCCCCGAACTCCCGTCGAGCCCGCGATATCCCGCCTCCGGTCGAACAGTTGCGACGTCCCAAGTTATCGCCGACCTCAAACAAACATCAGAGATTTAATGTCGCAACGGAAACCATAAAATACCCTGACAAAAGTAACTAGGGATAATTAGGAGAATATATAATTCCATTACTCGTTCTTACTCGTTCCACAATATTTACAAAATTACAAGCCGTACCTTACCAGTGCACGCATTCCTAAAACCACCCAAACATTAAGAATAAAAACCGATGACCTGACATGCCACCTTCCCAAAAATGCTACCCTTCCAAAAACCTACCGTTTCACCAAACACTAATCCCTAACACCCCTTGCTTGGCGGAACCTAACTCCACATCATCCGAGTCTGAACTCTCTTCAACCGTCTGCATCCTTATAATACTAGGCTGTGTACACGCTTGTTTTCCACAATGGCAATCCTACTTCCACAAACACAGTCGTCGTGTGTCTTATCCAGGTCATCTCATCACCCATCGGGAACTTTGTTACATCGTACTATGTATGCACTAGTACTCCAAAACGTACTGGTGATGGTGGTGGTGGTGGAGGGTTCATCGTTCAGGTCGGGATTCTGAAAATTATTGGTTTACGCAACTATGAGATTATATCTCAGCAAGTACACCCCTAAACCCAACCTAGGCTATCACGTACCTCCAGACAATCACACAAACACATGCGCATTCGTACACATCAAGTCATCACATCGCAGGCACATCAATTAATATGGTCAGGCTCAATCATATGCACACCCGCACTCAATCACAATCACGTCAGATGCAAACATGCGCATATACCATTATCATCCCATTGTTCCTTCCATTCTCATTTCCTCTTTCGCATTCCTCGCCAGTGACCCGCGTTGAAGTACACGCCTCAGACACACTACGATCATTCATTTTCCACAACACTCGCCAGTGAACCGCGTTGAAGTACACGCCTCAGGCACACTGCGACCATTCATTTTCCACAACACTCACCAGTGACTCGCGTTGAAGTACACGCCTCAGGCACACTGCGACCATTCATTTTCCACAACACTCGCCAGTGACCCGCGTTGAAGTACACGCATCAGGCACACTGCGATCATTCGTCACATCACTTCCGGCCGGCGTTGAAGTACACGCCTCAAGCCATGTTTCTTGCCCGCGTTGAAGTACACGCCTTAGGCTCAACACCTACCACCCACTACGCAACCTGCGTTGAAGTACACGCCTCGGGCTGGCAGTCTTCCGATAATACCGGGTATCGTCCCGCGTTGAAGTACACACCTCAGGATGGCACAAATTTCCACAATTTCTCATGCCATGCCACACACCATCGCTTTCTTTCTCATGCACACGCTCAACACACAGTTACCACACTCTCCTGGCCCATTACACCCTGCTCGCACACGCATTATTTTACACGCAGCTCATGCTCACTCAGCATTAGACATGGCAATATCAATAATTAATTTAATCTAACTCACGTGTGCACCTGTCAAGCATATACAATCACCCAATTGCACCGCAACATACTCAATTTAATCACCACAATTTATTAATAATTCAAATATACATCAAATGCGTTAATTCCCATTTTTCTCCAACCAAATGGCGTCGCATTAATTCCAATCCTTTACGATACTTTCTTGTCATTGAATGTCAGTTCTAAAAACCTAACTCGCGTCCCAAACAAATCATCACAGCCCCGTGAACAGTAAATCACAACTCATTATTCACCTCAAATTTTCCTCCAAAAATTCCAAATTAATTTCTTAAGGCCCGCCAAACATTTCCGATCTTCAATCAACCAATTTAGTACCCGCATAAACCCGATTTCACCCAAATTAAATCATCCTTTGATACCCAATGTCCTAAATCGGGTTTAGGAAACGACTTACCAAGTTCTAGACTTAATCGGCTAGAACAGGGAGCGGTGACACTTAAACGGACACGACGGGGACAGCGGCGAAGCTTAACGACGGCGATCGGCTTGCGGCGGCGGTCCGGCTCCTTGATGGGGCTCACGGCCACTTAGAGAAAAAGAGGGAAAGAGAGAGAAAGAGAGGGGCGGTGAGGGCTGGTGGTGTGGCGGTTTGAGGCTAGTACGACGGCTAGAGGGCGGTCTGGGCGATGGTGGAGAGCGGCGGCGCCGGTGGTGGGCGTCCGGCGTGGAGGAGGGCAGTCGGTGGAAGCTCATGGAAGAGAGGGAGGGGGTTCACGGCAAAGGGGGGCTATTCGGTGAAGAAGAGAGGAGAATGGGGAGAGAAAAATGAGTTTGGACCAACTAGTGTCCACTTTAACCAATGGCGGAAATGACCAAAACGCCATTTACTCATATTTTTAATCCGACGGTCCCGATTCGTTTTGACGGCCGAGATCGATTCTTGCACAAAAATATCCAAGGGTATACTTGTAATTTCCCAAAAATCTAAGGGTAAAATTTTCCAATCAAAATTTTAGGATAAAATTACCAAAATGCCCTTTACCCCTAAAACATACCATTTTATAAATCCTAGGGGTATTTTGGTCACTTTCTCCATTTTTTGCTCAAATCGAATTTTTCCAAAGGATTTAAATGCAGCAAAAATTCACACGTGTCCCCTGTAACGTCGTTCTAGTGTTCCGTCGCAACTTCCTAATTTTTTGGTGTCCAATTTGGGCAAAAATCCAATAATTAAATTCTATTAAACGCAACTAGGCAATTCTATTGGAAGACTCATGATGATACTGAATCGAGTCACGTGCAAGTCCGTTCGGTGCGTGATGACCTCGGTTGTCATTAAAATCGCGAAGATCAATCACTTGATCCGAGGGGTATGATCGTTCGGTATAATTTCAAAATCATTCGTCACATCGTTTCGTGGTCTAATGGAATCACCTGCGATCCACTACTAAAATAGTGACGAACTGACCCCTAACTATCATTGGATCTGTCAATAGTGGTTTAAAATATCACTTCCACGATTTAATAGTTTTCACGATCGAATTTTCTTCAGTCGTGCGAATTTAATTCCCCTATTAGCCTTTCCCTAATGGTTAGCATCCCATAAATGATCAGTTCCGGGCGAGAATTTACTATGAGCATATTTCATAAAACTTAGTTATTCAATAAATTTCAATTGGTGGAAATTTCGGAATGTCACATCAATTCTCTATTTTCTTTATGCCCACGAGTTGATCATTTGGAGATCTTTTCTACACTGCAACAATTTTGATTTTTCGCCTTATCATTTGTTGCTTTAACAAAAGATATCCGGATGCATTTTAAACTTTTGGATCTTGCACGTTCATTGCACTCACATTATATACGTATAAGAAAACACATAAACCTATATTTGGGTAAAAATATATCATTTTTTTAACTTGTCTTATACCATCTAACTAGTATTCTTGTCTATACTTCTCGTGGGTTTTATCTTTAATTATTTTTGAATGTTTATTAATAGCCCATATTGTATTTTTATATATTCTAATTCTATGAATTAGATAATGGAGTCTATTGTGTCGTGGATAGACGAATTAATTTTATCATGTACATATGAATTAAGATACGACGAGACGTTTTGAAGTATTTCTCACTTAATTCATGCGATTGCTTGATGTGCACACCTATCAATCTTATTATATTTCCACTTCATAATTACTATACATAGGCAATTCTATTGCAAATATTAAAAGCAGAATTACGTAATTGTTCTAGTATGAATCAATTCATTATCATCATTAGGTTCAATAGTCATACCTCCTTTTTTGGGAGCAACTTACATAGTACTTACCAAAGCACTGTCAGAGATAAGATAGATGATTCTTGCATCAAATAGCTTAATTACCTTGGCCTTCATCACCTCCTGCATTTTCAGATTGAGCCTCCTTTCAGGTTGGATGACTGGTTTGAATTGCTCCTCTATCAATATTTTATACATGCATATTGAGGGGCTTATTCCTTTAATATCTGCAATGGTCCATCTTATTGCTCCTTTATGGTCTCTGAGGACTCAGAATAGCTTCTCCTCCATCACATCTATCAAAGAAGAATAAATAATTACTGGAAGAGTAGAAACTCCATCAAGAAAAGCACATTTAAGATGAGATGGTAAAAATTTGAGTTCTAGAATTGATGGTTCTTCAATAGAGGGTTTCGGTTTCTTCAAATTCGACCCCAATTCTTCGAATTTCGGTGGTTTAAATCTCGAAAGAGGTGGATTTGCTTCCAAAAATTTCATGTACTGCTCGACCTTTTCAGCTTCGGCTTCTCCTTTGCTTGGCTGAACCAAGCATGCCTCCAACGAGTCTTCAATTGTGGCTTTACTGAAAATCGATTCCACAAGCCTATCAACCGCATCGACTCTCCAACATTCATTCGGCTTAGCAGGATATTTCGTGGCTTTGAACACATCAAAGGTGACTTGGTCATCTTGAACTCTAAGAAATAATTTTCCTTGTTGCACATCAATTAAAACTCTCCCTATTGCTAGAAAAGGTCCGCCTAGGATGATTAGGACCTCGAAATCCTCCTCATCTCTAAGAAAATGCAATCTGCAGGGAAAATAAACTTGTCAACCTTAACTAGAACATCCTCCACCATGCCTCTCAGGTATTTGATCAATTGATCGGCTAACTGAAGAGATACAATGGTAGCTTTTGCTTCCTCCGAACCTAATTTCCTGAAAATAGAATAAGGCATTAGATTAATGCTTGAACCTAAATCATACAATGCCTTATCAAAATAAGAGTTACCAATAGTACAAGGAATAGTAAAACTCCTGGATCTTTCAACTTTTGTGGCAACTTATTCTGCAAAATAGTTGAACACTCCTCATTAAGCTTCACAATCTCATAATCTTCTAATTTCGGTTTGTTTGCCAAAATCTCCTTCAAAAATTTCACGTAACTAGGTATCTGGGCTAAGGTATCTGCAAAAGGAATATTAATGTGCAGTTTCTTAAAAACATCAAGAAATTTAGAGAACTGCTTATCTATTTTGTGTTGCTGAAGTCTTTTCGCATATGGAATTGGTGGCACATATGGCTTTGGATTGTCCAAAAATAACTTGCTTTGAGGTGGATCAACTTTGCAGGGTTCAATTTCGGGTGCGTCAGCTCTAGGTGGATTTGGGTGCGTCAGCTCTAGGTGGATCAGTTTCTTTTTTCTTTCCTACTGCTTCATTAGACAAATTTCTGCTAATTCTTTTCCACTCTTCAAGGTGATTGCTTTTGCATTCTCAACTGGATTCTTTTCAGTGTTGCTCAAAAGGGTACCATACGGTCTTTCAAACAAATGGTTAGTTAACTGGCCAACCTGCTTCTCTAGATTTCGAATGGATACCTCCTGATTTGGAACCTCACATCAGCACTTTTAATGAAGTCTTGAGTTGTTTGAACTAGCTTAGTAACCATCTCCTCAAGATAATTGTCATGTTTCTCCTTAGGCGGCCTAAATGATGGTGGTGCTGGTCTCGGCCCTTGCTGATTTTGGTTGCTTCAGGAGAAATTTAGGTGGTTTCGCCATCCAAGATTGTAGGTGTTTGAATATGGATTGTTCTAGGGAAGTCTGTTAAAATTTCCATCAAAGTTAGTATTTTCAAGAGGACGTGTGAAAGTATTACCTACCTGACATTCGGTGCTAGCATGGCTTCCATTGCAAAATTCACAAATCGAGCCTTGAATCTTCAAAAATGAGTTGATCTTTTTGTTTAAAGCAGCAAACTGTGCGGCAATGGTAGTATTGACACCGACTTCATGAATTCCACTCGGCTTTCTAGCAGATAGCCTCTCAGTCAGCCATTGGTAGCTATTAGCCGCCATCTCCTCAAAAGATCAAAGGCTTCCTCAGGCAATTTGTCGTTCAACGTCCCTCCATCTGCAGCATCAATGGTAGACCTCAAATTCGGCGTCACTCCATTATAGAATGTATGCACTTGCATCCAAACTGGTAGACCATGATGCGGACAACGTCTTAGTAGTTCTTTAAACCTCTCCTATGCTTCATACAGAGATTCACCATCCATATGCACAAAAGAAGTAATATCGTTACTCATCTTGGCAGACTTAGCAGGAAGAAAGTACTTACTAAGGAATTTTTGAGCCATGTCATTCCAAGTCGTGATAGATCCTATAGAAAGAGAAGTTAAGCACATTTTAGCTTTATCACACAAGAAAAAAGGAAATAATCTCAATTTAATGGCATTATCGGTAACGCCATTATATTTTATTTTTTTTGGTAAAGGTAAACGCCATTATATTTTATGGTGTCACAAATTTCAAGAAAAGCATCTAAATGGATATTGGGATCATCATTTGGCAATCCACTCAATTGGACTGCGTTTTGAAGCATCTGAATTAGGGAAGGCTTAATTTCGAAATTGTGAGCTTGTATGGTTGGCCTCCTAATGCTCAATGTTGATCTTTGCACCGTAAGTGTGGCATAATCCTTCAAAGTCCTCCTTGGATTTTCATCTCCCTATTGGTTTCTAGTCATGGTGTTGTTGTTTTGCTCTCGTCTTTGCCTTAGAAAAATGCGCTCAATTTCATGATCAAGCTTCTCAAGTTCTCCCTATTGACTTCGAGTCATGCAATATTCCACCCAATTCTTGTACAGAGATGAATTCCTCTTTTTTTTTTTTTTGTAAAATCAAACAAATAAAAAAATTAAGCTAGACTAAATTAAGAATTGCTCGGTATTAATATTAATTGTTAATTATCAAATCAATCTCTAGCAATGGCGTCAAAAACTTGTTCTCTAAATTAGCAACAGAGGTATATGTATCGAACAAGTACTAAAGTGATGAATTAAAGCATTGTTCCCACAAAGATTGTAGACAAATTAATCAAATTACTTACTAAAGGTGAACAATTCTCAACTTTATCTAATCAATTAAAGATTTAATAAAGCTATAGAAATTCTAAAGAAAACTAAATTAACCTATTAAGATTGAAATTTCCGAAGGCTAAATTAACCAAGGCAACAAACCAAAACCGAAAATAAAAATTCACAAACTAAACCTAGAAATTTCGAACATAAAGAAGCCAGAAGTAAAGGACTTTGATCAAGAATTTAAAACTTAGAGCATTCGTTTTCACTTAACCAATCAAGATTAATTAACCCAGCTCGTCATGAATCAAATTGAAATCATAGTTTGATGGTAGAACTTCCTAATTTAAATTACTATCCTTGGTCTGATATAGCAACCCTACTTAGATTTAGCAACCCACACTTGATCCATGTGAATTCAAGTAAACCTAAGTGCATTAAAATTTAGGAATGTTCCCGGATTCAATAAACCACCTTTGATTTACCTACTATCGAAACCACACAAACAACCTAGTATATCTCTATCTAAGTTAAATTCATGGCTATATATCATAAAGCACTCGCATAGAATTTTCTTTTCGGTTTTAGCTTGCAACAAAAATCATGCAAGTGGTGATCAAACACTTAAAAGTATTAAGAACATGATATATAACTCACACGTACGAGATCTAGAATTGTATAAACAAGTCTTGAAAATTAATCAATCATAGTTAAGCTACACCGTAGCTCTAACGACAAGTAGTCTAGCACATGATGAACATTAAACTAAAAACAATAACTAAACTAAACATGATGAAGAACTAGAACATATTCACTAAGAATAATCAAGGTTTGATTTTTAAGTCGCCTCCTCCTTCTTCTTCTTTTTCTCTCCCTTCATTTTCTGAAATCGTGTTTAATGGCCTTTATATAGACCTCCTCTTGCTTTCCAAGAAACCTTAATCACACTAGAATAGGATTGCAATTAAAGGTTCTTCCAAATTAGGACTCGTCCCAATAATAAACTCCTTTTTTAGCTTGGACTTTGATTTTCTTTCCAAAATAGACTTGATTCTTCTTGACTTTTAGATTTGCATGGCTTTGATCTCCAATTTGGGAAGTTTCTACACGGTTTAGGAATAATTGGATTGTTTTGGATACTTTCATGCGGCTTAAGAGGACAAAACGCGTGGAAAGCCGGCAAATTACAGAATTAGTCCCTAAGCTCCCTTTAACTTCAATTACCTACAAAAGTTAATTAAAATAAATAAAGTAGACATCAAATTCAATTAAAACTAAGCAAATATTAAGTCTAAAATAATAATTAAACTCTATATAAAATAGAGTTATCAATGACTGTATTTAAAAGGAACGATGAATTGTTACTGTTGGAAGTTTGGCTCTGTAGTGGGTGGCAATATGGTGGTAGCAATGTAGTTTGGACTAGCAGGTTGTCATTTGATGGCGATCACTGTGACTTTTTCATGGGGATCATTTTCCCCCTTCAAATCTAGAGTTGGACGTTAAAGATCGGGAGGGCTTTACTCTCAATGCTCTTTGTACTAAAACGGTATTTAAGTTGCTTTAAACTAAGATAAAATTACAAAAGGATGAGAAAGTAGGTGCCAAACATTTAGTACATGGGGGAACAATATAGTTTGGATTAGTGGGTTCTCATTTGAGGGTGTAGTGACCGGTTACTTCAAGCATAACAACGTACACAGAAAGATTATGCTTTTATTGAGTTAATTTCAACAATGGTGTTCTCCTACTCTTCTAATTTCAACAATGGTGTTCTCCTACTCTTCTCCTCTCGCCACCGGTCACTTCTCCCTCAAATGACAACCCACTAGTCCAAACTATATTACAACCATCATCTTGCCACTAACTATGGAGCCAAACTTTCAAGAGCAACAATTCATCATTCCATGTAAATACAATCATGCATCAGCAGCTACCGTCACCACTGAGACAACCTAAAAACAGATCGTATCATCCACTAGAGACCTGTTTCTGTGACTAACCAACTACTCTATTTCGTTACTTCGGGCACAAGATGATGCTATCATTGAGTTAATTTCAACGATGTGTTCTCCTACTCTTCTCCTCTCCCCATCATCACTACTCCCTCAAGGAGCCGGAGGAATATTGTAGATGTTCCTGCAAATAGGTTAAAAATGAAAAAAGAGAAGAAAAAAGAAGGCAAAAAACAAAAGAGCAGAGAACCACTATACTCGTGGTGGTGCACGAGTCCGACCGTCGTGAGTGTCTCCCTCATTTGTTCAACAAGATGGGCATCTATCACTTTGTGGTTCCTAAGGGTGCATTCGATTCAGCATTCCCAAGGGGCTTTGGGGGAATGTAAATACCTATACCTTAAAGCTCCTTGGAGAAATGCAAATTGCATTTGGTAAAAAATATTTTGTGAAGTTACTTTGGCCTAAGTAGTATTTGGCAAATCTTATTTTACAAAAGGCTTTGGGATTTTTTTTTTTTATTAAAAAGAAAAGCTTACCCTTCACCAAAGCCAGTGATGGGCTATGGTCACCGGCGAGCCAGATCTAACACCGGCGGTCATCACTCGAGGTTGGGCAACCTCGCCGGCCCTTTGCCGTCCCGATCTAGCCTCGAGTGACTCTAGTCGGCCGCCCTCAGCCTAAAGAAAATTAACAGTCATGATGGGAAAAATTGGAATATTGAAGAATTACTTATGGTAGTTTGGGAAGAAAAAAAATTGGTTTCAGCATTAGGCAAATACTAAAAGCTCAAAGTTAGTCCAGACCAGCCTTAGGCTTTCAGTATTTCCAATGCTGGCTTTCAGCCGAAAGCTCATTGCAAATGCTCGCCAAACGCCTCAACATTTCCCCAAGGGGCTTTTGAGGCCGAAAATCTCTTGAGAATGCTGAATCAAACGCACTCTAATTCTTACCCATTCAAGCATATATTGGCGTGTAAAATGTTCCAATAACTCTATTAAAGCTCCCACTTCATCCATGTAAGCATAGGAAAGTGAGAATTCAAGGCGGGGCTCCTGCTGCAGAAGAAATGAGAGGTGGATAAAAAAAGTAGCACCAGATATGCAGGATATCCTTCAGAGCGATACGCTTGCAACGTGAGAAATTCTATATTGTGTAAGTGGACAGTTCTGGTGAATCTGGAAACATTTTTGGAGGCAAAGTAAGTAAAAGAATTGGAAATCCGATGGTTTATTATCGAAGGCTGATTGCCATGTTATCATTGTGAAGATTCACTTTAGGTTTGGTGACTTTTTGTAGGAACTTAACGTATCAAGTCTCTGCCGTGGACTTCCGAAGGACAAGTGTCAGACTGGCTAATTGAATTGTATTTCCACTCGGTAAATTCTAAAGATGCTCTCTACCACTTCAGCTTCTAGTTTAGAACTTTAGATTACTAAATGCAAACGCTCTTTCAAGTGCAAGAAGGTGCATGTTCCCATATATCATCAAATAGAATAACTTAGGGCACTCTCCCCCAGCAGAAAGTTTTATTTTTTCTTTTCCTCCCCCTGCTACGATCGTCAAGCTTTTCTGTGCCTGTTAGTGTTCTTATGTTGTGAGTTGCGTGGACCAAATGGGAAGAGAAAGAACACGATCATCTTAAAATTCGACAACCACGTAGGAAGATTTCTTATGCTGGTAATTTCCTTTCCTTTTTCTTTTGCTTAACGCACAGATAATTGCCCGGTTATCCTTCCTGTGGCTGTGCTGTGTGAAGATAATGTCGAAAATGATTTCAGCGGCATGAGAGCTGGCATCTCGTGTCTACTTGTGTTTGTTAAATTTGTCTGATCTCAATGTGGGGCTATCTATTTCCCAGAAGTAACCAGTGTCTTCTGAATTTCTTTGATTCTTCGGGTGCAAAGATTCATATGCTCTTTCTCCTCAGGGGCTGTCCAGGAAAAGCCTGCACTTTATGTTCGGGCGAATATATAACAACTTTTGTGAGAAGTACTTCAGCTTTCAGGCAAAGGCTTCAGCAAAGCTAATTGAAGATGACTTACAACAGTCATTGTTCATCAACCCATTGCCCTTAACAAAAACCACTGCACGCCTGAGACATTGCGACTCTCAAATGCTCAATGCAAGTTTCCCATCCAACGAGGCCTTAGATCTTTACCTTCCCGTTTGTCACTTCTCACCAATCCTTACAAACAATAAGGCGATATTGATGCATTGCAGTTTCTGGCCATGAATGGAAGAAAGACCGATATTGCAAAATTATTACTGAACAGCGATGGTGTTCATCTGGAGAGCAATACAAAACATAATTTTAGAGCTAACATGTCTTTGCAATGTAATCCATTGTATCCCCTCCATGATGGGTAGGGTATTTCTCTCATTCAAATGGCTGATCTCTTTTTCAACACGATAATGAGCTCTCCACTTATGAAGCTGGAGTGTTTAAGCAAACATACTTGAAACTGAGTCTAGTTTGCAGCGTGCGTCACTTTGGAAGTTTTGGCTGTCATAGATCTTTATAAGTTATACATCGATGCAGTTTCAAATGCTATTGATATCTCCTGCAAAATAAACAATGCAATGCATCAGTTATGATCGATAACCACAAGAGGTAGCATCAAGAGACTTCAGTCTCTCAAAGGAAATCATGAGCACAAATAGCAGCATCACCTACACCATATTTAACTTCACTTCACGTAACAGGACAAATATCGTCATGGTCAACTTGGATGTTCTGAATGTAAAAAAGTAAGTTCAATTTAAGAGAGAGAAACTGCAAATGGAGTGTCAATGCTACAATCCTTAGGATTTCCATAAGCTTCGCTTAACACTGTGCCTATCAACTGAACTTTAAGGTTTCATGATTGGATGTTATCTAGTCCAAGAACATGCATCCAAGCACATTATATCATTTCCTACTTGGCAATAGCTATGATTTGAAGGTTCAAATCCAGTTACTCATAACGGTACTCCTGTAGAAGCATTAACAGCAGGATTTCCTTTTCTGTTCATCATTGCAGAGCTAATCTCCTTATAATATAGGACGAAAGAAAAAGAAAACTTGTGACACTATCTAAATCTTTGCTTACTCCAGAGAGCAAAAAACATATCTATGCTTACCCTAAACTGAATTGGGGGAAGTACTTTTTTTGGATGAACTTCTACGAGAATCTTATGGGGAAAAAGAGACTCCAGCACTAGATAAATCTGGGCTATACTCACAAAAAAAATTTCTCTCTCTCTCTGTGCATCCATAAGACGTACACATGCACGCACACTGAATGCACTTACCTTCACCTCTGCATCCCTTGATAGTATGCATCTTGATGTGATAGCACACCCATTATCAAACAGCCATCCCGCCTCACTACAAGTTTCACCATTTTCTCTTTCTCGAAGTGAACACCACAATTGTTTTGGAAGCAACACCAGGTTGCTATCGTCCCTCACCAATCTCTGTACACCAACCTCCATAAGTTCCAAGAGTTTCTGAAATTATTTGACAGATTCCGAACATATTGATCAGCTGATTCAAGACATTGGGATATAGAAGCAAACTTTGACTACTAAAAGTTGCAAAGTTACTTGAACAAAGAATGCAGCCATATCTCCAAATGAAAAACTATATTTGACTAACTTCTTAGCCTAATTTCCAAGAAAAACTAAATTAATACCCCATCCACATCCTATGTATCTTCAACAAAGCCTTACTGCCCTTATCAGCTTATAAGTCACATTTACAAAATTTTCAAGTAGATGGAAACATCACAAAGCAGTTCCAAGAACTACATTGCTTAATACCCCCACGGCAAACCCTCGGACGACCTATCCAAGATTAGGGGGGAGATCCTCAGTTTGGAATGAAAATTCCTTTCCTAGCTACTATGCTTCCTTTGGTCTGGTACGATGCTCTCCATCATCTTCTCATGAACCAATTCCTATTCCTCTATATATATAGCCAATGTATACCCGGAAAGAGTAAACACGCGAAGGGATATTGCCCTTACAATACAATGCAATGATTTTTGCTTTTTAAAGATAACGAAATAATTCTTTTTTTTTAGGTCGGTCATGCCATGAGTCTCAACCGTTATGTACAAAAAAGGCTTAAACCTTGAAGATAATTGACTTTTGGACCCTATCCAGGTTGTAGAACAATTAGAAGCAACTGAAAGATCTTTGAGTAACGATTTTCGGATTAATTGAAGTCCTTACAGGCAGCTCTCACAAAATAAAATTCGAATGAACAGACAAATGAGTCAATTACAAAACCAAAAAGAGGTGCAAACAGCTGTCTGCCGTAAAGAATGCAAGAGATGATATTAAAGGTACCAATGATAGTTCAATCAAAATGTATTGATAATGAGCCATGAATCCCTTTCAAATTGAATTTGAAGATAATAATAGGAAAAAAAAAAACCAATTTCATTGTCACTTTTACTCCATTACCACTTTTTCTCCTCTATTTCTCCTAACACCAATTTGCATCCTTAGATAAAACTTTATGGAAAAAGGACTAAATTGGCCTTTGTTAGAAAGTCCAACTCAAAAGCTTAAGCTATTAGATGGAGGGAGATCATATAAATATAAAGAGCATTTAAGACCCGTTGTTAATTAATGTGGGATAATACTTCAACACCCCTACTCACGTGCAAGACGGATTATGAGCAATACGTGAAATTTTGACATCGCACATTCACATGGAAATTTTACCACGCACATTCGCAAAAGAGATAGCATTAGCTCTGACACCATGTTAGAAAGTCCAACTCAAAAACTTAAGCTATTAGGTGGAAAGAGACCACATGAATATAAAGAGCATTTATGATCTGTTATCAATTAATGTGGGATAATACTTCAATAGCCTCCGACTAGAAAACAAGCATAACTCTCAACTCACCAACCACAAAAGCCAACCCCTCCAAACTCTAATTCCTAAGCCCCAACAGCAACACACATGAAGCCTCACTTCTTCCGCCCACCATAGCCTCTGTTGCCATACGCTGTCTCGCCACCTCCAGCCATGTCTCCCATTGTCCATCTCCACCACCACCCTCGACCCCAAAGCCCCCTTTGATGCTCTATTTCTGATTTTTTTTGGGGAGTGTGATCTCTCTCTCTGGTTTGTGCTCTCTCTAGCATTGAGTTTGACACCAGCGTTGAGCTCAGATTCCTCCGGCAGAGGCATCAAGCCTCCAGATTTGGAGGCCAATCTCTGCAGCCAAGGAGGCGTCAAGCTTGGGCTTGATGGTGGATCAATGGTGTCCAGACTCAGACCTCCATGCATGATGGTTAGCTGGGGCGACAAATAATAGAGAGAGACGGATAAAGGGGATGCTTGGATCGACACAGGTGAGAAGGCTGAGACAGCACCGGTGTGGTAGTGGCTGTGGTGGTGGACATAGCGACTGAAACATGGTAAGGGTAGCTTGTGTTCCAAGTTTGGGAAATTTAGAGCTGAGATAAGGGCAATTTAGGAAGAAAGTGTCATTTTGTAACTTATTATAGAATGATAACCGATCTAAGCTGTAAGTTGGTATCCAAGATGCTCAGGATTGTAAGTGTTAATTCTAAAAATAAGGAGTAAAAGTGGTAATGGAGTAAAATATGAGGGTGGTATTTGGTATTTTCCCATAATAACAATATGTTCCACTGACTAAAATCCTTTTCTAATATGAATCTAAGAAGATTGTTGGTTCCATAACTTGAATTCTGTGTGAGGGTAATGGCATAGTCATGTTGATGAAACATCAACACCAACACTTTTGCCTAATGTTTGTGACATCATACTTGATTTGGTGTAAAAATTTATCAAACAAGTCTAGATCATCAGAAGATAACTACAGTGCTTTCAGAAGAACAACTATGCTCGTCTCCTTAGCCTCTTCTATCTGTATGGCATTGTTCCTGAAGGTCCTACTGAACTTGGGTTTTTTATCACTCAAAAGTTGAACTCAAAATCAAAGGGAACGCCCAATAAGACAACTAAACTATGTCTCATCTATGCATCACGCAAGACAGTGCACCACTAAAGCACATAACAGACTAACTCAGTTCATTGCAACATCATCACAGAGGATCAACAATAAAAGAAGCAATGCCTGTGCGTAAAGAGAAATAAGTCCAAGACAAGTTTAGCGCAGAAGAAAGGCAAAAAGGTCATCAGCAACTAAGGATCCATGTAAGAAACACCATATGTTTAGACTTTAGTGAACAAAAAAGCGAATGAAAGGAAGGAGACTCACATCTTGAGAACTGTGGAAATTTGCCATGGAAGTGGGGCCCTGCCAAACACCAACAACATCAGAAGCTGCCGTGGCAGGAGTAGATACAAAAGCAGAATCGCGGATAGCACATCCCCCCAGTTGGTCACCGTTTCTAAATGGCCCATACCATTGCTCGCAAAAAACCCTAACGCCTTTAAGCAGAACTTTGTTGTTGGACACATGTATGACCTGAGTTATCCTCACACGGGACTCCCGGTCTAGGGGATTAATCAAACAAAACTCCACTTCCAACATCTTATCCTTTACCCTATCTTCTGTTGGCCAAACAGAAACATAACAGCCGCTAGATTGATAGGCAAATGCAGCAGCTTTGCCATTTGCTTCCCCAACATGTCTCTCATCGATGCTATAGCGCGTGGCTGCATCGGCTTCACATCCGACAGTGGGGAGCAACTTAATCGTCTTGTAATCAAGAATACGCTCTTCAGCATTCGCAAGAGTAGGGCACTGAGTCTGCCAATCAAACACTTTCACCTCCCACTCCCTGTAAGCTTCGGGCACAACCGACTCAGGAAGCTCAATAGGCTTCCCTCCGCTGGAGAAGTCTGCCCCGAACCCATCCCACTCGCCAGATATGTTTCTGGCGAATTCTCTCCAGGCTATTCACATACACAACATCAAATCGAAAAACTCAGGCAATCGAATAAAGCTCTCAATTTTAACATTATTATAACATCACTGCATTTTTTGCTAAAGGAATCTGACCAGAACAATGACAAAAGAACTCCCTCCTCACAGTATTTTGACCAGATTAAACTGAGTAAAAGTTTCAGTTTGAAGATGATATGGATTCAGAACAATGAACATGCACTTCACTCACACGATTGTTTCCTTTGAAATCACGCCACAG